>JAECXH010000004.1:0-1429460 GCA_018152175.1 Drosophila jambulina
ATCGTAAATTTATTCAGAATTGATGGAGTCATATTGGAGAAATTTTTATTTGGAATTACTGGAGGTTTGTCGAACTATTTTTTAAGGTCGAAGCTAGGTGTGGAATTTAGGAACCAAGCGGAATAATTTAAATAATTTATTTTATTTTATTTGTGGTTGCGGAAATGTGCGATTTAACTGAATAATATTAACTCAGTCGGAAACATATACGGTCACACTAATGCGGATTTTGAAACGCCCTTTTCAAAAGGTCGAAGCTGAATTCGGAACTTAGGACTTATATATCAATATTTAATTGTAGAATATTTTTAATATATATGGAAAGTTCGAAATTAAGTCAACAATATTCACTATGCAGGAAAACAGATACGGGCACACTAATGCCACTATGGAAGCGTACTGAAATTTCTAACTGAATTAGTTAGTTGGAATTTTATTAAACAAAAATAATTTAAAAATTATTTTGTGTCGATGGACTTATTCAGTTGATCGTTGCTGTATTTGCGGCGGTACTGTTTTCGTGGATAAGAAGTGCGTGTGGATATGTTTGTGCATCAGCCGTATGCCAATGCAGAATAGCGGAGACAATGAGAGGCGGAAAAAATTGCCAAAAATCGGAGCGTCGACTTGCCGACGATTATATGTATATGTAATTGCAATGTGTATATGTAAGTATGTTTATTTGGATGCTCAGAATAGAGCAAGGAAAGTAAACAAATAAATATACAAATTAAGTTGGCTTTGATGTGCCTTGGTTTTTTGATATATTTATTTGTAGTAGCTGTGGACTGTAATTGTAGAATATTTAAGTTTTATGTTCTGGAATTATTATTTGAATTTGAATTTATTTTTGCTATGTAAATAACTTAAATACCTTGCCGATATTTGGGATTTAATATATTTAATTATTTTGTGTAAATTGCTGGTGGCAATTATAGATTAGTGGAGTGGACTGTATTGGAAATATGTAGGAGCATATATGTATGTATGTAGGTGGAAATAAATGCAAGCGGAACACAGTGAACGAAGAGAAATTAGGAATTGGAAGTTTCACTGTGTCTTATGGCATATATTTAAACACACGGATAAATATGCGGAAATTAATTTTATTTGGAATCGGAAGCTGCCGTAGTGTCGGATCAATCGGACTTGGATTTTAGACAATAATCATACAGAGAAGTTAGGCGAACTGAGTTTCGCAAAACTAAACTGTATGACCGGCAGCAAATGTAAATATTACTTATCTTGTGCGGTGTTAAAGCCACCGAAGCTGCTGGGGATAGAATTATCCGGCTCGAAGGACCATGAAATGGAGGGGGGTGGCTTCAACCTAAAGCACTCGATAAATAAAAACACGGAAGAAACTATTTTCGGGGTATTGCGCGACGTGCGGTCTTTATTGTTAAAAGTAGGAATTATAACTAACATACATGAGGACTTAAACTAGCTTCGGAGAGCGGATTGGAAGCTCTATGGACCGAAAGTCCAAAGGAAGAGGGAGAGAGAGCGAGGGTGTACGGGATTACACTGCCTCTGGGAATTAAACGCCCTTTTGGCGTGAACATTCTCCCCCCCCTTGCGAGGATACGCAGCAAGAATATCAGGAAGCTCGGGAAAGCGTTGGATACGCTGAGCGCTCGTCGATATGTAGAAGAGTGTGGTGATCCTGACCACACGACTGGCATCGGTCGTCACTGCGACAAGATCCCGTGGAATGGTGGTGGGCCAAGCAATTGACGCAGTACTTCTTCTCGATAACAGCCTGGAGCCGTTTCTCAGTGCTAAGACGAAGAAAACGGTGGCACTTCCGAAGAGGATGGTTCCCTTGGCAGACTCGGCATGGGTAGGACAAAATACCTCGGGAACGTCTGCATTTGTACTCGCCAAATGGAACCCAGTAATTGACGGAATCGGGAGAAGTGGAAACTCGTGTGGAGAACGAGGAAACCCTTTGGATAGGTGCGGATATTTGCCTTGCAGTATCAGGAGGACTCGGAACACTGGAGGAGAAGTTGCTTGGATGCAACAAAGTGTGATGCCGACCGTGACACGTGAAACATTTGTGGACATTTGTGCATTTATGGAGTTGATGCCCGTTTGCAAAGCAATTTAAGCACAACTGCTTCTTTTTGATAAAGGAGGTACGATCCTCTATCGTCATCTGGAGAAAGCGTGGACATTTACGCACTGGGTGGTTCTCTTTTGAACATAAATCGCATCTTTTGGATATCGGAACGATTCTAGTACTGAAGGATTTCAGTACTCGTGGTGACACATTGGAGGGTGTCGATTTGGACGGATGGAGGCGCACCGGAGAAGGTTGGATAGAATCTATAGTTTCTAGAGTTCTATGGCGCTCAGTCTGGAAGGAATCAAGTTGTTGCCACGTAGGAATTTCAGTTTTATTTGGTAATGATTGTGATAATGAGAGTGTCAGCTTTGGAAGCTTCGTGGAACACAAATAAACCAGAATTCAATCCCAATTATCGGTAGGAAGACCGGACAAGTTTAGGAACGTGAGGCAATTTTGAATTGTATTTTGCAGCTCCTTTAAGGCTGCCGAAGATTCATGTGGAAAGAACTGCATGTTTAATAATTTTTTCAGTTGGCTGTTCACCAACGCACGTTTATTTTCGAAACGCTCAGAAAGGTTTTCCCAGGCTGAGCGGAAACCATCGTTGGTGAGTGGCGAATTGGAAACTATGGAATTAGCTTCACCACTTGTCTTGGCCTTTAAATAGAACAACTTTTCAACAGGGGTCAGCGCTGGATTGTCAATATAGACCGCTGTGAAAAGGTCTCGGAAAGTCGGCCAGCGAATATAATCGCCTGAAAAAACTTCCGTATCGCAAGGAGGAAGGCGACAGCCAGACGGAAAGGAATTTTGGGGCGCAGGGGATTGGACTTGAGCTGCTTTGGAAGAGATCGCATCGATCTGTTCCATGAGCTGGGCGGCACACCTCTCGTAGACAAAATAGGAATATTCGTATTTTGCCTTAAGAGAAGGAACGGTGTCCGCCGCGCCCTCTATGCCAACTGAAATTAGCTCGGAACAAGCTTCGTACTCTTTCTCGACCTTGTCCCATAGAGCCCGGACTTGGTCGAGATGAATTTGGCAGGTATACTTGGATGGACTGGGTGCTGCTGGATTGCAGAATCTGGATTCGAAATTACTCAGACGGTCACAGGTCATCGTAAATTTATTCAGAATTGATGGAGTCATATTGGAGAAATTTTTATTTGGAATTACTGGAGGTTTGTCGAACTATTTTTTAAGGTCGAAGCTAGGTGTGGAATTTAGGAACCAAGCGGAATAATTTAAATAATTTATTTTATTTTATTTGTGGTTGCGGAAATGTGCGATTTAACTGAATAATATTAACTCAGTCGGAAACATATACGGTCACACTAATGCGGATTTTGAAACGCCCTTTTCAAAAGGTCGAAGCTGAATTCGGAACTTAGGACTTATATATCAATATTTAATTGTAGAATATTTTTAATATATATGGAAAGTTCGAAATTAAGTCAACAATATTCACTATGCAGGAAAACAGATACGGGCACACTAATGCCACTATGGAAGCGTACTGAAATTTCTAACTGAATTAGTTAGTTGGAATTTTATTAAACAAAAATAATTTAAAAATTATTTTGTGTCGATGGACTTATTCAGTTGATCGTTGCTGTATTTGCGGCGGTACTGTTTTCGTGGATAAGAAGTGCGTGTGGATATGTTTGTGCATCAGCCGTATGCCAATGCAGAATAGCGGAGACAATGAGAGGCGGAAAAAATTGCCAAAAATCGGAGCGTCGACTTGCCGACGATTATATGTATATGTAATTCCAATGTGTATATGTAAGTATGTTTATTTGGATGCTCAGAATAGAGCAAGGGAAGTAAACAAATCTATATATATAAAAATTAAACGCCAAAAGTGTTTGTAGCCAGTGTTAGGCTCAGTGCGTTGACCGATTTCAAAAATTTTTTTTTTGTTTGAAAGGTGGTATCAATACGGTGGTTTGTATGTATATACGATGCCTGTATGTGCTTTGGTTCGTAAGTTATGAACGTTTAAGCGAACACTACTTCGCCCGTATACACGCATACACGCATACACACATACGAGTAAGACATTAGCACAATTAGGAATGCCATCTCCTAATCGATCAATACGCGATTTACTCGAGTTAGAATTGCAACGTGAACAACAGTACGACCGAAACGCATTGAATGCATTTGTGCAAGCAAATCTAACGATATTGAATGCTGAACAGAAAATCGCTTATGACAAGATCATGCAAGTTGTTACAAGTGGTGTTGGTGGATTTTATTTCTTGGATGCTCCAGGCGGAACTGGAAAAACGTTTTTGATATCATTGTTGTTGGCAACAATGCGTTCTCAAAGTAAAATTGCATTGGCATTGGCTTCTTCCGGTATAGCTGCTACGTTATTGGATGGCGGTCGAACGGCTCATTCTGCTTTGAAACTACCATTGAATTATCAAGGCAATGAAACTCCAACGTGCAACATATCAAAGGGATCTGGCACAGCTAAAGTATTGCAGCAATGCTCCATTATTATTTGGGATGAATGTACGATAGCACACAAGAAATCAGTCGGAGCATTGGATAGAACTTTGAAAGATCTTCGAGGTAATGCGGAGTTGTTTGGTGGCGCATTGATTTTATTGGCTGGAGATTTTCGACAAACATTGCCAGTCATTCCGAAATCAACACCTGCTGATGAGATTAATGCTTGCTTGAAATCATCATATTTGTGGAGACACGTCAAAACATTAAAATTAACTACCAATGTTCGTGTTCAGATGCAGAATGATCCATCTGCTGATACATTCTCCAAGCAATTGTTAAAAATTGGAAATGGTGCTATGTCAGTCGATGAAAATGGATTGATAACGTTGCCTAATGATTTTTGCCGTTTTGCTCAATCCATGGATGAATTGATTGAAAGTGTTTTTCCAAACATAGCACAACATTATAAATGCCATACTTGGTTAGGTGAAAGAGCAATTTTAGCTGCGAAAAACAAAGACGTCACTGAATTGAACTTAGTCATACAATCAAAAATTCCTGGCGAATTGATTTCGTACTAGTCATTGGATACGGTTATCGAGGAAGAAGATGTCGTTCAATATCCAACTGAATTTTTGAATTCTTTGGAATTTCCTGGATTACCACCTCATAATTTACAATTGAAAGTTGGTGTTACTATAATAATGTTGCGTAATATCAATCAGCAGCGTTTATGTAATGGAACCAGACTCGCAGTTAAAAAGTTAATGGCAAATGTGATCGAAGCAACTATTTTAACTGGCAAATTCAAAGGTGAAGATGTATTGATACCACGAATTCCAATGAAATCATCTGATATGCCCTTCGAGTTTAAGCGTTTGCAATTTCCAGTGCGCCTCGCGTTTGCTGTTACTATCAATAAGGCACAAGGCCAGTCGTTGGGAATTTGTGGTGTGAATTTAGAGAATCCAGTGTTTTCACATGGACAACTTTATGTTGCATGTTCACGTGTTGGAAAACCATCTGTTCTCTATGTATTCGTTAGCAATACAAATTCAAAAACAAAGAACGTTGTGTACCATACAGCACTTCAATAAAAATGTTTTTCATTTCACTTTATAAAATCAGGGTTTTTCATTTTTTGCTTTTGTTTCAATTTTATTTCCTTAATGCACTACGAAGTGTGCACAGGGTACGCTAGTAAATATACAAATTAAGTTGGCTTTGATGTGCCTTGGTTTTTTGATATATTTATTTGTAGTAGCTGTGGACTGTAATTGTAGAATATTTAAGTTTTATGTTCTGGAATTATTAAAAATATAATATAATATATATTCAATAAGAACAATTTGAATTTATTTTTGCTATGTAAATAACTTAAATACCTTGCCGGTATTTGGGATTTAATATATTTAATTATTTTGTGTAAATTGCTGGTGGCAATTATAGATTAGTGGAGTGGACTGTATTGGAAATATGTAGGAGCATATATGTATGTATGTATGTAGGTGGAAATAAATGCAAGCGGAACACAGTGAACGAAGAGAAATTAGGAATTGGAAGTTTCACTGTGTCTTATGGCATATATTTAAACACACGGATAAATATGCGGAAATTAATTTTATTTGGAATCGGAAGCTGCCGTAGTGTCGGATCAATCGGACTTGGATTTTAGACAATAATCATACAGAGAAGTTAGGCGAACTGAGTTTCGCAAAACTAAACTGTATGACCGGCAGCAAATGTAAATATTACTTATCTTGTGCGGTGTTAAAGCCACCGAAGCTGCTGGGGGTAGAATTATCCGGCTCGAAGGACCATGAAATGGAGGGGGGTGGCTTCAACCTAAAGCACTCGATAAATAAAAACACGGAAGAAACTATTTTCGGGGTATTGCGCGACGTGCGGTCTTTATTGTTAAAAGTAGGAATTATAACTAACATACATGAGGACTTAAACTAGCTTCGGAGAGCGGATTGGAAGCTCTATGGACCGAAAGTCCAAAGGAAGAGGGAGAGAGAGCGAGGGTGTACGGGATTACACTGCCTCTGGGAATTAAACGCCCTTTTGGCGTGAACATTCTCCCCCCCCTTGCGAGGATACGCAGCAAGAATATCAGGAAGCTCGGGAAAGCGTTGGATACGCTGAGCGCTCGTCGATATGTAGAAGAGTGTGGTGATCCTGACCACACGACTGGCATCGGTCGTCACTGCGACAAGATCCCGTGGAATGGTGGTGGGCCAAGCAATTGACGCAGTACTTCTTCTCGATAACAGCCTGGAGCCGTTTCTCAGTGCTAAGACGAAGAAAACGGTGGCACTTCCGAAGAGGATGGTTCCCTTGGCAGACTCGGCATGGGTAGGACAAAATACCTCGGGAACGTCTGCATTTGTACTCGCCAAATGGAACCCAGTAATTGACGGAATCGGGAGAAGTGGAAACTCGTGTGGAGAACGAGGAAACCCTTTGGATAGGTGCGGATATTTGCCTTGCAGTATCAGGAGGACTCGGAACACTGGAGGAGAAGTTGCTTGGATGCAACAAAGTGTGATGCCGACCGTGACACGTGAAACATTTGTGGACATTTGTGCATTTATGGAGTTGATGCCCGTTTGCAAAGCAATTTAAGCACAACTGCTTCTTTTTGATAAAGGAGGTACGATCCTCTATCGTCATCTGGAGAAAGCGTGGACATTTACGCACTGGGTGGTTCTCTTTTGAACATAAATCGCATCTTTTGGATATCGGAACGATTCTAGTACTGAAGGATTTCAGTACTCGTGGTGACACATTGGAGGGTGTCGATTTGGACGGATGGAGGCGCACCGGAGAAGGTTGGATAGAATCTATAGTTTCTAGAGTTCTATGGCGCTCAGTCTGGAAGGAATCAAGTTGTTGCCACGTAGGAATTTCAGTTTTATTTGGTAATGATTGTGATAATGAGAGTGTCAGCTTTGGAAGCTTCGTGGAACACAAATAAACCAGAATTCAATCCCAATTATCGGTAGGAAGACCGGACAAGTTTAGGAACGTGAGGCAATTTTGAATTGTATTTTGCAGCTCCTTTAAGGCTGCCGAAGATTCATGTGGAAAGAACTGCATGTTTAATAATTTTTTCAGTTGGCTGTTCACCAACGCACGTTTATTTTCGAAACGCTCAGAAAGGTTTTCCCAGGCTGAGCGGAAACCATCGTTGGTGAGTGGCGAATTGGAAACTATGGAATTAGCTTCACCACTTGTCTTGGCCTTTAAATAGAACAACTTTTCAACAGGGGTCAGCGCTGGATTGTCAATATAGACCGCTGTGAAAAGGTCTCGGAAAGTCGGCCAGCGAATATAATCGCCTGAAAAAACTTCCGTATCGCAAGGAGGAAGGCGACAGCCAGACGGAAAGGAATTTTGGGGCGCAGGGGATTGGACTTGAGCTGCTTTGGAAGAGATCGCATCGATCTGTTCCATGAGCTGGGCGGCACACCTCTCGTAGACAAAATAGGAATATTCGTATTTTGCCTTAAGAGAAGGAACGGTGTCCGCCGCGCCCTCTATGCCAACTGAAATTAGCTCGGAACAAGCTTCGTACTCTTTCTCGACCTTGTCCCATAGAGCCCGGACTTGGTCGAGATGAATTTGGCAGGTATACTTGGATGGACTGGGTGCTGCTGGATTGCAGAATCTGGATTCGAAATTACTCAGACGGTCACAGGTCATCGTAAATTTATTCAGAATTGATGGAGTCATATTGGAGAAATTTTTATTTGGAATTACTGGAGGTTTGTCGAACTATTTTTTAAGGTCGAAGCTAGGTGTGGAATTTAGGAACCAAGCGGAATAATTTAAATAATTTATTTTATTTTATTTGTGGTTGCGGAAATGTGCGATTTAACTGAATAATATTAACTCAGTCGGAAACATATACGGTCACACTAATGCGGATTTTGAAACGCCCTTTTCAAAAGGTCGAAGCTGAATTCGGAACTTAGGACTTATATATCAATATTTAATTGTAGAATATTTTTAATATATATGGAAAGTTCGAAATTAAGTCAACAATATTCACTATGCAGGAAAACAGATACGGGCACACTAATGCCACTATGGAAGCGTACTGAAATTTCTAACTGAATTAGTTAGTTGGAATTTTATTAAACAAAAATAATTTAAAAATTATTTTGTGTCGATGGACTTATTCAGTTGATCGTTGCTGTATTTGCGGCGGTACTGTTTTCGTGGATAAGAAGTGCGTGTGGATATGTTTGTGCATCAGCCGTATGCCAATGCAGAATAGCGGAGACAATGAGAGGCGGAAAAAATTGCCAAAAATCGGAGCGTCGACTTGCCGACGATTATATGTATATGTAATTGCAATGTGTATATGTAAGTATGTTTATTTGGATGCTCAGAATAGAGCAAGGGAAGTAAACAAATAAATATACAAATTAAGTTGGCTTTGATGTGCCTTGGTTTTTTGATATATTTATTTGTAGTAGCTGTGGACTGTAATTGTAGAATATTTAAGTTTTATGTTCTGGAATTATTATTTGAATTTGAATTTATTTTTGCTATGTAAATAACTTAAATACCTTGCCGGTATTTGGGATTTAATATATTTAATTATTTTGTGTAAATTGCTGGTGGCAATTATAGATTAGTGGAGTGGACTGTATTGGAAATATGTAGGAGCATATATGTATGTATGTAGGTGGAAATAAATGCAAGCGGAACACAGTGAACGAAGAGAAATTAGGAATTGGAAGTTTCACTGTGTCTTATGGCATATATTTAAACACACGGATAAATATGCGGAAATTAATTTTATTTGGAATCGGAAGCTGCCGTAGTGTCGGATCAATCGGACTTGGATTTTAGACAATAATCATACAGAGAAGTTAGGCGAACTGAGTTTCGCAAAACTAAACTGTATGACCGGCAGCAAATGTAAATATTACTTATCTTGTGCGGTGTTAAAGCCACCGAAGCTGCTGGGGATAGAATTATCCGGCTCGAAGGACCATGAAATGGAGGGGGGTGGCTTCAACCTAAAGCACTCGATAAATAAAAACACGGAAGAAACTATTTTCGGGGTATTGCGCGACGTGCGGTCTTTATTGTTAGAAGTAGGAATTATAACTAACATACATGAGGACTTAAACTAGCTTCGGAAAGCGGATTGGAAGCTCTATGGACCGAAAGTCCAAAGGAAGAGGGAGAGAGAGCGAGGGTGTACGGGATTACACTGCCTCTGGGAATTAAACGCCCTTTTGGCGTGAACAGTTTGTATGTACAAATTTGTATGTTGGAGCGGAAAAAAGTTGCAATGCGTAAAATTAACTAAAAAATCACTTCATTTATTTCTTTTTTTAACGTTTAAAATTAAAATTTAATTATAGCTTAAAATTAATGAACAAAGGTAATGATTAAAATAAATGAACAAAAGAAATGCTTAAAATATTAAGGAACACAAATTTCAATCAGTTCTTCATTGATCAAAAACTTAAAACTAAAAAAAAGTTTATTTTTTGGTATCAAATGGATCAATCTTAATTGCTTAAACTTTTATAAAATAAATTTAAAAACAATAAGCTATGAACTGAACATGGTCCGAGCCTATTTCTTTTCTCAGTGATTAAATTTCCAGCTAAAGAAAAAGAACGCTCAGCGGCTGCGCTGCTGGCAGAAATTGAATGAATTTGAAACGCTATTTTTGCTAAGAGTATTTTTTTCATTATTTTTCCACCAGTGTATTAAATTAAAGTTTTCATTCATTGCAACTTTTTCATTGCAATACCTTTTGAATTCTTCTTCATGCGTCTCTGCGAAATGTATAGTATTCCGCTTTATTAAATGCGGAAAAAAGAAGATATCATTGCTTGTATTCTCTTCTGAAGCTTGGCTATTAACACCTATGCTACTGTCTAAATCAAACGAAAAATGCGTTGCCGATGAATCCGATAAAGGTGAATTTGGACACGATATTTGATTTTCAGTTGTGATATGAATAATGCAAAATAGTTTTATATCGTCTAAATCATTTGGCTGCATATTTAAAGCCGGGGGATATAAAAAATATGCAACTTTGTGCCATATACCGATGTTGGGGACCCATATTTCATTGACATTATTTATTATATTTTCTTTTAAAGTAACAATTACCGGTATTTCATCGGCTATCGGCTGACATAAATTTTTCAGTGTTAATATTGCTGGCAGCACATAACACAGGGAAGGTCCACTGCAAAGCTGCAGGTTTTTAAAAACAATTTCAAAATTTTCGCACATCTCCACTACCGCTTTAACAACAGTTATGTTAATGTGTAACAATCGGCTTTGTTCATTCAGCCTTAAAACTGTATTCATCTCTCCCCAATTGTCCATAATTGACTTTAACATAAAATAATGGGAGTTCCAACGTGTTGGGCATTGGCTTTTTAAAGAAGTGGTTAGGAGATGCTGCAAATTTGATTTCTTAAAATATTTGACTATTTTTTTACAACACTTCTGCGAGTTCTGTGGTGGCAGAGAATGAGTTTTCCAACACATTGTTAAATAAATGGCTGCTACAATTCAGTCTATTATTATTTTCTAAGGCTTTTAACATATTTGTACCTCTATCCGTTACAAAAATAATTTTTTCAATATTCGAAATATCAAATTCATTGAACACACTTTTAACTTTCTTTAATATGTTGTCGCCGGTAGACCTTTCAAAATCCATTGATTTCATTCCCAAAATTAGGTCATAGAACTTAAAATCCTTTTGATAGTGGAACGTTACTCCCAAAAAGTTGCGCTTTACATAGTTGTCCGACCACATATCAATTGTTGCGGACGCGCCACCACTGCTCACAATCTTATTGATTTCGTCCTTCAATTCCTCCTTTTTTCATTGGCGCATTTCGAAACTTTGCGAGAAATGGTCGTTGGATCCGGCAGCATATCTTCCACGTCGACGTGCTCGCCATAAGTTGCGCCGATCTTAATAAACAACTTTACGAGTTTCATAAATCCAGAGCCACGCACAGCTGAAAATGGCCGACAGTCTTCTGTAATCCAATTTGCGCATTTTTTAACAACTTCACTTTTGTCCAGCGGTGAAACAGTTTTTAAGCTTTTTGATTCCTTGAAACCTTTACAGCAGCTGTGTCTATTTAAATTGGATGTTTGGCCTGCGTTGTATTTTAGGACTTTGTGACATGTGCGGCAGCATACAAATTCTTTTAAAATGGTGTTGTCCGGTTTCATTATTTCGCTCAGTATGTCCCATATAAAACTTCTTCCCTTGCGCTTGTCAGACAATGTGTATATTCCATTGGTTATATTGGCGGCAACACTTTCCATCGATTCGCAATCCATAATTATGCTATTTAATAATTGTAATTTCCTAGTATTTACTATGTTGAAATGAAACTGCAAATATTTAGCAGGTGCGGCGCAGATTGTGCGCGTGAGTTTCGGCTTATGATGAAATAAATAGATCGGGTTGCATCAACCCACCCGGTATGAACTAACGGTATGAGCGTGATCGATCTGATTGCAAGCAGCGTTCTCAATCATTCTTGCTGCTCACACCAAAGCGTTCGATCAAAGAAAATCATTACGAACCAGGCACGAGTGATTGGAACTGAATGTTCGCTTCGAACACGCTTGCTTACAATGAATTCATGTTCGTTGAAGCAAAGTTTTGCGTCACAAAAAATCCGAGTCAATGATCGGGTATGATTGAAAAAATTGTGATCGTTGCAGCTCTCTGATAAGTACTCTGGAGTTAGTCAGCACTTTGGGCAGGTCGTTAATAAATAATGTAAACAACAAGGGTCCCAAATGGCTCCCTTGCGGGACGCCAGAAGTAACCCTGAGAACATTTGATAAGGTATTTTTAAAAAGGACCATTTGCGTCCTGCCATTTAGATAACTAGAGATCCATCTAAGAAGATCAACCGGAAATCCCATTAAATCGAGTTTCCGAACAAGAAGAGAATGGTTAAAAGAGTCGAATGCTTTACTGAAATCAGTATAGATTACGTCTGTCTGAAAGTTGTTATGGAAGCCCTTTATAATGAAGGAAGTGAGCTCCAAAAGATTAGTAGTAGTTGATCTTCGCTTTATAAATCCATGCTGACATGGAGAAATTATTAAACTGTAAAGGTGCTGCAAATGTGGAGTAATGATATTTTCGAAAAGTTTTGGGATGACCGACAGCTTAGAGATTCCTCTGTAGTTGTTGGCATCCAATTTGCTACCTTTTTTGTGGAGAGGAATGACAAACGACTCCTTCCAAATAAGGGGAGAGTGGGCGGTTTCTAAGGATAAGGTAAACAATTTCAGAAGGGGATTGCAGAGGGCGTCGGCACAATACCTAAGCACACAGCCATGTATTCCGTCGGGACCTGGCGAATAAACTGGCTTAACACGGCGAAGATCTGAATGAATACAGCTTTCGTTTAAACTTGGACTGAAAATTAAGTTCGATTTGGGAATGATGTAAGAATAAGCCTGATTTGAGTCAGTGGAGTTTGAATATGTGGTTTGAAATAGATCGGCTATTGCCTGATCATTATTTACGGTTGTATTTTCAAAAGAGAGCGAGGAAGGATGAGTAATAGGCTTACGTTTAGTGTTAACAAAATTATAAAACTGTTTTGGGTCCTGAGAAAACTGGGCCCTACAACGAGCAAGATAATTTTTGTAACACTGCGCGTACAACACGGTGAAGCTTAAGCGAGCCGATAAATAGCAGGATAGGGCAGATTGAAAACCGGTACGTTTATATTTAGAATACAGCCTAGACTTTTTGTTTTTAAGGCGACTCAACTCTTAAGTAAACCAAGGAGGCTTATTTAAGAGTGACGTGTAGTATAATGGAACACATTCAGTAAAAAATGAATTCATGGCCCTGTAAAAAATATCCACGGCTTCCGCCATGTCAGTGCACATGTATAGATCAGACCAATTAAAATCAACTATAAAATTATTCAGCCGTTCGAAGTCCGGCTTGCAAAAACAAAGGTTTTTTTTGGCTGGACGGTCAGATATATTCTGTAAATCAGCCCCAACATCGAGGGTCACATCGAAAGTAGGATGATAGGGATCTTCGGGTAGCGTTAGCGGCGATACCCTGGCTAAACTAAGTCTCGCTGGATCTGAGACAAAACAGAGATCAAGCAAGCGCTCTAAATGGTTGACTTGAGACAGCGAAATGTCAAACAAGCCAGCAATAAAATCATGCTGTGTTGTAGTAAGAAGTGAGTTTGTGAAACTATTGGAGGACCAAATAGCCCCTGGGATATTAAAATCACCAAGAACTACTAAGTGGTCCCTATCCGAAAGACGATTGGAGACCATCTGGATAGCGGAAAGATGGTTCCAATTAATAGGAAGTTCCGACAAGGGAGGACTGAAGGAACAAGTAATGAAAATGGAGATACTATTGACTGATAGCTTCACACAAAGGAATTCAACATCGTTGCACTCCTCGAAAGTTAATAATTCAGACGTGAGACTGGAGTCAACCGATATGAGGATAATAGGCTGATCCAGTCGATATATCGTGAACACAGTTGGAAAAACTTCGGAGCTCAGAATCGCCGGTATTAACCAGGTTTCAGTGAACACAATAACCTGGCCAACAAACGAAAGACTATCAAAATACAATTTGGGAAGCTTACTTCGTAAACCTCTTACATTCTGATAGCAGATAAGGAGGGAGTTGATTTGTTATTTGGAGCAGACATCGTAGAGGGCGCAGTGGGCTGGTCGGTCCTGGGAAGACTTATTCCTACAGGCCGCCTTTTCATTTTCTAGTCCTTGTACTCTTTGACAATAATATATTCAGGCCAGAATTGGATGTATTTTGAAAGATAAAATATCCCCAGCATAAAAAAATTGGAATTTTTCAACCATAATTATTATTTTTTTGTCTTTAGTCCTGCCTTGAATAAGGGTAATTACATGATCCGATGTCTGATTAGGGAAAGCCGCGGGTTTAGGGCTTTTGGTTATGCAGGCACATTGTCTGGATAGCCAATATCGGCCGGGAATCCGGGCCTGACACCTTCGGGGAATACATTAATGGGAGTCTGAGGGGTCGTAATTTGTGACCCCTTAGGGGACAAAACGGAAATCACCGGGGATTCGGTCCCTCCAGCGGCACATTCGGGTACCAAATCTTTTCTTGTACTCGACCTCAACATTCTAGGATTTAATCCTGAGGTCGATGCTTAAGTGTATTAAATTAAATATTTAGCGCTAAGAACATATCATGAGTTTTACGAAAACTCGATGATACGTCCTTAAAAGCGCCCTTGGTTTGCCGCATGAAAGACATCATTTCACTTTCAACCTCTCGACAGGCGTCACAGCAGTTTCGCAAACCCAAGTTTCTTCTTAAATCGTGCACCGTCCGAGCTATAACACCAATGCACTTGGCATGCACAATGTTGTCATTATCTGCAATTACCTTTTTGCAGGTTTTAAGGAAAATGCAGCTGCTCCGAGAGAGCGGGAGAGCCACTTACCCGGGTGAGCGTAGGAGAAAATAGAGAAAGTAACTGGAATTAAGTGCACAAATCAGGTTAGCTGTATGCACGCGAAGTGAACGGGAACTTTATAAATCACAAAGTATAAGGTTTAAGTGAAACTCCGGTGGTTTTCGTTTAAAATTTACACTAAACGAGAGCGAAAGAAAAAATAACTTCTAGGTACTTTTTTCCTAAAAAAAAATTAAACAATGCTGGAATAGAAATAATAACTTTTGTTTTAAAAAAAATGTCAAAATTGTTTAACTGCTTCTTAAACAGTTATCTGCTGCTCGCAGGCATCTTCTCTTCAGCCCCTGTCTTCCAGAGAGCCGTTCTTTTGAGGTAGTCACCTGCTCTCCGAATGAACGTAAATCGGCGAATAATGTAACCAGAATTGGCCTACTACAACTCGGCCGACCTAATATACCCACTATCTCGGAGTTGAAATTCACTTTAACTTATTTTTAATCTAAAATATTTTCACTCGAGTTTGTACTCCAATTGTTTACACCTAAAATAATACCTTAACTTTTCTCACTTAAGAATATTTTCCTCACCTAAACTTTAACTTAAATAACTTTCCCTAAACTTTTACCTAAAATGTTCGTACCTAAAATTGTATGTGAACTGTTCATTCCTAAACTTGTATTTAAACAGTTCTTTCCTAAACATTTATTATATTCTCCTAAGTTAGTACCTTACTTTTTATCACCAAACATATATCTAAACTTTTTCTCTCCTAAGCTCGTGCCCAAATTTTTTCATTAAACTGTACCTAAACTTTTCTCTTCTAAGCTTGTACCTAAATTTCTTCCTAAACTTTCCACTTTACTTCCCTTATTATTTTATGAATTTCTGATTTCCATACAATTATTGAAAATTGGTTTCACTTTCATTTTTTTCTCGCCAACGGTTTCAATACTCTCTACCGTCGTTTCTTTGCTGTGTCATTTGAAAATGTCTCCCGCGTAGCTATTAAAAAAAAATGAAATTTCTACCATTTTGCCGCGTCGAATTTCCCAAAGGAAATCGTTTTTTGTGCACCAATCGCCAAAACATTTCTTCGCTCGCCATCACTTTTAAGCAGAAGCAAAATCATTTGAAATGAAACTTACTTCAGTTTTTTAAACACTGGTTGAATATCTAAAAAAATTTGTTTTTTTAATGAAGTCCACAAGTTTGGCAAAATCTTACACTGTGCTTTGTCGAGTCCGCAACGGAAGCCACCGGTTTCGGAAATGCCACCGGTTCCTCAGGTTTATTGCTAAGAAGAGGCTCCATACTCTTCTACCCAACCGCTACTGTTCCAACTGTTCAATTTCTGGCAAAAGCAGTCGTACCCCTTCACGACATGCTTCCGTCGCACCATGGCACTCTACGGCTTACACAGCCTTGTGCTTCCGCGCTTACCGTGCCTCGGGTTGGAACCGAACACTGCGATCACCCGCGGGCAATCTCCCACTCTCGTTTTAGCGGAGTAAAGCGGACGGGAGCGCAGCTCTGAGTTTAAGCTGGATTTTTAGTTAAATGTCTGCTGCAAAAAAAAGCTGAAGCAGCTTGATGCATCCCACGATGATCTCTACTTCTTATTTTCAACGTCAACGATTTTAGCTTTTTAGAGTTTAGGTGGGTAGGTGCAAGTGGTGAGGTCACCCTGGTGACATCCAATTATAGCTGAGCTCCAATTCGGTCCACTCCCTCTTTTGGCAGTAGTCCACGCATCCCCTCAGTACCAGCCCGTGTCATTCAGGTAGGCTAGAGTGGCAGTCTCTGGCTGCCTTCCAACTTCCCCAAGTGACTCGAGTTGGTAGGCTCCTAGGTGACGCGCTCTTTGTCGGTTGAGTGCCGGGCAGTGAAACAGTAAATGCTCCATTGTCTCCTGTTCGCTTGGTTCCTTGCAGCTTCTGCAGTGTGGGTTGTGGGGTCATCCCATCATGCAGGCGTGCGTGCCTATTGGCCAGGGCTGATGGCTGCCGTTACTCTCCTAATGTCATTTTTATCTTTGGAGAGCAGCTCTTCGGTTCGTTTCCTATTGCATACAGGAAAGCAAGGTTTTGATCTTGTGTGCTCTGTTCTTATCGAACATTCCTTGCCGTCTAGTAATTTGAAATGGTCGTGAATTTCCGTCTGGACAGAGTTAAGGGAAACCTGAATGTGTATTGTAACTGAGTTGTCTTCTGACCCTTTCCTGGCCAGCTCATCGGCTTTTTCGTTGCCGGCAAAGTCGTTACACTGTCGCTGACTCTGGGAGCTAGAAATACTCTTCCACTTCCTTTGTTATCCGAGAGATCTCGTTCAGGATCCTGCAGTGCCCGATGTGGTAGTTTTTCCAGCTTTGACTGGCCTTTAGTCGTACAGCACTTTGGGATGCTATGTTTCTGATGAATTGCTCTATCAACATTATATAGGGCCCCTGTAGCTCCTGCGCATGCCGATCTCTGTATCCTCGTCAGTTTTTGAATGTTATAAGCTTGTGACGATCCGTCGTTGGTCGGGCGGCTCAGGGATGGCCAGGATCTGTCGCAGAGATTTCCGACCCGGTCCCAAAGTATAAGTCACGGGAATTACTTAGTAATTAGTTAAAGAGTACGTTTATTCAGGTTTAGATTTACAATTTAGTGGAAACTGGATAGCGTGTTCGCTCGTTCGGCTCCTTCCGTCAGGATCTGTGTGCTTGGTTCCCGGTCCGGTGTCCTGGATGAAGCGTGTTGCCTCTAGAAGCAACGAAGCAGGTTGCGGAGTGTCCGCCTGGTGCTTCCAGTCGACTGCGAGCGCGACAGGAAATATCTCGGGAACCTTTCAGTCGACCGCGAGAGTGAGAGAAAATATCTCGGGAACCTTTCAGTCGACCGCGAGAGTGAGAGAAAATATCTCGGGAACCGTTCAGTCGACCGCGAGAGTGAGAGAAAATATCTCGGGAACCTTTCAGTCGACCGCGAGAGTGAGATAACAATATTGAACTCGGGAACCTTTCGGTCGACCACGAGAGCGAGAGAACAAGATTTAACTCGGGAACCTTTCGGTCGGCCGCGAGAGCGAGAGAAAATATCTCGGGAACCTTTCAGTCGACCGCGAGAGTGAGGGAAAATATCTCGGGAACCTTTCAGTCGACCGCGAGAGTGAGATAACAATATTGAACTCGGGAACCTTTCGGTCGACCACGAGAGCGAGAGAACAGTATTTAACTCGGGAACCTTTCAGTCGACCGCGAGAGTGAGAGAAAATATCTCGGGAACCTTTCAGTCGACCGCGAGAGTGAGAGAAAATATCTCGGGAACCTTTCAGTCGACCGCGAGAGTGAGCGAAGATATCTCGGGAACCTTTCAGTCGACCGCGAGAGTAAGAGAACAGATTTAACTCGGGAACCTTTCGGTCGGCCGAGAAAGAAAGAGAACAAGATGTAACTGGGGAACTTTTCGGTCGGCCGCGAGAGCAAGAGAACAATACTTAGCTCGGGAATTTTTCAGTCAACCACGAGGCGAGACTTAACCCGGGAACCTCTTGGTCGGCCACGGGATAGACGTATTGCGGATCGGTGAACCGAGCCGGGGAAGGCAGGTTAGGGGAAAAGGTAAGTACTAGGAGAGCTAACTACAATGTATTAGCCAACCAGATCAGAAGATCCGGTTTAGCCGAAAAAAGTGACTTTGCTGCTGACTACTTGGGAGGCTTACCTCACCCGATCGCTGTCGCTGCTAAGTGACAATACAAGGGCTGTGGCTCGCCTTATATAGGGATCTGGCAGGTTTTAGTGTGCCTGTCCGCCTATCTGGCGTTAGCCCTTTTCTCTACTGTCCCTAACGCCTTCTCCCCGCAGTGTGCCCGTTCGTGCGCGTGCTTGGGCGCGCGCGCTCCCTTCGTTTGAATTCAAACTTATGACTTTTATATTTGTCGAAGAAGTCCACCTCCCAGTGACCCATGGTGACGCTCTCCTCCGAAGATAGCTTTTTTGTACTTTTTTTGTTGTTCCTTGTACGGCCGCCAATCTTTGGTCCTGTAACTAGTATTAAAGGTGTTAAGTCGCGACAATGATTACGACAATAACAATAATACATAAGTTGTAATTCATCAGTTGCAGCAATATCTTATAAAGCCACTGTTGCCGCCATAATTTAACTTTAATTTAATTTTCTTTGTTATAACTATCTGTAACTATCTGTTTATCGATGTACCGATATAAATGTACCGAATGTCATGTACGATCTCTAGAAGGGACGCCAAATCAATTTGAGAAAAAAGAGATCGAGGAAAAAGACAAAAGTTTTTAACGCTATCCGCCTGTGTTATTGTTGTGTGTTGCTTTAAAACCAAAATTTTCCTTCGAATTCTTCGCCAATTACATTCTTAAAAACTTTTGAACACACGCGGCTGCTCTTATAACCGTACATTTACGAAGCGACGATTTCCAATTAGCCATAATATTGCGAAATTGTGATCGCATCCCTACCTTGAACGTTAGGTGAGCGACTCGTAATCTACAATCAGAGCAAGTCAAAGCACCTGAAATTACACATACAAATTGCAATCAGAACATGAAATTTGCTCTTGCAAATTCACATAACCTCAAATTATGAACAAAGTGTGCAGAATTTGCAAGAAAAAATCGACTGGATCTGAGGAAAGCTGGGTTCAGTGCGACGATTGCAATAGCTGGTACCATTTTCACTGTGCCGGCGTCTACGATAACATCGAGGATAAAGATTGGATCTGCGCTTCGTGCCTTACCAAGGGTAGCATCAGAAACCCACACGGAAGGACACTGCGATCACCGGTAAATACCGTAAATCGATCAGACAACTTCACCGCGCTACCAGCCGGCCAAAACAAAATCGCGCAGCAAGTGGACGCTCTCATCGACAGGAAGAGCACACCGAAGCCCCAAGTATTCTCGACGCTAACAGAAATAGAATTATGCTCGACATGTTAAAAGAAAAAGAACTTCCGAACAGAGATTTATCGAGGAGAAATATAAATTCCTACCTCAGATGAACGTGCTTCCCGGATCGCCACAAGGGTCGTTCCAGATGACGCCTGCGTCCCCGTCAAACCCCCAAATCGCCGCAAGACAAGCTATACCAAAGGATCTCCCTCCGTTTAGCGGAGACCCTGAAGAGTGGCGAATGTTCATCAGTACATTGCAGCATAGTACTTCAGCAGCAGGATTCTCCAACGTTGAAAATATGCTTCGCCTGCAAAAGTGCTTTAAAGGTAGGGCACGCGAAATGGTCAAAGAAAAGCTTTTGCTCCCTGGCCTAGTACCGGAAGTAATGGACACGCTGAAAATGTTCTTCGGCAGACCCGAGCACATCCTTGAGAGGATGATCGATCGGGTAAGAAAACTTCCGCCACCCAAGGAAAAATTGGAAGCCATAATAGAGTACGCGCTCGCAGTACGCAATATTTGCGCCACAATAGAAGCGTGCAAACTGGAAGCGCACCTAAACAACCCGATGCTTGTAAAAGAGTTGGTGGACAAACTTCCAAATAATCACAAGCTAAGCTGGGCGATGCAACCGCGCAACGAAACAGTTCCCTGCATTAAGGCTTTTAGTGACTGGCTCTTTCAAATAGCTCAAGCTGCGTCGACAGTCGTTACACCGTTTTCTTACAGGGCAAGTTCTGTAAACAATCACAATAGCAGCGCATCCGATAGGAATCCCAATGCCATAAGTCCCAGCCATGCAGCTGCAGTTTAGCAGCAGCCGAATCCAAAATGTATAGCATGCGAATCTACGAATCATTGGGTAACGCAATGCGACCAATTCAAATCCAGCACCGTGGAGCAGAGATGGGAAGTTGCAAAAGCAGGAATCAGTTGTCGTCCGAAGGATTGCGGAGAGAACGGCTGTACAAGGAAGCATCATCCACTACTCCCCTCGGAAAATGTTCACAACACATCCAACAGCACGATGAATCAACAACACGTAAGCACGCACCAAAGCGACGTAGAAGGTAGCCAGTTTTTCCGAATTGTGCCCGTAACTCTGCATTCCGCTGACAAAAAAATCGACACTTTCGCCTTTTTGGACAAAGGATCCTCTGTTACCTTAATAGAAGCACTAAATTTTGACAACGCAATGCGACCAATTCAAATCCAGCACCGTGGAGCAGAGATGGGAAGTTGCAAAAGCAGGAATCAGTTTTCGTCCGAAGGATTGCGGAGAGAACGGCTGTACAAGGAAGCATCATCCACTACTCCCCTCGGAAAATGTTCACAACACATCCAACAGCACGATGAATCAACAACACGTAAGCACGCACCAAAGCGACGTAGAAGGTAGCCAGTTTTTCCGAATTGTGCCCGTAACTCTGCATTCCGCTGACAAAAAAATCGACACTTTCGCCTTTTTGGACAAAGGATCCTCTGTTACCTTAATAGAAGCACTAATTTTTGACAAGGTATAAAAGGCTCCCCGTCACCGATATGCTTACAATGGACTGGGGAAACCACACGATTCGAAGATACTTCTGCGGAAAATTCAGAAAAACGGTTCTGGCTCAACAATGTTAAGACCGTAAAAAACATCGCGCTGCCAAACTGTCGATATAGACGAATTGCGCAGTAAGTATAGCTATCTGAAGAACCTGCCACTAAAGTCTTATTCTGCGCAGCCAACCTTGTTAATCTTTTGAAAAGCTCCCCGAGAGTTCAGCTACCGCTTTAAAGCGTCTGCAATGCATGAGAAAAAGGATTCTGAGCAAGCCAGATCTGTGCATCAAAATCGACAAGCAAATTAAAAATCTTCTTTTAAAAGGAAACGCCAGGCAACTAACCGACGAGGAGGCTGGAAAAGAGGAAGATCGCACTTGGTACATACCCATATTTATAGCCTTAAACCCCAATAAGCCAGAAAAAATTAGGCTGGTTTGGGACGCGGCGGCAAAGACGAAGGGAATATTCCTCAACGACCTTCTGCTGAGCGGACCAGACTGTTTGAACCCTCTTATCGATGACCTACTAGCCTTTAGAGTCGGAAAAGTCGCTGTAAGCGGCGATATCGCCGAAATGTTCCACAGAATCAACATTCGCCATGAGGACACGCATGCTCAGCGCTTTATCCGGTATGATGCTAGCCAGAAAAAAATAAAATAAATAAAAACGCCGAACTCCACCAACATCAATTCCCATTAGCAGTGGACGCGATTCAGCGTGCGCACTATGTCGACGACTTTATCGACAGCATGAGCGACGAGGAAAAAGCCATCGAAATATCCAACCAAGTCAAAAATGTTCACGGCAGAGGCGGATTTGAAATTCGCAACTGGGCGTCAAATTCTAGAAAAGTCCTCTTTCATCTTAAGAACGACGGAGGCACCGAAAATCAGAAGCCAGTGCAGTTTAGCGCTACAGAAAAGGTTTTGGGTATGTACTGGGACCCACGTAACGACATTTTCAAGTTTGTTTGCAGATTCTCAAGACTTAAGCGAGACGTCTTTATTGACACTGTGATTCCAACTAAGAGATAAGTTTTTCAGGTTCTGATGTCTATCTTCGATCCCTTGGGTCTGTAATCGTGTCTTACCATTGGGCTAAAAATTCTTCTGCAAAAAGTCTGGCGCGCCAATATTAACTGAGACGAAGAGCTGCCAGAGTCATTGCTGGAGGACTGGAAACAGTGGAAGCTGTTACTGTCCCAAGGTGCAACAGTCAGCATTCCAAGATGCTACTCCATAGGGATACCTGAAGCAAGCCGCATCGACCTGCATACGTTTGTGGACGCTAGCGATCATGCATATTCCGCTGCCTGCTACCTGCGGGTACAGAAAAAGGACACGGTTGACATAATGCTCGTGGTCGCAAAAAGCGAAGTGGCGTCACTAAAACCACTGTTTATTCCACGCATGGAGCTCCAAGCGGCAGTGATGGGCTCACGCCTGGCGAAGAAGATCGTCAATGTCCGTAACCTTCGAGTCGACAGTACTATCTTCTGGTCGGACTCACGCACCGTTTTACAATGGCTGGTTATGGACCCCCGCCATTTCAACAGTTCGTGATGCACAGAATCGGCGAAATCCTGGAAACCACTCGAGCGGATCAATGGCGATGGATCCCGTCGAATCTCAACGTTGCGGACGGGGCTACAAAAGTTTTCAACAACCCTCGGACGGACACTTGGCCAACGATTCCCTCCAAGCCAACGGAGGTCGATACAACCGAATTACGAAAACACATCTTCACAACTCGTAAAGCGGCGAAAGTCCAACTCAAGTTCGCAGATGAGCTCAATTCATTGAAGGGTCAGAAACCAATAAGCGCAAAGAGCAGACTGACCGGATTAAAGGTATATCTAGACGCCAAGGAAATTCTTCGCCATCAAAAACTCTGCGGACGCCATAATATTTCCACCGGAGAGTCGAGTAACATTTCTGCTAGTTCGATTTTATCACGAGAAATATCATCACCTCGCCCCCGAAACCGTCATAAACGAGATCAAATCGAAATTTTGCAGCTTAGAGTACTCCATAAATCCGTTAGAAAGGCCTGCCAAATATGCAAAAATCGTAGCGCCATGCCAGAGCTTCCACAAATGGCTGCAGTTCCAAAAGCCAGGTTTGGAAGTTTTAAAAAACCGTTCACCTTCACTTTTGGGCCAATTCTTGTTAACGTTGGAAGGCGCAAAGAGAAGAGATGGGCTGCGCTGCTTACCTGCCTGACCTTGCGTGCAGTTCACTTCGAGATCGCCCACAGTCTCGATACAAGCTCCTGTGTGATGTGTCTGACAAATTTTATGGTATTTCGCGGTACACCGAGAGAAATTTATTCCGACAATGGCACCAATTTCAAGGCTACTAAAAAGGCAGTGCGAGACGAGTTAATAAAAATCGATTTCGACAAAATAGCCATAAAGATCGACGGCATTAAATGGCGATTTAACCCTCCAGGCGCCCCCCACATGGGCGGAGCATGGGAAAGATTGGTCCGCACTACCAAGACAGTCCTTAAACACATCTGCCCAAACTATTCATTCAACGACGAAAGCCTGAGAAGTGCTCTAATGGAGGCACAATTCATCATTAACTCACGTCCGTTAACCTTTGTCAGCGTGGACTCTGAAGACGATTCCGCGTTCACTCCAAACCACCTGTTAATGGGATAATCGAATGGATACAAACCGATCAACCCGAAGCATTTGAATTTGAGAAGTCAATGGAACGAGGTAAAACGTTTTGGAGATCGTTTCTGGCAACGTTGGGTGAGAGAGTTTACACCGATGCTCACTAGAAGAACAAAATGGTTTGAGAAGTGCCCGCCGATGTCGGTCGGAAGCATAGTCATCATCGTCGACGAGAACTTGCCCAGAAATCTATGGCTTAAGGGAAGCGTAACCAACAGTACTCCGGCCAAGGATGGCCAAGTTCGTCGAGCCGCTATTAAAACGCAGTATGGAATTCTCGATCGACCAGCTACCAAGATTGCGGCTCTAGATGTCAGCGAAGGAGAGGGTAACTGACCGCCCTGGGATCAATTACGGAAGGGGGAATGTTGCCGCCATAATTTTACTTTAATTTAATTTTCTTTGTTATAACTATCTGTTTATCGATGTACCGATATATATATATCGAATGTCATGTACGATCTCTAGAAGGGACGCCAAGTCAATTTGAGAAAAAAGAGATCGAAGAAAAAGACAAAAGTTTTAAAGCGTCTCGCGCACCTCGCCTATGTTCACATCGATTCGGAAGCAAATAATAAATAAATCTGTTTATCGCTATCCGCCTGTGTTATTGTTGTGTGCTGCTTTAAAACCAAAATTTTCCTTCGAATTCTTCGCCAATTACAGCCACAATAAAGTTAAGTCAAGCGCATATGTATTTTCTGCTGACGACAATAAAGTGGAAATTGGCAATGGTCTCATTCCGCATATTCGATAAGCAACACAGCAACCTTTATTACTCTTTCATACTAAATTCTGTAAACATAAGCATATTTGTTAACCACTTTTAGCTTTAAATACCCTTATGTTTTAACCAATAAAGTAGTAATCGTCTTTAACTCAAAGGCATTTTACTCTACCAACATCACCTCAGTCCACCTAGTTCAAGTGCTAGTTGCGACGACTCAAAGGCATTTAGCTTATGTACTATTTGCCAGACATCTAAGCCTTCTCACACACATTCAAACATTTTTTGGTGACCCCGACAGGAAAGGTTCAGTAACTCTTGGGAACATTCCTGAACACAATCAGAAACTAACAGGAAAATTTCTGTAACTCTTAGGAACCTTCCTGGACGCTCAAAGTTTCGAAAAAAATCCTTTTGCTAGAACTCAGCTTCTAGTAAATCCCCTAAGTATATTGAACATTTGATAATTTCTTCGACCACCAACGGTTGCGAATAGGAGCGTATCCAGCTATCAAGCGAATAAAACACTCCCATCGGTCAGGAATTAAACAAGTTTCAATATGACTAACAAGGAGGAGCAAGCAGTCACAGGGGCGTTAGACTTGCAGGAAAAGAGCAGTCAAGAGATCTCGAAACGTATCCGCAACTTCAAGAAATATTCAGCGGAAGGAAAGCTAAATCCAACTTACTATCAATCAAAGTTGGCCGCAATCGATGAAGCGGGGAATCGATTTGCGGATAATGATCGTAATATTCTTGAGAAATGTAGAACCTGAGAATATTTGAACTTCTATAAAGACTGTCAAGAGTCATATGACAAGTATAGAAACGTCATAACCGACGCAATGGCTCAAACTACGAGCCATGCCCAGGGGAACACAGACGCTGCCAGCATACAGCAGCCTGTGAGCAAGCTCATATCGGCATGTCGCCGACAAAAAGCAATAGCTGATTCGATCAATCGGGCTCTGAGGCAATTTTCAGAGACCGGAAAAACCGTAACCAATGATTTGATAAAATCACTATGGTCACAATCCCAAGAAATCCACTTCTCGGTTCATGAAGAATACGAGGACTCGGTCAAGTCAGGATATGACATGAAGTCTTTTCTCCGACTAGAAAGGGACATTCAATCAGTGTTAGGAGCAAGATCAAACGCATCAAGCAATGAAGATGTGAACTTGTCCAGAGTTAGCATTCCAAAATTCGGTGGTGATCTACTCAAATGGACACAATGTTTATTAATTCAAATGCATGGTCCATGACACTAACATGCCGACAGTACGGAAAATTTGGTATCTCAAAACCATCGTAACTGGAGAAGCAGAAAGGTTGATAAGACATATCGATATCAAGGAAAAATATTACGGAAGCGCATGGGGTATATTAGTTGGCGCGTACAACAATCCCCGACATATAGCCGACACAATTCTTAACCGTTTCCGGCAACACCACACAAACAGTGACGATCCAAAGTCATTGAAGGAGTTGTATATCACTACTATCGAATCTCTAGCATCATTAAAAAGGTATCGATGTCTCTAGCTGGGACACAATATTGATTGCTATTATTAAGCAAAAATTGGATTTTGCTAACAGAGCCTTGTACCAACAGTCATTAGATGGATCAAGACAAATACAAGGTCTCGACACGATTTTCAGTTTCCTTGACCAGTGAATTCGAGTTCTGGAAACAGGAACAGGAAAAAGAGTTCAACAATCAAGAAAGGAACAGAAAGGGCCAACGTGTACTTCCGCCAGCGCTGAAAAGTTGCCATTCTGCAAACGGAATCATTGGCTTTATAAATAAAAGTAATAATAAAAGTATACCCGACCGCCTTAATTGCGTGCAAAATCAACGACTGTGCGTCAAATGTTTTAGCAGCGACCACAAGGCAAAGGAATGCCGAGGCCGTATGTGTTTAAATGCGATAAAAAACACCATACATTGCTGCATCTTGAAACTGAGTCAGGTGCAGCAACCGAGCCAAAATCTCCGTCTGTAGGTGCAGTAAGTAACAAGAGTTACAATCTGCTGGCCACAGCCAAAGTATCAGTGAAGGCAAGCAATGGTCAGGTAGCTACCTTCAGAGCTTTGCTTGATTCAGGATCACAAATAAACTTGTTCTCTGAACGAATGGCTTCAATGCTGTCACAAAAAATCCACGGTACTTCATTACGTATCGAAGGTATTGGAGGAAATCCAAAGACTAGCCGAGCCAGAATTAATGTGCTCATGAAATCAAAGCACAAAAATGTTGCTCAACAAGTCGAAGCCTTTGTGTTACCACGCATTATAGCTGATCAACCAGCTCATCAGCTTGATTCGACAGACTTACGACTCCTTCAAAATATTGATCTGGCAGATGCAAACTTCGACAAGCCTGGAAAGATTGACATGCTCATCGGAGCTGAACACTACTATTCGCTACTTCTGTCAAATCAGATGTTGTTAAAATCAGGTGGCCCAATCCTTCAAAATACAAAATTAGGTTGGATTATTGCCGGAAAAGTAGCTGCAGAACAGAACCCATCAGCAATTCTGTTGGAACGATTTTGGACGCTGGAGAACTTAGAAACCAACAAGAAACCTCAATCTACCAATAGAAACGCATTGCGAAGAACACTTCGTTGGAATTCTCCAAGTCGTAGAAGATGAAAGGTTCATTGTGAAACTTCCGCTTTCCGAACAATCATCAGCCCTGGGGGCATCGCAGAAAATTGCAACCAACAGGTTCCTGGAACTAAAGCAGAGAACGTCACCGAAAGTCTTGAAAGGGTACGAAGAGCTTATGGAGGAATATGAAGGACTTGGGCACATGAAAGAAGTGAATTCAAAAAACATACCTTCGGATCATTATTTCATCCCACACCACTGTGTGCTGAAACCCGAAATCAACACTACAAAACTACGGGTAATTTTGGATGCTTCCTGTAAAACCACAAGCAATAAATTATTGAACGATAAATTGTATGCTAGACCCACCGTACAGAGCGAGCTGTTTGCAATCTTGCAACGCGTCCGCACTCACAAGTACGTATTTACAGCCGTAAAAAAAGCCGGCGAAAGAAACCATCAGACGAACTAAAATATTATCGACTTAAGACCGTAACATACGGTACAACATCAGCCCCGTTCCTAGCCACCAAATGTTTGGACTACTTGGCTGAGAGGGCCAGAAAACATCTTCCGCTTGGATCATCAGTCCTCAAGCATGACTTTTACGTCGACGACTGTCTTACAGGAGCAAATAGCATCCCAGAAGCAGTTCAAATACAACAAGAGCTAAACAAAATACTGCAACCATCCGGATTCAAGCTCCGTAAGTGGTGCTCCAACAATAACGAAGTTCTGACTCAAATTCCAAAAGAAGACATTGTCAACCACGTCAAATTAGTCGAAACACTACAACACTACAGTGTAAAAACGTTGGGTTTGCTTTGGACGATCCCAAAAAAGTAAAGCGCCAATTATCACCAATCGAGTGGTAAGCTCAGAAGTGTCACAGATATTTGATCCACTTAGACTAATTGCCCCCGATGTGGTAAAAGCCAAGATATTTATGCAAACCCTGTGGGAACTAAAGATGGACTGGGACGACGAGCTTCCTCAACTGCTTCAAAATGAGTGGAAAAGCTATCGTGCTGATCTGCAATCATTGAAAAATTTGCAAATTCCAAGGCACATCTTTGAAGGAAAAGTGCCCGTGGACCAGGAAATACACACGTTTGTCGATGCATCAGAGCGGGCACACGGAGCGTCAATTTATGTCAGCGCCACACATAAGAACAATCAAGTATCTGTCCGGCTGTTGTGCTCAAAGTCAAGAGTAGCACCAACAGCAAAAGAAACATTTCCGCGCCTAGAATTATGCGCCGCAGTCTTGGGAGCTAAACTAGCTCACAGGGTACGGAAAGACTTACGGATACCTAGCGAAAGTGTTCCTGGATATCTATGGTTAGATTCAACTGTGGTTCTGTCCTGTATAAACGCATCAGCGTCATCATATTATACGTTCTCGGCAAATCGAATCACAAAAATTCAAGCTGTTTCAGACCAATCTCAATGGCGACACGTGTCATCGGCTAACAATCCAGTAGATGTACTATCAAGAGGAATTGCCGCCAGTAAATTAGCGGAACATAATCTCTGGCTATATGGACCACTATTCCTACATGGCTCTCGCGACAAGTGGTCTGAAGTACCAACCATCACCCCCAGCGACCTGGGACGCAAGTCCAAACAAGTTAGCCTGCCAACTTGTCAAGATGAGCTTGGCCGCGTACTCTACAATTGCAATCACAGCAACCCTTCAATAAACTACAACGTATTGTAGTTTATATGATGCGTTTCTGCAACAAGAAAAACAGATCATTCACAAAACGGTGGACAAAAAGAGCTCGATCGTGTCCCTTTCTCCTATAATCGGAAATGACGCACTGATCAGGGTCGGAGGTAGATTGGAAGAATCTAACCTTCCATATAACGCAAGGCATCAAATTTTGCTTCCATACAACGATGCTCTCGTGAAGATTCTGTTGCGAGAAATGCATGAAGAGAACATGCATTGCGGGGCTCAATCCTTGAGAGCCATTGCCAGACAACAATATTGGATTCTGAATGATAAAACAATGGCACGGAGCATTATTCACAGCTGTATCAGATGTACCCGAGCACGGCCCAAATTAATGCAACAAATCATGGGCAATCTACCGGCTGACCGAGTAACACAGGCTCGGCCGTTCTTCAACTCCGGTGTTGACTACTGTGGACCAATTTGGATTCACCACAAGATCCGTGGAAAGAGACCCGATAAGGCATACATTGTAGTTTTCTGCTGTTTTGCAACGAAGGCAGTACATCTAGAGTTAGTCAGTGACTTAACAACAGATGCATTTTTAGCTGCTCTTCGACGGTTCTTGAGTCGACATGGAAAATGTCAGACCATTCATTGCGACAATGCAACAAATTTTGTCGGTGTCAACAATCAGTTGAAGGCTTTAGAAGAAGCTATCTTCACCGACAGAGCTCAAGCGCAGATCATAAACCATTGCAATAAAAGGCAAGTGGAATTTAAATTCATACCGCCCCGAGCCCCATCTTTTGGCTGCCTTTGGGAAGCTGCGGTAAAATCAGCGAAGCGGTTGCCGGTATCAGTCACAGCCACAGACTCGTTAACATTTGAGGAGCTAAACACCGTAATCGTGGAAGTCGAAGCCATCCTCAACTCTCGACCCCTGACACCAATGTCGTCTGACCCAACTGACACATCAGCTCTGAATCCTGGTCATTTTCTGATTGGGGAACCATTGACGGCTCCTCCCGATGCAAATCTCGCTTCACCCGGGAAAACGTTAGTGAAGAGATGGGAATTAGTGTCCAGACTAAAGCAAATGTTCTGGGATCAATGGTCTATGGAGTATTTACAAGAGCTCCAAATGCGAAATAAGTGGAACACCATGTCACAAGACGTGAAGGAAGGACTACTAGTACTAGTCAAGGAAGACAACGTACCGGTGATGAGCTGGCCGATGGGACGAATAGTGAAGACATATCCCGGTAAGGACAGCCATGTCCGAGTAGTAGATGTGAAGACTGCATCTGGGATCTTCAAACGACCAGTAACTTGTCTTGCTTCACTATTAAAAGAAAATGAAGCCATCAAACGTCCTCACAGCGCCATCGAAGATACGACGCCAGCTGAAGAAATGCCAACACAAAAGAGGAAGGTGTCAGCTCCGATTCTTCCGACGCTGCTGGCAATGTTACTCATTCTGCCACTAGCAATGGGACAACAAGCAAGTGTCACACATTTCGCAACTCGGCCAGGAATATTCTATGAACGAATTGAGACGTCAAGAATTGCGATTTCCGAATGGAATATCATCGTGTACTAAGATTTGCAGCCATATTGGAGTGATATGAGAATATTGAATGCCGGCATAGCTGAACTTAAACACAAGTGTTCAAAATGCCTGTAACTCTATATATGCGCATTTTCAACATTTGAACACCGAGTTATTTATTTATTTATTTAATAATAATAGCAAAGACTGCTATAGTAAGCCATACCCTTACCTCTGGCCGAAGAAGGGAGTGTTTTTTAAAGAGGGCAGGCCTAAAAGGCGCAGTCTGTCGATGTATGGAGGAAGGCGGCGACGTCGATCCCAGATTAGCCCCCGTAGAGCAAACAAAAGGAATTGATTCTATACCGATTCAATAAGGTCTTGATACTTTGCATACTGAGGTGACCATATGCACGAACAATATTCAAGAATAGGACGAACAAGAGAATTATAAAGTAGTTTTGTGGTGTAGGGATCATCAAACTTCTTAGACCATCGCTTAACAAAGGCGAAAACCCCTTTAGCTTTACCAACGATTACGCCAATATGATCAGAGAAGTTTAAATTATGGGTAAACAAAACTCCAAGATCTGATACTGAAAAGATGCGTTGAAGATCACTCGTCCCTATAGAATAATTTGAGAGGAAAAATTTATTCCGATAGAACGACATAAATTTGCATTTAGACTTGTTGAGAAACAACAACTTGTTGATGCACCAGGACTGCATGTTATTTAAATCAGTCTGTAAAAGCAGGTGAGAGTCAGAGTTTGTCAGTGGCAGACATAGTTTGACATCGTCTGCGTACATCATGACGTGGGAGTGTAAAACCACTTTAGGCAAGTCGTTAATGAAGATGCCAAACAGGAGTGGCCCAAGGTGGCTCCCCTGTGGAACACCTGAAGTTACGTGAACACGGTTTGAGAAAGAACCCTTGAAAGCCACTCTCTGAGTACGGTTCGATAAATATGTCGCGATCCAATTAGTTAGCGGGACGGGAAAACCCAGAAGTAAGAGTTTATTCAACAGTAGCTTATGGTTCACCGAATCAAAAGCTTTGCTGAAATCAGTGAATATAACGTCAGTTTGGTTATTGTTTTTGAAAGCGTTTCTAATGATGGCACAAAACTCTAGAAGGTTTATGGTAGTCGATCTGTGTTTCACAAAGCCATGTTGTGAGGGAAACATTATTGAACCGCATTGGTGCTGAAGCTGAGCAGTAATTAAAAGTTCAAAAAACTTGGGGATTGCGTAGTGTTTAGCAATCCCTCTGTAGTTTTCAATATTTGATTTACTGCCCTTTTTGTGAAGAGGAATTATGAAAGATTCCTTCCAACATTCAGGGAAAAATGAGAGCTGAAGGGACAAATGAAACAGTTTAGACAGTGGTTTACATAGCACACTTGCACAATTTCTCAACACACAGCTAGGTACGAGATCTGGGCCCGAAGAGAAAGAAGGCTTGAGTGTTTTAAGATGCTGAAAAACATCACCTTCACAGATAGTGGGCATAAAAATACAATTAGAGTGCGGAAGAGAATATGGATACGGTGAGGATGTTTCGAAACTGACAGATGAATACGTAGACTGAAAAAATTTTGCAAATAAGTTCGCGATGTCAAGTTCATTAGAAGCTGATTCGTCATTGAGATGAAGACGAGACGGAAAAGTTTGAGACTTTCGTTTAGAATTCACAAACGCGTAAAATTGTTTAGGATTAGCCTGAAACTCATTTCTGCACCGATTTAGGTAATTTTTGTAACATTGGGAGTTGTGAGTCAGGAAGTCGGAGCGAGCTGTTAAATATTTGGCTTGGTCGACTTGAAGTCCGGTTCTTCTGAATTTTTTAAAAAGTCTAGACTTCACATTTTTTAAATATGAAAGTCGACGGGAAACCCAGGGAGGCTTACGCGAGACGCCAGGAGAGGGAAACGATGGAACATACATGTCAAAGGCAGAATAAAGTACAACATAAAAACGCTTAACCTTGTTTAAGGGATCGTCAGTGGAGGAGTCCAAAAAGTCCAATCGACTGACGATAAGTATGTATTCATGTCAGAAAAATTTGCTCTGCGAAAGCAGCGAAAAGTTACTGGTTCAGCTACAGAGCAAGGTAGTAAAGGAGCCGAGGCTTCTAGAGTTATCTCCAGTGTGGGGTGGTATGCGTCCTCAGGGCAGGAGAGAGGGTCAATTCTTGAGACGAAAGCATTGGCAAACTCAGACGAAAAAATTAGATCTAAGACTTTATCACAACGATTCCGTATAAAGTTCAATTGTCCCAAGGAAAGATCAATAAGACCGTGAGTTAAATCATGGTGTACAGTGGGAATGAGAACATTCGAATCAGGTGAGGGCATCCATGAAATAGAAGGCAGGTTAAAGTCCCCCAAGACAATAAAATGGTCATGAGCACCGAGATTAGAATGAATAGTCTGGATTACAGATAAGTGTTGTAAGTATATACTACTGTCAGATCGAGGAGGAATGTACGAACATGAAACATGAACAAAGTAGTCATAAACTTGGATACGAACGGCAACAAATTCTAAAGAGCTATCTATGTCAATTATCGGAACCAAATCAGAAGCAGAATCGGATTTAACAGCGATAAGAACGCCGCTGCCGATTCGCATTGGACGGTCATGCCTATAGACAACATAGTTGCCTGCAAATATTTCACTATCAGAGACAGAGGAGTTAAGCCACGTTTCCGTAAAGACAATAACATTGGCATCGAAGGAGACACTATTAACGTGCAGTTTACTGAGTTTCCCCAGTAAACTACGAACATTTTGATAGTGTAGGATAAACGAGTCCGTTAGTTTTTTGGAGGCCTAGTTAAGGAAGTCTGAGGCTCATGAGCCCGCGGTTTACTTTTATTCACGAATTCGTGAACGATGGTATGTTCAGGCCATACAGAAGCATCAAGAACCTTACTAAATAAATCATCAGAAAGTGAAATTTTAAACGAAGATATATTACATCTTTGTTTAAAATTTAACTTAGAGACAGTAAATTCGGTAGCAGAAACATTCAAATTGGAACTCAAATGGGTCTTGACGTCGTTTTCGGAAGCGCTGGGATTGAGGCGGGAAACAAAAATTTGCTTTTTAGGTGCAACGCCAGCTAAAGGCACCGGTCTCCGTTGGGCGACTCCAACAATGGTAGAATGTTGGGATCCAGGGATGGTGAATGACGGCGCTGAGACTGTGACCGCCGGAGGTATCATCGTCGAAGGAGGTATCATCGCCGATGAAGCCATCGCCGGAGGTACTACCGCCGGAGGTGCTACGCGGTGAGCGACCGGAGTCAGCAACACGTCCTTGGAGGCGGCAACATGCGATGTGGATGCCTGGTCTACGTTAGCAGGTTGCAGATCCGAAGGCACGATGGGATCAGCCTGTCCAGATGTATGGGCGGCTACAGCATCCACACCGGAGCCGTCGTCATCGGCCACGGTGTTGTTTATAGATTGATTGCGTGGGCTGAACTGCATAAGGGAGGTGCTCGCTGCGTCTGTAACAAGCAAAAAGCGATCAGAAAGGTTGTTTGGTAGTTTGTTTACCGAATCACTTAGCAGTTTTAAAGATTTGAACTGATGTTCCGCCTTCTGGAAACGGTTTGACAAATCATTGAAACCGGCCGCCAGCGACTGAAACTCCAAGTGAGTTTGCCTCATGAAAACTCTCATATCAGATTTAATATGAATGCAGCTCGGGCACGTCCAATCCAATCCAATAAGTTCGCGTATACGATCAGCGATACGCCCGCCGTACTGCCCAAAACCGGCGCAACCAACATGAGCGATATTTTCACAGAGCCAACAGCCAACAAAGGCCTGCTTCGGTGTGAATTTCCGACTATTCGAGCAATTAGCAGCACAGCAGGTAGCCATAGTATGTTAAAATAATTTATAAAAATTATAAAACACACAAAAAAAATAAAAAATAAATAAATAAAAATAATAATGAATAATATGTCCGCGTCGAAGAGAGCGGTCAAAACGGAGATCAAAGAGCACAAAAATAAAAGCTTTATCTAAGCGCTGAGATGATATGAGTTTGTGTGATTGTTTAGCGTGTGCAGAACACTTGCGACGACAACAAGACCAACGCGATGCAGAGATGAGCGGTAAACGCAATGCACAAAAAAAAAGAAGGGCAAAGCGAGTTGATAAAAGAGTAAACAAGAATTTGTTTTACGAGATTAAAGTCACTGTCTTTATATAAAACGATCCAAATGTTTTAGGATGATAGAAATCATGTAAACACTAATCACTCGCCAAAAATTTGGGCTTATTTGAATAAATGTTCACTAAGAAAACTATATAAAAAGGGAGAGCGATGAAAAGCACGTCCAACTCAAAGCGAAAGCACACATATATGGGAGTTACAATCCGGTAATGAGCTGATAAACCACTCACGGGAGCGCAGATCACCACTGAATATAGTCGGTAACGTGGCGAATTCATTGTTTGGCGTGCTTGATTCCAATTACGCTGAAGATATGTCCAAGGTCATAAATAATGTCAAATCCAATGAGGACATATTGATGATGCTATTGAAAAACCAAACTTCAATTCTGAATTCCACTATTAATGTAGTGAGGAAAGGCAGTTCAGCCACCAACGATCGCATCCGAAACATAGAGCGACAAATAGATGCTCTCAACAAGGAACGAGGAAAATATCAAGGCGACTACTTGCAACAAGCATTCATGGTTTTAACAGCCCAGCTAACACTACTGGCAACTGGAATGCAACGAATGCAAACTGAGATAGCCAACGTACTTACCGACATTCGCCATCGAACAATTAGCCCCATACTAGTGTCTACTAAACAGCTGAGGGATCAACTCGATCAGATTAGGGAGCATATCCCGCCGGATCAGTATCAGCAGTATCATCCAATGATGTTATTCATCCCAGTATGGAAGGAAGGAAACTGGCATGAATTCAAGCTTAAAACATAACCGTCAATGCCCATAGAGATCAGTTCATGGAACTAACTAAGGCCAAGCTTGAGCAATGTCTACAACTACCAAATGATGAGCACATATGCATCAATCATCAATCTACGTTTAGCGTAGATAATCGATGTGAATTTCAGTTATTCAATAACAAGACTGAAACAATATTTGATATGGTTCAATCGAAAGCCGATCTAATATGGTCAGCAACACATCAACGAAACAGATGGATGTTTGCAACCCACAGTCCAATCGGGGAATTCCGTCTACAGTACACATTGATGGAACGGGTTTGTTATCACTCGCTTCAGGTTGCACTGCGCGCAACTCAAAAATCAGTGTTAGCACATTCAGCACTCAGCTCAGCGAGACAAAAAACGTATGTCCGGTTTGGCAATATCACCCAGATCAAAGTAGAAAAGACATCAAACACAGTTGGAGAAGCTACAACCAAGGTAGCCGATGCCGAACTAGGCGAATTAGATGTCCTACAACAGCAGCTGGCCAAACTGAAGGATGCAAAATGGGCGAATGAAGTAAAACGTAAAACGTTTCACTTTCACAGCGAACGGTCGTGTTTTTGTTTTGCGCTCCGAATTTGTGTTTTTATTTGCCACCGGGGTTTCATTTTTTTGTCACTTAAATAATTTATTAACGTATACCGTTTTGCTGCCGCGTGTGCATGTGCTATTTCTTTTTCTGTGCTAAATTATTTGTATTTTTTCGCTTTAGTTATTTTTACTAAGACGGTTTTTCTCGCCTTCCTTTTGTGTTTTCTCTTCCCGCTTAAGCTCCGTTGCGTATAGCTGCAGCTAAGCGGTTTCAAGCTCTCCCGCTCTCTTGCCCTCGCACGCACTCTCCCCGCTAACCGTATTCTGTCTTATCTTTTTTTTTCTGGCACAGTGGTCTGAGCATTGTGATTATGTCTGCAAATATTGTCTGCGGAATTAAAGGCTGCCAAAAAAATGTTTTGGCAGATACGCCTTCGCTTTACTGTTGGCTTTGCGACGCGGTAGTTCATGCCAAATGCGTTGAAGTGACGGGCCGTGTCGCGGATGTAATATCCAAGAATATTGGTTTACATTATTGTTGCCATGCCTGTCGCGAGGTTGAGAAGGAAATGTTATCCTTCATGCGCCAGACCAGAAGCGGTTTTAAAGAACTAATGGTCAATTTTCGCAAAGCGAACGACCTATTCTCCGCGTTAGACGCTCAGTTTAATAGTCTGAAGCTGTTAAACGAGTCGCCAAAGCGCAAAAAATCAGCTGCTGGTCGGCAGCAACTGTGCCAATCCCAGCAACCCAAGATTGGGCACACCCCATCGGCAGAGCCCCCGACCCCAATACCATCTCCAATGGTTTTGCGATCGGGTGCAGTTATTGATTCGGTAACCGAATGTGCCGGGGTGGCATTGGCGACAGCTCCGTCAGTAATTAGAGTTGAGTCCGTTGAGTCCGCTGCGGTGTCCAACCCCTGACACCGCAGACTTCAATATTAAAAAATACCCAGGGTCAAACAAGGCCCGGATTACCGGCCGGTGTTCTACCAAAGACCCTTATAGCTGTTACACCTTTAAAAACAATATTTGTCTCGAGGCTTGCCCCTGAATCTGAAGATGTACTTGCCTATATAAACGGCAAAACCCAAGCCGAAAATTTAAAGGTAGAAAAATTCAAGTTTTCAGGGACATCTCATCTTTCAAGATAAGTGTCTCGCTCAAGTTCTTTGACATAATTTGCTCTGGTGACTTCTGGCCCGAGCACGTTGTAGTTAAAGAATACGAGGCTAAAAAGAAAAAAAAGCGGTCAGTGGGAGTACAACTCCCTAGGCTGTCACAAACCTCTGCGACCACACCCATTTCAGCTGCAAAAAACTGACCACCTCATTCCTACTTTCCTATCAGAATACTAGAGGCTTACGCAGCAAGCTCTCGAAATTGTACTCTGATAGTTTTTCCTTTGCATCCCAGGTAATTGTGTTTACTGAGACTTGATTAAAGCAGGAGATTTTCAGCTCCGAAGTACACAATTTATAGATTGGACCGTCTTTCCCAGCGAGGAGGTGGTGTTTTAATTGCCGTTGACTCCTGCCTTATCTCCGAACTGGTCGTCTTAGATGATATTACAGATTGTGAATTCATCTGTGTAAAACTATCATTCCCAGGTAGTTTTATTTACATAACATGCTCTTATGTTCCTCCATCTGCTGATGAGCCTATTTATTGGAAACACCTTTCGGCAATTCGGGCCGTTTCCAATAGACTCTCAGATCGAGACCAACTTGTGACTTTAGGGGATTTTAATATACCTGGAGCGCGTTGGTCATCAGATGGTGTGTCAAATGTTCTTCAGACTGCGGCACAGCATGACCTTATTGATAGCCTGCTTGACTTGTCTTTGTCGCAAGTTAACCATGTCTTTAATTCTTTAAACCGCCTACTAGATCTCTGCTTCGTCTCCGATCCCGTAGGTGTGACCTTAAAAAGAGTTTCTCCATTGACGCTACCTGAAGATCCTTACCATCCTACTTTCGATGTGACTATCGATACGGGCATCGTTGTAAGGGAAAAATCTAACCGATTGGCCGATAAAGTTCGCTGTTTTCGTAAAGCTAACTTTCAAAGGCTAAACAGTTTAATATCTGAATTTAATTGGTCTAACCTTTACATGTGCACTGACATGGCAGCCGCCGTGGACATTTTTTACAGTGCCATGAACTCGTTCTTTTCATTATTTGTTGCGTTTACCCATCCGTCGGCCTCCAGAAAACCACCTTGGTTTAATAAGCAGCTGACACGCTTAAAAAACGTTAAGTTTAGGCTTTATGATAAATTGAAACCGGCTCTCTAACTGCTTCATCTAATTATATTAAAGCTCGGTCGAATTTTACCGTGCTCAACGCTCAGTGTTATAAGAATTTTTTGACTCGTTGTAGGGTTCAGTTCACGCAGGACCCGAAACAGTTTTATAATTTTGTTAACACTAAGCGTAAACCTAATTTATATCCTTCCTCGCTTTCATTTAAAAATTCTACAGCAAGATCAGATCAGGCTATTGCTGATCTTTTTGCTGAGTTTTTTAAAACAACTTATTCTCCCTCGACCAATTTAAACCAGACATACCCTTACTCTATGCCTTGTTCAAACCTAATTTTCAGTCATATCTTAAACGAAAGCTCTCTTAGTCTGGATCTTCGACGTACTAAGCCAGTTTACTTACCGGGTCCCGACGGAATACCGGGCTGCGTGCTCAGGTATTGCGCGGACGCTCTGTGTAACCCCCTTCTTTAAATTGTTTAAATTATCTTTTGAAACTTCTGAATTTCCCCTTATTTGGAAGCAATCCTTTATTATTCCTCTCCACAAAAAGGTAGCAAGTCGGATGCCAGCAACTATAGGGGTATCTCTAAGTTGTCAGCCATTCCGAAACTCTTCGAGAATGTAATAACTCCACACTTGCAGCATTTGTGCAGATCCGTAATTTCCCCATGTCAGCATGGTTTTATGAGGCGAAGATCAACCACTACAAATCTCTTGGAACTTACTTCATTTTTTATTAGAGGGTTCCAACGCAACTTTCAAACCGATGTGATTTAAATGGACTTTGGTAAAGCTTTTGACTCGGTTAATCATTCTCTTCTTGTAAGGAAGCTCGACTTAATTGGGTTCCCTGTTGATCTTCTTAAATGGATTTTGAGTTATTTGTCTGACAGGACTCAAAAAGTTCTGTTTAAAAATGCTCTCTCCAAATTCCTCAGTGTCACATCTGGCGTCCCACAAGGTAGCCACCTAGGCCCACTGCTATTTTCATTGTTTATTAATGACCTTCCGCTAGTTTTAACCAACTCTAGAGTATTAATGTAGGCTGACGACGTTAAACTATGTGTGCAGTATAAGGACAGCTCATGCCAGTCAGATTTACAATCGGATCTTAATAATTTTCAAGAATGGTGTCGTGCTAACCTATTAAATCTCAACAGCTCCAAGTGCAAACTGATGACATTTTCGCGTGTCACTTCCCAGTATGCCACTTATATGCTCAATGACTGCTCTTTGGAAAGAATAACTCTTGTCGATGATCTTGGAGTCCGCCTTGATCCCAAACTTTCGTTCTCTGAACCGATTTCCTGCATGGTTAACAAAGCCAGAGGCATGCTTGGATTCATTAAAAGGTGGTCGAAGGAATTCGATTCCCCTTATGTAACTAAGAGCCTTTTTGTTTCGTTAGTTCGGCCCATTTTGGAATATGGTTCTTGCGTTTGGAGTCCTAGTTTTGGAGTCCATATTAACCGCATTGAATCTGTCCAAAAAAACTTTTTGCTTTTGGACCTACGGGGCTTAACCTGGGATGCAAATCTGAGATTACCGTCTTACTCTAGTAGACTTATATTAATTAACCTTCCCTCCCTAGCGAACCGTAGAACGATGCTTGGTGTCGTCTTTCTACATAAGCTTATTTCCATGTTCCCAGACTAACTTCCAGATTCTATATCCCCTTAGTAATTGGTCACTGCAGGAGGGAGTATGAAATGCATGAGGTTTTATGCACCGATTACAGCCGCCTCTATGACTATATTGCTAGTAGTGATAGTCTTCCTAAACTTAAAACTACTTTGCTTGTAGAATTAGCCCGTAATTTAGCACCTTAGCAATATTAAATATTCCTCGTTCTTTTATACTTTCCTCACACGGCTGCGCCTCTCGGTCGGTTGGGCGGGAGGTGGGAATCGATGGGACCCGCTCGAAAAAAAAAAAAAAAAAAAAAAAAAACCATCGTTGGTGAGTGGCGAATTGGAAACTATGGAATTAGCTTCACCACTTGTCTTGGCCTTTAAATAGAACAACTTTTCAACAGGGGTCAGCGCTGGATTGTCAATATAGACCGCTGTGAAAAGGTCTCGGAAAGTCGGCCAGCGAATATAATCGCCTGAAAAAACTTCCGTATCGCAAGGAGGAAGGCGACAGCCAGACGGAAAGGAATTTTGGGGCGCAGGGGATTGGACTTGAGCTGCTTTGGAAGAGATCGCATCGATCTGTTCCATGAGCTGGGCGGCACACCTCTCGTAGACAAAATAGGAATATTCGTATTTTGCCTTAAGAGAAGGAACGGTGTCCGCCGCGCCCTCTATGCCAACTGAAATTAGCTCGGAACAAGCTTCGTACTCTTTCTCGACCTTGTCCCATAGAGCCCGGACTTGGTCGAGATGAATTTGGCAGGTATACTTGGATGGACTGGGTGCTGCTGGATTGCAGAATCTGGATTCGAAATTACTCAGACGGTCACAGGTCATCGTAAATTTATTCAGAATTGATGGAGTCATATTGGAGAAATTTTTATTTGGAATTACTGGAGGTTTGTCGAACTATTTTTTAAGGTCGAAGCTAGGTGTGGAATTTAGGAACCAAGCGGAATAATTTAAATTATTTATTTTTTTTTATTTGTGGTTGCGGAAATGTGCGATTTAACTGAATAATATTAACTCAGTCGGAAACATATACGGTCACACTAATGCGGATTTTGAAACGCCCTTTTTAAAAGGTCGAAGCTGAATTCGGAACTTAGGACTTATATATCAATATTTAATTGTAGAATATTTTTAATATATATGGAAAGTTCGAAATTAAGTCAACAATATTCACTATGCAGGAAAACAGATACGGGCACACTAATGCCACTATGGAAGCGTACTGAAATTTCTAACTGAATTAGTTAGTTGGAATTTTATTAAACAAAAATAATTTAAAAATTATTTTGTGTCGATGGACTTATTCAGTTGATCGTTGCTGTATTTGCGGCGGTACTGTTTTCGTGGATAAGAAGTGCGTGTGGATATGTTTGTGCATCAGCCGTATGCCAATGCAGAATAGCGGAGACAATGAGAGGCGGAAAAAATTGCCAAAAATCGGAGCGTCGACTTGCCGACGATTATATGTATATGTAATTGCAATGTGTATATGTAAGTATGTTTATTTGGATGCTCAGAATAGAGCAAGGGAAGTAAACAAATAAATATACAAATTAAGTTGGCTTTGATGTGCCTTGGTTTTTTGATATATTTATTTGTAGTAGCTGTGGACTGTAATTGTAGAATATTTAAGTTTTATGTTCTGGAATTATTATTTGAATTTGAATTTATTTTTGCTATGTAAATAACTTAAATACCTTGCCGGTATTTGGGATTTAATATATTTAATTATTTTGTGTAAATTGCTGGTGGCAATTATAGATTAGTGGAGTGGACTGTATTGGAAATATGTAGGAGCATATATGTATGTATGTAGGTGGAAATAAATGCAAGCGGAACACAGTGAACGAAGAGAAATTAGGAATTGGAAGTTTCACTGTGTCTTATGGCATATATTTAAACACACGGATAAATATGCGGAAATTAATTTTATTTGGAATCGGAAGCTGCCGTAGTGTCGGATCAATCGGACTTGGATTTTAGACAATAATCATACAGAGAAGTTAGGCGAACTGAGTTTCGCAAAACTAAACTGTATGACCGGCAGCAAATGTAAATATTACTTATCTTGTGCGGTGTTAAAGCCACCGAAGCTGCTGGGGATAGAATTATCCGGCTCGAAGGACCATGAAATGGAGGGGGGTGGCTTCAACCTAAAGCACTCGATAAATAAAAACACGGAAGAAACTATTTTCGGGGTATTGCGCGACGTGCGGTCTTTATTGTTAGAAGTAGGAATTATAACTAACATACATGAGGACTTAAACTAGCTTCGGAAAGCGGATTGGAAGCTCTATGGACCGAAAGTCCAAAGGAAGAGGGAGAGAGAGCGAGGGTGTACGGGATTACACTGCCTCTGGGAATTAAACGCCCTTTTGGCGTGAACAGTTTGTATGTACAAATTTGTATGTTGGAGCGGAAAAAAGTTGCAATGCGTAAAATTAACTAAAAAATCACTTCATTTATTTCTTTTTTAACGTTTAAAATTAAAATTTAATTATAGCTTAAAATTAATGAACAAAGGTAATGATTAAAATAAATGAACAAAAGAAATGCTTAAAATATTAAGGAACACAAATTTCAATCAGTTCTTCATTGATCAAAAACTTAAAACTAAAAAAAAGTTTATTTTTGGTATCAAATGGATCAATCTTAATTGCTTAAACTTTTATAAAATAAATTTAAAAACAATAAGCTATGAACTGAACATGGTCCGAGCCTATTTCTTTTCTCAGTGATTAAATTTCCAGCTAAAGAAAAAGAACGCTCAGCGGCTGCGCTGCTGGCAGAAATTGAATGAATTTGAAACGCTATTTTTGCTAAGAGTATTTTTTTCATTATTTTTCCACCAGTGTATTAAATTAAAGTTTTCATTCATTGCAACTTTTTCATTGCAATACCTTTTGAATTCTTCTTCATGCGTCTCTGCGAAATGTATAGTATTCCGCTTTATTAAATGCGGAAAAAAGAAGATATCATTGCTTGTATTCTCTTCTGAAGCTTGGCTATTAACACCTATGCTACTGTCTAAATCAAACGAAAAATGCGTTGCCGATGAATCCGATAAAGGTGAATTTGGACACGATATTTGATTTTCAGTTGTGATATGAATAATGCAAAATAGTTTTATATCGTCTAAATCATTTGGCTGCATATTTAAAGCCGGGGGATATAAAAAATATGCAACTTTGTGCCATATACCGATGTTGGGGACCCATATTTCATTGACATTATTTATTATATTTTCTTTTAAAGTAACAATTACCGGTATTTCATCGGCTATCGGCTGACATAAATTTTTCAGTGTTAATATTGCTGGCAGCACATAACACAGGGAAGGTCCACTGCAAAGCTGCAGGTTTTTAAAAACAATTTCAAAATTTTCGCACATCTCCACTACCGCTTTAACAACAGTTATGTTAATGTGTAACAATCGGCTTTGTTCATTCAGCCTTAAAACTGTATTCATCTCTCCCCAATTGTCCATAATTGACTTTAACATAAAATAATGGGAGTTCCAACGTGTTGGGCATTGGCTTTTTAAAGAAGTGGTTAGGAGATGCTGCAAATTTGATTTCTTAAAATATTTGACTATTTTTTTACAACACTTCTGCGAGTTCTGTGGTGGCAGAGAATGAGTTTTCCAACACATTGTTAAATAAATGGCTGCTACAATTCAGTCTATTATTATTTTCTAAGGCTTTTAACATATTTGTACCTCTATCCGTTACAAAAATAATTTTTTCAATATTCGAAATATCAAATTCATTGAACACACTTTTAACTTTCTTTAATATGTTGTCGCCGGTAGACCTTTCAAAATCCATTGATTTCATTCCCAAAATTAGGTCATAGAACTTAAAATCCTTTTGATAGTGGAACGTTACTCCCAAAAAGTTGCGCTTTACATAGTTGTCCGACCACATATCAATTGTTGCGGACGCGCCACCACTGCTCACAATCTTATTGATTTCGTCCTTCAATTCCTCCTTTTTTCATTGGCGCATTTCGAAACTTTGCGAGAAATGGTCGTTGGATCCGGCAGCATATCTTCCACGTCGACGTGCTCGCCATAAGTTGCGCCGATCTTAATAAACAACTTTACGAGTTTCATAAATCCAGAGCCACGCACAGCTGAAAATGGCCGACAGTCTTCTGTAATCCAATTTGCGCATTTTTTAACAACTTCACTTTTGTCCAGCGGTGAAACAGTTTTTAAGCTTTTTGATTCCTTGAAACCTTTACAGCAGCTGTGTCTATTTAAATTGGATGTTTGGCCTGCGTTGTATTTTAGGACTTTGTGACATGTGCGGCAGCATACAAATTCTTTTAAAATGGTGTTGTCCGGTTTCATTATTTCGCTCAGTATGTCCCATATAAAACTTCTTCCCTTGCGCTTGTCAGACAATGTGTATATTCCATTGGTTATATTGGCGGCAACACTTTCCATCGATTCGCAATCCATAATTATGCTATTTAATAATTGTAATTTCCTAGTATTTACTATGTTGAAATGAAACTGCAAATATTTAGCAGGTGCGGCGCAGATTGTGCGCGTGAGTTTCGGCTTATGATGAAATAAATAGATCGGGTTGCATCAACCCACCCGGTATGAACTAACGGTATGAGCGTGATCGATCTGATTGCAAGCAGCGTTCTCAATCATTCTTGCTGCTCACACCAAAGCGTTCGATCAAAGAAAATCATTACGAACCAGGCACGAGTGATTGGAACTGAATGTTCGCTTCGAACACGCTTGCTTACAATGAATTCATGTTCGTTGAAGCAAAGTTTTGCGTCACAAAAAATCCGAGTCAATGATCGGGTATGATTGAAAAAATTGTGATCGTTGCAGCTCTCTGATAAGTACTCTGGAGTTAGTCAGCACTTTGGGCAGGTCGTTAATAAATAATGTAAACAACAAGGGTCCCAAATGGCTCCCTTGCGGGACGCCAGAAGTAACCCTGAGAACATTTGATAAGGTATTTTTAAAAAGGACCATTTGCGTCCTGCCATTTAGATAACTAGAGATCCATCTAAGAAGATCAACCGGAAATCCCATTAAATCGAGTTTCCGAACAAGAAGAGAATGGTTAAAAGAGTCGAATGCTTTACTGAAATCAGTATAGATTACGTCTGTCTGAAAGTTGTTATGGAAGCCCTTTATAATGAAGGAAGTGAGCTCCAAAAGATTAGTAGTAGTTGATCTTCGCTTTATAAATCCATGCTGACATGGAGAAATTATTAAACTGTAAAGGTGCTGCAAATGTGGAGTAATGATATTTTCGAAAAGTTTTGGGATGACCGACAGCTTAGAGATTCCTCTGTAGTTGTTGGCATCCAATTTGCTACCTTTTTGTGGAGAGGAATGACAAACGACTCCTTCCAAATAAGGGGAGAGTGGGCGGTTTCTAAGGATAAGGTAAACAATTTCAGAAGGGGATTGCAGAGGGCGTCGGCACAATACCTAAGCACACAGCCATGTATTCCGTCGGGACCTGGCGAATAAACTGGCTTAACACGGCGAAGATCTGAATGAATACAGCTTTCGTTTAAACTTGGACTGAAAATTAAGTTCGATTTGGGAATGATGTAAGAATAAGCCTGATTTGAGTCAGTGGAGTTTGAATATGTGGTTTGAAATAGATCGGCTATTGCCTGATCATTATTTACGGTTGTATTTTCAAAAGAGAGCGAGGAAGGATGAGTAATAGGCTTACGTTTAGTGTTAACAAAATTATAAAACTGTTTTGGGTCCTGAGAAAACTGGGCCCTACAACGAGCAAGATAATTTTTGTAACACTGCGCGTACAACACGGTGAAGCTTAAGCGAGCCGATAAATAGCAAGATAGGGCAGATTGAAAACCGGTACGTTTATATTTAGAATACAGCCTAGACTTTTTGTTTTTAAGGCGACTCAACTCTTAAGTAAACCAAGGAGGCTTATTTAAGAGTGACGTGTAGTATAATGGAACACATTCAGTAAAAAATGAATTCATGGCCCTGTAAAAAATATCCACGGCTTCCGCCATGTCAGTGCACATGTATAGATCAGACCAATTAAAATCAACTATAAAATTATTCAGCCGTTCGAAGTCCGGCTTGCAAAAACAAAGGTTTTTTTTGGCTGGACGGTCAGATATATTCTGTAAATCAGCCCCAACATCGAGGGTCACATCGAAAGTAGGATGATAGGGATCTTCGGGTAGCGTTAGCGGCGATACCCTGGCTAAACTAAGTCTCGCTGGATCTGAGACAAAACAGAGATCAAGCAAGCGCTCTAAATGGTTGACTTGAGACAGCGAAATGTCAAACAAGCCAGCAATAAAATCATGCTGTGTTGTAGTAAGAAGTGAGTTTGTGAAACTATTGGAGGACCAAATAGCCCCTGGGATATTAAAATCACCAAGAACTACTAAGTGGTCCCTATCCGAAAGACGATTGGAGACCATCTGGATAGCGGAAAGATGGTTCCAATTAATAGGAAGTTCCGACAAGGGAGGACTGAAGGAACAAGTAATGAAAATGGAGATACTATTGACTGATAGCTTCACACAAAGGAATTCAACATCGTTGCACTCCTCGAAAGTTAATAATTCAGACGTGAGACTGGAGTCAACCGATATGAGGATAATAGGCTGATCCAGTCGATATATCGTGAACACAGTTGGAAAAACTTCGGAGCTCAGAATCGCCGGTATTAACCAGGTTTCAGTGAACACAATAACCTGGCCAACAAACGAAAGACTATCAAAATACAATTTGGGAAGCTTACTTCGTAAACCTCTTACATTCTGATAGCAGATAAGGAGGGAGTTGATTTGTTATTTGGAGCAGACATCGTAGAGGGCGCAGTGGGCTGGTCGGTCCTGGGAAGACTTATTCCTACAGGCCGCCTTTTCATTTTCTAGTCCTTGTACTCTTTGACAATAATATATTCAGGCCAGAATTGGATGTATTTTGAAAGATAAAATATCCCCAGCATAAAAAAATTGGAATTTTTCAACCATAATTATTATTTTTTTGTCTTTAGTCCTGCCTTGAATAAGGGTAATTACATGATCCGATGTCTGATTAGGGAAAGCCGCGGGTTTAGGGCTTTTGGTTATGCAGGCACATTGTCTGGATAGCCAATATCGGCCGGGAATCCGGGCCTGACACCTTCGGGGAATACATTAATGGGAGTCTGAGGGGTCGTAATTTGTGACCCCTTAGGGGACAAAACGGAAATCACCGGGGATTCGGTCCCTCCAGCGGCACATTCGGGTACCAAATTTTTTCTTGTACTCGACCTCAACATTCTAGGATTTAATCCTGAGGTCGATGCTTAAGTGTATTAAATTAAATATTTAGCGCTAAGAACATATCATGAGTTTTACGAAAACTCGATGATACGTCCTTAAAAGCGCCCTTGGTTTGCCGCATGAAAGACATCATTTCACTTTCAACCTCTCGACAGGCGTCACAGCAGTTTCGCAAACCCAAGTTTCTTCTTAAATCGTGCACCGTCCGAGCTATAACACCAATGCACTTGGCATGCACAATGTTGTCATTATCTGCAATTACCTTTTTGCAGGTTTTAAGGAAAATGCAGCTGCTCCGAGAGAGCGGGAGAGCCACTTACCCGGGTGAGCGTAGGAGAAAATAGAGAAAGTAACTGGAATTAAGTGCACAAATCAGGTTAGCTGTATGCACGCGAAGTGAACGGGAACTTTATAAATCACAAAGTATAAGGTTTAAGTGAAACTCCGGTGGTTTTCGTTTAAAATTTACACTAAACGAGAGCGAAAGAAAAAATAACTTCTAGGTACTTTTTTCCTAAAAAAAAATTAAACAATGCTGGAATAGAAATAATAACTTTTGTTTTAAAAAAAATGTCAAAATTGTTTAACTGCTTCTTAAACAGTTATCTGCTGCTCGCAGGCATCTTCTCTTCAGCCCCTGTCTTCCAGAGAGCCGTTCTTTTGAGGTAGTCACCTGCTCTCCGAATGAACGTAAATCGGCGAATAATGTAACCAGAATTGGCCTACTACAACTCGGCCGACCTAATATACCCACTATCTCGGAGTTGAAATGCACTTTAACTTATTTTTAATCTAAAATATTTTCACTCGAGTTTGTACTCCAATTATTTACACCTAAAATAATACCTTAACTTTTCTCACTTAAGAATATTTTCCTCACCTAAACTTTAACTTAAATAACTTTCCCTAAACTTTTACCTAAAATGTTCGTACCTAAAATTGCATGTGAACTGTTCATTCCTAAACTTGTATTTAAACAGTTCTTTCCTAAACATTTATTATATTCTCCTAAGTTAGTACCTTACTTTTTATCACCAAACATATATCTAAACTTTTTCTCTCCTAAGCTCGTGCCCAAATTTTTTCATTAAACTGTACCTAAACTTTTCTCTTCTAAGCTTGTACCTAAATTTCTTCCTAAACTTTCCACTTTACTTCCCTTATTATTTTATGAATTTCTGATTTCCATACAATTATTGAAAATTGGTTTCACTTTCATTTTTTTCTCGCTAACGGTTTCAATACTCTCTACCGTCGTTTCTTTGCTGTGTCATTTGAAAATGTCTCCCGCGTAGCTATTAAAAAAAATGAAATTTCTACCATTTTGCCGCGTCGAATTTCCCAAAGGAAATCGTTTTTTGTGCACCAATCGCCAAAACATTTCTTCGCTCGCCATCACTTTTAAGCAGAAGCAAAATCATTTGAAATGAAACTTACTTCAGTTTTTTAAACACTGGTTGAATATCTAAAAAAAATTTGTTTTTTTAATGAAGTCCACAAGTTTGGCAAAATCTTACACTGTGCTTTGTCGAGTCCGCAACGGAAGCCACCGGTTTCGGAAATGCCACCGGTTCCTCAGGTTTATTGCTAAGAAGAGGCTCCATACTCTTCTACCCAACCGCTACTGTTCCAACTGTTCAATTTCTGGCAAAAGCAGTCGTACCCCTTCACGACATGCTTCCGTCGCACCATGGCACTCTACGGCTTACACAGCCTTGTGCTTCCGCGCTTACCGTGCCTCGGGTTGGAACCGAACACTGCGATCACCCGCGGGCAATCTCCCACTCTCGTTTTAGCGGAGTAAAGCGGACGGGAGCGCAGCTCTGAGTTTAAGCTGGATTTTTAGTTAAATGTCTGCTGCAAAAAAAAGCTGAAGCAGCTTGATGCATCCCACGATGATCTCTACTTCTTATTTTCAACGTCAACGATTTTAGCTTTTTAGAGTTTAGGTGGGTAGGTGCAAGTGGTGAGGTCACCCTGGTGACATCCAATTATAGCTGAGCTCCAATTCGGTCCACTCCCTCTTTTGGCAGTAGTCCACGCATCCCCTCAGTACCAGCCCGTGTCATTCAGGTAGGCTAGAGTGGCAGTCTCTGGCTGCCTTCCAACTTCCCCAAGTGACTCGAGTTGGTAGGCTCCTAGGTGACGCGCTCTTTGTCGGTTGAGTGCCGGGCAGTGAAACAGTAAATGCTCCATTGTCTCCTGTTCGCTTGGTTCCTTGCAGCTTCTGCAGTGTGGGTTGTGGGGTCATCCCATCATGCAGGCGTGCGTGCCTATTGGCCAGGGCTGATGGCTGCCGTTACTCTCCTAATGTCATTTTTATCTTTGGAGAGCAGCTCTTCGGTTCGTTTCCTATTGCATACAGGAAAGCAAGGTTTTGATCTTGTGTGCTCTGTTCTTATCGAACATTCCTTGCCGTCTAGTAATTTGAAATGGTCGTGAATTTCCGTCTGGACAGAGTTAAGGGAAACCTGAATGTGTATTGTAACTGAGTTGTCTTCTGACCCTTTCCTGGCCAGCTCATCGGCTTTTTCGTTGCCGGCAAAGTCGTTACACTGTCGCTGACTCTGGGAGCTAGAAATACTCTTCCACTTCCTTTGTTATCCGAGAGATCTCGTTCAGGATCCTGCAGTGCCCGATGTGGTAGTTTTTCCAGCTTTGACTGGCCTTTAGTCGTACAGCACTTTGGGATGCTATGTTTCTGATGAATTGCTCTATCAACATTATATAGGGCCCCTGTAGCTCCTGCGCATGCCGATCTCTGTATCCTCGTCAGTTTTTGAATGTTATAAGCTTGTGACGATCCGTCGTTGGTCGGGCGGCTCAGGGATGGCCAGGATCTGTCGCAGAGATTTCCGACCCGGTCCCAAAGTATAAGTCACGGGAATTACTTAGTAATTAGTTAAAGAGTACGTTTATTCAGGTTTAGATTTACAATTTAGTGGAAACTGGATAGCGTGTTCGCTCGTTCGGCTCCTTCCGTCAGGATCTGTGTGCTTGGTTCCCGGTCCGGTGTCCTGGATGAAGCGTGTTGCCTCTAGAAGCAACGAAGCAGGTTGCGGAGTGTCCGCCTGGTGCTTCCAGTCGACTGCGAGCGCGACAGGAAATATCTCGGGAACCTTTCAGTCGACCGCGAGAGTGAGAGAAAATATCTCGGGAACCTTTCAGTCGACCGCGAGAGTGAGAGAAAATATCTCGGGAACCGTTCAGTCGACCGCGAGAGTGAGAGAAAATATCTCGGGAACCTTTCAGTCGACCGCGAGAGTGAGATAACAATATTGAACTCGGGAACCTTTCGGTCGACCACGAGAGCGAGAGAACAAGATTTAACTCGGGAACCTTTCGGTCGGCCGCGAGAGCGAGAGAAAATATCTCGGGAACCTTTCAGTCGACCGCGAGAGTGAGGGAAAATATCTCGGGAACCTTTCAGTCGACCGCGAGAGTGAGATAACAATATTGAACTCGACCACGAGAGCGAGAGAACAGTATTTAACTCGGGAACCTTTCAGTCGACCGCGAGAGTGAGAGAAAATATCTCGGGAACCTTTCAGTCGACCGCGAGAGTGAGAGAAAATATCTCGGGAACCTTTCAGTCGACCGCGAGAGTGAGCGAAGATATCTCGGGAACCTTTCAGTCGACCGCGAGAGTAAGAGAACAGATTTAACTCGGGAACCTTTCGGTCGGCCGAGAAAGAAAGAGAACAAGATGTAACTGGGGAACTTTTCGGTCGGCCGCGAGAGCAAGAGAACAATACTTAGCTCGGGAATTTTTCAGTCAACCACGAGGCGAGACTTAACCCGGGAACCTCTTGGTCGGCCACGGGATAGACGTATTGCGGATCGGTGAACCGAGCCGGGGAAGGCAGGTTAGGGGAAAAGGTAAGTACTAGGAGAGCTAACTACAATGTATTAGCCAACCAGATCAGAAGATCCGGTTTAGCCGAAAAAAGTGACTTTGCTGCTGACTACTTGGGAGGCTTACCTCACCCGATCGCTGTCGCTGCTAAGTGACAATACAAGGGCTGTGGCTCGCCTTATATAGGGATCTGGCAGGTTTTAGTGTGCCTGTCCGCCTATCTGGCGTTAGCCCTTTTCTCTACTGTCCCTAACGCCTTCTCCCCGCAGTGTGCCCGTTCGTGCGCGTGCTTGGGCGCGCGCGCTCCCTTCGTTTGAATTCAAACTTATGACTTTTATATTTGTCGAAGAAGTCCACCTCCCAGTGACCCATGGTGACGCTCTCCTCCGAAGATAGCTTTTTTGTACTTTTTTTGTTGTTCCTTGTACGGCCGCCAATCTTTGGTTCTGTAACTAGTATTAAAGGTGTTAAGTCGCGACAATGATTACGACAATAACAATAATACATAAGTTGTAATTCATCAGTTGCAGCAATATCTTATAAAGCCACTGTTGCCGCCATAATTTAACTTTAATTTAATTTTCTTTGTTATAACTATCTGTAACTATCTGTTTATCGATGTACCGATATAAATGTACCGAATGTCATGTACGATCTCTAGAAGGGACGCCAAATCAATTTGAGAAAAAAGAGATCGAGGAAAAAGACAAAAGTTTTTAACGCTATCCGCCTGTGTTATTGTTGTGTGTTGCTTTAAAACCAAAATTTTCCTTCGAATTCTTCGCCAATTACATTCTTAAAAACTTTTGTACACACGCGGCTGCTCTTATAACCGTACATTTACGAAGCGACGATTTCCAATTAGCCATAATATTGCGAAATTGTGATCGCATCCCTACCTTGAACGTTAGGTGAGCGACTCGTAATCTACAATCAGAGCAAGTCAAAGCACCTGAAATTACACATACAAATTGCAATCAGAACATGAAATTTGCTCTTGCAAATTCACATAACCTCAAATTATGAACAAAGTGTGCAGAATTTGCAAGAAAAAATCGACTGGATCTGAGGAAAGCTGGGTTCAGTGCGACGATTGCAATAGCTGGTACCATTTTCACTGTGCCGGCGTCTACGATAACATCGAGGATAAAGATTGGATCTGCGCTTCGTGCCTTACCAAGGGTAGCATCAGAAACCCACACGGAAGGACACTGCGATCACCGGTAAATACCGTAAATCGATCAGACAACTTCACCGCGCTACCAGCCGGCCAAAACAAAATCGCGCAGCAAGTGGACGCTCTCATCGACAGGAAGAGCACACCGAAGCCCCAAGTATTCTCGACGCTAACAGAAATAGAATTATGCTCGACATGTTAAAAGAAAAAGAACTTCCGAACAGAGATTTATCGAGGAGAAATATAAATTCCTACCTCAGATGAACGTGCTTCCCGGATCGCCACAAGGGTCGTTCCAGATGACGCCTGCGTCCCCGTCAAACCCCCAAATCGCCGCAAGACAAGCTATACCAAAGGATCTCCCTCCGTTTAGCGGAGACCCTGAAGAGTGGCGAATGTTCATCAGTACATTGCAGCATAGTACTTCAGCAGCAGGATTCTCCAACGTTGAAAATATGCTTCGCCTGCAAAAGTGCTTTAAAGGTAGGGCACGCGAAATGGTCAAAGAAAAGCTTTTGCTCCCTGGCCTAGTACCGGAAGTAATGGACACGCTGAAAATGTTCTTCGGCAGACCCGAGCACATCCTTGAGAGGATGATCGATCGGGTAAGAAAACTTCCGCCACCCAAGGAAAAATTGGAAGCCATAATAGAGTACGCGCTCGCAGTACGCAATATTTGCGCCACAATAGAAGCGTGCAAACTGGAAGCGCACCTAAACTACCCGATGCTTGTAAAAGAGTTGGTGGACAAACTTCCAAATAATCACAAGCTAAGCTGGGCGATGCAACCGCGCAACGAAACAGTTCCCTGCATTAAGGCTTTTAGTGACTGGCTCTTTCAAATAGCTCAAGCTGCGTCGACAGTCGTTACACCGTTTTCTTACAGGGCAAGTTCTGTAAACAATCACAATAGCAGCGCATCCGATAGGAATCCCAATGCCATAAGTCCCAGCCATGCAGCTGCAGTTTAGCAGCAGCCGAATCCAAAATGTATAGCATGCGAATCTACGAATCATTGGGTAACGCAATGCGACCAATTCAAATCCAGCACCGTGGAGCAGAGATGGGAAGTTGCAAAAGCAGGAATCAGTTGTCGTCCGAAGGATTGCGGAGAGAACGGCTGTACAAGGAAGCATCATCCACTACTCCCCTCGGAAAATGTTCACAACACATCCAACAGCACGATGAATCAACAACACGTAAGCACGCACCAAAGCGACGTAGAAGGTAGCCAGTTTTTCCGAATTGTGCCCGTAACTCTGCATTCCGCTGACAAAAAAATCGACACTTTCGCCTTTTTGGACAAAGGATCCTCTGTTACCTTAATAGAAGCACTAAATTTTGACAACGCAATGCGACCAATTCAAATCCAGCACCGTGGAGCAGAGATGGGAAGTTGCAAAAGCAGGAATCAGTTTTCGTCCGAAGGATTGCGGAGAGAACGGCTGTACAAGGAAGCATCATCCACTACTCCCCTCGGAAAATGTTCACAACACATCCAACAGCACGATGAATCAACAACACGTAAGCACGCACCAAAGCGACGTAGAAGGTAGCCAGTTTTTCCGAATTGTGCCCGTAACTCTGCATTCCGCTGACAAAAAAATCGACACTTTCGCCTTTTTGGACAAAGGATCCTCTGTTACCTTAATAGAAGCACTAATTTTTGACAAGGTATAAAAGGCTCCCCGTCACCGATATGCTTACAATGGACTGGGGAAACCACACGATTCGAAGATACTTCTGCGGAAAATTCAGAAAAACGGTTCTGGCTCAACAATGTTAAGACCGTAAAAAACATCGCGCTGCCAAACTGTCGATATAGACGAATTGCGCAGTAAGTATAGCTATCTGAAGAACCTGCCACTAAAGTCTTATTCTGCGCAGCCAACCTTGTTAATCTTTTGAAAAGCTCCCCGAGAGTTCAGCTACCGCTTTAAAGCGTCTGCAATGCATGAGAAAAAGGATTCTGAGCAAGCCAGATCTGTGCATCAAAATCGACAAGCAAATTAAAAATCTTCTTTTAAAAGGAAACGCCAGGCAACTAACCGACGAGGAGGCTGGAAAAGAGGAAGATCGCACTTGGTACATACCCATATTTATAGCCTTAAACCCCAATAAGCCAGAAAAAATTAGGCTGGTTTGGGACGCGGCGGCAAAGACGAAGGGAATATTCCTCAACGACCTTCTGCTGAGCGGACCAGACTGTTTGAACCCTCTTATCGATGACCTACTAGCCTTTAGAGTCGGAAAAGTCGCTGTAAGCGGCGATATCGCCGAAATGTTCCACAGAATCAACATTCGCCATGAGGACACGCATGCTCAGCGCTTTATCCGGTATGATGCTAGCCAGAAAAAAATAAAATAAATAAAAACGCCGAACTCCACCAACATCAATTCCCATTAGCAGTGGACGCGATTCAGCGTGCGCACTATGTCGACGACTTTATCGACAGCATGAGCGACGAGGAAAAAGCCATCGAAATATCCAACCAAGTCAAAAATGTTCACGGCAGAGGCGGATTTGAAATTCGCAACTGGGCGTCAAATTCTAGAAAAGTCCTCTTTCATCTTAAGAACGACGGAGGCACCGAAAATCAGAAGCCAGTGCAGTTTAGCGCTACAGAAAAGGTTTTGGGTATGTACTGGGACCCACGTAACGACATTTTCAAGTTTGTTTGCAGATTCTCAAGACTTAAGCGAGACGTCTTTATTGACACTGTGATTCCAACTAAGAGATAAGTTTTTCAGGTTCTGATGTCTATCTTCGATCCCTTGGGTCTGTAATCGTGTCTTACCATTGGGCTAAAAATTCTTCTGCAAAAAGTCTGGCGCGCCAATATTAACTGAGACGAAGAGCTGCCAGAGTCATTGCTGGAGGACTGGAAACAGTGGAAGCTGTTACTGTCCCAAGGTGCAACAGTCAGCATTCCAAGATGCTACTCCATAGGGATACCTGAAGCAAGCCGCATCGACCTGCATACGTTTGTGGACGCTAGCGATCATGCATATTCCGCTGCCTGCTACCTGCGGGTACAGAAAAAGGACACGGTTGACATAATGCTCGTGGTCGCAAAAAGCGAAGTGGCGTCACTAAAACCACTGTTTATTCCACGCATGGAGCTCCAAGCGGCAGTGATGGGCTCACGCCTGGCGAAGAAGATCGTCAATGTCCGTAACCTTCGAGTCGACAGTACTATCTTCTGGTCGGACTCACGCACCGTTTTACAATGGCTGGTTATGGACCCCCGCCATTTCAACAGTTCGTGATGCACAGAATCGGCGAAATCCTGGAAACCACTCGAGCGGATCAATGGCGATGGATCCCGTCGAATCTCAACGTTGCGGACGGGGCTACAAAAGTTTTCAACAACCCTCGGACGGGCACTTGGCCAACGATTCCCTCCAAGCCAACGGAGGTCGATACAACCGAATTACGAAAACACATCTTCACAACTCGTAAAGCGGCGAAAGTCCAACTCAAGTTCGCAGATGAGCTCAATTCATTGAAGGGTCAGAAACCAATAAGCGCAAAGAGCAGACTGACCGGATTAAAGGTATATCTAGACGCCAAGGAAATTCTTCGCCATCAAAAACTCTGCGGACGCCATAATATTTCCACCGGAGAGTCGAGTAACATTTCTGCTAGTTCGATTTTATCACGAGAAATATCATCACCTCGCCCCCGAAACCGTCATAAACGAGATCAAATCGAAATTTTGCAGCTTAGAGTACTCCATAAATCCGTTAGAAAGGCCTGCCAAATATGCAAAAATCGTAGCGCCATGCCAGAGCTTCCACAAATGGCTGCAGTTCCAAAAGCCAGGTTTGGAAGTTTTAAAAAACCGTTCACCTTCACTTTTGGGCCAATTCTTGTTAACGTTGGAAGGCGCAAAGAGAAGAGATGGGCTGCGCTGCTTACCTGCCTGACCTTGCGTGCAGTTCACTTCGAGATCGCCCACAGTCTCGATACAAGCTCCTGTGTGATGTGTCTGACAAATTTTATGGCATTTCGCGGTACACCGAGAGAAATTTATTCCGACAATGGCACCAATTTCAAGGCTACTAAAAAGGCAGTGCGAGACGAGTTAATAAAAATCGATTTCGACAAAATAGCCATAAAGATCGACGGCATTAAATGGCGATTTAACCCTCCAGGCGCCCCCCACATGGGCGGAGCATGGGAAAGATTGGTCCGCACTACCAAGACAGTCCTTAAACACATCTGCCCAAACTATTCATTCAACGACGAAAGCCTGAGAAGTGCTCTAATGGAGGCACAATTCATCATTAACTCACGTCCGTTAACCTTTGTCAGCGTGGACTCTGAAGACGATTCCGCGTTCACTCCAAACCACCTGTTAATGGGATAATCGAATGGATACAAACCGATCAACCCGAAGCATTTGAATTTGAGAAGTCAATGGAACGAGGTAAAACGTTTTGGAGATCGTTTCTGGCAACGTTGGGTGAGAGAGTTTACACCGATGCTCACTAGAAGAACAAAATGGTTTGAGAAGTGCCCGCCGATGTCGGTCGGAAGCATAGTCATCATCGTCGACGAGAACTTGCCCAGAAATCTATGGCTTAAGGGAAGCGTAACCAACAGTACTCCGGCCAAGGATGGCCAAGTTCGTCGAGCCGCTATTAAAACGCAGTATGGAATTCTCGATCGACCAGCTACCAAGATTGCGGCTCTAGATGTCAGCGAAGGAGAGGGTAACTGACCGCCCTGGGATCAATTACGGAAGGGGGAATGTTGCCGCCATAATTTAACTTTAATTTAATTTTCTTTGTTATAACTATCTGTTTATCGATGTACCGATATATATATATCGAATGTCATGTACGATCTCTAGAAGGGACGCCAAGTCAATTTGAGAAAAAAGAGATCGAAGAAAAAGACAAAAGTTTTAAAGCGTCTCGCGCACCTCGCCTATGTTCACATCGATTCGGAAGCAAATAATAAATAAATCTGTTTATCGCTATCCGCCTGTGTTATTGTTGTGTGCTGCTTTAAAACCAAAATTTTCCTTCGAATTCTTCGCCAATTACAGCCACAATAAAGTTAAGTCAAGCGCATATGTATTTTCTGCTGACGACAATAAAGTGGAAATTGGCAATGGTCTCATTCCGCATATTCGATAAGCAACACAGCAACCTTTATTACTCTTTCATACTAAATTCTGTAAACATAAGCATATTTGTTAACCACTTTTAGCTTTAAATACCCTTATGTTTTAACCAATAAAGTAGTAATCGTCTTTAACTCAAAGGCATTTTACTCTACCAACATCACCTCAGTCCACCTAGTTCAAGTGCTAGTTGCGACGACTCAAAGGCATTTAGCTTATGTACTATTTGCCAGACATCTAAGCCTTCTCACACACATTCAAACATTTTTTGGTGACCCCGACAGGAAAGGTTCAGTAACTCTTGGGAACATTCCTGAACACAATCAGAAACTAACAGGAAAATTTCTGTAACTCTTAGGAACCTTCCTGGACGCTCAAAGTTTCGAAAAAAATCCTTTTGCTAGAACTCAGCTTCTAGTAAATCCCCTAAGTATATTGAACATTTGATAATTTCTTCGACCACCAACGGTTGCGAATAGGAGCGTATCCAGCTATCAAGCGAATAAAACACTCCCATCGGTCAGGAATTAAACAAGTTTCAATATGACTAACAAGGAGGAGCAAGCAGTCACAGGGGCGTTAGACTTGCAGGAAAAGAGCAGTCAAGAGATCTCGAAACGTATCCGCAACTTCAAGAAATATTCAGCGGAAGGAAAGCTAAATCCAACTTACTATCAATCAAAGTTGGCCGCAATCGATGAAGCGGGGAATCGATTTGCGGATAATGATCGTAATATTCTTGAGAAATGTAGAACCTGAGAATATTTGAACTTCTATAAAGACTGTCAAGAGTCATATGACAAGTATAGAAACGTCATAACCGACGCAATGGCTCAAACTACGAGCCATGCCCAGGGGAACACAGACGCTGCCAGCATACAGCAGCCTGTGAGCAAGCTCATATCGGCATGTCGCCGACAAAAAGCAATAGCTGATTCGATCAATCGGGCTCTGAGGCAATTTTCAGAGACCGGAAAAACCGTAACCAATGATTTGATAAAATCACTATGGTCACAATCCCAAGAAATCCACTTCTCGGTTCATGAAGAATACGAGGACTCGGTCAAGTCAGGATATGACATGAAGTCTTTTCTCCGACTAGAAAGGGACATTCAATCAGTGTTAGGAGCAAGATCAAACGCATCAAGCAATGAAGATGTGAACTTGTCCAGAGTTAGCATTCCAAAATTCGGTGGTGATCTACTCAAATGGACACAATTTTTATTAATTCAAATGCATGGTCCATGACACTAACATGCCGACAGTACGGAAAATTTGGTATCTCAAAACCATCGTAACTGGAGAAGCAGAAAGGTTGATAAGACATATCGATATCAAGGAAAAATATTACGGAAGCGCATGGGGTATATTAGTTGGCGCGTACAACAATCCCCGACATATAGCCGACACAATTCTTAACCGTTTCCGGCAACACCACACAAACAGTGACGATCCAAAGTCATTGAAGGAGTTGTATATCACTACTATCGAATCTCTAGCATCATTAAAAAGGTATCGATGTCTCTAGCTGGGACACAATATTGATTGCTATTATTAAGCAAAAATTGGATTTTGCTAACAGAGCCTTGTACCAACAGTCATTAGATGGATCAAGACAAATACAAGGTCTCGACACGATTTTCAGTTTCCTTGACCAGTGAATTCGAGTTCTGGAAACAGGAACAGGAAAAAGAGTTCAACAATCAAGAAAGGAACAGAAAGGGCCAACGTGTACTTCCGCCAGCGCTGAAAAGTTGCCATTCTGCAAACGGAATCATTGGCTTTATAAATAAAAGTAATAATAAAAGTATACCCGACCGCCTTAATTGGGTGCAAAATCAACGACTGTGCGTCAAATGTTTTAGCAGCGACCACAAGGCAAAGGAATGCCGAGGCCGTATGTGTTTAAATGCGATAAAAAACACCATACATTGCTGCATCTTGAAACTGAGTCAGGTGCAGCAACCGAGCCAAAATCTCCGTCTGTAGGTGCAGTAAGTAACAAGAGTTACAATCTGCTGGCCACAGCCAAAGTATCAGTGAAGGCAAGCAATGGTCAGGTAGCTACCTTCAGAGCTTTGCTTGATTCAGGATCACAAATAAACTTGTTCTCTGAACGAATGGCTTCAATGCTGTCACAAAAAATCCACGGTACTTCATTACGTATCGAAGGTATTGGAGGAAATCCAAAGACTAGCCGAGCCAGAATTAATGTGCTCATGAAATCAAAGCACAAAAATGTTGCTCAACAAGTCGAAGCCTTTGTGTTACCACGCATTATAGCTGATCAACCAGCTCATCAGCTTGATTCGACAGACTTACGACTCCTTCAAAATATTGATCTGGCAGATGCAAACTTCGACAAGCCTGGAAAGATTGACATGCTCATCGGAGCTGAACACTACTATTCGCTACTTCTGTCAAATCAGATGTTGTTAAAATCAGGTGGCCCAATCCTTCAAAATACAAAATTAGGTTGGATTATTGCCGGAAAAGTAGCTGCAGAACAGAACCCATCAGCAATTCTGTTGGAACGATTTCGGACGCTGGAGAACTTAGAAACCAACAAGAAACCTCAATCTACCAATAGAAACGCATTGCGAAGAACACTTCGTTGGAATTCTCCAAGTCGTAGAAGATGAAAGGTTCATTGTGAAACTTCCGCTTTCCGAACAATCATCAGCCCTGGGGGCATCGCAGAAAATTGCAACCAACAGGTTCCTGGAACTAAAGCAGAGAACGTCACCGAAAGTCTTGAAAGGGTACGAAGAGCTTATGGAGGAATATGAAGGACTTGGGCACATGAAAGAAGTGAATTCAAAAAACATACCTTCGGATCATTATTTCATCCCACACCACTGTGTGCTGAAACCCGAAATCAACACTACAAAACTACGGGTAATTTTGGATGCTTCCTGTAAAACCACAAGCAATAAATTATTGAACGATAAATTGTATGCTAGACCCACCGTACAGAGCGAGCTGTTTGCAATCTTGCAACGCGTCCGCACTCACAAGTACGTATTTACAGCCGTAAAAAAAGCCGGCGAAAGAAACCATCAGACGAACTAAAATATTATCGACTTAAGACCGTAACATACGGTACAACATCAGCCCCGTTCCTAGCCACCAAATGTTTGGACTACTTGGCTGAGAGGGCCAGAAAACATCTTCCGCTTGGATCATCAGTCCTCAAGCATGACTTTTACGTCGACGACTGTCTTACAGGAGCAAATAGCATCCCAGAAGCAGTTCAAATACAACAAGAGCTAAACAAAATACTGCAACCATCCGGATTCAAGCTCCGTAAGTGGTGCTCCAACAATAACGAAGTTCTGACTCAAATTCCAAAAGAAGACATTGTCAACCACGTCAAATTAGTCGAAACACTACAACACTACAGTGTAAAAACGTTGGGTTTGCTTTGGACGATCCCAAAAAAGTAAAGCGCCAATTATCACCAATCGAGTGGTAAGCTCAGAAGTGTCACAGATATTTGATCCACTTAGACTAATTGCCCCCGATGTGGTAAAAGCCAAGATATTTATGCAAACCCTGTGGGAACTAAAGATGGACTGGGACGACGAGCTTCCTCAACTGCTTCAAAATGAGTGGAAAAGCTATCGTGCTGATCTGCAATCATTGAAAAATTTGCAAATTCCAAGGCACATCTTTGAAGGAAAAGTGCCCGTGGACCAGGAAATACACACGTTTGTCGATGCATCAGAGCGGGCACACGGAGCGTCAATTTATGTCAGCGCCACACATAAGAACAATCAAGTATCTGTCCGGCTGTTGTGCTCAAAGTCAAGAGTAGCACCAACAGCAAAAGAAACATTTCCGCGCCTAGAATTATGCGCCGCAGTCTTGGGAGCTAAACTAGCTCACAGGGTACGGAAAGACTTACGGATACCTAGCGAAAGTGTTCCTGGATATCTATGGTTAGATTCAACTGTGGTTCTGTCCTGTATAAACGCATCAGCGTCATCATATTATACGTTCTCGGCAAATCGAATCACAAAAATTCAAGCTGTTTCAGACCAATCTCAATGGCGACACGTGTCATCGGCTAACAATCCAGTAGATGTACTATCAAGAGGAATTGCCGCCAGTAAATTAGCGGAACATAATCTCTGGCTATATGGACCACTATTCCTACATGGCTCTCGCGACAAGTGGTCTGAAGTACCAACCATCACCCCCAGCGACCTGGGACGCAAGTCCAAACAAGTTAGCCTGCCAACTTGTCAAGATGAGCTTGGCCGCGTACTCTACAATTGCAATCACAGCAACCCTTCAATAAACTACAACGTATTGTAGTTTATATGATGCGTTTCTGCAACAAGAAAAACAGATCATTCACAAAACGGTGGACAAAAAGAGCTCGATCGTGTCCCTTTCTCCTATAATCGGAAATGACGCACTGATCAGGGTCGGAGGTAGATTGGAAGAATCTAACCTTCCATATAACGCAAGGCATCAAATTTTGCTTCCATACAACGATGCTCTCGTGAAGATTCTGTTGCGAGAAATGCATGAAGAGAACATGCATTGCGGGGCTCAATCCTTGAGAGCCATTGCCAGACAACAATATTGGATTCTGAATGATAAAACAATGGCACGGAGCATTATTCACAGCTGTATCAGATGTACCCGAGCACGGCCCAAATTAATGCAACAAATCATGGGCAATCTACCGGCTGACCGAGTAACACAGGCTCGGCCGTTCTTCAACTCCGGTGTTGACTACTGTGGACCAATTTGGATTCACCACAAGATCCGTGGAAAGAGACCCGATAAGGCATACATTGTAGTTTTCTGCTGTTTTGCAACGAAGGCAGTACATCTAGAGTTAGTCAGTGACTTAACAACAGATGCATTTTTAGCTGCTCTTCAACGATTCTTGAGTCGACATGGAAAATGTCAGACCATTCATTGCGACAATGCAACAAATTTTGTCGGTGTCAACAATCAGTTGAAGGCTTTAGAAGAAGCTATCTTCACCGACAGAGCTCAAGCGCAGATCATAAACCATTGCAATAAAAGGCAAGTGGAATTTAAATTCATACCGCCCCGAGCCCCATCTTTTGGCTGCCTTTGGGAAGCTGCGGTAAAATCAGCGAAGCGGTTGCCGGTATCAGTCACAGCCACAGACTCGTTAACATTTGAGGAGCTAAACACCGTAATCGTGGAAGTCGAAGCCATCCTCAACTCTCGACCCCTGACACCAATGTCGTCTGACCCAACTGACACATCAGCTCTGACTCCTGGTCATTTTCTGATTGGGGAACCATTGACGGCTCCTCCCGATGCAAATCTCGCTTCACCCGGGAAAACGTTAGTGAAGAGATGGGAATTAGTGTCCAGACTAAAGCAAATGTTCTGGGATCAATGGTCTATGGAGTATTTACAAGAGCTCCAAATGCGAAATAAGTGGAACACCATGTCACAAGACGTGAAGGAAGGACTACTAGTACTAGTCAAGGAAGACAACGTACCGGTGATGAGCTGGCCGATGGGACGAATAGTGAAGACATATCCCGGTAAGGACAGCCATGTCCGAGTAGTAGATGTGAAGACTGCATCTGGGATCTTCAAACGACCAGTAACTTGTCTTGCTTCACTATTAAAAGAAAATGAAGCCATCAAACGTCCTCACAGCGCCATCGAAGATACGACGCCAGCTGAAGAAATGCCAACACAAAAGAGGAAGGTGTCAGCTCCGATTCTTCCGACGCTGCTGGCAATGTTACTCATTCTGCCACTAGCAATGGGACAACAAGCAAGTGTCACACATTTCGCAACTCGGCCAGGAATATTCTATGAACGAATTGAGACGTCAAGAATTGCGATTTCCGAATGGAATATCATCGTGTACTAAGATTTGCAGCCATATTGGAGTGATATGAGAATATTGAATGCCGGCATAGCTGAACTTAAACACAAGTGTTCAAAATGCCTGTAACTCTATATATGCGCATTTTCAACATTTGAACACCGAGTTATTTATTTATTTATTTAATAATAATAGCAAAGACTGCTATAGTAAGCCATACCCTTACCTCTGGCCGAAGAAGGGAGTGTTTTTTAAAGAGGGCAGGCCTAAAAGGCGCAGTCTGTCGATGTATGGAGGAAGGCGGCGACGTCGATCCCAGATTAGCCCCCGTAGAGCAAACAAAAGGAATTGATTCTATACCGATTCAATAAGGTCTTGATACTTTGCATACTGAGGTGACCATATGCACGAACAATATTCAAAAATAGGACGAACAAGAGAAATATAAAGTAGTTTTGTGGTGTAGGGATCATCAAACTCCTTAGACCATCGCTTAACAAAGGCGAAAACCCCTTTAGCTTTACCAACGATTACGCCAATATGATCAGAGAAGTTTAAATTATGGGTAAACAAAACTCCAAGATCTGATACTGAAAAGATGCGTTGAAGATCACTCGTCCCTATAGAATAATTTGAGAGGAAAAATTTATTCCGATAGAACGACATAAATTTGCACTTAGACTTGTTGAGAAACAACAACTTGTTGATGCACCAGGACTGCATGTTATTTAAATCAGTCTGTAAAAGCAGGTGAGAGTCAGAGTTTGTCAGTGGCAGACATAGTTTGACATCGTCTGCGTACATCATGACGTGGGAGTGTAAAACCACTTTAGGCAAGTCGTTAATGAAGATGCCAAACAGGAGTGGCCCAAGGTGGCTCCCCTGTGGAACACCTGAAGTTACGTGAACACGATTTGAGAAAGAACCCTTGAAAGCCACTCTCTGAGTACGGTTCGATAAATATGTCGCGATCCAATTAGTTAGCGGGACGGGAAAACCCAGAAGTAAGAGTTTATTCAACAGTAGCTTATGGTTCACCGAATCAAAAGCTTTGCTGAAATCAGTGAATATAACGTCAGTTTGGTTATTGTTTTTGAAAGCGTTTCTAATGATGGCACAAAACTCTAGAAGGTTTGTGGTAGTCGATCTGTGTTTCACAAAGCCATGTTGTGAGGGAAACATTATTGAACCGCATTGGTGCTGAAGCTGAGCAGTAATTAAAAGTTCAAAAAACTTGGGGATTGCGTAGTGTTTAGCAATCCCTCTGTAGTTTTCAATATTTGATTTACTGCCCTTTTTGTGAAGAGGAATTATGAAAGATTCCTTCCAACATTCAGGGAAAAATGAGAGCTGAAGGGACAAATGAAACAGTTTAGACAGTGGTTTACATAGCACACTTGCACAATTTCTCAACACACAGCTAGGTACGAGATCTGGGCCCGAAGAGAAAGAAGGCTTGAGTGTTTTAAGATGCTGAAAAACATCACCTTCACAGATAGTGGGCATAAAAATACAATTAGAGTGCGGAAGAGAATATGGATACGGTGAGGATGTTTCGAAACTGACAGATGAATACGTAGACTGAAAAAATTTTGCAAATAAGTTCGCGATGTCAAGTTCATTAGAAGCTGATTCGTCATTGAGATGAAGACGAGACGGAAAAGTTTGAGACTTTCGTTTAGAATTCACAAACGCGTAAAATTGTTTAGGATTAGCCTGAAACTCATTTCTGCACCGATTTAGGTAATTTTTGTAACATTGGGAGTTGGTCGACTTGAAGTCCGGTTCTTCTGAATTTTTTAAAAAGTCTAGACTTCACATTTTTTAAATATGAAAGTCGACGGGAAACCCAGGGAGGCTTACGCGAGACGCCAGGAGAGGGAAACGATGGAACATACATGTCAAAGGCAGAATAAAGTACAACATAAAAACGCTTAACCTTGTTTAAGGGATCGTCAGTGGAGGAGTCCAAAAAAGTCCAATCGACTGACGATAAGTATGTATTCATGTCAGAAAAATTTGCTCTGCGAAAGCAGCGAAAAGTTACTGGTTCAGCTACAGAGCAAGGTAGTAAAGGAGCCGAGGCTTCTAGAGTTATCTCCAGTGTGGGGTGGTATGCGTCCTCAGGGCAGGAGAGAGGGTCAATTCTTGAGACGAAAGCATTGGCAAACTCAGACGAAAAAATTAGATCTAAGACTTTATCACAACGATTCCGTATAAAGTTCAATTGTCCCAAGGAAAGATCAATAAGACCGTGAGTTAAATCATGGTGTACAGTGGGAATGAGAACATTCGAATCAGGTGAGGGCATCCATGAAATAGAAGGCAGGTTAAAGTCCCCCAAGACAATAAAATGGTCATGAGCACCGAGATTAGAATGAATAGTCTGGATTACAGATAAGTGTTGTAAGTATATACTACTGTCAGATCGAGGAGGAATGTACGAACATGAAACATGAACAAAGTAGTCATAAACTTGGATACGAACGGCAACAAATTCTAAAGAGCTATCTATGTCAATTATCGGAACCAAATCAGAAGCAGAATCGGATTTAACAGCGATAAGAACGCCGCTGCCGATTCGCATTGGACGGTCATGCCTATAGACAACATAGTTGCCTGCAAATATTTCACTATCAGAGACAGAGGAGTTAAGCCACGTTTCCGTAAAGACAATAACATTGGCATCGAAGGAGACACTATTAACGTGCAGTTTACTGAGTTTCCCCAGTAAACTACGAACATTTTGATAGTGTAGGATAAACGAGTCCGTTAGTTTTTTGGAGGCCTAGTTAAGGAAGTCTGAGGCTCATGAGCCCGCGGTTTACTTTTATTCACGAATTCGTGAACGATGGTATGTTCAGGCCATACAGAAGCATCAAGAACCTTACTAAATAAATCATCAGAAAGTGAAATTTTAAACGAAGATATATTACATCTTTGTTTAAAATTTAACTTAGAGACAGTAAATTCGGTAGCAGAAACATTCAAATTGGAACTCAAATGGGTCTTGACGTCGTTTTCGGAAGCGCTGGGATTGAGGCGGGAAACAAAAATTTGCTTTTTAGGTGCAACGCCAGCTAAAGGCACCGGTCTCCGTTGGGCGACTCCAACAATGGTAGAATGTTGGGATCCAGGGATGGTGAATGACGGCGCTGAGACTGTGACCGCCGGAGGTATCATCGTCGAAGGAGGTATCATCGCCGATGAAGCCATCGCCGGAGGTACTACCGCCGGAGGTGCTACGCGGTGAGCGACCGGAGTCAGCAACACGTCCTTGGAGGCGGCAACATGCGATGTGGATGCCTGGTCTACGTTAGCAGGTTGCAGATCCGAAGGCACGATGGGATCAGCCTGTCCAGATGTATGGGCGGCTACAGCATCCACACCGGAGCCGTCGTCATCGGCCACGGTGTTGTTTATAGATTGATTGCGTGGGCTGAACTGCATAAGGGAGGTGCTCGCTGCGTCTGTAACAAGCAAAAAGCGATCAGAAAGGTTGTTTGGTAGTTTGTTTACCGAATCACTTAGCAGTTTTAAAGATTTGAACTGATGTTCCGCCTTCTGGAAACGGTTTGACAAATCATTGAAACCGGCCGCCAGCGACTGAAACTCCAAGTGAGTTTGCCTCATGAAAACTCTCATATCAGATTTAATATGAATGCAGCTCGGGCACGTCCAATCCAATCCAATAAGTTCGCGTATACGATCAGCGATACGCCCGCCGTACTGCCCAAAACCGGCGCAACCAACATGAGCGATATTTTCACAGAGCCAACAGCCAACAAAGGCCTGCTTCGGTGTGAATTTCCGACTATTCGAGCAATTAGCAGCACAGCAGGTAGCCATAGTATGTTAAAATAATTTATAAAAATTATAAAACACACAAAAAAATAAAAAATAAATAAATAAAAATAATAATGAATAATATGTCCGCGTCGAAGAGAGCGGTCAAAACGGAGATCAAAGAGCACAAAAATAAAAGCTTTATCTAAGCGCTGAGATGATATGAGTTTGTGTGATTGTTTAGCGTGTGCAGAACACTTGCGACGACAACAAGACCAACGCGATGCAGAGATGAGCGGTAAACGCAATGCACAAAAAAAAAGAAGGGCAAAGCGAGTTGATAAAAGAGTAAACAAGAATTTGTTTTACGAGATTAAAGTCACTGTCTTTATATAAAACGATCCAAATGTTTTAGGATGATAGAAATCATGTAAACACTAATCACTCGCCAAAAATTTGGGCTTATTTGAATAAATGTTCACTAAGAAAACTATATAAAAAGGGAGAGCGATGAAAAGCACGTCCAACTCAAAGCGAAAGCACACATATATGGGAGTTACAATCCGGTAATGAGCTGATAAACCACTCACGGGAGCGCAGATCACCACTGAATATACTCGGTAACGTGGCGAATTCATTGTTTGGCGTGCTTGATTCCAATTACGCTGAAGATATGTCCAAGGTCATAAATAATGTCAAATCCAATGAGGACATATTGATGATGCTATTGAAAAACCAAACTTCAATTCTGAATTCCACTATTAATGTAGTGAGGAAAGGCAGTTCAGCCACCAACGATCGCATCCGAAACATAGAGCGACAAATAGATGCTCTCAACAAGGAACGAGGAAAATATCAAGGCGACTACTTGCAACAAGCATTCATGGTTTTAACAGCCCAGCTAACTCTACTGGCAACTGGAATGCAACGAATGCAAACTGAGATAGCCAACGTACTTACCGACATTCGCCATCGAACAATTAGCCCCATACTAGTGTCTACTAAACAGCTGAGGGATCAACTCGATCAGATTAGGGAGCATATCCCGCCGGATCAGTATCAGCAGTATCATCCAATGATGTTATTCATCCCAGTATGGAAGGAAGGAAACTGGCATGAATTCAAGCTTAAAACATAACCGTCAATGCCCATAGAGATCAGTTCATGGAACTAACTAAGGCCAAGCTTGAGCAATGTCTACAACTACCAAATGATGAGCACATATGCATCAATCATCAATCTACGTTTAGCGTAGATAATCGATGTGAATTTCAGTTATTCAATAACAAGACTGAAACAATATTTGATATGGTTCAATCGAAAGCCGATCTAATATGGTCAGCAACACATCAACGAAACAGATGGATGTTTGCAACCCACAGTCCAATCGGGGAATTCCGTCTACAGTACACATTGATGGAACGGGTTTGTTATCACTCGCTTCAGGTTGCACTGCGCGCAACTCAAAAATCAGTGTTAGCACATTCAGCACTCAGCTCAGCGAGACAAAAAACGTATGTCCGGTTTGGCAATATCACCCAGATCAAAGTAGAAAAGACATCAAACACAGTTGGAGAAGCTACAACCAAGGTAGCCGATGCCGAACTAGGCGAATTAGATGTCCTACAACAGCAGCTGGCCAAACTGAAGGATGCAAAATGGGCGAATGAAGTAAAACGTAAAACGTTTCACTTTCACAGCGAACGGTCGTGTTTTTGTTTTGCGCTCCGAATTTGTGTTTTTATTTGCCACCGGGGTTTCATTTTTTTGTCACTTAAATAATTTATTAACGTATACCGTTTTGCTGCCGCGTGTGCATGTGCTATTTCTTTTTCTGTGCTAAATTATTTGTATTTTTTCGCTTTAGTTATTTTTACTAAGACGGTTTTTCTCGCCTTCCTTTTGTGTTTTCTCTTCCCGCTTAAGCTCCGTTGCGTATAGCTGCAGCTAAGCGGTTTCAAGCTCTCCCGCTCTCTTGCCCTCGCACGCACTCTCCCCGCTAACCGTATTCTGTCTTATCTTTTTTTTCTGGCACAGTGGTCTGAGCATTGTGATTATGTCTGCAAATATTGTCTGCGGAATTAAAGGCTGCCAAAAAAATGTTTTGGCAGATACGCCTTCGCTTTACTGTTGGCTTTGCGACGCGGTAGTTCATGCCAAATGCGTTGAAGTGACGGGCCGTGTCGCGGATGTAATATCCAAGAATATTGGTTTACATTATTGTTGCCATGCCTGTCGCGAGGTTGAGAAGGAAATGTTATCCTTCATGCGCCAGACCAGAAGCGGTTTTAAAGAACTAATGGTCAATTTTCGCAAAGCGAACGACCTATTCTCCGCGTTAGACGCTCAGTTTAATAGTCTGAAGCTGTTAAACGAGTCGCCAAAGCGCAAAAAATCAGCTGCTGGTCGGCAGCAACTGTGCCAATCCCAGCAACCCAAGATTGGGCACACCCCATCGGCAGAGCCCCCGACCCCAATACCATCTCCAATGGTTTTGCGATCGGGTGCAGTTATTGATTCGGTAACCGAATGTGCCGGGGTGGCATTGGCGACAGCTCCGTCAGTAATTAGAGTTGAGTCCGTTGAGTCCGCTGCGGTGTCCAACCCCTGACACCGCAGACTTCAATATTAAAAAATACCCAGGGTCAAACAAGGCCCGGATTACCGGCCGGTGTTCTACCAAAGACCCTTATAGCTGTTACACCTTTAAAAACAATATTTGTCTCGAGGCTTGCCCCTGAATCTGAAGATGTACTTGCCTATATAAACGGCAAAACCCAAGCCGAAAATTTAAAGGTAGAAAAATTCAAGTTTTCAGGGACATCTCATCTTTCAAGATAAGTGTCTCGCTCAAGTTCTTTGACATAATTTGCTCTGGTGACTTCTGGCCCGAGCACGTTGTAGTTAAAGAATACGAGGCTTAAAAGAAAAAAAAGCGGTCAGTGGGAGTACAACTCCCTAGGCTGTCACAAACCTCTGCGACCACACCCATTTCAGCTGCAAAAAACTGACCACCTCATTCCTACTTTCCTATCAGAATACTAGAGGCTTACGCAGCAAGCTCTCGAAATTGTACTCTGATAGTTTTTCCTTTGCATCCCAGGTAATTGTGTTTACTGAGACCTGATTAAAGCAGGAGATTTTCAGCTCCGAAGTACACAATTTATAGATTGGACCGTCTTTCCCAGCGAGGAGGTGGTGTTTTAATTGCCGTTGACTCCTGCCTTATCTCCGAACTGGTCGTCTTAGATGATATTACAGATTGTGAATTCATCTGTGTAAAACTATCATTCCCAGGTAGTTTTATTTACATAACATGCTCTTATGTTCCTCCATCTGCTGATGAGCCTATTTATTGGAAACACCTTTCGGCAATTCGGGCCGTTTCCAATAGACTCTCAGATCGAGACCAACTTGTGACTTTAGGGGATTTTAATATACCTGGAGCGCGTTGGTCATCAGATGGTGTGTCAAATGTTCTTCAGACTGCGGCACAGCATGACCTTATTGATAGCCTGCTTGACTTGTCTTTGTCGCAAGTTAACCATGTCTTTAATTCTTTAAACCGCCTACTAGATCTCTGCTTCGTCTCCGATCCCGTAGGTGTGACCTTAAAAAGAGTTTCTCCATTGACGCTACCTGAAGATCCTTACCATCCTACTTTCGATGTGACTATCGATACGGGCATCGTTGTAAGGGAAAAATCTAACCGATTGGCCGATAAAGTTCGCTGTTTTCGTAAAGCTAACTTTCAAAGGCTAAACAGTTTAATATCTGAATTTAATTGGTCTAACCTTTACATGTGCACTGACATGGCAGCCGCCGTGGACATTTTTTACAGTGCCATGAACTCGTTCTTTTCATTATTTGTTGCGTTTACCCATCCGTCGGCCTCCAGAAAACCACCTTGGTTTAATAAGCAGCTGACACGCTTAAAAAACGTTAAGTTTAGGCTTTATGATAAATTGAAACCGGCTCTCTAACTGCTTCATCTAATTATATTAAAGCTCGGTCGAATTTTACCGTGCTCAACGCTCAGTGTTATAAGAATTTTTTGACTCGTTGTAGGGTTCAGTTCACGCAGGACCCGAAACAGTTTTATAATTTTGTTAACACTAAGCGTAAACCTAATTTATATCCTTCCTCGCTTTCATTTAAAAATTCTACAGCAAGATCAGATCAGGCTATTGCTGATCTTTTTGCTGAGTTTTTTAAAACAACTTATTCTCCCTCGACCAATTTTAACCAGACATACCCTTACTCTATGCCTTGTTCAAACCTAATTTTCAGTCATATCTTAAACGAAAGCTCTCTTAGTCTGGATCTTCGACGTACTAAGCCAGTTTACTTACCGGGTCCCGACGGAATACCGGGCTGCGTGCTCAGGTATTGCGCGGACGCTCTGTGTAACCCCCTTCTTTAAATTGTTTAAATTATCTTTTGAAACTTCTGAATTTCCCCTTATTTGGAAGCAATCCTTTACTATTCCTCTCCACAAAAAAGGTAGCAAGTCGGATGCCAGCAACTATAGGGGTATCTCTAAGTTGTCAGCCATTCCGAAACTCTTCGAGAATGTAATAACTCCACACTTGCAGCATTTGTGCAGATCCGTAATTTCCCCATGTCAGCATGGTTTTATGAGGCGAAGATCAACCACTACAAATCTCTTGGAACTTACTTCATTTTTTATTAGAGGGTTCCAACGCAACTTTCAAACCGATGTGATTTAAATGGACTTTGGTAAAGCTTTTGACTCGGTTAATCATTCTCTTCTTGTAAGGAAGCTCGACTTAATTGGGTTCCCTGTTGATCTTCTTAAATGGATTTTGAGTTATTTGTCTGACAGGACTCAAAAAGTTCTGTTTAAAAATGCTCTCTCCAAATTCCTCAGTGTCACATCTGGCGTCCCACAAGGTAGCCACCTAGGCCCACTGCTATTTTCATTGTTTATTAATGACCTTCCGCTAGTTTTAACCAACTCTAGAGTATTAATGTAGGCTGACGACGTTAAACTATGTGTGCAGTATAAGGACAGCTCATGCCAGTCAGATTTACAATCGGATCTTAATAATTTTCAAGAATGGTGTCGTGCTAACCTATTAAATCTCAACAGCTCCAAGTGCAAACTGATGACATTTTCGCGTGTCACTTCCCAGTATGCCACTTATATGCTCAATGACTGCTCTTTGGAAAGAATAACTCTTGTCGATGATCTTGGAGTCCGCCTTGATCCCAAACTTTCGTTCTCTGAACCGATTTCCTGCATGGTTAACAAAGCCAGAGGCATGCTTGGATTCATTAAAAGGTGGTCGAAGGAATTCGATTCCCCTTATGTAACTAAGAGCCTTTTTGTTTCGTTAGTTCGGCCCATTTTGGAATATGGTTCTTGCGTTTGGAGTCCTAGTTTTGGAGTCCATATTAACCGCATTGAATCTGTCCAAAAAAACTTTTTGCTTTTGGACCTACGGGGCTTAACCTGGGATGCAAATCTGAGATTACCGTCTTACTCTAGTAGACTTACATTAATTAACCTTCCCTCCCTAGCGAACCGTAGAACGATGCTTGGTGTCGTCTTTCTACATAAGCTTATTTCCATGTTCCCAGACTAACTTCCAGATTCTATATCCCCTTAGTAATTGGTCACTGCAGGAGGGAGTATGAAATGCATGAGGTTTTATGCACCGATTACAGCCGCCTCTATGACTATATTGCTAGTAGTGATAGTCTTCCTAAACTTAAAACTACTTTGCTTGTAGAATTAGCCCGTAATTTAGCGGTTGAACACTCGTTCAACGGCCGGGAGAATGTTAAGTCGCGACAATAATTACAATAACAATTATACATTAGTTGTAATTCATCAGTCGCAGCAATATCATATAAAGCCACAGTAAAGTAAAGTTACCAGGTCAAGCGAATATGTATTTTCTGCTGACGACGATGAAGTGGAATGGGGCAATGTTCCCATTTCCGCATATTCGATAAGCAACAGAGCAACCTATATTACTCTTTAACACTAAATTCTGAATACATAAGCATATTTGCTAACCACTTTGTGACGATCCGTCTTTGGTCGGGCGGCTCAGGGATGGCCAGGATCTGTCGCAGGTATTTATTTGTGTCAGGTGTAGCTGCTAGAAGAGATGTCCGACCCGGTCCCAGAGTATAAGTCAAGGGAATTACTTAGTAATTAGTTAAAGAGTACGTTTATTCAGGTTTAGATTTACAATTAGGTGGAAACTGGATAGCGTGTCCGCTCGTTCGGCTCCTTCCGTCAGGATCTGTGTGCTCGGTTCCCGGTCCGGTGTCCTGGATGATGCTTGTCGCCTCTCAAGGCAACGAAACCGTTTGCGGAGTGTCCGCCGGGTGCCCTGAATCGAGCCGATCGCTGTCTGTGGCTAGAACGATAAGAAGCCGTCTCGGAACCTTTCGGTCGACCGCGAGAGCGACAGGATATATCTCGGGAACCTTTCAGTCGACCGCGAGAGTGAGAGAAGATATCTCGGGGACCTTTCGGTCGGCCGCGAGGGCAAGAGAACAAGATTTAACTCGGGAACCTTTCGGTCGACCGCGAGAGCAAGAGAACAAGATGTAACTTGGGAACCTTTCGGTCGGCCGCGAGAGCAAGAGAACAAGATTTAACTCGGGAACCTTTCGGTCGGCCGCGAGAGCAAGAGAACAAGATTTAACTCGGGAACCTTTCGGTCGGCCGCGAGAGCAAGAGAACAAGATGTAACTCGGGAACCTTTCGGTTGGCCGCGAGAGCAAGAGAACAAGATTTAACTCGGGAACCTTTCGGTCGACTGCGAGAGCGAGAGAACAATACTTAGCTCGGGAACTTTTCAGTCAACCACGAGGCGAGACTTAACCCGGGAACCTCTTGGTCGGCCACGGGATAGACGTATTGCGGATCGGTGAACCGAGCCGGGGAAGGCAGGTTAGGGGAAAAGGTAACTACTAGGAGAGCTAACTACAATGTATTAGCCAACCAGATCAGAAGATCCGGTTGAGCCGAAAAAAAGTGACTTTGCTGCTAACTACTTGGAAGGCTTACCTCACCCGATCGCTAGCGCTTCTAAGTGACAATACAAGGGCTGTGGCTCGCCTTATATAGGGATCTGGCTGGTTTTAGTGTGCCTGTCCGCCTATCTGGCGTTAGCCCTTTTCTCTACTGTCCCTAAGCCTTCTCCCCGCAGTGTGCCCGCTAGTGCGCGCGCTTAGGCGCGCGATCCCTTCGTTTGAATTCAAAATTCGTTCTTTCTGCGCTTGTCTTCTCTGCTTTTGTTGTCCCTGAATTTTCTTCTCGGTTTCTTTTCTTGTTATTCTCTTTATTTCTGCTTCTTTGTTTACAGTTTATTTCTTATTTCTATTTCTTTTATTATTTTATTATTTCTTATTTTTATCCGTCATGTGCGCGGTCACGCGTCACAACTTTTAGCTATAAATATCGTTATGTTTTTACCAATAAAGTAGTAAGCGTCTTCAACTCAAAGGCATTTTACTCTACCAACCTCACCTCAGTCCACCTAGTTCAAGTGCTTGTTGCGACGACTCAAAGGCAATTAGTTTATGTATTATTGGCCAGGCATCTAAGTCCTCTCACACACACTCAAACAAAAGGCCTTTCTGGATTTTTTCCTAAGCTTACTTAGCTTTTTGTCCAACCATTGTAGACCTCACAGCGAACGGTCGTGTTTTTGTTTTGCGCTCCGAATTTGTGTTTTTATTTGCCTTTCAACCACCGGGGTTTCATTTAATTTGTCACTTAAATAAATTAATAACGTATACCGTTTAGCCGTTTCTTCCCGCTTAAGCTCCGTTGCGTTCAGCTGCAGCTAAGCGGTTCCAAACTCTCCCGCTCTCTTGCCCTTGCACGTACTCTCCCCGACTCACCGCTAACCGTATTTGTTTATTTGTTTCTCCGGCACAGTGGTCTTAGGTTGTGTAAATAAGTCATCAAATATCGTCTGTGCAATTAAAGGCTGCCAAGTGCGTTGAAGTTACGGGCCGCGTCGCAGATGTAATATCCAAAAATATTGGCTTTCATTATTGTTGTTTTTAAAGAACTAATGGTCAACTTTCACAAAGCGAATGAGCTGTTCTCCGCGTTAGACGCTCAGTTTAATAGTCTGAAGCTGTTAAACGAGTCGCCAAAGCGCAAAAAATCAGCTGCTGGTCGGCAGCAACTGTGCCAATCCCAGCAACCCAAGATTGGGCACACCCCATCGGCAGAGCCCCCGACCCCAATACCATCTCCAATGGTTTTGCGATCGGGTGCAGTTATTGATTCGGTAACCGAATGTGCCGGGGTGGCATTGGCGACAGCTCCGTCAGTAATTAGAGTTGAGTCCGTTGAGTCCGCTGCGGTGTCCAACCCCTGACACCGCAGACTTCAATATTAAAAAATACCCAGGGTCAAACAAGGCCCGGATTACCGGCCGTTGTTCTACCAAAGACCCTTATAGCTGTTACACCTTTAAAAACAATATTTGTCTCGAGGCTTGCCCCTGAATCTGAAGATGTACTTGCCTATATAAACGGCAAAACCCAAGCCGAAAATTTAAAGGTAGAAAAATTCAAGTTTTCAGGGACATCTCATCTTTCAAGATAAGTGTCTCGCTCAAGTTCTTTGACATAATTTGCTCTGGTGACTTCTGGCCCGAGCACGTTGTAGTTAAAGAATACAAAAAATGGCCAGTGGGATTACAACTCCCTAAGCCTTCACAAACCTCTTCGACCACTGCGACCACACCCATTTCAGCTGCAAAAAAGTAACCACCTCCCCCTCCTACTTTCCTATCAGAATACTAGAGGCTTATGCAGCAAGCTCTCGAAATTGTACTCTGATAGTTTTTCCTTTGCATCCCAGGTAATTGTGTTTACTGAGACCTGGTTGAAGCTGGAAAATTTCAGCTCCGAAATTTTTCCAAGTAAGTACACAATTTATAGATTGGACCGTCTTTCCCAGCGAGGAGGTGGAGTTTTAATTGCCGTTGATTCCTGCCTTATCTCCGAACTGGTTGTCTTCGATGATATCACAGATTGTGAATTCATCTGTGTAAAACTATCATTCCCAGGTAGTTTTATTTACATAACATGCTCTTATGTTCCTCCATCTGCTGATGAGCCTATTTTTTGGAAACACCTTTCGGCAATTCGGGCCGTTTCCAATAGACTCTCAGATAGAGACCAACTTGTGACTTTAGGGGACTTTAATATACCTGGAGCACGTTGGTCATCAGATGGTGTGTCAAATGTTCTTCAGACTGCGGCACAGCATGACCTTATTGATGGCCTGCTTGACTTGTCTTTGTCGCAAGTTAACCATGTCTTTAATTCTTTAAACCGCCTACTAGATCTCTGCTTCGTCTCCGATCCTGTAGGTGTGACCTTAAAAACAGTTTCTCCATTGACGCTACCTGAAGATCCTTACCATCCTACTTTCGATGTGCCTATCGATACGGGCATCGTTGTAAAGGAAAAATCTACTTGACTAGCTGATAAAGTTCGCTGCTTTCGTAAAGGTAACTTTCAAAGGCTAAATAGTTTATTATCTGAATTTAATTGGTCTAACCTTTACATGTGCACTGACATGGAAGCCACCGTGGACATTTTTTACAGTGCCATGAACTCGTTCTTTTCATTATTTGTTGCGTTTACCCATCCGTCGGCCTCCAGAAAACCACCTTGGTTTAATAAGCAGCTGACACGCTTAAAAAACGTTAAGTTAAGGCTTTATGATAAATTGAAACCGGCTCTCTAACTGCTTCATCTAATAATATTAAAGCTCGGTCGAATTTTATCATGCTCAACGCTCAGTGTTATAAGAATTATTTGACTCGTGGTAGGGTTCAGCTCATGCAGGACCCGAAACAGTTTTATAACTTTGTTAACACTAAGCGTAAACCTAATTTATATCCTTCCTCGCTTTTATTTAACAATTGTACAGCAAACTCAGATTAGGCTATTGCTGATCTTTTTGCTGAGTTTTTCAAAACAACTTATTCTCCTTCGACCAATTTAAACCAGACATACCCTTACTATATGCCCTGTTCAAACCTAATTTTCAGTCCTATCTTAAACGAAAGCTCTCTTAGTCTCTTAGTCCCGACGGAATACCAGGCTGCGTGCTCAGGTATTGGGCGGACGCTCTGTGTAACCCCCTTCTTAAATTGTTTAAATTATCTTTAGAAACCTCTGAATTTCCCCTTATTTGGAAGGAATCCTTGATTATTCCCCTTCCCAAAAAACTCTTCGAGAATGTAATAACTCCTCACTTGCAGCATTTGTGCAGATCCTTCATTTTTCCATGTCATTATGAGGCGATTTATGAGGCGAATATCAACCACTACAAATCAACTTTCGCAACTAACGCAACTTTCAAACCGATGTGATATATACGGACTTTAGTAAAGCTTTTGACTCGGTTAATCATTCTCTTCTTGTAAGGAAGCTCGACTTAATTGGGTTTTCTGTTGATCTTCTTAAATAGATTTTGAGTTATTTGTCTGACAGGACTCAAAAGGTTCTGTTTATAAATGCTCTCTCCAAATTCCTCAGTGTCACATCTGGCGTCCGTTGTTTTTTAATGATCTAGTTTTAACCAACTCTAGAGTACTAATGTACGCTGACGACGTTTAACTATGTGTGCAGTATAGTGACAGCTCATGCCAGTCAGATTTACAATCGGATTTTAATAATTTTCAAGCATGGTGTCGTGCTAACCTATTACATCTCAACAGCTCCAAGTGCAAACTGATGACATTTTCGCGTGTCTCTTTCCAGTATGCCACCTATATGCTCAATGACTGCTCTTTGGAAAGAATAACTCTTGTCGATGATCTTGGAGTCCGCCTTGATCCCAAATTTTTCGTTCTCCGAACACATTTCCTGCATGGTTAACATTCATTAAAAGGTGGTCGAAGGAATTCGATTCCCATTATGTAACTAAGAGCCTTTTTGTTTCGTTAGTTCGGCCCATTTTGGAACATGGTTCTTGCGTTTAGAGGCCTAGTTTTGGAGTCCATATTAACCGCATTGAATCTGTACAAAAAAACTTTTTGCTTTTCGCCCTACGAGGCTTAAACTGGGATGGTGTCGTCTTTCTACATAAGCTCATTCATGGGTACATGGAGAGTCCCTACCTGTTAGGACAGCTCAATTTCCGTGTTCCCCGACTAACATCCAGATCCTATATCCCCTTAGTAATTGGTCACTGTAGGAGGGAGTTTGAAACGCAGTGTTTTATGCGCCGTCTTCCCAAACTTTAAACAGTTTTGCTTGTAGAATTAGCCCGTAATGTAGCACCTTAGCAAAATCAAATTTTCCTCGTTATTTTATATATTCTTTTTCTCACGTGCGAAAACAACTTTTTATACTTTTTATATATTTTATTCTTTTTATACTTTTTATACTTTTTATACTTTTTATACTTTTTATATTTTTTATACCTTTTATACTTTTATACTTTTAATACTTTTAATACTTTTTATACTTTTTATAATTTTTATACGTTTTATACTATTTATACTTTTTATAATTTTTATACTTTTTATACTCTATACTTTTTATACTTTTTATACTTTTTTTACGTTCTTCACGCCAAAAGGGCGTTTATTTTCCAGAGGCAGTGTGATCCCGTACACCCTCGCTCTCTCTCCCTCTTCCTTTGGGCTTTCGGTCCATAGAGCTTTCAATCCGCTCTAAGTTGCTAGTTTAAGTCTTCATGTATGTAAGTTCTAATTCTTACTTTTACCAATAAAGACACGCACGTCGCGCAATACCCCGAAATAGTTTTCCGTGTTTTACTTATCGAGTGTTTCCAGGTGTTAGCCACCCCCCTCCATTTCATGGTCCATCAGAGCCGGATAATTCCATCCCCAGCAGCTTCGGTGGCTTTAACACCGCACAAGATAAGTAATATTTACATTTGCTGCCGGTCATACAGTTTAGTTTTGCGAAACTCAGTTCGCCTAACTTCCCTGTATGATTATTGTCTAAAATCCAAGTCCGATTGATTCGACACTACGGCAGCTTCCTATTCCAAACAAAATTAATTTCCGCATATTTATCCGTGTGTTTAAATTAATGCCAAAAGCCGCAGTAAAACTTTCAATTCCTAATTTTTCTTCGTTCACTGTATTCCGCTTGCATTTATTTCCACCTATATACATACATATATGCTCCTACATATTTCAAATACAGTCCACTCCACTTATCTATAATTGTCACCAGCAATTTACACAAAATTAATTAAATATATTAAATCCCAAATATACCGGCGAGGTATTTAAGTTATTTACACATCAAAAATAAATTCAAATTGTTCTTATTAAATATAATATATATTAAATAATTCCAGAACATAAAATTTAAATATTCTACAATTACAGTCCACAGCTACTACGAATAAATATATCCAAAAACCACGGCACAGAAACGCCGACTTAATTTGTTTGTTATTTATGCATTCCCCCTTGCTCTATCCTGAGCTGAACTACATTCAACTAAACATATACACATTGCGATTACATACATAATCGTCGGCAAGTCGACGCTACGATTTTTGGCAATTTTTTCCGCCTCTCATTGTCTCCGCTATTCTGCCTTGACATACGGCTAATGCACAAGCAGATTCACACGCACGGCTTATCTTTGTAAACAGTACCGCGACAAATACAGCAGCGGTCAACTGAAAAAGTCCACCCACAGAAAATAATTTTTAAATTATTTTTTATAATATTTCCAAGAACTAATTCAGTTACAAATTTAAGTGCGTTTCCAAATCCGCATTAGTGCGACCATATATGTTTCCGACTGAGTTAATATTATTCAGTTAAATCCCACATTTCCGCAACCACAAATAAAATAAAATAAATTATTTAAATTATTCTGCTTGGTTCCTAAATTCCAAACCTAGCTTCGATCTTAAAAATAATTCGACAAACATTCATTGTTAAATCCAGTCTAGTAATTCCAAATAAAAACTTCTCCAATATGACTCTATCAATTGTAAATAAATTTACTATGACCTGTGACCGTCTGAGTCACTTCGAGTCCAGAGTCTGCCATCCAGCAGAACCCAGTCCATCCAAGTACACCTGCCAAATTCACCTCGACCAAGTCCGAACGCTATGGGACAAGGTCGAGAAAGAGTACGAAGCTTGTTCCGAGCTAACTTCAGTTGGCATAGAGGGCGCGGCGGACACCGTGCCTACTCTTAAGGCAAAATATGAGTATGCCTACTTCATTTACGAAAGGTGTGACGCCTAGATCACTCACCACCAAAAAAAAAGTTTATGTACGATTAAACAAAGATTATCATAAAGAAAATGCGCCTGTATGCCAAAAAGTAAGCCATGGAGGTGAGAGCGTAACGTTCTGGGAATGCGTTTCCTATAGTTGGTGAGGGAGACTTAGTTCCCATTAACGGTTCTATGAACCAGGATTAATATTTAAATACTCTAAACGATTTTGCACTTCCCAGCGGCGACAGATTGATCGGTTCCATTTATTCTCCAGCAGGACAACGCTCCTTGCCACAAGGCGAAAATGATTACAACATTTTTGCGAGAAGTAGGGGTGGAAACACTAGATTGACCAATAATAAAGCGAAATAGATCCGCCGATCTATCCAGGGCAAAGGATAAAACCATTTCTGAGGTCACAAAGGAGTGGAAAAAGATTCAATTGAACTACCTCCAAGCCATGATGGATTCCGTTCCAAATCGCCTTCAAAAGGTCATAGACACAAAAGGAGGACATATTTTTAAGATTTTTTTTTAATTGAATTTACATAACAATTATATTTAATTGTGAAACAAAGTTATGTCAAAATACATATACCACCTAAGAAATTTACTTTATTTTAGTTTAATTTAAAAAAAAAAAATACAAAATATATTTATAAAAAATTAAAATTGTTATTACTAATATCTATTTAAAATTAAATCACTAACTTTTTTCATTAAAATAAAGAAATAATTAAAAAAGAAAATGAAGCATCTCTATATCAAAATATATATGCCGGCTAGTGTATTTGGCAACGCCGCATAGTAGCGCCTTTTCTCATTTTACGTTGCAAAAATCATAACTTTTGAACCAAATAAAATAATCGAAAAATTTGACAGGTAATTGTTGTAAAATTTATATATGTACTGTATAATGTGCCACGCCCACAAATTCGCCTTTTTATAGGTTATCAAAGTGAATAAATCAATTTTTTCTTATGAAAACGAATTTTTAAAAACAAAAGTTTGTTAATTTTTTTGCTTTTTTTTTGTTTATTTGATCAAATAAAAATACTTTGAACACTGAAAAAAAATGTTTTTTTGTTAATTTTTTAGTATTTTTTTATTTTTGGACCATTTTGACTACTTATTTCTAAATATATGCTTATATTTGGGGAATTTCTATTAGACTTAGCATTTCTGGACTATAATTACTTGATTCTATTTCTTTTCGTGACTTTACATGGCGCAGAGATGCAATAAATGGGTCAGATGATGCAACCAACATGTTGAAGAGGTCCTCATTTTGCCTTAGTCTTAATGACTTGTAATCTTGTATCTATATTTCTTATAGAATTTGTTCAGCGATTCCTGGGCTTCTTCCGAAAGTTCGCCAATAGGCAAAGATTGATATTCAATTATATCTTTACCATGTTCCAAAATTTTGTGCACTGTCGGAGTCAATCTCTTATGTGGATACATGATGAAGCATATTCCCCATATTTCACAGAATCAATTTTCACCTTGCAATTGAGTACATTCAAGATCGTACCCAATCTTTTAATGATTTCCTCGTCAATTCCAGTTATTTCTGCAGTAACATGGCAGTTTTCAAAAAATCTCCGAGAAGCCTCTTCTCAGGTATAAATAAAAAACTTACAACTTCATACAAACCCATTTTAAAGGCATATTTTGTCAATCAATACAAAACATAAGATTCAATGTAACAAATAAAGGCTTCAAATCAGTTGCGCCCTACAGTTGGTATAATTGTAGGTAAGCGCATACTTTTTTCGGTATTTTGGTATATTTTACCCTGAGTTGCTTCGGTTTTTTGCATCGCAATGCCAGAGTCGCAGCTGGACGCACCCGATCTAAACTGATTCTGATTCAGAAAAGATACACGCAGTGCTTAGTAATAGTGTAGTTGCCGGCTCTGGGCAGCTTCAGAAGTTATAGAGTACTTTAGCCAGAAAAAGGTGAAAATAATGGACACCTGGCAGGTAGCGATTTACCTGTACAAGCCCACACAAAACTACCTTTCTTATTAATTTAGATAAAAGTTAAAGAATGTACCTGTCAGTTAAAAAAAAAATCATAACCATTGGCTATATAGTTTTTGTGTAATATTACCTGAAAGTCGACAAATTTACCTATTTTTTGTTTTATGACGCATACACGGAAAACAATTTCGACTTTGAATGCTCATATCTTCAAAAAAAAAAATCTGAAAATTTTTTACAGAAAAAATTGGTTACAGATTCGAAATCCTTCGGAAATTCTTTGTCGAATTTGCATGGTTTAAAACGATTTTGCGATTATGAATTTTCCTATTATTGCAACGGCTTTTGTTCGAGAGGAGCTACTGTGCGCCATCTGTCAGCTGATTGCGATAGTTGCCTGCGAGCAACTGTATATATATCGATACCAATCTAAGAAAATTCTCTCCTGTATTTTCGCAACGAACGGACGCGTTACTCCTGTTTTGTATTTATAATAAAGCACTCACATTTCCAATAGGTTAAGGGGCCCAGAGTGACTTTCCGTTGTGAAAGAAATACAAAGAGTTGCTGGTGATCGTGTTTGGTGATCACGGTAAAAAGTGAACTTGTCTCTGCGAAGAAAGTTCTGGACTTAAGGCCAAGTAGAGAGATTCGCGTTAAAACACGATTACGGTTGTGTAATAATAAAAAGTCACCTTGTCCCTACGTGGAAAGTTCTGGACTTGCTTTGCGATTAAACACGGAAAAATGAATCCAAGTATGAATTTCATAAAAAGACTTGATGAAAATTACAGCGCGTGAGCGTTTTAATATACGCAGATTTGTGGGCAGTGGCTTGCCGTTGTGTTGTAAATAATGAAAATGACAGTGAAGAAGTCAAGACTGCATTTGATATAAATGATGAGAAAGCTCTTGCGAGCATAATGTTACATATAAAACCGTCTCAAATAAATCATGTAAAACATTGTGTTAGTGCAGCGGAAGCATGGGACAGGCTTCTAGGAATACATAGTCCAACAGGGCCGGCGCAGCGTGTATTTCTGCTTAGGCAATTGCTTCGAATGAAAATGGCAAAAGAAGACAATATTGGATCGCATATGAGCAAGTTTTCTGATATTCTGGAGAAACTGATCGAAGACGGGATAACGCTACCCGAAGAAGTTACAGTTATTTTGTTGTTGTCTGGCCTAAGTGACGCATTTGAGAATTTTGTTGTTGAAAGATTGCCGTCGTTGCATGTGCTAAAAATCAAATTGCTGTAAGATGGAGAGAGACGAAAGAGCGACGAAAGAAACAAGATGTTTCGGTCGCGAATTGAAAAAGTGTCTGCCAAAACCGAATGGAAGAACAAAGACAAAAACAAGAGAGCGTGTTGGGCATGCGGTCGTCAATTGCATATTGCTGTAAATTGTCGCGAAAAGGGTCGAAAATCGGGCAAATAATATTTTGCAACGTGTTCACACAGACATTTGCGGACCGATGAGCAAAAAATCAAATGGTGGATATCGGTATTTCTTGACATTTATAGACGATAAATCGCGATATATGCATGTGTATTTTCTGAAGACTCGTGATGAAGTTTTCGGAAAGTTTACGGAGTTTAAAACACTGGTGGAGAAACAAACCGGAGAAAGGCTCAAAATCCTGCACAGCGATAACGGACGGGTGTATTTGAGCGGAGAGTTTACGCAGTTCTTGGTAAGCAATGGAATAAAGAGAGAGCTTACTGTACCGTCTACACCTCAACAAAACGGTGTGGCGGAAAGAGCTAATAGGCCGCTTGCTGAAATGGCTCGGAGCATGTTGCAGTATGCTAATATGGACGAAGCATTTTGGGCGGAAGCCGTAGGTGTTGCAGCATACTTGCGAAACAGATCGGAGTCATCAACACTGAGGAATATGACGCCGTTGGAAGCTTGGTTCGGACGGAAACCGAGTGAAAATCCGGAAGAGTTTTCCCGGAGAATTTACTATTTTAAATTTAAGTAAAAGAGACTGGCGGCTAGCGGCTGGGGAATTTCCAAGAAGAAGATGACGAAATGGAAGTCGATTCCAAAGTTTTATTGCTGCTAGCAGCTTCGAGCATTGATCGCTCCGCATAGCCACGAACAGAAAAGCTTATCAGTTGCACTCAAGCTTAAGCATAGCCGAGTTGTTTATGATTTAACTGATAAGCTTTTGTACAATTTGGTTCGGCTGCATATATTCAATTACATCATTCATCTTTTCTTAAGCTAACAATAAAACTTAATCTACTGCTCCAACATTCCGGCCCCGTTAAAGGTTTCCGGCGCTTTAACCTCCTCGTTCGGAGCGGTGGTTATTGGCAGCAATGCCAGCTTGTGGATGGCGCGCGTCCGAATATCCGCCACACGCACTTTCCCGTCCTCACCGACTGTTGTTGCCACCACGCGGCCTGTAAGCCACCATTGCGGGGGCATGTTGTCCTCGTGCACGAGCACCAGACACCCGACCTCCAGATCGCGGCCCTCGACGCACCACTTGTTGCGATGCTGTAGGCTGGCAATGTAGTCAGGTCCAGCTGGCCCAGAACTGCTGCTTGAGATTGGACAGCATTCGCCACCACCTCAAATATCCGCAACTGGCCTTGCTGGAGATTTCGCCTGTGCCGGATTCTTGCGGCAGCGTGATTAGAGGCTGTCCGATTAGTAGGTGTCCTGGAGTCAGAGCCTCTCCATCGTTGGGGTCGTTGCCTGGCGATGCGATTGGACGGGAATTGAGCAGCGCCTCTACCTCGACTAGGTGTGTGCTCAGCTAGTCTGCTGTCGGCTTGGCGTTGCCGACTCCTCGCAGCAGCCGGTGTTTGGAGGACTTGACGGCTGCCTCCCACAGTCCTCCGAAGTGTGGTGACCTCGGCGGTATGAAATACCACTCGACGCCTCTCTGAGCCGCGTACCCTCTCAACTGGTCCTGACTGTGGTGAAACGCTGCGCTCAGATCCTTGAAAACGTTGCTCGATCCTACGAAGTTCGTGGCGTTGTCGCTGTACAACTTCTCCGGCAGCCCTCTCCTTCCGACGAACCTTTTAAAAACGGATAAGAAGCTGTCAGTGGATAAATCTAAAACGAGCTCAAGGTGAACAGCCTTTGACGAAAAACACACGAAAACGGCAACATACGTCTTGATAGGGGATTTACCGCGGATCTTTAGTGACACATAAAATGGTCCGCAAAAATCTACCCCGCAAACCAAAAAAGGGCGTGCTATCCTAACCCTATCGGATGGCAAATTTCCCATAATCTGATTCATTAGCACTGGTTTGTATTTAAAACAGTGGACACAGCTACGGACAACTTTCGTGCATGCTTCTCGCGCATTTATTAGCCATATCTAATGAGTCCGATGCAGATCTCGAAGAAATAGAGAAACAAATTCTGATTTTGAGGACAGTAATAGAGGAAATTTGGCATCATACGGAATTGGCGCCTTTAACAACCTTCCCCCAACTCGGATTAATTGAAGTTTCACGCCTTCTTGTTCACTAGTGTGTATGAAAGGATTTAGACGTTGAAGATGTGGGCTTAAAGTTTCAGATTTCTCTAACTTGACATATTCTGAGCCAAACTCAGCTCTTTTATATACTTGGACCATCCTCAGGAATGATAACTTCAATTCGTTAGCCGAGATAACAACATCGCCATTATGTTTCTTCCTTTGAATAAACCAATTTACATATGCCATAATCCGCAGGAGTTTATTAAATGACAAACATCTTCCAACAAGCTCAATGAAGACATTCGGTTGGTTTGATGTGACGGAACATACTGCCACGCTTTCCTTGTTCTCTGACGAACTTATTTTTTTTACTACCAGTGTAAGGATGCTAATCACGGGCCAGGATAAATACTCAGTCTGACCAGGATCCTCCACAGAAAATATTTATTTTGCGGGGACAGGCAGGAAAAGGGGGCCAATTGGCCAGGATTTGAGTGACATAGGCAGGGTTGGCGTGGTGGGAACGATCCGTAAAGGATCACGGGGCGTGGCAGCAAGTCGGCCGGAGCGGCCCCGTCGTCCGGGCACCGGCTCCTGGTCGAGCTCACGGCCCGCGAGGGAGATGGCCTAGGAAGCGCCCCGTCGACCGGTAAACGCTCCGTCGGCCGAGAGGGCATCCGAACCGGGCGCGGCCACGCCACCCATGCACCGCCCTACGGTCCGGAATCCCCAACGTGGAGCACGGCCCCGTCGACCGGTAAGCCGTCTCCTGGTCAGGAGAGGAAAAAGGTGGCCGCGGGAGGCACTGGCGTCCGCGGCCCCGTCGACCGGGCACCGCTTCGCCTTGGCTTCCCCGGGCCGGGGAAAAGGAGAGGGGAAGAGGACCGCCCCCCCGGGCTGAGTTGCGGCCACGTCGTCCGTGCACCGCTCCTCGAACCCGGAGTACTCCCTCGGATGGGTAGGCAGCCCCGTCGACCGGGCACTGCCCCCCGGGGTCGGGGAAGGAGAAGGCACGACACTTGGGCTTAGGCGTTTGCGGCCCCGTCAACCGGGCACCGCGCGCAACCTTTGGCCCCAATGCCGGGTATTTAGCCCGAAGGAGGAGGGGGGGAAAAGCGGAGAATATAAATAAGGCGCAATGTTTTCTTCATATAATTCCTGAATATAATTCTTTATTTAATTTGCGTCATTCTAATTAACCCTAACTCTTGTCCCTATCTCGCACTTCATTCGTAATCCCCACGCGGGGGTCGGCCCGAGGCCCAGCTCACCCGTTTTAATCCTCCAGTGTGGGGGCCAGCCTATCCACGTTGGCGGCCACCCACGTGTCCATCTCCTGGCTCCGCGTGGCGATCCTCTGGACTTGGTCGATGCGGCTCCAAAACTCCGTCTCCTCGGTTTGCTGCTTCCAAAAGAACGTCTGCTCGGCTTCACGGTCGGGAAAGAACTTTTCTGCGCCGCCGACAAAATCGTTGCTCGCAGCCATCCTCTGCCGCCAGCGTTCTCGCCTCTGCTGACACGAAGCTTTCGTGTGCTTACGTGGCAGCGTTGGCTTCGGCTGGGGTGAGTGCTGCTCGCGATCGGCCGTGCGCTCTCTCTCTCTATCCTTTTGCGGCCCTCAGGGCCATGCGGCTGCGCAGCTTTCTGTCGGGCCGTGATTGGTCCTGCTGCTCGGTCGGTGTGCTCGGCTCTGCCGGTATGTGTTGGCTCTGCCGCTGGCTCTGCTGATAACGTTGGCTCTGCCGAAAGTGTTGGCTCTGCCGATAATGCTGGCTCTGCCGGTGGCTCTGCCGATAATGCTGGCTCTGCCGGTGTTGGCTCTGCCGATAATGCTGGCTCTGCCGGTGTTGGCTCTGCCGATAATGCTGGCTCTGCCGGTGGCTCTGCCGATAATGCTGGCTCTGCCGGTGTTGGCTCTGCCGTATGTCGCGTGTGCTGGGCTCTGCCAAATGTTGGCTCTGCCGCTATGTCGCGTGTGCTGGGCTCTGCCGAATGTTGGCTCTGCCGCTATGTCGCGTGTGCTGGGCTCTGCCGAAGGGCTCTGCCGCTATGTCGCGTGTGCTGGGCTCTGCCGATAACGCTGGCGCCGCCGAAATGTCGCGATCCGGGCGATGTTACCGCTGTTGCCAAGCGGGCTTTTGTCGCCGACTGTACTCCGGTCCCCCGTTGCTAAGCGGCGGCTGTTGCTATGCGGCCGCTGTTGCTATGCGGCTGCGTGGCTGGCGATCGGTATGTGAGCTGGGTCGGCGGTGTGTGTGCGAGTGCCTAACTGTTGTCCCTATCCATGAGGCCTGGCGGCCTAATCTACGCTATATACAGATGCCCTTCGTGGGTCTTGTTATTTCCCTATGCTATTACTCCTACTAACTAAATCCTAACTTACTATTGACTTACAAAATACCTTAAACTAATTATTTACACTTATCCTACTATATACATATGTACATACTTGGTGAGGCCCAGATCGGGTCCTCACACCCCATCCCTACTTCGGGGGTGGTGGCGGACTCGGACGTATGCGCCGCTGCGGGCGATCTGCACGCGATATCTGGTCGCTACCGCGTCGACCAGGAATCGGGCATTGGCCCTACCCGTCCGGATGCGCTGTTGGACCTCCTCGTGTAGGGTCCATGGGAGCCGCATCAGGGGCGTGTCCCAGCCCAGAGGGGTGGGGACCTGTGCACCGTCCTCGTTGTCCCAGTCGGAGTCGGGGTCTGTTGCGCTCTCTGTGTCCGCTCCGGGGTCGAGAGCGGGCTCGGCGCGGCGAACGATGTTGGGCTCGTCTGCGGGGTCGCAGACGGGTGGCAGAGGCGGGTGGCAGAGGCGGGGTGCCGGCAGTGCTGGGCACGTTGCTGGCCACCGCTCGGCCGTTCACCACAGGGAGCGCGTCTCGCGGGGAGATCCCCCTGGCGAGCTGCCTTTCCAGGGCAACACGGGCGATGGCCCGGCTGCGGGAGGCGGCGGACGTGGTGGGGCCAGGCGGTGATATTAACAGCTGCTGTAGTCGCTGGCTGGCCATGGCTGCGTCGTGCGTCGGCGAAGAGGGGCGCGCTACTGGTGTAGGACGCCTCGGGGTGCTCCTGTCTGCTGGCGGGCTCCGGTTTGATGGCGCCGGCGGACGGGTGGTGCCGCTTTTGGGTGAGCCCATGTGAAGGGCTCTCCCCTGGTGGCGTGCTGGTGACCACGTCGTGGCGTCGTCGCGGCTACTGGCTGCCGGTGGCCCGGTGGTGAGGGCGGGCCTGACAACGGCCGGGGCGACGGCGGCGACGAGCGGTGGAGGCTGGTCCGGAAGGGCCAACTCGCCGTCGGAGACGATGACGACTTCGTCCTCTGATTGCTCCTCTCCGGTCGAAGTGGTCGCCTCCGTCGTGGTTTCTTCCTCGCTAGAAACCAGGTTTATATGAGGAACATCTTCCTCAGCGTCGGAGATATCCTCACATATCGGCTGGCGAGTCGTTACTGCGTCGTGGGCTGGCAGCGGCGGCTCGGCGGGTGCGTGGCCCGGCGACGTGTCGAGCTGGGCCAGGTCAAAAACGAAGTCCATGGTGGGATCACCTTCCCCCATGGCTCCGACCATGTCCTCCAGCGTCAGCCCCTCGCACCAGGAGGGACTGATCGAGGGCTCGGCGGGGTCCTCGGCGCTGGGGCCCACGTGCTCGGGCGGTGCAGGTGCTGCGAGCGGCCGTGTCTCGTCGGTTGTTGAGCCCTGAGTTGACGAGAAGGTCTGGGACTCACTTGGCGGACGTGTCGGCTCCATCGTCGTTGGGTTTTTTCCTTCTTTGCTTTGATTGTGTCGTCGATTTCACTTTATTCGTGTCGTTGGTTTACGTCGAATTTTCCTATTGCGCAGGTTCTTTCCGATTGCGACGGGGCGCGATCGATTACCCGATATTTCGAGGTTATCGGGGCGGTCCTGCGCCTTTTGCTCGATCCGGCAACCCTATCCGATCCTGGTGGCCGGATGGGTGGATCTGGGAACTCTGTTTCTTTTCTTTTTCTTGTTTCAAACTTAACTGTGGAAAAGGAGAAAACAAAATGATTAGCTGAAGTCGCGGCCGGACATGGGAGGCGCCGCTGTCCTCTTTGTCCGTCTCCTTCCCGTCGGTCCGGCGTCGTGGTCATGGCTCGTATGTGGCCCGAGGGGAACCGGGGCGGTGGTCTTCCCCCTGAGGGGGTGGGGACGTTGGACGAGCGCACTCATCAGCAAGTGGCCCCCCCTGACACCTTAGTATCCTCGGCCAGGGCTTCAGTCTCGTGGTTCTCCAGATCTTCGTTTGCCGCGGTGTTCTCGGTGCGCTGGGCATCCTCGTTGTAGTCGGCGTCGTCTTCGGTGCCGCCTTGATGATACGGCTTCAGGCTATTGACGCTGGCGGTGCGTCGGCGGCGGCTCTGGACTTCTTGAAGTCGGACGATGTTTGGTGAAAGGAATTTCACGACCCGATAGGGTCCGTCGTACTTTGCGGCCAGCTTGGCGGCAAATCCTTCGGCGGCGTTGGATAATACATGGCGGCGCACTAGGACTTGGGATCCCAATGCCGGTCGCCAGTCTCGTCGTCGAAGATTGTAGTGCCTGCCTTGCTCGGCGGTGGCTCGCTCGGCGTTGTCTCGTGCTACCTTGAAAATGTTTCGTAGCTGCTGGCTTCTCTCCTCGGGTGGGATGGCTGCTGTTCCTCTTCCCGGCGTGACCTCGTCGTAGAGCGTGTTGGGCAGGCGTGGTTCCCGTCCCTGGACAAGAAACGCGGGGCTAAAACCCGTGGTGTCCGACACGCTGCTGTTCACTGCTAGGGAGATCTCTGGAAGCAATTGATCCCATGTATTTTGCGGTGTGTCGCCGAGATATTGCGCTATCATGGTTTTCACTGTTCGGTTCGCTCTCTCTGTTGGGTTTTGCCGAGGTGTATACGGTGCAGTATACTGTAGTTCCATTCCCATGGATTTGCAAAACATCTGGAAGGCTTTGCTTGTGAACTGAGTCCCATTGTCACAAACCAAAGTCTTCGGGGTCCCGAAACGGCTGAGGATCCGTTCGCGGAAGGCCCGCTCTAGATACGGCACTGTAGCCCGTCGTAGGGGTGCGAGTTCGACCCATTTGCTGAACATGTCGAAGAATACGAGTAGGACCGTGTTTCCCTGCTTGGATCTGGGAAGGGGTCCCACGAAGTCGGCACATAGAATTTGAAAAGGCTCGTCCACCTGGCGGGTGAACATCTTCCCGGCCGGTTTCTCTTGGCTCACTTTGAACTGTTGACAGCTAAGACATCGTCGTACGTAGATGGCTACTTCCCGGAATAATCCGGGCCAGTAGTACTTCTGGGCCACCCGCGTACAGGTTTTGCGGATGCCCAGGTGTCCCGCGGTGGGGTGGTCGTGGCACTCTTGCAGCACTCTCCCTCGTTCGCGGACACCCACGCACAGTTTCCAGGGCGTGTACTCTTCTTCTTCGGGGCGTAGTCCTATGCGTCGGTATATTTGTCCGTTTTCCTCTCGGTAGTCCGGGTATTTGTCCGGCTCCTGCCGGATCCTGCGTCGCATCTTCGTGATCCACCTGCAAGGGTCCTCCTGAACTTGCGCTCGCTGGGCGGTGGCAAGTAATTGGCGCGACAGGGCGTCGGCAACCAAATTTAGGGTCCCACGTCGATAGGTAATGTCGTACTGGAATTGCTGTAGTTCCAAAGCCCACCGGGCTATCCGACCCGTGGGGTTGTCGATGGAATTTAGCCATTTAAGCGCGTGATGGTCGGTGAGTACCTCGAATCGGTACCCTTCGACATAGCAGCGCATCTTGCGAATGGCCCACACTATGGCGAGGCATTCTTTCTCCGTTACGGAGTAATTCCGCTCCGCGGCGTTGAGCCGGCGGCTGGCGTAGGCGATGACGCGCTCTTGCTTGGCTATGGTCTGCGTGAGGACGGCCCCAAGGCCGTATTCGCTGGCATCGGTTTGGAGAACGAACTTCTCCGAGAAGTCCGGGCAGGCGAGGATCGGTGCCTCCGTGAGTAGATCCTTGAGTCCTTGGAAAGCCTGTTCCTGCTTCGTCGTCCATTCCCACTTCCGGTCCTTTTTGAGGAGGGAAGTCATCGGTTCCACCACGTCGGCGAAGTTGGGCACAAAACGTCGATACCACGACGCTATGCCAAGGCATCGGCGGAGCTCCTTCAGATTGGTGGGTGCTTCTAGCTCCCGGATGGCCGCGATTTTGTCGGGGTCCGTCTGGATTCCAGCCTCGCTCATGACGTGGCCGAGGTATTTTATACTCCTTTGGAAGAACTGGCACTTGTCCCGGTTTAGGCGCAGATTCGCCTCTCTTGGTCGACGGAATACTTCTCGTAAGTTCCGGACGTGCTCCTGGAGCGTGGATCCAATCACGATGATGTCGTCTAAATAAGCAAAGGCATGGGCCGAGTGTAGGCCGAAGGGCATAACCTTCCAGTGGAATAATCCACGACCGGGAACGGTGAAAGCTGTACACTCGCGGCTAGCTGGGGCCACTGGTATCTGCCAGTACCCGTTTTTAAGGTCCAACGTGGAAATGAAGCGGGCATGGCGAAGCCGCTCCAGGATGTGGTGAATCCTTGGTAGGGGGTAAGCGTCGGGGATTGAATTCTCGTTCAATTGTCTGTAGTCGACGCACATCCTGACATCTCCGTTCTTCTTAGCGGCGATGACGATCGGCGCGCTATGAGGGCTTTTTGAAGGCTCGATCCGGCCGTCGCGGAGCAGCTCGTCTATCTGTTTGTCGATAACGGCTCTCATGGCGGGATTCCTAGGGTGGTATCTCTGTTTGATCGGGCGGTCGTTCCGCATTACGATGCTATGTTCGGCGATATGGGAGACACCGGTAAGGGTGTCGAACCGGGATAGCTCCCGTTCCAGAAACTGTCCGATCCAGGGCTCTGGATAGTTTCCGCTTGCGTCGCTGGGATGTGACTCCTCCTCGGGGTCATACTCGGCGTCAGTGATTCCGCACGCTGCGGTACTGGTGTTTTCCGGTGGCTCCGGGTCCTGAAAACGAACTCTCTTCACGGTGCGGCGAAAGGGATTTCGCCGAACGGCAGAGGCGTTCGGAGCGGGCAATGCTCCCACCCAGCTCGGGGCGGATGCAGTTCCTGCGTCGATGCTCGGTGTCAACGCGTTCTTGCGTCGTTGTTGCGCCTGTGGCGCGGCTCGCCGTTGTTCTTCTGGCTGCGGAGAAAACTGTGGGGTGGCCTCCGTTGGTCTCTGTACCTGCGTTGAGGCGGCTTCTTCCTGCGTCGTGGTTACTCTGCGTTGTCCAGGCTGTGTCCTGGTGGGGGCCTCTGTGTGCGTCGAGGTTGCTTGTTGCTCGGTGTGTGCCCGTAGGGCGCTCTCTGCGTGCTGCGTCGTTGCTCTGGGTGCGCCTATGTGGCGGCTTCTACGTGGATTTGCAAGTTTTGGTGCTGCTGGGTTTGGCGCTGGTTGCGCCCGTATGGTGGCTTCGTCGTGGGTTGTACCAGCCGATTCGGGTGGCGTCTCGGGTCGCGTCGTCGGGGTTGTCTCTTCTCGGATGCATCTTGGATCCGGTCGTCGCACAGTTAGAAATTGCGCAGTAGGTGGGGGGCGCAGGGTGAGTTCTAGTCCGCCGCACTGGATTGATGCTGCTCCAAGGCACAGGAAATCCATTCCCAGCAAGAGGTCGTCCAATACCTCTGGCATGATGAGAATGCAGATGCTGACCAGGGCTTCTCCTAGTTCGATGGTCGCTCTCAGGGCTTGTGTTAGTTCTCGGCCGGTTCCATCAGCCAGTTTGACGAAGGAACGTACTGACCGAAAATTCTTGCCGTCGTCGAGTTCTTTGGCCAGGCGCTCGCAAATGAAACTGTGCGAGGCCCCCGTATCCAAGGTAGCAGTGAGGGGTCGTCCCTCGACTGTGACCTGCACGCGGATACGGTCTTGATCCTGTCGGATCAAGGGTTCTACTGTCGTTGGGCATTTGCTGGGATCCTCGAGTAGTTGCCTGATACTCGAGGCCCTTGTCCGTTTCCCGGCGGTTGGTTCCTGCAGCATTCGACGGTTCGAATTCCTCGTCTGCCACAGTCCCAACAGAACATGGTTCTGGGGTTACGGCACTCGGCGACGAAGTGACCGTCCTGGCCGCAGTTTCGGCAGGCGGTGCTCACGTTGATGGTTCCCTGAGGGCGTGGCTCGCGGCTCTGGCTAGCCGGAGGACTACGTCGGACCACGTCGGTTGTGACATCTCGGGATCGGGGTGGCTGCGCGGCGCTGGGAGGGGCGTACCTTGGTTCTGCCCTCGTTCGTGGTGTGTGGCTGCTCCCTGGATTCTCTGCGTCTGCTCGGCCCGTGATATAACCTCGGATGGGTCGTCCTCCACGGCTGCGGGCGACCTCGAAGTTGACCACCAGTTGTGTCAGTTCGGCCAAGGTCTTAAAATCCTGCCGACGTGTGAACATCTGGTATTCTGGCAGCATATTTTCGTATATACGCTCCAGTTCCTGCTCCGATGTAAACCCTGCACGGCGCATCTGTAGTCGGAGGTCGACGAGGTATTCCTTGAAGGGTTCGTTCGCCTTCTGGTAGTGCGTGCGAATGTCATCGTCGAGCCGTTGATAATACCGGGGCGGCAGAAAGAATTCGAGAAATTCTCTCCGGACCTCGGTCCATGCTCGTCCCTGTAGACCACTGGTACGGAACCAGTTCTCGGCTCGGCCAGTTAGAAGGACGATGATGACATGGGACAGGTACTTCCGGTCGACCCGGTAAGTTTCTGCCCGCTCCTCCAGATGCTCCATGAAGCTGAGTGGGTCGGAGGTCCCATCGAAAGACAAACCCCATTTGGCTATCTTATCGATTAGCATCGAGCACATGTTCGCGTCGGCCGAGGCGGCGTTAGTGCGCGGGACACTCTCGGATTTTCCTCGAGTCCCGGCGGATGGGGAGACACTGCGCGGTACCGCCAGGGTGTGGCTGGTACTCGGAGCATCCATTGCTTTGTCGGCGTCGATTCGCAGCGGCGATAGCGGTTTGGTATCCCCGGAGGGTGCGTTACCATACCTATATTCAAGCTCCCGATAAGTCGGGCTCGTTGTTCTTCGACGGTGCCGGCGCGGTCTAAGCCAAACTCGAGGAGGATGGCTTCGAGTTCGTGCTTCTTTCGGTATGATATCCACGTGACGCCCATGTCACTGCCAACGTGGATCTAAGTTTGCAAAGGCCGAGAGTAATACACAAACGCGTGTGGTCGCGGCGGATCCCGTTCGTGGCTGCGTCGATTTATGGTTGGGCGAATGCCGCGATCGTGGCTGAGCGGTCGTGGAGTTTAGCGGGTATCCTTGTTGATAATCCTTAGTATCCTTGGTTCGATGTGAGGCTTGTGGTTGACTCTGCTGGTATCCTTGATTTTTCTGCGTCGTCGTTGGAGATTCGCGATTGCTTGCTGGTGTTACTCGGTTTGAGATTCGCGGCTGACTTTTGATGTTACTCGGTTTGAGGTTCGCGGCTGACTGCTGATGTTACTCGGTTTGAGGTTCGCGGCTGACTGACTACAAGATCGTTGCGGTCGGTCTTATATACCAGGCGCAGCTGGTCTCGGGCTTTCCTCCTTGTGAAGAAAACCAATGGGTGCGAGAGAGATGGGGACACTGTGCTTCCCTGCTGACTGCGACGCCGGCTGCGACGTCGCCGTTGACTCCGTTCCTTGCTTCGGTGGCTCTGCTCTCCTTTTCCGTGCTTCCTCGTTCGGATCGGGCGCTTCTGTCTGTCGTCGTCTGTGTGTGTGTGTTCTTTTCTCTGTCTATCTTGGGCTCTGCTGCCCGGTCTATGCTTGCCTATATTTCGCTAGCTTCGTTTGTCCAACTGTACTCCCCTGTTGCTATGCAAAAATTCTTGTTTTCTCTGTCTCTGTCTATTTCAGCGCCCTGTCCGAAAATTTTCCTGCCTCCGTGGCCACATGCCCCCTACCGTTTTCGTCCCTAACCTCCAACTTGCTACCTATGTTTTTTTTTCCTACTTGTGGGGCTTTAATTCACGATGGGTGGTATTATCCTTTTTATCCTGCCTAGTCCCTGTTCGGGCGCCATCTGTAAGGATGCTAATCACGGGCCAGGATAAATACTCAGTCAGACCAGGATCCTCCACAGAAAATATTTATTTTGCGGGGACAGGCAGGAAAAGGGGGCCAATTGGCCAGGATTTGAGTGACATAGGCAGGGTTGGCGTGGTGGGAACGATCCGTAAAGGATCACGGGGCGTGGCAGCAAGTCGGCCGGAGCGGCCCCGTCGTCCGGGCACCGGCTCCTGGTCGAGCTCACGGCCCGCGAGGGAGATGGCCTAGGAAGCGCCCCGTCGACCGGTAAACGCTCCGTCGGCCGAGAGGGCATCCGAACCGGGCGCGGCCACGCCACCCATGCACCGCCCTACGGTCCGGAATCCCCAACGTGGAGCACGGCCCCGTCGACCGGTAAGCCGTCTCCTGGTCAGGAGAGGAAAAAGGTGGCCGCGGGAGGCACTGGCGTCCGCGGCCCCGTCGACCGGGCACCGCTTCGCCTTGGCTTCCCCGGGCCGGGGAAAAGGAGAGGGGAAGAGGACCGCCCCCCCGGGCTGAGTTGCGGCCACGTCGTCCGTGCACCGCTCCTCGAACCCGGAGTACTCCCTCGGATGGGTAGGCAGCCCCGTCGACCGGGCACTGCCCCCCGGGGTCGGGGAAGGAGAAGGCACGACACTTGGGCTTAGGCGTTTGCGGCAATGTTTTCTTCATATAATTCCTGAATATAATTCTTTATTTAATTTGCGTCATTCTAATTAACCCTAACTCTTGTCCCTATCTCGCACTTCATTCGTAATCCCCACGCGGGGTCGGCCCGAGGCCCAGCTCACCCGTTTTAATCCTCCAGTGTGGGGGCCAGCCTATCCACGTTGGCGGCCACCCACGTGTCCATCTTCTGGCTCCGCGTGGCGATCCTCTGGACTTGGTCGATGCGGCTCCAAAACTCCGTCTCCTCGGTTTGCTGCTTCCAAAAGAACGTCTGCTCGGCTTCACGGTCGGGAAAGAACTTTTCTGCGCCGCCGACAAAATCGTTGCTCGCAGCCATCCTCTGCCGCCAGCGTTCTCGCCTCTGCTGACACGAAGCTTTCGTGTGCTTACGTGGCAGCGTTGGCTTCGGCTGGGGTGAGTGCTGCTCGCGATCGGCCGTGCGCTCTCTCTCTCTATCCTTTTGCGGCCCTCAGGGCCATGCGGCTGCGCAGCTTTCTGTCGGGCCGTGATTGGTCCTGCTGCTCGGTCGGTGTGCTCGGCTCTGCCGGTATGTGTTGGCTCTGCCGCTGGCTCTGCTGATAACGTTGGCTCTGCCGAAAGTGTTGGCTCTGCCGATAATGCTGGCTCTGCCGGTGGCTCTGCCGATAATGCTGGCTCTGCCGGTGTTGGCTCTGCCGATAATGCTGGCTCTGCCGGTGTTGGCTCTGCCGATAATGCTGGCTCTGCCGGTGGCTCTGCCGATAATGCTGGCTCTGCCGGTGTTGGCTCTGCCGTATGTCGCGTGGGCTGGGCTCTGCCAAAAGTTGGCTCTGCCGCTATGTCGCGTGTGCTGGGCTCTGCCGAATGTTGGCTCTGCCGCTATGTCGCGTGTGCTGGGCTCTGCCGAAGGGCTCTGCCGCTATGTCGCGTGTGCTGGGCTCTGCCGATAACGCTGGCGCCGCCGAAATGTCGCGATCCGGGCGATGTTACCGCTGTTGCCAAGCGGGCTTTTGTCGCCGACTGTACTCCGGTCCCCCGTTGCTAAGCGGCGGCTGTTGCTATGCGGCCGCTGTTGCTATGCGGCTGCGTGGCTGGCGATCGGTATGTGAGCTGGGTCGGCGGTGTGTGTGCGAGTGCCTAACTGTTGTCCCTATCCATGAGGCCTGGCGGCCTAATCTACGCTATATACAGATGCCCTTCGTGGGTCTTGTTATTTCCCTATGCTATTACTCCTACTAACTAAATCCTAACTTACTATTGACTTACAAAATACCTTAAACTAATTATTTACACTTATCCTACTATATACATATGTACATACTTGGTGAGACCCGGATCGGGTCCTCACACCAGTGACGCTGCATACTTGAGCATTATTCGATGCGCGTTGAGTGTACTTTCCTGAAACAATCCATCCTAATAAAGTTTTCTGGATTGAAGGATGTTCTGAACCCAATTTTATTTAGCCTACGCTGAGAAGTTCGAAAAGGGATTCTGCTCCAATTAGTAAGTCTACTTTTGCGGGCTTGTGAAAACGAGGGTCTGCCAATTCAATGTTTGCTGGAATTTTCCATTGTGCACAATTGACTTCGTAACCTGGTTGATATGATGAAATGGAGCTTAACATCCAAAAGTCAGTAGCGAAACTATGAGCATTGACACGAGAGTGAATCGACGTGTGAACTTTGTGCCGTACTACAGAGTCGTTCTTCCCTACATTAGTGATATTCAAATAGGATTCTTTTCTGTGTAAACGCAAGCTCTGTGCTAAGTCCTCAGCCATAAAGTTTTTTTGAGACCCTGAGTCTAACAGAGCTCGTGCTAATTGAAACTGTCCAAATTCATCCCGTAATTTAACGACAGCCGTAGCAAGAATAACTTGGTCGCTACTTGCCACATGACAAGAATGGGCTTGATTGGTATGATCAAACCGAAGAAATTGGTTTCTGCTCTACTCCGTATCTGTGAAGAAGTGTGTTATGGGGCTTGGAGCAAACGCGACACTTTGTTGCTTTGCACTTCTTAACTGGATGACCTGGATTCAGACAATTAATGCACAACCGATTGTGTTTCGTGAAATCGAACCGTTGGATCACTGATAAAGCCATGAAAGGTTGACAACTGCCTAACTATGGTTTGTCGCCGAGCAATATCGACATTTTGATTCAGGTCTGCGATCTGTTTGTGTGCATGAAAAGGACGATTTGGAATATCCTCTATTGGAACCTTGATTAGGCTTCCCTGTACTTATGGTTGACTCCTCAGCAGCTAAATGTTGATATCGCCGATTCAACTGAGTCGCACAATCTGACCATGGCAACGTATTATAATCTAGCTGTTCCTCAAATCGGGATTTTGTTGTGTGATCTACTTTAGACATTGCAATGTGAATAAAAATTGCGTTATTTATTTCCTTTTCACTACCCAAGGACTGTAACGATGCATAAAGGGCCGATATTTCATCTATCAGAGACCTCAAGCCTGACGCAGAGGGTTTTGATACTTGCGGGAGATTAAACAGCTGAGAAATCGTATCAAAAAAGATCAAACATTTATTATCGTATACATTTTTTAGACAAGCTAATGCCTTTTCATAATTTAGATCCGAAATTTGAAAGGCTTTCACAGTACCTAATGCATCATCTGGTAGACATGTTAGCAAATGGTTAAATTTCTCTATGTTTGTTAGAGATGGGTCGCTATGAACTAAACTCTCAAAAAGACTTATGAAATTTTTGTAGTCGGATTGTTTTCCAATAAATTTGGGTAAATTCATTTTTGGTAACTGGGACGAATGACGATAACCACTGATATCACCTTGACTAAGTCTCTGAGGCTTGACTTCTCTCATTGCGGACCGATATAAAGCTTTTGTAATTATACACATCTCCTCAACAGACGCTCTTAAAAACATTTAGCACATCGATGTCTCCTTGGATATCCATCAATTTTTCGCAATATGTTTCGAGAAGTTGCATTCGGTATTCCATTTGAAACCTATCGAATGAAATAGTTTTTTCCTCAAATGACGTTCTCATACGTTGAATATCACTCATAACCCTGTCGTGTTTTTGCATAGCCAATATTAGTTTAGCATTAGGCTTTGACGATACTTCCTTTTCTTTTTCAGACATTATAAGTTAATTTAAATAAATAAAATATTCCAAATAAAAAATCGACCACAATGGTTAAATTTTGGAAAGAGATTTACTCTCCAAAATGCTCAAAATACTTAATAAATCTCCAACGATATCCAAAATATAAATTGTGATAAATTAAAAAAATTTAAATTCCTCCTGTAGTAGGCTGGTAGAGGGTCACACTAATATACTGATACTTGTACAACACCAATACTATGTATAGCCTATGTTAAGCGGATGTAAATTAGCATTAAGAGGAAGAGAATGTTAACAGATCGCTCGTAGAGGCATTGGGTGTTGAGAGAGCAAATAAAGAAGACGCGTTTGAATAAACCAACAAGATCTAAACACCTACCACACTCCAAAAAAACTTTATTAATTTGTATAAGGGTTAAATGTGCACAGAAGTACCACCAAATGCACAAAATATGTTTGTATGTGTGTTTGCCGTTAACCAAAGCCGAGCAATGCACAAATGTTGAATTTTGTTTTTCGTTTCGTGTTTCGTGTTTCGCACTATTTTAACACCATAAGTTTTGTCAAAGGCAGTTCACTTTTTTATTTTTGTTTATTTGGGGTTTTAAAATTTTTTCCAATATAAATAGGTGCCAAGAATTATTATCATGTAGAATGCACACATACACACATGAAGTGGAGTGCTCACAAATTTTAATTTTTGGCACTGAATACCTGGTTGTTAGGCATGATTTTCCAAGAACTTTCCTTTCCGAATCCAACTGCTTTCGCCAGCAATTAAAACAGCTTCGCCGAATTCCACCAGCTAGATTTTTCGCCAACAATTAAAAAAACTAAACAAGTGCCGATACGACGAGAGGTGCACTGGTTTTTGTTAGTTATGTTAAAGTTGTACTCTGTTTTCTCGCTAATGGTTAATTATTTTCACTCTATTTCTGTTATTATAGTGCCTATTTTGTTGGTTTTAAATTGTTTATGTGCTTGTATTGTGTCTTTTGTCTTTATTATGACATTTGTGCGTTTTAGCCAACAGTTTAGCCAATAAATAAATTTATTTATTTATTTAATAATAATAGCAAAGACTGCTATAGTAAGCCATACCCTTACCTCTGACCGAAGAAGGGAGTGTTTTTTAAAGATGTGCTCCGACTCACATCAGGTGGTCAGAGGTAAGGATAGGTATCTTAGAACAATATTAGAATTTAAATCTAAGGATATTTCAACATGTAACAAAAAGTAAAACTCATTATACAAGGAACATAAAACGCGAAAAGGAGCATGCATATCGAAATTTGTTTTACAAGTCTCATGAGGGATAGACCGAAAGTGTCGCGATGGCCTGGCAGGGACCGAGAGACGCAGCAAGTTTAACTAGTAGCTCGAAGAAACGTAACCAGTAATTAATTTGTGTATAAACATTACACCGTGGCAGGTGCGCCGGTCCTTCAGTGAGGGCAGGCCTAAAAGGCGCAGTCTGTCGATGTATGGAGGAAGGCGACGACGTGGATCCCAGATTAGCCCCCGTAGAGCAAACAAAAGGAATTGCTTCTGTACCGATTCAATAAGGTCTTGAAACTTTGCATACTGAGGTGACCATATGCACGAACAATATTCAAGAATAGGACGAACAAGAGAAATATAAAGTAGTTTTGTGGTGTAGGGATCATCAAACTTCTTAGACCATCGCTTAACAAAGGCGAAAACCCCTTTAGCTTTACCAACGATTACGCCAATATGATCAGAGAAGATTAAATTATGGGTAAACAAAACTCCAAGATCTGATACTGAAAAGATGCGTTGAAGATCACTCGTCCCTATAAAATAATTTGAGAGGAAAAATTTATTCCGATAAAACGACATAAATTTGCTCCTAGACTTGTTGAGAAACAACAAATTGTTGATGCACCAGGACTGCATGTTATTCAAATCAGTCTGTGAAAGCATGTGAGAATCAGAGTTTATCAGTGGCAAACATAGTTTGACATCGTCTGCGTACATCATGACGTGGGAATGTAAAACCACTTTAGGCAAGTCGTTTATGAAAATGCCAAACAGGAGTGGCCCAAGGTGGCTCCCCTGAGGAACCCCTGAAGCTACGTGAACCCGGTTTGAGAATGAACCCTTGAAAGCCACTCTCTGAGTATGGTTTGATAAATATGTTGCGATAAAATTAGTTAGCGGGACGGGAAAACCCAGAAGTAAAAGTCTTTTCACCGAATCAAAAGCTTTGCTGAAATCTGTGAATATAACGTCAGTTTGGTTGTTGGTTTTGAAAGCGTTTCTAATGATGGCACAAAACTCTAGAAGGTTTGTGGTAGTCGATCTGTGTTTCACAAAGCCATGTTGTGAGGGAGACATTAGTGAACCGCATTGGTGCTGAAGCTGAGCAGTAATTAAGAGTTCAAAAAACTTGGGGATTGCACTAAGTTTAGTAATCCCTCTGTAGTTTTCAATATTTGATTTGCTGTCCTTTTTGTCAAGAGGAATTATGAAAGATTCCTTCCAACATTCAGGGAAAAATGAGAGCTGAAGGGACAAATGAAACAGTTTAGACAGTGGTTTACATAGCACACTTTCACAATTTCTCAACACACAGCTAGGTACGAGATCTGGACCCGAAGAAAAAGAAGGCTTGAGTGTTTTAAGATGCTGAAGAACATCACCTTCACAGATAGTGGGCATAAAAATACAATTAGAGTGCGGAAGAGAATATGGATACGGTGAGGATGTTTCGAAACTGACAGATGAATACGTAGACTGAAAAAATTTTCCGAATAAGTTCGCGATGTCAAGTTTATTAGAAGCTGATTCGTTATTGAGATGAAGACGAGACGGAAAAGTTTGAGACTTTCGTTTAGAATTCACAAACGCGTAAAATTGTTTAGGATTAGCCTGAAACTCATTTCTGCACCGATTTAGGTAATTTTTGTAACATTGGGAGTTGTGAGTCAGGAAGTCGGAGCGAGCTGTTAAATATTTGGCTTGGTCGACTTGCAGCCCGGTTCTTCTGAATTTTTTAAAAAGTATACCCTTCACATTTTTTAAATATAAAAGTCGACGGGAAAACCAGGAAGGCTTACGCGATACGCCAGGAGAGGGAAACGATGGAACATACATGTCAAAGGCAGAATAAAGTACAACATAAAAACGCTTAACCTTGTTGAAGGGATCGTCAGTGGAGGAGTCCAAAAAAGTCCAATCGACTGACGATAAGTATGTATTCATGTCAGAAAAATTTGCTCTGCGAAAGCAGCGAAAAGTTACTGGTTCAGCTACAGAGCAAGGTAGTAAAGGAGCCGAGGCTTCTAGAGTTATCTCCAGTGTGGGGTGTTAAGCGTCCTCAGGGCAGGAGAGAGGGTCAATTCTTGAGACGAAAGCATTGGCAAACTCAGACGCAAAAATTAGATCTAAGACTTTATCACAACGATTCCGTATAAAGTTCAATTGTTCCAAGGAAAGATCAATAAGACCGTGAGTTAAATCATGGTGTACAGTGGGAATGAGAACATTCGAATCAGGGGAGGGCATCCATGAAATAGAAGGCAGGTTGAAGTCCCCCAAGACAATAAAATGGTCATGAGCACCGAGATTAGAATGAATAGTCTGGATTACAGATAAGTGTTATAGGTATATATTACTGTCAGATCGAGGAGAAATGTACGAACATGAAACATAAGCAAAGTAGTCATAAACTTGGATACGAACGGCAACAAATTCTAAAGAGCTATCTGTGTCAGTTATCGGAACCAAATCAGAAGCAGAATCGGATTTAACAGCGATAAGAACGCCGCTGCCGATGCGCATCGGATGGTCATGCCTATAGACAACATAGTTGCCTGCAAATATTTCACTATCAGAGAAAGAGGAGTTAAGCCACGTTTCCGTAAAGGCAATAACATTGGCATCGAAAAAGACACTATTAACGTGCAGTTTACTGAGTTTCCCCAGTAAACTAAGAACATTTTGATAGTGTAGGATAAACGAATCCGTTAGTTTTTTGGAGGCCTAGTTAAGAAAGTCTGAGGCTCATGAGCCCGGGGTTTACTTTTATTCACGAATTCATGAACGATGGTATGTTCAGGCCATACAGAAGCATCAAGAACCCTACTAAAGAAATCATCAGAAAGTGCAATTTTAAATTTTGTTTAAAATTGAACTTAGAGACAGTAAATTCGGTAGCAGAAACATTCAAATTGGAACTCAAATGGGTTTTAAGTTCTTTTTCGGAAGCGCTGGGATTGAGGCGGGAAACAAAAATTTGCCTTTTAGGTGCAACGCCAGCTAAAGGCACCGGTCTCCGTTGGGCGACTCCAACAATGGTAGAATGTTGGGATACAGGGATGGTGAATGACGGCGCTGAGACTGTGAGCGCCGTAGGAACCACCGCCGGAGGTATCATCGTCGAAGGAAATAAATAACTCACACATAGACAAATAAATATGTTTCAATAAATTAGCACTGGCACTCGGGGTAATAAATAACAATTACATAAATATATAAATAAATAAATATATGAATAAATAGTGTAATAAATAAATAAATAATTGCATAAATAAATAATATAGTAAATAAATATAATAGTTTTTTTTTCCCTGCAGATTTGGGCCTGGTGACTCTTCCGCCGGCTCGGCGGCGGGTTACAGTTTCGGATCATGACCGAAAATTGGAAATCTGGGTTTTCTCCAGGGGTGGTTTTGGGATATGTACCCTGGCCGCGCCCGCGAGGATGCGGTTTGGATCCTGTGAAGCGTTCTATTTCTATTAATCTACTCTTTGTTCCACTTGGAACGGACTCACGTTTAAATTTTTTATTTTTTTAATTTCACTCCGAATTAACCGGCGGAACACGCAGTACCCAGGAGCCCGAGGTTTCGCTACCGTCTCTGGTTTTCTTTACCATATTATGCACATGGCGGTCCCCTTTGCCCTATATATGGGCTCGGTTTCGCCTGTCCCTCTTCCCACTTACCCGGTTCTCTCCCTTAAGGCATTCAAGGCCAGTGTTCTCCCTTGCCTTGGTGTGTGTGGATGCACCTGTCTGGCGATCTGCACTCCATCCACACTTCCCCTTTTCTTGGGTGTGGACGGTAGGGGGCGCTCGACATAGGTTCCACATTCCCCTCCTCCTGGACCTGCCAACCTCGCTTCTCGGGTATTCCTTCCCCATGCGGCCCTGCCAACCCTTCTCGGTGCGCATTCCAGGCGATATTTGTTTCGCCTGCGGCTATCGATCACCGTCAGAATGCAACAGACTTAACAAATCCAAGATTACAACTTTCCGCAGCGCTTTTATAGGCTGAGTTAATCGTAAACGTCAAGGAAGACGGAGTTTTCGATTGCAAATTTAATTTCGGATAATTTTAAAACAAAACAAATCGGTGCTTAGTGACATTTTGTAAATATGTATCTTTAAACAATTCCCTACAATAGTTGCGTATTTAAAATAATGTTGAATGTTAACTCATTTTATTCCTAATGGCCTTATGACACAGTAATGCAGCTTTCATTAATCAGATACTTCATTAGAACCTTGAAAGAGACAATAATTTCTTGATAAGGCGGCTACGGTCGAACTGATTTTAAAAGGTAAACAATAACAAGAGCCTCAGTCGCAACTTATAACTATGCATTTCTTAAGTCCTCGTCGAGATATTCCTGCATTTATATTTGTAGAAAACCTTAAATTTGTTTATTTTTTACTACAAATAAACACAAATTGTTTAATAAACACCCAAAAATTAATTTAAAATTGATTATGCACCTCAAGAACCGATAAAATATTGTTTTTCTTCATTATAACACCTTCTACGCAGTTTTCTGCAAATAATTGCTAGACATCAGCAAATAGCCAGTCGTATTGTAATACCAGACCTTTAATGAGATGGCTAATACATATTTTATTTACAAGTATTTTACTATCCCTTTAAATTGACATCTGGTATATTCTTGGGGACTAGTCGATTTTCTCAACAATGCATTTTCCAATGCATTTAAATTTTCATTAGAAGTATATATTATAGTTGTCTTCTTCACAATTAAGTAAATCCCTATGGTGCTTTTAAATCTTTAATGAAAGGTCTAATTATAGCGCTATGACACTGCCGCATAATTAGACGTTTCATTAAAGATTTGAAATCACCATTGGGATTTACACAAGTATCTTTTTTAAAATAAGCCAAAAAGCCTAACAAGAGACTGACAAGAATTGTAATATCCCTAATAAATAATAGATGCAATTATATTAAAAGATGAGCTGCTCGAAGGAGTTCACCTAACGAAAAAAGGTTAAATTAAATAGGGGCACTAGTGTATGTGGTAGTGTTTGGTTCCAAACATTTTTCGTCGTAGCACGCATTTATTGAAACTTTATTATTTGAACAAGTAGCGAAAGCCTAGAAGGGCAAGAATACCACCCTATAGCCGACGAGCAACAGCCGGGTCAAGAAGCGTGCGTCCCCTCTAGGTTCAAAACAACTGCACACAAACGTATATGTTTCAGATTAAAGCCACCCCTCTCCCGTAGTTCATCCAAATGGATGAATCCAACGGATGGATAACAAAATGAAAAATTTCGGAACGAAAAAAATTTATAGAACATCCGTTTAATGGACGGGGGATATTAAGCAACTTCTACGTCGGTTTGCGCTATCTTCACATACAAATGAACAAGCCTAAAAGAAGTAGATAGGATTTTATTTACGGAAGATACTTGCCCTTAGAATGGGAATAGAATTGCTTTAGATTCAACGGGATGTGTGGTAGAGATGTAGATTGGGATCTTTACAAACACTTTTAAGGAAACAGAAGTGATTTCTTGTCGTCTTCTATGAAGATGCTAGGATTCGGGCTGACAAGCTGATCAGATTTACCCAAAGACTCGAAGGGGAAAATAAGTTTGGTCACATTGAAGGCGACTTTTGAGCTGCCAACAGGTTGCTGTCGTCAGAAAAATAACTGAGTGCAAAAAATAAAATGAGTCATATATCTTGGGAGCTTAATTTAATTTATTAATTTAAAATGTCACTAAATTATATTGAGGTGTAAGTCAAAGTCAGGTGGTAATTTTTTACACGGCCAACGAAGGCCTTATATACTTTCGTACTTCTGTCTATTTTGGAATGCGTTTCGTCAGCTTCGAGTTCCTCTTCCCAATGGTGATTTCAAATCTTTAATGCAGAGATGGGCACGAGATCTAACGGTTTGGGTAGCAGCTCGGCCAGAAGAAAAAAAAAACGGGTTGTGTTGTTGCAAACTCGAGATCGCGGCGATGTGCTTGCTACCTGCGCCAAAAGTCAGTGTCGTTGTTTTTGTAAATCTTCACGGTTCGCTGATCGCGAGCACCGAATATCTTGTACGACTTGCCGGCGCCTCCGAAAAAAGATAACGGTTTGAGCAGTGTGAGCAAATTGAGCCACGGCGTGCCCATCTCTGCTTTAATGAAAGGCCTTATTATAGCGCTATGACACTGCCGCATAATTAGACGTTTCATTAAAGATTTGAAATCACCATTGGGATTTACACAAGTATCTTTTTTAAAATAAGCCAAAAAGCCTAACAAGAGACTGACAAGAATTGTAATATCCCTAATAAATAATAGATGCAATTATATTAAAAGATGAGCTGGTCGAAGGAGTTCACCTAACGAAAAAAGGTTAAATTAAATAAGGCATCACGAAATTCAGTGGTTCCAAAAATAAATAATAAGCTGACATATTAAAATATGGCGGGAATTTTAGCTTATATATGAATAAGTTACAAAACCGAAATTTTCATATTTTTTCCGACCTATCAACATATCCGAGTTCATTCTCTCAAAATACAAAACAGCTGGTAAATAAACGAACACAACTTCAAACATGGGCATCAAAAAAAAAAAAGAACCAAAAATTAAAACCAAGGCGGCTAAAAAATCTAAGAAGGACATTCAGTCTTTTAAAAAAGATGTTGAAACTGATAACCATAAAATTTCAGTTGAAGAACTATTGGACCGCTTAAAAACAGATCGCAATATGGTAGGTAGCCCTTAAAATTAATTTCTAGGAAGAGAACTTTTACTAATTTCTTACTGGTAGGGACTATCTCACTCGGAGGCCAAGCTAAGGTTGGAATTATATGGTGCCAATGTACTTACACCACCACCACCAACACCGAAGTGGATAGTTTTTTTGAAAATAATGTTTGGCGGATTTGCTATACTTCTTTGGGTAGGAGCTGGTCTTTGCTTAATTGGATATTTGATACAAACAAATACGCAGCGTGATCCGCCAGACGATAATCTTTATTTAGGATTGGCTCTAGCCGTACTTGTCATATTAACTGGACTATTTACATATTTTCAGGTAAATATTAAAATATCGTTCTAATATTACTACAAAAAACAAGAAAGGAAGCAAACTTCGGTACGCCAAAGTTATTACTTTTTACTTCTGGCGTCCCGCAAGGATGTCATTTCCGCGCCTTGATGTTTACGTTTTTTATTAACGGCATGCCCAAAGTTCTGACTAACTCCAGAGTACTTATGTACACGGACGAGGTCAAACTTTGCGTGCAAGATAAGAAAGCTTCTTCCCAGTCTGATTTACAAACACTTATTAAACTTCAACGGCTATAAATGCAAGATAAATGACATTCTTTCGTGTCGTTCCCAAGTTTAAAAGAACTTTTTACATTTTGCTTTACGCGGCTTCAACTGGTATGCAAACAAGAGATTACACTCGTATTATTGTAGACTCCTACTAATCAACTTGGCATTTATTTACAACCTAATCCACGGTGACGTGGAAAGTGCTGACTTGTTACACCGGTACCGGAAAGTTAAGCTGCCTTTCACGTACCGAGTAGAAATACTACTTCATATATTCCCTTGGTGTTGCGACTCGGTAGAACGTCTTTTGAATAGCATGAATCCGTTAAGCTAGGTACACACGATGCAAACAATTTGCACCAAGTTAAAAATAATTTGCAGCAAACGTTTGCACAGACGTTTACACCTCTGCAAATATTGCAAGAAAATTTCTTGCTTCAATAAATTTTTGTTTTGCACGCAAACTTTTGCCTGGCTATTTCGTGCAATATATTGCGTTAATGTCTACACGTGTTTTTATTTTTTGTTTGCAGTGCTTGCAAGTGACGCTCATTTGCAAGCTCTGTTGTACAACTACCAAATTTTGAATTTTATAATTTTTTCCGTCGTCGATTTTTATAAATTTGAGTGCATCGAAAAACTCCCATTTGCTGGTATAGTTGTCCGATGTACCCTGGCCACTCTTCTTTTGTTTCACCCTCCTCTTGAGTGCGCAAATTGTGAATTTTTTTTTTGAATTCATCATCACTTTTTCCTAGTTCTTCAGCAATTTCGCGATAAGCATTTTGCTTTTTATGCTTATTTTTATAGTCTCCTGATGAGACATCCCATAAAACGAAATGATTTTCGTACAATTCAATTAAGCTTATTGTGTTTTCGCGATTGCACATGGTGCTTTGCTTGCTGCAATACTGCGACTGAAAGCAAACAGCACATGCAAACAAGCAAGCAACTGACGCAACCAAGATAGCGGTAAAAAACGTATACAGACGACAAGCAAAAAATATTTCCGCAAAAAAACTTAGCAAGTTCTTTGTTTGCAGCAAAATGTTTTTACTCGTGTTTATACGTGCAAATTTGATTGCAGCAATCAACTTCCTGCAAATTGTTTGCATCGTGTTTACCTAGTTTTAGAGTCTTATGTGCAAATTGTAACGATTTGTACCCAATAACATCAAATGTAGATAGCCTTCCCAAACTAAAAACTTTAATCTTAACTTATTTAGCACGCATGCAAGCAAACAATCATGCAGCACGCCAGTAGTCACTTCCTCGTATTTTTTTTCTATATTTTCATTTGTCGTGCCTACTAACACCTAACACGAACAAGCACGTGCTTGGTGTCAAAAGAGCCACTTGAATGTACTGATCGAAGTGCATCAACGTCCAGAGAAGTTTGGAATAACAACAAAGTAATGTAGACTTTCAAAACCATATAAGAGATACAGTCTTTCAATTACAGTTTCGCATTTTCCTCTACATGTATTTCCAAAGGAAGCTACATATATAGTCGTCCGAGTATTATAAATTTAAACCGAAATTCTAAAATAATACAAAATCATGTCTCGAATTTGATGAAAATATGTTGATAGAGATATAATTATTTTCTTACGATTTTCCGATCGTTTCTATGGCAGCTATATGGTATAGTCGTTCGGCCTGTTCCGACCTATGTATTTAGACATGAAAATGTATAAATGAAACAATCTACATAGCTTCATTCAGTTTCAAATCTTTCAACTGTGGCAGCTATAAGATAAGTTGTCCGATTTCGATGAAGTTAAAACCGAAATTCTGCAATATTTCAAAATGGCCATGCCTTAATTTATATGAAACAAGAAAGAAAGCTAACTTCGGCACTCCGAAGTTTGTATACCCTTGCAGCTTACAATTAGATCATTATGAATTAATTAAATGTTATCAAATGGAAAGTAAAACTAACAGGAATTGTATACAACATTAATACATATAAAAATTCGGTTTCACATTACGTATACGTAATATTTCCCGAACATTCCTATGGCAGCTATATGATATAGTTGTCCGATTTTGATCAAATTAAAACCGAAATTCTAGAATAATATAAAATGGCCATGTCTTAAATTATATGAAGTTTGCGTTGCAAACTTTTGACTGAAATTATAATACCCTGCAAGGGTATAAAGATGTTGAAAACTAGGAAAGATATATATTTTTTTAAATATACCGATCGTTCCTATGGCAGCTATATGAAATAGTCGTCCGATCCGGCTCGTTCCGACTTATATAGTAGTGAAAGCATATAGAAGACTGTCTACACAGTTTCATCCAGATAGCTTCAAAACTGAGGCACAAGTTTGCGTAGAAACGAACAGACGGACATGGCTAGATCGACTCGACTGTTGATGCTAATCTAGAATATATATACTTTATAGGGTCGGAAATGTCTCGTTCACTGCGTTGCAAACTTCTGACTAAAATGATATACCCTGTAATAAATATATAAAGCCATTGAGTGAAATTAGTAAAGTAATGATAAAACAACTCAATTATATTTAAGTAAAAAGGAAACAAATTGTAACTAAACCTTGTTTATTCTAAATATTCGGGAATTTTTGTCCCGTTGTTGATGTTTCGAATTATATGAAAATATGTTAAAAACAGGCTGTTATATTTTTTTTTCCTCAACATTTTCCGGTCGTTCCCATGGCAGCTATATGAAATAGTGTCCGATCCGTTCTGACTTAGATAGTAGTGAGAGCATATAAAAGACTATCTGCAGAGCTTTATTTAGTCAGTTACACAACTGAAGGACTCGTTTACGTAAAAACGGACAGAAGGACAGACGGACATGACTAGATCGACTGAGGGGTTGATGCTGATTAAGAATATATGTACTTTATAGGGTCGGTAATGTCTCCTTCACTGCGTTGACTTCTGACTAAAATTATAATACCCTGCAAAAGGTATACATATGTTAAAAACTGGCTAAGTTATAATTTTTTTTACTCAATATGATGCAGTCGTCCGATCCGGCCCGTTCCAACTTACATAGTAGTTAGAGCATATAGTAGACTATCTGGAAAGTTTCATTCATATAGCTTCAAAACTAAGAGACTAGTTTGCATGGAAACGGACAGATGGACATATGGACATGGCTAGATGCTGATCAAAAATGTATCTACTTTATAGGGTCGAAAATGACTACATCAGTGCATTGCAAACTCCTGACTTAAATAATAATATACTGCAAGGGATTTTATTTAGACGTTGATGCACTAAGGTGAGTACCTTTGGCCCATGCAACACCATGTACATGCGTGTTAGGGTTGGGAGTTAATAGGCGCTATAGTAGTAAGTAAAGAACACAAGGAAATGGGAAGGATGCTTGTTTGTGTGTGTTATAAGTGGGTTATGATTACAGATTAGTTTAGGATGGCACTTAAGGTTGTTGAGTAAACTGCGATAATTTGCACAACTTTGCAAACTTTATGATATTCCACAATTACTTATATTAATTAAAAGTAAAAAGTAAAAAATAAAAACGGAAGAGGAACTCGAAGCTGACGAAACGCATTCCAAAATAGACAGAAGTACGAAGGTATATAAGGTGTTCGTTGCGAAGTTGTCTTCAAATACTTTCTACCGCCGTGTAAAAAATTACCACCTGACTTTGACTTACACCTCAATATAATTTAGTGACATTTTAAATTAATTAATTAAATTAAGCTCCCAAGATATATGACTCATTTTATTTTTTGCACTCAGTTATTTTTCTGACGACAGCAACCTGTTGGCAGCTGAAAAGTCGCCTTCAGTGTGACCAAACTTATTTTCCCCTTCGAGTCTTTGGGTAAATCTGATCAGTTTGTCGCACGAATCCTAGCATCTTTATAGAAGACGACAAGAAATCACTTCTGTTTCCTTAAAAGTGTTTGTAAAGATCCCAATCTACATCTCTACCACACATCCCGTTGAATCTAAAGTAACTCTATTGCCATTCAAAGGGCAAGTATCTTCCGTAAATAAAATGGATGAACTACGGGAGGGGGGTGGCTTTAATCTGAAACATGTAACGTTTGTGTGCAGTTGTTTTGAACCTAGAGGGGACGCACGCTTCTTGACCCGGCTGTTGCTCGTCGGCTATAGAGTGGTATTCTTGTCCTTCTAGGCTTTCGCTACTTGTTCAAATAATAAAGTTTCAATAAATGCGTCCTACGACGAAAAATGTTTGGAACCAAGTACTACCACATACACTGGGAAAACTACTGGTAAATACATTTAACGGTTATCTGGATCGCTCCTGATGGAAATGGCCATCGCTCTCTAGCTCTAGTTAGAAGACCCCTTTTGAATCCTATTTAGGGCATCCCCAAGTAGAATCAGCTAGCTGAAGGCGAAATAAGAGAAACTGTCGAAATCTTTACAAAATTTATTCCCTTTAAAATTAGGTGTGGACATTTAAATGATTTTTGGAATTTAAAACCTTACGAAACATGGATTGCAAGAATGTACATTTAAATTAAAATTCTTAAAATTATGTGGTATGCTAATATTCGAGCCTAAGAAGAAATAAATAAATAAAAAATAGATGGGACGTAAAGAGGTTCACCGAGCAGTTACTTATTTAAAAACTGGACGTTGATGCACTACGACACCAAGCACGTGCTTTTACGTGTTAGGTGATAGTAGGCGCGATAAATTAAAGTATAGAAAATAGTATCTACGTTAGACGTTATTATGTACAAATCGTTATAATTTGCACATAAGTCTCTAAAAGGTTCATGCAATTCAAAGGACGTTCTACAGAGGCGCGAAACTAAGGAAATATATGATCTAGTATTTCTACTTGGTACGTGAAAGTTAAGTTGACCCAAAAGGTCAGCATTTTCAACGTCACCTTGGATAAGGTTGTAAATAAAGGTAATGCCTAGCATAGTTCAACGATTAGGTAAGGATGGTAAGTTGATTAGTAGGAGTCTACTGGAATAATAGGGTAACCTCTGGTTTGCATTCCAGTTTAAATCGCGTAGAGCGAAAAGTAAAAAGTTCTTTTGAACCGACTCAATGCGTTTACTGTGGACCCGATACTGAGGACTCCACACGCAAGCTCCATATTCTAAGATAGGACGAACTAAAGAAATGTAAAGAGATTTAGTAACATAGGGGTCATTGAATACTTTCGACCACCGTTTAATAAAACCAAGCACACCTGTGGCTTTATTTACCATGCAGGAAATATGATAAATAAACTCAAGTTTGGGATCCAGGCGGACTCCAAAATCATCAACTATATAAATTCTTTCCACAGAGCGACAGTTCAGCGTGTAAGTTGCAAGCTTGGGAACGACACGAGAAAATGTCATTAGCTTGCATTTAGAGCCGTTTAAATTTAATAAGTTAACGCGGCACCATGTTTGAAAATTATTAGGATCTGTTTGTAAATCTGACTGGCAAGAAGCGTCCTTATATTGCACGCAAAGTTTGACGTACTCTGGAGTAAGTCAGCACTTTGGGCAGGTCGTTAATAAATAATGTAAACAACAACGGTCCCAAATGGCTCCCTTGCGGGACGCCAGAAGTAACCCTGAGAACATTTGATAAAGTATTTTTAAAAAGGACCATTTGCCTCCGGGCATTCAGATAGCTAGAGATCCATCCAAGAAGGTCAAACGGAAATCCCATTGAATCGAGTTTCCGAACAAGAAGAGAATGGTTAACAGAGTCGAATGCTTTACTGAAATCAGTATAGATTACGTCTGTCTGAAAGTTGTTATGGAAGCCCTTTATAATGAAGGAAGTGAGCTCCAAAAAATTAGTAGTAGTTGATCTTCGCTTTATAAATCCATGCTGACATGGAGAAATTATTGAACTGCAAAGGTGCTGCAAAAGTGGAGTAATGATATTTTCGAAAAGTTTTGGGATGGCCGACGGCTTAGAGATTCCTCTGTAGTTGTTGGCATTCAATTTGCTACCTTTTTTGTGGAGAAGAATGACAAACGACTCCTTCCAAATAAGGGGAAAGTGGGAGGTTTCTAAGGATAAGGTAAACAATTTCAGAAGGGGATTGCAGAGGGCGTCGGCACAATACCTGAGCACACAGCCAGGTATTCCGTCGGGACCTGGCGAATAAACTGGCTTAACGCGGAGAAGATCTGAATGAATAGAGGTTTCGTTTAAACTAGGACTGAAAATTAAGTTCGATCTGATTTGAGTCAGTGGTGTTTGAATATGTGGTTTGAAAAAACTGCGCAAGTCGGCTATTGCCTGATCATTATTTACGGTTTTTAAATGAGAGCGAGGAAGGATGAGTAAATGGCTCACGTTTATTGTTAACAAAATTATAGATTTTGGTGCGTTTAAATTTAGAATACAGCCTAGACTTTCTGTTTTTAATGCGACTCAACTCTTTAGTAAACCACGGAGGCTTATTAGACGTTGACGGGTAGTATAACGGAACACATTAGTAAAACATGAATTCATGGCCCTGTAAAAAATATCCTCGGCTTCTGCCATGTCAGTGCACATGTATAGATCGGACCAATTAAAATCAGATAAAAGATTATTCAGCCGCTCGAAGTCCGCCTTGCGAAAACAAAGGAGTTGTTTGGCTGGACGGTCAGATATATTCTGTAAGTCGGCCCCAACATCGAGGGTCACATCGAAAGTAGGATGATAGGGATCTTCGGGTAGCGTCAGCGGCGCCACCCTGGCTAAACTAAGTCTCGCTGGATCTGAGACAAAACAGAGATCAAGCAAGCGCTCTAAATGGTTGACTTGAGACAGCGAAATGTCAAACAAGCCAGCAATAAAATCATGCTGTGTTGTAGTAAGAAGTGAGTTTGTGGAATTATTAGAGGACCAAATAGCCCCTGGGATATTAAAATCACCAAGAACTACTAAGTGGTCCTTATCCGAAAGACGATTGGAGACCATCTGAATAGCGGAAAGATGGTTCCAATAAATAGAAAGTTCCGACAAGGGAGGAATGTAGGAACAAGTAATGAAAATGGAGCTACCATTAACTGATAGCTTCACACAAAGGAATTCAACATCGTTGCACTCCTCAAAAGTTAATAAGACGTGACGACGTCTTGACTGGAGTCAACCGCTATGAGGACACCACCCCCACGTCTGATAGGCCGATCCACTCGGTAAACCGTGAACGCAGCTGGAAAAACTTCGGAGCTCAAAATCTCCGGCTTTAACCAGGTTTCTGTGAACACGATAACCTGAGAAGAAAACGAAAGACTATCAGAATACAATTTGGGAAGCTTACTACGTAAACCTCTTGCATTCTGAATTCCAATTGATTTTTTAATATTGAACAATCGTAATATGGTTTTGAATCGTCCATAAGGCATCTATATGACACTCGACCTCAGAATTCTAGGATTTAATCCTGATGTCGATGGCTGATCCGAAGGAGGCTTCTGTTGAGAGCCCGCTGCGGGTTTAAGGGATCCGTCGTTATGTTGCAGACCAGTAGCAGTTTTTTTGCGCCTAGGAGACTCATTTAATAGCTTAAGGCTATTAAATTGAGTATCTAGCGCCAAGAACATATCATGAGTTTTGCGAAAACTCGATAATATGTCTTTAAAACCGCTCTTGGTTTGCCGCATAAACGACATCATCTCACTTTCAACTTCGCAACAGGCATCACAGTAGTAACGCAAACCGATGTTCCTTCTCAAATCGTCTACCGTCCGCGCTACAACACCAATGCACTTGTCATGCACAATGTTGCCGCACAGCCAGCAGCCGATCGAGAAATCATTAGCCGCAATTACCTTCTTGCAGGTTTTAACAGCGCAGACAATAACGGACATTATAAAGTCTTACCACTGTACCTTTACGGGAAGATAAGAGATAGTGCAGCTGCACAGAGAACAGGAGAGAGAGAGAGCGGGTGAGCGGGTGAGCGTGGGAGCAAAAGCTTGCAAGATTATCGTTTAGCTGTCGCGACGGCGCAAACAACTGCTAAACGAAGAAGGCACAAAAAGGAATACAAAAGTAAGCACAAGCAAAACACTGGCAGCACAACTGAAATTGTGAAAATAATTAAATTAAATGCACAAATCAGGAAGGCTGCATGCACGCGAAGTGAACGGGAGCTTTATTAAACACAAGGTAGAATATTAAAGTAGAACCACAGTGGTTTTTAAGTAAAATTTACACAAAACGAGAGCGCAAGAAAAAAACACGTCCGTTCCCTTGGAAGAGAGAAAAGTTTTATTATCGCAAACTTTTTCCTATTTGTGCCAGTCTTTTCGATTGTAGAAGAATCTTACTTTTGCAAAATAGGGACCTTTAATTCTCTACCAGGTTTTGTTTATGCCCCCAGGCCGCAAAGTTAAATTTGAATTTCACTCACCCCTTATGTAACTCCAGTGATGAGGAGGCTGTATGGAACAAAACTCATTTAAGGGGCCCATCTAGTGTTATGGCCTCAAAAAAGGTGATTTTTGGAAATTTGTATTAAAAAAATACTTTATCAATTATTTCAAAATTTTAAGAATATATTTATACATGTTTCAAGAATATACAGTGAAATTTTTGAAGAAAAAATTAATTTTTTTTAAGTTATAGTCGATCTCCAACGGCTCGAAAAAAAAGGTCCGTCACTGCTGCAGCGATTCCGGCGGCCGCACCGTTCCGAGGAGCGATGGGGGAGTGCCGAGGTGCGGCGGAAGACTGTCCAGAAGCGGAGGAAGGATGCCGAGGAGAGGCCAACGAGTGCTGAGGCCGTTGTACGAGGAGAACGAGACGTCGACTGACTCGAATGGCGTCTTGGCATCGGCTGTTCCTGGATATGCAGAAGCGTGTGATGATCCTGGTTGCACACCTTGCAGCGATCACCCCGGCGACAGGATCCATCAGAGTTCTTGTGGGCCAAACAATTAGCGCAGTATCGGTTGGCAAGTACAGCGTGGAGCCTCTTCTCCACACTAAGCCGGAGGAATCGACGACATTTTCGGAGCGGACGGCAACGGTAGGAGTGTATACCTCGCGAACGTCTGTTTTCCAATGCGAAGGCGCTGCGTGGGCGAGAAGACATCGGTTCTCATCTAACTGGCGGAATAGGATGAAGAAAAAAGATTGGGATCAGTACTGATTATAGCGACGACTTGGAACTATGACTTGGAACGACGAATTGGAACTACGAACAAGAACTACGACATAAAAACGTTGGAGGCGAGGGGCGACTGGTCCTGACGGTCAGGCAGACGGCTCCACCGGAAGAAGGACCACCTTCCAGCGCAGACGAAGTTGTTGATGAAGAGCCTTCAGGTGTTGCCAACGGTTTATAATGGACGTGGTATTCTTTTTTATCTCGGGTTCTACCGTAGCGAGGAGTGGTCCTCCGACGAGAAAGTAGCCGGGCGTTAATGCCAGAAGGTCGGTGGGGTCCTCGAACATTGGCGCGAGAGGTCGCGAGTTCAGACAGGCCTCGATCTTTGCCAGGAGCGTGGTAAGTTCTTCGAATGTATATTTACGCGGGCTGTGGATTTATAGAACATGGTCTTGAAGCTCTTGACGCCTGCTTCCCACAAGCCTTCCATGTGGGGAGCTCCCGGAGGAATGAACTGCCAGATGAGCTGTTGATGACTATAAGTGCTCGTTACAGACTCCTTAAGAGCTTGAAGGAAGTCGCGGGAGAGCAGAGCAGCAGCACCGACAAAGGTCTTCCCGTTGTCCGACTGAACCTTCCTAGGACATCCTCGTCGGGATACAAAACGAATGAAGGCTGCGAGAAACTTTTCGGTCGTAAGGTCTGACGTTGGCTCTAAATGGATGGCCTTAGTGGAGAAACACCAACACATACCCCTTAGTAATAAGACGCTTGTCCGGTGTAGTTCTTTATGGAAATTCACCCATGAGCTGGGTTTGAAGCTTCTTTTTATGGATCACGCACACCTTGCATGAGAAAATGACGGCTTAATCAAAGTTTAGACCCTTGGGATTTAGAACTTTGATCGGACCATACGTACCATCAGCTGGTTAACGCCGTGTAGAGTTATTCGGTGCGTAAAATGAACAAGAAGACGAGCATAATGACAGTTGTATGAAAGGCTGACCGGGAGCCGGTCGTCATATTGGAGGGACTCGGAGGCCGTCACTCGGCCACCCGCTCTTTTTATACCATGAGGATCAAGGAAGGGATTCATATTCTGAACGGAACTGGATACTGGGACTGGTCGCTTTTGGCTCAGGCAGGCATACTCGAGCGCGAAGTATATGCGTTGAGTCGTGGAGATTAGGAGCCGTTCAGCTGCGGCGATCTACGTATTGGACAGCTGCTCTTCACACGTAAATGATATTTTTCGCGAGCGTTGAATGAAGCGTAAAACATAAGCGAAAACTCGTAGTGCCCTGTCGAGCTTGGAGAACCGCTTGAGAATATCCTCTGAGTAGTAATGGTCACCCTGAGTAATCTTGGTCACCCTGTTTGCCACGAACGTAAACCAGTGACACGCTGGCTTGCTCAATCATGCTAGAACAATCTTCGAGTCAGTCCAACAGAATAGGTCTGAAGCGGACGCTGGCATCTTTGGAAGAATAGCGGCGGCCATTTCGAAAAGTAACAAGGCTCGGCACAATTCGAGCCAGGTGAGCGATACAGTCTTGACTGGGGCCACTCTCGTCTTTGCAAGTTTACCATGATCGTGGACCCAACTTCCACTCGCACGTAGATGGCAGCGTCATATGCTTTCTGAGAAGCGTCACAAAATCCATGATGCTCTATCTTTAGTTCTGGTCGGAAAGCGACCCAACGGGGAATGCGGATCTGATCGAGTACAGAATAACTTTGAAGAAAATCGGTCCACCTTTGAGACAATTGTTGAGGAAGAGCACTTATCGGCTCTGCTATTTCTACTCACCTAAAACGACGTGGCCGTGGTCGTATGTTCCCAATTAATCGGGTTCGTCGCCGCCATCAGGTGTTGCGACACCTGGCCGCTCATGCTAGCGAAGCCTCATCGACATTGCGGGCCGCCGATCTTGCCCTTTCGTGCTGCAATAGAATAAACTATTTATTGTGATGTTCTTATTGTTTGGATTATTTATTTAACTTGTATTGTTTCGATGTTTTTGTTCTCCACGTCTCCTAACTTGCGTCAGGGATTTGTGCAACACAAGCTCTGCAAAATTAAACAATCTGCTCTGAAGAAGTTGGACTTAAACAAAATTACTTACCCATCCTCTTTATTTCTCTTGGAGCTCCAGTAAGGATAATAGGCAGAAAAAAAGGGAATTCCTATAAGTCAGTTTGTGGCCATTTTCTTTAGCGGACCGCCGCTTCTTCTCCGCTGCCGCAGTCTTGGCGCGAGCGTATCCCGCGATAGGGTGACGTTCCGCCGGGAATGAGTTCCATTGGAACTCACTTATGCCTGCCATTGTTAGTAATAAGGATCTAAAATTTATAATGAATTAAAAACACTGAGATGAACATGGAGTAAACGTATTTACCTGGGAAGAAGGGCCGGTCGCCAGACCGCCTGGAATAGACTCCGGTCCGCCGGAGAATGGGTGACGCCCCGAGATGACCAGGAGGCAACACTAATTGGGTGGGAGCGTCGTGGCAAATTCATCTATGCCACCAGTTCGGTCCCAAAAAAGTCGTCGAATTTGTTTTGTTTACATTTTTGTGCCAAAGGTGTGTGTATTGTTAGTGATAAGATTTTTCCCGAGACGTCCGATTAATCGGTATTTTATTGTGCGGACTGCGGGCATTGGTTCGAACCCGCCCTGGGCATCCATGAGCTAGCCCAGCATTGCCCAGGAAAGGAAGCAGTTCCGTTGCGATATGGCGCCCAAACAAAAAAAAACAAATTAAAAGGATAATGGGATGACGACGTCTCGTCGAGTCACGTCCTGGACCATCCAGCCCCCCACAAACGGTGGCTTGCGAGGCCTATTTTACGGCCTGCAATTGCACCGAGAAGCGGGAGACTGGTGGTCAAGGCGTAGACAGTTTTGTATATTTGTTTTTTTCTTTGTCAGAACGGGGGCTTGTGCCGCAGAAGAGCGGACAATTGCTCCCGGGCACAGTTCGCAGTGGTTCTGTCGTGGCGAGGAGGTGGCATCCGGGCATGTGAACGAAGGATTTGCATCCCTCGGGCCACAGATCCGCGTAAGAAGCGCGTGAGATAACTCTGTGATATATAAACTGTGATAAAATAGATAGGAATACATGTTGTTTACTGAATTTAACGTAATGTCTTTTGTACAATGTTTAATGTAAATTTTGTGAGCAGATCCTTGGGTTTTCCTGGTGGATGGGAATCTTAGGATTATCTTGTAGGTGTAGTCGTGACCCGCAGGATTCTCTGCGTGCTGCACGATCCCCAAAATGTATCCCTTAAGTTACGTGGCCAAGGAAAATACTACGGGATAATGCAGAAGGCCGATGTCCTTAACTGGCAACTTTCAGCCAGCTGAAAGTTAGTCCAGTTGACGAACGGCTGGAGTAGGAACGACTTGGGCGAATTTAAAACGCAGAAAACTGGCACGGAGTCCACCGGCGGGTGATCGGCTCCATCTCCCCTGAAATTTAGAATGAGGAAAAGGAATTAGTTGAGTTGAAATTATAGAGTAACAACTTTATTTATTAATTTATGTATGGGAAATTATTTATTTATTTACTTGCATCATTATTTATTTATTTATCGATATTTAATAAATATTTTTTATTTATTTATTGCCTTTTTAGTTATTTATTATTTGCATATTTTTTTATATAATGGTGGCATGTTTATTTATTTAATTTATTTATTTATCCGAATGAAACTTTGCAGATAGAAATCTATATGCTCTCACTACTATATAAGTCGAAACGGGCGGGATCGGACGGATCATATAGCTTCCATAGGAACGATCGGTAAATTTTCAGAAAAAAAATTATTACCTGTCCAATTTTCAACATATTTTCATATAATTTAAGAAATGGCCATTTTATATTATTCTAGAATTTCGGTTTTAATTTGATTAAAATCGGACAACTATATCATATAGCTGCCATATGGATGTTCGGGAGATATTACGTATACGCAATGTTAAACCGAATGTTTGTATGTATAAATGTTGTATACAATTCCTGTTAGTGTTACTTTCCATTTGATACAATTTTATTAATTCATAATGATCCAATTGTAAACTGCAAGGGTATACAAACTTCGGTGTGCCGAAGTTAGCTTTCTTTCTTGTTTATTTATTCTTTTTGATTAAGATGTTTGTTAGAAGTTGTTGTAAATAAAATTGTTAGGTGTTTAGGAATTTGAAGAGATAATAATGGCAGAGAAAGGACACGAGTATGAGCTTAGGTCGAAGGTTCCTTCAGCCCTGAAAGACGAGTTATGGTCCACAGATGCGGAAGGGGCTATTGGGCTCGTGCCCCCGCGGGTTTCGACGGGTTGATGAGAACACCCCCGTCAAAACGGCCAGAACAGCAGCCGGTGGACCGGAACCATCCGAGATCGCGGGATTTCGAGGCGATCGGGGCTGCAGCGGACCAACTGTTGGATGTGGATCCGTCGGCGAAGTCGGTCCATTTCCAGGATTCCATTGTCCAGTTTGCGGTGAACCTCGCCGTGGAACAGGCAGCGGAGACATACCGCAAGTCGCAGGCGGCTGGGATCGGCCAAACCTTGCGGGACGAGTTGCGGGACGAGTTGCGGGCCGGGTTCCTGGAAGTGATGCAGATGATAAACCAGGTGCTGATGCCGTCAGATACACACCAACAGGATCCAGAGGTGATCCCAGTCAAGCAGCAGCAGCCGCTTCCAGCAGCGTCACAGCAACAGTTGCGTCGGACGCTGCTGGACAGGTTCCAGAGACACGAAACGGAGCACCAGCGGATGCACCTGCTTGTGCAATGGGAGCAGCAGCCAGGAGTTGAGGTAAGTGTTCTTTTTTCGCTGTGGAAAGGCCGACACTGTTGCCCCAAAATGCCCGAATTGCGCGGGAAACGGACGGCTGGGCGATGCGAGAGCGGGAGGAACTCGCCCAGTGAGGAAACCCGCGATATAGGCGAGTCTGAAATGGAAGAAATAGAGTGTAAGGATAATATTAAGCATACTTTAAGATACCTACCCCTGGAAGAGCGCATGAAAAAATATATGGAAGCACGCAGCCGAATATTTGACCGACACCAGCTATGTGGTATGCGCAAGGTATCCCGAACCGTGAGGAAGGCCCGAGAGCGTTTTCAAGAACGCCGGAAGAAGCGGAGAGAAGTCGTTGCAGCAGTTCGACGGGGCGGCACTAACGACCCAGACCCTTCGCCGTGATCAAAATCCTCGACCAACAGCTGACCGGGTTATTGGCTATCGGAGCAAGTGTCAGTCTGCTTGGCATAGGCGGCAGGGAACTAGTGGAGGCGTTGGGGGTGCCGGTCCAGAGGTACTTCTCGGTGGTGCGTACTGCCACAGGTGAAGATCGCTCAATTATCGGGCGATTGAAATTACCTGTGGAGTACAAAGGGAGGGTAGAGAATATTTTCTTCTATCTCTGCCCTTACCTGGAGCAGCCGGCGTATCTCGCAGTCGACTTTTGGCGGACGTTTAGCATGGCTCCGGCGGTAGTTGGAGAAGTCCCGGCTCAAGGCGTGAAGAAGACCGAAGAAATCCACGCCAGGGAAATGGAGCACTACGCCGACCAGAAGGACGAGGACGATCCCGAATCTTGGACACTATCTGAGGCGGAGTCTCGAGTTGGAGGAAATCAAGCGGAAGTTCCTCACGTTCGAGAAAGATGGCTTGGGAACCACGAGCCTGGAGAAGCACACCATCGAGCTGGTTGAAGGCGTTAGAATCTTTAAGGATCGGCCCTATCCGATGTCTCCGGTGAAGCAGAAGGTGGTCGAAGACGAAGTCGACAAGATGTCAAAACCTGGAAAGGACAGATTCTGCTTGGATGCCAGGAAACTGAACGACGTGACCGTCAAGGATGCTTACCCCTTGCCTAGTATCGATGGAATCCTGTCTAGAATCGATCAAACGCACTTCATCTCCAGCGTGGATTTGATATTCGCGTTCTGGCAGATCGAACTGGACGAGAAAAGCAAGGAGTTGACGGTTCCTGGTCGGCCGCTCTACCAGTTCAGGGTGATGCCGTTCGGACTCTTCAACGCGGCGCAGCGGTTGGTGAGACTCATGGATCGAGTAATCCCAGATCCCCGAGATCCGATCCAAGGTGTTCGTCTACTTGGACGATCTGCTCATCCTGGCTCCAGACATCGAGACGCACTTCCGATACCTGCGACGAGTGGCCGAATGCCTAAGGGAAGCAGGATTAACAATGGGCCTGAGCAAATCCAAGTTCTGCTTTAAGTCGTTGACTTACTTGAGTTTTATCGTAGGTGGAGGTCGTCTGCGCATGGATCCTGGAAGAGTGGAAGCAATCCGGAGGATGCCGGAGCCGAGGTCGATGAAGGAGGTTGTCCTAGTTGACGCTGACTTCAAAAGGCACTTCTACATCCAGTGCGACGCATCTCACATTGGCGTTGGAGCGGTTTTGTTCCAGAAGGACGAGGACAACCAGGAGCAGCCGATTGCCTTCTTCTCGGCGAAGATGAACAGGCACCAGGTGAATTACACCGTCACCGAGAAGGAGTGCCTAGCAGCTCTCCTAGCTATCCGGAAGTTCCGTCCGCATTTGGAAGGGATGCCGTTTACGTGCATCACGGACCACGCGAGCCTTAAATGGTTGATGTCCATGAAGGACCTGTCAGGACGCCTGGCCAGGTGGTCGTTGCAGCTCCAGGGCTTCAATTTCACCATCAAGCACCTGAAGGGCAGCGAGAACGTGGTGGCAGACACGTTTTCGCGATGCGTGGAGGAGATCTCCGTGGATCCAACGGCGTTGCTGGGTTTTGAGACCACCGAGTTTGCTGGAGATGAGTACCAGGAGTTAGTTCGAAAAATAGAAGAGAATGCGGATAACTTACCGGACCTTAGGATCGAGGACGGTCTCATCTTTAAGCAAGTCTCCCCAGCAACGTTGGATGACGAAGTTGAAGGATCCGCATGGAAGCTCTGGATACCACAGAGTCTGACCCACAGGCTGGTTGAGCGAGCATACGGATCCAAAGGCAGCTCACGGCGGAATGGGGAAGACGCTGGAGATCCTGCGGCGGCAGTTTTACTGGCCTGGGATGGTGATGCAAATTCGCGAGTTCGTCCGAAGATGCCAGGTTTGCAAGGAATCGAAGGCCCCGAACCACCGGATGATGGTGAGGATTGGTGAGCGGGTACAGACGGAGCGGCCTTTCCAGAAGCTGTACGTCGACTTCCTTAGGAAATATCCGAGGTCGAAGAAGGGACACCCCTGGATCTTCATCGTGGTGGAACACTTCAAAGTACACCTTCCTCAAGGCGATGAGACTCGCGACAGCTTTGGACGTAGTAGATTTCCTCATTACAGAGATGGTGCACTCAAACAACGGGTGGCAGTTCACGTCGAAAATCTTTGAGGAGGCGATGGAGAGCTTCGGGATCCGCCATCTCAAAACCCCGATCTACTCTCCGGTGCGCAAGAGCTTGGAGACAGCGTATGACCACAGTCGCCAGCGGTATTTTGTCGTTGTGTGACCTCGAAATGGCCGGAATGCCAACGGCTGACAAACTTCGCGTCGTGCAGGAGAAGGTGCGCAAGAGCTTGGAGACAGCGTATGACCACAGTCGCCAGCGGTACGTTGTCGTTGTGTGACCACGAAATGGCCGGAATGCCAACGGCTGACAAACTTCGGGTCGTGCAGGAGAAGGTGCGCAAGAGCTTGGAGACAGCGAATGACCACAGTCGCCAGCGGTACGTTCTCGTTGTGTGACCACGAAATGACCGGAATGCCAACGGCTGACAAACTTCGGGTCGTGCAGGAGAAGGTGCGCAAGAGCTTGGAAACAGCGAATGACCACAGTCGCCAGCGTTACGACCAGAGGGCCAGAGTCTTCACCGCGAAGCCAGGGCAAGAGGTGTATCGCCAGAACTTCGTACTCCGCGACTTTGGGAAGCAAAGTTCGACAAGAAGTTCCTGAAGGCCAGAGTGTTGAGGGCTGTAGGCAACAATGCGTACGAGCTGGAGGTTTTGGAGGGCCGAAGTTTGGGCATCTACCACGCCAAAGACATCCGCATCTGACCTGGAAGGAAACCAAAAACCAAAAAGTATAAAAGGACGGAAAGGAACCCAAGAGACGGCTTATACTTCCCGTAAAGCGTGGGCCCCGCGTTATGAACCGTAGGGAACTGCGCGGAAGACCATCATCAAAATGCCTTCAATGATCTTGTCCAGCCGCCGTGAAATAGTAGCATCTCTCCAAATCCTTGGGTGGTGTTGCATTTTCAATCGGAAGGGGCTGGAGGACTATCGTTATATCGCTAGAGGTAGGATCGTTATATCGCTAGAGGTAGGATCGGTAGGACCATGGGGGGCAGGCATATGAATGAGCATACCGGGAATATGTAACAGGCTTAGAATGAGGAATTTAATAGAGAGGTCTTTTACACTTGCGCTCGGCTGTTGCACCGAGGAAAGAACGGTTCCTAAGTCGGAACTCGGGTGACGGACCAAGGCTATATAGGGAGGGATAGGCAGCATGGAAAAGTCGAGTGAAACGCAGCTGATTTCCTGAAAATAGGAATTAAATAAAAAAATGTTGGTGCAAACAATTTAAAAGTGATAAAATATGTTTTTATTAAATGGATGTATAATTTCAGCGTGGCAGTGATAAAATCGCTGGCCACGGCATCCTTTATTTCAAAATTGTTTCGTGAAGCTTACCCGCCGCCGACGTTACTGGGCGGATATTTCTGAAGAAGAGCGAACATAGCGAACAAACGAGCCACTAAGCAGCCGGCACCCATCAGTCACCGGAGCCATCCATCTAGCCAACCTGGAACCCGGTGAGCACGTTCCGTGAAACGCCGTCCGGAACCGGTAGGCACAAGTTTTATATATATGTCGCAGTGTGATTCCTAGTAAATATAGCATTCTGGTAATTTGGGAGTTCGGGGAATTCCCTGCTTCTGCTTGTTGATATTGAGCGAAAGCACGGCAGCAGAGGCAGAGTCGCTCTGCTGCTGAGTGAGGTTCGGTGGTAAGATACCAAGAGTCTTAAGTAAGACAGAGATGGCTGTATATGCTCGACTTGAGTGAGTTTATGACGTGAGCGCGTATATGACGTGAGTGCGTATGCAATAGTTAGTTGAGCTTGGGTATTCGAACCGATCGGAACTCGCTGTGCAGCTGCGTCAATCATCAAAAGCATCAACATGGACAACATACCCTTGCCGCCGACCGACATACCCTTGCCGCCGACCGACATACCCTTGCCGCCGACATCATAGGTGGGATACGCTCCGCCAAAAGAGGACAGCTCTAGCGTATATAGGGCAGCCTTAGAAGAGCAAAATTATTTTTAATGGAAATAATAAAATCCATGCAGGCACCAAGAGCACCGGCAATAGACGGGAGAGCACTCCACGTCACTCTACCCAAGTTTTGCCCTGCACCGCTGGAGCAGATGCATCAGCTTGGTGTACTACGGTGGACTTAATTTTTGCGGATAATGCTCTCGAAGGCAGTGCGCTTGTGATTGCGTTAAGCAAAGCATTAGAAGGCAGTGCATCGCAATGGCTGTCCCAAATATGCTTCGCTGGCATCACATGGCCGCAGTTTAAGGAACTTTTCATCCAACGTTTCGTGGGCATTGAGACAACTTCTGCCATACTGATGAACATTTTGAACGGACGTCCCAAAACTGGAAAGAGTTTCGCCGAGTACGGCAGTCGCATTGTCACCCTATTGCTCTCTAAGTGGAAGGCAAAGAATTTGGAGGAGATTGCAGTATCAGTAGCGTTAGCTCACATGGCTCAAATCGATAATAATTTGTTGCGTTGGCTGTTTACAACGAATGTGACGACTCGTAATGAGCTGCAGCAGCAGCTACAGGCTTACGCTTTCAAGAAGCGCAACAACGAGGAGGACGGATATTCGACGGGTCCGGATAAGAAGAAAACAAGAATGCAGTCGCAGGTGAAGTGCCATTTTTGTGGAAAGGCTGGCCACAAATATGCAGAATGCCGCTCTCGAATGGAGAAAGCATCAGCCCCAACAGAAAGGAGTTACAGCGTGATCAGCACGGCCGGATTGAAGGATAGATCCAAAATTAAATGTTTTAAGTGCGGTGAAAACGGACATGTGGCTTCTGTATGCCCCAAAAATCGTACTGGTGGAAACAGCAAGAGCTACGAGAAGCTAGTTGACGTTTGTACAGTAGCTCCACCAAGTGGAACAATTACCTTATCCGGTGAGTCTATTCCATATTGTTTCGATTCTGGAGCCGAATGTTCACTGGTCAAGGAGAGTGTTGCAGATAAATTCACTGGAAAACGATTTCACAATATTGTAACTTTAAATGGCATAAGTAACGATTCAATTTGTAGCACATCGCAAGTTCTGAGTAATATTAATATTGAACAATATTGTTTCGAAGTTTTATTACATGTAGTTATGGATAAATATTTGAAGCATGACGTGTTGATTGGCCGTAAAGTTTTAACCCTGGGATTTGGTGTATCAATTGATGCAGATAAATTTTGCTTTTATAAGACAAAAAGAGTAAATGTTCTGAGTCTAGTGAAGTATGAAGAAATCATAAATTCTGATACCATTTTAAACGATTGTGATAAGACGATATTAAACAATATATTGAGATGTCACTCTGATAGGTTTATTGACGGAATTCCAATGACTCGTGTGACGACAGGTCAATTAGAAATTAGGCTAATAGATCCACAAAAGACTGTGCAGCGTCGACCTTATGGGCTTAGCGAAGATGAAAGGAAGCACGTTCGGTGCAAAATTGATGAATTGCTTACATCAAAAATTATTCGTCCCAGCTGCTCACCATTCGCTAGTCCCATGATGCTGGTTAAGAAGAAAAATGGGACAGATCGTCTTTGTGTAGATTACCGCGTTTTAAATGACAATACAATTGCCGATAAATATCCTTTGCCTCTTATTTCGGATCAAATAGCTCGTCTCTGTGGTGCAAGGTACTTTTCGTGTATAGATATGGAATTACTTTCGCTTTGAGTTGGACGTGCTTTTCATCGCTCTCCCTTTTTATAAAGTTTTCATAGTGAACATTTATTCAAATAAGCCCAAATTTTTGGCGAGTGATCAGTGTTTACATGATTCCTATCATCCTAAAACATTTGGATCGTTTTAAATAAAGACAGTGACTTTAATCTTGTAAAACAAATTCTGGTTTACTCTTTTATCAACTCGCTTTGCCCTTCTTTTTTTGTGCATTGCGTTTACCGCTCATCTCTGCATCGCGTTGGTCTTGTTGTTGTCGCAAGTGTTCTGCACGCAATCCGTTTTGACCGCTCTCTTCGACGCGGACATATTATTCATTATTATTTTTATTTTTTTTGTGTGTTTTATAATTTTTATAAATTATTTTAACATATTATGGCTACCTGCTGTGCTGCTAATTGCCCGAATAGTCGGAAATTCACACCGAAGCAGGCCTTTGTTGGCTGTTGGCTCTGTGAGAATATTGCTCATGTTGGTTGCGCCGGTTTTGGACAGTACGGCAGGCGTATTGCTGATCGCATACGCGAACTTATTGGATTGGATTGGACGAGCTGCCTTCATATTAAATCTGATTTGAGAGTTTTCATGAGGCAAACTCACCTGGAGTTTCAGTCGCTGGCGGCCGGTTTCAATGATTTGTAAAACCGTTTCCAGAAGGCGGAATATCAGTTCAAATCTTTAAAACTGCTAAGTGATTCGGTAAACAAACTACCAAACAACCTTTCTGATCGCTTTTTACTTGTTTCAGACCCAGCGAGCACCCCCCTTATGCAGTTCAGCCCACGCAATCAATCTCTAAATAACACCATGGCCGATGACGACGGCTCCGGTGTGGATGCTGTATCCGCCCATACATCTGGACAGGCTGATCCCATCGTGCCTTCGGATCTGCAACCTGCTAACGTCGACCAGGCATCCACATCGCATGTTGCTGCCTCCAATGACGTGTTGCTGACTCCGGTCGCTCACCGCGTAGCACCTCCGGCGGTAGTACCTCCGGCGATGGCTTCATCGGCGATGATACCTCCTTCGACGATGATACCTCCGGCGGTCACAGTCTCAGCGCCGTCATTCACCATCCCTGGATCCCAACATTCTACCATTGTTGGAGTCGCCCAACGGAGACCGGTGCCTTTAGCTGGCGTTGCACCTAAAAAGCCAATTTTTGTTTCCCGCCTCAATCCCAGCGCTTCCAAAAACGACGTCAAGACCCATTTGAGTTCCAATTTGAATGTTTCTGCTACCGAATTTACTGTCTCTAAGTTCAATTTTAAACAAAGATGTAATATATCTTCGTTTAAAATTTCACTTTCTGATGATTTATTTAGTAAGGTTCTTGATGCTTCTGTATGGCCTGAACATACCATCGTTAACGAATTCGTGAATAAAAGTAAACCGCGGGCTCATGAGCCTCAGACTTCCTTAACTAGGCCTCCAAAAAACTAACGGACTCGTTTATCCTACACTATCAAAATGTTCGTAGTTTACTGGGGAAACTCAGTAAACTGCACGTTAATAGTGTCTCCTTCGATGCCAATGTTATTGTCTTTACGGAAACGTGGCTTAACTCCTCTGTCTCTGATAGTGAAATATTTGCAGGCAACTATGTTGTCTATAGGCATGACCATCCGATGCGCATCGGCAGCGGCGTTCTTATCGCTGTTAAATCCGATTCTGCTTCTGATTTGGTTCCGATAACTGACACAGATAGCTCCTTAGAATTTGTTGCCGTTCGTATCCAAGTTTATGACTACTTTGCTTATGTTTCATGTTCGTACATTCCTCCTCGATCTGACAGTAATATATACCTATAACACTTATCTGTAATCCAGACTATTCATTCTAATCTCGGTGCTCATGACCATTTTATTGTCTTGGGGGACTTCAACCTGCCTTCTATTTCATGGATGCCCTCCCCTGATTCGAATGTTCTCATTCCCACTGTACACCATGATTTAACTCACGGTCTTATTGATCTTTCCTTGGGACAATTGAACTTTATACGGAATCGTTGTGATAAAGTCTTAGATCTAATTTTTGCGTCTGAGTTTGCCAATGCTTTCGTCTCAAGAATTGACCCTCTCTCCTGCCCTGAGGACGCTTAACACCCCACACTGGAGATAACTCTAGAAGCCTCGGCTCCTTTACAACCTTGCTCTGTAGCTGAACCAGTAACTTTTCGCTGCTTTCGCAGAGCAAATTTTTCTGACATGAATACATGCTTATCGTCAGTCGATTGGACTTTTTTAGACTCCTCCACTGACGATTCCTTAAACAAGGTTAAGCGTTTTTATGTTGTACTTTATTCTGCCTTTGACATGTATGTTCAATCGTTTCCCTCTCCTGGCGTCTCGCGTAAGCCTTCCTGGTTTTCCCGTCGACTTTTATATTTAAAAAATGTGAAGTCTAGACTTTTTAAAAAATTCAGAAGAACCGGGCTGCAAGTCGACCAAGCCAAATATTTAACAGCTCGCTCCGACTTCCTGACTCACAACTCCCAATGTTACAAAAATTACCTAAATCGGTGCAGAAATGAGTTTCAGGCTAATCCTAAACAATTTTACGCGTTTGTGAATTCTAAACGAAAGTCTCAAACTTTTCCGTCTCGTCTTCATCTCAATAACGAATCAGCTTCTAATGAACTTGACATCACGAAATTATTCGGAAAATTTTTTCAGTCTACGTATTCATCTGTCAGTTTTGAAACATCCTCACCGTATCCATATTCTCTTCCGCACTCTAATTGTATTTTTATGCCCACTATCTGTGAAGGTGATGTTCTTCAGCATCTTAAAACACTCAAGCCTTCTTTCTCTTCGGGTCCAGATCTCGTACCTAGCTGTGTGTTGAGAAATTGTGAAAGTGTGCTATGTAAACCACTGTCTAAACTGTTTCATTTGTCCCTTCAGCTCTCATTTTTCCCTGAATGTTGGAAGGAATCTTTCATAATTCCTCTTGACAAAAAGGACAGCAAATCAAATATTGAAAACTACAGAGGGATTGCTAAACTTAGTGCAATCCCCAAGTTTTTTGAACTCTTAATTACTGCTCAGCTTCAGCACCAATGCGGTTCACTAATGTCTCCCTCACAACATGGCTTTGTGAAACACAGATCGACTACCACAAACCTTCTAGAGTTTTGTGCCATCATTAGAAACGCTTTCAAAACCAACAACCAAACTGACGTTATATTCACAGATTTCAGCAAAGCTTTTGATTCGGTGAAAAGACTTTTACTTCTGGGTTTTCCCGTCCCGCTAACTAATTTTATCGCAACATATTTATCAAACCATACTCAGAGAGTGGCTTTCAAGGGTTCATTCTCAAACCGGGTTCACGTAGCTTCAGGGGTTCCTCAGGGGAGCCACCTTGGGCCACTCCTGTTTGGCATTTTCATAAACGACTTGCCTAAAGTGGTTTTACATTCCCACGTCATGATGTACGCAGACGATGTCAAACTATGTTTGCCACTGATAAACTCTGATTCTCACATGCTTTCACAGACTGATTTGAATAACATGCAGTCCTGGTGCATCAACAATTTGTTGTTTCTCAACAAGTCTAAGAGCAAATTTATGTCGTTTTATCGGAATAAATTTTTCCTCTCAAATTATTTTATAGGGACGAGTGATCTTCAACGCATCTTTTCAGTATCAGATCTTGGAGTTTTGTTTACCCATAATTTAATCTTCTCTGATCATATTGGCGAAATCGTTGGTAAAGCTAAAGGGGTTTTCGCTTTTGTTAAGCGATGGTCTAAGAAGTTTGATGATCCCTACACCACAAAACTACTTTATAATTCTCTTGTTCGTCCTATTCTTGAATATTGTTCGTGCATATGGTCACCTCAGTATGCAAAATATCAAGACCTTATTGAATCGGTACAGAAGCAATTCCTTTTGTTTGCTCTACGGGGGCTAATCTGGGATCCACGTCGTCGCCTTCCTCCATACATCGACAGACTGCGCCTTTTATGCCTGCCCTCACTGAAGGACCGGCGCACCTGCCACGGTGTAATGTTTATACACAAATTAATTACTGGTTACGTTTCTTCGAGCTACTAGTTAAACTTGCTGCGTCTCTCGGTCCCTGCCAGGCCATCGCGACACTTTCGGCCTATCGCTCTTGAGACTTGCAAAACAAACTTCGATATGCATGATCCTTTTCGCGTTTTATGTTCCTTGTATAATGAGTTTTACTTTCTGTTACATGTTGAAATGTCCTTAGATTTAAATTCTAATATTGTTCTAAGATACCTATCCTTACCTCTGACCACCTGATGTGAGTCGGAGCACATCTTTAAAAAACACTCCCTTCTTCGGCCAGAGGTAAGGGTATGGCTTACTATAGCAGTCTTTGCTATTATTATTAAATAAATAAAAAGTGGATTTTACCAAATCCCTGTACACCCAGATTCAATTGAGCGAACGGCCTTCGTTACACCTGATGGACAGTAGGAATTCTTAACCATGCCCTTTGGTCTGAAGAACGCACCTTCCGTGTTTCAGCGTGCAATAATAAAAGCCCTGGGTCTGTTGGCACACACATTCGCCATTGTTTACATTGACGATGTTATGGTAGTAGCTAAAACGAAAGATGAAGCGTTAGAACGACTAGAGATAGTGTTGGACACCTTAAGTAAAGCCGGATTTTCATTTAATATAACGAAATGTTCGTTTCTTAAAACTAAAATCGAGTACCTTGGGTTTGAAATAACGAATGGAGAAATTCGGCCAAATGCACGAAAGATCCAGGCATTGATAGGGTTGCCACCTCCGAAAACTGTTACTCAATTACGACAGTTCATTGGTTTAGCTTCTTACTTTCGACAATTCATTCCAAAATTTTCCGAAATATTAAAACCATTGTATACGCTTACTTCAAAAAATAATGCTAATTTTGTCTGGTTGTCAGAACATGAACAAATACGTTTGAAAATAATAGGTGTATTGACATAGGCCCCAGTATTAACAATATCCTATAGAATTGCACACAGATGCCAGCGATATTGTTACATAAAATCGAAAAAAAAATCCTATGTAGTTTTGGTAAAAATCTTTCTTTCTTCCAAGTGAACGGACGTGTTTTTTTCTTGCGCTCTTGTTTTGTGAATATTTTGCATTTAAAACCACCGGGGTTTTACTTAAATCCTCTACCTTGTGTTAAATAAAGTTCCCGTTCACTTCGCGTGCATGCAGCTTTCTTGATTTGTGCATTTAATTATATTTATTTTCACAATTTTATTTCGTGCTGCCAGTGATTTGCTTGTGCTAATTTTTCATTCGTTTTTGCGCCTTCTTCGTTAAGCAGTTGTTTGCGCCGTCGCGACAGCTAAACGTTAATCTAGTAAGCTTTTGCTCCAACGCTCACCAGCTCTCTCTTTATCCTGTTCTCTGTGCAGCTGCACTATCTCTTACCTTCCCGTAAAGGTACAGTGGTAAGACTTTATAATGTCCGTTATTGTCTGCGCTGTTAAAACCTGCAAGAAGGTAATTGCGGCTAGTGATTTCTCGATCGGCTGCTGGCTGTGCGACAACACTGTGCATGACAAGTGCATTGGTGTTGTAGCGCGGACGGTAGACGATTTGAGAAGGAACATCGGTTTGCGTTACTACTGTGATGCCTGTTGCGAAGTTGAAAGTGAGATGATGTCGTTTATGCGGCAAACCAAGAGCGGTTTTAAAGACATATTATCGAGTTTTCGCAAAACTCATGATATGTTCTTGGCGCTAGATACTCAATTTAATAGCCTTAAGCTATTAAATGAGTCTCCTAGGCGCAAAAAAACTGCTACTGGTCTGCAACATAACGACGGATCCCTTAAACCCGCAGCGGGCTCTCAACAGAAGCCTCCTTCGGATCAGCCATCGACATCAGGATTAAATCCTAGAATTCTGAGGTCGAGTGTCAGAAAAGATTTGGTACCCGAATGTGCCGCTGGAGGGACCGTGCCCCCGGTGATTTCCGTTTTGTACTCTGAGGGATCGCTAATTACGACCCCTCAGACTCCTATCAATTTACCCCCCCAGGGCGTCAGGCCCGGATTCCCGGCCGACATTGGCAATCCAGGCAATGCTTTTGCATTGCCGAACGCCCTTACTGTTGTCCCACCTACGAAACAAATATTTGTTTCGCGACTTTCCCCTGATCAGACATCGGAAGATGTAATAGCCTTTATTCAAGGCAAAACTAAAGCCGAAAAAATGAAAATTAAGGTAGAAAAATTAAAATTTTCCTATGCTAGGGACAATTTAGTTTTCAAGATTAATGTCCCAAACGAGCTCTTTGACACAATATGCTCTACTAAATTCTGGCCGGAGTATATTGTCGTCATAGAGTTTGAAGCTAAGAAAATGAAAAGGCGGCCTCTAGGAATAAGTCTTCCCAGGCCTGACTAGACCACTGCGCCCTCTACGACTCCCACTCCAAAAAACTAACTGACTTCCTCTTCATCTCCTATCAGAATGCAAGAGGTTTACGTAGTAAGCTTCCCAAATTGTATTCTGATAGTCTTTCGTTTGCTTCTCAGGTTATGGTGTTCACAGAAACCTGGTTAAAGCCGGAGATTTTGAGCTTCGAAGTTTTTCCAGCTGCGTTCACGGTTTACCGAGTGGATCGGCCTATCCAACGTGGGGGTGGTGTCCTCATAGCGGTTGACTCCAGTCTCACGTCTGAATTATTCACTTTCGAGGAGTGCAACAATGTTGAATTCCTTTGTGTGAAGCTCTCAGTTAATGGTAGCTCCATTTTCATTACTTGTTCCTACATTCCACCCTTGTCGGAACTTCCTATTTATTGGAACCATCTCTCCGCTATCCAGATGGTCTCCAATCGTCTGTCGGATAAGGACCACTTAGTAGTTCTTGGTGATTTTAATATCCCAGGGGCTATTTGGTCCTCCAAAATTTCTACAAACTCTCCTCTTACTACAACACAGCATGATTTTATTGCTGGCTTGTTTGACATTTCACTGTCTCAAGTCAACCATGTACGAAACTCTTTAGAGCGCTTGCTTGATCTCTGTTTTGTTTCAGATCCTGCGCGAGTTAGTTTATTCAGGGTGGCGCCGCTGACGCTACCTGAAGATCCCTATCATCCTACTTTCGATGTGACCCTCGACTTTGGGGCCGACTTACAGAATATATCTGACCGTCCAGCCAAAAGAGTCCTTTGTTTTCGCAAGGCGGACTTCGAGCGGCTGAATAATCTTTTATCTGATTTTAATTGGTCCGATCTATACATGTGTACTGACATGGCAGAAGCCGAGGATATTTTTTACAGGGCCATGAATTCATGTTTTACTAATGTGTTCCGTTATACTACCCGTCAACGTCTAATAAGCCTCCGTGGTTTACTAAAGAGTTGAGTCGCATTAAAAACAGAAAGTCTAGGCTGTATTCTAAATTTAAACGCACCGGTTCTCAATCTGCTCTATCCTTTTATTTATCGGCTCGGTTAAGCTTCACCGTGTTGAACGCGCAGTGTTACAATAATTATCTTGCTCGTTGTAGGGCCCAGTTTTCTCAGGACTCAAACAGTTCTATAATTTTGTTAACACTAAACGTAAGCCATTTACTCATCCTTCCTCGCTCTCATTTAAAAATACAACCGTAATCAATGATCAGGCAATAGCCGACTTGCGCAGTTTTTTCAAACCACATATTCAAACACCACTGACTCAAATCAGACTTATTCTTACATCATTCCCAGATCGAACTTAATTTTCAGTCCTAGTTTAAACGAAACCTCTATTCATTCAGATCTTCTCCGCATTAAGCCAGTTTATTCGCCAGGTCCCGACGGAATACCTGGCTGTGTGCTCAGGTATTGTGCCGACGCCCTGTGCAATCCCCTTCTGAAATTGTTTACCTTATCCTTAGAAACCTCCCACTTTCCCCTTATTTGGAAGGAGTCGTTTGTCATACTTCTCCACAAAAAAGGTAGCAAATTGGATGCCAACAACTACAGAGGAATCTCTAAGCTGTCGGCCATCCCAAAACTTTTCGAAAATATCATTACTCCACTTTTGCAGCACCTTTGCAGTTCAATAATTTCTCCATGTCAGCATGGATTTATAAAGCGACTACTAATTTTTCGGAGCTCACTTCCTTCATTATAAAGGGCTTCCATAACAACTTTCAGACAGACGTAATCTATACTGATTTCAGTAAAGCATTCGACTCTGTTAACCATTCTCTTCTTGTTCGGCAACTCGATTCAATGGGATTTCCGTTTGACCTTCTTAGATGGATCTCTAGTTATCTGAATGGCCGGAGGCAAATGGTCCTTTTTAAAAATACTTTATCAAATGTTCTCAGGGTTACTCTGGCGTCCCGCAAGGGAGCCATTTGGGACCGTTGTTGTTTACATTATTTATTAACGACCTGCCCAAAGTGCTGACTTACTCCAGAGTACTTATGTATGCGGATGACGTCAAACTTTGCGTGCAATATAAGGAGGCTTCTTGCCAGTCAGATTTACAAACAGATATTAATAATTTTCAAACGTGGTGCCGCGTTAACTTATTAAATTTAAACGACTCTAAATGCAAGCTAATGACATTCTCTCGTGTCGTCCCAAGCTTGCAACTTACACGCTAAACTGTTGCACTTTGGAAAGAATCGCTATTGCTGACGATTTGGGAGGATCCAGGCGGATCCTAAACTTAACTTTATTGATCATATTTCGTGCATGGTAAATAAAGCCAGAGGTGTGCTTGGTTTCATTAAACGGTGGTCGACAGAATTCAATGACCCCTATATTACTAAATCGCTTTATATTTCTTTAGTTCGTCCTATCTTAGAATATGGATCTTGCGTTTGGATCCCTCAGCATGGGGTCCACAGTAAACGCATTAAGTCAGTGCAAAAGAACTTTTTACTTTTCGCTTTATGCGGTTTAAACTGGGATAAAAACCAGAGGTTACCCTCTTATTCCAGTAGACTCCTACTAATCAATTTACCATCTTTATCCAATCGTAGAACTATGCTAGGTATTACCTTTATTTATAACCTTATTCATGGTGACGTTGAAAGTGCTGACCTTCTGGGTCAGCTTAACTTTCAAGTGCCAAGTAGAAACACTAGATCTTATATACCCTTAGTTTTGCGCCACTGTAGAACGTCCTTTGAATTGCATGAACCCTTTAGAGTCTTATGTGCAAATTATAATGATTTGTACATAATAACATCAACTGTAGATACCCTTCCCAAACTAAAAACTTTAATTCTAACCCACTTAACACACATGCAAGTAAACAATCTGGCAGCACGCCAGTAGTCATTTCCTCGTATTCCTTTTTCTATACTTTCATTTGTCGCGCGTACTAACACCTAACACGAACAAGCACGTGCTTGGTGTCATATGGGCCACTTGAATGTACTGATCGTAGTGCATCATCGTCCAGAATAGTGGAGTATTATAGCAAATGTACTTCTCCAGCAGAAGCAAAATACCACTCGTACGAACTCGAGACTTTAGCAGTTGTCATTGCTATGAAGCATTTAAGGCATTATTTGCAAGGTCGTAAATTTGTCTTTAAAGGCCAGTCGCACCAAAATGGAATTAACACCAAGAGTGCATAGATGGTGGGGGTTTTTACAGTCATTTAATTTCGATCTTGAATATAGAAAAGGGGAGCGAATGGCGCATGTCGATTTCCTATCCCGAAATCCACTGTCGGAAGGAAATAAGTGTGTGGATAAAATAATTGAGAAGCGTTTTAATCTTACTGAAGTGACCGACAATTGGTTGGTGTCCGAACAGTAGCGCGATCCTGAAATAATCAATATTTCATCCAAGTTACGCAATAACGAGTTACCGGAAAATTTAAATAAAACATTTGAATTAAGAAAGGGTATATTGCATAGAAAAATACAAAGGAATGGTAAAACAAGGTGCTTGCCGGTAATTCCAAGGGCGTTTAGGTGGGCAGTCATCAACCACGTACACGAATCTGTTATGCATTTCGGATGGGAAAAAACATTAGATAATACATATGGATATTACTGGTTCGAGAATATGACCAAGTATGTACGTAGATTTGTGGAAAATTGGATCACGTGCAAACTAGAAAAACCCCCAAATGGAAAGGTTCAGGCAGAATTGCATCCAATTCCTAAGATAGAGATACCATGGCATGAGTGGCAAAAACGACTTGAAGGAATACGTCATTGTTTTAATATATGCATTCACTAAGTTTGTTTATTTTTACCACACACTAAATATAGACACCGAAAGCTGTATTAAAGCTGTGAAATCGGTTGTGGCGCTATTTGGATTGACAACTAGAATAATAATAGCGGATCAAGGTCGTTGTTTTGCTAGCTCAGGCTTTCGCAATTTCTGTTCCGCTCAAAAGATTCAGCTACATTAGATCGCTACCGGAGCTAGTAGGGCAAATGGACAGGTTGAACGCGTGATGAGCACCCTTAAGACAATGCTGACAGCAGTTGAAACGAGTCAGAGATCATGGCAGGAGGCATTGGTTGAAGTACAACTGGCCATGAATTGTACTGCAAATCGAGTCACCAAGTTTAGCGCTTTAGAGCTATTAATAGGAAAAGAAGCTAGGCCTTTTGGTTTATTGTCAATAAACGAAGAAGACAATGATATAGATAGAGAACAGATTAGAATTCGAGCCAAGGAAAACATGGAAAATAATGCAAGATATGACAAACAAAGATTTGACAAAAATAAGGCAAAGATTATGAAGCATAACTTAGGTAATCATGTTTTGCTGAAAAACGAAGAACGGCATCAGACAAAGCTCGACCCCAAATTTAAAGGTCCATTTAAGGTGATCAAAGTCTTAGACGGCGATCGATATGAACTAAAATCATTAGTAAATAAGCGAACGTATAAATATTCACATGAGTGGCTAAGAGCGCTACCAAACAGACAAATAATTAACGAATTAAACGAAGAGTACGATGGCCTAAGTGATGGCGATTCCCAGGAGGGGAACGAACTAATAGACGGCGTTAGTAAGCGTGCGCCTGTGTCCCAAGAGGGGAATTGAAGACCGCCCCATAACAGCAGTCTCACAGGGATGAGAAGTGTTGTGGCGGGGGTCAAGGTGATGTGCACACCAAATTAAATTGAGAAACTAAGAGACAAATCTAAGTTATGTAAATTCTGAATTATTCGAAAATTCTGATTAGAATTAAATGATATGAATGAGATCATGAAGTTGAAAATGTATTATGTTGGTAAACAAAAGGAAATTGTGTTTCCTAGATAAGAAAAATTGTCAGTTAATGTTTGTGTAAGCGGCTCTGTAAGTTTGTAAATTATAAGAGAAAATAATGTTATTAAAACCAATAGATACCATAATTAAAAGAGTCTGGTATGTGACTTGGACATGGGTGGTGGATGTAGCACACGAGGACGTGTGATAGGTCTGGAAGGCCGTGTCGCAGTGTGATTCCTAGTAAATGTAGCATTCTGGTAATTTTGGAATTCGGGGAATTCCCTGCTTCTGCTTGTTGATATTGAGCGAAAGCACGGCAGCAGAGGCAGAGACGCTCTGCTGCTGAGTAAGGTTCGGTGGTAAGATACCAACAGTTTTAAGTAAGACAGAGATGGCTGTATATGCTCGACTTGAGTGAGTTTATGACGTGAGCGCGTATATGACGTGAGCGCGTATGCAATAGTTAGTTGAGCTTGGGTATTTGAACCGATCGGAACTCACTGTGCAGCTGCGTCAATCATCAAAAGCATCAACATGGACATCATACCCTTGCCGCCGACCGACATACCCTTGCCGCCGACATATATATAAATATTTGGGGCATTTATCGGCTCTGCTATTTCTACTCACCTAAAACGACGTGGCCGTGGTCGTATGCCCCGATTTAATCGGGTTCGCCGCCGCCATCAGGAGTTGCGACTCCTGGCCGCTCATGCGGCCAATAAATTATGCCAATAACTCACGCGGAGAATAACTTATAATGAATGAATACCATCTTTTCATTTCGCTGTTTGAATTTTTTTGAGAAATTGAGAAAGAAAGTGGCATCGGTTGTTAAAGTGAATTTTTGATTATAATCTGGATGTAACATATTGAATCATTTACAGCTGATTCTTCGAACTGTATTCAAGTTTTACGGGACATTACTTTAGATTGATATATATTTATTCCGTAGTTTGTAATGAAATGCAATTATTCTGTTGTTTGTAAGTTAGTTAGTTTTATTTGGTTTGAAGCAGCAAATGGTGCCGCTCCAACGATCGAAGTGTCTCTGCTTTTTACAATATTCTTTTAGTCTAATTAAGGCTAAGTCTCGTAGCTGCGCTGCTCGTAGGCGGCGGCAGAGACACGGCTATGTACCTATGTACTTATATATACATTGCTATGCGCTCTCAAGTGGAGGCGCGAGGGGTATGCACATGCTGTCCGTTCGTTACAATAATGCCGTCGCTAGCACTTTCTGTGTGCAGGCTAATCCATAGCGATCGGTTCATATTTCGGCCATTTAAGATTTATGGCCGGGACTTTGAAATATGTAAACACTGCAACAAAGTGTTACAGTGCGTACCCTTTAAGTACTTTCGGTACAGTGGGTATTCAATATATGAGCATACTACATCTCCCTCCTTTTGAAAAATAACGTAAATAATGAAGTTATTTTTATAATAAAAATTTCTAATTAATATATATTTTTTTTTGTTAACTTTTTTTTTTTTATCTTATTTAAAAATTTGTTTTTTTTGTGTACTATGTTATTAGAATCAAAGAAAATGAAATTATTAAAAGAATATGTGTATTTATGTATGTAACTATGTAACTATGTATGGCCATACTAAGTGCAATTTTTATTTATTATTTTTTTTTTTTAATTTATTTTTATCCTAGTGTGACAAGGGTTACCTTATATTTATTGCACTAGTCGAGATAGATATAAAAACATTATTTCTTAGTCTAACATTTTATATTCTTATTACCTAAATATTACATTAATATATTTCCGTTGTTACTTAACTAATTTAATAAATACTTTTTTTTTTTTTTTTAATTTTGTTATTTTGTTATTTTCTTTTAAAAAGTTTAAATCTATGTTTATTACTTTAGATATTCTTTAATCATATTTTGAAACTGAATTGCGCTCCTTATGGTTTTAAAATAATGTGGTAGGTTATTCCATTGACGGATAGCATTTATAAAAAATGGTTGGTTAGAGCATAATGCTTTGTATCTGGGGCATACCAAGTTATTTGTTCTATGGGAAGTAGCAAAAACAAGTTTATCGTACAGATATTTTGGTTCTTTCGATGTTATTATTTTGTGAAAGTAAATGAGAGTCCTATAAGAAATCCACGAAGTCAGGTTAAGGTCTAGAATTTTAGTTGTCGAGTGGGATACATGGTCAAGACGCCTAAGATTAAACACATACCTAGTTATTGAATTAAGGGCTACTGATAAATTATGAAAATCTCGCGAATCACAACGTCCAAATACCTCTATTCCATAAAATAACGTTGGAATAAGAATGGTTTTTGCAACTAAAATCTTTGTTTGTGGTGGAAGGAAAGATTTTGAACAAGAGAGTCGTCGCAATAAACCATATGTTCGCCCTGTAGCTTGAGTAATATGTTTACTCCAAGAAAGTGTATTACTAAAAGTAATCCCTAAATTATTTGCACTAGTTGCATATTTTATAATGGAATTATTTAGGTAAAGATTTTGAATGTTTCTTGTATCAATAGGTCTCTTGGAAATGACTAAACATTTTGACTTAGTAGGATTAATACTTAGTCCATTACATTTTGCCCAGTTGTCTAATTTATTAAGCATATTATTACTCGTACTAACACAAACATTTAACTGATTAACAGGACTACTGACATAAATTTGGACATCATCCGCAGACATATGGACTTCACAGTCAGACAAAACACTAGGGAAATCATAAACATACAAAGAGAATAACAAAGGACCAAGTACTGATCCTTAGGGTACTCCCCGTGTCAGCTGTCTACTACTAGACATGCATGTGCCAGAGACCATAGCTTGTGACCTTCCACTAAGGTATGACTCAATAAATCTGGTCGCAGTACCAGAGAAATTAAAGAGATTTTTTTATTTTAAGCAGAGAATAGAGTGGTTTACTGAGTCAAAGGCTTTACTGTGGTCCAATAGAGTTAAAAACGTCACACAATTATTGTCCAGTTGCGTCCGAATATCTTCAACAATATCCGTTATTGCACTAATACAGCTTCTCTTCTTCCTGAACCCTGATTGTTTTTGCGTCAACAGTGAGTTATCTTCGAGATACCTCAGCATCTGTTGCACCATTAAATTTTCAAGCGCCTTAGCAAGAAAGGGTAGAATTGAAATAGGTCTATATTCTTTGTTTGGCTTCAGAACTGGAGTAATTTTCGCCTTTTTCCAGGTTGTTATGTGTGGAAGAAGTAGCGGTAACATAATTTTTGAGAACTTAGGACTAACGTTATCTAAGCCTTTAACCTTGAGGATACCATTTAAAACATCACATTGATCGACACACATAAAGCTAAAACTATTATCACAGTAAGATATATTGTTCAGGTACTCATTAGGAATTGCTTCAGGTACATCGATTTGCGAAAACGATTGATAGGGATTCTCTACATCAAAATTTTTATTGCTTGTTTGCCTGCACTTTCCAATACCCAATTTTTTCAGCTCATTCCAGGTCTGTTTTGACGTGGTGGCGTTCTCAAACTTAAGTTTGAATTTTTCACATTTGGCATCCTTTATATGTTTTTTAGCTCTGGATCGTAGTTTCTTATACAAAGTATATAAATGATCAGTCTTATACCGCTTCCATTTACGGTAAGCAATATCCCTTTGACGTATCAAATCTTTTATTTCATTATTAAACCACAGGTTTTGCTTTGGTTTAATAACTTTTGTTTTGACAGGTACACATTTGTTAAACATATATAATAAGTTAGTATTAAAAACATTTAATTGAGACTCAACACTTGGACATTGATAGATGGGAGACCAGTCACACATATTATATTCACACTGAAGATCCAAAGCTCTTAGGCTTTTATAGTCCCTAAAGCTAAAGAAGTTAACATTATGGGTCAAGGTTACATCATATGTCAGGAAAATAAGGTCATGCTTCGAGAAAACTGGTGCAGAGACTTGGTCATACAATAAAATCATACTAGGGTCATTTACAAAAAATAAGCCAAGAAGGGTATCTGTGGTGTCAGTAAAGCGAGTAGGCATTGATTTGTTGACAGCATAGAGGCTCAAGGCCTCAAAGCTGTCTATTAGATGGTTTTCGTTAAGCACATTGCTGTTAAAATCTCCTGCAAGAATAATGACAGTGTAAACAGTAGATATCTCACGGGTTGCGTCAATCAAGGGTGCGTAGTCAATAGTACGGTTGAGACGGTAAATGCAACCAATTAAATATTTTATTTCATTAGCTTTACTATCACTTGGTTGTTTACACTTGACCTCACAGTTAAAACAGTTACTGACATATATGGCTACTCCACCTGCATACCCAGCTCGGTCAAAACGAAAAACATTATACCCATCACAATTAATCAATAAATCGGACTGATCAGACATAAACCACGTTTCAGATACACATATCACATCTACATTGGACTTCACGAACAAAAACCTAAACTCGTCAATTTTTCGTAAGAGACTCTCTGCATTAATATGAACCACTTTTAAGCCCTTTTTATAATTACTTAAGACTCTTAAAATGCTTCCGACCATGGAACCCCTTACGTCATCCCGCATTAATTGGGACATACCATATATGAGGCGCAAACTCAGTACTACAAAAGACATTTAACAATAAACAATAACTTATATACCGATACAATTTGAATAATAACCTAACAATTAAAATAACATTAAAAGTACAAAAATAATTAAGAGCGAAAGTTCTCCGATTCTTCCGGTTCATCTTCGGGTGAATGATGTTGATAAGAGCGGGAGGAAGAGAGAGGAGGCTCTTTATCATGCATCAGATCTAGCTCTTCAATGCGATCTATGCATTGCGCATTCTCACACCCATTGCGGCGAACATAAACAACCCCGCGTCGGGTAAATACCGCAGTCAAGAGCTTGTGCTTTTTCAGTCGCATTGCTTCTTTAAAGATAATATAATTCTCTCTTATCAGTTGCTCATTTACGTAGATTGGAGCATCGGAATCGAAACCCACGAGCTTTAAGCTCAGTTGCATTTTATTGTCACGCCGGTACGCTCCAATTGTTTTCATCAGCCCCATTTTTTCACGCAAGTTTTCTAACTTAACGATAATGACCGGGTCGACATTTGATCGTTGTGTTTTACGGGCCCGGAAGATGTCACGGGCGCGCGGTGGAGGGGTTATGTGCAGTGAAAAACACAAACTGTGAAAAACAGATTTTAAATTCCCCCCCTCAACATATGGGACTCCATGTATGCGGAGGTCAGATGCATTGATAGCCGCATGTTGAGCAGCCAGCTTAGCCTCCATACCTCCCACTCTCTCTTTCACAGCCTGCATTTGGGAAACTTCTTCCTGGAGATGGTCAACAAGGGCGCTCAGCTGTTCCCGCTGTGAGCGCAAATCAACTACCTCCCGCTCCAGGCGGGAAACCCGCTCTCCAGTTTGTTTCACCTCACCCGCAATCGCATCCAGTCGATCCGAGAGAGTGCTGAGTATACGCTTCTCCGTTTCCCTTACGAGGGCAGTAATCTCGTCTGTCTGCTCCTGGAGTCGCACCTTAAAGAGATCCAGAATCTGAGACGAGGGGGCATCAGAGAGGCGATCGTTTGCAGTTCCAGCGTTGCTGCGAAGACGTTTGGATGCAGTGGACGATGACATCTTCCGCAGTTTGTTTATTTTAGTTTGTTGTGTTGTTGAGTGTAGCGGTTTTGGTGTGTTAGTCTATCAGTTTCGGTGTATTTGTTATGTGGTGAAATTAGTCAGTGTAAATGTGTGTGTCAAAACAAACTTTTCACAATTTAGAATTATTATTTTGATTTAATGTTACTGATCAGATTTAATTGCAGTTTTCCATACGGCATAGATCACACAGGTAATTATGCTGATAATTAGGCGACAAAGTAATTTACATGAAATGTTTTTTCTTTGCTAGGTAAAATCAACAGCGGAGCGATACAAAAACACAACCCATCAATTTTGCCATTCACATTCCATCTGATTTATGATTTATTTATGAAATAAAGATTTTTAATCTGTCCTTATGAACTGTTTGTTTCTTATGTTTATTATTTGTTATTACTATGTTATCTCTATCTCCATTACTATATACGGACCTGTATATTTTGGATCCAACTTATGACCTGTCTCGTTTTTTAATAAAACTTGGTCACCTACTGATATATCTATATCCCTTACTTTATGATCGTATAGTAGTTTATTTATATTCTTATTTGCTTCTAACATAACTCTAGCTCTTTTATAGGCTACTTCTAATCTATACTTACTCTCCTTAGCATAGTCATCTATATTATATAGTGCTTCTACACTATCTATGCTATTAAAATGTTTCGGTAAATGACTTGTTTTACCGACTACTAGCTCATATGGACAATAAGTATGTGCCATAGAGGGGGTCGTGGTGAAACAGAAGACAAAATATTGAAGCCATACGTCCCAATCAGTTTTATCAACCGATATGTAAGATCGTATGTACTCATTGAAAGTTCTATGACTTCTTTATATTGTTCCAACTGTCTGGTGGTGGTGTGCTGTGGATGTAATATTTTCAATATTTAAATATTTGCACAAATCGTCTATAATTGAATTCTTATATTCTGTTTCCATGTTCGTAATGAACGTCTTCATTGGACCGAACTTCAGGATAAAAGATTCAAATATTGCTTTAGCGACAGTATTAGCATTTTTATTCGGAACAGGTATGGCAACTAAATACTTAGTTAAATCATATATTAAAGTGACTGCATACTGATTTTGGTAGTGGACCAATAGTGTCCACTATCACTCTGTCGAAAGCATATATTGGTGTGTCTGTAATTGTTAAAGGGGTCTTTGTCTGTTTAGTTATTGTAAGAATATCCCTATTAAATGATATAAGAATACCCCTATTAAATGAGGGATGCAAAATAAACACAGCTGATCCTCATACTTGCGCTCTCATATCTGTTCACTTGAGCTTACTCTCTCTGAGTTTCTCCCCTTTCGTTTAGAGACCTTCAAGCAGATAAGTCGAGCAAGAGAACTAAATTAAAACTACTATTTCTTTTTCTGTGCTAAATTATTTGTATTTCTTCGCTTTAGTTGTTTTTACTAAGACGGTTTTTCTCGCCTTCCTTTTGTGTTTTCTCTTCCCGCTTAAGCTCCGTTGCGTATAGCTGCAGCTAAGCGGTTTCAAGCTCTCCCGCTCTCTTGCCCTCGCACGCACTCTCCCCGCTAACCGTATTCTTTTTTATCTTTTTATTTATTTTTTTTTTTTTCTGGCACAGTGGTCTGAGTATTGTGATTATGTCTGGAAATATTGTCTGCGGAATTAAAGGCTGCCAAAAAAATGTTTTGGCAGATACGCCTTCGCTTTACTGTTGGCTTTGCGACGCGGTAGTTCACGCCAAGTGCGTTGAAGTGACGGGCCGTGTCGCGGATGTAATATCCAAGAATATTGGCTTACATTATTGTTGCCATGCCTGTCGCGAGGTTGAGAAGGAAATGTTATCCTTCATGCGCCAGACCAGAAGCGGTTTTAAAGAACTAATGGTCAATTTTCGCAAAGCGAACGACCTGTTCTCCGCGTTAGACGCTCAGTTTAATAGTCTGAAGCTGTTAAACGAGTCGCCAAAGCACAAAAAATCAGCTACTGGTCGGCAGCAACTGTGCCAATCCCAGCAACCCAAGATTGGGCTCACCCCATCGGCAGAGCCCCCGACCCCAATACCATCTCCAATGGTTTTGCGATCGGGTGCAGTAATTGATTCGGTAACCGAATGTGCCGGGGTGGAATTGGCGACAGCTCCGCCAGTAATTACAGTAGAGTCCGTTGAGTCCGCTGCGGTGTCCCAACCCCTGACACCGCAGACTTCAATATTAAAAAATACCCAGGGTCAAACAAGGCCCGGATTATCGGCCGCTGTTCTACCAAAGACCCTTACATCTGTTCCACCTTTAAAAACAATATTTGTCTCGAGGCTTGCCCCTGATCTCGAATCTGAAGATGTACTTGCCTATATAAACGGCAAAACCCAAGCCGAAAATTTAAAGGTGGAAAAATTCAAGTTTTCTTACGCCAGAGACATCTCATCTTTCAAGATAAGTGTCTCGCTCAAGTTCTTTGACACAATTTGCTCTGGTGACTTCTGGCCCGAGCACGTTGTAGTTAAAGAATACGAGGCTAAAAAGAAAAATAAGCGGCCAGTGGGAGTACAACTCCCTAGGCTGTCACAAACCTCTGCGACCACTGCGACCACATCCATTTCAGCTGCAAAAAACTAACCACCTCCCTCCTACTTTCCTATCAGAATACTAGAGGCTTACGCAGCAAGCTCTCGAAATTGTACTCTGATAGTTTTTCCTTTGCATCCCAGGTAATTGTGTTTACTGAGACCTGGTTAAAGCCGGAGATTTTCAGCTCCGAAATTTTTCCAGGTAAGTACACAATTTATAGATTGGACCGTCTTTCCCAGCGAGGAGGTGGAGTTTTAATTGCCGTTGACTCCTGCCTTATCTCCGAACTGGTCGTCTTAGATGATATCACAGATTGTGAATTCATCTGCGTAAAACTATCATTCCCAGGTAGTTTTATTTACATAACATGCTCTTATGTTCCTCCATCTGCTGATGAGCCTATTTATTGGAAACACCTTTCGGCAATTCGGGCCGTTTCCGATAGACTCTCAGATCGAGACCAACTTGTGACTTTAGGGGAGCGCGTTGGTCATCAGATGGTGTGTCAAATGTTCTTCAGACTGCGGCACAGCATGACCTTATTGATGGCCTGCTTGACTTGTCTTTGTCGCAAGTTAACCATGTCTTTAATTCTTTAAACCACCTACTAGATCTCTGCTTCGTCTTCGATCCCGAAGGTGTGACCTTAAAAAGAGTTTCTCCATTGACGCTACCTGAAGATCCTTACCATCCTACTTTCGATGTGACTATCGATACGGGCATCGTTGTAAGGGAAAAATCTAACCGATTGGCCGATAAAGTTCGCTGTTTTCGTAAAGCTAACTTTCAAAGGCTAAACAGTTTAATATCTGAATTTAATTGGTCTAACCTTTACATGTGCACTGACATGGCAGCCGCCGTGGACATTTTTTACAGTGCCATGAACTCGTTCTTCTCGTTATGTGTTCCGTTAACCTATCCGTCGGCCTCCAGTAAACCACCTTGGTTTAATAAGGAGCTGACACGCTTAAAAAACATAAAGTCTAGGCTTTATAATAAATTTAAACTTACCGGCTCTCTAACTGCTTCATCTAATTATATTAAAGCTCGGTCGAATTTTACCGTGCTCAACGCTCAGTGTTATAAGAATTATTTGACTCGTTGTAGGGTTCAGTTCACGCAGGACCCGAAACAGTTTTATAATTTTGTAAACACTAAGCGTAAACCTAATTTATATCCTTCCTCGCTTTCATTTAAAAATTCTACAGCAAAATCAGATCAGGCTATTGCTGATCTTTTTGCTGAGTTTTTTAAAACAACTTATTCTCCCTCGACCAATTTAAACCAGACATACCCTTACTCTAAGCCTTGCTCAAACCTAATTTTCAGTCCTATCTTAAACGAAAGCTCTCTTAGTCTGGATCTTCGACGCATTAAGCCAGTTTACTCACCGGGTCCCGACGGAATACCGGGCTGCGTGCTCAGGTATTGCGCGGACGCTCTGTGTAACCCCCTTCTTAAATTGTTTAAATTATCTTTAGAAACTTCTGAATTTCCTCTTATTTGGAAGGAATCCTTTATTATTCCTCTCCACAAAAAAGGTAGCAAGTCGGATGCCAGCAACTATAGGGGTATCTCTAAGTTGTCAGCCATTCCGAAACTCTTCGAGAATGTAATAACTCCACACTTGCAGCATTTGTGCAGATCCGTAATTTCTCCATGTCAGCATGGTTTTATGAGGCGAAGATCAACCACTACAAATCTCTTGGAACTTACCTCATTTGTTATTAGAGGGTTCCAACGCAACTTTCAAACCGATGTGATTTACACGGACTTTAGTAAAGCTTTTGACTCGGTTAATCATTCTCTTCTTGTAAGGAAGCTCGACTTAATTGGGTTCCCTGTTGATCTTCTCAAATGGATTTTGAGTTATTTGTCTGACAGGACTCAAAAAGTTCTGTTTAAAAATGCTCTCTCCAAATTCCTCAGTGTCACATCTGGCGTCCCACAAGGTAGCCACCTAGGCCCACTGCTATTTTCATTGTTTATTAATGACCTTCCGCTAGTTTTAACCAACTCTAGAGTACTAATGTACGCTGACGACGTTAAACTATGTGTGCAGTATAAGGACAGCTCATGCCAGTCAGATTTACAATCGGATCTTAATAATTTTCAAGCATGGTGTCGTGCTAACCTATTACATCTCAACAGCTCCAAGTGCAAACTGATGACATTTTCGCGTGTCACTCCCCAGTATGCCACTTATATGCTCAATGACTGCTCTTTGGAAAGAATAACTCTTGTCGATGATCTTGGAGTCCGCCTTGATCCCAAACTTTCGTTCTCTGAACACATTTCCTGCATGGTTAACAAAGCCAGAGGCATGCTTGGATTCATTAAAAGGTGGTCGAAGGAATTCGATTCCCCTTATGTAACTAAGACCCTTTTTGTTTCGTTAGTTCGGCCCATTTTGGAATATGGTTCTTGCGTTTGGAGTCCTAGTTTTGGAGTCCATATTAACCGCATTGAATCTGTCCAAAAAAACTTTTTGCTTTTCGCCCTACGGGGCTTAACCTGGGATGCAAACCTGAGATTACCGTCTTACTCTAGTAGACTTCTATTAATTAACCTTCCCTCCCTAGCGAACCGTAGAACGATGCTTGGTGTCGTCTTTCTACATAAGCTTATTCATGGGGACGTGGAGAGTCCCTACCTGCTAGGCCAACTCAATTTCCATGTTCCCAGACTAACTTCCAGATCCTATATCCCCTTAGTAATTGGTCACTTCAGGAGGGAGTATGAAATGCATGAGCCCTTTAGGGTTTTATGCACCGATTACAACCGCCTGTATGACTATATTGCTAGTAGTGATAGTCTTCCTAAACTTAAAACTACTTTGCTTGTAGAATTAGCCCGTAATTTAGCACCTTAGCAATATTAAATATTCCTCGTTCTTTTATACTTTCCTCTTCTCACGCGTCTATCAAGAATGCGTTCGTGTCGTACGTCCCACGGCTGCGGTTGGGCGGGAGGTGGGAATCGATGGGACCCGCGCGAAAAAAAAAAAAAAAAAAAAAAAAAAATACCAAATCAAAGTGTTATGTTTTTATATTGGGCTGGAACTTTACAGGTTATGGGCCCAGTCACCAGTATACAATTTAAAAACGGAAGTTAAATCAATTTTATAAATTTATTTAAGTGAAACCGCGATCTTACTCTATACATACAAACTGTGCTTGTGCGTGAGGAGCCTTCTTGGAATTGTGTGTCTGTGCATGAAATTCAACCGGGACCTCTAAAAGTGTGTGCGTGTTTTAACCAGAAATCGGGATTTCCAAAGAATTTCATTTTTCTTAGAACTGCGTTGAATTTAAAGTTTGTTTGTTTGATTTCTATTTAATTAACTTTAACATTTTGGTATCGAACTTTTATTTTAATTATAATGGAGAAAGGTAAAAGAAATATAAAGCCTTTTGATGGCAAAAACTACTCTATCTGGAAATTCAGGGTCAAAGCTTTATTGGCGGAAAATGATGTTCTTTGCGTAATAGAAAAAGAAAAACCAACTAAAGAAACAGATCATTGGGAGAAAGCAGAAAGAGTTGCCAAAAGCTTAATAATAGAATTTTTAGGCGATTCGTTTCTTAGTTTTGCCACAACCGGGTGCACCGCAAAAGAAATTCTTGGAAATTTGGACAGCATATATGAGCGCAAAAGTTTAGCGTCTCAACTTTCAATTAGAAAGCAACTTTTGTTATTGAAGTTAAAACCTAATTCATCTTTAATGAACCATTTTAACATATTTGATGATCTAATTACTGATCTTGTTTCATCGGGTGCTAAACTTGATGAAATGGACAAAGTGTCCCATCTTCTATTAACTCTCCCTTCTTCCTACGACGGAATTATAACTGCAATGGAGACTTTATCTCAAGAAAACCTTACGTTAGCCTTTGTGAAAAATCGACTATTAGATCAGGAAATCAAATTAAGAAGTGTAAACAAAGAGACAAGTTTTAAAGTGTTACATGCTGTGAGAAATGATAAAATAATTTCAAACAACTATAAAAATAAAAACTACATCAATAAAAGGGCAAATATAAAATGTCATCATTGTAATAAAATGGGACATATAAAGAAGGATTGCTTTGTGTTTAAAAGACTTCAAAACAACAATAATTATAACAACAATAATAATAATAAGAACAAAGAAAATGGAAAGCAAGCACAGTCGGCTACTGTACAATCTAATAATGGTTTTGCTTTTATGCTGAAAAGAAAAATTAACAAATCAAATACAAGTTCGGTCGGTACTTCCTCTATTTTGGATTCCGGAGCTTCTGATCATATGGTGAATGATAAAAGCCTTTTAATTAATTGCACCGAGTTGAACCCACCAGTCGAAATCGCCATTGCCAAATGTGATGAATATATACATGCAACAGCTAAGGGTATCATGGAGGTCCAGAGTGACTATCAATCAAAGATCACTCTTGAGAACGTATTATTCTGTGAGCATATACCTCAGAATTTACTTTCTGTTAAGAAAATGCAAGATGCTGGCATGGAAATTATATTTTCGGCAGGAGGTGTTAAAGTTTCTAAAAATGGTCAAACTGTTTTTAAAGGTATGTACTCTTACAATGTTCCTTTGATACATTTCAAATTAAGTCAACGGGCTTACAGTACTAATAAAAATAATGTTAATATGTTTCAATTGTGGCATGATAGATTAGGACATATTAGCAAAGGAAAACTAGAACAGCTAAAGACACATAGCATGTTTGAGGATATTAATTTATTAAATAATTTAACTTTTGATAATAATGTGTGTGAAGCTTGTGTCAATGGAAAACAGGCTAGATTACAATTTTCAAAATTTAAAAATAAAGAATATATTAAGAGACCTTTGTTTATAATACACTCTGACGTTTGTGGTCCAATTACACCAAGAACAATAGATGGTAAACACTACTATGTTGTATTTATTGATCAATTTACATTTACATATTTAATGTCACATAAGTCTGATGTGTTTTATTTTTTTAAGGATTTTGTTGCAAAAAGTGAAAATCATTTTAACCTGAAAGTCGTAAATTTGTATATCGATAACGGCAGGGAATACCTTTCAAATGAAATGCGTAGTTATTGTGTTGAAAAGGGAATTAGTTATCATTTAACTGTTCCCCATACGCCACAGTTAAATGGTGTGGCCGAACGTATGATTAGGACAATAACAGAAAAGGCTCGATCCATGATATGTGGATCGAAATTGGAGAAGAATTTTTGGGGAGAAGCTGTACTAACGGCTACTTATTTAATTAATAGAAGCCCAACTAATGCGTTGGCTGATAAAACAAAAACTTCTTACGAATTGTGGCATAATAGAAAACCAATTTTAAAATATTTAAGAGTATTCGGCTCTACAGTATACATCCATAATAAGACCAGGAAAAGAAAATTTGATGAAAAATCTATTAAAAGTATTCTGGTGGGCTATGAACCAAATGGGTTCAAGTTGTGGTCTCTAAGAGATAAGAAATTTGTTGTTGCTAGAGATGTGGTTGTGGATGAAGTGAATATGATAGAGTCTAGGTCCGATGGTTTTGTGATCCAGAATGATAGTATGGATAATGAAAGTGGTTTCCAGAATGATAGTATGGATAATGAAAGTGGTTTCTAGAATGATAGTATGGATAATGAAAGTGGTTTCCAGAATGATAGTATGGATAATAAAAATGATTTCCAGAATGATAGTATGGATAATAAAAATGATTTCCAGAATGATAGTACGGATAATAAAAGTGATTTCCAGAAGGATAGTATGGATATTGAAACATGTTTCCAAAATGAAAGTATGGGAAGTGTTAAGCAGAATATCCCGAAAGAGAGTACGGATTTGGTAGCCCAGAATGAAAGTATGGGAAATGTTTACGAATATATCCCAAATGATAGTACGGATATTGAAAAACAACAAAATGTAAACTTAGAGGAAAATTCTGAAATTCGTAGAAGCGAAAGAATTAAAGATAAGCCACCGGTACCTTATAAACTTTTGAATAATTGTTTGCTATATTCACAAACTATTTTCAATGACATACCTAATACATACAATGACTTAAAGGATAGAGACGACAGGCTAAAATGGGAACAAGCCATTAAAGAAGAGCTTGATTTTCATTTTATAAATAAAACCTGGACTCTTGTTGAGAAACCCAATAATAAAAACATTATAAATTGTAGGTGGGTTTTTACAATAAAAAAGGATGAGTCGGGCAACCCTATTAAATATAAAGCTAGGCTTGTTGCTCGTGGTTTCTCACAACAATATTTAATTGACTATGACGAAACCTTCGCACCAGTAGCGAAGATAACTAGTTTTCGATTCATTTTAGCCTTATCAAATCAATATGATCTCAAGATACACCAAATGGATGTAAAGACAGCGTTTTTGAATGGGCAATTAAAAGATGAAATTTATATGTCTCTTCCCCAAGGTTTAGATTGTAATAACAACAAAGTTTGTAAACTAAATAAATCAATTTATGGTCTTAAACAAGCTGCCAGATGTTGGTATGAGACGTTTGAGAAAATAGTAACAGGAGCTGGGTTCGTTAGTTGTGCTGCAGATCATTGTATTTATTTACTTGATAAAGGAGACATAAATAAAAATATATATTTGTTATTATATGTGGATGATCTGGTCATGGCCACCTCAAATTTAGATACGATGTCCAGATTTAAGGACTATTTAAAAGGACAATTTAGAATTACTGCTTGGGGGAAATCAGATATTTTATTGGGATAAAAATAAATAGATGTGAAGGTAAACTTGAACTAAGTCAAACTGCTTACATTAATAATGTCTTAAATAAATTTGGTATGCATGATTGTAATCCAGTTGGTACTCCGCTTCCGAATAAACTAAATTATGAGGCCTTGAATCTAGATGAAACTTATAAAGCACCATGCCGAGAGGTCATTGGATGTTTGATGTACATAATGCTTTGTACTCGACCTGACTTAAGTACAGCCATTGGTATATTAAGTAGATATACAGTAAAGAATAATAAGGAATTATGGCAATGTCTTAAAAGGGTTATGAGATATCTGAAAGGTACTGTGAATTTGAGCTTATGTTTTACAAAAAGTGTTAATTACACAAATGTATTTACCGGTTATGTGGATTCAGATTGGGCTGGAAGTGAGAACGATCGGAAGAGTACTACTGGTTACGCATTTAAAATGTTTGATTCATGCCTTATTTGCTGGAATACGAAAAAGCAAAATTCTGTTGCAGCTTCGTCAACTGAAGCCGAGTACATGGCATTATTCGAGGCTACGAGAGAAGCTATATGGCTAAAGTCTTTAGCGCAAAATATAAAATTGCAATGTAAGGAACCTATAAGGATTTTCGAGGACAACCAAGGTTGTATAAGCATTGCTCATAATCCCACATGCCACAAGAGAACGAAACATATTGATATTAAATACCATTTCTCTAGGGAACAAGTTGAACAAAAACTTATAGCTATTGAGTATATTTCTACAGAAAACCAACTGGCAGATATTTTGACGAAACCCCTGCCTGGACCCCGATTTATCGCATTAAGAGATCAAATGGGACTTATTAACTGATATGGAGTTTGATATACATATATTACAAAATATCCCTATTACTTTGATTTGATTTATACGGAATTAATAATGAATATTTTCTTTCTTTTTCTTTTATATGCAGCTTATTTTACTTTATTTACATATATGAAGTTAATAACGAATATCTTTTGTTTTCTTTTTCTTTTATACAATTTAATTTTAATATCTACTACATTAATATTGTTATAAATTTAAGTTATATTGGTCTGGTTGGGTTTTATCTGGGTTTCCCCAACTCTTTGCAACAAATGTTGGACTAATTTTTGTAATATACCCCAGAATGCTCGGCTTATCATGTACAGAAGTTTAAACATTGTATTTAGTTTGTATTAAAGTATAATCTATGTTTATTTTGAGGAGGTGTGTAAGAATATCCCTATTAAATGATATAAGAACACCCCTATTAAATGAGGGATGCAAAATAAACACAGCTGATCCTCATACTTGCGCTCTCATATCTGTTCACTTGAGCTTACTCTCTCTGAGTTTCTCCCCTTTCGTTTAGAGACCTTCAAGCAGATAAGTCGAGCAAGAGAACTAAATTAAAACTACAAAATACCAAATCAAAGTGTTGTGTTTTTATATTGGGCTGGAACTTTACAGTTATTTTATCTTTCTGGCTTTTTGACATTTTCTTACGTACTCAGTTATATCTTTCTTTAGACATACTTTTCCAGTAATAGTGTCTTTTTACTTGGGCCAAAGTTTTTGATATGCCAGTATGACCTCCTTGAATTGGATCATCATGAAATGTACACAATATTGCTTCTTTTTCTTTTAAATTTGGTTTTTGGGTCACCGGGTTGAGTAGCGCTACTCTTAATGTTTTCAAGATTTTATTGACCATTTATTTGAAATTATCTATTGAAGTATGTTGAAAGATATTTTCCCACGGTGCCACTTTGAGTTGGCTGATTTTATGTATACCGGCTTGCATTTCAAGCCTTTGGAAAAATTGACCTAAATCAATAACTCCATTAGTATATAAATCGCTAACATCATATCTTGCAGTAATTTTTCTGCCTTGTTTAAATAAACATAGCGTATCTTTTATCTGCAAGGTCACTACTCTACGTACTTCATCATTGTTTATGACGTCGTATACGTTGGGCTTAGAAGCTTTATTTAAAGATTGCATAGGCAATTCTTGTTCTTGATTTTCCGCGCGGAATTTCTGTCTACTTTGATATCTGGTAGTGACTTTAAATATATTTCCGGTTATATTTTGTAGTTCTTTGATGGTTATTCTTGATAACGCATCAGCTACGTGATTATCTTTGCCCTTCAGGTATTCTACCGTAAAATCGTATTCCTCTAATTCAAGCCTCATACGTGTTAATTTCGAACTTGGATTTACCATTGAAAACAAATAGGTTAGCGGTCTATGGTCTGTTTTAACCGTGAAATGGTTACCATAAATATATGGTCGAAAATGTGTTATAGCCCAATGAATAGCAGCTAATTCCTGCTCAGTAGTGCTCTTGTTAATTTCTCCTTTAGTAAAGGATCTTGATGCGTATGCAATTGGAAGTTGGAGTCCATTATGGCTTTGAGTTAAAACCGCTCCACACGCTTGCTTACTTGCATCAGTTATTATGCAAAATTCTTTAGAGAAATCTGGATATTGTAACAAGATTGGGTTTATAAGTGCCGTTTTAAGATGATCGAAGGCATTCTGGCATTCAGATGTCCATTCGAATTTTACATCTTATTTACATAACCTGGTTATGTGACGAGAATATTCGGCAAAATTTTTTATAAAGCGCCTATAGTAATTGCAAAATGCAACGAATCGTCTAGCGCTGTCCGCATCATGTGGGACTGGATAGTTCTTAATGACCTCATATTTTTTGTCGTCTGGCAAGATTCCTTTATCAGTGCATTTATGTCCCAAAAATGTGACTTCATGCATGAAAAATGAACATTTTTCAGGATGTAACTTTAGGTTGTAATTCCTACATTTCTCAAAAACATCTGTTAAGTTTTTAAGCATATGTTTTTCGGAACAACCAATCACTATTAAGTCATCCATATAAAGGAATGCTTGAGAAGGTTTTAGACCAGAGAACGCAATAGTCATCATTCTCTGAAACGAATTGGGAGCTATTTTTAATCCGAAGGGATATGAGCGTGAAGCGATATGAGCCGTTGCTCGTTGAAAAAGACGTTATATCTCTTGAACCTTTTTCTAGTTCAATTTGATGGAATTCTGACATTAAGTCAAGACATGAAAAGTATTTTGATCGACCTAGTTGATCCAATATATCATCAATTCTAGGTAATGGGAATTTATCAGATAGTAATTTTTTATTAATCTGGCGATAGTCAATTACTAATCGCCATTTCTTTACATCTGACCCTGGGGATGATTTCTTAGGAACAAGTAACAATGGGCTATTATATTCGGATACTGGCGGTTGGACAATCCCGTCAGAGATTAATTTTCCTACTTGCTTTTCTATTTCGTTCACCTGACTATGTGGGCTTCGATAGTTCTTTATATAGACTGGTTCATCATCTTTTAATCTCAGTTTCTGTTTATAAAAATTATTTGTGGTTATTGATTCGGTTTCCAATCCGAATATATCGCTATACTGGGTGCATAAGCTAGAAAGCTGTGACTTGAACTGCGGAGGGAAGTTTTTTGAAAGTTCTGATAGTACAGATTTCTCTCTATTGTCTGGATTTGTGTTGACTACATCGTAGTTCGAAAGTGATTCATATGTTAGGTTATCTGTACTGACTACTTGGTCGGTATTTGTTGTATTTATTAGTCTTATGAAGGCATTATTGGATGTTGCTATGGTATTTGCAACGTAAATACCATGCTGAATTTCCTGATTTGGAATTAATACACTGTCTTCTTTTGAATTAAGTTTAATTTTCCGAATAACTTGGGATCTTGCTGGCAGAAGTATTGAATTATTGCCAGAACTATGAGCTATTGGTACATTAATTGGAAATTTTAAATTATTGGGTCTAATTATAAGCCAATCTTCTGATGGCTTGAAGTCTAATTGACAGTTGTATTTTTTAATAAAGTCGATGCCTAATATTCCATCGCATGGAATAGGGAAATGTGAATTTACGATATGAAAATCGTGTGGAATTATGTATTTAGTTGTCTGTATCTCAATAGAAACTAAACTTTGAGATTTGGTTATTTTTTGACTTTTTCCTTTTATATCTATGATGTAATCATCTTGGACGTTTTGGAAGTTATCCGAAGTTTCTTTTAAAATCGAAATGTCTGCTCCTGTGTCTACTAAATAGATGAGTTCTTTTCCAGTAGCTACATTGAAAAATGAAACGAATATATTTTGGCTGAGATTAATGGTGTGAACTCTGACTTCATTTATTGTTGAGTGTTTGAAGGGTTTTGGGCATTGACATTGCTTTGGTTATTGCCATTGTGGCCTCGGTTCGAGTTACCACGGCCTCTATAGTTTCCTCTATATTGGCCTCGTCCTCCATTATTATTTTGGTAATTGTTGTTATAGTTATTGTGATAACCACGAAAATGACCTCTTTAAATTGCACGCCTGCGATTTGAGCCGCGCTGTGGATAATTCCTGAAATATAGGACGGTGTTTGACTGTCCAGAGGCTTCAGTACAACTATTGACAACTTTAGAAACGGCATCGTTCATGGTACTAAAGGTGCCAGCTTGCATGATAAATTTTACTTTATCAATTGTGCAATTTTTAGTCATTGCTTTGACTGCATGCTGCGTGGAATAACTTCTGGCTAGCTCTAAATTAAGCCATCTGTTATATATGCACCTTCTAAGGCTTTCGTCATCTGCTCAATTTCTTGTGTATATTGGTTAGCAGTTTTATTGCGCTGCTGTAGGTTCATCAGCTTCGCTGATAATACTTCAACAGTTTCGCCTTTGACGTTGCCTCTTAGTCTGGAAATCTCCTCAGTAATTGTTGTTTCATTACCGATTAGATTCCTGGCGACACCTTTTAGCTTTGTTTTTATTGATTCTATTATTTGTAAAGCATCAATGAAACTTGTTAAATTTTCAGCCTTACCATCAAAAACTGGTATAAGCTTGGATGCTGTATTAATAAAATCAATATTTGATTGTGCCATTGTGATAGAGTTACTTATTTTGTTTTCTTCTACACTCGAAGTATCTGAATGTGTGGAATTGCCCAGATCAGTGTATACCGCTGGAATAGTAAGATTATTCAAATCTTCCTCTTCTAGTTTGGGGTTTACTTCTAAAAGCTCTTCTGACTCCGATTCGTTTGTTTCTGTTTATTCCTGGTCAGGTGCAGTGTCAACTGCTATGGGAGTATTTAGAACGGTTGGTACCGATATTTCTAAACTGAACTTTTGTTTAACAAATATTAAATTAGATCGTAGTCGTTTCAAAAGTTTCGATACCTGTGACCAATGATCTTTATTTAATCTTTCCCTGTGATCATGTATTAGCATCCGCGCTTCATTAAAGCACTCTACTAATATTTCAACATGCTTCCTAACCGTGTTCTTTTGTATAGGTCTATTCTGATCTGTCAAAATTAGTTTTAATGTTTGATAATTTCCTGTACAATTCGTTCCATTCCATGCCTTTAGTTTAGCCATACTTTTTAAGAAGAATATATTGAAATATTTATATTTATTTAGATTGTTTTTTATTGTTATTTCATTTTCTTAAATTTTAGGTGTTAACATTTGTGTGCAATCACTGTTGTTTGCGCTGTTTTTTTTTTCTTTTATTTATTTTGCTGCTTATATTTTATCCAGGTCATTTCCCCGGCTCATGTACTTTTTTTTCAAACTTATTATGCAGCTTGTAAATTTTATAAAAGAAATTGGCGCACATGATTACAACAATGATTATCAAGAGTATGTGTACCCAATATAGATCGATGTTGCTAGATTCTACCTTGTTGATGACATTGGCAGTGGAATCCACTGTTTTTATGTCCAAAGTCATTTTGGTGTGTTGTGCATATACTTTTATTTTATGTGTATGAAGTGTATTATTAAAATTGTTTTGATCTTCTATTGAAAATTTAGTTATCGCATTACTGCGCATTTAAATTAACAAACTTCCTACCTAGTTTTTTGCATAGCTTTACGGGCTACGCGTCTAATCGGGCAGAAAAAGGGCCGCTCAATTTTACAAAATATTATATTATATAAAAAAATGTATGCATCGTAGTGCAATCAAAAAAATTATGCAACGCAGTGCACGGGTTAAAAAAAAAATTGTTTTCAGCTTGGTTTGTTTCTCTTCCTTCCTTCCACGTCAGCTAGTCGTCGCCGGGTTGGCTACGCTGACGTTCCCTCGAAGGCGCACGTGGCAGTCGTGCCTCCCACGCTTGATGTCTGCTGCTGCTGTCCTGGGCCTATGGGCTCAGGCGGTACCGGTGCCGGTCTTCGCACTGGTCTTCGGCTTCATGCATGCGGAATTGCATGCCGCAGAGTTGAGAGGTCCGGGGCAGTCGGTCGGGCAGACTTGTGGTTGTTTCCTCAGTGGCTTGGAAATATTTGGATTCGTTATTAGTTTTTGATTTATAACTTTTATTTGGTTTGCTGAGTGAGTTGTGCATTGTGGTACTCTATTTTGGAGTGTTTCCCTTAAAAATTCAAGCTCATTATAAAGTTTTTGCGCCGTCGTCCATGCGGGCGGTGTTGATTGAGCAAATAGCAGCCATTTTATGTGGGCTATTCTTTTGTTAATTTTATTTTTCTGACCTCCACGTACCATCACGCACACTCTACTCACTCAGACGTGTTTTCCTTTGTATATCCTCCTTGTATTATTGCCACAATCTTCTCGATCCGCTGCTCCTTGTGACTCTAGTCACAGTCGCCATGATATATATTTATTCCGTAGTTTGTAATGAAATGCAATTATTCTGTTGTTTGTAAGTTAGTTAGTTTTATTTGGTTTGGAGCAGCAAATGGTGCCGCTCCAACGATCGAAGTGTCTCTGCTTTTTACAATATTCTTTAAGTCTAATTAAGGCTAAGTCTCGTAGCTGCGCTGCTCGTAGGCGGCGGCAGAGAGACGGCTATGTACCTATATACTTATATATACATTGCTATGCGCTCTCAAGTGGAGGCGCAAGGGGTATGCACATGCTGTCCGTTCGTTACAATTATGCCGTCGCTAGCACTTTCTGTGTGCAGGCTAAGCCATAGCGATCGGTTCATATTTCGTCCATTTAAGATTTATGACCGGGACTTTGAAATATGTAAACACTGCAACAAAGTGTTACAGTGCGTACCCTTTAAGTACTTTCGGTACAGTGGGTATTCAATATGTGAGCATACTACAAGATACGTTACCATTTGGACCTTTCAAGTAATTTGTTAGAGGTATAGCTATCTTTGAGTAGCTTTGTACATACTTTCTGTAATAGCCGGGAAGGCCTGGGAGGCTTCTAAGCTCTCGAAAGTTTTTTGAAATATGATATTTTACAATTGTTGCGATTTTTCGGGATCCGTTTTTATAACATGGTGTTAAAAAACGTAACTAAGAAATGTGGTTTCTAATTTGAAGAACTTAGATTTTTCAATTGAAACTTTCATATTTTATTATAATTATATTATTGTATAAATTAAAAGGATTAAAGGATATTTTAAAGAAAAGATCGACTTTATTATCCGGGAGTTTCTTTTTAACTAACTTAATACAATTTTTAATTAGCCTAAGGGACTGCTACCGCTGCTACCGCTGCTGCCGCTGCTACCGCTGCTGCCGCTGCTACCGCTGCTGCCGCCGCTGTCGCCGATGCCGCCGCTGTCGCCGATGCCGCCGCTGTCGCCGATGCCGCCGCTGTCGCCGATGCCGCCGATGCCGCCGCTGTCGCCGGTGTCGCCGGTGCTGCTGGTGTCGCTGCGGCCGCTGCTGACCTCAAATTGGGTCGCGCGATGGTGCGCCGTCGGTGCTGGTCCCACGGTGTGGGACTGCTGACCAAGCGCACGTGCCGGATGTCTTGCACGCGCTGTGCAAGGTGGGCAGTGCATTGGTGCACTATTTGTTCTTAACTCATACCCCTTTAAAAGCGGACGTCCTCGGTCGCGATGTAGAATCTCTTTTGCGTTGTTGTTGGCTCGGGATCATCTGTAGGGGTTTCGGTTTCTCGACTGGTCTCTATGGTGATCTTCCGGGAGCCGTTCGTCAGTATTAAGAATCGCACTAACAGTGCGGCCAATATGAGTAGCAATGTAGCTGAGATTGTACAGTTGATTGTCGTAACGATGTTGTGGTTACCGGTTATCAGTTCAAGTTTCCTTGTGTTGTTTATGTTGACTTCTTTTAACATCTGTAGAGATAACACCTCGTCTACTTTTGTTTTCTCTGCCATCAACTGCAGCAAGGGCGTTGTCGCTTCGACAGGTGTCATGGCCTTAGAAACGTAGATGTCGTCTCCGACCTTTATCGTTGAATTCTCGGATTGAATGAGAAATGTCCCCTTTAGATTCATGATTTGTTCGTCTATCTCCACCGTACCCACGAAACCGTTCATCATGAGTGTTCCGGTGAATAGCTCCCCTTGATCGGGCACATGTTGGCTGTTTATGATTTTGCACTGCGGTACCTGGTTCCTTAGCAGGTGCGTAATGCATTTGTCGCCTCTTAGGTCTACTAAGTTATTCTTATTACAAACTTTCTTATCATTATGCGTTTCACAATATTCTTTGATTCCAAAAATTTGCAGATTACATTTTATTATATTGGTGAATTTTTTCTCATTTATTACTTCTCCTATTTTTACGGGTTTTAATACCATTGCGGTACATATTTCTCTTGATATTAAAGGGATATTAATTATGTAAAGAATATTCTTATTGTTTGATGCTATTTTAATTTTTGAGAATTCTAATAGTTCTTCTGGGTTTATGAATAGTATATCTTCTGTTTCTAGTATATCGGTTATTGTTTTTATTTCGATCTCTGATAGGACTAATGAATTTATGGTATTAATTTTTGCCCAGTCCATTGCATAAATTAAATTGTTGAACTCTTCCTTAAAGGCGTGAATTTTGTATTTAAGTGTAGTTGTTTTTTGATCTTTAAGATCTCTATTGTCTTGTTCTGTTTTAATATTGCGTTTGTAATTTGGTTTATTTCGTTTAATCTATCGTTTAGTATTCTGTTTATTACTATTTGTTTGTTGTTGTTTTCTAATTGATCATTTATCTTGTTTATAATTATTTCGTGGTCATTATGGTCTGGCGTGCCGGCCAACCATTTCCAAGCTGTCCCCAAAATATTTAACGCTCTGGTTTTTCTTTGAAATGGCTTGAGCCTTCGGAGATCGGATTCTGCCTTTGAGAGTTCAAATGCCAGAAATGGGTATAACGGGTGTGCCATTCCTATTTCTTGCACCTGACTTGATAAATTTTGGAAGACCATTTCGTACTCCTCTACGTCGAACACATGGATGATCTTGAATGTGCCGTTTTGAATTGCTGCAGTGCCTGTTTTGATGGGTATTAGCTGCGAATGTGAGTAGTCTAGGACGGTTGTTAAGCCGAGACATGATGGTAGGAGAAGTAACCTGTGGGAATATTATGTTTATATATTATTTTTATTAACGATTCTGCCGGACTGTGTTTTTATAGTTGTGTTACTGTCTTTTAGTACTGTTTCCTTTTTGTATCTGGGTGTTAGTTTGGATCCTAATCTTTTGTCTATTTTCACAAAAATGTTTTCCCCTGCGTTGTAGGTCTTGATACCGTGTCTTTTTTCGTTGTAGTATTCTAATTCTGCCTGTTGCTTATGGGCGATTTGGTTGCTTACCCGTCTTCTGTCTTCTTCTGTTTGTGGGTCGCTAATGTGTCTATTTCCAAAAAAAACTTCTATTGGTTTCCTATTGGTAGTTGAGTGTATGATGTTGTTGTATTCCTGTATGGCTAAGAATATGAGGTCTTCGAGAACCAGTGAGTTGTTATCATTTTTTAGACATCTCATGATTTCTGTGAGGGTCGAATGGAAACGTTCGACTTGACCATTGCTGCTCGAATTGTATGGCGGTGTCGTGTAGACTGTTGCCTTTAGCTGATCTTGAAGCAGGAATTTTATTGAGGCGGAATTTAGTGCCTTTCATTGTCCATAATTATGAGTTTGGGCATTCCGAAGGCTATCATGACCTCACGCAGTGGGTGTTTTAAGTCTTCAGAAGCCTTTGATCTGAGGACCTTAACTTGAGCGTATTTAGAGAATTTATCGATTGCTGTAAGCATCACCTTTTTTCCTGTGATGTACAAATCGATGTGGACAATTTGCCCTGGAAAACTTGGAATCGGTGTTGGTTGCAACTCCCCATGGCTGGGGTGCCTATCGTATTTCCCTAGCTTGCGGGTTTCGCACGATTTGACTATTGTATCTATTTTCTTTTTCATACTTGGGAAGAAAAATTTATCGAGAATTTGGACTTTGTTTTCTATTGCGTTCCTATGGGCTCGTCCATGTTCTTTTGTTATTATTTCGTTTTGCTTTTCTTCTGTATCTACGTCAGTCACAAATTTCTGGGTATATCTGATTTTGTATTCGCTAAAATGCAAGGGGTATACTCCTTGGATTCTGCCCATTATTGTTTCGGATGTGAATAGTCCGTTTACAATTTTTGGATCCAATCGTTCTTTGAGAATTTGGATAAGTTCCTCTTCTGAATATTCCCTTTTTTTAATAGTGTGCCTGTGGTATTTTGGAAACGGTATGCTGAATTCGTACGAGTTGCTATCTGATGATAATATGAAAAGTTGGTTTTTGAATACGTTAATGGGCACAAGCATAACAGGTATTAGGTTGTGCGACGAACTTTCGTCACTATGGACTGTAGCGGACATACTATTTATTTCAACTCTGGGGGGGGTGCCTTGATAAAGCATCAGCCACCGCGTTCGCACTACCGGGCTTATATCTTAATTCATGGTTGTACTCCTCTATGAAGTTTTTCCACCTTTTAAGTTTGCCGTTTTGATTCTTGTGGTTAACCGCGCCAGTGAGGGGTTGGTGGTCAATATAAATAATAACCTTCGCCTTACCGTACAGGTACATTCGTAAACATTCTAGAGCCCATTTTATTGCCAGCATTTTTTTTTTTTTCATTTGCGGCATAGTTTTCTTCGGTTTTTGAAAGGGTGCGGGAAATAAAAGTAATTGGTCTCCCATCGCGTCTGTAGTTAATTGAAAGTTCTTTTTTAAGTCAGGGTATGCCAGAATAATGTCTTGGGAAATTAATGTTTTTCTGATTTTTTCGAATGGGTCTAGTGCGTCACCACCTAATGTCACCGGTATTTTGTTAGAGATGTTTTTCGATACCCGTCCATTTTCTCCTCGGAGCAGTGTGGTGAGTGGTTTTGCTAATTTAGCGAAGTCTTTTATAAATCTCCTATAATAACTTGCTAGACCCAGGAATTATCGTACATCTTTAAGTGTTTTAGGCTCTGAGAAGTTGGCGATGGCCTCCACTTTTTTTGTGTCTGTTTTAACCCCATGTTTCGATATTGTAAAACCCAAGAAATTATCCTCAGGCTTAAAAAATTCGCATTTATCGATTTGCACCTTCATATTAGCTTTATCGAGGGTCGCAAAAACAAGGTCTAAATATCGTGCGTGATCTTTTTCAGATCGACTAAAGACGATTATGTCGTCTATGTAGACGTAGCAGATTTTGCCAATGAGATCCCTTAGTATGTCGTCAAGGGCTCTTTGAAAAATAGACGGGGAATTTTCGAGGCCGAATGGTAGTCTCGTGAATTCGAACTTCCCGCTATTTATGGCAAATGCCGCCTTTCTATGTCGGACTCTTTAAGTGAGATCTGGTGGAACCCGCTCTTGAGGTCAAGGACCGAGAAACATTTGTTTTCTCCTAGTTGGGCGATTATTTCGCCAATCTCCGGGATTGGGTAGCGATCTGAAACTGTTACGGCGTTAAGCTTTCGATAGTCAATGACTATTCGAAATTTCTTTTCGCCAGAAGCGTCTATTTTCTTAGGAACTACCCACACTGGGGCGTTGTAGGGTGACCGTGAAGGTCTGATTATGCCGTCTCGCAGCATCTGTTCCATTTGTTTCTCTACCTCGGATCGTAAAGATGCTGGGTATGGATAATGTCTGCTATACACCGGTGTGTCTAATGTTGTTCTAATTTCTCCCTTTACGACTGTAGTGTACGTAAATTTTTCGTCGGGGTCAGCAAATACATTCTTGTTTGTCGCAATTATTTGTTCCAGTTCTTGCTTTTGCAGATAGGTTAAGTGTTCTGTTCTAAGTCCGATATTGTTTACTGCCTGGGTGGTAAGCTGATTAATTTTGACCTTATAATCTCCGTTTAGGATGAGTACGTCAGTCTTGACGTCTATGACTGCGTTTAATTCTTTGAGCGTGTCATTGCCAATAATGCCGTGAAAAGTTTCTAATGTAGGCAGCAGGAAGAATTTAAATGGGGAATATTGTGATCCGAACAATCCCAAAAATGTGTGGTGCGTTATGGGCGTTTTACCTCCTATTGAGTTCGCGTAAAATGTTGTGCTATTTGGTCTGGGGTTTTAGATTAGTCTGAATGTAATTTTGGTTTGAACCAGTATCTACAAGAAATTTCAACAATTTTCCGTTCTTCGTTCTGCATTGAATATAAGGCAGCGAAGAACGATTTAGCCTAAAAAATGTACGTCGGGGGCAATGACTTGTGTTTCGTTACTACCTGACTCATTTCCTTCGGCAGATTGCTCTGGCAATTCGTATAAACCTTCTTGCTGTTGCTCAGCAAAGTACTCGGCCCATTGTTCATTTAGTTCTGTCAGGTATTGCTCTTCTGTCACTGTCCCATCATCTATATGTTCTGTTAGACCTGGAGTGATATGAAATGGTCGCCTGAATTTCGGTGGGGGGCCCATGTTTCTGAGCGAAGGGGGGCGTTTAGTAAACTGATTGGTAGCCTGAGACCTATTCATATAATTCACCACTTTGGTATGCATCGATGGATCTACTTCCATCGGGACTGGCTTGGGTTGCGGTTTTGCAGCCTGGGGTCTCGGTGGTATGGCATAGTGTGGCCATGGGGCCCCCACAACTGGTTGAGCGTTTTGCTGCAATGGGTTTGTCGATGTGGGTTGCCGAAATGCCTGGGCCGGCATAACCTGTTGCGGCTTGTAGGCGTTTTGGGGTTTTGGGCTATAATAAAGCCGGGGGTCAAAATTTTTCCAAGCCATTGGTTGTTGGTTAGGTGTTTGTCGGGTGAAGCCCTGTTTGCCAAATGATGCGTTTTGTTGTTGCCGCGGTGGTAAGTGTGGGGCCTGGGACTTGAATCTAGGGGCATATGCGTTTCTTTGCTCTTGGTTTTCTACTACTTCGCACAAATGGAGTGCGTGACTGAGATCCCTAGGTCCTTTCATAGCCAGGTGCCTTGGTAAGTCGCCATTTAAACCACGTACGAAAGTGTCCAAGGCTTTTTCGCGATAGACCCTCGTTAATGCCCTTATACTTTCGGGTGACTCCTCTTGGGCATTTACTTGGTTCAGAATCAGGGAAAGCTGGTGGTACACTGCTTGGTAAAATTCGGTGATGGACAGTTTCCCTTGAGTCATTGAAAAAAGATGATACTCTAGTGTTTTAAGATCGCGTTGGTCCGCGTATTGCTTAGATAAGCATCTGGGGATCGCTTTCCAGTTCAAAGGGGTATTATATGATTCTAAAAATTTTTCGGCTTCGCTAACGACATGAGTCCGAACAGCTAAAGTTAACAAGTAGTACCTAAACGTATTCTCTTGACCTTCATAGGTTTTCATTATGCGGTCCACGTTCTTTTTCCACGAGCTAAAGCTTTGTCCCCCGAGAAATCCTTGATTAATTTTGCTATATCTGGTACTTTCTCCTGATCTGGGTTTAGGGGCGTTTTGTACTCTACGTCTCTCAAAGACTCAACCTTCATTGTATTCTTCACTTAACGTTTCTTTTATTAGGCTTTTGAGTAGTGACTTAAGTTCAGGAGAACTGGCCGGGTCGGCAATACCGGTCGCCGTGCTGGTTGTTGTTCGCCGAGACCCTGGCGGTGTATAGCCCATACGGAGATTGGCCAAGGAATCGCTTAACTCTTGGTCAACCATCTTTTCAGCGGACAAAATGGACTTTAACGACTCGATTCTCGATCGGAAGTAGAGGGAATTATTTTATTTAAAACTGAATCTTGGGGACACTGGTAGGAAACTAACGGTCGAAGTTACTAGACTGGTAATTAGATTGTGAGATTTAAAGTTTAGTCAAATTTATATTTTAGTTTTTTGCTTGTATACTTATTTTTATAGCTAATGATTATTTTTGAATCAGAACCAGTGGTTGGTTCGTTCCTTTTACCCTGGAGGGTCCCTTGGGAGTCGCAGGATTGGAATTTAGTTATACTGCTTAGGCAGTGCGGATATATTTTATAATTTTACTTCGATTTATTCTTTGTTTCGAATTATTTCACTTAATCACTTAATCACTATCTTACAATATAAAAGACATCCGGCGGCCTCCTACGCTGGTCTTTTGGAGTTGCTCCTTTTTGTCCTGCGGCAGCGGCGAGACTACTTGGGTTCCTTGGTGACACGGGGTTGCATAGTATCCTGCGGGCAGACACTAGACAGGATTGTCGGCGGTTACGGTGTTTGACCTGACGGGGTTCGCGGTGCCGGAAATACTCGCGGTTGTTAACTAGTGGCTACTTGAGGCACTCTCACTTTAATAACTTGTAACTATTTGAGGTACGTTTGCGCGACACGAAAACCGACAGGTCCCTGTTCGGGCGCCAATTAAAAGGATTAAAGGATATTTTAAAGAAAAGATCGACTTTATTATCCGGGAGTTTCTTTTTAAGTAACTTAATACAATTTTTAATTAGCCTAAGGGACTGCTACCGCTGCTGCCGCCGCTGTCGCCGCTGCCGCCGCTGTCGCCGCTGCCGCCGCTGTCGCCGATGCCGCCGCTGTCGCCGATGCCGCCGCTGTCGCCGATGCCGCCGCTGTTGCCGGTGCTGCTGGTGTCGCTGCGGCCGCTGGTGTTGCTGCAGCCGCTGGTGTTGCTGCAGCTGACCTCAAATTGGGTCGCGCGATGGTGCGCCGTCGATGCTGTTCCCACGGTGTGGGACTGCTGACCAAGCGCACGTGCCGGATGTCTTGCACGCCATGTGCAAGGTGGGCAGTGCATTGGTGCACTATTTGTTCTTAACTTATATATATTTTAATTATAAAGATTTAGTCCTTGTAGTGTTGTTCAATTGTTTTTGAAAATATAATAACGGTATCCATATAAACATGACATGTTTTCTTTACTTGATCTCTCAAAATATCATCCATTGCACGCTGGAATATTCTCGGAGCGTTCGTTAGCCCGAATGGCATTCTCAAAAGTGCATATTTTCCGGTGCTTATGGGGTTGTCTCAATGCCCGTTTCTTTCATTAGAATTTGTTGATTTCCGGACTGTAAGTCGATCGTGGAAAAGTATTTAGCTGTTCCGAGGTTTGACAAAATAACCATTTGATATCTATCTGAAATAGTATTTTTATTAAGCTTTTTATAGTCTATCACTAATCTGAGTTTTGCAGTACCATCTTCATTGAAACCCTTTTATAGTACCACTAAAACAGGAGAATTATAGGGACTTCTACTTGGCCTTATAATTTCTTCTGCTAACATACGATTGACTTCAGAGTTTACGAAATCAATAGCTGATTAGGCGTAGTGATACCGCTTGCTATAAATAGCCCTATCGTTCTTGGTGTTTATTTCACCGCGAATATCTGTCCTGAAAGGAATTTGCATGTATATCATTGAGTGCTTTGCTTTGATAATATTTATTATCTCGCTTTGCAAATACTTGCTTTAATTTGAAATTGATTCACACATATTTTTTATTTAATGTTTACTGGATTGTTCAACGACAGCGTGTTCAGGAGCTTTAAATCCTAAACTTATACTTTGATCAGTTTTTACAGACTCAGTTCTGATTTTGGCCTTTTCATCGAAGTATTTTCGAATAATAGTTTTCTTAAACGGAAGGATATTCGATTCCATTGACAAGAAAAATTGGTTAACTGAGCTATTACAATCATTAACCTGATTTTCTTCTTTGTACCCATATTTAATTACCTCTTTTCTGTGTCAATAACTGCTCCGATTTTTTTCAAGAGGTTGTAACCTACTAATAGGTCTGAATTTAACCCATCTATTTCATAAAATGTATATCGCGCATCAAATATAGTTATCATATGATAGTTATATAATTATTGGATATTAATTTACTGTGGATACTCTTTTGTATATAGAAAGTTCATTTTAGTAATATTATAAATCCCGTTCTGATATAGCATGAGGTTGCCCATGTGTCAATGAAAACTATTTAATCCTACTCCTGATTCTGGCCTAAATAATGGTCCTATTCGATGTTATTTAGTCGCATAGTTCTATTAGCCGGTTGGTTAACCTGAAGGTTCTCTTTTATTCTGTGTTTAAAATGTGGTTGTCTCTGTCTTTTTATTCTGATACCATTTATTCTGATTAAAATTGTTATTGTCATAATTATTACTGCCCTGATTATTGGTATACTTTGATCTGTTCTGAATCTGTATAGATTCGTCTACATCAATTGGTTCTGCGTTGTTTTGTTGAGATCTATAGGAATTCCATTGATTTTGGTTATTATTATGGGAGTTATATGGTCTGCTTTGATACCAATTCAGATTTTTATTTTGATTATAATTATTTCTTTTATGATTATCTGGTTGGATAAACCTCAAGTGGTTAGTATTCCTGTGATCATTATTATAATTAATATTGTGACTTTGCCGGGGTTTATTATTTGAATTTTGATGCCCAAATAAGTTAGTATCGTAAGTCCTACGTTGTGATGTTGTAAAATTGTTTGCGAATTGAGTTGAATATTATTGCTTTCAAGTTCTTAAACCATTACCATTGCGTAAGGTAAGTCTGGTGGATTCATAGAAAACATAACATCTGAAATATGACCGTTGAGACCGGTTATGAATACTAAAGTGCGGGGCACGTGGAGGGATTAACTTCCAATCGATCCCATCAGCTAAACAGGCAAAAGATATCGATGCTGAGTGTTGCTCGTTTAAAAAAAAGTTACTTCAGCTAGGCAAGCTCGCTCTTTGCACAGACAAAGTTCGTAGCATTGTCACTCCAAATGGTACGCGGACTGCCCCAAAGGCTGATGAATCTTTTCAGCGCTGCGATGAAAGAATCCGTCGTGAGATCCTTTACCACTTCCAAATGAGTGGCCTTCGTGGAAAAGCAGACAAATACAGCGATGTAGCACTTGTGGGGTGCCTTATTTCTGGTCTCTATCTTATAATAAAATGGCCAACAATAGTCCAGTTGGATTAGGCTGCACTCGATTTGCTGGTAGGCTATTCATGACGTGCTCCCAAGTCACAGGCATCATTCGGAAACATCGGACGATTGATGCCGCTGGTGACGAACTTGCGGCCTCAAATCGGCCAGAACCTTTGCCATAATGCGGCAAGCAACACCTGTGATCCTGCATGCAAATATCTTTCATGATAATAAACGATGATTGCCTTGGTGACTGGATGATCTTTGGGTAACAGTATTGGATGCATCGAGCTCGAAGTAACCCATCGGATCCGAGTATAGGCTTAAGCGAAACCAGCTTGCTGTTCTGTGGACAAGGCTTGCGCTGGCTAAGAAATGCATACTCCTTCGCCAAGGTAACCTGTTGAATGCTCGTCAAAAGAAGTACATTTCATGAGTTGATCTCCACCGAAAGACGACCTTTTAACGGCGCACATTTGGCTCTGCAATTTGAGATGAACCGATAAATGTATGCAAATACTCGCTTCAACTTATCAAAAGAGTTCAGGTATTTGCAGTTTGACGAACTATCCATGCAAACGGTCCCAATTAGAGTCGCAGAACGGCGATCTGGAAGATCCTATACTGCATCCAGCAGGGATGGCCAATTCGACGAACTTTGCAGAAGGAATGGAGGCCCGTTAGCCCAAAGGAAATGCTCCAGCAATTCTGTCGGGGTACATCCTCGCGTCTTTCGTCATCTCCTGAATTTTCGCGATTCTGTTTGATACGAAAACGTTAAACTCCTTCGGAGGCTGCCGAATCCACGCTGACACAATAGACCAGTCTGACCAGCAATACATGGCGCAATGGAAACCTATGGTTGTCTTGACGTTTACGATTAGCTCAGCCAATAAAAGCGCTGCGGAAAGCTCTAATCTTGGAATTGTTATGGCCTTCAATGGAGTTACTCAAGACTTGGCACAGAGCAGATGGACTTTTAATTCTCCATTGATCTCTGATTCCAAGTATATGCCAGCATCGCAGAATCCATGCAACTCAACGGAAGCCCTTGGTTGTTGCAGTACGAATCGGGGATATTTTAAGTTCTGTACGACTGATAACTGTGAGTTCAACTTCCCCCATGAAGACAAATCCAAGTTTGCACTCCATAGAGATTGCAGAAAGATCTTAGATTTTTTGACAATTGGGGTTATTAGACTAAGTAGATCATATATAGGCAGTTGAGAAAAATTAAATAGGAGTTGATCAGAAAATGGATCCCAGACTTGTACCAATGCCTTGGCGATATACGATGCATCATGAAATTTGATTAACTGCTCCTTGTCGCAGTCAGACTCTCCTTCCAGGGCTGCTGAATAATTCGAACAACATTTGCGGATTGGAAAGTGGCCTCGCGACAGTAGTTCCTTCACCTGACGACGAATTTCTCTCAACTCCTCAACTGAGTCCCCACCATAGATTAAGTCATCCACATAAAAATCTCTAAGAACAATTCTTGCTCCAATAGGAAATGATTCCTCCTCATCGTAAGAAAGTTGATGCATGGCTTGGTTCCATAAGTTACCGTGTTCAATTTAAAAACACTCAACTTATCCGTTGGTTCTCTCGCCAAACGATAAACTAAGAAAAGTCATCCGGTTGCAAAACTCGCACGCCACGGTACATGTTGCAGATAACTCCACAAAGGGCAACTTTAATGTTGCTGAATAGTTGGCCCTGCAAGAAGTAAGTCGTTCAGAAGTCGTGGCCTACTCCCTCAAAAATGCTGAATACTGAGATTTTAGGGCTGAGTTTCTATATAGTTTAGCTTCCAAACTCTTAAAACGACGACGAGCCAGGCAATAAGAATCACCTAGAGATTCGAATGCTGAAATAGACAAGGGACGAACAGAGTATTGACCGTTTCCAAGTCTAGTGTAATTTTTATTAAAAAGTTGCTCGCATCTCAAGTCTTCCGGCAATAATGATGGCTTTGACGAAGTGAAGTCCTGAATTTCCCAAAATCGCTTTACTATGGCGGCAAGTGTGTCATCAGGATGATCAGGATGATGACTGCTAAAACCGATTTATGATTTTGCATATTCCAACCAAGTTTGGTGTTCTGAAGAGTTGGTAAAAGTCCTGTCTAAATGAATTTTTCCCATAGAAATTTCAAAAAACAAACCAGCGGCAAGTAAAAGGTAAATTCGTTGTGATTGATTGAAATAAGGATCAGCGAGCGAAATGTTTTGCCGAATTCTCCATGATGTTGCATTTATATTGAAATGGGGCTGATAATCCGTGATACTGTGAGCCACAACAGCTGCAAATGACGCACGATAGCTGGCATCCCGTGATTGCGCAATAATATCGACTGTCTTATCAGAAATCATGGAAGATCCGCCTATCCCAGAAATCGAGGTTTGCGATTTTCTATGATTCAAATTTAATTGACTAGCTAAGCGAGAAGTTTTGAAGTTTAGCTAAGAGGCAGAATCTAAAATTGCTCGGCATAAATGCTCCAAATCTATTTCTTACGTATATTATAGAAGTCGAAAGCAACACGTAATCAATCGGCATAATATTTGAGGCTTTGGGTGGAGGGCTTGATAAGTGATGATCAGGATGAGATGATGCTTGAGAACATGATACTAATGCTGATCAAGTAGATGGTAATGGCTGAGAGCTCGAGGATGGATCACATGATGGAGATGAAAATGAGATGAATGGTGCAGATTCATGTGTAATAATGAATGGTGCATCAAGCGACAATACCTGCAGTGAGTCGACTTGCAGTGCTGCAAACTATGCCCCTTGCGCAAACAGTTTAGGCAAAGGTGCAACTTTTTGACTTCTCTATACCGAAGATTTTGACTCAAATTTAAAAATCAAGAACACTTTGGCAAATAATGATCACTTGCATCGCAAAATAAACATATCGGTTGACTTGAGTTAGTGGCAGAAGCAATAAGTATATTTTGATTACATTTGTGCAAGTTTTTTCCCACCTGCTGGCCTGGTGTTTGAGTTTCCAAGGCTTGATCCAAGTTTTCCATCATCCTGCACCTCTTCTCCAAAAACGACTCCATAGCATTCCAGGTAGACAGCTCTGTGATCGACAAATCCTCTTCCCATTTTTCCTGCGTCCTCTGGTCCAGCTTTCGAGTGACGATGTGAATCAGAAGTCCATCCAAAATTTGTTGCGTAGTGGGTTCGAATTGCTCGCAAATGTGAATTCATGCAATCACTGAGCTCCCGAAGACCCTTTGAGGATGTAAAACTTTATTATCAAATCGATTTATAATTGGCATTTGAGGGTTTGAGTATGGTCTCCAGAGCCCGCCTAAACTCGACCGTAAATATTGTAATTTTTCAATATCACTTAGCTCATCATCATTTCCGATGACCGTAGTGAACGTCGTCAGAAAAGCCGGCCACTCAGAAAATGATCCATGAAAACGAGCAATTTCCAGATTTGGCAACCGAGGCTTCCTAGATCTAAAAGAATGATCCGGATTGTTAGTAATGTCAATAGATGTTGAATGGGCAGCGGTTAAAGTCGGCAATTGCGACTTGTGATGAGCAGCTAAGCCTCGGCTTAGTTTCGCCTTTACATCCATGAAAACTCCGGAAAATTCAATTCGATTTAGTATTGATAAGTGTTGCATCATTATACCACTGTGTAAAACTGGACGGCTTATAATCGTTTTTTCACACCAAATCACAGTATTGTTATGTTGCATGGAACAGGCGGTCGATGAAATGCAGAATTCCATGATTCTGCTCCCTCTTTTTTAAAGAAACTAACTGGAAGAGCTGATTTTTCTGTAATATGACTTGAAGGTATACAGATTTAGTAAGCCATAAGAAAAAATGTCAATATTCGCAGCATTAACCGTTCCACATGTTAAAAATCTTAACATTTTCTGGATGTAAGGTTAGAACTTTTAAAATAAAATTTCTGAGAAAGTGCACAAAAGTGCAATTTTATACTCTTAAAATATAACAAGAATTGAATGCTCTAAAACATACAGCGAATTTCTGAAGTGGAGAGAGCTGGACTCACTTTGTAGCTCAATTTTAATATTATAATACACTAAAAGTTTATAAATTTTTTAGGGTTACTAATTACATACAATTAAAATGACACCGCAGACTATTTCCACAGTTAACGACCATAAACATATATTTCAAGGCACTATGAATAAGATTGCATCCAAAAAGTGGCACTTCATTTGGAATTTGTAAATATTTTCGGCATTTTAAACTTGCACAATACATAAGCAATTTAACAGTGCTCGCCTCTTGTTGCAGTAACAGCTAAACTAACAACGGGTAACATAACAGAGCGCATCACCGTTAAGCTTTTATGTACGTAACATTGCAGATTCATGTTTTTTGAATACATTTCGGTCAATAAAAACCTATTTTAACGGGTTTTAAAAATTGGGTTAGTGCGCTGTCGGGAGGATGTGGACCGTCTTCTGTCGGTACCACGAGGCCACCGCAGGAACGGGACGGAGGCCTCCGGCCGTTGGCTCTCGCCGGCGGCCCGATTTGGCGATGGAGAGCACGATGTGGACATCGGCGTTGGCTGGGAGGATGGTCTCGATAGTTGGAGATGCGCGCGTGAGGGTGGAGGCGAAGGTGGCCTTGTCCGGGGTGCGCGTCGGATAAGCTGTTTTTCGTGGATGTGGAGCAGAGTGTGATGGTTCCCTCCGCACTTTTTGTAGCCGTCCGCGCTGCGGCAGGTCCCCTCTGAGTGCTGGTGTGCGAGGCAGTATTAATAAGTACTGCTCGCTGGAGCTTTTCAGCGCTCAGCTTTTGGAACCTCTTGCACTTCCGAAGAGGATGGATTCCCCGGCAGACTCGGCAGCGGTAGGGCTGTGTACCTCGGGAACGTCTGCTATCCAATGACTGCGCGGTGCGAGGACGAGGAGCCACTGTAGAAAAAAAGTTTTTCTGCGATGAAAAAAAAAAAAGAACAAAAGGAAAAACTTAGTTTAGGTATATTGCACTTTGGACCTTGAACGTGAGAACCTAATCCCTGGGAACGGAGGGTTCAATATCCTCCGCAGGGAGAAGTATAACTTTATGTACGGGGCTTTATTGTCTCACGAGAGGTGCGGATCTCGACCACTCGGATGAGATCATTGGCTCCTGGGAAGACAGGAAGAAGACACGATTCTGCCGAGCCGCCATTCGTTCGATGGCAAATTGCCCTCCTTGACGACTACCATATCGTCGATCTGGAGGTTTCTGGTCGGACATTGCCACTTATTGCTTTTATGGAGTTCTTTCAGATACTCCTCTTTCCACCGTGCACTAAACTGCTGGTGTTGGGTCTTAAGGTGTTGCCTCCGATTAAGTATCGAATTGGCTTCGCTCTTTATCTCGGGCCCAGCCGTGGCAAGCAACGGCCCTCCTACGAGGAAATAGCCTGGTGTGAGGGCCAACAAATCAGAGAGATCTTCGGACATCGGGGAGAGGGGTCTAAAATTGAGGCAAGCCTCGATCTTTGCGAGAAGCGTCGTTTGGTTGTGAGATCAGAGGTGGGTTCAAAATGGATAGCTTTCCCAGCAGACAAAAACTTCGTTTAAAATATTATAAACGATAGTTTTGCGGATTACAGGCGGACAAAACGTCCGTTTCCAGACTCAAAAATGATAATAAATTTAATCACCTGTCAGGGGTTTTGTGGCAGCAAAAGCTATCATTTACGGAACCCGAAAAAGATTGAGTTTACGGACCTTTTACGATGTTATTACAGTTTAGGCATTTTTACGTGGGACCCTTAAGGTTCGCTTTTTGTCCGTTTTAGAGTCATTTTTTGAGCATTCATCGAACGTAATGCAGAAACTCCGATTCTTTCTCCGTATGTAATATATTTAGCCGACATTTTTTGGATTCATCCGCACTACGTCCGCTTTTGGTCTGCTGGGTTGTTAGTAAAACACACAAACACACAAAAATATCCCTTTGCTATGAGACACGCTCTCCCCGTATAATTTTTGATTTCGAATGGTCCGGCGTAATCAACGCCAGTATAAGTGAAGGCCCTGTGTTTGCAATCGCTTCTTGTAAATCGAGAAAATCTTACACGGATTCACCACAGCCTTCACCAGATTCTTTATTTTTGGAATCCAATACTTCGATCGGATCAGGCGTACCATTAATTGACTACCGCCATTAAGAGTAATCTAGTGAGCGAATTGAACTAGAAGGCGAGACAGTCTGCACGCATAGTTCATCATATTTCAATCCTCTGGAAGCAGTCAGGCGACCAAATGCTCTTAAAAGGCCGTGTTGGTCGGTAAAGGGGAACAAATTCGCAATCGGACTTGACACGGGAAGGGGCCTTTTCTCTGCCAGAAGCTTCTGCTCTTGACCGTAGAGTGAGTCAGAAGAAATTTCGGTCTTGCGGCAGCGCTTGAGAAAACGGAGAACATAAACCAGGATCCGCAGAGCCTTGAACAGTTTGGAAAAACGTTCAAGGTATTCTGCTTTCGGGCGTTGCTGAAAGGCGCCTTGACGGCACGCTGTTCTAGTTCGGTTGGGTTTATGTCCCTTTGGAATGGCCATAGCTCTCGTGGCCCTTGCAGCCACTCTGGTCCGTGCCACCAAAGTTGATTATCAGCTAACTTGTGGAGGGATACGCCTCGACTGGCTAAATCGGCGGAGTTTTGTTCGGAAGGAACGTGGGCCCAACAGTCGACTGGTGTTGCCTGAGTGATCTTGGCAACTCGGTTGGCCACAAACATGGCCCAGTTGCAAGCAGGCTTTCGTAACCAGGATAGAACAGTAGTGGAATCTGTCCAGCAGCAGAGATCGGAGTTGGCTGTCGCCAAATGTGTCACTCGTGTTTTGGCTTACAGCAGACGAGTCAGAATCTTGTGACCCACCTCGACGCGGACGTAGATAGCCGCTCCACAGGCTTTCTGCGATGCGTCACAGAACCCGTGATGCTCCACAGTGACCTCTGGTTGATGCCTGACTCATCTCGGAACGTGGATCTGGTTAAGGTCCGAATATTCGTTCAGGAAGGATTACCACCTCTGACTCATTTGAGTAGGAAGCTTCTCATCCCAACTCAAGTCGTGCAAACAGATCTCCTGCATAAACATTTTTGAACGGATAATGAACGGAGCGAGCCACCCAGCTGGATCGAACAACCTCGCTATTTGGGATAAAACCTCTCGCTTAGTGTAGGAATACCGCTCAGTACACTCTTATAGTTGGAAGTCCACTTCCTCAATAGAAACCCGGCGGAGTTTAGAGCTACTTGCAACTCTTGGATTGAGTCTTGGCCTTCTTTTACGGAATCTGCCCCGGCCAGAACATCGTCGACGTACATGTGATGCTGAATAATGAGGCTGGCCCTTGGAAATGGCCCTTTGCTAACTGTTCAATAGCAAGGAAGGGCGCGCAGTTGACCCCGTACGTGACTGCCTGTAACTAAAAATCTCTGATATCTCCTTCCTAATTTCGGAACAAAATTCTTTGAAAGGGTGTGTGGTCGGGATTGACCCAAATCGCCATTTTAAGATCTGAATAGTCAGGTCGGACTGAAGGATTGGACCAGCATGAAGAATATCATTTAAACTGGTTCTATTTGTTGAGGGACTCGAAGTGTTAAATACAACGCGAAGCTTTGTCGTGGTAGTTTCGGGTTTGATGACCGCATGATGTGGAGAATACTAGGTAGGAGAACTATGAGTCGAAGAAGCTTTTTTCATATGACCCAGATCCAAATACTCTTGAATCATGCTGTCATATTGCTCTTTTAGGGGAAAGTCTCTCTCAATGGACCTCGAATATCCTAGACCGGATCCAGAATTTTCGGGGTCGCAGAAGGGGAGAGTCACCACATACCTCCCGCTTGCGTCTTTCTTCGTGGTTCGGAGAAAGTTCCTTTCTCAGTAGGAATCTGACTCTTTTACCATCTTTACTGGTAAATCTTCTACCTTCCAAAACTTGCTGAGAAGCGTGTGCAGTGAGTCGTCACTGGTTGGGCGTACTTGCGTCGTGAAGGATGCAACTCTGTTACCCTTCACATGGGAGATCGGCCCCGTAAGCACCCATCCGAAAATGGTCTCTTGGTCTAGCAGAGAGCCAGAAATACTTCGTCGGGTGCCCATTGGAGAGCGGGCAGGTCTTTCAAAGAATTCCGGGAGATTGGCTTCGAGGGCGATTTGCCCGCTAACTCTGGAAGGACACAGGCTGCAGTGTCTAACGGTAGACCCGGCCTGGTAGGGGAGGGAATTTTGAAATGGCATAGCCTGGTAGACTTTGCGAAACTGACTGGTTCAGTCCTGAGACTTGAGTCTGAATGCTGCGGAATGGCAGCTTGATGAGGTTGAAAAAGCGTTCGGAAATAAAGGTCGCTTCGGATCCCGAGTCGTGCTCGTGCTCGGTAATTTGTGCCCAAATGACACACGTCAATAATTGCCGTGCTCAGCAAAACGGCCGTCGTGCCAGAGGCAAATTAATTCTGTACATTCGTGGATGAATTACGGTTGGAAGGTCCCGAGGTAGGCTGTGCAGAGGACGAGGAGGTTGCGGGACTCACATTTTCGGGATTAGCTGTGCCACGATGCGGCAGCGTATGGTGTCTCTCTTTGCAAGTGAAGCAGCTGTGTGTGCTGGTGCAGTCGCGTAGCTGATGGCCTCTCGAGAAGCAGTTTAGGCATAGCTGCATCTTCTTGATGTAGCCGGAACGCGCGTCGACTGACATGTTGAGAAAGCGCGGGCACAATCTAATCGGGTGATTCTCCTTGGAACATAAGTCGCAACATCTTGGCTTGGTGCAAACTTTTGTTTCGAAGGATTGAAGCTTCTTCGGGATGGCTGGAATAGGCCTCATATCCTCGATTGCTTCTAAAGTGCGATATCTTTCGCTCAGGAAGGCGTTTATCTCTTCCCAAGCCGGAATGTCAGACTTTGACGTAAGGTATTGTTCCCATAAGGACAGGGTCACTTTTGGCAGTTTAATTGCGCATAGGAAAACCAGATTCTTGGGATATGGAGCTCAAGTTGAAAAGGAGTTTGAGCTGGCTGTTGACTAAAAGTCTTTTATTTTGGAAACGGTCTTAAAGTGCTTCCCACGCCGAAGCGAACCCGTCATTTGTGAGAGGGGATTTGGACACAATGGCTTTTGCCTCACCGCTCTTCTTCGTAAGAAGATGAAACAGTTTTTCGACCGGTATCAGCCTGGGGTTGTTGACATAAACTGCCATGTACAGATCCCGGAAGGTGGGCCATCGGAGGTAATCCCCGTCGAAAACTTCCGTATCACAAGGAGGTAACCGGCAACCGGACGAAATGAAAGGCTGGGGTGAGGCATTGGTCTGTCGATATTTTCGCCAATAAGTGCTGCACATGACTCGTCTACTGAGTAGCAGTAGTCTTATTTTGTCTGCAGCAGCGGCAATGTGCTGAGGGATCCCTCTTGGGCAATAAGATCAGAGCACGATTCATACTCCCTTTCTACTTTGTCCCATAAGGCTCGCTCTTGTTGCAGACGGACTTGCAAAGTATGTAGAGAAGGAGGCGCTTGATCAGGAGTATTGATCTTGGCTTCGAAGATGCTAACGCGATCGCTGACTGCAATAAATTTGTGCAACGCCGCGGTTGCGGCGGTTGGCTGGTCTGAGGATGCCATTTTTTTCGCTGATAGCGCGGGTAACCCTTAGGAATTCGGGTCCGGACGCAGAGGGATTCTCTGGCTTGATCGCAAGTGAAGACTCGCTAGAAGATTTCGCCAACGTTTTGGAAATATCAATTTTAGGCGTTGTCTTAGAGCTTGTCGATGGTGATCTCTAGGAGTAGCTACAGCTCTGACTTTTGGACTCGCAGACCTAGGTGCTGGCTTAGCGCGAGAGGCAAGCGGAGAGCCCGGGTTGGCTTTTTGTTTTTTTCCTGGAGCAAAAGTCGCTTTCTTGTCTCTCTCTACGGGCATACTCAAGTTACGCTCTTACGAGAAAAACAAACGGAAGAAAGACAACGAAGCCTGGGCGCCGATACCGAAGGATGGAATTTTAAACCCAATTTGGCATTAAAACTACCTAGAAAGCCTGTGGAATTGGCTATGCCTTAAATCTACGGAAGCGCACGAAAAACCGAAAGAAAAAGAAAAATCTATAACCCGAAAAAGATATAGCTAAAAAATAGCCTGTGAAGTTAGCTATACTTTGGATTTAAGGAAGCGCACGGGAAATCGAAAAAAAAATTAAAACCCCCAAGCAATAGCTAAAAAATAGCTAGAAAAAGCAATTGAATTTAGCTAAATTTCGGATTTAAGGGAGCGCACGGGAAATCGAAAAGATTTAAAATTCGCCACAAAATAGCTAAAAATAGCCACTGAAGTTAGCTATAATTCGGATTTAAGGAAGCGCACGGGAAATCGAAAAAATTTAAAACCCACCAAAAAATAGCTAATAAATAATCACTGAAGTTTTAGCTTCACCAACAATTTAAATAATATTAAATACGTTAACAAAAAAATATTTTTTTTTCATTCGCACCGCGCTTTGCGGCCAGCAGGGAGCCGATGCTGTAGCGAAGGCCGGGCTAAAAAGTGCGACCAGGCGCAGTTAAGGTTCGAAGCCTCCGCCCCGGGTACGGAGATTCAAAAATAGCGGGGATCAGCCTGCCTTGCTCGATGGCCAGAGAAGTAAGGAAAAGAGGCGAGATCCGAATGGGATGGACGAAGTGCAGAGTGCGGGAGCGCGAGGGCCCTCCTTGATGCTTTAGATGCCTGGAACTGGGGCATATCGCCAGCAGATGTAAGAGGCTTGTGGATAAGAGCGGCTGCTGCATCGGGTGCTGCGAAGCAGGATACAGGGCAGCTACATGCTACATGGAGCCGCTGCACCCCCCCGGTAAGGGTGCTGGCAGCTGTGAGACCAACGGTCGATCCGGCAGCAGAAGCAGACCGATCGGAATTGGCGGTGAGGGTCCCCCAAGGATGTCATGCAATTGCTGCGGCGGACGGTCCGCAAGGTAGCAGCTGATATTGCTTTTCTGAGCGAACCGGCAAGGCGGCCCTTTGGCTATGCGGCGACAGGCGACATCGGATGTTCTGCATCCGGGAAGCCGATGGTTTCGTGCGCGCAGAAGTCGGTGGCTATTGGATGTACAGTTTCTACCTTGCGCCTAGTCTGCCGTTAGAATCTTTCAGCAGGATACTCGACGAACTTTGCTACGACTTGCGCGGTAGGTCGAACGTGATAGTTGGAGGCGACTTAAATGCCTGCGCCCAGGAGTGAGGATCCACATCGACCAACGCCAGAGGACGGGTGGTGCTAGAGGCCTTCGCCTTGACAGATGTTGTCCTTCTGAACCACGGAGAGCGGCACACGTTTGTCAGAGCTGGAGCTGCCTTAATCATTGACCTCACTTTTGCGAGCACTGCAATCTCCCATAATGTCAAATGGGAGATCAGCGACGCATATACGGGGAGCGGTCACGAGGCGATCCTCTGTTCTGTAGGAGAGTCCGAGGGTCCACGCGCCGGGATGATACCCAACAAAGCATACCGACCAGACACGCTTTGCACGCAGTCATTCACGGACGCGCTGGAGGGCTTGTCAGTTGTTGCATCAGTTGGAGCGAACGAGTTGGCGAACCAGACCGCAGGACTTGTGGAATATGCCTGCGACAGGAGCATGCGGCTGAGATGGGCGTTTCGGAGGAACAAGAGGCCTATGTTCTGGTAGAGCGACCCGATAGCCGACCTCCGGTCCACTTGCCTTCGCGCTCGGAGACATATGACGCGGGCACGCCCCTTTCAGCACCGGAAACACTGGACGGCATAGTGTAAGCCCTGGCCCGAAGAGGTGATTAGGATGGGACGGAGCGTATGCCCCAAAAGGCGCCGGGGCCGGATACAGTACCAAGCCGTGCGCTGAAGCTGGCCATCGCGTGGCATCCAAAGGAGTTCGCTGGCTTATACTCAAGGTGTTTCGAGGAGGGTACCTTTCCAAAAAGGTTGAAGAGGCAAAAGCTTCTGCTACTGGCCAAACCGGGCAAACCGGGCAAGCCGCCTGGAGAGCCGTCCTCTTATAGGCCAATCTGCCTTACCGACACTACGGGCAAGGTGTTCGAAAATTTAATAGCCGCTAGGCTATACGCCGCCATCGAGAGGGCCGGAGGCCTCTCGCCTAGTCAGTTTAGTTTTAGAAAAGGGATGTCAACGCTGGACGCAATCGAGGCGGTGAAGGAGAGGCAGGATTTGCGGAAAAGAGGTGGGAAGGCGGTTTCAAGAAATACTGTTTGGTGGTCACGCTGGACATAAGGAACGCCTTCAACACTGCTGACTGGAATCGGACGCTGAAGTCCCTTGCATCCCTCAATATCCCAGGATACCTACTGGAGATCGTGAGAAGCTTCTTCAGCAAGAGGACTCTCGTCGTGGACACGAATACGGGTCCCAGAGCATACGAAGTCTCAGCCGGAGTCCCGCAGGGCTCCGTGCTGGGACCCCTGCTCTGAAAAACCATGTACGACGGGGTCCTGCGACTCCCGATGCCCAGCGACACCAAGATCGTTGGCTTTGCGGACGATATAGCTGTGGTAGTAGTCGCGAAGGAGCGTGCGGCTGCGGAGGAGAACGCTAATGGTGCGATCAGAGCAATCGAGGTGTGGCTCTCGAACGCTGGTCTAGAGTTAGTGGCGCACAAGACGGAGGCAGTTTTGATTTCGAACAGTAAAAAAGTTGAAACGGTGGAAGTCCTGGTCGGAGGAACGGCGATAAAATCCCAGAGGGCCATCAAATACCTGGGTGTCCTCCTCGATACAAGGGAATCCTTTAAGGAGCACCTCCAGTACGCCCAAAAGAAGGCCAGTGGGACTGTAGGAGCACTTTCTTGGATGCTGCTAAACACCAGGGGGCACAAGCAGAAAACAAGGACTCTGCAGGCAGCCGATGCAGTCGCTAAGGCCGAACTGAAAAGCGCGGCTGGGAAAACGAGCTACGGAAGCTGGCAGGCCCGGTGGGATGCCTCGTCTAAAGGACGATGGACGCACAGGATGATCCCCAACATCGAGGCCTGGATGGAGCGGAAGCACGGCCAGGTAGATTTTTACCTGACCCAGGTGCGGCCACACTGATTAGATCCCTCAGGGCACTGGAGAGATCGAGGAAGGATCATACTGGCTAAGCGGCTTACCGTTGTGCGATGCAATGCTTTGTGGCCGTACCGCACAATCACGGGCCCTTGCCCTGTCATTCTGTCATCTTTTTTGTTATGGAATTTGTAATTTTTGTAGTTGTGTTAAATAAACGATTATACAAAAAATAAAGAAGAAGAAACGCCAGGCCATTATCTAGGCCTGGCGCAATTTTATTAATGGCGCAACTTTTATGCCTGGCGCAAATTTATTCCCGGCGCAACTCTTTTTCCTGGCCGGACCTGTGCTTCCTGACGGAGGGAAAACATATTTGACCGCCGAGATTTTTATGATGAATGTCGGTGAATATAGTCCTAATCAAAGAATAAACACAAAAAATTTGCTTTAGTAATAACTGTTTTAAGCGGGCCAAAAGTCAAAAGTTGCAAACATGTACTCAGACTTGCACGCCACTGAATATATATAAAAATTTTGAGGATTGTGAGCCGGCACCGAAAATCGGTACACACAGTGCCGCTAAAAATTATTCGCCAGGAGGACCGGCACGCCTGCAAAGAGGCGGCATCGGAAGCCACCAAAGGCTTCAGTTATAGATAGTTTTATTTTGTTATCGGTCAAATAATTTTTTTAGTGTTCCTTTTGTATTTGTTTTAATTTTTTTTTTGTGTCTACTACATAATTATTTATTTATTTGATTTATTATTTTTTTAATTATTTGTTTATTTATTTATTTAATTTTTGGCATGTGCCTTTATTTATTTTTTTTAATTATTTATGTGCTTAAATTATTATTATTTTTATATATTCTTTTCCGTAGACCCAAAACTTTTTTTAAACTTTATTCTCCAAATACTTTGTCCCAACACGAATAGTCCGCCCCTTCTCAAAACGGGTAGGTTAGGCACTTCGAAATTTTATGGTGGGAAATTAATTGTTTTAAATGAGGTCAGTTTTCTTCAGAATTAGGTCATTATTTCGGTATTGATGTTTGTTATAAAAAAGGATTTGGGTATCTACTTTTATAAATTAAAGAGAAGAAGAGAAAATGATAAAGCAAGATATAATTGTTAATTATATATATATCTCAATCATTGCTCATTAAAAAAACTGAAAAAATTAGAGAGCATGGTGAAGGAGTCAACTCAATAAGGGAGAAGGAAGGCGTTAGAGTAAAGTAAGCGGGTGTGAGAGATCAAACAGGGGCTGCTGCAATAAATCTGCAAGCAGACTGCTATGGCAGGGAGGGCGAGCAGACGGGCTCCAAAAACAACAGGAGTCCCGAAGAAACTGACTGTTTAGTGTAGTTTCGTTAAGTTTCGAAGTTTGTTTAAATGTCATTGTGATGTCGGTGTGTAGTGTTGTCGAACGTCAGATCCTCGTATGAGGATATCGATGTTCACTGGTCATAACGAGAAATTGCGGAGTTTGCCGATGTATAAGTATGTATGTGAGATTGCGGAGTGAAAAAATTATATATTTATATATTTCTTATGGCTGTTTTATTTGATTTTATGTTTATTTATTAATAAAAAATTTTGCTCTTTAAAAGTGTGTTTTATGTAGGTTTTAGTTTTTTATTTCGGTGTATGTATGTATATTGGAAAACTATAATTGTATATAGTTACTATAATCTGTGTGGATGTATTTTATTTAATAATTTATATAATTTGTGTGTGTCTTTTTATTTGGTGTGTATGTATTTTTAGAATAATTAATATAAATTGTGTGTGTGTTTTATTTGTGGAATAATTAATATAAATTGTGTGTGTGTGTTTTTATTTGTAGAATAATTAATATAAATTGTGTGTGTGTTTTATTTGTAGAATAATTAATGTAAATTGTGTGTGTTTTAAAAATGATTGTATGTTTTATTTTGTGAATAATGAATGTAGTTTATTTTCGGACTTGTGTATGTAAATTGAATGTGAATTTAGGTATATGAGAAATATATAAGATTGAACACCAGCGGATCACAGCGCGACTAAGTAGGTGCCGAGAGGGGCAAAGTACTTTTCTACTTAAAAATGAAAAATTCGCTGCAGCTGGGTGTATGTCTGTATATACTGTCACTTTCACTTTAAATCGGAATCACTTTCGGAAAGAATAACGCCGTTGGAAAAGGAATATGGCGACCATGGACAAGTGCACTGTAAACTCTCGTAATTATCTGCAATTTTCGCGAAAGGTGCTGGATTGGTTCATGATAGATCCAGCTCGATGAAATGGAGGGGCGGAAAAGTACTAGATGTCTTCCTTCAAAGTTGAACTGTAGTGGCGTGGTGGCGTCGCTGTGGAAAACCCCATCGAAAAATTGCGAACAAAAAAAAAAGAACTCTGCACTTCACACAAATTCACGTTTTATTAGCTTCACTTCTTGCTTAAGACTAATTTACATATTGAGAGCGCCGCATCTCGGCGCCCGGTGGAGAGGCCCTTTGGAAGCGAAAAGAGGGGGGAGCGCGTGAACGGCCGATGAGCGGGAGAGCAGGCGCAAGCCCTAGCGGCACGAACACCGCTAGAGCGAGCTTGCTCGCTCCCACACTGCCGCTCGAAACTGAGCGCGACAGCTTTATCGAGATAAGAAAGAAGAGAAAAGAAAGGACGAAAGAGCGCTGCAGGTGCAGTCGTACACCTATGCGCGCATGACTAGGCGTTGCCCATCTGCTCCGAACACCATCTTTGAATACATGTATTGATTTCGCAGGACCCTATTATATAAGATGTTCAAAATATAGAGGCCAGACAACCTATAAAGGTTATGTAGCGGTATTTGTGGGTATGGCAACCAAGGCGAAAGACTTGGAAATTGTAAGTGATTTGACTTAACGGTTTACGGCAGGAAGAGGAAAATGTGCTAATATCTATTCCGACAATGAGACAAATTTTGTAGGCGCAGCAAGAATGTTAGACGAAGATCTATCTAAAGCTATAAAAGAAAATTCTATGGTTGCGTCTCAGCTCGAGAAAGAGGGCATTGAGTGGCATTTATCCCGCCGGCAAGACCTCACTTTGCAGGTATCTGGGAGGCTGGAGTAAAATCTATGAAATACCATCTGAAACGAGTGATTGCGGATAGTATATGGACGTACGAGGAAATGTCTACCTTGCTATGCCAAATAGGATTTTTGATCTCACGGCCCCTATATATATCAGATAATAATATAGCGGATAATGAAGTCTTTACACCTGGTCACTTTTTAAAAGGACGACCGCCGTTAGAAATTATTGAACCTATAAATGATAACGAAAAAATATGAAATTTTCATTGGAGGAGATTAATTAAAAAAAATAAAAGATATTTTTGGAAGAAATGGAAGGAGGACTACTTGCATACCCTGCAACGAAGGTATAATTGGAAAAGAATGCTCCAAATAAGAAGAAGGACAAGTGGTACTCTTGAAAGATGAAAATTCCCATCCAGCCAAATGGCCAATGGCAAGAGTAGAAGCTTACAAAGGTAACGACGATCGTGTGAGGGTTGACAAGGTTAAAAGCCCAGACGCTTCATTTACAAGACGCATTAGAAAAATTTGTCCTCTGATGGGTGTCCGACAAGCAGATGACGCAGGAAAAATAAGAATAGGTAGGTAACAAACGGGTGTCTCCTAGACTATCAAAGTTAAGCAGTATACTGATATTAATTTAGCTTGCTTTGCCTTGTCAATTATCAAGTGCTACATCATCAGCAATAAATAAAAAAATCTTTGATATTCAGAAACTTAATAGTACTGCGGCAATATATTAAGATCTTTTAGGAGAGGTAGAAATCGTACGTACCTCCTGGAATTTGGTGATTTATTATAAAATGATTCCAAAAAGTAATTCGCTTCTTAAGGGCTTTGAAGAGCAATGTAGTTTATGCAAACTAAGTTATGGGATCTAGAAGAAAAAAATAGTTTAATCATGGTAGGCTATTTACGAATATTCTTCTGCTAATCCAGCTTATAAGGTAAATTGCTAAAATGCAGCAAGGTCTTTCAGAGAATTTAATAATTCCTGGAAAACGGTCAGGTACGGAGCTTAAGGAGGAGTATACTCTGTTAACAGTCAGGGGTTTATTTGTCGACGATAAATTGATCATTATCGGTAAGGTGCCCCTTTTTAGTAGGCATCCGTCTAAATTGTTTAGACTCATACCGGTGCCCATGCGAAAAGAAGATCAGATGATAGTAGTGTATACAACTTCCCAATATTTAATTTATAATTTTGAGATTGATTCCTATCTTATTATGACGGAAGCAACCTTTAATCAATGTCAGAAATGGCAACCGAATATAAGGATATGCAAAGAATGCTCAGAGTTGTTTAAACTGCCTCAGCAAGGGGTTTTAAGCATCACGCAGTATTTTACGGCAAGAACCGACGATAAAATCTTAGTTGCCCACCATAATCTTTTATCTGAAAGCGAAGAAACATTTTCAACACCGTATATAGGAGATGTTAACGAAGTTTATAAAATTATTTGGGATCCGTTAAAACTAACAACATTAAATCATACTGCTGAATTAGAACGGATAAATGATGAAATGAAATATATTAAAGAATATCATTCTTAACTAAAAGAATTAAATTTCTATCATATTTCCGGACATGCTGGTCTAATAATCGCATTAATAGATATGCTAATCAAAGTAATTTTTGGAGTGGGGTGGATTTAACCTGGAGAACTCGATAAATAAAACACGAAAAAACTATTTCGGGGAATTGCGCGACGTGCGTCGGTCCTTATTGATAGAAGGAATTAGCACTAAAAACCAGAAGACTTAAACTTAGCTTCGGAGAGGGGATTGGAAGCTCTATGGACCGAAAGCCCAAAGAAAGAGGGAGAGAGAGCGAGGGTGTACGGGATCACACTGCCTCTGGACAATGAACGCCCTTTAGGCGTTAACATTGTACCCCCCCCTGGCGAGGATACGCAGCAAGAATATCAGGAAGACATTGCTCGGGAAAGCGTTGGATACGCTAAGCGCTCGTCGATATGTAGAAGCGTGTGGTGATCCTGACCACACGACTTGCATCGGTCGTCACTGCGACAAGATCCTGTGGAATGGTGGTGGGCCAAGCAATTGACGCAGTACTTCTTCTCGATGACAGCCTGGAGCCATTTCTCAGTGCTAAGTCGAAGAAATCGGTGGCACTTCCGAAGAGGATGGTTCCTTTGGCAGACTCGGCATGGGTAGGACAAAATACCTCGGGAACGTCTGCATTTGTACTCGTCGTATGGAACCCAATAATTGCTTGAATCGGGAGAAGTAGTAACTCGTGTGGAGAACGAGGAAATCCTTTGGGTAGGTGCGGATATTTGCCTTGCAGTATCAGGAGGATTTGGAACACTGGAGGATCAGTTGCTTGGATGCAACAAAGTGTGATGCCGACCGTGACACGTGAAACACTTGTGAGCGCTTGTGCAATTACGGAGTTGATGACCGCTTGCCAAGCAATTTATACACAACTGTTTTTTTTTTTGGGTGAAAGAGGAACGAGCCCCTGTCGTCATCTGGAGGAAGAGTGGACATTTACGCACTGGATAGTTCTCTTTTGAACTGTAAGGATGCTATGGCCGGAGTATATACTCAGTCGGCCCTGGAGTCCTCTACATAAATATTTATTTTCCCTGAGACAGGCAGGAGAATGGAGAGGGCCAGAGGCCGGGATTTTGCTTGGTGCCAAAGTAGCGGGCAGAGGGCGGAAAGCCCCATGAACCCGTACGGTTGCCAGGTCCGGAGAGGGGTCGGGAGGAGTCGGAACCAGCCCTGCCGTTCGGGTGCCGGCCGCCTTTCCAGAGAGAGACCACCGAAGAGGAGAGACGATCCCGCAATCCGGACATCTTTTCCCCGCCCCAAGGCGAAATGGAGTCGAAGGGGACCGATCCCGCGAGCCGGGTACCAGTGTTCACCTGATATCCGAGGGAGAGGTCTGGGGTGAGAACTACCGGTCACGGAAATCCGTGTATCGGCCGCCCTGGGTCCCCGAGAAAAGGGACTCCGAAGCGGTTTTCAGAAAAGGGTGCGCCGAGAAGGTGATCTGCCGGGAGGAGAAATATATTCCGCTGGTATGTACATTGTTTATGTCCATATTTTATTTATTATTGGTAATCCTAACTACTTCCTATAATCTCCTAGGGGTTGGCCCTTGGCCAGCTCACCCGTCTTCTACTCCAGCTCCATGTGGCTCGCGGTCGGCAACGTGTTCGAAGTTTCTTCCTTCCTTGGCTTGGGTTGGCACTAGAGGTCTGACGATTTCGGCTGCTTTACAACGGATCCCAAACTCCCGGCTATATACTACCTACTGATCTACCTTTCATACTAACGATGCTTATATACATTTTATATACAGTATTTAATTGTGTTGTGAGGCTCCCTCTCACTCCATCCCTACCTCGGGGATGTGGAAAAATGGTGACAAGGTCTCCGCCGCGAATGATTTTTACCCGGTAGCTGCTGTCGCCTACGAGATATCCTCGTAGATGGCTCCAAGGACCCCCAGGGCTGCTGCAGCCGTTTGCCTCGCCGCCATCGGCTCGACGGTTGCTAGGGCGGCGGGCGGCGTGGTGTTCCTTGCTGGTCGAGGCGGCGTCACAGCGGTTCCTCGTCCTCGTCCAGGATTGCGACTATCATGTCCTCCAGCGACCATCCCCCGCTCATCGCTGGCGAGGATGCTGGTCTCGTGGTGACCTCCACGAGTGGTGCTGTCGGGGCTGCAGTTCCAAGCCTGCTAGTGCTGGTGGTGACTCGGCATTGCCGCGGATCGGCGGAGTAGCTGGGCGGGATCGACGTTGGGTGGCTGCTGGCGGCGGTGGCGACTCGGCATTGGCGTTGATCGGAGGAATAGCCGGGCTGAATCGCCGTCGAGCGGCTGCTGGCGGTGGTGGCGACTCGGCTCGGTCGCGGCTCGGTGGAGTTGTCGGGTGAGGTCGTTGGTGGCTCCTCGGCGGTCGCTGGGCTGTAGGCGATCGGCGCCTATGGTGATGGCGATGTTAGCGGTTTGATCGCGGCATTTTTCTGTGTTATGAGGCTACCTCACAGAACATAATTCGCATCTCTTGGATATTGGACCGATTCTAGTACTGAAGGATTTCAGGACTCGAGGTGACACGTTGGAGGGTGTCGGTTTGGGCGGATGGAAGCGCAACGGAGAAGGCTGAATAGAGTCTATAGCCTCTAGAGCTCTATAGCGGTCAGTCAGGAAAGAAACGAGTTGTAGCCACAAAAGAATTTCGGTTTTATTTCATAAATATTGCTCCCATAATGAGAGCGTCAGCTTTGGACGCTGACCAGAAAACAATCCCAATTATCCGTAGGAAGACCGGAAATATTAAGGGACGTAAGGCAATTTTGATTTGTATTTTGCAGCTCCTTTAAGGCTGCCAAAGATTCGTGTATGATGGACTGCATCTTAAGCAATTTTTTCAGTTGACTGTTTATCAGCGCTGAGCGGAAACCGTCGTTGGCGAGTGGCAATTTGGAAACTCTGGAATTGGCTTCATCACTAGTCTTGGCATTTAAATAGAACAGCTTTTTGACAGGGGTCAGCGCAGGGTTGTCAATATAGACCGCTGTGAAAAGGTCTCGGAAAGTCGGCCAGCGAATATAATCGCCTGAGAAAACTTCCGTTTCGACCGGAGGAATGCGAGAGCCAGACGGAAAGGAATTTTGGGGGGCAGGGGATTGGATTTGAGCTGCTTTGGAAGAGATCGCATCGATCTGTTCCATGAGCTGGGAGGCACACCTTTCGTAAATGAAATAGGCATATTTGGCCTTAAGAGTAGGCAAGGTGTCCGCCGCGTCCTCTAAGCCAACTTAAGCTAAGCTCTGAACAAATCCGGTCTGTATTAATATATATAGTATATATACATTTTTTTCCGAATGATTAATATTTGTCGAAAGCTAGATTTTGGAATTTAAGAACCAATTGGAAAAAAAATTTGAATTTTACTTTGTCGAATATATTGGTAATATGCGGAAGGTTCGGCCTTAAATCAATAATATTCACTGAGCAGGAAAACAGATATGGTCACACTAATGCGGATATGGAAGGGCACTTAAGTTTGTAACTGAATTATCTCTTTGAAATATTATAAAAAATAATTTAAAAATTATTTTCTGTGGGTGGACTTTTTCAGTTGACCGCTGCTGTATTTGGCGCGGTACTGTTTACAAAGTTAAGGCGTGCATGTGAATCTGGGCATTAGCCGTATGTCAAGGCAGAATAGCGGAGTCAACGAGAGGCGGAAAAAATTGTCAAAAATCGGAGCGTCGACTTGCCGACGATTATGTATGTAATTGCAATGTGTATATTTTTAGTTGAATGTAGTTCAGGTCAGGATGAAGCAAGGGGGAATGCATAAATAAATGAACAAATTAAATCGGCGTTTCTGTGGGCGTGGTTTTGGGATATATTAATTTGTAGTAGCTGTGGACTGTAATCGTAGAATAATTTACTTTTATATACTGGAATTATTTAAAATATAATACATTTAATAAGAACAATTTGGATTTATTTTTGCTGTGTAAAAAATTTAATTACTTTGCCGGTATATTTGGGACTTAATATTTATTTAATTTGGTAAAAATTGCTGGTGGCACTTATAGATCAGTGGAATGGACTGTATTGGAAATATGTAGGTGTATAAACGAAAATAAATGCAAGCGGAACACAGTGAACGAAGTGAAATTCGGAATTGGAAGTTTCACTGTGGCTTATGGCATATATTTAAACACACACTTTTGGGTTTTGGAATTCGCAGGAAATTAATAGAAATTAATTGCGCCAATTAAATAGGTTAGGATTTGGAATCGGAAGCTGCCGTAGTGTCGGATCAATCGGACTCGGATTTAGACAAAATCATAGAAATGACCGGCAGCAACAATGAAATGTTTACTTATCTTGTGCGGTCTTAAAGCCACCGAATCTGCTGTGGATGGAATTATCCAGCTCGAAGGACCAAATGTTGGAGTGGGGTGGCTTCAACCTGGAACACTCGATAAATAAAACACGAAAGAAACTATTTCGGGGTATTGCGCGACGTGCGTCGGGGTTTATTGATCGAAGTATGAATTAGAACTAAAACCAAGTAGACTTAAAACTAGCTTCGGAGAGCGGATTGAAAGCTTTATGGACCGAATGCCCAAAGGAAGAGGGAGAGAGAGCGAAGGTGTACGGGATCACACTGCCTCTGAAAAATAAACGCCCTTTTGGCTTGAACAGACTGCAAGCAATAACCTTTTCCAGTCCATTGCCAGGAATATAAATGCAAACAGTTAAGACAAAAAAAAAAAAAATTAAATTCTTTTAAAATTAAGATACAGTCCTGGCTGGCGAAAATCCTTCAGCTGAACCCTCCACAAGGGTGCCGGCTGGGCAATGGGCACTGTATAACCAGTACAACGGGTACTGCACTGCCGCCTGCTCTGTCCGGGAATGCCGTGTCATTTCTGAAGGAAATGAACCATTAGCCATGCTTGAAGGAGCCTGGCGGCAGGCATAAAACGCAAGTGGGTGGTTCCCCGGAAAAACACACCAGTATGAGTGGAGAAAGGAAGTCAACCGGGGTTGGAATGTCAACCCGAATGTCGGTGGGAAGCGTGATCGCTACCACCGGCGGGCACGGAGAGGAGGAATCCTCTCTGCGTGTCGCCAGCGATCACAACTCTGATGTGACGGGAGCAGGTCATGTCAGTTGCAATGCTATTGCCTCACAAACACTAACGCAAACGGAGAAGCTTAGCCGCTCAGGTGCCATAGTCGATACAGACTCGGACCTGGAGAGCGTGCAGCTCTCCAAAGAAGAGGAGGAAAGCCTTCTCCGCTCGCCGAAACCAGGCAGCAGCTCCCCGCGCAGGGACGGGCCGAAGCGTTCAAGCGAGGGGATGAAGGCAAAGGCGAAGTATAAAGCTGCTCTTCGCATCCAGAGCCGGCTGCAGAAAAAGGCCGCTCTATTCCCAGAGGAGAAGGCAAAGCTTACCTGGGCCGAGCAACGGATTGCTTAGGGCAGGCTGCACTTTGCCAGCCTCCCTTACAAGACATCCACGGGCGGATTTGCCAATAAAGTGGAGGAGACGCTCGCCAACAAAAGGCAAAGCTCAGCCAAAAGCGCCAACAAGGACGCACCGGGGAGCAAGCGGGGACGCGGGCCTAAGGAGGCGGGACCTCCCCCAAAGGCCCAATAAACCCGCTAAAGTCAATGAGGTGACCAAACGACATGTGATCGTGGCACTCACGACAGAAGCGAAGAAAACGGTAAGAAAACCGAGTCGCGGTGGAAGTTGGTGCATGCGCGGCTCGTCGAATCATTATTTGCACGGATGGAGGAAGCCCCCGAAGCTCCCATGCCCAAATTCGATTGTGCCGGATGGCTGAATCGGGTTAAGATCCTAAAGTGCATGGATGATCCGACGACAAAGTGGCTGACGCAAACGGTGTGCCAGTTGGAGGCGTTGAGGTAGGGGCCCAAGCTAGAGGTGGTGAATAGGGAGTTAATCCCGACCATCCCTAAGGCGAAGGTACTCTTCCCCATCGCAATCCAAGGGGACCCAAGGCGCTAAAGCTGCTGCAGCGGCAGAATCCGGACATCCCAATCGCGGACTGAAAGGTTCTGCTCATTGCGACCCCATTACCCAAGGAGGGGGGCCAAAGTGCAGTCCTCCAGATCAACGAAGAGGCGGAAGACATCCTTTATCCTAGATACGAGAAGATGGTGTGGGGCATGGGTAGCGTTTACCTGCGCGCTATCCCTATCCATTGGAGGACCTCTCGGATTGTCTTCCTGCCAAAAGCAGGGAAGGGCAGCCACGTGAGCCCCAAGGATTATAGACCGATAAGCCTCACCTCTTTTCTATTTAAGACGCTAAAAAAGCTGCAGGACTTACACATCAGGAACGATGTGGGAAGACTGCTGTCAACCAACCAGCATGCTTACACAAAAGGAAAATCAGTGGAGACGGCACTACTCTCATTAGTAGCCACCATTGAGAGAGCCCTAAATTATAAGTATGCGCTCGGAGTGTTCCTCCTGTGGAATCTTGTGGTGGATGACCTGATCAAGAGGTTCCAAAGGAAAGCCCCAAAGGCGAAGGAAGGACTCAGTATCAGTGACAAGACGGACCTCATTCTCTTCACCAAGTGATACAAGGTGGCGCTATGGACTCCCCCAAATGTTAACACAACCAGGCTGACCCCGAAAACACAAATAAGATACCTCGTGATTGTACTAGACAGCAAGCTGGCATGGAAGCCCAATGTACTAGAGAGGGTAAAAAAGCCACCGTAGCGCTATACGCATCTAAGAAGATGCTTAGCAGCACATGAGGTCTCTCGCTAGCCCTTATGCACTTTGTCGACATATCGGTGGTGTGTCCGACTCTTCTGTATGAAGTCTTATTGTGGTGGCAAGCCATGGTAAAGAATACGTACAACAGACTTATGGAAAGAACCCTGCGGCAGGCACTACTCTGCATAACAGAGGCGCTGGGATCAACCCCCACAAGAGCATTCGAAACCATAACCCCTAGACATCCACGCAGCATTAGGAAAATGTCAATGCAAGGATTCGGGAATAGTTCAATTGTTCGTGACATGATCAGTTTATCTGATGACATGATACCCAGAACGTGCCTGGACTTTAAAACGACAACACTCATGGGACCTGATGACTCGAAAACGTGTCAGGAACATGCTAAACACCTCAACATTTATACCGACGGCTTCAAGACAAAAGGAGGAGTAGGAGCGGGAATATACTGAACAGACCCTCGATTGAGGCTGTCGTATAAGCAACCAAGCCAATGCAGCATATTCTAGGCGGAAGTATTCGCCATCAGTAAAGCGGCGGAGCTTGCGCAGAAAATAGACCGTACACATGCGGAGGTCAATCTGTTCGGCGATAAGATCCATGCAATCGCCAGTGGTCAGTTTCGAAAATATTTGGCAAGCAGGGAGGCACTAGATATCCTCAGCACGACTAAGTCAGTGCCTTCAAGCTTAAGCGTGGGTCAAGATTATGCTCTTACGAGGTGAACTTGTTGAAACAGGGTACCCGAGCATAGCCGCATGTAGGCGAGCTTAAAAGGTATCAAGCATGGGTATAGACCAAGATCGAGTTTGTGAGAATCAATCTTGACGCAACCAGGGTAGCATGACATCACACGGTAACATAGCATAGAAAGGTGTACTACGGTGCGAACTAACGCAAACGAAGATCGCCGTCCCTGACCGACGTCCCCCGGACACGCACCCAGCGACCAAACAACCGGCCAATCCCGGTCGCACGACCATTACCGGATCTTAAGCCCCAGCACAGGATATCAAGGCCCAGTTTTGTGAACGCGAAGTCGCATTGAGCAAAATAATAAACCGAAACCACAATAATAATACTCTGAAAGTATATAAATAGTCTGTTTGGTTTGAGCTCGTACGATAAATCAATACCTGGCCCGCTCAGGGTAAAAAATACTCAAATACAGTTCAATAATTTTTCAGTGCGCTATGCACAATAATATAAATTTTATTAATTAGAAACATAAAATCCTTAAAAGAAATAACTATCTATGTCGTCGGTTTCGTTTTCCCCATTTTTTTTTTTTTTCAAATTTTAATAAGACGTCTAATGAATGGAGTAGTCTCATAATAGTAAATATAAATTTTTGTTAATTAGACCAAAATTCTTGGATATTTCTTCAAATTAGCATCTGGTGTTTTTACGAAGATCTTTTGATTTTCTTAGCTAATGAATTAGCCAATGCATTAAAATCTTAATTTTAATCCTTAATTAAAACGTCCAATTAATAAAGCAGTGTCAAAGTAGTATTAGGGTCTCTAAATTTTAAGCTTAACTTTGTTCAGTGTCTACTTCATTTGTTAACTACACAAAATATTACACTTTATGCCCTACAACTTTAGTCCTACTTTTGTCGAGCTGTGTATTGTTATAAGTTGCGGCAGCTTACATATTTCTAACTGCATGAGCTCTTACTTTGACAAATCCACCTCATGTACGTGTAAAGAAATCTAAACGGACGGGCTTTTTTGCCTATTGACAATTCGTCACTTGATTGAAGACCAACCCATAGCCAATACTTTCTCAAATAATAATAATATACATGATGAACCTGAGGTCCCTCATTGGAGATCCGTTTTCAATATTAAGTAAAATGATTGTAATTTAAACCAAATATAAAACAGAGATCTTTTAGAATTACCAGTCTCAGTGGTTTTTTTGTCGGCAAGTGTTAGTAAATAAAGGTGAATGCAAATTTTTTTATTTGATAAAAAAATCAAAATCAGAACATATTCATTGTTGTTGGGCAAATAAAATATATATTTACAGTGAGGAGCAAAATTGAGTGCATGTTGTTGCATGGACATCAATAACAACAATTATTTTTTGTATTATTCTTATCTGATAAATTGTTGTCTCTCCGAAAATTAGAAGCAAATTAATTATAAATAGTAAAAAAAATAAATTGTTAGATTGGACGCACCAGGATCGGCACCGGCTGGCTAGCTGGGTGGCCAGAACCTTGGCAGAGAGGGGATCTCCTCTCGAGTAGGGTGAGCGCATTTTTCCCCTCTCCACCAAATTAAAGCTGAGATTCTAAGTTAATTTTAATTTTTAAATTAAACTAAAACACTGGTATTAATTTAATAATTCCTGTGACCATGACCGAGACGTCATGGCATCAAGAGATTCTTAAGGAAATCCCCAAGGCCCCTATGCCGACAACATAAGCATCACGAGAGTCTGTCCATCGACAGAAGCTAGGTCTCAGTATCAACCGGACAAGACGGACCTTATTCTCTTCACCATGAGATACAAGGTGCCGCTATGGATCCCCCAAAAATTAACACAACCTGCCTGACCCGAATACACAAGTAAGATACTTCGGGATTATATTAGACAACAAGCTGGCATGGAAGTAGTACTAGAAAGGGTGAAAACGGCCACCATAGCGCTAAACGCATCCAACAAAATGCTTAGAAGCACATGGAGTCTCTCGCCCGCTCTAATGCACTGGGTCTGATTGCAACAGAAATTATGTCAATGCAAGGATTCGGGCATAGTTCGAGACATGAGCAGTGCATCTGACTACATGATACCCAAAACATGCCCGGATGTAAAAACAACAACATTGATGAGACCTGATAACTGGAAAACAGCTCAGGATCATGCTCAACACCTCAATATTTACACCGCTGTCGTATGAGCTACCAAGCCAATGCAGCATCTTCCTGGCGGAAGTATTCGCCATTGGAAAAGCTGCAGAACTTGCTCAGAGCATAGACGGTCCACATGAGGCATCAATTTGTTCGTAGACAGTCAAGCGGCACAGTCAAACTGTACTGGCAAGCAGGAAGGCACTAGGTACCCTTAGCACGACTAAGTTAGTGCGAATCTACTGGGTTCCCAGCCACCAGGGTATAAATGGTAACGAGACCTTAGGCGTACTTGCAAAGGAAGGCGTTGAACTGACTAGTGAAAGAACAGAAGACGTTCCTGTCTCGATAAGAACGCTCCAAAGCGAGCTAGAGAGACGGGCGGACGCACGAGCAAAGAGCAGATGAAGGAGAAATTCCACAACCTGCAAAGTATAAAAATCATGTGCAAAGAGCGTAACGACAAACTTAGCCACTATGTGCTGCATCTTCCACGACAAGACTGCAGACTGATAGTAGGAATTCTCACAGGTCACTGAATGGCTGCGGCGGATGCAGTCAAGCTAGGCATCACCGACAACGCCAGATGCCGGAAATGTGATGAATCCGAGGCAACCGAAACCTTGGAGCATCTCATTTGTAAATGTCCGGCCCTTGCGATGGCAAGGATAAGATACTTGCGCTTGGAGAAGTTCTGGCATCACTAAAAGATGCCTCCAAGAAGAAGCCAGGCGAATTACTTGCCCTTGCGATCCATTTAGTAACTTCCGGACAGCTAAGTTATATTGTCCTATGCGCGGCCCCGTGAGGGCCATCCGGCTTAACCTAACCTAAGATACAGTCCAATAAATCGTTGTTTTAACAAGTAATGTATTTCAGGAAATTGTAATCGAAATATGACCTCTGAATAAAATCAGTTTAAAATATCACCTCAACGAATGTAGACGTGCCTTTTATTTAGCACCTCTCTCTTACATGGGTTGATTTCCTGGAGGACTACTCCACCCTCGAGCAGATCCGCATTCCTTGATGGGTCTCTCTCCGACCACTTTTAAAAATCGAACACCATGGGTTCTGCGACGCCTCGCAGAAGGCGTTTGGCGCCATTTACTTTCGAGTTGAGGCTGGGTCTATGCTGATGGTGAACTTGCTAACGGTAAGGACGCGGGTGGCCCCAGTCAAAACGGTTTCGCTTCCGCGGCTCAAGTTGTGCAGAGCCTTGCTACACTGCGAGATGTCCAGCGCCATTCTTCCGAAAATGCCCTTGCCTGCGTCCGACCTGCAGTGTTGGACTGACTCGACGATTGTTCTCTTCTGGTTGCATAGGCCGGCGTGTCACCGGGCAACGTTTGTGGCAAACCGGGTGACCGAGAACACCCAATCCACCGGGTACATGTCCGCTCCCAACATAACCCGGTAGATCTAACTAGCCAGTAGGTAGCGCTTCAAGACCTCACGGACAGCCAGTTGTGGTGGCATGGTCCTGCCTCGATGCAAAGGCCTCGCCACAAGTGGCCTATTCAAGGCGACAAACCGAGCAGTCAAGGTACATGTTGCGAAGGCATTTTTGAGCGTTTTTCCACACTTGACAGGGTCTTGCTAGTCTTCACTTACGTTCACCGTTTTATCCAGCGCTCGCGAAGGATCATGTCTCCGTTTCAAGATCGCTTTACAGCTCCTGAAAGTGACTCAGCCGAACGTCTTTTAATTTTCGTCACGCACCGCAGGCATTTTATCCTTGAGATTGGGTGCTTTAGCAAAAACCGGCCAATGCCAGTATCCAGTCCCATCCGAAAACCTGAACCCGTTCCTTGATTGTCAAGGGCTCATGAGAGCATTCGGCCGGGTCACAACTTCCGAACTTCTCCAATATGTCATCCTGCTATACGACTACTATCTGTCTCGACTCCTCGTCCGTTTTACGCACCGCATAACGCTGCACGACGGCAATCAGCTGATGATCCGTCTGATTAGTTTCAAGTTCTGGATTCCACGGGCGAAGAACTTGGACAAATCCGTCATATTTGCGCGCAAGGTTTGCGTCATCCATAAAAAGAAAGTTGCAAACGCAACTCATGGGAGACTTACCTATGGAACGAACGTCCTTCCCACGTCTCTTCATACATACCGGTGTGGACTATGTCGGTCCCTTCGACATTAAGAACAACACGGGACGAGCCTTTCTTATTACAAAAGGGTATGTGTCAGTGTTCGTGTGCTTCTCCACCAAGGCCATCCATTTAGAGCCTACATCTGACCTCACGACTGAGAAATTTCTCGCCGCTTTCGCGCATTTCGTGTCCCAAAGAGGATGCCCCCGTCAGGTTCAGCCGGGCAACGGGATGATCTTTGAGGGTGCGGCTACCCTCCAAGAGGCTATGACGGCTGCCTATAGTCACCAGCAGCTGTTCTGGCAGTTCATTCCCACATTGGAGGTTTTGGTAGGCAGGCGTTAAGCCTGCAGAATTGACGCGGTGTTTCCCGGATTTGATGGCCATGTCCGTGTGGTCGACATCCGCACCGCGCAGGACTCATCAAGCGTCCCATAGCAAAGGTCGTCATTCTTCCTATGGAGACGCCCGCCTGCTCGCAATAACCAGTCGCCCCTACGCACAATTGTTCGAGTTCATCGTTCCGATTCGTAGCTCTAATCCGTAGCTCCAATTCCTAGTTCCAATCTGTAGTTCTAAATCGTAGTACTTATCAGTACAGTATTCCGCTAATCAGATTACACAAGATGTCTCCCCGTCTACGCAGCGCCATAGCATTGAAGATCAGACGTAATCGAGGTATACAATCCTGCCGTTGCCGAGTCTGCAGCGGGGTTTATCCGCTACGGAAATATCGGCGGTCCCATCGTCTCAGTGCAGAGAAGAGGCTATGTCCTCGCCAACTGGTACTGCCCCAGCTGTCTGGCCCACGCTCTTACATCACAGCAAACCGCCGCCGTCGCTAGCGACGAGTTTTCGCCTGCCGACTATCAACGTGGGACGTGAACAGATCTGTTCGGGCACCGTTGGCTCCAAGGCGCGTCCTCATGCCAATCCGAAAGCTAAGCCACGCTGTGCGGGCCCACTTCCGGGATATCAAGCTGGCTGACGACCGCGACGATCTCAATTGTATTGGGCGCGGATATGTATACATGCGTGATGCAGCCGAGCTTCCACAAGATCCAGGACGGACTGCCGGTGTACCAGAACACCGCGTTCGGGTGGTTTCATTTCAATTTATACATTTTTTCCCCTGCGTCGTGGTATTTTTTTCTACAATTCCAAGGATTTCTTCTCGGAAATATCGCCCCATACATAGAACAGTCTTCATTTAGTAACAGTGTTACCGTATTCTACTAACATACTAAATCGTATTGCGCCGGCGACATACGCTAAGTTAAAAATGACTTTACTTGCAAGTTATTCTAATTTAATTCATTCGACTTGTGTATTTCAACAAATTATTGTGCCGAAAAATTTGAAAGATAAATAAAAACATAAAATGTTGTCGTTGTTACTAGAGCACTAATTTATGTTTTAAGCTTGTAGAGTTAGGAATACATTAACCAATTTTAAATTAAAAGCAAGGTCCTTGTCATTTTTCGATTTTCCGATCAAATAAATGGATCAAAAGCTTTCCCGAAAAGTGCTTTAAAATTGAAGGAAATGACTTTAAATGTTCTACTTGTGGGAAGAAGCCAAATCTTAAATTCAGGCTAGATGCCAGATTTTTATACCCTTGCAGGGTATTATAATTTTAGTCAGAAGTTTGTAACGCAGTTAAGACATTTCCGACCCCATAAAGTATATATTCTTGATCAGAATCAACAGCCGAGTCGATATAGCCATATCCGTCAGTCTGTCTGGCCGTCCGTCTGTCCGTCTATCCGATTATACGCAAACTAGTCCCTCAGTTGCGCAGAAAATAGACCGTACACATGCGGAGGTCAATCTGTTCGGCGATAAGATCCATGCAATCGCCAGTGGTCAGTTTCGAAAATATTTGGCAAGCAGGGAGGCACTAGATATCCTCAGCACGACTAAGTCAGTGCCTTCAAGCTTAAGCGTGGGTCAAGATTATGCTCTTACGAGGTGAACTTGTTGAAACAGGGTACCCGAGCATAGCCGCATGTAGGCGAGCTTAAAAGGTATCAAGCATGGGTATAGACCAAGATCGAGTTTGTGAGAATCAATCTTGACGCAACCAGGGTAGCATGACATCACACGGTAACATAGCATAGAAAGGTGTACTACGGTGCGAACTAACGCAAACGAAGATCGCCGTCCCTGACCGACGTCCCCCGGACACGCACCCAGCGACCAAACAACCGGCCAATCCCGGTCGCACGACCATTACCGGATCTTAAGCCCCAGCACAGGATATCAAGGCCCAGTTTTGTGAACGCGAAGTCGCATTGAGCAAAATAATAAACCGAAACCACAATAATAATACTCTGAAAGTATATAAATAGTCTGTTTGGTTTGAGCTCGTACGATAAATCAATACCTGGCCCGCTCAGGGTAAAAAATACTCAAATACAGTTCAATAATTTTTCAGTGCGCTATGCACAATAATATAAATTTTATTAATTAGAAACATAAAATCCTTAAAAGAAATAACTATCTATGTCGTCGGTTTCGTTTTCCCCATTTTTTTTTTTTTCAAATTTTAATAAGACGTCTAATGAATGGAGTAGTCTCATAATAGTAAATATAAATTTTTGTTAATTAGACCAAAATTCTTGGATATTTCTTCAAATTAGCATCTGGTGTTTTTACGAAGATCTTTTGATTTTCTTAGCTAATGAATTAGCCAATGCATTAAAATCTTAATTTTAATCCTTAATTAAAACGTCCAATTAATGAAGCAGTGTCAAAGTAGTATTAGGGTCTCTAAATTTTAAGCTTAACTTTGTTCAGTGTCTACTTCATTTGTTAACTACACAAAATATTACACTTTATGCCCTACAACTTTAGTCCTACTTTTGTCGAGCTGTGTATTGTTATAAGTTGCGGCAGCTTACATATTTCTAACTGCATGAGCTCTTACTTTGACAAATCCACCTCATGTACGTGTAAAGAAATCTAAACGGACGGGCTTTTTTGCCTATTGACAATTCGTCACTTGATTGAAGACCAACCCATAGCCAATACTTTCTCAAATAATAATAATATACATGATGAACCTGAGGTCCCTCATTGGAGATCCGTTTTCAATATTAAGTAAAATGATTGTAATTTAAACCAAATATAAAACAGAGATCTTTTAGAATTACCAGTCTCAGTGGTTTTTTTGTCGGCAAGTGTTAGTAAATAAAGGTGAATGCAAATTTTTTTATTTGATAAAAAAATCAAAATCAGAACATATTCATTGTTGTTGGGCAAATAAAATATATATTTACAGTGAGGAGCAAAATTGAGTGCATGTTGTTGCATGGACATCAATAACAACAATTATTTTTTGTATTATTCTTATCTGATAAATTGTTGTCTCTCCGAAAATTAGAAGCAAATTAATTATAAATAGTAAAAAAAATAAATTGTTAGATTGGACGCACCAGGATCGGCACCGGCTGGCTAGCTGGGTGGCCAGAACCTTGGCAGAGAGGGGATCTCCTCTCGAGTAGGGTGAGCGCATTTTTCCCCTCTCCACCAAATTAAAGCTGAGATTCTAAGTTAATTTTAATTTTTAAATTAAACTAAAACACTGGTATTAATTTAATAATTCCTGTGACCATGACCGAGACGTCATGGCATCAAGAGATTCTTAAGGAAATCCCCAAGGCCCCTATGCCGACAACATAAGCATCACGAGAGTCTGTCCATCGACAGAAGCTAGGTCTCAGTATCAACCGGACAAGACGGACCTTATTCTCTTCACCATGAGATACAAGGTGCCGCTATGGATCCCCCAAAAATTAACACAACCTGCCTGACCCGAATACACAAGTAAGATACTTCGGGATTATATTAGACAACAAGCTGGCATGGAAGTAGTACTAGAAAGGGTGAAAACGGCCACCATAGCGCTAAACGCATCCAACAAAATGCTTAGAAGCACATGGAGTCTCTCGCCCGCTCTAATGCACTGGGTCTGATTGCAACAGAAATTATGTCAATGCAAGGATTCGGGCATAGTTCGAGACATGAGCAGTGCATCTGACTACATGATACCCAAAACATGCCCGGATGTAAAAACAACAACATTGATGAGACCTGATAACTGGAAAACAGCTCAGGATCATGCTCAACACCTCAATATTTACACCGCTGTCGTATGAGCTACCAAGCCAATGCAGCATCTTCCTGGCGGAAGTATTCGCCATTGGAAAAGCTGCAGAACTTGCTCAGAGCATAGACGGTCCACATGAGGCATCAATTTGTTCGTAGACAGTCAAGCGGCACAGTCAAACTGTACTGGCAAGCAGGAAGGCACTAGGTACCCTTAGCACGACTAAGTTAGTGCGAATCTACTGGGTTCCCAGCCACCAGGGTATAAATGGTAACGAGACCTTAGGCGTACTTGCAAAGGAAGGCGTTGAACTGACTAGTGAAAGAACAGAAGACGTTCCTGTCTCGATAAGAACGCTCCAAAGCGAGCTAGAGAGACGGGCGGACGCACGAGCAAAGAGCAGATGAAGGAGAAATTCCACAACCTGCAAAGTATAAAAATCATGTGCAAAGAGCGTAACGACAAACTTAGCCACTATGTGCTGCATCTTCCACGACAAGACTGCAGACTGATAGTAGGAATTCTCACAGGTCACTGAATGGCTGCGGCGGATGCAGTCAAGCTAGGCATCACCGACAACGCCAGATGCCGGAAATGTGATGAATCCGAGGCAACCGAAACCTTGGAGCATCTCATTTGTAAATGTCCGGCCCTTGCGATGGCAAGGATAAGATACTTGCGCTTGGAGAAGTTCTGGCATCACTAAAAGATGCCTCCAAGAAGAAGCCAGGCGAATTACTTGCCCTTGCGATCCATTTAGTAACTTCCGGACAGCTAAGTTATATTGTCCTATGCGCGGCCCCGTGAGGGCCATCCGGCTTAACCTAACCTAAGATACAGTCCAATAAATCGTTGTTTTAACAAGTAATGTATTTCAGGAAATTGTAATCGAAATATGACCTCTGAATAAAATCAGTTTAAAATATCACCTCAACGAATGTAGACGTGCCTTTTATTTAGCACCTCTCTCTTACATGGGTTGATTTCCTGGAGGACTACTCCACCCTCGAGCAGATCCGCATTCCTTGATGGGTCTCTCTCCGACCACTTTTAAAAATCGAACACCATGGGTTCTGCGACGCCTCGCAGAAGGCGTTTGGCGCCATTTACTTTCGAGTTGAGGCTGGGTCTATGCTGATGGTGAACTTGCTAACGGTAAGGACGCGGGTGGCCCCAGTCAAAACGGTTTCGCTTCCGCGGCTCAAGTTGTGCAGAGCCTTGCTACACTGCGAGATGTCCAGCGCCATTCTTCCGAAAATGCCCTTGCCTGCGTCCGACCTGCAGTGTTGGACTGACTCGACGATTGTTCTCTTCTGGTTGCATAGGCCGGCGTGTCACCGGGCAACGTTTGTGGCAAACCGGGTGACCGAGAACACCCAATCCACCGGGTACATGTCCGCTCCCAACATAACCCGGTAGATCTAACTAGCCAGTAGGTAGCGCTTCAAGACCTCACGGACAGCCAGTTGTGGTGGCATGGTCCTGCCTCGATGCAAAGGCCTCGCCACAAGTGGCCTATTCAAGGCGACAAACCGAGCAGTCAAGGTACATGTTGCGAAGGCATTTTTGAGCGTTTTTCCACACTTGACAGGGTCTTGCTAGTCTTCACTTACGTTCACCGTTTTATCCAGCGCTCGCGAAGGATCATGTCTCCGTTTCAAGATCGCTTTACAGCTCCTGAAAGTGACTCAGCCGAACGTCTTTTAATTTTCGTCACGCACCGCAGGCATTTTATCCTTGAGATTGGGTGCTTTAGCAAAAACCGGCCAATGCCAGTATCCAGTCCCATCCGAAAACCTGAACCCGTTCCTTGATTGTCAAGGGCTCATGAGAGCATTCGGCCGGGTCACAACTTCCGAACTTCTCCAATATGTCATCCTGCTATACGACTACTATCTGTCTCGACTCCTCGTCCGTTTTACGCACCGCATAACGCTGCACGACGGCAATCAGCTGATGATCCGTCTGATTAGTTTCAAGTTCTGGATTCCACGGGCGAAGAACTTGGACAAATCCGTCATATTTGCGCGCAAGGTTTGCGTCATCCATAAAAAGAAAGTTGCAAACGCAACTCATGGGAGACTTACCTATGGAACGAACGTCCTTCCCACGTCTCTTCATACATACCGGTGTGGACTATGTCGGTCCCTTCGACATTAAGAACAACACGGGACGAGCCTTTCTTATTACAAAAGGGTATGTGTCAGTGTTCGTGTGCTTCTCCACCAAGGCCATCCATTTAGAGCCTACATCTGACCTCACGACTGAGAAATTTCTCGCCGCTTTCGCGCATTTCGTGTCCCAAAGAGGATGCCCCCGTCAGGTTCAGCCGGGCAACGGGATGATCTTTGAGGGTGCGGCTACCCTCCAAGAGGCTATGACGGCTGCCTATAGTCACCAGCAGCTGTTCTGGCAGTTCATTCCCACATTGGAGGTTTTGGTAGGCAGGCGTTAAGCCTGCAGAATTGACGCGGTGTTTCCCGGATTTGATGGCCATGTCCGTGTGGTCGACATCCGCACCGCGCAGGACTCATCAAGCGTCCCATAGCAAAGGTCGTCATTCTTCCTATGGAGACGCCCGCCTGCTCGCAATAACCAGTCGCCCCTACGCACAATTGTTCGAGTTCATCGTTCCGATTCGTAGCTCTAATCCGTAGCTCCAATTCCTAGTTCCAATCTGTAGTTCTAAATCGTAGTACTTATCAGTACAGTATTCCGCTAATCAGATTACACAAGATGTCTCCCCGTCTACGCAGCGCCATAGCATTGAAGATCAGACGTAATCGAGGTATACAATCCTGCCGTTGCCGAGTCTGCAGCGGGGTTTATCCGCTACGGAAATATCGGCGGTCCCATCGTCTCAGTGCAGAGAAGAGGCTATGTCCTCGCCAACTGGTACTGCCCCAGCTGTCTGGCCCACGCTCTTACATCACAGCAAACCGCCGCCGTCGCTAGCGACGAGTTTTCGCCTGCCGACTATCAACGTGGGACGTGAACAGATCTGTTCGGGCACCGTTGGCTCCAAGGCGCGTCCTCATGCCAATCCGAAAGCTAAGCCACGCTGTGCGGGCCCACTTCCGGGATATCAAGCTGGCTGACGACCGCGACGATCTCAATTGTATTGGGCGCGGATATGTATACATGCGTGATGCAGCCGAGCTTCCACAAGATCCAGGACGGACTGCCGGTGTACCAGAACACCGCGTTCGGGTGGTTTCATTTCAATTTATACATTTTTTCCCCTGCGTCGTGGTATTTTTTTCTACAATTCCAAGGATTTCTTCTCGGAAATATCGCCCCATACATAGAACAGTCTTCATTTAGTAACAGTGTTACCGTATTCTACTAACATACTAAATCGTATTGCGCCGGCGACATACGCTAAGTTAAAAATGACTTTACTTGCAAGTTATTCTAATTTAATTCATTCGACTTGTGTATTTCAACAAATTATTGTGCCGAAAAATTTGAAAGATAAATAAAAACATAAAATGTTGTCGTTGTTACTAGAGCACTAATTTATGTTTTAAGCTTGTAGAGTTAGGAATACATTAACCAATTTTAAATTAAAAGCAAGGTCCTTGTCATTTTTCGATTTTCCGATCAAATAAATGGATCAAAAGCTTTCCCGAAAAGTGCTTTAAAATTGAAGGAAATGACTTTAAATGTTCTACTTGTGGGAAGAAGCCAAATCTTAAATTCAGGCTAGATGCCAGATTTTTATACCCTTGCAGGGTATTATAATTTTAGTCAGAAGTTTGTAACGCAGTTAAGACATTTCCGACCCCATAAAGTATATATTCTTGATCAGAATCAACAGCCGAGTCGATATAGCCATATCCGTCAGTCTGTCTGGCCGTCCGTCTGTCCGTCTATCCGATTATACGCAAACTAGTCCCTCAGTTGCGCAGAAAATAGACCGTACACATGCGGAGGTCAATCTGTTCGGCGATAAGATCCATGCAATCGCCAGTGGTCAGTTTCGAAAATATTTGGCAAGCAGGGAGGCACTAGATATCCTCAGCACGACTAAGTCAGTGCCTTCAAGCTTAAGCGTGGGTCAAGATTATGCTCTTACGAGGTGAACTTGTTGAAACAGGGTACCCGAGCATAGCCGCATGTAGGCGAGCTTAAAAGGTATCAAGCATGGGTATAGACCAAGATCGAGTTTGTGAGAATCAATCTTGACGCAACCAGGGTAGCATGACATCACACGGTAACATAGCATAGAAAGGTGTACTACGGTGCGAACTAACGCAAACGAAGATCGCCGTCCCTGACCGACGTCCCCCGGACACGCACCCAGCGACCAAACAACCGGCCAATCCCGGTCGCACGACCATTACCGGATCTTAAGCCCCAGCACAGGATATCAAGGCCCAGTTTTGTGAACGCGAAGTCGCATTGAGCAAAATAATAAACCGAAACCACAATAATAATACTCTGAAAGTATATAAATAGTCTGTTTGGTTTGAGCTCGTACGATAAATCAATACCTGGCCCGCTCAGGGTAAAAAATACTCAAATACAGTTCAATAATTTTTCAGTGCGCTATGCACAATAATATAAATTTTATTAATTAGAAACATAAAATCCTTAAAAGAAATAACTATCTATGTCGTCGGTTTCGTTTTCCCCATTTTTTTTTTTTCAAATTTTAATAAGACGTCTAATGAATGGAGTAGTCTCATAATAGTAAATATAAATTTTTGTTAATTAGACCAAAATTCTTGGATATTTCTTCAAATTAGCATCTGGTGTTTTTACGAAGATCTTTTGATTTTCTTAGCTAATGAATTAGCCAATGCATTAAAATCTTAATTTTAATCCTTAATTAAAACGTCCAATTAATGAAGCAGTGTCAAAGTAGTATTAGGGTCTCTAAATTTTAAGCTTAACTTTGTTCAGTGTCTACTTCATTTGTTAACTACACAAAATATTACACTTTATGCCCTACAACTTTAGTCCTACTTTTGTCGAGCTGTGTATTGTTATAAGTTGCGGCAGCTTACATATTTCTAACTGCATGAGCTCTTACTTTGACAAATCCACCTCATGTACGTGTAAAGAAATCTAAACGGACGGGCTTTTTGCCTATTGACAATTCGTCACTTGATTGAAGACCAACCCATAGCCAATACTTTCTCAAATAATAATAATATACATGATGAACCTGAGGTCCCTCATTGGAGATCCGTTTTCAATATTAAGTAAAATGATTGTAATTTAAACCAAATATAAAACAGAGATCTTTTAGAATTACCAGTCTCAGTGGTTTTTTTGTCGGCAAGTGTTAGTAAATAAAGGTGAATGCAAATTTTTTTATTTGATAAAAAAATCAAAATCAGAACATATTCATTGTTGTTGGGCAAATAAAATATATATTTACAGTGAGGAGCAAAATTGAGTGCATGTTGTTGCATGGACATCAATAACAACAATTATTTTTTGTATTATTCTTATCTGATAAATTGTTGTCTCTCCGAAAATTAGAAGCAAATTAATTATAAATAGTAAAAAAAATAAATTGTTAGATTGGACGCACCAGGATCGGCACCGGCTGGCTAGCTGGGTGGCCAGAACCTTGGCAGAGAGGGGATCTCCTCTCGAGTAGGGTGAGCGCATTTTTCCCCTCTCCACCAAATTATAGCTGAGATTCTAAGTTAATTTTAATTTTTAAATTAAACTAAAACACTGGTATTAATTTAATAATTCCTGTGACCATGACCGAGACGTCATGGCATCAAGAGATTCTTAAGGAAATCCCCAAGGCCCCTATGCCGACAACATAAGCATCACGAGAGTCTGTCCATCGACAGAAGCTAGGTCTCAGTATCAACCGGACAAGACGGACCTTATTCTCTTCACCATGAGATACAAGGTGCCGCTATGGATCCCCCAAAAATTAACACAACCTGCCTGACCCGAATACACAAGTAAGATACTTCGGGATTATATTAGACAACAAGCTGGCATGGAAGTAGTACTAGAAAGGGTGAAAACGGCCACCATAGCGCTAAACGCATCCAACAAAATGCTTAGAAGCACATGGAGTCTCTCGCCCGCTCTAATGCACTGGGTCTGATTGCAACAGAAATTATGTCAATGCAAGGATTCGGGCATAGTTCGAGACATGAGCAGTGCATCTGACTACATGATACCCAAAACATGCCCGGATGTAAAAACAACAACATTGATGAGACCTGATAACTGGAAAACAGCTCAGGATCATGCTCAACACCTCAATATTTACACCGCTGTCGTATGAGCTACCAAGCCAATGCAGCATCTTCCTGGCGGAAGTATTCGCCATTGGAAAAGCTGCAGAACTTGCTCAGAGCATAGACGGTCCACATGAGGCATCAATTTGTTCGTAGACAGTCAAGCGGCACAGTCAAACTGTACTGGCAAGCAGGAAGGCACTAGGTACCCTTAGCACGACTAAGTTAGTGCGAATCTACTGGGTTCCCAGCCACCAGGGTATAAATGGTAACGAGACCTTAGGCGTACTTGCAAAGGAAGGCGTTGAACTGACTAGTGAAAGAACAGAAGACGTTCCTGTCTCGATAAGAACGCTCCAAAGCGAGCTAGAGAGACGGGCGGACGCACGAGCAAAGAGCAGATGAAGGAGAAATTCCACAACCTGCAAAGTATAAAAATCATGTGCAAAGAGCGTAACGACAAACTTAGCCACTATGTGCTGCATCTTCCACGACAAGACTGCAGACTGATAGTAGGAATTCTCACAGGTCACTGAATGGCTGCGGCGGATGCAGTCAAGCTAGGCATCACCGACAACGCCAGATGCCGGAAATGTGATGAATCCGAGGCAACCGAAACCTTGGAGCATCTCATTTGTAAATGTCCGGCCCTTGCGATGGCAAGGATAAGATACTTGCGCTTGGAGAAGTTCTGGCATCACTAAAAGATGCCTCCAAGAAGAAGCCAGGCGAATTACTTGCCCTTGCGATCCATTTAGTAACTTCCGGACAGCTAAGTTATATTGTCCTATGCGCGGCCCCGTGAGGGCCATCCGGCTTAACCTAACCTAAGATACAGTCCAATAAATCGTTGTTTTAACAAGTAATGTATTTCAGGAAATTGTAATCGAAATATGACCTCTGAATAAAATCAGTTTAAAATATCACCTCAACGAATGTAGACGTGCCTTTTATTTAGCACCTCTCTCTTACATGGGTTGATTTCCTGGAGGACTACTCCACCCTCGAGCAGATCCGCATTCCTTGATGGGTCTCTCTCCGACCACTTTTAAAAATCGAACACCATGGGTTCTGCGACGCCTCGCAGAAGGCGTTTGGCGCCATTTACTTTCGAGTTGAGGCTGGGTCTATGCTGATGGTGAACTTGCTAACGGTAAGGACGCGGGTGGCCCCAGTCAAAACGGTTTCGCTTCCGCGGCTCAAGTTGTGCAGAGCCTTGCTACACTGCGAGATGTCCAGCGCCATTCTTCCGAAAATGCCCTTGCCTGCGTCCGACCTGCAGTGTTGGACTGACTCGACGATTGTTCTCTTCTGGTTGCATAGGCCGGCGTGTCACCGGGCAACGTTTGTGGCAAACCGGGTGACCGAGAACACCCAATCCACCGGGTACATGTCCGCTCCCAACATAACCCGGTAGATCTAACTAGCCAGTAGGTAGCGCTTCAAGACCTCACGGACAGCCAGTTGTGGTGGCATGGTCCTGCCTCGATGCAAAGGCCTCGCCACAAGTGGCCTATTCAAGGCGACAAACCGAGCAGTCAAGGTACATGTTGCGAAGGCATTTTTGAGCGTTTTTCCACACTTGACAGGGTCTTGCTAGTCTTCACTTACGTTCACCGTTTTATCCAGCGCTCGCGAAGGATCATGTCTCCGTTTCAAGATCGCTTTACAGCTCCTGAAAGTGACTCAGCCGAACGTCTTTTAATTTTCGTCACGCACCGCAGGCATTTTATCCTTGAGATTGGGTGCTTTAGCAAAAACCGGCCAATGCCAGTATCCAGTCCCATCCGAAAACCTGAACCCGTTCCTTGATTGTCAAGGGCTCATGAGAGCATTCGGCCGGGTCACAACTTCCGAACTTCTCCAATATGTCATCCTGCTATACGACTACTATCTGTCTCGACTCCTCGTCCGTTTTACGCACCGCATAACGCTGCACGACGGCAATCAGCTGATGATCCGTCTGATTAGTTTCAAGTTCTGGATTCCACGGGCGAAGAACTTGGACAAATCCGTCATATTTGCGCGCAAGGTTTGCGTCATCCATAAAAAGAAAGTTGCAAACGCAACTCATGGGAGACTTACCTATGGAACGAACGTCCTTCCCACGTCTCTTCATACATACCGGTGTGGACTATGTCGGTCCCTTCGACATTAAGAACAACACGGGACGAGCCTTTCTTATTACAAAAGGGTATGTGTCAGTGTTCGTGTGCTTCTCCACCAAGGCCATCCATTTAGAGCCTACATCTGACCTCACGACTGAGAAATTTCTCGCCGCTTTCGCGCATTTCGTGTCCCAAAGAGGATGCCCCCGTCAGGTTCAGCCGGGCAACGGGATGATCTTTGAGGGTGCGGCTACCCTCCAAGAGGCTATGACGGCTGCCTATAGTCACCAGCAGCTGTTCTGGCAGTTCATTCCCACATTGGAGGTTTTGGTAGGCAGGCGTTAAGCCTGCAGAATTGACGCGGTGTTTCCCGGATTTGATGGCCATGTCCGTGTGGTCGACATCCGCACCGCGCAGGACTCATCAAGCGTCCCATAGCAAAGGTCGTCATTCTTCCTATGGAGACGCCCGCCTGCTCGCAATAACCAGTCGCCCCTACGCACAATTGTTCGAGTTCATCGTTCCGATTCGTAGCTCTAATCCGTAGCTCCAATTCCTAGTTCCAATCTGTAGTTCTAAATCGTAGTACTTATCAGTACAGTATTCCGCTAATCAGATTACACAAGATGTCTCCCCGTCTACGCAGCGCCATAGCATTGAAGATCAGACGTAATCGAGGTATACAATCCTGCCGTTGCCGAGTCTGCAGCGGGGTTTATCCGCTACGGAAATATCGGCGGTCCCATCGTCTCAGTGCAGAGAAGAGGCTATGTCCTCGCCAACTGGTACTGCCCCAGCTGTCTGGCCCACGCTCTTACATCACAGCAAACCGCCGCCGTCGCTAGCGACGAGTTTTCGCCTGCCGACTATCAACGTGGGACGTGAACAGATCTGTTCGGGCACCGTTGGCTCCAAGGCGCGTCCTCATGCCAATCCGAAAGCTAAGCCACGCTGTGCGGGCCCACTTCCGGGATATCAAGCTGGCTGACGACCGCGACGATCTCAATTGTATTGGGCGCGGATATGTATACATGCGTGATGCAGCCGAGCTTCCACAAGATCCAGGACGGACTGCCGGTGTACCAGAACACCGCGTTCGGGTGGTTTCATTTCAATTTATACATTTTTTCCCCTGCGTCGTGGTATTTTTTTCTACAATTCCAAGGATTTCTTCTCGGAAATATCGCCCCATACATAGAACAGTCTTCGTTTAGTAACAGTGTTACCGTATTCTACTAACATACTAAATCGTATTGCGCCGGCGACATACGCTAAGTTAAAAATGACTTTACTTGCAAGTTATTCTAATTTAATTCATTCGACTTGTGTATTTCAACAAATTATTGTGCCGAAAAATTTGAAAGATAAATAAAAACATAAAATGTTGTCGTTGTTACTAGAGCACTAATTTATGTTTTAAGCTTGTAGAGTTAGGAATACATTAACCAATTTTAAATTAAAAGCAAGGTCCTTGTCATTTTTCGATTTTCCGATCAAATAAATGGATCAAAAGCTTTCCCGAAAAGTGCTTTAAAATTGAAGGAAATGACTTTAAATGTTCTACTTGTGGGAAGAAGCCAAATCTTAAATTCAGGCTAGATGCCAGATTTTTATACCCTTGCAGGGTATTATAATTTTAGTCAGAAGTTTGTAACGCAGTTAAGACATTTCCGACCCCATAAAGTATATATTCTTGATCAGAATCAACAGCCGAGTCGATATAGCCATATCCGTCAGTCTGTCTGGCCGTCCGTCTGTCCGTCTATCCGATTATACGCAAACTAGTCCCTCAGTTTTGAAGCTATCTGAATAACCTGGTAAATTTTCAACATATTTTCATATAATTTAAGCCATGGCCATTTTTTATTATTCTGAATTTCGGATTTAATTTGATCAAAATCGGACAACTATATCATATCGCTGCCAATGGGTTTTATATTTTAGGTTACATGCGAATAAAAATTTCAACTGCAGCAGCACATTGCTACTACTCTTCACAATAGGTCTAACAGATTTACCAATATCAAATTCGACCGATAGCATTTCAAATAAAATGTTTAATTCTACCAGCAATTAATTCAAAAAGTTCGCGACGTTTTCAAAGACGAAAGCGTTTGGATATCTGTGGACAAGACAACAGATAAAAAAGGCCGAAATATCGCGAATTTGATTGTTGGAATATTATGAATATGTTGTGATGTTGAAAAAAGCTTTTCGGCTTGCAACGCCCAACTGGCTGAAACTTAGAAACAAAAAATATGATTATTTATTGTAATACAATACATACGAGTATATAATAGGCATATTTTTCATATAATATGCATATATTTTGCATACTTTGCATATCTTACAATTATTTTGCCCATCTTCTGCATATGTATTTTATGCAAATATGAACAAAAAAATAAATATGCATAACGTTTTAAATCTCTATTCATCGAGATGAATTTTTGTGTTATCGGAATTGAAATATCTCAATCACTTAAAGATATGCAAATATGCAAATTCCAAGCAATATTTATTAGGAAAACCAGTTATGATTTAATTTAATAGTTCGATTAATGAAATTTCATCCTATTTTCTTTAATCAACCCAACCAACCAATGCAACCTTTATAATATGAATAAAATTAATAGTATAAATATTTTTTTAAGTTAATTAATAAATTAAATTAATTTTAATAGGTTCATAAATCCTCTTCTATTATGGATTCCTTCAAAAATCTTGTACCACAATATGCTACTGTACTACGTGAAGGTGAAATAAATACAGTTTCAACAGAAGCAATAGTAAAAGGAGACATTGTAGAAGTTAAATTTGGTGATCGAGTTCCAGCTGACATACGAATACTAGAAGCTCATGGTTTAAAAGTGGACAACTCTTCCTTGACAGGGGAATCGGAACCCCAAGTCAGATCAGCTGAATTTACTCATGAGAATCCCTTAGAAACGAGAAACTTAGCCTTTTTTTCAACAAACGTACTTGAAGGTACTTGCAGAGGTGTGGTAATTGCTACTGGCGATAATACAGTAATGGGACGAATAGCAAACTTAGCAGCCGGTTTGGATGATGTGCAGTCACCTATTTCAAGGGAGATTCAACTATTTATTCGATTCATTACAATTTTTGCAGTAATACTAGGACTTTCTTTTTTTGGGATTGCTTTAATGCTTGGATATACATTTATTGATGCAGTTGTTTTTCTGATTGGCATTATTGTAGCTAATGTGCCTGAGGGTCTTCTTGTAACAGTAACTGTCTGTCTGACACTTACTGCTAAGCGGATGGCATCTAAAAACTGCTTAGTCAAAAATTTAGAAGCCGTTGAAACATTAGGATCTACATCAACTATCTGTTCAGATAAGACTGGGACCCTAACTCAAAACCGAATGACTGTGGCACACTTGTGGTTTGATCAAACAATAGTGGAATCTGATACAACCGAGACTTTCAAGGGATCTATCTTTAATCGCGATGACTTGTCATTCAGTGCTCTTCTTTTATGTGCGGCCCTATGCAATTCAGCAGAATTTAAGGGTGGGCAAGATAGTGTTCCAGTATTTAAAAAAGAAGTTAACGGAAACGCATCAGAGGCTGCCCTTTTAAAATTTGCTGAGACGGTTTATGGTGGTGTAGGACCAGTTCGCCTGAAGCATACAAAGTTGACTGAGATACCATTTAATTCTACGGAGAAGTATCAAGTTTCTGTTCACGAATATAATTATGGCGATGGATATTTTATAATCGAAATGAAAGGAGCACCCGAAAGAATTTTAGACCGTTGCAAAACTATATTAATTCAAGGAGAGGTTGTGGAGCTTACTCCTACATTAAAACAAGAATTCGAAGATGCATACTTAGATATGGGAGGAATGGGTGAACGAGTTTTGGGATTTGCTGACCTCAAACTTCAAAAAAATCAGTACCCGAATACTTACGAATTTAGTACGGAACCTCCGAATTTCCCATTGAATGGTCTTTGTTTTTTAGGACTAATATCCTTAATAGATCCTCCACGTGCAGCAGTTCCAGATGCTGTGGCTAAGTGCCGTTCGGCTGGAGTAAGAGTAATTATGGTAACTGGTGATCATCCCATCACAGCTAAAGCTATAGCTCGTAGTGTAGGTATTATTACAAAACCCACTGCTGAGGACATTGCAAAAGAACGTGGTGTAAGTATTCAAGAAGTTGACCCCCGTCTAGCGACTGCTATTGTAGTTCATGGAGGGGAACTTCGGGAAATGAACGCCGAGGATTTGGATGCAGTCATTTATTATCATAATGAAATTGTTTTCGCACGTACGTCCCCACAACAAAAGTTGATAATTGTAGAAGCTTGTCAAAGACGTGGCGAAATTGTTGCTGTTACGGGAGATGGTGTAAATGATTCGCCAGCTTTAAAACGTGCTGACATTGGGGTGGCAATGGGAATTTCTGGTTCTGATGTCTCCAAGCAGGCAGCTGATATGATTCTACTTGATGATAATTTCGCCTCTATAGTTGTAGGGATTGAAGAAGGCCGAATCATTTTTGACAATCTAAAAAAATCGATTGCATACACCTTGACGTCAAATCTCCCAGAAGTAATGCCATTTCTATGTTTTGTTGTATTTGATATTCCATTAGCTTTGGGCACTATAGCAATCCTATGTATTGATATCGGCACTGATATGATGCCTGCTATATCGCTGGCTTATGAAAAGGCTGAATCCGATATAATGTCCCGCATACCCAGAGATCCCTTCGAAGACCGTTTGGTAAATAAGAAGTAAGTCATTTGTAGGTAAATGTGTTCATACAAAATGTTTCCGTAAGCCTAACATAACTAACATAAGATAAATTTGCTTTCAAAATGTTGCGAACGAAATTGTTATATATTTCCCTCGGGTTCCAGTGTGTTCATTCATTCTGACACGAATATATCAAATGTTTTAAAAGCAAAATTATTGCTTTGTTCGCAGAATTTTTTGGCCGCACATTTATTTTATGATAGTGGAAAGCGAAAAGTAAGAAAGTTATTCTCCTTTCTCTATTCGCTTGGGTAATTTTCTTTATATGGATTTTTGCTGCTTTAGAAAAAAATGTATCTTATGTTAGTGCCAGGCTTTAACGTATAAAACAATATATATTTAAAAGATATTGGAATATTTGGATTTTTATCGGTACATCACACACTTGCTCGTCTTAGTGGTCGAGGACTAGATTAAGCGGAGGGTCTTGGAACGGTAGCAACTGGATTGTCGCTGTGCAGAAGAGTAAAAAAGGAGAAGGCAGTCCCGCTGTTGGGGGCGTCAGGTAAAACATTTCAAGCAGAGTTGCTTTCTTCTGACATGGTCTGATCGCTCATTGAAATTCATTGACAGAAAACGCGGACATTTTTTATGGAACAAAGTCACACCCGCTGGGTGCCGGAGCCACCCTGGCTTCGTAGAAGTTGAGCATGCGCGCAAGCAGGTTGAGAATTGTTGAATATTGGCGGAAAATGCCCAAAGCCGCTAGCTACGTCGTCGATGGCTTCCAACGTGCGATGGCGGCGAGTAAGGATTAAATACATTGTTCCAAATTGAAATTTCGGATTTATTATTTACGTACTGTTCTCACGTGGAAAGCGTGAGATTTGGAAGCTTGGAGGAAATCATATAAACGAGAAGACAGTCCGACGCATCGGACCCTTGGGGTTCGTTTGAAATAAAGAAGCCAGCTTCTTCACAAGGTTATGTCACCTGAATGAGGTTAGGGCCAAAAATTGGAAATAAAAAATGTAAATGGAGGCACATTGGTCTTAAAGGGTTAACCCCAATTTAATTGTATTAATATTCATTATTCGTTAGGTTCACTCGGAGATCTATTTAGCATGCGTGGTCTTCGGGGTCAATCTGGGGTCATAAGTAATCACCTCCGATTTGTCATGAAGATTTCTCCGGATCCGGAAAAGCTGGCCGGAATTGAAGCTCATGCTCCAGGTTTTCCTCCCTCCTTATTGTATTCCCCTTGCCTAGGGGTGCTCCTTTCAGATCTTCTCCGAATTAAGTCAGTTTATTCGCAAGCTCCCGACGGAATACCTTGCTGTGTGCTTAGGTATTGTGCCGACGCCCTGTGCAATTCCCTCCTAAAACTGTGTACCTTATCCTAAGAAACCTCTCACTACCTATTTATTTGGAAGGAAGCATTTGTTATTCCTCTCCACAAAAAATGTTGCAAATCGGATGACAACAATTACAAAGGAATCTCTAAGCTGTCGTCCATCCCAAAACTTTTTGAAAATATCATTACTCCACACTTGCAGCACCTTTGCAGATTAATAATTTCTCCATGTCAGCATGGATTTATAAAGTGAAGATTAACTACTACTTATCTTTTGGAGCTCACTTCCTTCATAATAAAGGGCTTCCATAACAACTTTCAAACAGATGTAGTCTATACTGATTTCAGAAAAGTATTCGACTCTGTTAACCATTCTCTTCTTTTTCGGAAACTCGATTTAATGGGAATTCCGGTTGATCTTCTTAGATGGATCTAAAGTTATCTAAATGGCAGGCCGCAGAAGGTCCTTTTTAAAAATACCTTTTCTAATGTTCTCAGGGTTACTTCTGGCGTCCACTTGGGACCCTTGTTGTTTACATTATTTATTAACGACCTGCCCAAAGTTCTGACTAACTCCAGAGTATTTATGTACGTGGATGACGTCAAACTTTGCGTGCAATATAAGGACGCTTCTTGTCAGTCTGATTTACAAACATCTTAAAATATTAAAAAATGGTGACGCGTAAGCTTATTAAATTTAATCGGCTCTAAATGCAAGCTAATGACATTTTCTCGTGTCGTTTGCTTGCAACTTACATGCTGAACTGCCATTAAACGGTGGTCGAAAATATTCAATGACCCCTATGTTATTAAATCTCTTTATATATTTTTAGTTCGTCGTATCTTAAAATATGAATCTTGCGTTTGTTACTAGTTACTTTTCGATTAACGCTGTACGCGGTTTAAAGTGGGATGCAAACCATAGGTTACCCTCGTACTCCAGTAGACTCCTACTAATAAACATCTTTATTTAACCGTAGGACCATGCTAGGCATTACTTTTTTTTACAACCTAATCCATGGTGACGTCGAAAGTTCCGACTTGTTGGGTCAGTTTAACTTTCACGTACTAAGTAGAAATATTAGATCTTATATTTCCTTAGTTTTGCGCCACTGTAGAACGTCCTTTGTATAGCATAAACCCCTTAGAGTCTTATTTGCTAATTATAACAATTTGTACATAATAACATCAAACTAAAAACTTCAATCCTAACCCACTTAGCACGCATGGAAGGAAATAATCAAGCAGCACGCAATTAGTCATTTCCTCGTATTCCTTTCCTATTCTTTCATTTGTCGCGCCTACTAAAACCTAACACGAAAAAGCACGTGCTTGGTGTCGTAAGGGCCACTTGAATGTACTGTTCGTAGTGCATAAACGTCTAGAAGACCTTCCAGACCTTTGAGACCTTTGAGACCTTTGCCACCTGCCGACGCCAGACTGCCTTATTGCTGCCTCCACGGACACTACCCTCTTAACCTGGGCAACAAAAGAGTTACTCACCGTATGCCTACTGTGACGTCCTTTTTAAGGGACTCATAAATAGCTTTCCCTACTATAAATAGATCTACAACCATAAAAATTAGCTTAAGATAAAAAGTAGCCCTTATTTAACCATAGAACCATGCTATTTTATTTACAGCCTAATCCATGGTGACATTTGTACATAATAACATCCAATTAGGCAGCCAGTTGTCACTACCTCTTATTCCTTTTCTATACTTTAATTTAACTATTCTTTTAAAAAGAACTTAGAAGATTAAATAGTTGCCTGAAGGAACCACTGGGCGTTTGAGAGTAAATTTGAGTTTTGCAATATCATTTTGTATTGTTTGGTATCATCCTTCAAGAAACAGACTTTTTTAGCTGTGCTTCATAAATATAAATTGCATTTAGAACAAATGCTACCTGCGTGCTACTAGGGAGGCTTACCTCACCCGATCGCTGTCGCTCCTAAGTGACGATACAAGGGCTGTGGCTCGCCTTATATAGGGATCTGGCGGGTTTTAGTGTGCCTGTCCGCATCTCTGGCGTTAGCCCCTTTCGCTGCGCGATCATGCGTCACACACCTTGTGGCCACCGCTTCTCGAAAATCTGGGAGCTCCAGCAATTTTTCCTTGTTCGCCTCGTTCTCCATTTGTAAAATAGAAATATGTATATCTGTTGATGTTACCTTTGTTTGGTTGCTAACAATCGGGGATACGTTTTGTTCTAATCGTGCCAAGACTCTAAATACCTTTCGCACGTAGGTATACCATCAAAGGCAGTGACGTAAAGAAATTATATATAAATTAGAATTATATTAAATATTTTTAATAACTTATAATACAAATCGCAATTTTATTTGTTTAGCAGCAGCATTAAAGCCTCATCCCAAGTCTTTAAGGTTGACAATGGTTATCGCGGATGTTTTCTAGCCTTCCTGGTAGGCTTGGGATCATGACCATTATTTAAAAAATATTTTCTCTTTGTTGCCAACTATAAATGAGACAAAATCAAATTCCTTAAATGCAATGTTTACAGCTTCATTTTCCGCGTCATCTGACGGGACTGACTAAAATAGTTCCATTGTCTGCTCATCTGTAAAGTCAGATACCTTGAAGCACTTCCGAATTGTCATATCTTCTAATTATATTAAGAAACACCTCTACAGATTGCAAATAGTTAGTTTGCGTACCACCTCGTACCGTGATTGTCATTAAGAAATTTCGAATTGTACATCGAGATCTGACGGTTAAACATCCTGAGCATTGTAACTCAATGTCGGATGATCCATCTAGGCACATCTTCAAGCATGAATTTGTTGCAAAGATCCATTGATTTTTGGGATATGTTCCAAACATGAGAAATGATATTTTTGTATTATTGGGTTGACAAGAAAGTCATGTCGTTTTTTTAGTAATCGTTTTTAATCTAATTTATTTAAGACTAATCGAGCACCAGGGACACACTTTTTAGTATCGTTTTAAAGCTTATTGTCTTAGGTACTATCGACGAAAATTTGGTAATTATTCGATAATATTTGTGGAAGCTATAGCAAATTAAACATGGAGAACCATAGTGAGCATTTTCGGCATATTTTGCTTTTTTACTTCCAAAAAGGAAAAAAAGCGGTCGAAGCTCGCGAAAAATTGTGCGAAGTGTATGGTAAAGATGCCATGAGTGATCAAGACATCAAAAGCCGATATCCATCAGAGGAAAGTTATGCTGTCTGTTTGGTGGAATTGGAAGGGTGAAGTGCACTTTGAGCTGCTGGGACGGAATGAAACCATCAATTCAGATGTGTACTGTCGCCAGCTATCCAATTTGGCGGAAAAATTGAAGAAAAGGAGCCGGCACTACCTAATCGCAATGGTACAGTCTTTCACCATGACAACGCTAGGCCCCACACATCTTTGGTCACTCGGCAAAAATTAACGGAGCTGAATTGGGAAGTGCTACCACCTTATAGTCCGGACTTAGCACCTTCAGATGACCATTGTTTCGCTCTCTTCAAAACTCTTTAAATTGTAAAAACTTTGATTCAGATGAGGCTGTCGAAAACCACTTGTCTCGATTCTTTGCTGGAAAAGACCAAAAGTTCTTCGAGCGCGGAATTATGCAGCTGCCCGAGAGATGGTCATTAGTGGTCGAACAAAACGGCCAATACATAATTGATTAATTATAAGTCCTGATATAAATAAATCCTCTGAAAATATTGAAAAAAAAACGACATGACTGTCTTGCCAACCCAATAATTAGGTTAGGTAAGGTTAATTCGGAAGGCCCTTACGGGGCCGCGCATAGGCCAATGTGGCCCGTAGCTGTCCGGAATTTAATGAGTGGACCTAGAGAGTATTAACGCGGTTATCAAAGTCCTTGAGGATCAAGGTGTGTTTCGCGAAGGCAAGTAATTTACCCGGCCTCTTCTTGGAGGCATCTTCTAGTGATGCCAGAATCGGAGCACCCAGGTATATTATCCTTGCCGTAGCTAAGGCCGGGCATTTACAAATGAGATGCTCCAAGGTTTCGGTAGCCTCGAATTCATCACATTTCCGGCATTTGGCATTGTCGGTGATGCCTAGCTTGACTGCATGCACCGCAGCCAGGCAGTGACCTGTGAGAATTCCCACTATCAGTCTGCAGTCCTGTCTTGGAAGATGCAGCACATAGTGGCTGAGTTTGTCGTTGCGCTCTTTGCACATGATCTTTGATATCTTGCAGGTTGTGGAATTTCTCCTCCATCTGCTCTTTACTTGTGCGTCTGCCCGTCTCTCCAGCTCGCTTTGTAGCGTTCTTATCGAGACAGGAACATTTTCTGTTTTTTCACTAGTCAGTCCAACGACTTCCTTTGCAAGTTCGTCTGCGGTCTTGTTACCATTTATGCCCTGGTGGCTGGGACCCAGCAGATTCGCACTGATCTAGTCGTGCATAGGTTATCTAGTGCCTCCCTGCTTGCCAGTACAGTTTTGGAATTGACCGCTGACGATTGCAAGGATCTTATCGCCGTTTGACTGTCTACGAACAAATTGATCGCCTCATGTGGGCGGTCTATGCTCTAAGCAAGCTCGGCAGCTTTCCCGATGGCGAATACTTCCGCCTGGAAGATGCTGCACTGGCTTGGTAGCTTATACGACAGCCGTATCTCAGGGTCTGTGCAGTATATGCCCGCTCCTACTTCTTCTTCCATCTTGGAGCCGTCTGTGTATATATTGAGGTGTTGAGCATGATCCTAAACTGTTATCCAGTCGTCAGGTCCCATGAATGTTGTTGTTTTTATTCCTGGGCATGTCTTGGGAATCATGTAGTCAGACGCACTGCTCATGTTTGGACCAATTGAACTATGCCCGAATCCTTTTATTTTCATGTTTCCCTACAATCGTTTCGAGGGCTTTTGTTGGAGTTGACCTCAGCGCCCCTGTTCTGCAGAGCAGTGCCTGCCGCTGGGTTCTTTCCATAAGCCTGTTATACGTCTTCTTTGCCATGGCTTGCCACCACACTAAGACTCCATACAGAAGAGTCGGATGCACCACTGATATGTAGACCCAGTGTGCTGCTAAGCATCTTCTTGGATCCGTATAGCGCTATGGTGGCATTTTTCACCCTTTTTAGTACATTGGGCTTCCATGTTAGCTCGCTGTCCAGTACAATCACTAGGTATCTTACTTGTGTTTTCTGCGTCAGCCTGGTTGTGTTCATTTTTGGGGGGATTCATAGCAGGACCTTGTATCTCTTGGTAAAGAGAATGAGGTCCGTCTTGTCCGCATTGATACTGAGTCTTACCTTCTGCGCCCACTCACGTTCCTCCCTGAGTGTTGATTCAATAATCGAGCTGAGAGTCGATGGACAGACTCCCGTGATAATGATGCTTATGTCGTCGGCATAGGCTGTTATCTTTGGGGCTTTCCTTTTAAATCTCCGTTTTGTTATGAAATAATTTTATTTTTTAACTTGTCTCTGATGAAAACATCGCTTGCTTATTGTATCAGATTACGTCGCTTTTCTTCTTGACAAGTCTTCAGTCAGCCTCATTTCTACAAAGCACGATGACTGTTAATGGCCGGAATAGGTGCACTTGTCTCATTTGACTGGATTCCGCCTTAAGCTCTGAATAAAATAGGCGTCAGTTTCTAGATGTCTAATGCTTGTGATGAAATTAACTAAAACCTGACCTTAATGTTGACGTAATCATCTGCGATAACTCCTTTATGCCATGAGGATGCTACTTAGAGAAACTGGGAGAAGTTGTTCACCTTTCATTTCCCTCGTATTTGCTCCTTTGTCTGTGGTGGTCATATCAACAGTGGACTAATGTTATTATGAGTAATGTCGGTTAATATAGAAATTATTTTAACTTAAATATTCGTTTAAGTATACCAAGAAAATATATTACTTACTTAGAAAGAGCCAGGATTCGTCTCAGAAATTGATTTGGTTTTTCCATGTGCGCTCCCTCCAGACGATTTTCGGATGGGTACTCACGGGCCCAGTGGCCACGGCAACCGCTCCCACCGTGTCCGTGTTCTCCACGCGAGTTTCCTACGCATCTCAAGGTCCGTTGGGCATGCGGTCCAAAGGCACTGACTTCCACCGGTGTCGAGTCTGCAACGGAAGCCACCCGCTTCAGAAATGCCAACAGTTCCTCAGGCTTAATGATGGCAAGAGGCTTCGCGTAGTTATGGTTCACCGCTATTGTTCCAACTGTTTGGCGCACGAACATTCCGAGGGAACTTTCCGCAGTGATGACCGAAGCAAGACGTGCAATCAGCACCACCATACGCTCCTGCATATACCGGGACATCCAGTGCACGCGGCCCATTCACGGAAAGATCAACGTTGGCTTATGCTCCGTGCCGATCAGCTTCGATGTTTCAACGCCCAGTGATGCGCCCCAATTACTGCATCGGACGCCTCCTCCTCGCCGCGCAGTTGCCTCTTTACGATGAACTTCCGCCGCTCCACGGTACTCCTGTGCCTTCTACGCTCTTACGCCGATTCAGCATCAGTCATCAACGGATTCGTTGCAACCCAAATGATTGCAAGGGGGGCGGAATGTTCAGGTGAGGAGGCTGTCAGTGTCGCCCTCTACCCACCGAGCTTCCGAAAGCTCGGCCGCTCTGGCGCTCCCGTCTTTCGGGCCTCCGCGTCGCCTGTCGAGCGTGCAAATGCTCGCAAGCTCTCCGCTCCCCATTCGGACGTTCCTCGGCACTCTTCCACCGCTTCGCGTCACTCCGACGCCGCTCCCCAGCACCGTTCTGGAACAAGCCCGGCCGCTCTCGCCCCTCTCGCAGCTTCCGAGCTCGGTTCGGAAATGAACTCCACGGTCGGCCGCTGCCGATCTCCCGCTCTCGCTTTAGCGGAGTAAAGCAGAAAGGAGCGCGGTCTTATGCTTAAGTTTAAGTTAGTTTTATGTAAGCAGCCAAATAAAGCTGACGCACTTATCCCACGACGCCCCCGACTTTTTTATTACGACTTTAACCACTTTTCGCATTCGCCGTGGGAGTTTTCCATCCACCTCCACGATCTTTCAAAAGGATCGCCCCTCTAAAAAACAATATTTGTTATATTATTTAAATTATTAATGAGTAATAATTATAATTAAATTATTTGTTGTATTATTTGAACTTTTACTTTGGACTTGAAACGATTGGATTTAGAAAAAGTATGCGACAAACTTGAACAAAGATATCGGAGCAGCATTGGAAAATTTGCGAAAGTATAAGTTCACAGTACAAAGACGAAACGAAGATATATGTATGTACGGATGTGTTCACGCCAAAAGGGCGTTTATTTCTCAGAGGCAGTGTGATCCCGTACACCCTCGCTCTCTCTCCCTCTTCCTTTGGACTTTCGGTCCATAGAGCTTCCAATCCGCTCTGAGATGCTAGTTTAAGTCTTCATGTATTTTAGTTCTAATTCATACTTCTACCAATAAAGACCGCACGTCGCGCAATACCCCGAAAATAGTTTCTTCCGTGTTTTACTTATCGAGTGTTTCCAGGTGTTAGCCACCCCCCTCCAATTCAGTATGTATGGACGAGTCAAAAGTAGAATGAAAAGTTTCTTCTCCCAAAAGGAATGGCGATTAATAGACTACTAAGTCAGACCGCCAATTAATAAAGAGAGGAATTTAGTACTTACCTCTATCGTATTCTCTCGCGCTCCAGACTAAGCGAGCATAGCTATTTACATAAGTATACGTAACCGTCTCTCTGCTGCCACTGTAGGCAGCGCTGCTACGATACTTAGCCCTCCAGTGTTTATAAGAATTATTTGTAAAATCAGAAGCAAAAATTTAACTGTTGGAGCGGCACCACTCGCTGCTCCAGCTATAATAAAGCCTAATTATTATATAACCGGATCTGGAATTCTCTTACTTGGGAGGAAGTACTTACTTAAATGGCGACCCTTGCACTAAGTGGCGACCGTACCGTGACAGTTAAACGAAAAAAATTAAAAATCAATTTCCTACAACATTCACGTAAGCCTGCCCACGGCAACAACAGCACCTATGCATAAACCGAAGCCAAAGCAAAAGTGGCCAGCAATAGTGGGAGCAACAGCAATGACTCCTCTAATCCCACCTTCAAAAGCAATAACAACAGCAACACCAACGTCAAGATCGATCTAACACCCATCCATCCTTGGCCTCAGTTTGGCTAAGCCTAACCTAACCTCTAACCTCTTCAATAAGACGCCCAAGGAGGAAGGACTTATATGATTGTAAAGCCTGTCTCATCAAAAGTTCCTACAAGAACGCCATACTACAATAACCTTACGAAGACCAGCACCGGTGCCCCAACAGAGAAGCAGCAGCCTGTGCAGCCAGCACCGACACCGTCTGACGCACCAAGCCAGACCAAGGAAAGTGAACCGACAGCTCTTAAAAAGCGCATATATTTTTTCTTTGCACAGCGATGCAAATTAAGTTTAACACAAATTTTACAGACCAGGCACTTTCTAGCTGCGGGCTTTCATTTTTTTACCTAAGTAGGGATATTTGTAAAACTAAACTTTTTTTCTTTATTTTGAAAAAACAACCACAAAAGTGTTAGACGGTAAGATAAGACTCCACTGGGAAAATAATATATAAAGTAAAATCATAATCGTTGTGATCTTAATAAGTGTTTGCGAAAAAGATACCTAAGTCGGGCAAACGATTTAGAGAAGATTTAAGACGATTGTTGTATAATAAATTAAACAAATTGTAAAAAAAAGTATACCAACAAATAAAATATAATAAAAACGATCAATTTTGAATTTTAATAAAAGTAATAAATTTTCCTAAACATGGCTATGCATGAGTAAATATTTCATTAAGAAAATCCATAGACATGTAATTAACAAAAATTACTAGTATGGAATGAAACGAATTATGCAAATTTATGAATAAAATAAAGCATAAATTCGACAAATCATATAAAGCGTTGTCCCAGAATAGACCTATACAAAAGGCAACTGTCAATAAACATCCAACCATATTGGTAGAGTGTTTTAACCAAGCACGAACCATAATATACGAAAATATTGTGAACATTAACAAGAAGCATTGGACAGAAGAATACAATTTTCTAACCTATTCAGAAACAAACTTATTGTTAATAAAAGAAATATTTCAATTAGAAATTTTAAAACCAACAATACTTATAACTCAGTTGACAAGTGAAAAAGGCACCGACCCTGACCCAACTGGGTTAGATACTTAAGAAAATTATGAGTCTGAAGAGGAAGAAGTAACAAATTTCGAATAGAAAGATCTACAGATCAAATAGAGTAACAACAATAAGAACAACAATGTGAGAGTAGCTCAAAATGCATCGGAAAAAGCCCCAACAACCTTTATGTATTCAGCAATTAAAAACATCAAAATTCGCACCATCAGTCTCAACCAAAATATATTTGTAACCTTTATTAACGTAGATACAGGGAAGAAACTAGTCTTCCTAATAGACCCAGGTGCAGAAATATCCTTATTGAAAGAAAACTCCGACTCTTTTAAATGCATCCAAACAGATAACATAAATTTACAGGGAATAAGTCAAGAGGCTTCCAAATCAAAAGGGTTGACCTCTATCGAAATACAGACTTCTAAATATATAATTCCAAAGGTTAGGTTGAGCCGGATAGCACTACCTGGGCCACGCATAGGCCTATAGCTGTCCGGAATTTACTGAATGCGCCTAGAGAATATTAACGCGGTTTTCAAAGTCCTTGAGGATCAACGTGTCTTTCGCGAAGGCAAGTAATTCGCCTGGCTTCTTTTTGGAGAAGCGCCCCGGAGCGCCTAGGTATTTTATTTTTGCCTTCGTTAGGGCCGGACATTTAAATATGAGATGTTCCAAGGTTTCGGTTGCCTCGGATTCATCACATTTCCGGCATTTAGCGTTGTCGGTGATGCCCAGCTTGACTGCATGTGCGGCAGCCAGACAGTGACCTGTGAAAACTCCCACTAGGAGCCTCCAATCTTGTCTTGGAAGATGCAGCAGAAAGTGGATGAGTTTATTCTTGCGCTTGAAGTACAAAAAAACTCGACAAGATATTTTTAGTAAATATTTTTAATTTTCAATTAACATTTTATTTTATGCTGATTATGATCGGTACAGATTAAATACAAATCGTGCAATAATATTGATTTCCATACTTGAGGTTTAAATCACAATGAGCAAATAATTCAGTTCCATAAAATACAGTTGGGACCAGGCAAGATTTGGCAAGCAACTAATGTATATTTGTGGTTAAAAAGTATTTAACAAAATATGATGACCTTAGCAAAACAATATATGTGTTCGTTTGAAAATAAATTATATCTATTTGGTTGCTTTTGGGATAGAGAAAATTGTTGAGAATTTCCAGCTGTCTGAAAACGTTGATGTTGTAAAAAGCAGTATTACCAAGAAAGGAATCTAACTTCGTCCCGCCGAAGTTTGTATACCCTTACAGCTTACGATCGGATCCTTATGAATTAATCGAATTCGATCAAATAAAACACAAAAACTAAAAGGAAATACATTTCGGGGATTCGTTGGGGACATTCCATACAAATCCCATGCGGACATTGCACAGAGCATGCGTTCACGGCGGGGACGTCGAAAAACTCGGGGATTGATCGGGGAATCCCTGGAGAATTTCCTCGGGATTTTTTAAAAAATTTCCCCAGGGAATCTCATGTGAATTTCGAAGTCAAGTCCCCGAATCGCTGGGGACACCCATTGGAAAGCCTGGGGAAGGTCTCCGAGGAATCGCCTGGGAAACCCGTGGGAAAACCTGCGTGCGAATCCCCGAGGAAACCCCAGGGAATATTATAGAAAATAGGCGGAAATTCTCCCCTTTCTAGTAAAAATCAGGAGAAATTTCTTCCTTATTTGTGTGTTTATTTATACAATTTTATATTTTACTGAATGATTCCTAAGTGCGTGGGGCGGGTCTTCTCTGCCGGCTGGTGGCCCTTAAACAGTCTAATGATATCTGTAAATAAAATATATAAATGTTAAAGTCAAAGTAAACATCGCAATATTTGCACAAATATACATACATATGTATTAATTTAAACAGAAAACAAACTCCGAATATCTAATGAGATTTCCATTTACACCGTCTAGGATGACGGCGTATTCAAGATTAATTGGGCAAATGAATTTATTAATTAAACACAAATAACTAAACTATCCTCATTATATTTTTTCACTTTTACGCAATTTTAACTAATACGCAAAACACTTCTGAACGCAGCAACAGTCAACTCTAAATGCGAAAAGAATAAGGAGACAAAAGAAGACCGAACACCGAAAATTTTGGCGAGTGCCAGGGTATGCACGACCAAAGAAATGCCTTTTAATATGAACATAAGGATGAATACCAAATATAAACATTTTTGCTTTGCCTAAAGTAAATTTTAAATAGATGCAAATATATAAAACGACTAGGAAACCCGGCGAACTCCGTTTCGCCACCAGATGGCTTTAATTCTTTTGGTGATTAAAAGATAAAGAATTTTTTTTTGTATTTGAAAAGGAAAACTTTTGTTTCATTTCTCAACACTAATGAATTCATTTCAACTACAAAAATAAAATGTTATTTAGTTGAACTTCTCTAACTAAATGGAAGTGAATACAAAGTAAATACTGAATCGTAGGTGTCCGCAAATTATCCGTATCATTGATGTGCTCTTTGGTAAACCACATTTTTTATTTTTTGTTCTGACGTTAACATAAACAAAGCGGATGGTTTCCTAACTCGTGAACACGCAACGTATAACTGCCCATGACCGCTTCGTTCGGGGGTCAGATCGAAAAAGGTTTAACCTAGCTTCGGGCGGAAATAGTTAAAAGTAGGCTGCAAACAATTCGGGGAACATTTATACTGTTCGCCGATCGCAACATAAAGTTCAGTGTCGACTTTTAGGCTAAGGGTGATTTGTTGCATACCCAAGCGCCACACAGTGGTCGGGCTTGTATGGAGCGGCGGCCATAAATACTTCTAGTGGAGATATCACTATGCAATTTTTACAGTAAATCTATAAAAATATATTAAATATATTGTGTAAAAATTATTTAAATCGGGCGACTATATCATATAGCTCACATAGGAACGACTTTTGTTTACAAGGAAGTTTCCTTTGACCCGAAATAAAAGGATCGGAACTTAAAAGTAACCTATTGAATAAATCGGTGTTTGTTAAAACGCGAGATATTTTTCTTGTATGCTTACGTCTAAACGATTTAATATCTTTATACGGAGCACCAAAGATTAAATATATGCATGCGTGGAAACACACAGTTATATGAATCTCCTATAAAAATAACAAAAATTAAAGAAATAAAAACGATATGCAAAAGTGTATAAAAACACAAACACAATCACAAATGAAGAGAACAAAAGCAACATCACAAAAACAAAGGAAAAGCAGCAACTCGAGTTGCGATTTTAGCCATTAAAAATATAAAGGCGGTGTTAGTATATTGAAAATTACAGGCACATTTGCAACTATTTGCAGCTAGACTTAACATTTTCACTATCTAAAAACATGGTTAATACACTGATACTACTCACATTGGGGGGAGCGAGGGGGGTCACAACTAAAAGTTTATGTAAACATGAAAAAGACGCACACAAAATGAACAAAAAAACATGGTTTTACAACATTTATTTCACAAAAACGATTAAACATATTAGTTTATTGTTACTAAATGGACTTAAAGTAAATACCTTCAGCTTTAAATTCCATTTTAAATGAATAAAATCCGTTCACTTATCTCGACGTTTGAACTCTTTGAAGTTTGGCTTTGAATGACAAAATAAGCAAGCATGCAATTTTTGTCTTGCAAATGAACATGTGTTCACAACTTTGATGCTATTTTTAGAAAGAACCGTTAGATTTCCAGCGAAAACCGGTTTGGGCTGGAAAAGGTTTGACTTTTAAGAGCTAATTTGGTTACTTTTTACCTAAATATTTTGACTTCGATTTTTTGATTTATGGCCTATGAGCGCCACCACTGTGCGCCACTACAATTGCTGCAAATGAATAAACAAACATTAAATATAAATTCATTGTTCAAGTACCTAAACCAACTGGCCGAAATCCGAGCCGGTCTATATACATTGGCCGGCTAACGGAAAGTGCAAGTGTCAGCATAACTGACACGCGCGGGCCTCAGATGTAAAAGAACCCAAGTGTACATGTGTGCAAATTATAAATTAATTTTTGAGCCACACGCTGTCCCTCGCCGCTGTCCGTGAGGGTGGGGAGACTCGATCCAGTTGCCACAGTGGCTGGACCGGGGGAAAGGGTGATGACGTAATTGCCACCGTGGCTGGCTGCTGTTGTGTATGAGCCGGGCGGTTGCCACTAACTCTGCTCTCTCTCGGGAGTAACTAACTCCGTTGCTAACGGCCCTTAAGGCTCGATAACCAATTTGAATTAATAACTAAATGCTGACGGCCAATGCCGGAGTTTTAATATTGGAGCCAATGCTCTTTATTCAATGTAAAAGTAAAAACTGAAAACTTATATGATTTTACGTAAGCTATGCGCAGCCGGCAAGCCGACCGCTCGTGTAGCAAAGTGCTGACACTAGCAAAACCAACATAACTCACCATACAGTGCACCAATAAGAACCAGGCACGGCCCCTAAAGATGTTTATGCTGATTTTGCAACTAAATACTAGGGTGATCCAAGAATCACCCAAGATCTGTATAGACTTATGATTACTCATTAACAGTGTTAACATATAGACTTATGATTACTCATTAACAGTGTTAACATTCATATTCCCTCGCTCCAATCTAGCTCTACACATAAGAATACATAACTGTCTCTCCGTTTAGCCCTACAGAGTTCATAAGAATTATTTGTAAAATCAGAAGCAAAGACAGAAGTGTTAGATCGGCACCACTCGCTGCTCCAAGTATAATAAAGATAAATTATTATATAGCCGGATCTGGAATTTTCTTACTTGGGAGGACCTACTTACTTACATGGCGATCTTTGCACTAAGAGCTTATGTGAAACTTACAATAAAATTACTACATCTTTAGCAGATAAAAATATGTTGAATATCAGCGAAATTACATTTTTTTTTAAATAAATTTCTTGAACTATGCTATATGAGATAGTAATTCGATTTTAATAAAATTAAAACAGAAACAAAACAGTTTGCTTAGAAATGGACAGAAGGAGAGACGGACAAACGTACAGACGGACATGGCTAGACCGACTCGGCTGTTGATGCCGATATATATATATATACTTTAAAGGGTCCTCCTTCACTGCGTTGCACACTTCTGACTAAAAGTATAATACCCTGCAAGGGTATAAGAATGGATGTAAAATATTCTACAATTTTCGACAGCAGTAGTTTTAAAAATGTTGGGTGAATATCATCAAACTATGTACGTCTGATGTGATTTTGGAATATTGACAAACACTTCTCCCTGATTGACACAAGAAAACCTAAATCTATTATTACAGTAATTTTCTGGTACTTATCTCAGGTACATATTGATATAGCAGACCCTTAGGTAAATTGCATTCAGACAGTTGTAACGGCGCCTGAAGCACTTTTGATCTGATTATATATTTTGGCCTGAAAGTATGCTTGTGGTTATAGCAGTGATTAGAGCGTTGCCAATTATTGCACTCCGGCTGCAACTGAATCGGAGCAAGCGATAGTTATCAGCTGTATCAGGGTCGTAATCAAAAGCTCAGCTTAGGCACCGCGGCCAACTTCACTGGTCTATATCCAGAATCCAGTCATGTTCTTTTCTAGAAGAGTGCCGAAGCGACCACACGCGTTTTCTTTGAGTGCGGGTTAAAGTAAAGTGCATCCGAAATCAACGGCATCGCAGCTGCATCACGTGCAGAAATTTTCTTTGTTTTGTTTCCAAAGATGGCGGAAAAGCTAGGTAAGCCATGAAGTGCCATCAATTTTTTTCATAATTCTGACGGCATTGTTTTCGACCACTTGGTTTAGGGAGTGTCCAGCGGAGCACCCCCGCGGACGAGACGGCGGAGCACCCTCGCTGCGGCATCTGAAGACGAAGGGCTACGCCGTTCTAGCGGCAGCAACGCCAGCCGTTCCGAGGCTGCCAATTTTTCGGCCGGCCAGCGGAGCACCCCCACCCTCGCAGGCAGCGAAGGGTCATCCGACTCCGCTAAGCGGAGACATCGCCCAGTGAGGCGCAGCGAGCAGATCGGCGGCTAGAAGCCGCGCTAAATTCTCCGTCAAGCGGAGTAACTTCTCCGTCCAGCGGAGCATCTTCACCGAGTTTAATTTAACCACAGCGTAGAAGCCGCAACCGCCGAGGATCAGCCAATAAATAGTACGAATGTAGTCTCTCCGCGTCTAAGTGCAGTTAGCCGCGGCCGTTAACGTGGCCAAAAGGCATATTTAGAGCCAACTTGTGGCCATGCACATTTTGTGAGGGGTTACGTTGAATATAATGATTAAATCCGCGTGAAAATGTTGCCTCTTCAGCCGCCACAGTGATCCCTCGATACCAGCGCCAATCACTTTCCCTCGTTTAAATTAAAACTGAATTAAACTATGAATAGAATATAAAATAGTTCGCGAATCTTTAAAATTAAGGAGAGTAAAATTAGGAAATGCAGATAAATCAAAATATTGAGCGGTTTTAAGTTTTGAAAATTAAAAAAAAAAATGTTTTGCGACGATAAGTAGGCGGACGATAATTATTAACGTTAGTCGGAATTCTCTTTCAGCCATCGCTCGGGAGATCGATCTTTCGTCGTTGGAAAATTTAACATGTGAGTTACAACAACAATATGAAGCGAATATTGTTCATTAATTGTGTTTTTGCCGTATATTTAAATAAAAGTCGTCGCGCCACGCCTATAACATCCATATGATAATTAAAATAAAATAGGTAAAAGTAAATTAAAAGCAAAAAAAAAATTAAATTAATTTAATCAAACTGCCTAAAACCCGAACGAACAAAACAGAATTAGTTTAAAAAAATAAAACATTGAACATATCTGAATTTTTTTCCTTTAAGTTAAATCTAGTTAAAAGCCTTAAAATGATGAATACTAAAAAAAATAAAAAAATACTGCACAAGAATTAAAATGAACTTTAGATTATAAAACGAATTAAAACATTTATAAAAATTTTTCCAAGAGACCAGCAATGAAATTTACTTACAAATTTAAAATTTATTAAAAACTTAGTACTATCTCCTAACATTAATTATAACTTAAAATGCCTTAATTATTGTATTCTACTCTAGGGTTATATCTAAATATTATATTTGTTATTACATTTATGCTAAATATTCTCCTTTCACTTGTTAGACTTAATATATCTTATTAAAATGTACATGAAAGTAATAATGGAGTAATCCTTTCGCTTGAACTCGGCAGATGACTCTGCAGTCGTAAGGGTGTCAAAAGGGATCACTCGAACTAGGTTCGAAGATAGTGATCACAGGTTGGGCGGGTTCAAAATGACGAAACAACTCCTACGTTACTCCACCGAATTTCCCTTCTCTTCTCTTCTTGTAACTTTTTCCACTATCTCTTCTGGAATTATTTTTACTTTTCTCTGCCCAATTTCCGACATCTTTTCGTATGCCGTCGCAATCACGCATTTCTTGATTAATTATTATAAGCCAATGCAGAACTGAACGAGCAAGACCACCACCCCCAAAGCCGACGAGCTTGAGCCGGACCCTTTAGCGTGCCCCCGCTAATTCAGATCTCGATCAAAACTGTGCTTTATGTATGGTTCCCCTATGTCAAAAAGCCTGCGGGTTTTCCTGAATCCAGGCTGACTATTGTTTAATAATCCATGTCTATGTACAAATGCATTAATTAATTAATTTCAAAGGCATTTTACAAATATGGCAGAATAGAAATGGGTCTATTCTTTGGTTGCTTTTGGTATGGGGAAAATGTTGAAAAATTTCCAGCTGTTGCAGTTGTAAAGGCAGTATTAATAAGAAAGGAAGCTAACTTCGGCACGCCGAAGTTTGTACATCCTTACTGCTTACAATTGGATCGTTATGAATTAATAAAATTTTATTAAATGGAAAGTAAAACTACCAGGAATTGTATACAACATTTATACATATACAAATTCGGTTTTAACATTACGTATACATAATATTTACCGAACATTCCTATGGTAGCTATATGATATAGTAGTTCGATTTTGATCAAATTAAAACCGAAATTCTAGAATAATATACAATGGTCATTTATCAAATTATATTTAAATATGTCGAAAATTGGTTAGGTTATAATATTTTTGCTGAAAATTTACCGATCGTTTCTATGGCAGCTGTATGATATAGTCGTCCGATCCAGCCCGTTCCGACTTATATAGTAGTGAGAGCATATAGAAGACGATCTGCAAAGTTTCATTCAGATACCTTGAAAACTGAGGGACTAGCTTACGTATAATCCGACAGACGGACGGACAGACGGACAGACGGACAAACGGTCACGGCTAGATCGACTCGGCTGTTGATGCTGATCAAGAATTTATATACCTTATAGGGTCGGAAATGTCTCCTTCACTGCGTTGCAAACTTCTGACTGAAATTATAATACCCTGCAAGGGTATGAAAATTGATGTAAAATATTTTAAATTGTTTGTAAGCAGTAGTTTTAAAAATGTTGGGTGAATATTGTCAAATCCAACTATATCTGATGTGACTAATTGACACAAGAAAATCTAAATCCTATTATCACAGAAATTTTCTGGTACTGATTCAGGTACATATTGATATCGCAGACCCCAGGTACATTGTATTCAGACAGTCATATTTATATTTCCTCTATGTCAACATCCTGTCTCGGTGTTGCTATTTGTCTGCATATTCCTAAAGTCTTTATATGTGTTGGGGATATTTTAATATAAGCAAGTCATAGTCTATCCTCTTAAAGTCTCTAAATACTATCGATTCGTCATTATAAAGCAGGTCAAAGCTGTAGGACAATGAGGTCACGCTTTAGAAACGATAGCACGATGAGTAAGTCAAACAAATATTCTTAAAGTTAACTATAAGTTTACTGAATTCGCATAATGATTCCATTTCTTTTTTGAGATGGTATTATTAATATTTAAAAGTGGGCAGTAAAATTTGCTTAGATGTAAATTTATCTCAAATAAATTTATCTCAAATAATTATTTTATATTCTGTTTTAAGGTTTTTGCCAAGAAAGCAAATTGTGTGTGACCGAAGTTTCCTTTTCTGCATTACCTTAGTCTTGCGTTCAGGTCCATATCTTTCTGCTTCAGCCCGTCTACCAGGCCACTGGAAGAGCTTTTTGCTGCGGACATTTTTTTCTTTATTCACGAAAAAACTCAAATCACTCCAGTATTCGGCTATTCAAAAACATCAATAAATTGCTTTTCTTTCAAAAAAAATTTAAATAAAAGGTAACTTTAATAAAAACACAATAACACAGCGGTGAAATTGTACTCGGAAAGAAAACATAATTTTTTGTTGCACTCCTTAAATATACGAATTTTTGATTACCAATTCCAAGGGTATTTAAACTTAGGCTTGCATAGGTGAGCATCCTTCCATGTTTTTTTATTAAAAGTTAGATTTGTTTACAAAATTAAAACTAAATTTTAAAAAATGTATGATATAGCTCCTTCTAACAGGGGACCACTCTAAACCGGCCACTTCCATTTCATCTGAATTGAAAAGAAAAGCGTAAAAATAAGCTAAACGTTATTCTTATTCATTCGCGTAATCAGGCTTATTAAAAATAGCACACACTCATATGCCTTGAGAAAAATTGGAGTCAACATCAAATATTTACCACTTTTAATTTACTATAGGTTCAATAACCTAAGTAGTGCAAACGATTTAGAGAAGATTAAAAAATTCGATTATTGGATCCTAAATTAAACTAATTGTAAAAAAACACATACATATATAATTATAGCAATAAATATAAATTTTAATACCAACAATACTTAATACTCAGTTGACAATTGATACAGTCACCGACCCAGAACCAATTGGGTGAGACACTCAAGAAACTTTTGAGTTCCAAGGGGAAGAAGTAACAAATTTAAGAGAGAAAGATATACACGATCTAACCATTGTCTATGAAACATCCGATGTAATAAAGGCTAAATTGGCTAACATAAAGCACAAAGGAAAAACTGCTGAGAAATTTACAACTGAAATTGACAACCTCCGAAAGTTGGTGGAAGCGTCATATATTAAGGAAGGTTTATCATCTCAACATCCTGATAAATTTAGCACTAAAAAAGTTATTACCACAATGGTTAAAAATTGTGAGCAAGGCAGACTTAAAACAATACTGGAAGCTGGTAACTTTAACACCATGAATGAAGCTGTCATAAAGTTCATTCAATATAGTACAGAAATGACAGAAAATGCTAATACAGTACGTACTGTACGCTCGAAGACAATAAAACTATCGTGGCAATAATTACAGAGGTAACTTCCGGGGAAGAGGTAATTGCCGTGGTAATTACCAGAACAACGGTTTTTATCGTAACAACGGTAATAATCGAAATTATAACAACCATAACAACAATTCAAATGAAAACAATGTGAGAGTAGTCCCAAATGCTTCGGAAAACTCCAAACAACCTTTATCTATTTAGCAATTTAAAACATCAAAATTCACACCATCAATCTCAGGTAAAATACATTTGTAACCTTTATTAACGTAGGAACAGAAAAGAAACTAATGTTCCTAGACACAGGTGCAGAAATATCCTTACCTCGAGCGCGAGAGAAACTTAACTATCTCTGGGAACCTTGCAGTCGGCCGCGAGAGCGAGAGAAAAATATCTCGGGAACCTGTCGATCGGCCGCGAGAGCGAGGAAAACTTAACTATCTCGGGGAACCTTGCGGTCGGCTGCGAGAGCGAGAGAAAACTATCTCGGGAACGTGTCGGTCGGCCGCGAGAGCGAGAGAAACTTAACTATCTCGGGAAACCTTGCAGTCGGCCGTGAGGGCGAGAGAAACTTACGAACTCGGAGACCTGTCGGTCGGCCACGTGGCGAGACTTAACCCAGGAACCGAAGAATCGCAACTGCTTGCCCTGGAGTTTGATGCGGATCTCTTCTTTCGCCGCCTGTGACGCTCCGCTCCACTCGGCATCCTCCATCCTTCGTCGTCCGTTCCGCCCTCGTGTAGATCGTTAATGTCGCTGTCCGGCGACACTGCCCTTATTTCTTCTTCCCAGGCCTGGGCCACGGCTCTGTTTCGGTAACGGGCCAGTTTGTGCCTGCTCTTGCGACCTGCACGACTTGCTTCCTCCCCAATACTGGCTGGTCCCTGGTCGCTTTTGCCGGTGCTCCACGCGTGCCTTCCAGGACTGCATTGCCTCGCCTCTCCTTCCCGCTGCCCATATTTGCCGGTGCTGTGCGCTTTCTATTTGCGCCGCATGTTAGTGCCGCCTCCACCAGTTTGGCCGTTTTGTGAGACGCCGCAAGTCTCTCTCGGTTCTCTTTGAATTTCCGCGCTGTTTCCTGGATCTGGTGCATTTCTCCTGTAAAGGGGCGATATGGGTTTATGTTAGTGTTTTTGGTGTGACCGTTTTTTAGTGCATGCAGTGTTGGGTTATGTGTTACGTGCAGTGTTGGTTTATGGGTTATGTAAGTACCTTGTGGTTTGATATGTTTAATGCTAAGGATTCTTGCGTGATCTTCGTAAATTGTGTGTTGTGTGTTTGACCCTATAATTGGTTTCATGTCCCCGATTTTTCTTCTTTGTTTTTATGTCTTTAACATTTACGATTACAGGCGATGTGAACTTTACCACTTTCCATGGTCCGTCGTGCTTGGGTGCTAGTTTAGCGTTAAATTTTTCGTTGCGTTACCAAATCGCCCATGTTCGGTCTCCATTCTCTTTTTCGCAAGTCATAGTGCCGTTTCTGCTGTTCGGCTGCCTGCTCCATTTGCTCTGTTGACTCTGACCTTATGTTTCTCAGTCGCTTCCATCGCTCTTCCATCGTTTCTTCCTGAAGCCCGGAACCTTCCTCCACTCTATCGAAAATGGTGTGCGGTATCCGTAGCTCTCGTCCGAATATTAACTGCGCTGGGCTATATTTTGTCGACTCTGATGTGCTGCTATTGTATGCCAGCATCAGTTCTGGGATGTGCTCGTCCCAGCTTGTTTGTTCTCCGCCCGATATCTGCGCAATCTTCGTTTTTATGGTCCAATTGGTTCGTTCCGTAGTTTTTCCTGAAGCGTGTACGGTGCTGTGAACTGATGTTTTAGTCCCCATCGTTCCATCGCTGACCTTGTCCTGCCTCCGTTAAACTGGACTCCGGGGAGCCAACCCTTGAAATTACCCTCTCACGGAATACCCGGAGGAACGCGTCCGCCGTTGCCTGTCGAATCGCTGCTAACTCAACCCATTTGGAGAACTTGTCTACGATTACCAACAACGTGATGTTTCCGTGTTTTGTTCTCGTTAAGGGTCCCGCGAAGTCAACGCATACTGTCTCCCATGGGGCTTCTGAAACTTTTGTCAGCATCTTTCCTGCTGCCTTTTGCTGCGAAACCTTGTACTGTTGGCAGCAAATGCACTCCTTCACGAATTTCTTCACATCCAGAAGTATCGCTCTCTCACTCTTCTTAGTGTTTTAAACGTCCCTAGATGTCCCGCTTCTGCCGTCCTGTGACTTTCCAACAGTACATGTTGTATTTCGTTCTTTGCTACGCACAACGTCCACGGTTGTCGATCGCTCGTGCTTCCGCACAGTTTCAATTGGAACGGTTGTAGACCCAGTACCCATCTGGCGACTCGTCCTGACGGGCTCTCGATTAAGTTTAGCCACTTCAATGCTATGTGATCGGTCACGACCACGAAGTGGTAGCCCTCGAGGTACATCTTGAACTTGTTGATGCCCCAATATATCGCCAAACACTCTTTCTTTGTTGCGCTATAGTTCTTCTCTATGCAGCTCAGTCTTCGGCTGGTGAATGAGATCACTTGTTCTCCGTTCTCTCCGTCCTGCGTCAATACCACGCCTATCCCCCGGTCACTGGCGTCCGTTTGCAGCTTGAACTGCCTTGTGAAATCTGGACATGCCAGCACTGGTGCCTTCATTAGGTTTTTTTTTTTCAGTTGGTCCAACGATTCCTGGTGCATTTCATTCCATTCGGATCTTTGTCCCTTCTTGATCAGGCCCTGTAGCACTCCGGCTTGTTCCGTAAAATTGTGGATAAATCGTCTGTACCACGATGCCATCCCTAGAAAACTGTGCACCTCTTTCATGATTTTTGGTGTTGGGTACTGCTGGATTGCCGCTACCTTCTCTGGATCGATTCGGACGCCTTTTGCAATCTTTTGAACACTTCCTGCAGTTTTTCCATGTGTTCTTTCTTACTCCGGCTTATGACCATTTGCGAAGCAAACGGTTCCTTCTCGGGCCCCATTATGGTATTTAAGGTTGCCGGTGATGTGGTTAGTCCAAACGGCATTACCTTCCACTGAAAGAGGCCCCGACCCGGTACAGTGAGCGCTGTATATTGTCGATTATCCCTCTCCATCGGAATCTGCCAGTATCCCGAATTCAGTTCTATTGTACTGGTCCAAGATGAAGCAACGGAAATCACCGTTGCTTTATCGGCTTGTCATCTATGAGATAGATTTTGTGCGTCGTTATATTACTAACCCCTTGCATATTTTCAAATACCTGCCTCTGTTCCTCCAGGAGTGTTTGTACTGCTTCGTCGGATGGCTCCATCTCTGTGCCGTCCGCCTGGCGTTGCTCTTCTTCGCGTTCTTCGTCCTGCGCCTCCACTATCTCCAGTTCCAGGTTTCCGCACCTCAGCGTGAAGCGCGCATCAAGAACGCTATGGCGAATACTATTCCTCCGAATCGGATCTTCGCCTCGAACTTTCCTACGGTTCTCTGCTTCGACCCGTTCGCGAGCGTTATCTCTGTTCGGTATCGTGCCCATCTGCCTTCCTCCCTCAAATCCTGGTATCGGCTTCGGCTTATCGCGCTCCGGGATGCCTGTGTCTATGACTCCCTTTGTCGTTTGATTCCCGACTCCAATCCATGCTACCACCTGGAATCTGTCACATCTGCTCACACCTCCTGCGTTTCCCGGAGCTGCTCTGCGACATTCCATTGTTCTCGTACCGTTCTTCCCGCATACCCAGCAAAACAACCTCGGCGGATTGCTGCATGTCCGCGCTGCATGTCCGGTTCCTCCACACCGCATACAAATTTCCGCCCTTAGTTGCTGCTGCCCTGCTTGACCTGTTCGTTATTGGTGCTCAATCGATTCGATGTCCCCTACTTCCTCGGCCAGCTTTAGAAACTCCGTCAGGGTCTTAAACCCGCTCTTCCTACTGTACAGTTTTATCTTGCTTCTAGCATTTTTGTACACCCGATAGAGTTTCTCTTCCTCCGAGAGTTTTGTGAAGCGCATCAGCTTCCTTAGTCCCATCAGGTACTCTCTTGCTGGTTTGTCCTCTCTCTGTCTCAGCTGCGAAATCTGGGTCTCTAGCTGTTCTTCGTATCTCGGAGTCAGCAAGTACTCCAACAGTTCCGCCGTTAGTTGCTTCCATGAACTAATGCTAGACGGTGTTGTGTTCCACCAATCGATGGTTATCCCCTCCAGGATGAACGGCATCGTCTGGACAAGCTGGTCCATTTCGATCACGTACCCAGTCGCCCATTGCTCCAGTTTTCCAGGAACTCCAATGGGCTTGACGTTCCCTGGTACCGGATCCCCCAGTTCCGTGCTCGGTCGACTATTTCCGTCTCCACCTTTTTTGTGGTTTTAGTGTCCTCCATCTCTTCTCTCCTTCCTTCTTGTCTTGTCACCACGCTGTCTGGTTTCGGTGACGGACTCTTATCCCTTCAGTGCTTTACTGCCAACTGTACTAACTTCTGTTTCATTTCCTCGGTGTGCTCCGTTTCCTTCGTGAACGCTGCTACCGTGCGTCTTAAGTCCTCGAGCTTTCCTGACGAGTCTAGACGGAAACCTTCTGCGTACTCTGTTAGCTCCGTTTTGGTCGCAAGATATACCCATGCAATCATTACTCTACCTGTATCGGTTTTTTCTCTAGCAACCTCACAAACTGCTCGGGCGCCACTGTGGCCAGGATCTGTCGCAGATATTTGTTTATTGTTGCTGGAAGAGATTCCCGACCCGGTCCCAGAATAAAAGTCCAAAGAATTACTTAGTAATTAGTTAAAAGTTACGTTTATTTAACTTTCTGTGTACAAAGTAGTGGATACTGGATAGCTCGTTCTGCCTCGTGCGTTCGGAAGCTTACACCGGTTGCGGCTCACCTTATATAGCGGCCTGGCGGGTTTTACTGTGCCCGTTCTAATATCTGGCGTTAGCCCCTTTCTCTCTTGTTGCTAGCGCCTTCTCCCGCAGTTTGCTCGTGGCGCGCGCGCCTTTTGTTTGAATTTAAACTTTTTTCCCTCTTAATCGTTTTATCCTTTTATTAATTCTTCTTTGTTGTTCAATCTTTGTTCTTCTTTTTATTTTTTTATTTATTATTATTTTTTTACATTTCTCATTTGTTCGCGATACGTGTCACAACTTAATCTCTGGTTTTCATCAAATTGTACTCGAAGAAAGTATACGTGATATAACGTCTTTTTCAACAAGCCAAATTCGTTCCAGAGGATGATGATATCAGCCTTCTCCGGATTAGAACCTTCTCAAGCTTTCCTTTACATGGATGATTTAATATTCATTGGTTGTTCTGAAAAACATATGCTTAAAAACCTAACTGAAGTTTTTGAGAAATGTAGGACATACAATCTGACACTACATCCAGAAAAATGTTAATTTTTCATGCATGAAGTCAATTTTTCCAAATTCATACAAATGCACAGATACAGGAAAACAAAAAATACGACGTCATCAAAAACTATCCAGTCCCACATAATGCGGACAGCGCTAGACAATTCGTTGCTTTTTGCAATTATTATAGACGTTTTATAAAAAATTTTGTCGAATATTCCCGTCACATAACAAGATTATATAAAAAGATTATATAATTAATTATGTCAAAAACTTCATGCTTAAAAGAAAAATAATTGTCCGAGTCAGATCATACACACGTCCAACTCACTTCCACTATACAATGGTATCCCACAAGGATCACCCATATCGGTAATCCTGTTCCTCAAAACAAGCTCTCAAATATAATTTTATTACATAGGGAATTTAAATTTAAAGCATACGCTGATGACTTTTTCCTTAAAAAAATGTTAATAAAAACAAAAACTTTAACCCTGAAAATTTACTACACAACATAAACAGCTGGTGCTCGTACTCAGAGGCATCACTATCCGTAGCTAAATGCCAACACCTCCATATCTGCCAAAAACACGGCTGTAACAGCACCATAAGCTTTAGCAATATGCAAATACAAGATGTCACTTCACTTAGAATCTTAGGGATAACCCTAAACAGTAAATACAAATGGGACACACACATAAAATCACTACTTTCACTACAGTCATGGGAAAAAATTAGTTCGGCTTATTTCTATACGGACACGCTCCCAAAAGCGTGCTAAACAAACTAAAAACACCCTTCAACACAGCAATTCGGCTAGCTCTTGGCGCCTACCGCACCACGCCCATAAATAACTTGCTATTTATAACTTATATACTTCCATTAGAAAAATAAGGGACCTTCAAACAGAAAAACTCACAAAAAACCTTATCTTTTCAAAAGAAACATCAATACACAAATACGTTAAACATAGTAAATCCAAAAAACACCCATCAACCATAGCTCGCACAATAAATATTTGTCAATCACAAAATCTACCCTACGAACCAGTAAAACTACACAAATTCAAATCACCTTGGGATCTTCCAAACTTCATAGATACAACATTTAGAACGCACAATAAACAAAACACACCGCCAGATACGTACAGGAAACTTTTAGAACATACCAAATATAGCCATAAAACACGCAAGTTTATATTTAAGGACGGATCAAAAATTAACTCAACTATATCATACGCAGTCACAACAGACACTAATATTATTAAATATGGTATACTACCCCCATACTCATCAGTACTTTCTGCTGAAATAATAGCCATCCTAAAAGCGATTGACCAAGTCAAAAGCACCAGGGAAAAGTTCATGATCTGTTCTGACTCGCTCTAAGCAATTGACGCCAAAATAAATACTAACAAAAACAAAATTTATTTAAACAAATCAGATCACTTCTAACAAAATTAGCCCAAAAAATCAAAATATTGTGGATCCCTAGGCATGTAGGCATAACAGGCAACGAGTTAGCCGACCATACCGCAAAATCCACAAGCAATATGCCCCTTATTTACACCCCAAACATAAATCTAACAGACAACAACAGACACCTAAAACAAGAATTCCTAACAAGAAATATACAAAACATAGAACACTGCAATCAATGGTATAAAACTATGAACAACGACAACTCAAACATCGACAAATACTGCAGATTCTTCTATGCCAAAATGAACACTAAAAACTAACACACGAACACTATTTTAATCAAAACCAAACTTCACTTAACTCATGCCCATCACTCCTTCCCACTAAACTATCCATTTTCAAACACACCAACCCAATAAACCTCCTTAACGATCTCAATCCAGTAATATAGAAAAAATCTTAACGTTCCTGAAAACTTCAAGCCTCTACCACAAAATATAAAATAAGCAAAAATGTACATAAGTTACAAAACATTACCAACTAAGTAGAAAAACTACAATGAACAATATGTAAATAAACTAACAAATAGATTTAATACCATCAACTTAACAAGCCAAAGGCCAGCGCTCTACCAAATAAGTTAGTCTAGTTTTGTAAACTTCTCTATCTGTAATAATAAATAAATAAATAAATAAAATCCAAATTTATTCAATACCCAGACATCAGCAAAGAATTTTGCATAATAACGGATGCAAGTAAGCAAGCATGCGTGCATGTTAATTCAACACAAAAACGGACTCCAACTCCAACTCCAAAGATATAAAAGCACAACAGAATAAGAATTGGCAGCAATTCATTATGCAATAACTTATTTCAGACCAAATATTTATGGTAGACACTTCACTGTCCTTCACCTTCACCTATTTTCGATGGTGAACCCAAGCTGAAAACTAAGCCAAATGAGGCTTAAATTAGAGGAATATAACTTTACAGTACAGTATCTAGAGGAGACAACTACGTGGCCGATGCGTTATCAAGAATAACCATTGACCAGCTGAAAGAAATAACCGGAAATATGCTAATAGTCACTACAATAAATTAAAGCAACCAGAAAAATTCCTGCGCAAGAAACGGAAAAGAAAAAGTAGATTTGCATAAGCAAAGTCATTATAAATGATAAGATACGAAAAGTATTGACCTTGCAAATTCACTATGTTTACTAAAGCATGGAAAAAAGTTATAGCAAGAATAAACGTTAGCAATATGCACACCAATGGAAAAGATCTTTGATACCATCTCAATAAAATCTTTCAAAATAATGGGCAACAAAATATTACAATATCTAAGAGTAGCGCTACTCAAGCCGGTGACCCCTTTAACCAAATAATGATATAGAAAAAGAAGCAATACTGTTTACATTCCATGATGATCCAATACAAGGAGGTCATACAAGCATAACTAGAACATTAGCCAACATAAAAAGGCATTTCTATTGGAAAAATATGACAAGATATATATCGAATTATATAAGAAAATGCCAAAAGTCAAAAATGGCCCCTATGACTGTAACCGAATTTTCAGAAACGGCTTTTGACAGGGTAATTGTGGATACGATCGGTCCACTACCAAAATCCGAACAAGGAAACAAGTATGCGATATATCTAATTTGCGACCTAACAAAATAACTTGTCGCAATACCTATTAAGGACATTGGGGAAGGGATAACATCATAATCTACGGTGATAAAAATAAATAACAGACAGTTCATAAGGATAGATTAAAAATCTATATTTCATAATAAAACTTAAGAATGGCCATACATAGTTATATACATAAATGAATATAAGAATAAATAATAAATAAAATACTTTTAATCATTTCATTTCAAACTCTCAAATATTAAAAAAAAAAACAACAACAAATATTTCGTAAAATAAATAATTAAAATAATATCAATGTAATGTAAAAAACAAATAACTTCATGTAATTAATTATTTTTCGAAAAAAGGGAGATGTAATAGGCATATATATATGGAATGCGCACTGTACTTCATACATTGCTGCATATGAATAAATAAACATTAAATACATATTCTTTGTTCGAACCAAGTGGCCGAAATCCGAGCCAGTCTGTATACATTGGCCGGCTAACAGAAAGTGCAAGTGTCAGCATAATTAGCACACGCGGGCTTCACATGTATATGAAGTTAAATGTGCATATTACCTCGCGCTGCAGACGTAGTGAGCATAGTTACTTATATACATAAGAATACGTATATCCGCCTCTCCGCTACCGCTGTTGGCAGCGCAGTTTGGCTAAGCCTTTTAGTTTTTAAGACGATATATGTATATCGGATACAACAGAACTGTTGGAGCGGCACCATTTGGTGGTCAAAGAATTGGCCTATACAAAAGGCAACTGTCAATAAACATGCAACCACCGTGGTAGAGTGTTAAAACCAAGCACGAACCATAATATACGAAAATATGGTGCATATTAACAAGAAGCATTGTACAACAGTATCAAATTTCCGGAATAGGTTTCGAAGAAATTTATTGTTGAGAAAAATTTCAATTAGAAATTTCAATACCAACAATACTTAATACTAAGTTGAAAATTGAAAGAGACAACGATCCTGAACCAATTGGGTTAGACACTCAAGAAACTTCTCAGTCCGAAGAGGAAGAAGTAACAAATTTAGAAGAGAAAGATTTACACGATATAACCATTCCTGCGGCATTAACAATACCAGAAACACAGGAAGGGGATACCGACGATTCAGAACTTGACTTAATCAGCCTCGTGGAGTATAAACCAACCATAATGGCAGATGAAAGTATCGCCCAGCGGTTATACATGAAGGTAATAACCAGTGTTATACCTGAATTTGATGGCCAAAAATTGAATCTAAAAAAAATCATAACAGCACTCAAATTGGTTAACTTGACATAAAGACAATTTGAAGTAATTAAGTGAAAAATAGTAGGCTCCATCTCAAGGTGGAAAATGAAACCTCTATTTCTGCGACAATTGCAACACTGGAAGCCAATGTTTTTGGGAAAACATCCGATGTATTAAAGGTTAAAATGGCTAATATAAAACAGAAAGAAAAAACTGCTGAGAAATTTACAACTGAAATTGACAACCTCCGAAAGTTGCTAGAAGCGTCATATATTGACGAAGGTTTATCAGCCCAGCATGGTGATAAATTTAGCACAAAATACCACAATAGTTAAAAATTGTGAACAAGGCAGTCTTAAGACAATTCTCGAAGCTGGTAACTTTAACATCATGAACGAAGCCGTCACAAAATACATTTAATGTAGTAGTGAAATGACAGGAAATGCTAATACAGTACTGTACGCCCGAAGACAACAAAATTATCGTGGCAATAATTACAGAGGTAACTTTCACGGTAGAAGAAACACCCGCGATAATTACTAGAGTAACGGTTTTTATCTGTAATAATTGACATTATAACAACCAGACCAACAATTCAAATAGAGGTCGTGGAGGTTATAGAGGAAATAACCACAGTACAACAATAACAACAATGTGAGAGTAGCCCAATGTGCTTCGGAAAACTTCCAACCTTTAGGTATTCAGCAATAAAAAACATAAAAATTCACACCATCAATCTCAGCCAAAATATATTTTTAAACCTTTATTAAGCTAGAAACAGGGAAGAAACTAGTCTTCCTAATAGACACAGTTGTAGAAATATCCTTACTAAAAAAAAATTCCCACACTTTTAAATGCATCCAAACAGATAACATAATAAATATACAGGAAATAAGTCAAGAGGTTACCAAATTAAAAGGGCGGACTTCTATCGAAATACAGACTTTAAAATATATTATTTTCACAGAGTAGGCTTAAAATTCTCTATTCCTTGTGATGGAATATTAGAGATTGATTTCATTAAAAAATTCAACTGTCAATTAGATTTCAACCCATCTGAAGATTGACTTATCATAAGACCAAATAATTTAAAATATCCAATAACATACAGTTCTGGCAACCACTCTATAATTCTGCTAGCAAGATCCCAAGATGTCAGAAAAATTCATCTATCATCAGATGAAGATAGTGTAACAATTCCCAACTAGGAAATTCAAAATGGAATTTATGTTGAAAACACAGTTGCAACTACCAAAAATGCATTTGTCCGTCTACTAAACACAACCAGTACCGATGAAATAATAAATATTAATGATTTAAAATATGAAACACTTTCAAACTAGGAAATAGTTCAAACTAATTTCGAATGTTGGGAAAAATATGTATTATCACAACTTTCAAAAAATTTTCATCCACAATTTCGAACACAATTAACAACACTATGCACTCAAACAATTTTTTTTAAACAAAAACTGAAAATGAATGATGATTAACCCTCATACATATACATATAAACAAGAAAAAAAGCTAACTTCGGCACGCCGAAGTTTGTATACCCTTGCAGCTTACAATTGGAACATTATGATTTAATACAATTTTATCAATTGGAAAGTAAACCCAACAGGAATTGTATACAACATTTATACATATAAAAATTCGGTTTTAACATTACGTATACGTAATATTTCTCAAACATTCCTATTGCAGCTATATGATATAGTAGTCCGATTGTGATCAAATTAAAACCGAAATTCTAGAATAATATAAATGGTCATTTCTCAAATTATATAAAAAAATACTTATGTTGAAAATTTGACAGTTATAATTTTTTTTCTGAAATTAACCGATCGTTCCTATGGCTGCTATATGATATACTCGTTCGATCCGGTCCGTTCCGAGTTATATATCAGTGAGAACATATAGAAGACTATCTGCAAAGTTTAATTCAGATAGCTGAAAAACTGAGGGATTAGTTTGCGTATAATCGGAGACGGACGGACGGTCGGACAGACGGATATGGCTAGATCGACTAGGCTGTTGATGCTGATCAATTTTGTTTTATTGTTTTTTTTTTTATTTATTTATTTTTTTTTTTTCTTACTATTAGTTTATTCATCAAGAATATATATACTTTATAGGGTCGGAAACGTCTCCTTTACTGCGTTGCAAACTTCTGACTGAAATAATACCTTGCAAGGGTATAAAAATCTTTTAAATAATTACGAGACTGTTGAAATCAGCGAGTAGGACTAACACTATTATTGACCCCATTCAAATAATCAAGCTTAATAAAGAAAATGAAAAGGTTCGGAACTTGTATGCGGCAGCGATGTACAGAAGAGGGGCAAAACAACAACTAACTCTACGGTTTATGGGCCTTGACTCTGATGCTCTCATTTACCTTAACAAACAGCTCACAAAGGAGAACATTTTCAAGGTGGCTATGCACATGAAAAAATAGAAGGTATTGTTTGCTGTTTTCTGCCGTAGTTCTTGTGCACGTGAGGAAGAAAGAGGGGGGGAGAGTAATATGTGTGCTTGCAAAAGCTATCTTAACTGCATGTAGATGATGATGATCAAGAGCATAGCTTCACCCGAAATGTGAGCTAGAGACTGATTCACAGCAGCTAGAAATTAATCTTTCTCGTTCATAATACTTTTATACACTTCACAGCGAACGGTCGTGTTTTGTTTTGCGCTCCGAATTTGCGTTTTATTTGTATTTTAAATAACCGGGGTTTTATTTGATTTGTTATTAACTTAATTAATAACTTATTCACGAGGCAGCAGCGTGTGCTTTCTCGCCTTCCCTTTGTGCCTATCCCGTTTCTCCCTGCTTAAGCTCCGTTGCTTTCAGCTTCAGCTAAGCGGTTCCAAACTCTCCCGCTCTCTTGCCCTCGCACGTACTCCCCCCGTCTCACCGCTAACCGTATTTGTTTATCTGTCTCTCCGGCACAGTGGTCTTAGGTTGTGTGAATATGTCATCAAACATCGTCTGTGTAATTAAAGGCTGCCAAAAAAATATTAGGCAGATACGAATACTCTATATTGCTGGCTTTGCGATGCGGTTGTTCACGCCAAGTACGTTGAAGTGACGGGCCGTGTCGCAGATGTAATATCCAAAAATATTGGCTTACATTATTGTTGCCATGCCTGTCATGAGGTTGAGAAGGAAATGTTATCCTTGATGCGCCAGACCAGAAGTGGTTTTAAAGAACTAATGGTCAACTTTCGCAAAGCGAACGACCTGTTCTCCGCGTTAGACGCTCAGTTTAATAGTATGAAGCTGTTAAACGAGTCGCCAAAGCGCAAAAAATCAGCTACTGGTCGGCAGCAACTGTGCCAATCCCAGCAACCCATGATCGGGCACACCCCATCGGCGCAGCCCCCGACCCCAATACCATCTCCAATGGTTTTGCGATCGGGTGCAGTTATAGATTCGGTAACCGAATGTGCCGGGGTGGAATTGGCGACAGCTCCGCCGGTAATTTCAGTTGAGTCCGTTGAGTCCGTGGCAGTGTCCCAACCCCGGACACCGCAGACTTCAATATTAAAAAATACCCAGGGTCTAACAAGGCCCGGATTACCGGCCGCTATTCTACCAAAGGCCCTTACGGCTGTTCCACCTTTGAAAATAATATTTGCCCTGAGGCTTGCCCTTGATTTCGAATCTGAAGATGTACTTGCCTATATAAACGGCAAAACCCAAGCCGAAAATTTAAAGGCGGTAAATTCAAGTTTTCTTACGCCAGGGACATCTCATCTTTCAAGATGTCTCGCTCAAATTCTTTGACACAATTTGCTCTGGTGACTTCTGGCCCGACCACGTTGTAGTTAAAGAATACGAGACTAAAAAGAAAAAAAACCGCCAGTGGGAGTACGACTCCCTAAGCCGACACAAACCACTGCGACCACATCAACTTTAGCTGCAAAAAACCAACCACCTCCCTATAACAATACTAGATGCTTAAGCAGCAAGATCATGAAATTGTACTCCGATAGTTTTTCCTTCGCATTCCAGGTAATTGTATTTACTGAGACCTAGTTAAAGCCGGAGATGTTTAGCTCCGAAATTTTTCCGGGTAAATACACAATTTATAGAATGGACCGTCTTTCACAGCAAGAAGGGGGATTTTAATTGCCCTTATCTCCGAACTGGTTGTCTTAGATGATATCACAAATTGTGAATTTATCCGTGTAAAACTATCATTCCCAAATAGTTTTATATACCTAAAATGCTCTTATGTACCTACATCTGCTGAAGAGCCTATTTATTGGAAACACCTTTCGGCAATTCAGGCTGTTTCTGATAGACTCTCAGATCGAAACCAACTAGTGACTTTAGGGGACTTCAATATACCTGGAGCGCGTTGGTCATCAGATGGTGTGTCAAATGTTCTTCAGACTGCGGTACAGCATGACCTTATTGATGGCCTGCTTGACTTGTCTTTGTCGCAAGTTAACCATGTCTTTAATTCCTTAAACCGCTTACTGGATTTCTGCTTCGTCTTCAAACCAGTAGTTATGAACTTTAAAAGAGTTTCTCTATTGACGCTACCTTAAGATCCTTACCATTCTACTTTCGATGTGAATATCGATACGGGCATTGTTGTAAAGGCAAAATCTAATAGATTAGCCGATAAAGTTCGCTGTTTTCGTAAAGCTGACTGTTAAATGCTTAACAATTTAATATCTCAATTTAATTTTTAATTTTAAGCCACCTTGGCTTAGTAAGAAGCTGACACGCCTAAAAATGTAAACTTACCGGCTCTCTAACGGCTTCCTCAAATTATATTAGAGCTCTTTATATTATAACGCTCAGGGTTATACAAATTATTTGACTCGTTCTAGGGTTCAATTCACGCAGGACCCGAAACAGTTTTATAACTTTGTTAACACTAAGTGGACGCTCTGTGTAACCCCCTTCTTAAATTGTTTAAATTATCTTTAGAAACTTCTGAATTTCCCTTTATTCGGAAAGAATCCTTTATTATTCCTCTTCACAAAAAAGATAGCAAATCGGATGCCAGCAACTATAAAGATATCTCTAAGTTGTCAGCTATTCCGAAACTCTTCGAAAATGTAAAAGGAGGCGTAGATCAACCACTACAAATCACTTAAAACTTACCTCATTTGTTATTTGAAATTTCCAACGCATCCTTGAAGCCGATGTGATTTACACGGACTTTAACAAAGCTTTTGACTCTTGTAAGCAAGCTAGACTCGCTCTGACAGAACTCAAAAGGTTCTGTTTGAAAATGCTCTCTTCAAATTCCTCAGTATCACATCTGGCGTCCCACAAGGTAGCCACCTAGGCCCACTGCTATTTTCATTGTTTATTAACGACCTTCCGCTAGTTTTAACCAACTCTATAGTACTAATTTACGCTTACGACTTTAAGCTATGTGTGCAGTATAAACACAACTCATGCCAGTCAGACTTACAATCGGATCTTTATAATTTTTAAGCATGGTGTCGTGCTAGCCTATTACATCTCAATAGCTCCAAGTGCACGTGGCTCTCCCCAGTATGCCACTTATATGCTCAATGACTGCTCTTTGGAAAGAATAACTCTTGTCGATGATTTAGGAGTCCACCTTGATCCTAAACTTTCGTTACCCGAACACATTTCCTGCATGGTTAACAAAGCTAGAGGCATGCTTGGATTTATAAAAAGGTGGTCGAAGGAACTCGATTCCCCTTACTTTTCTATGTTGTTCTTATTTAATGGTTCTTGCGTTTGGAGTCGTGGTTTTGGAGTCCATATTAACCGCATTGAATCTGTCCATAAAAACTTTTTGATTTTCGGCCTACGGGGCTTAACCTGGGATGCCAACCTGAGAACCTGAGCGAAGCTTGGCGTCGTCTTCCTACAAAAGCCCATGCACGGGGACGTGGACCTACCTGCGAGGTCAGCTCAATTTCCATGCTCCCCGACTAAAATCTAGATCCTATATCCCCTTATAATTGATTTTCTATCTTCTATCTTTTTTTATCGGATACGCCTCTCGGTCGGTTGGGCGGGAAGTGGGAATCGCTGGGACCCGCCCGAAAAAAAAAACAAATGTTTTACTCTTATGTTTTTTTTAGTTTAAAGAACCGTCTATTGCCTCTTTAAATATTTTTATTCTATAAAGCTTCCTTGGCAAGAATCCGTATGCAAACCAAAATGGTCTTAATCTAAGCAAAACAAAAGCAATGTCTATATGTCAATGTCATATGAATGCAAAGAGCCTAGTTAATGGGGCGCTTCGAACGGGTTTGACTGTGCCAACAAGCAGTTGCTCGGCGGTGTATTCCGCTCCTTCAGCACAACCAGTGTGTCCATGACAACGTTCTGAGCATCTTGTTGCCATTTCGTGCGTTTCCAGGGCCCTTAAACTTTTGCCTGCAATTGTGTCCAGCGCTGCAGTCTTTTAATGTTTACATTTAGGAGAGATGAAATGCCAATTTCTTGACTCGACAAGAAACTCGAAGTCTCTTTTGAATTTTAGAAATTGTAATCCATTGCATTTCCGCTAAATCTCGTTTAGCTCCATAAAAAGTTGTGCCATTGTCCGAATATATATTCGAGATGGGCCCACACCAAAAGCGTTTAAAAGAGGCGATAAGAGCGGAAGTTGTCAAATCGCTGACCAGTAAGAAGATGGCAAACCCAGCCTTTCCAAACTTTGGCGTCCAAGCTGTAAATATTTTGATCTCTACAGGCGAATTTTCGTCGTCGGAAATAGGTAGATTATTTTTGGTTCGAACTTTAGCTCCGAGCATGCCTCTTCTTCTGTAGACAAAACAAACTTAGCCTGAACGGGTGGCCAAGCATTACGTGACTGCGATAGTCAAGCTGGTCCATTCCACTAGATTTGATGGTCGACGGGGTCTTTTTGCAATAAGCCTCGGATAGCGCAGTCATCAGGATTATCGCATCTTCAAATATGTTGCCAGCAGCTTCGCAGACAAACTTCTAGAATGTCAGCAGTGCGATTGCAAACATATTTATTCCAAGCCGTGCAAAGATGATAGCTAATGCGGACTATTTCGGAATCTGACCAACAATTGATTCTGGAAATAGAAATAGTTAATGATTACTTGACCAGGGAAATCAATTTAAAGAAGCGAATGGGCTGCGTTTAACTCAAGTCGAGGAATGAAGATAGGAAGAATAGTTGACGGCTGCATATGCTTGAGATAAAGCATCCGCAAATCAATGCAGTTCTATTGCCTGACATAGTGTTGAGATGTAGCGAGGAACTCGACAAGTTTAAAATAAATGCATTTCAGATACCAATGGTTGCCATTGTAATTGTGGGTACAATACCTCATTGAATTTAATCTAAAACAAAGCGACAAAACTGACCTTGATGCTGCTGACGACAGAAGTAGCCGGCTTATTCAAGAAGTGCCCACTGGAGGTGGTGTTCCCTGACAGGTGGAAAAGGCAACGCTATCCTAGCCTAGCAAGCCACCATGAGAGGTATCCTCCTTCGGGATAATCTGTCTGCTGCACTTGATTTGTAAGGTGACCTTTCGCCTGTCGTTCAAGAAGCATTTCGAGTACGTCCACAAGATTGATGCGATTTCCAGAATGCTGATGAACAAGAGGGGGCCAAAGCAGGTAACAAGCGGCGATGGTTGCTTCCGCCTTGAAGGCATCCAGGGTCCTGGAGTAAAGACGGAAGGAGCAGTCGGAGTAGGGGTCTCCGCGCACACAGAGCAATGCCAGACAGCGGAACCGCACGGCGTGCAACCCTTAGTCCATATTCTACCGTCTTATCCTAATTTGTAATTAATGTTACATTTCATAGCCTAATATGGCAACTTAAAACTACGCAGAAGCCGCCACGCAGGTACATTGCCCACCCCTGATTGGGCATCCAGCGGAATTTTCGACAAGTAGAGAGAAGAGTTCCTGGATCCGGGGCCCCCTATCCTGAGGAATTGCCCTCGCCGAGTTCGACTCTGAAGAAGAGCCGCGCCCCATGGAAAAAACCGAGTACTACCCAGGGTAGGCTGGTTCATCAAACGAGAGCTATCTCGGTTTGACATCCTAGCTGGTGTTTCCAACATTGCCGAACATAGCATATCAAAACACAATCAAACATATTACCCAAAGATTCCCGCTATGAAAGCCGGTATTAACCATCAGATAGATGAGCTGCTCTTCGGTGGATGCATCGAACCATCCAAAAGTCATCGCGGCTAAAAAGAACGGAGATGTTAGATGTGTGTCGACTACAGGCAATTGGACGAGAACTCAATCAACGATGCCTATCTTAATATCTACGTTGGATCTCAAGAATGCGTTCTACAGAATACCAGTAACTCCGTAAATGCACGGTGTTCATAGTTCCAGGCCGTCTTTTATTTCACTAGAAGGTGATGCCTTTCGCCTACACTTGCCCCCGGTTACCTTTCAACGATCTCTGGATACTGTCATCGGCCCTGACATGTAACCGCATGCCTTCGACAACTTAAATGACATCAACGTGATTGAATCCGCGCTCAAAGAGCATGTCCAGCGGAGCATTATATATGTTGACCACGGTATCCGCAAGGCCGGGATACAGACTCACCCCAACAAGGTCGCAGCCATCGGGCGCTGACAAATCACAAGACAAGAATGCGTAATCGTGTACGCCAGTCGCCAGCTATAGAGCGCCTAGCGCAACTCCTCGGTAACGGAGAATGAATGCCTTCCATGTGGGCTATTCGCAAGATGCCTTGCTACGTCGAGGGATACCGATTCGAAGTACTTACAGAGCACCACTTCCTTAAGTGGTTGAATTCCATTGACAACTTCACCGGCAGGATAGCTCTATGGACTCTGGAGCTCCAACAGTTACAGTATGATATCAACAGTCTTCGTAGAATACAGAACCTGGTCGTCGACGCCCAGTCTCGCCAGCCGCTCGCCAGGATCCAACAAACGCAATGCAGGACTAGCCCGCAAATGGATCAACATTATGCTTCGCAAGATTCGACAGGAACCCTCTAAGTATCCGGATTATCGGAAGGAAATTTGATAATTACACCGACACATAAGACTGCGTCCAGAAATGGAGGATTATACTTTCTGGAAGTTGTGCATGGGCACCAACTATAGCGAGATTATTAACGGAGTGCCACGATCACCCAAACGCCGGGGACCTGGGCGTCCGCAAGATAAGTACGCGGGTTGCCCAGAAATACTACTGGTCTGGACTATTCCGGAAGGTAGCTATCTACGTGAGACGATGCCCTGGCCTCGAAGAACACCTGGGATCAAACAGCATCGTGCCCGATACCACGGGATTCAGCCCCGCCTTTCTGGTATAAAGCCGGGAACCACGCCTGCCCAAAGCCCTCTATTACTTTGTGACACCAGGAGAGCCTGATCCCGCCTGAGGGAGAAGTGAACAACTGCACTCGTGCGCCTCCACGCGTTATCGAACGACGCGAAAGGATTTACCACCAACCTGGCCGTAAAATATCCTAGTTGTCAAGTTCCCCTCACCGTATATCGTTCGGCTACAGGATCCCAAAAACCCCCGTGACCGCACTGCAAGCATCAGCAACCTGAAGCCATACCGCCAGGACGGCGATGACGACAGCGACGAGGACCACTAGAAAACTCAAAGTGCACTCAAGCCCTGGCTGAGGAAACCAGTAATTATGGGTTCATTTGATAACGAGCCCATTCGTCCAACGTCCACACAGCCAACGCCGACGACGCATACATTCCGACTAGGCCATATGGGGACAAATCCGAGAAAGAGGTCGTGAAACTGAGCACCGTTGCTGGCGAAGAAGAAAAGATGTCGAAGAATTAAAGCCGATATTTATCTCTGACGAGTGGGCTCGTCGCAAAGTTTACCCGAGCTGGCAAACGCACTGACCCCCCGCGTCGAGACACCGCTGGCCAACTCCGAGGACTTATTCGGACTCGCTCCCTACAGGTTTTCTACGAGATTACTGCACCCTTCACCAGATTATTGGATTATTGAATTCCAATTTTTGATTGGATCAGGCGTAGGATTAATTGCTGCAGTGAAGAGTAATAAGTGGGTATATTGTATGAGAAGCCGACACAATCTTAAGTCTACATCAGATAATGTTAACTATCGGACTTGGCACTGGATGGGAGCGTTTATCTACCAAATACTGATGCTCCAAGCTATATGCTTTGGCTGCGAAGTCTAGAATAGGACTCTTTCCATCTCTCGTATTTCACTGCTAGTTAGGCCTGATCGGGCCCTCTTGCAGTACTGTGTGCCGCTTTATATCCTAAAGCTGTAGATAAGCCTGTTTTTGCCAGCAAAAACCAGTGGCTAGTGGAATTTTGATGTTTATTTTTGTTATTATAATTTAAAAATATTTTGAGATTTCTATAAGTTAAAAACTTAATTGAAGTGATAAAAATGTATTTTTGATCACATTCACTTTAGTTTATTATTTTTTTTTTTTAAATAGCCAGTGATTAATTGATTCTGATTTCTTTCTAAAGAAAATTTTTGTATTTTTATTTTGTTATTTTACCTTTATCTAAACTTAAGCCATAGAAATATATATTTGATCTCATTCAATTTTATAAATTAATTGTTTTGACAATAACCAATATTTTGTGACCATCTTTTAGCTTTTTCTTTATTTACTAGTCTTTATTTTATTATTGACACTTTTCTATTTTATTTATTTACTCTTTTTCTTATTTATTATATATACTTTTCTTATTTATTATTTATACTTTTCTTATTTATTATTCCTTTCCTCGAGCTGTTCTTCCCTTCTCTTCTCTCTTCTTCTCAACTTTTATTCTTCTTGTCTGGCTATTCTTCTCTCAATGAGCTCCTTTGTAAAAGTGATCTGCTGCTCGCAGGCAGCCAACGTTTCAACCCCCGTTTAGCAAAGCGTCGTTGCTCTAGTTCTCTCTCTGAGAGAGCGTACATCGTCAAATAGTGTGACCAGAGCATACTTATCTAACCTGGCCTGCTACAATTTAATCGATTTTTTTATTATGAAAATATTTCTTGTTTATAATTTTATGAAGCATTATGTTTCTAAATTTAAGTCACAGAATCATATTTTGGGTTTTCCCTGAATTTAACTAAATTAAAAAAATTTAAATGTTCACGCCAAAAGGGCGTTTATATTCCAGAGGCAGTGTGATCCCGTACACCCTCGCTCTCTCTCCCTCTTCCTTTGGACTTTCGGTCCATAGAGCTTCCAATCCGCTCTCCGAAGCTAGTTTTAAGTCTTCTTGTGTTTAGTTCTAATTCATACTTCTACCAATAAAGACGGCACGTCGCGCAATACCCCGAAATAGTTTCTTTCGTATTTCATTTATCGAGTGCTCTGGGTTGAAGCCGCCCCCCTCCATTTCATGGTCCAGCAGAGCCGGATAATTCCATCCCCAGCAGCTTCGGTGGCTTAACACCGCACAAGATAAGTAATATTTACATTTGCTGCCGGTCATACAGATTAGTTTTGCGAAGCTCAGTTCGCCTAACTTCTCTGTATGATTATTGTCTAAAATCCAAGTCCGATTGATCCGACACTACGGCGGCAGCTTCCAACTTCCAATTCCGAATTTCTCTTCGTCCACTGTGTTCCGCTTGCATTTATTTCCACCTACATACATACATATATGCTCCTACATATTTCCAATACAGTGCACTCCACTAATCTATAATTGCCACCAGCAATTTACAAAAAATTAATTAAATATATTAAATTCCAAGTATACCGGCAACGTATTTAAATTATTTACACAGCAAAAATAAATTCAAATTGTTCTTATATATATATTATATTTTATATTATATATGTATTATATAATATTTTTTATATTATATATTAAATAATTCCAGAACATAAAATTTAAATATTCTACAATTACAGTCCACAGCTACTACAAATAAATATATTCAAAAACTACGGCACAGAAACGCCGACTTAATTTGTTTTTATACCCTTGCAGGGTATTATAATTTCAGTCAGAAGTGTGCAACGCAATGAACCAGACATTTCCGACCATATAAAGTATATATATTCTTGATCAGCATCGACAGTCGAGTCGATCTAGCCATGTCCGTCTGTCCGTCTGTCCGTCTGTCCGTCTGTCCGTCTGTCCGATTATACGCAAACTAGTCCCTCAGTTTTGAAGCTATCTGAATGAAACTTTGCAGATAGTCTTCTATATGCTCTCACTACTATATAAGTCTGAACGGGTCGGATCGGACGACTATATTATATAGCTGCCATAGGAACGATCGGTAAATTTTCAGAAAAAAAATTATTACTTGTCCAATTTTCAAGATATTTTCATAAAATTTGAGAAATGGCCATTTTATAATATTCCAAAATTTCGCTTTTAATTTGATCAAAATCGGACACCTATATCATATAGCTGCTATAGGAATGTTCTGGAAATATTACGTATACGTAATGTTGAACCGAATTTTTATATGTATTAATGTTGTGTACAATTCCTGTTAGTTTGTGACGATCCGTCGTTGGTCGGGCGGCTCAGGGATGGCCAGGATCTGTCGCAGGTATTTATTTGTGTCAGGTGTAGCTGCTAGAAGAGATTTCCGACCCGGTCCCAGAGTATGTCACGGGGAATTACTTAGTAATTAGTTAAAGAGTACGTTTATTCAGGTTTAGATTTACAATTTAGTGAGAACTGGATAGCGTGTCCGCTCGTTCGGCTCCTTCCGTCAGGATCTGTGTGCTCGGCTCCCGGTCCGGTGTCCTGGATGATGCTTGTCGCCTCTCAAGGCAACGCAACCGTGCGGAGTGTCCGCTGGGTGCCCTGAATGGAGCCGATCGCTGTCTGTGGCTGGAACGATAAGAAGCCGTCTCGGAACCTTTCGGTCGGCCGCGAAAGTGAGAGAAGGTATCTCGGGAACTTTTCAGTCGACCGCGAGAGCGAGAAACAAGATATAACTCGGGAACTTTTCAGTCGACCGCGAGCGAGAGACAAGTTATGACTCGGGAACTTTTCAGTCGACCACGAGCGAGAGAGACGAGATATAACTCGGGAACTTTGCAGTCGACCACGAGCGAGAGAGACGAGATATAACTCGGGAACTTTGCAGTCGACCACGAGCAAGAGACGAGATATAACTCGGGAACTTTTCAGTCGACCACGAGTGAGAGAGACGAGATATAACTCGGGAACTTTTCAGTCGACCACGAGCAAGAGAGACGAGATATAACTCGGGAACTTTTCAGTCGACCACGAGCAAGAGACGAGATATAACTTGGGAACTTTTCAGTCGACCACGAGCAAGAGACGAGATATAACTCGGGAACTTTTCAGTCGACCACGAGCGAGAGAGATAAGATATAATACTTAGCTCGGGAACTTTTCAGTCAACCACGAGACGAGACTTAACCCGGGAACCTCTCGGTCGGCCACGGGATAAACGTAATGCGGATCGGTGAACCGAGCCGGGGGGAAGGCGGGTTAGGGGGGAACAAAGTAACTACTAGGGTAGCTAACTACGATTTATTAGCCGACCAGATAAGAAGATCTGGCTGGGCCCAAAAAGTGACTTGGCTGCTGACTACTTGGGAGGCTTACCTCACCCGATCGCTGTCGGCTGCTGAGTGACGATACAAGGGCTGGAGCCCGCCTTATATAGGGATCCGGCAGGTTTCAGTGTGCCTGTCCGCCTATCAGGCGTTAGCCCCTTTCCCTACTGTGCCTAACGCCTTCTCCCCGCAGTGTGCCCGTTTGTGCTCGCGCTTAGGCGCGCGCGCGCCCTTCGTTTGAATTCAAAATTCTTTCTCTCTAAGCTTGTCTTCTCTGTTTCTTTTCTTGTTCTTTTATTTCTGTTTCTCCATTTACAGTTTTTTTTATTTTGATTATTATTATTATTATTATTATTTGTGCGCGGTCACGCGTCACACCCCCCCCTCGTTTCGGAATGTGTGGCGTGTGGCTTGAGGGACACATAATTTCCCCTGTTCGATGTCACGCGCCAGGCCGCTGCTCCATCCTTCACCACGAACCTGGGCTGCTTCCCGAACTGCTTGCCCCGAAGCTTGCTTTGGATTTCTTCTTTTGCCGCCTGTGACAGGATTGTCCCAGCCGGCATTCTCCAACCTTCGTCGTTTGCTCCCTCTATGTCCAGCTCTATGATGTCCCGGTCCGGAGATCCACCCGCGCGTGCTGACTCCTCTCTTGCCTGGTATTCGGCTCCGAATGTGCTGGCCGTGGGCGCGTTTGGAGGTCGCGGTGGGCCAGTTGTTGCCTGCTTTTTCGATGCCGCTGCCGCCACCCCCTTGCTGCCGTCCGCCTGATTCTTTGGCACGTGCGCAATTCTTTTCTTCCCCGGTGCTGGCGGGGCCGTGGTCGCCTTTGCCGGTGGCTCTCTTGCTCTTTCCTGCTCCGCCTCTGCTCGCTGTTCCCTCGTGGTACCCATTTTCGCTGGTGCCGTGCGCTTCCTGCCCATCGGTGCTGCTTCTACCAGTTTGGCTGCGGTGCGTGCCGCCGCCATCCTGGCGTGATGTTCTTTGAATTTTCGTACCGACTCCTCGAAGCGTTGCATTTTCCCTGTAATGGGACAATATAAGTCTGTGTTAGTGTTTTTGGTGTGGCCGTGTTTCCGAGCATGCAGTGTTGTGTTATGTAGTGTTGGTTTATGTATTATGTGTAGTGTTGGGTTAGTTGTTTTATGTTTCATGCGTAGTGTTGGGTTATTTAGTGTTGGCTTATGTGTTACGTGTAGTGCTGGTTTACGTGTTACGGCGTAAGTATATTGTGTTTTGCCATGTCTAACGTTACGTATTTTTTCGTGATCTTCGTGATTTATTTGTTGTGGGTTTGATCCTACGAATGGTTTTATGTCCCCGATGTATGCGCGTTTCGTTTTCTTTGTTTTTGTGTCTTTAACGTGAACTATGACCGGTGACGTGAACCTTACCACTTTCCACGGTCCATCGTACTTGGGTGCCAGTTTCGCGTTAAATTTTTCCGCTGCGTTCGACAGTTGGTGTGTTTTACACCACACTAAATCTCCAACGTTTGGCCTCCACTCTCGTTTCCTCAAATCGTAGTGTCTCTTTTGCTGTTCGGCTGCCTGTTCCATATGCGTTGTTGCCTTCATTCTTACGGTTTTCAGCCGTTTCCATCGGTCCTCTATCGTTTCCTCTTGCAACCCGGAACCTTCCGTTACCCTATCGAACGTTGACCGCGGTATTCGGAGCTCCCGTCCAAACAGCAACTGTGCTGGGCTATATCTTGTCGATTCTGACGTGCTGCTATTGTATGCCAGCATTAGTTCTGGGATGTGCTCGTCCCAGCTCGTCTGATCTTCGCCCGAAATTTGCGCAATCATTGTCTTTACGGTTCGGTTGGTTCTTTCCGTCGGATTTTCTTGAGGCGTATATGGGGCCGTGAATTGGTGCTTTATCCCCCATTGTTCCATTGCCGTCCTCGTCTTGCCTCCGGTAAACTGGACGCCGTTATCCGATATCAAGACTTTCGGAGCGCCTACCCTTGCAATCACTCGTTCTCTGAATACCCGTAAGAACGCATCTGCTGTCGCCTGTCGAATCGCTGCCAACTCCACCCACTTGGAGAACTTGTCGACCATAACCAACAACGTGGTGTTTCCGTGCTTGGTTCTCGGCAAGGGTCTCACGAAGTCCACGCATATTGTCTCCCAGGGAGCTTCCGCAACATTGGTCAGCATCTTCCCTGCTGCCTTTTTTTTTTTTTTTTTTTTTTTTTCGAGCGGGTCCCATCGATTCCCACCTCCCGCCCAACCGACCGAGAGGCGCAGCCGTGTGACGTACGGCACGAACGCGTTCTTGATAGACGCGAGAGAAGAGGAAAGTATAAAAGAACGAGGAATATTTAATATTGCTAAGGTGCTAAATTACGGGCTAATTCTACAAGCAAAGTAGTTTTAAGTTTAGGAAGACTATCACTACTAGCAATATAGTCATAGAGGCGGTTGTAATCGGTGCATAAAACCCTAAAGGGCTCATGCATTTCATACTCCCTCCTGCAGTGACCAATTACTAAGGGGATATAGGATCTGGAAGTTAGTCTGGGAACATGGAAATTGAGTTGGCCTAGCAGGTAGGGACTCTCCACGTCCCCATGAATAAGCTTATGTAGAAAGACGACACCAAGCATCGTTCTACGGTTCGCTAGGGAGGGAAGGTTAATTAATAGAAGTCTACTAGAGTAAGACGGTAATCTCAGGTTAGCATCCCAGGTTAAGCCCCGTAGGGCGAAAAGCAAAAAGTTTTTTTTGGACAGATTCAATGCGGTTAATATGGACTCCAAAACTAGGACTCCAAACGCAAGAACCATATTCCAAAATGGGCCGAACTAACGAAACAAAAAGGCTCTTAGTTACATAAGGGGAATCGAATTCCTTCGACCACCTTTTAATGAATCCAAGCATGCCTCTGGCTTTGTTAACCATGCAGGAAATGTGTTCAGAGAACGAAAGTTTGGGATCAAGGCGGACTCCAAGATCATCGACAAGAGTTATTCTTTCCAAAGAGCAGTCATTGAGCATATAAGTGGCATACTGGGGAGTGACACGCGAAAATGTCATCAGTTTGCACTTGGAGCAGTTGAGATGTAATAGGTTAGCACGACACCATGCTTGAAAATTATTAAGATCCGATTTTAAATCTGACTGGCATGAGCTGTCCTTATACTGCACACATAGTTTAACGTCGTCAGCGTACATTAGTACTCTAGAGTTGGTTAAAACTAGCGGAAGGTCATTAATAAACAATGAAAATAGCAGTGGGCCTAGGTGGCTACCTTGTGGGACGCCAGATGTGACACTGAGGAATTTGGAGAGAGCATTTTTAAACAGAACTTTTTGAGTCCTGTCCGACAAATAACTCAAAATCCATTTAAGAAGATCAACAGGGAACCCAATTAAGTCGAGCTTCCTTACAAGAAGAGAATGATTAACCGAGTCAAAAGCTTTACTAAAGTCCGTGTAAATCACATCGGTTTGAAAGTTGCGTTGGAACCCTCTAAAAACAAATGAGGTAAGTTCCAAGAGATTTGTAGTGGTTGATCTTCGCCTCATAAAACCATGCTGACATGGAGAAATTACGGATCTGCACAAATGCTGCAAGTGTGGAGTTATTACATTCTCGAAGAGTTTCGGAATGGCTGACAACTTAGAGATACCCCTATAGTTGCTGGCATCCGACTTGCTACCTTTTTTGTGGAGAGGAATAATAAAGGATTCCTTCCAAATAAGGGGAAATTCAGAAGTTTCTAAAGATAATTTAAACAATTTAAGAAGGGGGTTACACAGAGCGTCCGCGCAATACCTGAGCACGCAGCCCGGTATTCCGTCGGGGCCCGGTGAGTAAACTGGCTTAATACGTCGAAGATCCAGACTAAGAGAGCTTTCGTTTAAGATAGGACTGAAAATTAGGTTTGAACAAGGCATAGAGTAAGGGTATGTCTGGTTTAAATTGGTCGAGGGAGAATAAGTTGTTTTAAAAAACTCAGCAAAAAGATCAGCAATAGCTTGATCTGATTTTGCTGTAGAATTTTTAAATGAAAGCGAGGAAGGATATAAATTAGGTTTACGCTTAGTGTTAACAAAATTATAAAACTGTTTCGGGTCCTGCGTGAACTGAACCCTACAACGAGTCAAAAAATTCTTATAACACTGAGCGTTGAGCACGGTAAAATTCGACAGAGCTTTAATATAATTAGATGAAGCAGTTAGAGAGCCGGTTTCAATTTATCATAAAGCCTAAACTTAACGTTTTTTAAGCGTGTCAGCTGCTTATTAAACCAAGGTGGTTTTCTGGAGGCCGACGGATGGGTAAACGCAACAAATAATGAAAAGAACGAGTTCATGGCACTGTAAAAAATGTCCACGGCGGCTGCCATGTCAGTGCACATGTAAAGGTTAGACCAATTAAATTCAGATATTAAACTGTTTAGCCTTTGAAAGTTAGCTTTACGAAAACAGCGAACTTTATCGGCCAATCGGTTAGATTTTTCCCTAACAACGATGCCCGTATCGATAGTCACATCGAAAGTAGGATGGTAAGGATCTTCAGGTAGCGTCAATGGAGAAACTCTTTTTAAGGTCACACCTACGGGATCGGAGACGAAGCAGAGATCTAGTAGGCGGTTTAAAGAATTAAAGACATGGTTAACTTGCGACAAAGACAAGTCAAGCAGGCCATCAATAAGGTCATGCTGTACCGCAGTCTGAAGAACATTTGACACACCATCTGATGACCAACGCGCTCCAGGTATATTGAAGTCCCCTAAAGTCACTAGTTGGTTTCGATCTGAGAGTCTATCAGAAACAGCCTGAATTGCCGAAAGGTGTTTCCAATAAATAGGCTCTTCAGCAGATGTAGGTACATAAGAGCATTTTAGGTATATAAAACTATTTGGGAATGATAGTTTTACACGGATAAATTCACAATTTGTGATATCATCTAAGACAACCAGTTCGGAGATAAGGGCAATTAAAATCCCCCTTCTTGCTGTGAAAGACGGTCCATTCTATAAATTGTGTATTTACCCGGAAAAATTTCGGAGCTAAACATCTCCGGCTTTAACTAGGTCTCAGTAAATACAATTACCTGGGATGCGAAGGAAAAACTATCGGAGTACAATTTCATGATCTTGCTGCTTAAGCCTCTAGTATTGTTATAGGGAGGTGGTTAGTTTTTTGCAGCTAAAGTTGATGTGGTCGCAGTGGTTTGTGTCGGCTTAGGGAGTCGTACTCCCACTGGCGGTTTTTTTCTTTTTAGTCTCGTATTCTTTAACTACAACGTGGTCGGGCCAGAAGTCACCAGAGCAAATTGTGTCAAAGAATTTGAGCGAGACACTTATCTTGAAAGATGAGATGTCCCTGGCGTAAGAAAACTTGAATTTACCGCCTTTAAATTTTCGGCTTGGGTTTTGCCGTTTATATAGGCAAGTACATCTTCAGATTCGAGATCAAGGACAAGCCTCAGGGCAAATATTATTTTCAAAGGTGGAACAGCCGTAAGGGACTTTGGTAGAACAGCGGGTGGTAATCCGGGCCTTGTTAGACCATGGGTATTTTTTACTATGGAAGTCAGTGGTGTCAAGGGTTGGGACACCGCAACGGACTAAACGGAAATTACTGGCGGAGCTGTCGCCAATTCCACCCCGGCACATTCGCTTACCGAATCTACTACTGCACCCAATCGCAAAACCATTGGAGATGGTATTGGGGTCGGGGGCTGTGCCGATGGGTGGTGCCCGAATCTGGGTTGCTTGGATTCGCACAGTTGCTGCCGACCAAGAGCTGATTTTTGCGCTTTGGCGACTTGTTTAACACCTTATACTATTAAACTGTGCTTCTAACGCGGAGAACAGGTCATTCGCTTTGCGAAAATTTACCATTAGTTCTTTAAAACCGCTTCGGTCTGGCACATGAAGGATAACATTTCCTTCTCAACCTCACGACAAGCCTAGCAACAATAATAACATTTGACACACCATCTGATGACCAACGCGCTCCAGGTATATTAAAATCCCCTAAAGTCACAAGTTGGTCTCGATCTGAGAGTCTATTGGAAACGGCCCGAATTGCCGAAAGGTGTTTCCAATAAATAGGCTCATCAGCAGATGGAGGAACATAAGAGCATGTTATGTAAATAAAAATACCTGGGAATGATAGTTTTACGCAGATGAATTCACAATCAGTGATATCATCTAAGACGACCAGTTCGGAGATAAGGCAGGAGTCAACGGCAATTAAAACTCCACCTCCTCGCTGGGAAAGACGGTCCAATCTATAAATTGTGTACTTACCTGGAAAAATTTCGGAGCTGAAAATCTCCGGTTTTAACCAGGTCTCAGTAAACACAATTACCTGGGATGCAAAGGATAAACTATCAGAGTACAATTTCGAGAGCTTGCTGCGTAAGCCTCTAGTATTCTGATAGGAAAGTAGGAGGGAGGTGGTTAGTTTTTTGCAGCAGAAATGGGTGTGGTCGCAGTGGTCGCAGAGGTTTGTGACAGCCTAGGGAGTTGTACTCCCACTGGCCGCTTTTTTTTCTTTTTAGCCTCGTATTCTTTAACTACAACATGCTCGGGCCAGAAGTCACCAGAGCAAATTGTGTCAAAGAACTTGAGCGAGACACTTATCTTGAAAGATGAGATGTCTCTGGCGTAGGAAAACTTGAATTTTTCCACCTTTAAATTTTCGGCTTGGATTTTGCCGTTTATATAGGCAAGTACATCTTCAGATTCGAGATCAGGGGCAAGCCTCGAGACAAATATTGTTTTTAAAGGCGGAACAGCCGTAAGGGTCTTTGATAGAACACCGGCCGGTAATCCGGGCCTTGTTTGACCCCGGGTATTTTTTAATATTGAAGTCTGCGGTGTCAGGGGTTGAGACACCGCAGCGGACTCAACGGACTCAACTGTAATTACTGGCGGAGCTGTCGCCAATTCCACCCCGGCACATTCGGTTACCGAATCAATTACTGCACCCGATCGCAAAACCATTGGAGATGGTATTGGGGTCGGGGGCTCTGCCGATGGGGTGTGCCCAATCTTGGGTTGCTGGGATTGGCACAGTTGCTGCCGACCAGTAGCTGATTTTTTGCGATTTGGCGACTCGTTTAACAGCTTCAGACTATTAAACTGAGCGTCTAACGCGGAGAACAGGTCGTTCGCTTTGCGAAAATTGACCATTAGTTCTTTAAAACCGCTTCTGGTCTGGCGCATGAAGGATAACATTTCCTTCTCAACCTCGCGACAGGCATGGCAACAATAATGTAAACCAATATTCTTGGATATTACATCCGCGATACGGCCCGTCACTTCAACGCACTTGGCGTGAACTACCGCGTCGCAAAGCCAACAGTAAAGCGAAGGCGTATCTGCCAAAACATTTTTTTGGCAGCCTTTAATTCCGCAGACAATATTTGCAGACATAATCACAATGCTCAGATCACTGTGCCAGAAAAAAAAAGATAAGACAGAATACGGTTAGCGGGGAGAGTGCGTGCGAGGGCAAGAGAGCGGGAGAGCTTGAAACCGCTTAGCTGCAGCTATACGCAACGGAGCTTAAGCGGGAAGAGAAAACACAAAAGGAAGGCGAGAAAAACCGTCTTAGTAAAAATAATTAAAGCGAAAAAATACAAATAATTTAGCACAGAAAAAGAAATAGCACATGCACACGCGGCAGCAAAACGGTATACGTTAATAATAATTATTTAAGTGACAAAAAAAATGAAACCCCGGTGGCAAATAAAAACACAAATTCGGAGCGCAAAACAAAAACACGACCATTCGCTGTGAAAGTGAAAACGATTTTGCTGCGATACCTTGTATTGTTGGCAACAACTGCACTCCTTTACAAATTTCTTTACGTCCTTTGCTAACCTGGGCCAGAAGTACCGATGTCTCACTCGTTTCAGTGTCTTAAACGTCCCTAGATGCCCTGCCTCTGCCGTGTCGTGATTTTCCCGTAGCACCTGTTGTTTCTCATCCTCCGTTACGCACAACTTCCACGGTTGCCGGTCGTTCGCATTTCCGCATAGCTTGTATAGCCTTCCGCCCTCTATGCGGTATTCCTGCTCTTCCGGATTTTTTTCGACCTCTCCGAATTTCCGCTCCAACCAATCTGCGGTGCTACTAAGCGTCCTTAGCTCCGGTTGTGGGGCTCTCGATAGTGCGTCTGCCACGGCGTTTAGCTTTCCTTTCCGGTACTGGACTTCAAACTGAAACGGTTGCAAGCCTAGTGCCCATCTGGCCACTCGTCCCGACGGGCTCTCGATCGAGATTAACCATTTTAATGCCACGACTATGAAATGGTAGCCTTCGAGGTACATTTTGAACTTGTTGATGCCCCAATATATCGCTAGACACTCCTTTTCCGTTGCGCTGTAATTCCGTTCGACGCTGCTCAGTCTTCTGCTTGCGAATGAGATTACTTGTTCTCCGTTCTCCCCGTCCTGTGTCAGTACTGCGCCTATCCCTAGGTCACTGGCATCTGTTTGCAGCTTAAACCACCTCGTAAAATCCGGGCATGACAGCACCGGCGCCTTCATTAGGCTCGTCTTCAAATGGTCGAACGATTCCTGATGTTTCTCATTCCACTCGAATTTCTGTCCCTTCTTGATCAGGCCTTGTAATGCTCCGGCTTGTTCCGTAAAATTGGGTATAAACCGTCTGTACCACGATGCCATCCCTAGAAAGCTGTGCACTTCTTTCGTAGTCTTTGGTGTCGGGTACTTCTGGATTGCCGCTACCTTCTCTGGATCCGTCGGGATGCCTTTGTCGCTCACCACGTGGCCAAGGTATTTTAATTCCTTCTGGAAAAAGTGGCATTTATCCGGATTGGTCCTCAGGTTTGCTCTCTGCAATCTGAACACCTCTTTCAGCTTCTCCAAGTGTTCTTCCTTGCTCCGACCGATGACCACTATATCGTCCAGATATGCGAAGGCAAACGGTTCCATCTCGGGCCCTATTATGGTATCTAGCGCTCTTTGGAACGTTGCCGGCGCTGTGGTCAGCCCGAACGGCATTACTTTCCACTGAAAGAGGCCGCGCCCTGGTACTGTGAATGCTGTATATTGTCGACTATCCACCTCCATCGGAATCTGCCAATATCCCGATTTCAGATCGATTGTACTGATGAATTTCGCTTCTCTTAATTGGTCTAAGATGAAGTTCATCCTTGGTACTGGATAGGCGTCTTTCTCTGTTTTGTCGTTCAAGAGGCGATAGTCTATACACATTCTCCACTCATTGGTTTTCTTCTTCACTAACACTACCGGTGCGCTGTATGGGCTGCGTGACGGTTCTATTAACCCCAGAGCCAGTAACTCGTCCACTTGTTCGTTAATGACTGCCTGCTGCTTTGGGTTTCGAGGATAATACCGCTGCTTTATAGGTTTGTCGTCCGTGAGATAGATCTTATGCGTCGTTATATTACTAACCCCCTGCATATTTTCAAATACCTGCCTTTGTTCTTCCAGAAAGGTCTCCACTTCTTCGTCGGATGGCTCCTTCTCCATGATGCCTGCTCTATCCGCCTGGCGTTGATCCTCACGTTTCTCGTCCTGCACTTCCATTATCTCCAGTTCCAGATTCCCGCACCTCAACGTGCTGTGTGCCCCTGCCAGGAAATCCATCCCTAACAAGATCCCTCCTGCGACCTTCTCCAGTATCATAAACGATATGCCGAAGACTCTTCCTCCGAATCTGATCTTCGCTTCGAAATTCCCTACGGTTTTCTGTTTTGATCCGTTTGCGAGCGTTATCTCCGTTCGGTTTCCTGTCCATCTGCCCTCTTCCCTCAGATCCTGGTATCGACTTCGGCTTATCGCACTCCGGGATGCTCCTGTGTCTATGATTCCCTTCGCCGTTTGATTTCCCAATCCAATCCACGCTACCACCTGGAATCCGTCGCAGCTTAGTTTCTCCTTCGGTACTGGCTTGCTTCCTGGTGTCTGAGCCGCCAGATTTATTTGCTCAGACCTCCTGCGTTTCCCGGCCCCGTTCTACAACATTCCGTTGTTCTCGTGCCGTTCTTTCCGCATACCCAGCAAAACAGTCTTGGCGGATTGCTGCATGTCCGCGCTGCATGCCCGGTTCCTCCACACCGCATACAAATTTCCGCCCTTAGTTGCTGCTGTCCTGCTTGGCTGGCTCTTGTCTGGTGCTCCATAGACTCGATGTCCTCTACTTCTTCCGCTAATTTGAGGAACTCCGTCAGGGTCTTAAACCCACTCCTTCTGGTGTACAGTTTTATCTTGCTCCTGGCGTTTTTGTACACTCGATCGAGCTTTTCTTCCTCCGATAGCTTCGTGAAGCGCATCAGCTTTCTTAGTCCCATCGCATACTCTCTTGTTGGTTCGTTCTCCCTCTGTCTCAGCTGCGATATTTGGGTCTCTAGCTGCTCTTCGTATCTCGGAGGTAGGAAGTATTCCAACAACTCTGTCGTTAGTTGCTTCCATGAACCAATCCTCGATGGTGTTGTGTTCCACCAGTCGCTGGCTATCCCTTCCAGGATGAACGGCATCGTCTGGACGAGCTGGTCCTTTTCGATCCCGTAACCGGTTGCCCATTGTTCCAGTTTTTCCAGGAACTCCAACGGATTCGACGTTCCTTGGTATCGGATCCCCCAGTTCCGAACCCGGTCGACTATTTCCGTCTCCACCTTTTTTATGGCTTTCGTGTCCTCCATCTCCTCCATCTTTCTTCCTTCCGGGTTTGTTATGATGACTTCCGGTTTCGGCGACGGACTCCTATCCCTCGTATGTTTTGCCGCCAGTTGTTCTAACTTCCGCTTCACCTCCTCGGTATGATCCTTCTCCTTCGTGAACGCCGCTATTGTGCGTCTCAAGTCCTCCACTTTTCCTGATGAGTCCAGCCCGAAGTTTTCTGCGTATTCTGTTAACTCCGTTTTGGACGCCAGATATACCCATGTAGACATTACTCTACCGGTGTCGGTCTTTTTCTTGCAACTACACAATCTGCTCGGGCACCACTGTGACGATCCGTCGTTGGTCGGGCGGCTCAGGGATGGCCAGGATCTGTCGCAGGTATTTATTTGTGTCAGGTGTAGCTGCTAGAAGAGATTTCCGACCCGGTCCCAGAGTATAAGTCACGGGGAATTACTTAGTAATTAGTTAAAGAGTACGTTTATTCAGGTTTAGATTTACAATTTAGTGAGAACTGGATAGCGTGTCCGCTCGTTCGGCTCCTTCCGTCAGGATCTGTGTGCTCGGCTCCCGGTCCGGTGTCCTGGATGATGCTTGTCGCCTCTCAAGGCAACGCAACCGTGCGGAGTGTCCGCTGGGTGCCCTGAATGGAGCCGATCGCTGTCTGTGGCTGGAACGATAAGAAGCCGTCTCGGAACCTTTCGGTCGGCCGCGAGAGTGAGAGAAGGTATCTCGGGAACTTTTCAGTCGACCGCGAGAGCGAGAAACAAGATATAACTCGGGAACTTTTCAGTCGACCGCGAGCGAGAGACAAGTTATGACTCGGGAACTTTTCAGTCGACCACGAGCGAGAGAGACGAGATATAACTCGGGAACTTTGCAGTCGACCACGAGCGAGAGAGACGAGATATAACTCGGGAACTTTGCAGTCGACCACGAGCAAGAGACGAGATATAACTCGGGAACTTTTCAGTCGACCACGAGCGAGAGAGACGAGATATAACTCGGGAACTTTTCAGTCGACCACGAGCAAGAGAGACGAGATATAACTCGGGAACTTTTCAGTCGACCACGAGCAAGAGACGAGATATAACTCGGGAACTTTTCAGTCGACCACGAGCAAGAGACGAGATATAACTCGGGAACTTTTCAGTCGACCACGAGCGAGAGAGAGATAAGATATAATACTTAGCTCGGGAACTTTTCAGTCAACCACGAGACGAGACTTAACCCGGGAACCTCTCGGTCGGCCACGGGATAGACGTAATGCGGATCGGTGAACCGAGCCGGGGGGAAGGCGGGTTAGGGGGGAACAAAGTAACTACTAGGGTAGCTAACTACGATTTATTAGCCGACCAGATAAGAAGATCTGGCTGGGCCCAAAAAGTGACTTGGCTGCTGACTACTTGGGAGGCTTACCTCACCCGATCGCTGTCGGCTGCTGAGTGACGATACAAGGGCTGGAGCCCGCCTTATATAGGGATCCGGCAGGTTTCAGTGTGCCTGTCCGCCTATCAGGCGTTAGCCCCTTTCCCTACTGTGCCTAACGCCTTCTCCCCGCAGTGTGCCCGTTTGTGCTCGCGCTTAGGCGCGCGCGCGCCCTTCGTTTGAATTCAAAATTCTTTCTCTCTAAGCTTGTCTTCTCTGTTTCTTTTCTTGTTCTTTTATTTCTGTTTCTCCATTTACAGTTTTTTTATTTTGATTATTATTATTATTATTATTATTTGTGCGCGGTCACGCGTCACAAGTTTTACTTTCCATTTGATAACATTTTATTAATTGATATTGATCCAATTGTAAGCTGTAAGGGTATACAAAATTCGGCGTGCCGAAGTTAGCTTTCTTTCTTGTTTATTTATGCATTCCCCCTTGCTCTATCCTGAGCTGAACTACATTCAACTAAACATATACACATTGCAATTACATATATAATCGACGGCAAGTCGACGCTCCAATTTTTGACAATTTTTTCCGCCTCTCATTGTCTCCGCTATTCTGCCTTGACATACGGCTAATGCACAAGCAGATTCACACGCACGCCTTATCTTTGTAAACTGTACCGCTTCCAAATCCGCGTTAGTGTGACCGTATATGTTTCCTACTGAGTTAATATTATTCAGTTAAATTCCACATTTACGCAAAAAAAAAAAAATAATAAATAAAATAAATTAAATAAATTATTCCGCTTGGTTCCTAAATTTCAAATAAGCTTTAAAATAATTCGACAAACATTCATTATTAAATCCAGTCCAGTAATTCCAAATAAAAATTTCTCCAATATGACTCCATTAATTCTTAATAAATTTACGATGACCTGTGACCATCTGAGTAATTTCGAGTCCAGATTCTGCAATCCAGCAGCACCCAGTCCATCCAAGTATACCCGCCAAATTCATCTCGACCAAGTTCGAGCGTTATGGGACAAGGTCGAAAAAGAATACGAGGCGTGTTCAGAGCAAGTTTCAGTTGGCTTAGAGGGCGCCGCGCACACCTTGCCTACTCTTAAGGCAAAATATGAGTATGCCTATTTCATTAACGAAAGGTGTGCCGCCCAGCTCATGGAACAGATCGATACGATCTCTTCCAAAGCAGCTCAAGTCCAATCCCCTGCGCCCCAAAATTCCTTTCGCCTTCCTCCTTGCGATACGGAAGTTTTCTCAGGCGATTATATTCGCTGGCCGACTTTCCGAGACCTTTTCACAGCGGTCTATATTGACAATCCTGCGCTGTCCCCTGTTGAAAAGTTGTTCTATTTAAAGGCCAAGACAAGTGGTGAAGCTAATTCCATAGTTTCCAATTCGCCACTCACCAACGATGGTTTCCGCTCAGCCTGGGAAAACCTTTTTGAGCGTTTTGAAAATAAACGTGCGTTGGTTAACAGCCAACTGAAGAAATTGCTTAACATGCAGTCCATCGTATACGAATCTTCGGCAGCCTTGAAGGAGCTGCAAAGTACAATTGAAAATTGCCTCATGTCCCTTAATATTTCCGGTCTTCGTACGGATAATTGGGATTGTCTATTGGTTTATTTGTGTTCAAAGAAGCTTCCAAAGTTGACGCTTTCATTATGGGAGCAATCTTTATCAAATAAAACCGAAATTCCTACATGGCTTCAACTTGATTCTTCCTGACTGCGCGCTTTAGAACTCTAGAAACTATAGATTCTATCCAACCTTCTCCGGTGCGCCTCCATCCGTCCAAACCGACACCCTCCAATGTGTCACCACAAAAGCTGAAATCCTTCAGTACTAGAATCGTTCCAATATCCAAAAGATGCTATTTATGTTCAAAAGAGAACCATCCAGTGCGTATATGTCCACGCTTCCTCCAGATGACGAAGGAGGATCGTACCTCTTACGTCAAAACAAAGCAGTTGTTCAGTTTGCTGCTTGTCCCAATTTGCGGGAGAGCGGCGATCAGCTGATCGCTCGCTCGTTTCTGGACAGTGCATACGACGGGGAGATGGAGAACGGAGGAGAGGCAAAATCAGTCTGAATTTGCACACGACGCTGAACGCCCGCCGCCAGTCTTACAATCTATTTTTTTTTTGTACACACACACGCATGCAAATAACCCAATTTAAAGTAAAGCAGTGAATATTTATAAAGATTAAACCTATTCACCTGTGTTTATTTACTCTTGCCGGGGAGCCCTTCTTACAATGACCTCTTGTGAGCTGTTTATGTGAGGGGCCACTGTGCCTTTGCCGCGCACAGAGCTTTCGCTCTCGTCCGCGCCCGCCCCGCTTGTGCGCTTACGCTCTCGGCCTCCCCTGTGCCCTCTCGCTCCGGAGCTCGGGTTGTGACCGAACTCGGCGGTCGGCCGCCGACGATCTCCCACGCTCGCTTTGACGAAGCAAAGCGAGCTAGAGCGCGGCTTTAGTTTTAAGCTTAGAGTTAGTCACATGTATGAAGCCAATTAAAGCGTATGAAACTAATGCCCACGACGCCCCCGCTTCTTCTTCTTCGTCTTCGTTTGGATAACTTGAGTTGTCCAGTTCTTTCGCCTGCGCCGTGGGAATTCTTGTACCCTGCTTTTAATCTTGGGTGGACTTAAAGGCCCCCCTACAAACATTGGTCCTTCGAGCCGGATCAGGAAATTCTCCCGTCATCTGCCAGCAGTTCCCGGCCATTTGTCCGCCAAAGATAAGTACGAGCCTCTTACATTTTCTTACTGCCGGTCTTCAGCAGCGCTACGAACATTCCATTTCGTCCGCACTGCTGTCAGACTTATTTTCCGTGTCAATTCCACATCCGCGAATTTTCCTGACACAAAGGCAGTTGAGAAATTTATATTTCTCCTTATCGAATTTTTTTTTCAATTCGTCTCCGTTTTGTGCGCCGCCATATTCCTCGCCGGTCTTCTTCCACCGCTGTACATCAACATATGTACATACATATATATTTTACATACATACATTTTCGGCGCAATTTGACCGGCAAAAATCCGCCAAGTGAAAAGTGATTTTGTGTGGTGAAAAAAGGCATAAAAAATATCGGCCAACGGATGTGCACTGTTTTCGGGAGTTTCCCTGTTCGCCGGACAGTCCGCCGTGGTCGCGAAATTTTTTTCCTTATTCTGGAGTGTGCCAATTTGTCGCCACATAATTTCTCTGTCCTTTCAAATTCAAATACAGTCCACTTCTCGACTCTCCACTGTGCCAACACATGACCACACATACATATATTTTCTGCCTCCGATTTCAGAAACTAACCTCCGCTACGAAACAAATATAAAATACAAATTAAAAGCGAGAAAAACTACAACATTACAAATCGAAACATTATTACAAAACACACGGGCGGGAAGGCGACTTAGCCGCTGCAGCAGCCGCAATTTTTTGTGTTGTTGCTAGTTTTTTGTGTTCTATTTTCTTGCGCTTATGCATGCACTGCTTTGCCGACGGCATAACAGTGAGCTCTCGGCCAAGGTTAATATCCACCGTTCCGGCCAATTAATTCATTTTGGATACATGTTTTAAACAAAAAATTATTAATGATTTTATTTTGAAACATTTTTTAAACTTATAAATTAATTCTTAAATCCAACTTTTCGTCGGTCTCATATTTTTCCTGACTCGACTGAAATACAAGCAAGCTCCACGTCCGAGCAGAGCGCATATATAGACACCTTAATTTACATATGTATTTGGGTTTTTTTTTTCGAAAACATCAAGATCGCGTACTTTCCTGCCTTCTTTCGATTCTCAATTCTGCTGTCCAATCCGCATAGGGCATCATCCGCCCGCAGCAATAGTAGCCGAGTATATTTTTTCAACCCGTGATTTTAGCGGATTAAAAGGATTTGCCGCCAAGCACTTTCTGGATTTTCTTGGCCTTTCCGCTGCGCTCAAATATCCCGATTTTCTTCTTTCCAACGGGCTTCAGCGGCCGCCTGTCATTTGTTTTTTTTGTTGGCGTGACTATTTTTTTGTTTTTTCTTCGGCGACGACAAACTTGTCGCGCCGAGCATTAGTGTGACCGTCTGCCCGCTCCGTACGAGACACTTGTTGCTCACACTAGGCGACACACGCCAAGCAAAAGAATTCGATTCTGAGAATGCCAACGGGAGACGACAAGAAGCTGCGTCTGACCCCATCTATCCGTTTGGAGAGGTCCCAATCCGCATCTCCGCGCCCCCTTCGTCCGAAATCAAGGGCTTCCGTTTCCAATCCACGGGCTAGTAGCGACAATTCTTTAAATATCAGCCCAGGTCCATCGTCAAGACACACTCGATCGACAACAAAAATGGCTCAAGCCGCCATCGATATCGCCGTGAGGAAGTTCACTGCCACCACGGATCGTGTGAGCCAATTTGAGGCCAACATTCACACTCCAGGCACCCCAGAAACTACCAGGCTCTCCCCCATCTGTGTCAAGTGCGTCGCGATCAAATCCGAGCACTGTGGGAAAAAGTGGAGAAAGATTACGACAGTTGTTCTGAGCTTCTTGCGGCATCCGTCGAACGTTCAGATATAGGGCTAACACTCCAGTCCAAATATGAGTATTGTTTCTCCGTCTACGAAAAGTGTGTCGCCAATCTTCAAGAGCTCATAGAGAAGGCCACCTCTCAATCCACACAGACTTCCGTCACTCCTCAACCACTCCCTTCTACGGGTTGCCGCCTGCCACCGGTCGACACCGAAGTCTTCGCTGGTGACTACCTTAGGTGGCCCACCTTCAGAGACCTCTTCTCCGCAATTTATATCCAGAATTCGCGCCTAACGCCTGTGGAAAAGTTGTTCCACCTCCTCTCCAAGACAAGTGGGGATGCGCACGCCATCGTTTCCAAGGCGCCACTGACCAACGAGGGTTTTAACTCTGCGTGGCGAAGCCTTACGGAGCGCTTCGAAAATAGGAGGTTGCTAGTAAACAGCCAGTTAAAGATTCTCTTTAACATCCAGGCTGTCCCCCAAGAGTCCGGAGGCGCTTTAAAAGAGCTGCAAGGCACGATCCAAAGTTGTCTCACAGCCTTAGAGATGTCCTCTATTCAGGTCGAGGCGTGGGATTGTCTCCTTGTTTACATGGTTTCCTCAAAGCTTCCCAAACTTACTCTGTCCATGTGGGAGCAATCCATCCACAACAAGGCCGAAATTCCAACCTGGAACGAGTTAGACTCGTTTCTGACAGAGCGCCACCGTACGCTGGAGGCCATCGACGATATCAGGCCTAGCAGTTCAGGGCAAGTTCCGCCCAGGTCGACCCCTGCGAGTGCATCAACTCGCCGGCTCAACTCATATGAGGCCAGAGTGACTCCAGCCCCCAGAGGGTGCGATATCTGCTCCAGGGAAAACCATCCAGTTCGCTTCTGTCCCGGCTTCCTCGAAATGAATGTAAATGGTCGTTCCGACTACATCAGAAGAAAGCAACTCTGCTTGAATTGTTTTGCCCGAGGCCACCTACAGCGGGACTGCACTAGTCCCCACTCCTGTTTTATGTGCCGTGGCCGGCATCATACTCTTCTGCATCGCGACGATCCGGTCGCTACCGTTTCAAGACCTTCCGCTCCTTCTAGTCCACGACACAAGCCAGTTCAGACCCAAGTTTCCGGTCTCAATGACACAGTTGCAGCCCAATCCACGAAGTCTTGCAATTTTTCCATTTGCGCTCCCTCCAGACCCGGGCTGAGTTTGGAAACAAATGCTTATGTTCTTCCTCAACTAGCCGGAAAACTTCCATCATACCCCATTCCAAGAGATCTCCTGAAGGAGCTTCCGAATCTCACCTGGGCGGATCCGACGTTTTTCGAGAGCTCCGCAATTGACGTCCTGATAGGAGCTGATATTCTTCCGTCTGTGCTTCTGGGCGGCTCCAAGAGCAGCATTCTGGGCTCTCTTCTGGCACAAGAGACAATTTTCGGATGGGTACTCACGGGCCCAGTGTCCACGACAACCGCGCGCACCGTATCTGTGTTCTCCACGCGAGTTTCCTATACATCCAAGGGTCCGTTGGGCAGATGTTTTGCCACTCGCAGAACGGCTGCCTTTGAAGGCAGGCGTTCCAAAAGCACTCACTCCTACCGGTGTCGAGTCTGCAACGGAATCCACCCGCTTCGGAAATGTCAACAGTTCCTCAGGCTCAATGCAGAGAAGAGGTTCCGCGCGGTTCTTGACAACCGCTACTGTTCGAACTGTTTGGCTCACGAACATTCCGAGGGAACCTGCCGCAGTGGTGACCGATGCAAGACGTGCAATAAGCACCACCATACGCTCCTGCATATGCACGAACATCAAGTGCATATGCCCCATTCGCAGCATCGGGCACCTCCGTACTCCTAAGTCACACATTACAGACCATCACTTATTCTATATTTTCTTCATTCAGACCAGATCCGATGTATCCACTTCCACCCAACGCATCCTAGTTAAAAAGCAGACGTACCCGAGGTACCGACTCCTACCGTTGCCGAGTCTGCAGGGAGATCCACCCTTTACGAAAGTGCCGCCGTTTTCTTCGTTTGAGTGCTGAGAAGCGGCTACGGGCAGTTCTCGCCAATCGGTACTGCCCCAGTTGTTTGGCCCACGAGCATTCCGACGGAGCGTGTCGGCGAGGAGACTGCTGCAAAACATGTGGCCAGGATCAGCACACGCTACTGCACCTCCCCGATCAACCGTTGGCTCAGCGCCGGTCGCGTCAGGAGGCGCGCCAGTTGCCGGGCGCCTACCCGCGGAGTTCTACAGCCGCGCCACGACGTGCTTCAACCGCTCCTCGGCCCTCATCCGCCGCTCCACGGCGCGCTCAAGCTGCTCCTCGGCACTCATCCGCCGCTCCACGGCGCGCTCCAGCCGCTCCTCGGCCCTCATCCGCCGCTCCACGGCGCGCTCCAGCCGCTCCTCGGACCTCCTCCGCCGCTCCATGGCGCGCTCCAGCCGCTCCTCGGCCCTCATCCGCCGCTCCACGGCGCGCTCCAGCCGCTCCTCGGCCCTCATCCGCCGCTCCACGGCGCGCTCCAGCCGCTCCTCGGACCTCCTCCGCCGCTCCACGGCGCGCTCCAGCCGCTCCTCGGCCCTCATCCGCCGCTCCACGGCGCGCTCCAGCCGCTCCTCGGACCTCCTCCGCCGCTCCACGGCGCGCTCCAGCCGCTCCTCGGCCCTCATCCGCCGCTCCACGGCGCGCTCAAGCTGCTCCTCGGTCCTCGTCCGCCACACCACGTCGTGCTTCGGCTACGCCGCGGCACTCGTCCGCCGCGCCTAGGCAGTTCTCCGCCGGCCGTCCGAGCAGCTCACCGAACACGGCCACCGCTCCGTCGCTGTCGTCGTTGTTGCAGCGGCATAGCGTCAATCTGCTGCCGACGGCTCTGGTGCGGATCCACACCGGGACTCAGTTCTTCGACACGGCGGCACTCATCGACCCGTGCACGCCTACGAGCTGCGTCGACGCGTCGCTAGCGTCCGCTTTTCGACTGCCTGCCACCAGCCATAAGGACGATAATGTTGCAACCCGAGTGATTGCAAGGGGGGGGAGAATGTTTATGTGAGGGGCCACTGTGCCTTTGCCGCGCACAGAGCTTTCGCTCTCGTCCGCGCCCGCCCCGCTTGTGCGCTTACGCTCTCGGCCTCCCCTGTGCCCTCTCGCTCCGGAGCTCGGGTTGTGACCGAACTCGGCGGTCGGCCGCCGACGATCTCCCACGCTCGCTTTGACGAAGCAAAGCGAGCTAGAGCGCGGCTTTAGTTTTAAGCTTAGAGTTAGTCACATGTATGAAGCCAATTAAAGCGTATGAAACTAATGCCCACGACGCCCCCGCTTCTTCTTCTTCGTCTTCGTTTGGATAACTTGAGTTGTCCAGTTCTTTCGCCTGCGCCGTGGGAATTCTTGTACCCTGCTTCTAATCTTGGGTGGACTTAAAGGCCCCCCTACAAACATGAGCAATATACAAGGGGACACAATTAAACATGGTGGCCCATGAGGGGAACCTGCAAGTGTAAAGTTTGAATTCGAAAAGTTTTTGTGTGTAAATACATAGATTGTGTTAGATCGCGGCCGCGTCAGGTTTGCAATTCGTCTCGGCAAATTGCCTGAAATTTTAGCTGCGGTATATAAACGCAGCAACGACTGTTTTTGAAGTCAGCGACTCTTCTTCTTCTTCGCCTATTCCCGGCTTGGCGAAATACGGGAAAGGAAGACGGCGATACATAGGCGCCGCAGCTGCAGGTCGAGAAGCTTTGTGACGTTCGCTTCTATTTTTTGGCGGCTGCTTCTTCTTCGCCTATTCCCGGCTTGGCGGAACACGGAGAAGGAAGACGGCGGTACATAGGCGCCGCAGCTGCATTTCGCGGGACTTTGCGACACTTTCTTCTGTTGCTTTTGGCGGCTTCTTGTGAGTAGATCTGGTGCACAAACGGAGTAAGTGGCCAAGTTGTGTGAGGGACAAGAATTTAACGAATTTTTCATATTACATGATTTTTTGGGGTGGTGAGTTCCGCTAAGTTCGGTTGGTTTTTTTTTTACACTCGTCATCATGAAATCGGATTCAGAGGCTCCGACGTTGGAGCAATTGTTAAATGTGCAGGCAAATAGGTACCAGTCCCTCAAATCGACTTTGCAGAATTTTAAAAAGGATTCGCAGTCCAGGAAAACGATGATTTATTTAAAGAAGCGTCTAGAGCAAGTGGAAGAGCTGCGGAACGCGTTTCGGGACACGGATTCCGTGATCATTAACCTAGAAGGGTTCGCTGGATCGAACTATGCCGCGAAGAATTTCCAGTCGGAATTCGAGGAGCGCTATATGGATGCCTATTGCGCCATCGCAGAGGAGTTGGAGAAACTGCCACCCGACAATCCTCCGCCGCCGCCACAAGCGGGCAAGGGCGCCGATCCGGAAGTGCGGCTGAACATGCCACAGATGTCAGTGCCCAAATTTTCGGGTGAATGTGTGGACTGGCCAGGCTACTTTGACGCCTTCACAAGCCTTATACACAATAACATGAATCTGAGCAATGTGCAACGGTTGCACTTTCTCAAAGAGTCGTTGTCAGGAGGGCGCGATAATGACATCCGGCAGATGCAGCTCACGGAGGCAAACTACGACGTGGCTTGGGGACTGATGATTAAAAGGTACAACAATCCTCGTCTCGTTTATTCGCACCACATGAACGCTATCTACGCGTTGCCAAGGCTGCAAAAGGAAAACACGGAGTCCATACGGTCTATGTTAAGCACGGTCAATGTTTGCCTGGCTGCATTCCGCCGCGTTCAAGCCTTGGACGGGGAATCGCAGCACTGGTTGGCGCATTACATAGCATCGAGGTTGCCCAAGGAGACTCACAACGCTTGGGAACACCATCAAGGAAGCGGTGCCACCGTTCCAACCTATAAGGATTTAGAAAGCTTTTTGAATGATCGGCTGGTCATAATGGATGCGATCGAAAACCGAAGTTCGTCGTACGACTCCAATTATGGACCAGGATCTACCGACCTGAGCAAACGAGTGCGAGTGCATAATGCACAGGAGCGCTCAAGACGCCCGGATAGCGCCTGTTACCACTGCGGCGGCGACCATATCCTGCGTCGTTGCGCAACCTTCTGGCCTTGGACTGTTACAGGAGAAAGGATATAGTAAGCAGGGCAAAATTATGTATTAGTTGCCTGAGCAAATCGCATGCGCTGTCACGATGCACCAGCAATAAGAGCTGCCAAGTTTGTGGGCAGCGCCATCACACGCTGTTGCATTTCCCAGTATTGGCTAATAATCCATCGTCAAATCGCGCACAGCCGCATCTGATGCGGCCTTCAGCGCCGCCTTTTAGTGCACCTGCAGCCAGGGAGAACGAATCTCAGCACAGCCTGCAGGCGACAGAGGACCCAAATCCGAGCGCATCTTACAGATGCCATTCAGCAACTTCATCGAATGTCCTTTCGAGGAATGTGCTTCTCGCCACTGCTCGTATCGCCGTACGGAATCCGGCCAACGGCCTACAAGCAGTCATAAATGCTCTCATCGATCAAGGATCTGAGGCAACTATCGTTTCGGAACACGTCGTTCAGTCTCTGCATCTGAAGCGGTCAGCCACCCGAGCGTCCATTTTTGGGGTGGGTCCCGGGGGCGGTCGTCGTTGCAAGTACACAGTAAATTTCGAAATCTGTAGTATTATTAACCCAAATTTCTCTTTAGGGGTTGATTCAGCATATGTCCTCAATTCTGTTACTTCCTGCCTGCCAAGTCTGAGCTTCACGCCACAAATTGGGATCATATTCGAGGCCTCTCATTGGCGGATCCCAATTACGCGCGGTCGAAGCGAGTCGATCTCATTTTAGGAGTGGACATGTTGGCGCAAATTATGTTGCCCGATACCAGGATCGGTTTGCCAGGCGAGCCCATGGCTCAGAATACGCACTTCGGATGGATCCTCTCTGGACGTGCTGAAGGAGTGAGGGAATCAACCCAGTTGCGCTGTCATCGAGTGCTCTTGGACACTGAGGCATTACTGAAGCGCTTCTGTAATGTCGAGTCGGTTCCAGATCGCCCTACAGCAACAGACGAGGACCTCTGGTGCGAGTTCTTTTTTCAGAAGACCCTCGTGCGTCGTTCGGATGGCCGCTACGTAGTGCGGTTGCCCTTTAAAACCTATCGAGATCCAGCCATGGTCCTGGGAAGATCGCATCAAATGGCACTGAATCGGTTCCTGCAGTTGGAAAGACGTCTGTCTAGCGGCCCAGAACGGTGGAGCAAATATGTGGAGGAGATCGAGGAATACTTCGCGCTTGAGCAAATAGCTCCGGCGGTGGGCAGTGAAAGCAGTTTAGTACGGGATACTTCCACGAATAGGCACGTAGCATCCTGTGTGTTTCCGCATCACGCTGTCTTTAACCCTTTCATGCCCAAATTAAACTGGGAATTCATAGAAAATATTTAACGCCATAAATGATTAATAGGAGCCCCAATTAGCGTTCATTTTGATTTTCGATACTCTAAGTCCTTTGGTATGTCCTTACTGCAATGTTGCCTATAGGCAACATTTGTCAATCCACACTCTTTATAAAACAATTTTCAAGCCCAACTTTATACTTTTATCACAGTCTTACCTATTTTAAAGATGTGTACGTACTTATTTTTTTTAATATTTGTCACTAATTTTAGTTAATCGCACTTTTTTCACGGACACTTTTTGGCAAAATTTTTCGGCAGCTGTGGCAGCAGCTTCGGCAGCTTCGAATAATTAGTGATAACTGAGCACACGCTGCAGCTGCATTCGCAAAAATTTCCAAAAATGAAAGAACATTAATAAGGGGAATCCCCCATAAAAAAAAAGTTCACAAATAATTTGAATCGTAACCGAAATTTAAATTTAAAGTCAATGTTGCCTATAGGCAACAGTGGGCATGAAAGGGTTAAGAAGGATCCTCAATCGACCAAACAGCGAATCGTCTTCGATGCCTCCTCAAGGACTAGCAACGGGCGATCTTTAAACGACATTCTTTGCGCTGGACCGACCCTTCAGAACGACATGTCGGCTGTAATACTTAACTGGCGGAAATATCGTTTCATTTTCACGGCGGATATATAGAAAATGTATCGCTGTATCGATGTACACCCGGAAGACGCCCAATATCAGCGGATTTTATGGCGGGCGGCGGATGGATCGATCAAGGTCTATGCTTTGTCAACACTAACTTTCGGAACGGCTTCTGCACCCTTCACGGCCATCAGGGTCATTCAACAGTTAGCGAAGGATGAGCGGCGTTCATTTCCTAAGGCGGAAGAAGTGTTGATGGACGAGATCTATGTGGACGACATTCTGTCCGGAGGGCATACGATTGAAGAGACGCAGGATAAACGGGCACAGGTAGAGGGTGCCATAAAATCCGCTTGCATGGAGTTGCGAAAATGGTCCAGCAACGAAGCGAGTATTGTCCGCTCGATTCCGATAGAGCATCAGTGCAGTCGGACACCTTTAAATTGGGACACTACGGGTCCTATCAACGCGCTAGGAATGTATTGGCTCCCAAATAAGGACTGCTTCAAGTTTCAGGTCAATTTTGAGATACCAGCCAGTTACACCAAAAGGACGATCCTGTCAACTATAGCGAGGCTGTTCGACCCGCTGGGTCTCATCGCGCCAGTCATCATCTCGGGAAAGTTAATTTTGAAGGAGGTAACCATGGCCATAGGGGGGTCCATAGTTTCAGCTCAGCTTCACGCGTTCTGTGACGGGTCTTCCACATCATATGCAGCTACGACCTATCTAAGGCTCGAACATGAGGGCGGAACGTGCTACACCTCGCTGTTGACCGCCAAATCAAAGGTTACTCCTACTAAACCCTTAACCATACCTCGAACGGAGCTGAGTGGTGCGGTACTGGCGGTCAAATTGGTCAAATGGCTGTCCACGGCTAAGTGGCTAAAGGACCTTCCAATCCAGACCTTTTATTGGACGGATGCTACAATCCTTCTTCACTGGCTGCACGGTGACGTCAACAGATGGAAGACATTCGTCGCTAACAGGGTTCCCTTCATTCTAGATCACTCCTCACCATCTCAGTGGAGGCATGTCGGAACTAGCGAGAATCCAGCGGACTGTGCGACAAGAGGGATGGCTCCGAGTGACCTAAAGGACTTCGACTTGTGGTGGCGAGGCCCGGAGTGGCTTACACGCAGTCAAAGTGATTGGCCTCTGACGGAGATTGGGCAGGTCGACATGAATGATGCGGCGCTAGAGGCAAAGGAGGATAAAGTTCACGTTCACCACGCTGTCCCAATGTCATCACTTCTGGAACGATTTTCCAGTTTTAGCCAGGTGGTACGAGTTATAGCATATATAATTCGGTTCAAAACCAATGCTATCCGGAAAACAGAGAGGTGCACTGGTCCTCTAAGCATTCAGGAGATAGACTATGCTCTTTTCGCGATCGTGCGCATCGTTCAAAGGGAGTCTTTCTCGTCCGAGCTGACCGCGGTAAGGAATAACAAAAGACTGCCTCCCAGAAGTAAGCTCTTGAGCTTATCACCGATCTTGGTGGAAGGTATCTTGCGAGTAAGGGGACGATTGCGCCATTCAGGGTTGTCACACGAGCGTCGGCATCCAATGATCCTCCCAAGTTCTCATCATTTTACGCAGCTTGTAATCCGGTACTCGCACGTTGTGACTCTGCACGGAGGTGCGCAGCTGACTTTGGCACACACTCGCCAGCGGTTTTGGATTCTTACAGGAAGACGAGCCGTTCAAGCAGTTGTACGGAAATGTGTGAGGTGTTTTCGGACCAGACCAATCGCTTCGACACAGCTTATGGGAGACTTGCCGCTTCATCGAGTGAACCCCCCTAGCAGACCGTTCCTGGCGACTGGAGTGGACTACACAGGCGCTATAGAGCTGAAGGCAGCACGCTTGCGAGGGACGAGCTTTTACAAAGGATACATTGCCGTTTTCATTTGTCTTGCAACAAAGGCAGTGCACTTAGAAGCGGTGACAGGCCTCACCACAGAGCATTTTCTGTTAGCTTTGGACAGATTTACCGGTCGGCGAGGAATGGTTCAACATCTCTACAGCGACAACGGAACCAACTTTGTGGGCGCGGACAATTTAATGAAGGCGTTCTACTGCAGGCTCAAGGAGGATTACGAGAAGCTCATAGCTCCCAAGCTCGCTTCGGAACGGACCACATGGCACTTCAATCCCCCTCAGTCGCCCAATTTTGGCGGTCTGTGGGAGGCTAATGTGAAGTCGGTGAAACATCACCTCAAGGGAGTCATTGCAGATCGGCGTCTCACCTATGAGGAGCTGTCAACGGTGCTCATAAGCATAGAAGCATGCCTCAACTCACGGCCACTTTGCCCTCTCACAGCTGATGCAGACGATCTAGAGGTGCTCACGCCGGCTCATTTTTTGATTGGGGACTCCTTGTTGGCGCCTCCGGAATATCGACCACAGTCCCGGTCCTTCGTGGAGCAATTTCTCATTCATCAGACAATGATACGGCATTTCTGGAAGGCCTGGAGTCGAGATTGGCTAGCCCATCTGCAGCAAAGACCCAAGTGGTCCCAGGAGGCAGAAGGTTTTCATCTCAACGACCTTGTCATCATCAAGGATGACCGATTTCCGCCGTCACAATTGGTTGCTAGGACGTGTCGTCGAGTTGCACCCAGGGACAGATGCGTTAGTCCGAGTAGTAACGCTTAAAACCAAACAGGGTTATTTAAAACGGTCAGTGTCGAAACTGTGTCCGCTTCCAATCCGTTCTTAAGCGCTCTCACTTACACACCTCAATCATAACAAATTATTTCTTGCGCACACTTCTTGCATCATTTCTCCAAGCCAGATTCTACCCCACCTGCCAGGATGGACCGGACAAGCGAGATTTTCATGCTACGTTTAGCATTGGCGGGCGGCATGTTCAGTTTGCTGCTTGTCCCAATGTGCGGGAGAGCGGCGATCAGCTGATCGCTCGCTCGTTTCTGGACAGTGCATACGACGGGGAGATGGAGAACGGAGGAGAGGCAAAATCAGTCTGAATTTGCACACGACGCTGAACGCCCGCCGCCGGTCTAACAATCTATTTTTTTTTTTGTACACACACACGCATGCAAATAACCCAATTTAAAGTAAAGCAGTGAATATTTATAAAGATTGAACCTATTCACCTGTGTTTATTTACTCTTGCCGGGGAGCCCTTCTTACGATGACCTCTTGTGAGCAATATACAAGGGGACACAATTAAACAGCAGTTGTGCTTCAATTGCTTTGCAAGCGGTCATCAACTCCGCAATTGCACAAGCGCCCACAAGTGTTTCACGTGTCACGGTCGGCATCACACTTTGTTGCATCCAAGCAACTGCTCCTCAAGTGTTCCGAGTCCTCCTGATACTGCAATTCAAATATCCGCACCTAGGATTTCCTCGTTCTCCACACGAGTTACTACTTCTCCCGATTCAAGCAATTACTGGGTTCCATACGACGAGTACAAATGCAGACGTTCCCGAGGTATTTTGTCCTGCCCATGCCGAGTCTGCCAAGGGAACCATCGTCTTCGAAAGTGCCACCGTTTTCTTCGGCTTAGCTCTGAGAAACGGCCATTCCACAGGATCTTGTCGCAGTGACAACCGATGCCAGTCGTGTGGTCAGGATCACCACACGCTTCTACATATCGACGAGCGCTCAGCGTATCCAACGCTTTCCCGAGCAATGTCTTCCTGATTTTATTGCTGCGTATCCTCGCAAGGGGAGGGAGAATGTTCACGCCAAAAGGGCGTTTATTTTCCAGAGGCAGTGTGATCCCGTAGACCCTCGCTCTCTCTCCCTCTTCCTTTGGACTTTCGGTCCATAGAGCTTCCAATCCGCTATCCGAAGCTAGTTTTAAGTCTTCTTGTGTTTAGTTCTAATTCATACTTCTACCAATAAAGACCGCACGTCGGCAATACTAAAATAGTTCTTCGTGTTTTACTTATCGAGTGTTTCCAGATGTTACCCCCCTCCACTTCATAAATGCTTGTTTTCGATACGATTAATTTAATCGATTTTATTTTCTAAAAAATTGAAAAAATTTCTAAAAACTCGAAAAAAAAATCGATTTGTTAAGAATCCCCAGCCTTATCACACTGATTAGCGATAATGGTGTTTGGACGGGAGCAGGGGAAAGTTACTGAGTCATGCTTTGAACTCTTATTCCACTTTGTCCAATATGTCTCGCAGTTCTTGCAGACGAACTTGAAGGAAATATAGCGAAAGAAGAACCTTGGCCCAGAGTGTTTAAATTGGCTTGAAATAGGTTTACGCAATCGCGGACGAAAATGAATTGGAAGTGCGTGCCAGCTTTTAGGTTTTTGTTCCGAATGCAAGAGAAAGCTAGTGAAATTGTCTTTTAAACTATTTTTGACGTTGGTCGAACTTTTGACGCTTGGTCTAGCGGATTTGAGTGCTGTCCTGGTGCAAGAAGACGGGTTACCTCTAACTTGTTTTGCTGTAGCAGATTTTACATTTTCCTCCTTTTAAGGGTATACTCAGATTGTCATCCAAAAAAGTAAAACCGCGCATACGGCTGCAGACCGGAAAAATAATTAGGTGTAAGAGAGAAGGTCAGGAACCCTCCTGATCTCTCTCGCACCCAACGAGCGCTTACCTTCCGTTCTTTTCTCTACAAGCGAGCTTTCGTCGCCGCTTCCAAGCTCAATTAGCAGGCCGCAGTTTTGAACAACGCCAAGATTCCCCGTCTAAATTTAAATTAAGAGTTATGACTGTTTTAAGTTACGAATGCAAGGCTTCATGCAAATCTCCCTTCGACGTCATTAGCATCAGAAATGGCCCTTAGCACAACAAAACCTTATTGACCTGTGTTATTAGGGTATTATAATTTTAGTCAACAGTTTGCAACGCAGTGAACGAGACATTTCCAAACCTATAAAGTATATATATTCTTGATCAGCATCAATAGCCGAGTCGATCTAGCCATGTCCGTCTGTCCGTCCGTCTGAGCTGCAGGGGTATACAAACTTCGGTGTGCAGAAGTTAGATTTCTTTCTTGTTAATTTTTATTTTGTCGTTCCTATATACATATATGTTATTGCACAGCCTGTTGTTCACTCGGTTGCACGGGATTTTGTAAACTACGTTACTTTTGTCCATTGGCAATATTTTAGATTTTGTTTTGTTGAACAAGTCTTTTAGTGTGTTTATTGGTTAATGGATTGTTATTATTTTGTCTTAGTTGTAGCAATTTGATTTCATTAATCTCTCGGACAGTTTTGGAATATTTATTGTGGATTTATGTCTTTGTTGGTTCAGGTGGTTTTTTGTTTGTTATGGTTTGGTATTTTTTCATAAGTGTTTTAATAATATTGTTAGGAAAGTCATTTTTTCGTAATATGGTTTGTATGTCATTTTTTATTTCGTCATGGTATATCTCGACCGATATATTAAAAATCCGTCTGATACAGCCAATTGCTGTATTTATAATCATTGTTTTTAGGTGTTTTGAATTAAAATTAATTATTTGTCCTGAAGCTGTTGGTTTTTTGTACCATTTTAATTTAATTTCGTTTCCTCGATTGTTGATAAGCGAATCCAAATAAGGTAATTAGCCGTCATATTCCAGTTCAAAAGGGATTTTATACTTTAATGGAACGAATTCAATGTGTCAATAGTTTCTTGGATTTCCGTGTTTTTTATTATCGCGAATAGGTCGTCTACGTATTTTGTTTATATCCTTGGTTTTTGAGCTTTTTAATTGTGTTGTCCAGTAATTCTTCCATTGTTATATCAGTAATAATTGGCGATGCCATGAGCATGCCTTTTAACTGCGTGTAAAATGTGTCATTGAATTTAAATTAGTGGTTTTCTTGTATGCAAAAACGAACTAAGTCCATTAAAACCTTTTCTGGTATTTCTGCGTGTTCCTTGATTTTTGCCTATTTCCCCTAATAGTGTCCAATGCCAGTTCAATCCCAATACTCGGAAAAAGCGAGACCACATCAAATGAAATAAGTTTTTTGTCATCAAATATATATTAGCTGTTAACTCTTTTTTTCAATTTATTTTGAGTCCATTTTAATATTTTTCAATATGTTTACAATATATTTGAATAGTCCATAAGCCGGAGATCCGAGTGATGAGCAAATGTGTCGTAGTGGTCTTCCTTCCTTGTGCACTTTGGGGAGTCCTTTTTTTGTCTGTAATTTTTATGTTGGATCCTTCCTTAATGTCCTGTATGTGCCCAAATCGTCAAGAATATCCTTAATTTTTCTGTTGTACTCGTCCATTTCCATTGCTACCGTTTTTTTCCTTTTTCTACAGCTAAAATCATGATGTTATTGTTTTGTTTGTGAAATTTCCGTGTTCGTCCCACAGTGTCTAGTATTGCCATGTCCATTGCATTGTTGTTGTTGTTAAATCAATGGTCTTTGATGAGTAAAGAGAATTCTGTGCGCGGTTCTTTTTCTTTTTCTTTATTATTATTGTAATTGAACGTTGAACGTTGCCTCGTGTAGACGTGTTTTCGATCGCTCTGCCTAGAGAACCCTAAAACCGAAGTTACAACCAAAAAAAAAAAAAAATACAGCGAAAAGACCCTGGCAGCAATGCCATATCGCAAGGGATATATTTCCTTGTGCCTGTGAGAAAGTAAAAATCCAATTAGCTAATTAGAACTAATTGAAATGTAGAACGTTAATAAACATTAACAAGTGCAATCGGCAAAGCAACGAACCAAAGTCGTGATCGGCAACAAAAACAACTAGACGAACGACGGTTGTCTTCAGTGCGAAATAATGCTTACATTTCAATTGATTCATCGGATGCAACAACAAAATCAACGTCATTGACCGCCCCAGAAAGAGCGCGCTCATTGTCACCAGCAACCTAATGCTCAAGCAGCGCTGCCGTTACTCAGTCGTGGAGTTCACAGAGCCCATCCCCCCTCCCTCCTACCGATGCACCGACCACGTCGGCTTGTGCGCTCTCTACTACGGTCCCCTCCCCTACTACAGTAACATCAACGACAACAACAACTTTAACGTCAGTGGCCTATCTCAACACCGCAAGTAAAACTCACCTCTACTGACTCTGTTACGAACAATACGCTTGTACAGACCGGGATAGATCGGTATGTACAAATCAAAAGAAAGCTCAGCCCACAAAAAAATAGTAAGCCCAAACTTGCCAAAAGTGCCGAAAACCATAGGAAACACAACTACAGGAAGATTCGAAAACAGATTTGCAATACTTGGCGAGGTCGACAAAGATCAGGCCCAAGCGCCAGAAGTCATCAAAGTTGTAAAGCCATATCCAATCTACAGACAATCTAATTCAGACTTTACCAAAAAGATTAAACAAGTAATTGGGTAAAATAACTTCTTTATTACCATTCTAAAGAGAGGAAATATATCAGAAACAAAACTGCAGACTAACTGTTCACGCCAAAAGGGCGTTTATTTTCCAGAGGCAGTGTGATCCCGTACACCCTCGCTCTCTCTCCCTCTTCCTTTGGACTTTCGGTCCATAGAGCTTCCAATCCGCTCTGAGATGCTAGTTTAAGTCTTCATGTATATTTGTTCTAATTCATACTTCTACCAATAAAGACCGCACGTCGCGCAATACTCCGAAATAGTTCCTTTCGTGTTTTACTTATCGAGTGTTTCCAGGTGTAAGCCACCCCCCTCCATTTCACTAACAATGAAGAAAACTTCCGTTCTAGGGACTCGTTACCTTGACAATAAACTCATAAATTATTACACTTACAAACTTAAAAGTAAAAAGGGTTTCAAGTTGTATTAAAAGGTATAGAATCGACAGTCCCTGTAGAGGAAATATCTGAAGGCCTTAAGGAAAAAGGCTTTCATGTGAAGTTCGTAATGAATGAGAATCCCGCAGCCGCTTTTTAGGATTGAACTGGCGCCAGAAACTAACCTAACCTAACTAACCTCTAAAGAAAAATGAAGTACACCCTATTTACAATCTATAGTACCTTCTTCACCGAAGAATCACCGTAGAGGAGCCGCACAAAAGAAACGGCCCAGTACAGTGCACAAATTGCCAGGAGTACGGACATACAAAAACTTACTGCACACTGCGACCAGTCTGTGTCGCCTGTGGAGATTTGCATTGCATAGAACCATGCCTGGGAAATAAAGAAGACCGTAATATAGGGAAATGTAGCAACTTTGGTGGAAACCACACCGCCAATTACCGGGGCTGTCCTGTCTACAAAGAACTGAAGAGCCGCCTGCATCAGAGACACAGCAATCCGTACAATGTTAAACATCGTTCTCAACCAAACATCTTCACGCCATCAACAACCACTCCTGACGTCTCCTTTGCCAGCGCTCTCCGTTACCCTTGTATGTCTACCCCCCAGCCGGTAGCATTACGTCCCCAGCAATCTATACCAAACCTAAATGATTTCCCGCAGTTACACCAAAATGCCCAACTACCAACAGCAAAATCAAACTCTTCCTCCACAAACACTTAGTGGCATTGAATCCACGCTAGCTACTCTTACCAATATTATGATGTCAATCCAAAGTTCTATTCAAGACCTAATTCGAACCCAGAACCTACTAATGGAACTGCTAATCAAACAAAATTCTGTTTAAATGAACTGCTTAAGAATTTGCTTTTGGAACGGCAACAGCGTTTCCCGGCACAAAAATAAAATCCTGCAGTTCCTAAATAGCCATAATATAGATATAATGCTTCTCTCTGAAACCCATCAAACTAATAAATACAACTTCCATATAACCGGCTACATATTCCATGCGACCAACCACCCAGACGGCAAAGCGCACGGAGGGAATGGAATACTTATAAATAGACGTATAAAATACCATCCTTTGGAGACATTCGCTACTAACTACCTACAGGCCACATCCCTACGTATTAACCTAACTACCAGCCTACTGACCCTATCAGCCATCTACTGCCCTCCACGTTTTAGTATTGTAGAAAACGAGTTTATGAACTTCTATAACTCACTAGGAAGCTGCTTTATAGCTGCCGATGATTATAACGCAAAGCATCCCCACTAGGGTTCTCGTCTTACCAATCCCAAAGGGCGCCAGTTTTACAAAGCCATTATAACCCCTGGTAATATGCTAGACTTAGTTTCACCGGGAAGGCCTACATACTGGCCCAAAGATCCCAGTAAACAACCAGACATTATCGATTTCGCTGTAACTAGAAGAGTCCCGCACAGACTAATAAACGCAAAAACTCTCTATGAGCTTACATCCGATCACTTGCCTGCTCTCCTCTGTCTGTCTGAACAGCCGCACTTTTTGGAAAGTCCCCAACATCTGACATCAAATAAAACCAACTGGCTGTAGTACCACAAATATGTAAGTGCACAAATCGAGCTCGATCCTGAAATTTCGTGTGAATCTGACATTGAAAAATCGCTCCGTAAGGCGTTACGGACGAATCCTATAAGAATTGGACGCTCAGATGGAAGCTAAACGAAGCATCTCGAAAATTGTCGAAAGCACTGTCTATCGAAAAGAACCAGGATCAACGTGCATATATTGCAAAGTTATCTCCGACTGGCAATAAATTTACACTATGGAGAGCTCATCCAAACATGCAACCACCAATAGAACCCGAATGGCCAATCCGATCACAAACAGGTGACTGGGCGCGTAGTGACGAAGAAAGGGCAAACAGCTTTGCCCATCACTTGCAAAACGTCTTCACACCTCACCCGCCATCAAACCAGTTCACTCTACCCAACGTCCAGCTTTCGTCGCCGTCTTCTCCAATTACTCTCGAAACCAGCATAATACTTATGACCATTAAAGAACAAATAAATCCCAAGAAGCTCCCGGTCACGATTAAATTTCCCCCAAAATGATAATTGAATTGCCCAAATGCGCTGTCACATGCATCGCATACATATTCAACTCAATATTAAAATGGGGCTACTTTCCTGACCAATGGAAAAAATCTGTTATAACAATGATCCCGAAGCCAGGCAAAGATAAATCCCAGCCTTCTTCGTATCGGCCCATCAGCCTCCTACCGTGTCTGTCAAAGCTATTTGAAAAACTTCTACTTTTGCACCTTTTAACACATCTGCAAAACAACAGAGCGATCCCCCAGCACCAGTTTGGATTTAGAGAAAAGCATGGAACTACCGAACAGGTAAACCGCCAGACATCTGAAATTCGCACCGCCTTTGAACACAAGCAATACTGCAGTGCTCTATTTCTGGACGTATCACAAGCATTTGACCGCGCCTGGATCGACGGTCTGGTGTACAAAATCAAAATCCTTTTGCCGGATAACACCCCTAAGTTGCTTGAGTCTTACCTTAGAAACAGGGCCTTCATGATGAGATGTAAAACGTTCACTTCAACAACTCGTATAATCGAAGCTGGAGTACCCTAAGGAAGTGTTCTTGGGCCAATCGTGTACATCCTATACACGGCAGACATCCCGACAAGCCGCAAGACATTCATATCAACCTTTGCTGATGACACCGCCATTGTCAGCCGCTCAAAATGCCCAAAAACAGCAACAGAAAATTTAAAAGAGCACCTGATGGCCGTCGAAAATTGGTTAGCAGATTGGCGGATTAAAGTCAATGAGCAAATATGTAAGCACATTACATTCACCCTGAACTTGTCGAAATGCCCACCACTAAACAACAAGCAGCTTCCACAAGCTGACGAAGTCACCTATCTTGGCATACACTTAGATAGGAGGCTTACCTGGAGAAAGCACATCAAAGCAAAGAAGACACAACTAAAACTAAAGGCCAGCAGCCTCCACTGGCTTATAAATCACCGCTCCCCCCTCCCACTGGAATATAAAGTCTTACTTTATAACTCATGCTTAAAGCCGATCGGGACCTATGGTTCGGAACTCAACAGCAGCAAAATAGAAATCATTCAACGAGTACAATTAAAAATCCTACGAACAATAACTGGAGCCCCCTGGTACATCCGTAACGCGAATATCCAGAGAGACCTGGATATAAATCCCGTAGAAGAAGAAATTGTTTGCAGAAAAATTAAATACGAAGCTAGACTCTCAAGTCACCTAAATCCACTAGCCAGACAACTTACCCGGCTAAGCTACCACACCCAACTACAGCGAAACGATTTCCCATCCCAGTCTAACTAATGTATCCCATCCCTGTACAATTAATATAAATTAACGTAACATAGATTAAGATTTGAAAACTTATTGTTCGTCTCTTCAACGCTGGGGAGAATCAATAAATAACAACAAAAGTAAAAGTAAAAAAAAAAAAAAATATTTTATTTGATTGAACTAACTCCTCGCCGTCCGCTTTAAATTTAAGTAGAGAGGTAATTTTTGCGAGTAGCATTTCGATGTCTGGCGAGAAGTCAACTTTTGTTTTGTTTATGAACCAATCCTTGTTTTTGTTGTCGTTTAAGAATATGTTGTTGCGTTTATTTCGTAATTTGCCATGTTTTAGTTGTAGGTTCTTTTCTAGTGTTTCTTTTTTTATACAGGCCTGTTCCAGTTTCCACTCGGAAGTGAATTTGATAACATTTTCGGATTTCCCTTTAACATAAGCGAATTTCCCTTGTTGTTTGAAGGATTTTTTATGAAATTTCCCTTTGGTCCCCTTTGTTCCCAAAAAATTTCAGCTGGCCGCTGCGTTTGTTTTGCCAGAGTTTTGTGAATTAGGGGCCGATCAAATTTTGGCCCGCTATAGTTTCCAACCAAAGGACGTTAATAGGGTACTGATTCATTGCATAAAATCAAAGGTACAAGCATTCTTGGCGGTAATAAGTTAATTTTTAATATTTACAATCACAATCATCTAATTTCGGAGGCAGTGCTGGAAATGGTCGGCAAGAAGTATTGGAAAACTAATGCAGATGTCAGCGGATTTGCCCGTCTCGATTCAAAGATTCTTGCTCTACTATTTTACCAAAATGTTTTTGCATCTATTAGCTGTACACGAATTAGTGAGACGACAGTTATTAGGCGCCATTTAATTCATCTGCCAGACTTTACCATTTGGCCTACACCGCCAGTCTGTCTTCCTTTGAGGAGCCCCTGGAAATATTTTTGTTTTTTTCTGTGAAGGAGATGAAGATGTCATCCGTTTTATTTTATTTTTATGCTTGTACCTTATAAAAAGAGTTAGATAAATAAATTTTATAACGTTTTTATTACATACATATTTAAAATGTAACTTTGGTTTGCCGGTCAGCTGTTTTGATCGCAGTGGTGTAAAATTTCTCACAGATAGTGTTGCACAATTCAACTCAGGAAAGAGTTGCCGAGGTTGAGGAAAAATTTCCCTTCACATTACGCACGGTTTGTACAGAATTTTAATTGGTGTTTTTACCAAACAAAATTTTTTTTTAACGTGCATTAATAATGGTTCTTTGAATATAAGAACAAATAAAAATACAATTGCTAAAAATTAATAAGAGGCATATTCCATCTGTTATTTGGAACTCTGACAACCCTCATAATGTCCCTCACAGATCCGACTTTTTCGGTCGGAATCCGGTCGGATTTGCAATTTTGCGGAAAGTTAGAATCAAACTGATTCTGAGGTGCAACCACAAAAAAAATTTTTATAAATCACCACCACCTTTAGAAAATTTAGAAATGAGGTAATGTTCCTGAAACATCAGAGAATAAAATACAATTTACTTTTGCAATTTTCATAATCGTCTTGTATTTTAAAATCATTAATTTCTGATTTTGCGGATCTGAATCCGCCGGCCCAATAGCAATCATAAAGTTTCCGAGCGGTTTCGCTCGGAAGTTAACAGAGACTTAACAGAGGGAAATACGAATCAGAGGGGATTTTTCGGAAGTGAAAACTAGAACACGTCTGGGAAATCCGAATCCGAGTAAATTTTTCGGAAGTGGAAACTGGAACAGGCCTGATAATGTTTTCTTTGCTTTCGAGAAATTTTTGTAAGTCCTCGGATTCTAACTTTACCTCTAGTTGTGTTTTTTTTTTCTCATTACTTTGGTCTGTCTTTTCAGTATGTCTTGTTTGTGTTTAATAAGTAAGCTAAATATATTTATATGAAAAAATCGGGTATGTCTTTCTAATGTCTGATTTAAGTTCGGGTGTATGTCAGTAGTAGAAAAAGGCGATTGTCACGACCTTTAATGTCGGCAAAACAGGTAAATAAAAATGGAATTAATGGTTTAGCTATCAAAATTGTAAGTGGTTTGAGTAATAAAAATATAATTAATTAGGGTTAGCTGTCAACCTGCCTATAGAGGGGGTAATAAAGATGAAATAAATTAGGGTCACTACATGTAAAAGGACACTTGTAAACAAGTGTTCAAGGGTTTTCAGAAGGATATGGATACGAGTGCAAATGCAACGGAGCGATCCCGCCACGACCCGCACGTGCACGTTCACCCACAACCCGTCGCACGATTTAAAGAAGGGAGGGGAATCCTGGGCAGCACTTAAAAGTGTGCTTATTTCTCTGGTGTTAACAGGTAAATAAAACAAATTTCGAGGTGTAATGTTCATTTTATATCCAGGAGGGACATTTATTCCAAATTCATGAAGCAAATGATTTGATCTGTTCCCCACATATAATTTACTAATAATGTTACATTCCTATCTAACGGAATTTATTTTACAATATACAAATATTTACAGGATTATTAAGAGAGGGAGGGGAATCCTGGGCAGCACTTAAAATTGCGCGCCGCAGCGAACCCGCAAAGGGCTCGTAACGGAACAAACCACGTGCTGAAGGACGCTCACCCCCGATCCCCACTTGAAAAAGGGACAGACTGTAATTTTTCCACACTCATTCCGCATCTAAACGATCGGATGCGTGTAACATCATGTTCAATTAGCCCACCAAAAAAGGGACGAGGATGCAATAGAAGAAGGATGCTAGACTTGTAACGGAAAAAATCACGCGCTGAAGGCTGCTCACCCACGATCCTCACTTGAAAAAGGGACAGACTGATTCCACATTTACATCAACATGCTAAATGAGCCCACTAAAAAGGGAATGGGGTGAAAGATACATTTGTAACGAATTCTCAACAAAGTCGAGATGGGTTGCACCACATCCACTCAAAAGTCACAAGGTCGAATCCAATAACCCCAAATCTGAAAAAGTAAAGAGCTGTAAAAGAAATCCCAAGTCCCTTTTCCCAGCAACGAAAAATTTTTTTTATTATTCGTATATCTATATTTATTTTGTTTTACCAGTACAATGATCAGAAGCGATGTTCTAAATTGACATACATTTTCATAATTTTTATTGATTTTTGTAAGCGTACAGTAAAAATATGACTATACATTGAACTAGACCTGTCAAGGGTGTGTATTCAACTAGTCTATCATGGATGAGAAGGTAATATACCTTTGTATTAATCTCACTTGCATCGGTTAGTTCAGTGGAAATTTTAACATCAATCGCTCCTGATTTGACCGTCTCGTTCTGATATGAGAGATCTACCACAACAATAGAAGCCTTCCTCATCAACTCCATGGGTGATAAAAGAACCCGTGGTTCTCGCGGTAATAGCTCTCCTGAAATTTTGTATACATATCATATCATACAAGACAGCAAAACGACTCTCATTATATTTTATGTTTAAATCCTCATAGGGATAGACTTCCTAATTTAGATATACTTTTGCATTTCTTAAATTGTTTGTAATTAGTTCTCCATTTAATGTAAATGCAATGACAGCAAAACGTGGGCGTTCTCTATTTGCTGACAGCTTAACATTCCATATATGATGTGTTCCCTGTACCAATGTTGGTTTAATGTAACAATACCAACTCCGGAAAGCGAGTGGGAGGGTAGCCCTACTTTTTACAACATTTAACATTTTAGTTTTAGCACTATAACTTAGAACGATTTAAGGGATTTTCCAACTTATGTTATTTATTGCTATTTTATGTGTTTTTCCATAAACAGTTTTAACATAAGTGCTTTTAGTAAGCAATATAACAAGTTCATGTTTACCCTACTTTCTTGTAGTCTTTCCCGAATCCCATGAACATTTGTGAGGGTACAGAATAGCTGAAATGTCCTCTAGAAGGGATATTGTCTCACCCACTCCACCCAGCATTCCGATAAAGAACTCCTTCCTGTTGACCGACAGATAGAAAGTTCTTAATAGTCGTTGTAATTCCATTAAAACAGGTCCTTTCCAATTCACATCCGTTTAACTCATATCTTATTTCATCCAGAAAATAGGCCATGCAATTATTTTTGAGCATCCCACTAACACTATTTGTGCTGCTCGTTCCTGTATTTGTATCCATAATATTCAAAGTGGAGAAAACTTTCACATGGAAGGACATACAAATCCTGGTTCTTCATCATTCGCCTTGAAGTTTTGTGGATATGGATAATGAGTATGATATTCTTTTTTAATAATATTCTCATAATTAGTAGGTTTTTCTTGAACATAAAAAATGTCGTTCATTTGAATATTTGTTAATAAATTCTTTATTATATATTAAATCCCAATGATTTTAATATCAATATATTTTTTAATGTGAGAGCAGGACGATGATGTGAAAGTCCTCGAGATGATGATGATGATGATAACAATGATGATGATGATGCTTCCACTTCGGCTTTAGATTTAATAAAGTTATCAAAGGAGCGATGTTACGTCTTTTTATTATAAATAATCATTCTGTTGGCCGTAATTGAGGTCGAATTGATACAGTTTCTTCACGCAAATTAACCAAATCTCCATTCTGATCGGTTATCCGTATTTCGAGTGTGCTTATTTCTCTGGTGTTGACAGGTAAATAAATCAAATTTCGTGGTGTAAAGTTCATTTTATATCCAGGAGGGACATTTATTCCAAATTCATAAGGCACATGATTTGATCTGTTCCCCACATATGATTCACTAATAATGTTACATTCCTATCTAACGGAATTTATTTTTAAAATATTTACAGGATTATCCGAGATGTAAACTTCATTTTCATGCGGTCTTAATTTCCGTTTATTAAATCCAAATAAACGTCCAATTGATCGTTCATGATTGAAATATACCGTTTCTTTTTACTAATAACTTGAACTTGTAAAGTGTTGGTGTTACATTAAATTTTTATGCTATCATGAAGCTGAAACTCCTTGAGCTTATTAATTGTATATTTTGTAATATCATCAAACTCATATGAGCCGAGAGGTATTTATATTTCTTTATTCCCAATATGAACTAGATTATTTCCTTTGACCACATTCGGTATAAAGTTGAATGTATAAAAATCAATTAAAGCATATTCATAGTTACGTTTTAGTTCAACTTGCAAAAAATGTTCGCTTAGAACAGATGTATTTCCATTTAAAGCAATTGTTAGTGATGCAGTCATAATGAAGTTCTAAACTGTTTATTTTTCTATTAATCTCATTATACTTATAATATTATTTATTCGAGTATAATGAATTGATCGAATACTTTTCTATATCGTCCAGTTTTCATATCATCATCCTTAGAGAAAAGTAGAAATCCAAATTTATCCTCCCAACATTTTCTATATATATTTATTTACAAATTATAGGTCATATCACTGTTCACATGATCGCGATATATTCGACGCATGTATAAGTCATCTTGCTTAAACATTATAATAAAAATTGCATTATCTCGAATTAAATGTTTCGGTATATGAGTATACGTTTGAGATAAATAGAATGAATCAATATTCCTATGTCGTCCCATACAAAAATAGTTTCGAATATTATCTTGCTTTTCACATGCCACATCATCAAATATCATAATGGAATTGTTTTTAGCTTCTTGCGGTGCTAAAACGCTGTCATTTGTTGAAAATGTGTAATATCCCATTCCTCGTATTGGTTTGACAAGTTTTTCCAAGTACTCATATTTTGGTTGGTATAAACTCTTTGAAAATACATAAATATTTTCAAATTTTAAACCATTTGGACTTTCAATGAGGCTTATCATAACATTAGTTTTTCCGCAATTGGATGGTCCAACAATTAATGCTCTAATTGTATTTGGTAGCAAAGAGCTATGCCGCTGATGTATACTCTCACCATGACCCCCACCTTCAATGTTCCTCACTGAGATGCTTTTATTTTGTTTTAATAAACGCATGTTTTAGAGATAACTACTTCATTCAAGGACAATCATTCGTTAATTGAGGTTGATATAAAATGGGTAAACATTTTTATAATGTAATCAGTCATAATTCAAAAGTCAAACAGGGTACTGGCCTCATAAATAATTTAATAAACACTCTACCCTTTGAGGCTCATATACCAGGATACAATTACTGTGGACCTGGTACAAAGCTAGAGAAACGATTAGCTCGCGGTGACCGGGGTATAAACCCATTGGATGAAGCTTGTCGCATTCACGATATTGCTTATTCAAATAACAAGGACTTGGGTGAACGACATAAAGCAGACTCGGTTTTAATTGATAAGGCTTGGGAACGTGTAAAAGCGGGTAATAGCAGTATTAGTGAGAGAGCGGCTGCATATTTTGTAACAAACATGATGAAGCTAAAGAAAAAATTTGGTATGGGAACAAAGCAGCAGAAAAAGAAAGTAGTAAAAAAATCTCTTGCTTCAATAATCAAAAAGGCAACCATTGAATTACGAAAGAACAAGCCTCTCGACATATTGAATGTTGTAAAAGTGGCTCGCAAAGCAGTATCTACCTCAATGGGGTGTAGGAAAAATATAGCAATTCCACGGTTCATAGCAATCCCAAAAGTTGGTGGTTTTTTACCATTGGTACCTATTTTAACGGCCCTTAGCGCTGTGGGTAGTTTGGCGTCAGGTAGCGCAGCAATTGTAAATTCTATTAGCAATGCAAAGATGGCCAAGGCACAACTTGAGGAAAACCAGAGACACAACAGAAAAATTGAATCGGTAGCATTGGGGGAGGGTTTGTATTTGCAACCTTACAAAAAAGGCTACGGTATATCATTTTCTAAAAATATTAAAAATCAAAAACGCAATCAAAAAAACTTCTAAATGAGCTACTCAAAGGGCATTATCCAATTTTGATATATTGACGGTTATTAAAAAATATTGAAAATTTTCGGGAAGTTTATATAAAAGATGAGTTACCCAAATTTCCTCATTATTCCGAGTGTGGAATAATAAATTTAGCAGACTCGACATCAGACGGAACGCATTGGGTAGCGTATTATAAGAAAGGATCAGACTCGAATTACTTTGACAGTTTTGGGAATTTAAGCCCACCATGAGAAGTAAATGAATAAAAAAACTAGATGAAATTACCAGCGTTTCCAAAAATTTGGTACGTTTAACTGTGGGAATTTATGCCTTAAATTTTTACTAGACTGGAATATATGCTCTATCCTTGTAATCTCTCCGCATAGCACAAGTGCCTAGTAGTAGGGGGAGAAATGTGCTCCTTGCTGGGTATAAAGTCAGGCAGATCGTCAAGGAAAAATATCAATCATTATCTTCACCTCTGACCAGGAACACCAGCAGCAGCAGCGTCACAACTCCACCAACAACACCAGAAACTTGTCCAAAAATATCTTCAAAATGAAGCAGTACGCCACCATCAGCTCCACCAGCTCTAGCAACGCCACCAACTCCATCCGCTCCAGCACCACCGCCTTCAACCTTCCTCCTGGGGTAATCCAGGAGGATATCAACGCCCTAATGAGGGATATCGAGGAGGACCCGCTGATGGTTGCATTTAACTCATGCAAAGTTGAGAGTATCTCTACCCTCATCGATTGTTTAATATCAAGAAGAATTTTGACAAAGTTATGATGGGCTTGAGATCATAGATACTGATACGGAGGGTAACTTTAATATTCAACGAATAAAAAAAAAATACTGAAGATAAAATTGACAAGGCGACAAGAGTATAAAGGGATTGAGGGACCAGATTATTTCTCATACCTGATGTCAAAACTGCTAATATTGAAGATCGATAAAACAGACTTTAGGTAGTTATCTCAATAATTATTCCAAATAATTCAATACTCCTTAAAAATTATTCAATTATAATACTGTAAAATCTGATTATTATACGTATGAAAATGAGTAGACGGGGTATTACTAATGAATTACAAGACCGGCACGTAAACATTTTCTCCGTCGCAGGGTTATAACAAAGGGAATAAATTGCTTATGGCACGCTGACTTGGTGAAAATGGGAAAGTACTCTTCCTCCAATAATGGGAATCGCTACCTACTAATAGTAATTGAACCTTTTTCCAAATTTGCGAAAGATGTCGCTGAAGCAATGGAGAAAATATTTAAATCTGGATATGGAGTACCAAAGAATCTACAAACAGATGATTTTTAATACACAATTTAAGTCTTTGATTCATAAAAATGGCTCATGTGGAAGGAGTTTTCTTACAATGGGACCTATAAGTGGGTTGATATGTACAGAGAACTAATTGATTTTTACAACAACAAAAAACACAGGAGTATTAAAATGTCTTCTATCGAAGTAAACACTGAGAATGCGGAACACATCTTGAAAACGGTATATAATAATATAAAAACAAGAAAGAAAGCTAACTTCGGCACGCCGAAGTTTGTATACCCTTGCAGCTTATAATTTGATAATTATGAATACATAAAATTTTATTAAATGGAAAGTAAAACTAACAGGAATTGTATACAACATTTATACATTTAGAAATTTGGTTTAACATTGCGTATACGTAATATTTCCCCAACATTCCTATGGCAGCTATATGATATAGTAGTCCGATTTTGATCAAATTAAAACCGAAATTCTAGAATAATAAAAAATGGCCATGTCTTAAATTATATGAAAATATGTTGAAAATTGGACAAGTACTAATTTTTTTTTTAATTTACCGATCGTCCCTATGGCAGCTATGAGACGGACGGACAGACAACAGACGGACAGACGGATATGGCTAGATCGACTCGGCTGTTGATGCTGATCAAGAATATATATACTTTATAGGGCCGGAAATGTCTCCTTCACTGCGTTGCAAACTTCTGACTGAAAATATAATACCCTGCAAGGGTATAAAAATGTTTACAGGTAGAAAACTGAAAATTGGTGACAATGTTCAAATTTCGAAATATAAGGGCGTACTTGAGAAATCGTACAATCCTAATTGGAATGTTGAAATTTTTTGAATATATAAAGTAAAAAATACATATCCAACAACATATTTATTGGAAGATTTAAATGTGAATCCTGTTAAGATTGGTTTCTATTAGAAAGAACTGAAAAAACACCATTCCCCAATACCTACCTAGTTGAGAAGGTACTTACAAGACAAGGAAAAAGATAACTTGTATGTTTGTTAGGTTTCCCGGAAACATGATAGCTGGATAAATTCCTCTGAAACTTTCTAAGGAAATAAACACACAAGCAATTTTACTTTTTCTATTCTTTATGTTTTTATTTACTTATTTAAAATATTTTATAAATTTTTTGATTTTAACTTATTATTATCATACAAATAGATTTAAATTATTCAATATAATTATCTTAGAATTTAACAGTTTTGAATAAATTATTATATCACAAACTTAAATCGATCGTTTTATTTACATATTGGTTTATTTACATATATTTCAAAATATAAATTCTGGATTTTCCAGTTTAGCCATTTTTATATAATGCCAAATTATTTCTCGTTCGTAATTGTCGAGCGCACTTTCCGTTTCGACAATTTTTCTATTCAAATTTTCCTGTTTTTCCTCACTAAGTAAAGACTCATCTATTGCAAGGGATTCCTTGATGGGTTTGCTTCTAGAATTGACATAGAACTCCGAATTTATCGTTCTACAGTTGAATAATGCCCTATTGCCACAGTTGAAATTCCATCTTCATAGATGATTCTTTTATCATCCTTATTATCTAACGTAATTTTTGAAATTTTGTATGTATTAAATTCATGCCCTCTAGACCTAAACATAAACATTGAATCAGATTCTTGTTGTCCTGTGAACAAACAATTTCTGTATTGCTCAAATGATATTTTTTGTAAAGCACTTCGTTTTACTCCCTTGTTCTTTTTGACACATTTTTCTGGGTGACTACCTGCACTCGCTAATGTGTAGGCATACACTTTCGAGCGAAGACCTACAAACTCAGTCATTGACATGCCCTGCAGCTCGTCCTTAAAGAACCCTAAGAGCTTCTTGTTGCACTACTGGAAATTATATTGCTTAGGCATTCATCTGGATATTCGGATGTGTACAATTTTTAAGCAACATCATTACGAATATCGCTATATAAATCCTCTGTTTTAATAGAGTAGATAAACGAATCTGTAGCCATATAATTTAATTTCAGTGCATCTTGAAATTTTGGTTTCATGTAAGAATAGTGAACATCGTACATCTTCGATTTGGATAACTCCAACACTACAAAACCTAGATATGTTGGCTTATCACAAATGTTACGCAATCTATTCATTTGGATTGCATACATGATTTCACGAAACTTTGCTGCACTATGAAAATTGGCTCTCGCTATTAAATCCCTCGCAAATAATCTAGGGCGCCCACCTCTTGGACTTACAGGTGGGGCTCCACATTCTGTAATTAATCTAATGTCTTTGCGCTTTGAGCTGTTTTCCATTGTCTTCCCGTATACACTCTTGTTTAAAAACTGAAAAAGTCTTTTTCAAAATTACTTCTAGCCCTAGAACTGTGTTAATATCAATATATTCTTTAAGCCAAGGTTTTTGCTTAAATTGAAGGATACTGTGAATCTTTTTGACCTCTAATCCATTCATTAAACTTTGCTGTATAGTTTTGTAATGAATTATATAATTATTTGTATCACAAATATCCGTTATTAACTTTGAACACTTGGAATTTTTTGAAGGGAGGAAGCAGGGCAGAAAGGCAGGTCATTATGTTGGTCGTGAAGCGAGTATGGATATTTCAAGTCTACCTCTAAAATATATCCATACCCACTATTTCCAGAAATAGATTTAATATCAAATAATTTTATTTCTGATTGTTCCAACCACTTGAAATCTGCATAAGGGAGTGGTTCAGACATTGACCAACCATATAAACTATTTGCGCCCACATTTATTAAATATTCTGATTCCTTAGTCGGATCAAAATTTTAAGGATATTTGTGGTTCGTTGGTTAGCATTCCACGATAAGCCCGGAGTTGCGTAATAATGGGCAGAATCGAGTTTATTTATGTTTGAGCAAATACTCCCAAAATTTTGGAAAACGTCTGTGAGGAGTAAAACATCTGTTTTAAGATATAACTTCAAATATTCTTTAAATGTTTGGCACTTGAAGCGATTCCAAACCTGAACTGCATGGAGGTAATCTTCTTCAAAACATTCAGAGTCTGTCAAATTGCTGAAAAATTTAGTCCTTGCTGGAAGACAAGTCTGATATAGTCTCTGGTGAGAATCGAAATATTCATATGGGAAAACGCCTTTCCTATGAAGGAGTGAAAAATCTGATATGTTTGGAAATTGATTTCGAAGAACTTTAAAATCCTCTTCATTTAAATTTCCTGCAAGGGTGTCTAAGCTAGAGGGCATGAAACGTATTGTGTCCAAAAATTTAATTTCTAAATTAGTTTTTCCTTCAGGACTATATTTTGAAATGGAAATATTCGTTTTCCCCCTCAATCTCCCCGAGTTCTTTCACAAATAAATGAGCATCATATTTTAATAAATTGTAAAAAAATACATGGATAAAATCATATTTAAGGTTGCACTCACTATGAGCTACACCTCAAAATTGGCCTGTGAAATGACAGTGATCTCTCACTCTGGCATCACCTAAAATTCCCTCACATTTGTGACAATTAAGGGCCTCATCAAAATCATGCATCTTGCGTACTCATGTACTATGTATTTCATATACTTTTCATATATAGCGGACATACATTATATATACTTTATACTTTGACACAAATGTTTCTAATGAGGTCTCAAACGAACACTTAATATAATAGGCGAAGGCTATATGAATATGCTTATTTACTAATTTTGTTCTTTCACTTATATCTAGCAATGTGGGCTCAAGAATGCACTCGAAGTCTGCATACACTACAAAGGGCACCTCCAGCTGGCGATGGATATGGTCGAACTTTAGGGTTGTTTCTCCTTCCTTAGGGGGTTCAGTGGTAACATTGTTGCATTTTTCTGCATGTCGCTGAGCCCTGAGCTCACTTGTTGAGAAGGAGAGGCACTAGTTGCAGAACCACCGTCTATCGCCGTTTTTCCACAGTTGCGAAGATAGAAGACTGTAATTTCAAAACTATATAAAATGAATTATTATATATCTGTATATGTCGGGTTCTTGTTATGATTTTCCATATTTAATTGCACAGGTTATATACGGCGAATACACTTGATCACGCCACTGCCAACTTGAGAATGCTCGCCAGCCTTCTAGCATACCGAAAATGTTTTCCCGAAAATGCTGAAACGAACATCTTTCTATCTCTGTCTCTCGCAGTGGCTCAAGCATACACGCACAACAATCATAGTGCGCATCTCGCTCTAAACCCTCTAACCTCTCACAATTCCCTCTCTCATGTTCTCTCAAACCTCTAACCTCTCACAATTCCCTCTCTCATGTTCTCTCATCAAACTACACTGACCATCTGGCGAATAGACGGAACCATGATACAATTAACAAGGTAGTGTTAACAGAGAGAGCGCTCTCTGTTTTGGGATACCAATCGACAGTCGCAAAGTGCTTGTCAACTTGCGTCGACCGCATATAAAAAAAAACCAAAGCACTACCTAACTCACTCGCACTTACAGAAAAAACTCCTTAACAGAGGCAAAATGTAATATAACAGAAAGTCAAATAGCGGTCTCTGTCGCACTCACAAGTTTATATACATTGGTATCTGACTCTCCATGGTGACACTACCTTGTTAATTGTATCATGGACGGAACAAAGCGTACTGAAAACAACCGTTAGAGTGCAGAGACGAGAATTGTCACTTGGTACACACATTTGATTTAATTCTTTTACACTGACTACCATAATTTAAGATCCGACACGGCCATTCTGACAATTACACGTCCTCGTGTACTGTATTCTTAATACACCTGGCCCTCGCTTAACACGGACTCTTTTAGCACGAACTCGGTCTTACACGGTTTCAAATTTGCTCCCATCCCCCTTTTAACACGCTAACAACCTCGTTCTTAAAATATATCGTTCGATTGCAAAATATCGCTAGAAGGGAACCATGTTAAAACAAACTGGCTTTAACTATAAATTTTACCAAATGCATTTCATATTATGAATTATGAATTTTTCGGTTTGAACTATGAATTAAAACTATGAATTAAAATTATGAATTAAAATTATGAATTAAAATTATGAATTAAAATTATCAACTATGAATGAAAATTATGAATTATAAATTAAAATTATGAATTATGAATTAAAATTGTGAATTATGAATTCAATTTAAGAATTATGATATGAATAAAACATATGAACTCTTTACTTTTTAACATTTTTTATTTGTATGAAACTTTAATAAGAACATACCAAATTTGAACAATAAAAAATTTGTTTTGCTGCCAATTTTGAATTTTTAGAACGTAACCCCTTATTTTGTACTGAATCCATGTTTCGCTTAACACGATTTCGCTTAACACGAGGTTTTCTAGGAACGTAACCCCCGTGTTAAGCGAGGGCCAGGTGTATTTTAAATATGACTTATAAATTCGTGATTATAGCTTGTGTGTTCTTTTACTACTCAATTTCAAATACCATTTATTTATTCGATATATTATCGTACACTTAACATTTTCTCTTATTTCATAATCTTTCATTATTTTACATTCGACACAACATTATAAACAAATTTCAATTTTTATTCTCATTGCATAATCAAATTCATTTTAACATTTAATTCATTCCATTTATTTCTCAGCATTTCAAAATTCGACTCTAGTTATCGTCACTATGATTTTCTTTTGATTAAGAGCTTAGAACGCCACACGCCATGTTCCAACTTTCGTCTTTCACTTGTGCTTGCCCAATGACGCTGATAGCTTAACTCTCAAAACCATACCTTTAACTCATACATTTCAATCAAATATTGTCATATATCAACCGTACATAAACTTTGCATCCGCCAGGTTATTTTCATTCGAATTCTCAAACACATCCGCCATTTTAAACATTTTCGTTTCGAAGTCTATTGCAACTTCATTTCAACCATTCCATACTCTATATGGACATTTTGTTTTCACACAACATATCCTCTCACACGGATATATTATGACCATTTCAACAAGTTTTAGGCGGGCACTCCAATTTACTCGAAACATAACCATCTGGCATCTTTCTCAAATCTTCATGACAGTATTTATAAGTTCTTTTATTATGACCTCAAGATATATCTATCTCCTTCTAGAACTTCACTAACCAAAAATGGTCCTTTAAACTTTACATCCAATTTAGTTTGATGCCGTTCTTCATTTTTCAGTAAAACAAAATCTCCAATTTTATGTCGTTCAACTGCTGCTTTATTTTTATCGAATCTTATTTTGTCGTAACTAGCTTGATTTTTCATATTTTCAATTGCTCTATCTCTACCATTAACTTTATCTACCTCCATCTCTGTGGTGTGGTGGTGTGGTGGAATCAAACCCAAAGGACGAGCCTCCTTGCCGACAAGTAACTCTAGGGGACTTGCCTTGGTTGTACTACTAACTGTGCAATTCAAGGCAAGTTGTACCTCACCTAAAGCATCTTGCCAAGATCGGTGACTTGATTCAACCGCTGACAGTAGATTCTTAAGCGTACTCATCACACGTTCAACTTGACCGTTTGCACGGCTTCCTCCTGTAGGTATAAGATGAAGCTTAATCTTCTGTGATGTACAAAATTCTTAAAATTTCCCACTAGTAAAACATCTACCCTGATCAGCTATTATACGCTGCGGTGTTCCGAACAAAGAAATGGATGATTTCATTGCCTGAATACAACTGTCAGAATCTAATCTTAAAGTATGAAACAAATAAACAAATTTTGTTAAGGCATCAATTTGTACTATCACGTATTCCTTAAGATCATTCTTCTCACTTAATTTTTCAGTAATGTCGATATGCACCGTGTGCCATGGCACATTCACTTTTGGAATTGGATGTAACTCGGCTTGTATCTTCCCAGATGAACCCTTAACAGTTTTACGTGTAATACAGCTATCGACAAACTTCCTAACATATTTATTCATCTTAGCAAACCAATAATATTGGTAAGTTTTGTCAAGAGTCTTTTTCCATCCCAAATGCATGATGGACTCGTGCACTTGATTTATTACTGACCATCGAAATGCATGGGGCATTTCTCTGGACTTTACGAAACAAGACACCTTTTCTCAACTCATAAGTTTGTGCAACATCATCTGTCAACTCATTAGAGAATCCTGGCGTTCTTCAGCAGCAAGCCAGTCACTTGAGATTTCTGCCAAGTTTACACGCTTTTCAGGGACTAAAGACTTTTCAACTTTTGTGGCTTCTTGAATGTGATTTCTCGATAGAAAATCCACATGCGCCTTGCGCTTTCCTTCTCTGTATTCAATTTTGAAATCAAACGACTGCAGATACGCCCACCAACGATGCACTCTTGGTGTCAGATCAATCTTTGTCCGCGATGATTTATAAGAATTACAATCAGTATACACTACAAACGTACGACCAACTAAATAATGACGGAACTGTTTAAAGGATTCTACCACTGCCAAGGTTTCTAATTCGTATGAATGGTATCTAGACTCTGCAGGGGAAGTAGTTTTACTAAAATACTCTATTACATGAGGACTATCATTGATTCGATGCATTAACATTGCACCATACCCGTAAGAGCTTGCATTTGTGTGTAATTCTATTGGATGTTGCGGATCAAAAATAACAAGTACAGGCTCATTTATAAGGATAGCAATAATATTTTTTTTAATATCTTCCAACTCGTTATTCCCATTAAACACACTTTTACTCGAAGTTAAGGAATATATTGGTTTCGTAATCTGTGAGAACCGAGGCACGAATTTTCTAAAATAAGACGCCAATCCTATAAACTGTCTTTCCATACCTGATTCTATGGTGGTACACCACCATTATGTCGTCCGTATAGACTATTACATAAGAATATGCAAGATTTCCCAATGCGTTCATAATGGCTCTCGAAAAACAGACGGGGCGTTCTTGAGGCCAAATGGCATTGTCAGATACTCATAGTGCCCATCAGGTGTAACAAATGCGGTATATTCAACAGAATTGGGATGAATGGGTATCTGATGGTATCCACTAGCCATATCCAGACAAGTTAAATATTTTGCACCCGCCAGTCTAGCAATCTGGTCGCTGATAAGTGGTAAGGGATATCTGTCAGAAACCGTATTGCTGTTCAGTTCACGATAGTCAAAGCAAAGTCGATCGGATCCGTTCTTCTTTTTGACCAAGAGTATAGGGCTAGCATAGGGAGAACAACTACATAGGTCGAATAATGTTACAGTTTAACGATTCTGTTATCCTTTCGCGTACAATTTCTTTTTCATTTGGACTCAAACGATATGGACGCCGCTGCACAGTTTTGATTGAATTAATTAAACTAATAGTCATTTCACCCGAATTAACCGTTGTGCAAGGGATTCCATCAATAAATACAGCTGAATAGTCTTTGAGTAATTTAATTAAGTTTTCCTTGTCATTACCAATCATTTCAGTATTAACATTAAGTAAGAAGGCAGATGGCACAGATACTTTACAGGAGTTTACTGATTTCGACTTAACAAATTCAAATTTATCAGGTGTCAAGATGATTTCGTATCCTTGACTAAGGATCTCCCTACCAATTACAATATCATTTGTGAGATGCTTATCTGCTATGACGTGAAACAGTATTTCTACAATATTTCCATTGATAATGCATTTAGGTGGTTTTTGTAGCTTACTGGAAATGCCAGCGTCGCCAATACCTCGTATTATGACAATTTTATAAATAAGTTTGCCATCAAATTTATCGGCAACACTACTTCGAATAAGCGAGCATTCTGCTCCAGAGTCAAAACAAATAATGAAGAACCCACCCTGGTGTGTCAAAACTCCTTTTGGCTCAGCCACAAAACATTGATTACATTTCTTCTCAGTAATTGCTCCAGATTTAGCTGGGTTGTTCGTGCACCGATTCGCAAGATGCCCAAGTTGTCCACACCGGTAACAGGTCACATTCTGCAAGTCGCGATGCTGTTTATTCTCCGATCCCGACCGCTTTAATTTACACTCCTCCATTTTATGTCCTGGTTTCTTGCATAAGTGACACACGATTTTGGCTCGCTTGCAGTCGCCGCTATTACCATCATTACTTCCCGCACTTCGCTTTTTTTCAAATGTAAATGCTTTTAGTTCCATCTGGAGTTGACTTCTAGTTTGTACATTTGACGAAAACACCGTACGCTGCAAACGGATGTTAAAATTGGCCATATGCGCAAGTACCGTGGATACAGCTATTTCCTCGGCGTTCATATTGCGCCATTTTGTAGTCAATGACGTCACCATGGCTTGCGTACACTGCAGGGCACTCGTTGTGGGCTGGACGGCTGTCCAGCAGATTCAGGAACATAGCTGCCGGCGTTTCCTTAATCTCGAAACGCTGTAAAAGTTCTTTAAACTGCTACTAATCAATGCCGGGATAGCAGATCTGTGCAAGACACGCTGAAGCACTGCCCTGCATGCAACTACTTAACATCATGATAAGTGTTGCACACCATTGAGTCGCATCAGCTTCAGTTACATCTGGGTTAAATTTTGGCAAAACCACTTGATTTTGTGAACGCACAGACGCTTGCGATTCTGCAGTTCCATAATAGTACGCCACTGATCTTCAGAAAATGCAGGAGTTGGCACTGATCCCACTTCTGATGTCGGGTTCTTGCTATGATTTTCCATATTTAAGTGCACAGGTTGTATACGGCGAATACACTTGATCACGCCACTGCCAACTTGAGAATGTTCGCCAGCCTTCTAGCATACCGAAAATGTTTTCCCGAAAATGCTGAAACGAACATCTTTCTATCTCTGTCTCTCGCAGTTGCTCAAGCATACACGCACAACAATCATAGTGCGCATCTCGCTCTAAACCCTCTAACCTCTCAAAATTCCCTCTCTCATGTTCTCTCAAACCTCTAACCTCTCACAATTCCCTCTCTCATGTTCTCTCATCAAACTACACTGACCATCTGGCGAATAGACGGAACAAAGCGTACTGAAAACAACCGTTAGAGTGCAGAGACGAGAATTGTCACTTGGTACACACATTTGATTTAATTCTATATCGTTATATATATTTTATATATAAGTAAAGTAACAAAATGTAAGACGGCCACTCCTGTAGTAGAGCAGATGTGTTCCAGTTTGTTGGTATTCAGCCAGTCCTCAAACGCTTCCGATGTAAAAGTGGAACCTCGATCGCTGACAATTCGCTTTGGAAAGCCAAATACATTGGACCATTCAGTGAATCTCCTGATAACCTTTTCCTGCCCTGTAGTTTTTGTGGGATAGAACCACACAAACTTCACGAAGCCATTCACAATTGCCAATATATACTTGTACTGCTTCGATGTGGCGTCCATCGGCCCCAAGTGGTCGATATGTAGCGTGTGCGACGGGACATCTCCTTTGGCAATGCAGTTCGTTAGCCCTTCAGTTTCTTACTGATACATTTAATACAGTTGGCAATAAACTCTGTTACCTTCCGCTCCAGGTGAGGGATCCAAAACTGCTGCTTTAAGGAATGAACAGTTTTTTGAACTGCACAGTGGCCGGCTTCGTGTCACTCTCGAATGACATCTCTTTCCATCGATTTCGGCACAACAATAAGATCATTGCCTTCGACAGCTCGGTATATATCATACATCATCATAGGCAGCAACTTCTCTCAGGATATCATCTTTTCTGGTAGTGACTTTAAACGAGGAGCAATCCGTGACAAGTTTGAAATGAATGCCCATGAGGTAATGCCGAAATTTTCTGAGCGCCAAATAAATCGCCTTCGCCTCTAAGATGTAGCTATGTCTTTCGGCCTCTGAAGATGAAGTCTTTTTACTCCAGAAGTAGACTGGGTTTAGTTGACCATCAAATATCTGCAGTAAAACTGACCCATATCCTTCCATTTTCCACCGCATGTCCCAAAAAATATATACGGGATTGCATAAAGCTACATTTCTTCCATTTGATCTTCAGCCCAAACTGCAAGGTTGTCTCTAGTACACGTCAGATTTTTTCCATGCATTCGTCAGCTGTTGATGCTTATACAATAATGTCACCCATGTACAACTGCATAGCATCGTCGTTGATCAGGTCCTGGAATATGTGGTTGGCGAATCTGATAAATGCTAGCCTCTTCCACAGCTACATGGAAAAATCCATTTTTCAGATCCAGTGTAAAAAAAAAACGCGACCTCTTGTAGTTTTTCCAATACTTCTTTCATCAGAGGTACAGGAAATCGATCTGCCAATACCATACTATTCAACTTTCTTTTTGACTACTACAGCTCTGCTGGCTACGTTTGATGCTGATTTACGTTTTACCCCCTGGGACAACCATTCAGCGACTTGCTTTTTAACCGCCTCTGCTTCGTTTGCAGACAGACGAGATGGTGAAATGGTTTTATTACGCCATCCGGGGTTTTCTTCAGTTCGACTGGACACTGCATTGAAGGTCTTGATGGCACCTGCTTGACTTCTTCGATGAGTTTTGTAACTGCTTCTTTGTGTTGGCTGGAAACAGTAAACAAATTAAATGCTTCTACAATATTGTAAACATCGGAGCCAAACCCATCTGCTTCTTTATGTTCAGCTCTCAAACCTGTCAACATGAAGCCATTGTCGTCGCAAAATTTTAACTGTTTAGTAAATGTAACTAGTCTGCAATATCATCGGCGGTAGAAAATCCAATAGGCTTTGTTTTCTTCTGACCCAGACCACTTAACAAAGATGCACTTTTATAAATTTCGATGTTTTCAATTTTTTCAGCAACATTCTTTGTGACAAGCGACACTTCTGATCCTGTATCGATCAAGCAATCAATTTCCACGCCATTTTCAGAGATCAGTTTGAAACGACTTTGGTCTACAACCTTGTGGACGCTTGTCTCTCCGATCGGACAGTTCTTTGCATTATGACCGTTTTCATTGCATTTGAAGCACTTCGTAGGAGACGGGCAATCTTTGATTTTATGCTCTGCTGAACCACACTTAAAACAAAATTCCTTTCTTTTCTGTTGTTCAAAAGGTGATGCACTTCTGTTGTTCCATGAATTGCGAGGCTTATCGTCCAATCGCATTATAATGTCATACTGCTCTCTGAGCGATTTGTACGTCTTGCACAAATAAAGTATAGCCTTATACTCGTTATTTACATCAACTAGTCCGTTAACGATTTACTGCAGCACCGCTGATTCCTCTACATTTCCTACCGTTGCCATTTGACGTAATTCTAAAATGTACTCATGGAATGTCTCGCTCTTCTTTTTCTTCCTGTTTTGCAACTGGCGATGTACGTCTACGCTGTTCGTGCTGCTAGTGAACTCGTCAATCAGTGCTCTCTTTAGCTCTTGATACTCGCTTACAACCACAGATTGCAAAAACAATTTGCCAGCGCCTGTCATCTTGTCTGTGGCTTTAGCATACATTTGCTTCAGTGTGAGGTCGTATACATCTGCATTTTTTCCCAATATTTCGAACCACTGTTGTACTAATTGGCCGCCAAAATCGTTCACCACTTTATCAAAATTATGAATTTGAGCCTTAACACGGTTATTCGCGTGCTCGTCAACTTGTATTTTTAATGACAGCAACTGCAATATATTGCCGATTTTATTCTGGATATCCGAACCTTCCAATATGTTCTTTTTTTCTTTCTCTACCACTGTAATGTTCTGTTCCTCTTCGACTTCTTCTAGTTATTGTATTTTTTCTTATTTTTTGCCGGCGTTCGACGCGTCATTTTGAAAAAAATTTTTTGTCTATTTTTAAGTCCGAATACCGAATGCCGAATACCAAATACCGAATTTAACTGCGTAGTTTCTCAGTTCTTGTTCGATCTTGTCTCTTTACGAATAACTTTATTATGCAGTTTTTGTTTTCTTAAACGAATTTCACAACTTCTGTTATTCTTTTCTTTATTCATTTACTTTGTTATTTTCACTCTGTTTGTCGAGAGAGGCTGTAAATGAAACGAGCGTCTGACTTTGTTGAGTTGATATTTCAAACTAAATTTATTTCTTAAAATCCTTGCTTAGGTAACTAACTTGAAAATGGAAATTCCTTATCTCTAGACCCACGGATCGGGATATCTCCGATCGCGGGAAACCTTCTGTGGTCTTTATCTTTAACATATGGTGACCACTCGCAGGAGGTCATATAACCCACCAAGCGTTCTAGGTACCTAGCTGAGTTAGGTACCTAGCTGAGTGCAGGACATCTGCATCCCAAACGCAACAATTTGGTGTTGTTTTATTGCTTAAACATAGACAGGCTCTTATCTCTCTGATATTCATATTTGTGTGTTCTTTCTGAACATTCTGCCAAAGGCCGGCAAAACTGACATAAGATTTACATATTACATTGCATATGTATAATTATGCTTTAACGATTTAATGGACTGTAATTATTTACTTCATTTAATTTTTTAACTTAAATCTTGCTCTTTTTGTTTATTTATATGTATTTCCTTTTAAACATTAGATTTTCTTATATCTTTAATTAACATTGTTTTGAATTTGTCTTTCTTAATAATAAAGATTATAATACTTCGTGCTCTTATGAACATTCTGCCAAAGGCCCGGCAAGCTTGACATTTAGTTAACAATATATTTTATTTTCGACATTTTTGCAAACAACGATTTAGTGGACTATAAATATTATAATTTTTAACATATTTATGTAAGTTATTAAGTTGAGTGGGAGGTTGGCGATAATATATCCCTCGCAGTTGTCTCCCAGTGTAGGTAGCCGGTTGGCTGTTGCTGGTTGTCCAGTGGGGGGCCGGTTGGCCGTCCTGTTTCTATGATGAAATAGGATGATTACGTTGGAAGGAGACTGTCCTTCAATACCGCTGGGCTAGAGACTCAGCCGGTATATTTTGTAATAAAAAGATTTAACGGCTAAGTACCGGAGTTTCGTGATATGAGCTTGTGCTCTTTATTAATTGAATATAAAATCAGAACTGAACTTAAGAACTAACAAAAGCTCATGCATGACCGGATGCCCGTGGCAGACCGCTGACCATGCACATTTTGCAGAAGTCATACGATCGCTGCTAGCCAATGGGACAAAGCCACGGCCCATAAGGGCGCAATATGTTGGCTCAGCTCTCGGGCCAACTAGGGTGGACCCAATTCGGGGTGGACCATACATGAGTGGAGTAATAATTATAATATTTAATGCTTAATATTAATAAATTATGGGTAATAAAATGATTAATATTAATAGGAGGAATAAAAATAGGCCTGCTGATCCTAACCTGGGAGTTCGTTGTTAACTCCTCCCCCCTTAAATTAGACGCCGTCCTCGGTGACAGCCAATTCGTCAATGGATTTTTGCAACTGGGATGCCTCCCGTTTGCGCCTGCAGTGTTGTTGCAGCAGGACCAAGCCGCATAACGTGCAGCTAACGGCGACTCCCGCGACGAACCAGATTTTTGGTGCACCTCCCGCGGACACGTCCTCTCTGAGCTCCTGCATCAATCGCAGGTTGTGCTCGTTCATCCGCTGTAGTAGCGGCAGACTCAGTATTTGATCATGTCCGTTGATGTTGATTAATGTGGAGGCCGCGATTCCAGGGCTCTTATCCACAGCGTATTTGAGGTTCAAATACACTGAGCCGTTGATGACTGCCTTCCGTTCGAAGGTAATAAGGTGGGTCCCTATTACGGTTGTTGTAGGCCCGTCATCGATAGTAATCCTCGTAAATTTCTCGTTGACGATTATTACTCCATCGTCCACGATTGTAAGGGGCTCTAGATTGCTGGGCTGCGTCCGGCATGTCGCCACACCGCCGGCATGTAACTGCCTGGCGCAGGTGTCCTGAACCGCCTTTTTGCAGAACGTGGCCAAGTTGGTAGACGCGCAATCTGAAACTGCTAGGACTCCGTCATCACATTCCGCCAAGACGTTTTCTTCAATTTGTAACATGGTATGGTAGTGAGCAACAGGAAAGAGCAGGAATTTTTTACAAATAAACTTAACTTTAGGATATTGAACAATTACATGGATAAGAATATTAGATTGAAAAATCTTAATCTTAGATACATCCATAAGACAAACTATGGGGACCTCTGTGAGCTGTTCGTCGAAGATAGATTTAAGGTCATTGTGATTAAAAATAACTGGATTTATCATATTGTTTTTTTGCGAGTGTGATCGTGAGCATGCAATTTTGTATTTCTGAAATAAGTATTCTATTTCTGGCTAAGAGGGTCTCGAAAAGGTGGCCGGAGTCAACCAACCCGTCCCTTTTCTCTTTGAGGATTCTGTTTACTGTGTCTGTGAGTTGGTTAATATGTTTTTGCGTTTCTGTGTTTATTACTACCTATTGTTTGCCTCTATTAGGGCTGCTTCGTTAGTTTTGATTCTAAAGAGGTCCTCCGCGTCGGGCGTGCCCGCCACGACCTTGAGTGCCGAGCCCAGGAAATCCAGGCTCCTGGCCATTCTACGGTGCACGGTAATTTCATACAGCATGTTCTGGGCATTGTTGATGTCGACTTCCAGAAGTTTCCTCATGTGGGACTGTGGGAACAGTTCAAGCATTCTGACTGTAGAGTCAATTATGCTAGAAAACTGAGACAGATTTGTCGAGTGCCTAATCAGGCCATACTGTTCCCATACTAATACATTCCCGTCTAACACCGGGATGTATTTTGCATGCGAGAAGTCGGTGACTCGCGCGCTTGCGGTGGTTAGAAGTATGATGGATATTACGGCAAGCCTGTGGAAATTATAGCAAATGGTGAGTGTTTAATATAAGGGTGAATGTGGCAGATGAAATGCCTATTTGATATTGTCCTTATGGACCACCCTCCCCCTAATGAGAACAGATGTTCCCAGATCTGCTTCCACACGCGCTTCTGAATAAAGCGGAGTCAATTTGTTACCTAACCTTTTGTTGTTACGTAGGTGTACTTTTTCACCAACTTCAAAGATTCGGTTTTGTCTAGAAGGGTTAATTCTGTCCAGGTTAGCTTGTTGTGCCTTGTCAATTCTATCTTTGATTGCCAACATGATTTCGTCATTGCCAGCGTGGATAACCTCCACTGGTCTAAACTTTGTGACCGAATGTAGCGACCTGTTGTATTCTATCGTAGCCCGTGAGATCAATTCCACAGTATCCTCTATTTTTTTATCAATTTTGAGGCATCTGGCGATTTCTGCCAGTGTACTGTGAAACCTTTCAATTTGGCCATTGGAGCTACTGTGTAGCGGTGGCGCATTGACAACATCGATGCTGTATTGGTTTTTAAGCAACGACGTGATTGTCTCAGAGTTGAAAGAGGCTTCGTTGTCGCAGTATATGGTTTTGATATTTGGGTAGAAGTTTACCAATTGGAGAATAGGGGCTCGTACATCAATGATTGCCCTAGAAACTAAGGGTTGTACGATGGCGAATTTGGACAATTTGTCAATACAGGTTAAGAAGATTTTTCTGTCAGTGGAAAATATGTCGATATGCAACATTTCTCCAACGTATGAAGGTATAGGGGTATTTCCTAATTCCTGTTTCTAAGGATGGCGGTCGTATTTGGCTTTATTGCAGACTTTGCAATTCGCGAACACTTCGCTAGCTAGTTTAGACATATTCGGGAAGTAATAATCCCGGAGGATTTGTTTAGCGTTCTCTTGTGCAGCCCGATGGGCGCGATTGTGCTCGGTGTTAGTGATTTCAAGCTGTTCATTGACGTTGGTAATATCACTGACGAAGACTTTACAATGCCAAAACTTTGTCGCAGGAAACTCCTGCCTCAAGGCATGTTGAATACGCGCCAGGGTAGGGAAATCACAGTGAATCGCGTTCACGACATTGGCGTTGACAATTTCTTTAACGGATTCTACAAGCGAGTCTTTGTCATTAAAGTTAGTGATATGGCGAGTTCTATTTCCGAAGATTATGAAGTCTCGCCGAAGCGGTTGGTTTGCTTCTTCCAAAATGATTTGGTTTCTGAAGCAGTTCAGAGGTTTGTCTGTGGTTTCTATAGTGTACGAAAGGGAAAGCTCACTATGCACCGTGGCTGCATCGGACTGGGCCTCAGCCTCTAAGTTGTTCAGGGGTTGTCGAGATAGCGCGTCCGCTACCAGGTTTTGTTTTCCCGGTGTGTAAAATACTTTCCCGTTGTTCTCATCAATAAATGCTTTCCATCGCTTAATCTTAGCGTTGGTGTTTTTCTCGGATACCGCGTATGTGAGGGGCTGGTGATCTGTAAAGATCCTTACCTCTTTGGTACCGTAGAGGTAATTTTGAAGTTTGCCTATTGCCCAGACTATCGCCAACAATTCTCTTTCGTTGGTGGCGTAGTTCAGTTCGCAGTCTTTCAGCGTACGAGAGATCATGGTGATGGGCCTCTTGTTCTGGGACAATACCGCGCCTATACCACTGCCTGAAGCGTCGGTGGTTAGGTCAAATGGTAATTTGAAATCAGGGTACGTCAAAATGACATCTTCTGATGCTAGGATGTTACGCAGGTGATCAAACGCATTGCGCTGGGTTTCATCAAATGTAACAGGAACTTTTTTCGACATGTTTTTACTCACTGTACCGTTTTCCCCTTTGAGAATATGAGTGAGAGGCCTGGCAATGGAGGCAAAATTCTTCACAAAGCTTCTGTAATAGCTCGCCAGGCCGAGGAAAGACCTAAGGCTAAACAGATTTTTGGGTTCGGGGAACTCTTGTATTGCCCTGACTTTTTCAGGGTCTATTTTCGTTCCCCCCCTAGTGACTATAAAACCGAAGAATTCTACGCTTTCTTTAAAGAATTTAGTCTTTTCTCGTGCCACCTTCATGTTGGCCTCGAGCAGTCGCTTAAGCACTATATCGATGTGCTTAACATGTTCGGTTTCGTTTTCTGAAAATATAATGACGTCATCGACATAGACGTAACATATCTTGCCTATTTCTTCCCTCAGCACATCATCGATGGCTCTTTGGAATATGCTACCTGCGTTTTTTAATCCGAAAGGTAATCGGCAAAACTCGTATTTCCCTCCGTTAACTGAGAAAGAGGTTTTTCCCAAGTTCGCTAAAATCATGGGAATGCTTGGCATAGGGTAGCGGTCAGCAATTGTTTGTTCATTTAGTTTCCTAAAGTCGATTACCAAGCGCTTATTTTTGATGCCGTTATCGTCAGTCCCTTTTTTGTCAACTACCCAAGCAGGGCTGTTGTATGGGGATCTGGAAGGCCTTATTATGCCATTGCTCAGCAGCTCCTTGATCTCGTTGTTAACAAAGTCTGCTGCCCCCATGGGGTAGGGGTATAATCTGGAGTAGACGGGTTCGTCACTCTTAGTTCGAATAGTGGCGATGACCGAGGTGTTGAAAGTTAGCGCCTCGTTAGAGGTCGAAAACACCTTTATTCTTTTCAGAATAACATTTTTAAATTCGGCTTTCACCGAATTTGGTACCACTGTGTCATCAATTTTAGTGAAATTAACGATTTCACAGTCAAAGAATTTGAGCTTTTCAGTGACGTTTGCGTATTTTATTACGCTGTCGCCTAAGTTCAATGCCACTCCTGCTCGCGTTAGCGAGTCGAAGCCTATTATAGCATCGAACGTGCTCAGTGTGTCCAACAGGAAAAATGGGGCGTCTAACCCAAAAATGCGCATTATGCACTTGTTCTTGAAGTCACTGGAGCCGTGAATAGAGCTCACAGTAAAGGGGGTCTCGACCGGCATTACATTTCTTAGCTCCTTTACGGGCTTAAGGTAATTCTTTGCCGCCCCCGTGTCGATAAGTATTTTTAGTGTTCTACCAGCCAACTGTCGTTCGATTAACGGCAGTCGGGAGCGTTCCCTAAAAAATGTAGCAGATCTTTAAGTTCGTCGGAGTCGTTACCTTCTTCAATGCTGGTGACTTCCGCTTTAGCTGTGACGGAATACCCTGACTCTTCCTGCTCGTGGGATTGAATTATATTATTAACACGCTGGCGTCTTTGTCCCGAATAACGCTGAGATGAATTCCGTCTTTTGTTTTTGTTATTATTCTGAGGCTTTCCCCAATTTGTTTCCTGCCTAAATTTGGCTGTCGAAGGGTCGATCTCCATAGGCTGTACTTTGTTATGGTCTACAATTTCGGAGCCCCCGCGCTTCTGCCCGGGGCTGTCCTCTTGGGGCTTGCTTTGGAATTGCTTAGGAATGAAGTGTGGATTTTTATCCTCCCCTTTCCATTGCTTTCCCTGAAATTTATTAGTACGCCTGTTGCCATCGTGCACAAGAGCCTTGTCTTCGATGGCCTTCTCGTATGACGCCGCGAATGCACTTCTTTCAATTCTATTTTCAGCCTCCCGCGCAAGCGCTAACGCAGTCGTAAGGTCTTTTGGTTGTGCTGGTAGCACCAGTGCTTTGCGTGTAGGGCATCGTCCCTAACCTCCTTATTTAAGATAGTTGCCGTGTCCGCACTATGCGACATAACTATTTTGTTCGTGACGAGCGTGAGTTTCCTCTCGACTTCGTCATAGTATGCCATAAGATCGGCATCACGTTGTTGAACCATCTCGAGATTTTCACGTAATACTCGTAGGGACGTTTTGTCCGCGTATGTGCAGTCCAGCCTAGCCAGAATTGCATCGAAATTTAGCACAGTATTATGTGACGTGAGGAGCGCTCGCGCGTTACCACAAATTTTGTTTTTAATAATTACCACTGCTTCATAGTGGGCCTCGCTGCCCTTGTATCTCTTGAATACCTCGTACGCATCTGATGCGGCCTGCCTCCAAGACACGTATTCATCGTGGCTGCCGCTAAAGGTTGGGAGCGATTTCACAATATCTAACTTGACATCACACTTTATGCTGGGGTCCGGCGTTACCCTTTCATAAACTTCTACTTGGGGTGCCTGCACAGTTAACGAGCTGACCTGATTGACTGATTCAATTTCTGCCCGCCAGCGCTGCTCCTGTGCGGTTAGCGCGGCGTTGACGGCATTTGTTATGAGCGCTTGGACCATTTCTGCATTCATTTCTGATGAGTCTGGTTGTCTCACTGCGGGGCAAAATCCGATTTCTTCACTATCGTCACTGTCTACTTCTTGCTTCACTTCCCTATATTCCCCAATTCATCGGCCGCAAATGAAGCTGAGTGAATTAATTGGCAGTAATATGGGTGGCGAATAAAGGTAAAATTTGCGTTTCGCGCACCGCTTTTAGTTGGCCAACACTTGTAGCTAAGTCAGGGTCTGGCGACGATGTACAATATTTTAGAGGAGTCACAACACAGTGGGCGAAGTATAACAAATTTGAGAGAAAATATAATAATAAACCCGCAGAATTTATATGTGTAAAAATTAGCAATCGTTTGCTGGAGTTGCTGCACAGAGAGTGGAGTCACAGAAAATTCGAGAAAACATCACAATAAAAACGCTGAGTTATACATCCCAACAAAAATTCCAGTTGGGAAATGGTTGGAGCGAAGCACAGGCTTAGCAAACACACAGATACACTGGGCACAAAATTTCTACGTTTCTTTATTTAAAATTAGACACATGCAAATTAAGTAAATTCACAGAATACTCCAGGGGAAAGGTGCGGGGCATAATCGCCACACAAAAATGCAAAGAAATATATATATCGGGATTTTACACTGTACGGAATTTTTACTGGCAAGGTATGCAGAACTCACAGGCACACTTTATTTATTCGTTTATTACAGTATCATGACCTGGTGCTATCTTAGTCGCACAGTCACTTACATTTTATGATCTTCAGGGTAGGTTCGAAGAGTAGTTGCGTAAGGCGTTGGCGTAAGTTGTTAAGTTGAGTGGGAGGTTGGCGATAATATATCCCTCGCAGTTGTCTCCCAGTGTAGGTAGCCGGTTGGCTGTTGCTGGTTGTCCAGTGGGGGGCCGGTTGGCCGTCCTGTTTCTATGATGAAATAGGATGATTACGTTGGAAGGAGACTGTCCTTCAATACCGCTGGCCTAGAGACTCAGCCGGTATATTTTGTAATAAAAAGTTTCGTGATATGAGCTTGTGCTCTATATTAATTGAATATAAAATCAGAACTGAACTTAAGAACTAACAAAAGCTCATGCATGACCGGATGCCCGTGGCAGACCGCTGACCATGCACATTTTGCAGGAGTCATACGATCGCTGCTAGCCAATGGGACAAAGCCACGGCCCATAAGGGCGCAATATGTTGGCTCAGCTCTCGGGCCAACTAGGGTGGACCCAATTCGGGGTGGACCATACATGAGTGGAGTAATAATTATAATATTTAATGCTTAATATTAATAAATTATGGGTAATAAAATGATTAATATTAATAGGAGGAATAAAAATAGGCCTGCTGATCCTAACCTGGGAGTTCGTTGTTAACTTATATATATTTTTTACTTAATTATTTGACAGTCAATTCCTGGCAACGGGCCGGCAAAAGTTATGGCTTCTTATCTTTGCCTAATCAAACATTTTTTCACAAAGTATATAAATATATAAGACCAGCATGTCCGGAAATATGATGGAAACGCAAATCAATTGTGGATGGTTTTCTTTAAGCCTTTAATTTCTTTCCTTTAATTTATCAATTTGAATTTTATGATTTAATGGGGTTAATTTAAACGGATCCCACATAATTTTAGGAACTTTACTAACATCTTCAACGTGTGGTGTTGTGGTGTTGACAGAATCTGTCCACTTTCCGATTGAATATTATGATGTGCTATTAAAATTTTGTCATCAAGCGGAACCTTAAACAGCCAAGCACTTTTCTTTTCCAATTCTACCCAGTAACTTGTGAAACCAACTATTGTTTTATATACACAATTCGAAGCTCTATTTGGTTGTAACGGTTGGAGTTGTGGTTGCATCCTCAGCTTCTTGTTCACCAATTAAAGGACAAATCTAGGTAATCGGCCTCGTCAATACTTTACTTCGACAACCCTAACTTTATCGTCCCGGCCTTTATGTATTTCTTCAACTTTTGCCATTGGCCATCTGGCTGGGTGTTTCATCTTTTAAATGCACTATTTGCTCTTTTTCTATATTTTGACTACCTTTTTTACCATTTATATCTTTGTTGCAATGTATATAAATAATCCTCTTTCCATTTGACCCAAAAATATCTTTTCATTTTTCGAATTAACCTCCACCTATTTAGTCTCGCAATTTTTTCATTTTCTTGAACTGTCTCCACTATATCCAACGTTGATCGACCTATTAAGAAATGTCTGGCCGTTAGCACTTCGTTATCATCCACGTGTTCTCCCGTTATATATAGTGGCCTAGAATTAAGTACTGCTTCGATTTGGCATAAAAAGGTTGACATTTCTTCGTATGTCAATATACTATCCCAATTACTCTTTTTAAATGATATTTAACGGACTTAACACCTGTTTCCCAAATACCTCCAAAGTGAAATCCTGCCGGCGGGATAAAATGCCACTGAATTTTTTAAGCTTCTTTTTCTGCAGCTACTCTGGAGTTATATTGTATAGCTTTTACTAATTCTTCGTCTAACTTCCGTGCAGCTAATACAAAATTAGTACCATTATCCGAATATATATTGGCACATTTTCCTCTTCTCGCTATAAATCTTTGTAATGCTGCTAGGAATGCATCAACTGCAACAACCTCTAAATGAATTGCCTTCGTAGCCATACATACAAACACTGAGATATAGCCTTTAAAAGATTTCTGACCCCGATATAATCTATACCTGTATTTAGAAATGGGAATGCTACATTTACTCTACACTTGGGCAGATTATCCATTATTTGTTTGCATGTACATTGCCGATATCGTGCACAGGTGACGCACTCTCTCAATACTTTCTTTACAGAATCCCTTAACCTAAATATCCAATACTTCCTTTGGACTTGTTTTCTCATTACATTAATGCCACCATGCAAAGTCTCCTTATGCGCCTTTTCAATTATTAATCTTGTAACGTGGCACTTATCTAATATGATCGGGTGCTTGACATCAAATCGCAAATTTCTATTTTGTAGCCTACCACCGACCCCAAGTATACCATCTTTGTCTGAAAATGGATTCAGCCCTAGAATCTTACTTTTCTGTTCTATCTCCCTGTCGGCTCGTAAGCATAATATTTCGGCCATAAACTGCTGCTCCTGCTGTTTTTTTATTATTACTATTCGAGCCAATTTTAATTCAAATGAGGGTATGAAGTCTTCTTGACTTTCATAGCGATAAACCGCAATACCCAAGCTACGACCCGTTCCAACTTTTGAAAACTTGAATATCTATCCAGCAACTTAGAAATGGTGTCTTCGGATTTTACTATCACCGTATTTACTGTTACTTCTATATCTATTTGTAAATTGGGCCAATTGTCCTCCGGTGTTGAGAGCCATTTGGGCCCATTCCACCATTGCGAACAATCTTTTAAATTTGTAGCACAGATGCCTCTGGAGGCAATGTCTGCTGGGTTATCTTCAGATCGGCTGGCGAAAATCCTTCAGCTGAACGAAAAACGGCGCTGAGCGCTCCTGCTGGCCATAGCAACCGAAATACCGCTTCCGATTCCGATTCCCTTTCTGCAGAAGCGGTGCAAAATTACGAAACCGCAATTGATTTTCGGAGGATGGTATAAGGCTTAGGGCAGAGCTCCCGTCGCCAAGATTTTGACCCTGTATTACGTGAGCGCCACCGTCTTGCAATCCTGGCGCATCCAGAAGGCCTGCTCAAAGATCGCCGAGCACCTAGCGCAGCCCTCTAGCATAGCCTTATATGCCCTGCAGGCTGGGAGCCACGATGGCTTCGATCCTGCGCTCGCCAGCTCCGAGCTTTGCGGCAACCGCAACGCGGCCAAGGTCACCGACATCCTGTGGCTGTGCGGCAACCAGCGTGGCTGTTGTCTTCGTCCTCTACAGACGCTTCACATTACGCCCTGGATCAGCTTTCCGGCCGCTCCCAGCTTGCTGCCTTTCGCATATGCTGCCGACACGTTGACGCCGGTGAGCACCCCGACCGATTCGGACACTCCTCTGAAGCAGCGCGTGTCGCTATCCAAGGAGGGAGAGCGTCGGATGCAGCTGCTTTTGGAGGCGCATTTGGAACCGCTGAACCTGTCCGGCTCGCAGGACACCACAGCCGTACGGCTGGAAGATTACGGTAAGCTAATTGCATGGAAAATAGACTCCCACCTGGCGGTGCTCATCGAGACCGATGTAGAGCACTTCACCAAACTGTTGATAACGACATTTTTGCGAAACAATTTATGCATTAACGACCAGCTGCCCCTGTTGCGGATTGAGTCGGTGCAGCGGGAAGGGGATCCACAGCCCTTCGAGTTGTTGGTCAAGCACCTGAAGCGACAGTCCCGAACAACCTCGGAACTGGACAAGGAGGGCTGGAAAAATCACCTGGAAGATTTGCGAGCAGTGGGTGTACTAGCCCACCAGGCCACAGAGTTCGAATGTCAAACGTAATCGCTCCGAAGGAAAGTCAAAATCGGATCTTCTGGCGCTGGACCATCGCCAGTCTTCTGAACCCGTGGTCAAGGCGGTGGCCGTGGTGGAACCCACTAATAAGGCTTCTCTGTCTCCTGCAAGGATCTCAGCAAGTTCGCCCAAGAGCGAGGCCAAGGCCACACCCACGAAACATGATGTTAAAGCTTATCCCGCTAAAAGCGAGGGCAAGACAACTCCCGTTAAGAGCGAGGCGAAAACCACTCCGAATAAAAGCAAAAATTTCCCAACCAAAAAAGACTCCAAATTTACGCCTAGTAAAGAGTCGATGCCAAGCGAATTGGAGAAGCTTGCGGCTGCCCAGGTGGCACATCTGCAAAAGATAGAGAAGGTCGAAATCTCGCCTACAAAGGCTGTGCCCTTAACTAAGCCAAGTACACCCAGTAAAAGCAATGAACCTGTAAAATCTTCACCAGCTTCTGAACCCGTGAAAGCCACCAAAACGTTTGAGGTTGTAAAGCCTTTGAATTCACCACCAGCAGCTGGAGCTACGCCGTCATCACGCCCCGTGTTGCGTCGCAATAAAGACAGCCTGCAGGACAGTAAACCCCTCAATGTTCTGGTCTACTCGGATATTACCAGTGCCCGGGAGTCCACACTGGCCACTCTGCAGGAGCTGCTGGAACGAAATGTTTACACCATATATCCGCTGATGCCACAGCAGGCCGCTCAGAAGCACTGGACGGAGCATACTGCGCTGCTGGTAGTATGCGGCTCAGTGGCGCCAGGAATTGGGCAAATACTGGTGGACTACTTTCTGCAGGGTGGCAAGGTACTCAGCCTATGCTCGGATATATTGCACTTTATTCTGCCAAATTACCGCACAGCTGAGGTGCGTGAGCACGAATTGGTTCAGTTCTCCCACGACAAGTGGCATTGGGTCAAGATGATGCACCACATCTTCTGCTACCAGCCTTCGCCCGTGAAGAAGCACTTCTCGACAGACAGCGAGGAGTCGACCAAATCACATTCTCGCAAACCGTCTATGGAACTGAAGGATCTGGCCGGTAACACCCACAAACTGGATGTCCAGGTGCTGGGCACCGAGGAGACCTGGATAGGCGTGTTCCAGGCCCATAGCCTGCAGAGCGGCGGCAAGGCTGTCTTCTCACAGGTTCATTTGGAAACAAGTCCCAGTGAGTTTGAGTCGGATGAATCCAAGTACTCCATCCTGAAGGAAAATGAACGCACTCGCCTCGAGATCTTCGCGGATCTCTTGAACAAATACTTGGATGTGTTGGTTCAGGGAGGAGACAGCGTTGGTCAGTCCCAGCCGGGAGTGGTCTATCAACAGATTTCTCACTGTTCACAAGTTGCAGTCGCTCGTCATAACCTAGCCAAGTGATAGTGAGGGAGCCGTCTGAATATGATAAAAATCCTATGATAAACTTGAGATTTATAACACAATAAACTGATATTTTAAAATGCTTCCAACATCATCCCCAAGTTTTTGTGTCTCAATCAATCTCGCTGTAAAATTCACTGCAGATATTTAGTGAAGTCTCTGATCGGGTATTCCACAGTCGGTAAAACCCAACGGTAGCTTTCTCTTTTATTTGTATTTATTTCCTCATTTTTGTAATGTAAACCTAACCTGACGTGAACAAATTAGATTTGCTGCTATGCATTGACTACATGCTTATTCATCTAATGCTTAAGTTTTAGTTCAATGGAAATTATATTGGTGAATAAATGTACGAGTAATAGCTTAAAAATTGGAAAGGATACGTTTTCTAGAAGTAGAAGAATGTGGTACACTTAATACATAATTATTGCTAATAAAATAAATTTTGTATGTATAAACATAATTAATTTATATAAGTATAATATTAAAATCTACCAAATATTAGATTAATTCTTATGGCATATTTGCAAATTGGAGTTATACAAACCGTGGCAAGTTTTTTTACATTCTTTGCAATACTGGCTGAGCATGGATTTATGCCTATGAGTGTTATTGGAATTCGAAAAGACTGGGACTCTAAGGATAATGAGAATCTCCAAGATAGCTATAATCAAGAATGGGTATTATTTTGTCTTAACCATTGCATTGTTACTTATATATATTTTCTAGACCTACAGAGAACGTAAGGTGCTTGAATATACTGCAAGCACTGGGTTTTTCGTAACAATTGTAGTTACTCAAGTTTTTGACTTATTCATCTGCAAAACACGTCGCAACTCACTCCTCCAACAGGGAATGGGCAATCATGTGCTCAACTTTGCGATGGTTCTTGAAATTATTGTTGCTTGCCTTCTATGCTACGTTCCAATATTTGAAAAAACATTAAGAATGTATTCTGTAAAGTAAGCTTAAATGTGAATATCTATATTTGTATATATATATTTAAATTGCTAAACCTTACAGATTTATTTGGTGGCTTTACGGCTTACCGTTTGGAATGTTAATATTATTTTTTGATGAGGGTCGTCGCTTTCTTATAAGAAGGAACCCAGGAGGCTGGGTTGAGCAAGAGACCTATTATTAATATTTCATGTAATTAAAATAAAACAGAAATTAATTTAAATCCGAATTTGTATTATGATGTGATAATTTGTGTGAATTAAGCAGCTCTGTTCGGTTAAGGGCCACATGGGACAAGTACAGTATTATAGTTCCCACAAGACAGAAACTTAATGTGTACAGTAGTATGTAACTATAAAGTCTTTCAAAGATATCTGTAATAGTAAAAACTGAAAAAAAATTAAAATTCTGAAAGTCACCTAATATCGGCTACTGGCTTTGCTACATCATCGTGCACGACGGAGGTATTATAATGGGACTGGAAACGTTATCTTGAAAGGTAAGATATGATCTTTCATGCGGTAAACCACATATGGATTTAAGTAAATAGATTTTGTAAAACACGAGCTTATGTTAGCAAAGACCTAAATCCAATAAATAATTGAATATTCTTTATAGATTATCGATTTATATGTATTCCAAGTGAACGGGCTCGTTTTTTTTTTTTGCGCTCTCGTTTTGTGTAAATTTTGCATATAAAGTACCGGGGTTTCATTTAAATATTATATTTTGGGTTAGATAAAGTTGTCGTTCACTTTGCATGCGTGCAGCTATCCTGATTTGTGCATTTAAGTCCTATTATTTTCGTAATTTTAGTTGTGCTGCCAGTGATTGTGCTTTTTCCGTTTTGCCGTTGTTTGCGCCGTCGCGCCATGCGCGCCATGCGCGCCATGCTCGCCATGCTCGCACTCGCTTTCTCGCTCTCCCGCTCTCTCGGTGCAGCTGCATTTTCCTTTTCTCTCCCTACGTAAAGGTAACAGCAGTAAGTTTATTTAATATCCCGTATTGTCTGCGCCATTAAAACCTTTAAAAAGGTAATTGAGGCTAATGTTCTTTCTATCGGCTGCTGGCTATGCGACAACATTGTTCTTGGCAAGTGCATTGTTTTTCTGATTCGGACGGTGGACGATGTAAGAAGAAACATCGAATTGGGTTAATGCTGTGACGCCTGTCGCGAGGTGAAGAGTGAAATGATGTTTAAGATTTTAAGGAAGTATTATCGAGTTTTCGTAAAACTCCTGATATTTCCTTAAGATATTAAAATGAGTCTCCTGGTCTCATGAAACGCGCAGCGGGCTCTCTACAGCAGCCTCCCTCGGCTCATCCATCGACATAAGGATTAAATCTTAGAATGCAAGAAGGTTCGGTACCCAAATGTGCCGCCGAAGGGACCGTGCCCGATTTGATTTCCGTTGTGTCCCAAATAACGACCCCTCAGAGTCCCATTAATGTATCCTCCCAGGGTGTCAGGCCCGGATTACCGGCCGATACTGGCAATCAAGACAATGTCTCTGCATTGCCGAAACCCCTATAACAATTTCACCAACAGAACAGAAATATATTTCGCGGCTTAACGCTGATCAGACATTGGAAGATAAATGTGGACCTGTTTAAATAAGTCTTCCCAGGCCCGACTACATCATTGCGCCCTCTAAGACATCCGCTCCATCTTTATCTCCTATCAGAATGCAAGAGATTTACGTAGTAAGCTTCCCAAATTGCATTCTTGTAGTCCTTTGTTTGCTTCCCAGGTTATCGTGATGACAAAAACCTGGTTAAAGCTATATATTCTGAGCTCCGAAGGTTTTACAGCTGTGTTCACGATATATCGACTGGATCGGTCTATTAGACGTGGGGTAGTGTCCTCATAGCGGTTGACTCCAGTCTCACGTCTGAATTATTTACTTATTCCCTTGTGTGAAGCTATCAGTTAATAGTAGCTCCGTTTTCATTACTTGTTCCTACATTCCTCCTTTGTTGAAACTTCCGATTTTTGAAACCATTTTTCTGCTTCCATATGGTATCCAATCGACATTCGGATAGGGACCATTTAGTTGTTCTTAGTCATTATAATATACCACTTCACTTCTTCCTACAAAAGGTCAACCATGTACGAAATTCCTTTGAGCTCTTGCTTGATCTCTGTTTTGTCTCAGATTCGGCTACAGTTAGTTTAGCTAGGTGGGCGCCGCTGACGCTACTCGAAGATCCATATCATCCTACTTTAGATGTGACCCTCGACGCACAGTAGCGCCTCTCAAACAAATGCCGTTTCAAAAATAGGAAAGTTCATAATCGCAAAATCGATTTAAGCCACGCAAATACGACAAGGATTTCCAATCTGTAACCAGATTTTTTGTGGAAGATATGAGCATTAAAAGTCGAAATTATTTTCCGTGTATGCGTCATACATCAAAAAATAGGTAAATTGGTCGACTTTCAGGTAATATTAAACAAAAACTACATAGGCAATGGTCAAGTTTTTTTTTTAACGACAGGTAAATTCATTAACTCTTATCCAAATTAGAATAGGTAGTTTTGTGTGGGCTTGTACAGGTAAATCGGTACCTGCCAGGTGTCCATTATTTTCACCTTTTTCTGGCTAAAGTAGTCTATAACTTCTGAAGCTGCCCAGAGCCGGCAACTAAACTATGACTACGCGTGTACTCCGTGTATCTTTCCTGAATCAGAATCCTGAATCCAAAAATAAACAAAAAAAAAATACTAAAACGTCAACAAACAAAAATTTTCAGTGTTCAAAATATTTTTACTTGATCAAATAAAAAAAAAATGAAGCAAATTGTTAATACGTTTTTTTTCTAAATTCGTTCTCATAAGAAAAAATTGATTTTTTCACTTTGATCCCGTATAAAAAGCCAAATTTGTGGGCGTGGCACATTATACAGTTAAAATTTTCAATTATCTTATTGGGTCAAAAGTTATGATTTTTCCAACGTAAAATGAGGAAAGGCGCTACTGTGCGACGTTGGGGCCAAAAGTCCTTTGTTTTCGTAAGGCGGGCTTTGAACGGCTGAATAATTTTATATCTGATTTTAATTGATCCGATCTTTAAATGTGCACTGACATAGCTGAAGCCATGGATAGTTTTTTCAGTGTCATGAATTCATTTTTTACTGAATGTGTTATACTAGGAGTCAACCTCAAATAAGCCTCTTGGTTTACTAAATAGTTGTGTTAAAATAAAAAAATAAGTCTTGGATGTATTCTAAATTAAAACGTACGGTTCTCATTCTGCCCTATCCTGTCATATATCAGCTGGGCCAAGATTTATCAAAGCCCTCTCTCCACAGAAAAAGGAAGAAGAATCGGATGCCTTTAGATTTTTTTTTTTAAATAACAGAAAAATGAAAGAACGCTAACTTCGGCCCGCCGAAGTTTGTATACCCTTGCAGCTTACAATTGGATCATTATGAATTAATCAAATTCGTACAGTCAGAAAATCCAACAACAAAATACATTGACTGCAGCTTTACTGTAATTCAACCCAAAAAAATGTTAATTCAACCCACGAGAATTTTTTCTGAGTAATAATTACATTTGAAACTCATCAACTTCCTGAAATTGGCTACGAAACTGTTCGCGTACGCAACTACATTCCTCTCCCAATGCGTTGTAGAAAGTGCCTCTTTTCGGACACCCGGCACCTATATGCAAGAGCACAGAGAAATGTTTAAATTGCTTAGAGGAAAAACACACCAACGAAGGAGAACTCTGCAAAAACGACAAAAAATGTCTAAATTGCGTTAACAATCCCGAACTCGACTCTCAACACAGCCCTTTGGACCGCAAATGCCCCACATACCGTAAACAACAAGAACTCACTGCCATAAAGACCACCGAAAAAGTCGACCATAAAACCGCTCTGGGTATATACCTTGAGCGACACGGATACAAAAAAAGAAATTCTTATGCAAACGTACTCACAAACACCACAACTACAACAAACACTCGATCTCCAAATACTCACACATCAACATATTCAAATGCACACTTTACACCCACATCCTGCGATCACAAACAATCAAGCAAAGCTACAACCTCAACTGCATCAACCAGAACAACACTGGCACCGAAAGAAATTCTGTAAAACCACAATCAACACGACCAAGACGACTTCGAAGCCATGGAAACGGACAACCCCACCCCCATCAGAATAACGACAGCATACGGATCACAACTCACAAAGGACCTTAAACTAAAAATTTTCTCTAAAGATAAGTCAAACCCTCTCTCTACTAACTTTAAATCTTCCAACAAAAACAAACGCACCAATAACACCGACAGCGAATCGGGTTAAAAGCCACAGATCTCCTCTACTCTAAGGTTCACCCTCAGATCTCTTTCCACATCCATACTGTCACTAATTTTAATTCAATGGAACATCCAAGGATATACAACAGGACTAAACAAAATCTCTTACAAAATGATTAGTAACAGCTCCCTTACATCAAAAAACAGAATAAAAAACCTCTTCAACCAAATTTTCGAAAGCCACATACCTCAAGCCTAGTTATACCGATTCTCAAGCCAAAAACTGACAAAACATATATTTCTTCATACAGACCCATTTCCCTCAACTGCTGTCTAGCAAAAAACACTAGACAAAATCATAGCAAAGAGACTATGGTGGTTCGAGACCCAGAATAAACTTTTAAATGCAAATCAATTCGGCTTTAAAAAGGCAAATCGACTTCGGATAGTCTACTATACGTAGACCATCTTATAACGAAGTCGAAAATGCACTCCTCCCTCGTCACTCCTGACTTTTCAAGAGCCTTTGATCAAGTAGGTGTGCACACCATAATCGATCAACTCCAGGAATGGAAAACAGGCCCAAAAATCATAAATTACGTCAAAAACTTCATACTCAAAAGGAAAACAATTGTCAGAGCAGTTCCGCACATGTGCGATGCACTTCCATTATCCAATGGTATCCCACAAGGATCACCTATATCGGTAATCCTAATTCTCATTGCATACAACAAGCTCTCAAACAAAATATCTTTACACAAAGAAATTAAATTTAACGCATACGCCGATGATTTCTTCCCCATCATAAATTTCAACAAAAACAAAAGCTTTAATTTCAATCTGGACAACTTATTCCATAATATAAACAGTTGGTGCTCATACTCAGGAGCATCCCTATCCTTAGATAAATGCCAACACCTCCACATCTGTTGAAAACACAATTGCACTAGTACCATAAGCCGCAGCAATATGCAAATACATCAAGTATTTGCACTTAGAATCTTAGGGATAACCATAGACACTAAATACAAATGGGCGACACACATAAAAGCACTACTTCCATCTCTACACCAAAAGTTAAATATCATTAAATGCTTCTCCAACCAAAAATTCAACTCCAATATACAAACACTACTTCACGTTGCGAAAGCCAAAGTAATAGTAAAAATTGAGTACGGCTTGTTTCTATACGGACACGCCCCCAAAAGCGTATTTAACAAACTGAAAACACCGCTTAACACTGTAATTCGGCTAGCCCTTGGCGCCTTCCGAACCACGCCCATAAATAACTTGCTATACGAAGCCATCGACCAAGCCAAAGGCACAAAGGGAAAGTTTATGATCTGCTGACACCATAACAAACACTAAAAACAACAACTTTTACTCTAACAAAATCAGAACACTTTTAACAAAACTAGCCCCAAAAATCAAAATATTGTTGATCCTTGGTGATGTAGGCATAGCAGGCAACGAGCTAACCGACCATACCGCAAAATCAACAAGCATTATGCCCCTTATTTACACCCCAAACATTAATTTAACAGACATTAACAGACACTTAAAACAAGAATTTCTCACAAGAAATAAACTAAACATAGAACAATGTAATCGATGGTATAAAACCATTAGCAAAGACAATTCAAACATCGATAATTACTGCAGATCCTTTCATCCCAAATCAAGCAGACTTGATCAAACTAAAATAATATGCCTTAGACTAGGCCACACAAAACTTACTCACGACCACTATTTCAACCATAACCAAACTTCACCCTGGCCCTTTTGCCAAGGCGACAATACCAAATCCCACCTTTTAAACTCCTGCCCATCACTCCTCCCCACTAAACTATAAATTTTCAAAAACACAAACACAACAAATCTCCTCAGCGAACTCAACCCAGATAATCTAGAAAAAATCTTAATTTTCTTAAGAGCTTCCAACCTTTATCGCAAAATATAAAAACATACCAAAAATGTACATGAATAAGAATTACCAACTAAGTAGCCAAACGACAATGTACAATATGTAATTAAACCAATATATATCATATAATAAACCTTAAAAGCCGAAGGCCCTGTTGCCAGCGCTTTACCAACTAAGTTAGTCTAGTTTTGTAAACTTCTCTATCTTTAATAATAAATAAATAAATAAATAAAATCGTTTTTGATGCCATAATATAACTGAGGCCTTATAGAACTAGAGAGTTTTTAAAAATTTTATTATTTAAAAAAGCTAACTTCGGCAAGACGAAGTTTAAATACTTTTGCAGTTAGTAATTAAAAATTCATATATTTAAGGATTGCGAACAAAAATATATGTTTTGCTTCGAAGGCAGCTCACCGAATGAGAAATTTATATAAATATTAATAATTTTGTGACTAAGACAGCTTTTTCTAAAACTAAAACCGAAACTTTTATATAATAAAGCACTTAAAACTTACCATATCTTAAAAAATATCAAAATATATTAAAAACTGTCTGAATTATAATTTACAACTTTTTCAAACGTTTTTATTCCAGCTAAATGATATAGTCGTCTGATCCAGCTTGTTCCGACATTTATAGTAATGAGAACATATAAAAGACTATCTGCAAAGTTTCATACAGATGGGTAGTTTGCGTAGAAACGGACAGACGGACATCTTTAGATCAAGATCAAGATTATAAATACTTTATATAGTCGGAAATGTCTCCTTCACTGCTTTGCAAACTTTAGACTTTAATAATTATAACCTGCCAGGGTTTAAGAACTAAATTTGCAAGAAATGAAAAAATCGTTGCCACCATATTGTTTAAGAAAGTAAAGGATTTTTCAAGTTCAGTGTTGTTCTTAACAGAAAATAAATCAAATTTAAAAAGGCAAAGGTCTAATTATAAGGTTAATGATGACGCTTTTGATAAACATGCATTCAGTTTATACACACATCATGAAAACAAAAGTTGTTTGTCTATCTTGATTAAACATTAGTTTTCATTCAACCGCTCACGTGTAAGGTATCGATATCGGGTAAGCTTAAGGGAGTAATTACTTATCTTGTTTTCTGTGCCATAAAGTGACATATAAAAAGTATATATATATTTTTACTTTTCTTCCTTATGTATACACGATTTTATCTATATATATGTAAATATAGATTTATGTACATATATATATGTGTATGTGTTATATGCATTTATATATATATATGCATATATGAAAATATTTGTATACAGAGGAATAATCCGTAAGTGAATAAAGTTAACTGTCCCTACTATTGTTAATGCGAATATAACTATTGCACGTATAATATATAATATTGTATGCGAATACACATACCTAAGTACATATGATTCAATTATAATTGTCTTATACATATGTGTCCATACCATTGCTTCGTATTGAGTCAGCAGTCAACAACAGTCAAACAGTAAGCAGTTATCAAAGTCAATTCCGTGCTTGTGAATATGAATGTGATTAGACTTATAATGACCGCCACGATTATTTCAACATTGACGGATATGGTAAGGCCAAGTGTCGAGGCCAATCTGAACACATTATTAAGGTAATTAAGAACAAAGTATCCATTTTTTAATTTTCATACTTTTATACAAATTATTTTAAAATTGTATTCTATAGATTTCGTTTTCGGTAACAATGACCTATATCCAATAAGAATGTGAACTACTTCAAGACCATTTCATTTAATTTATATTAAATCAAAGACGCGACTTTTACAAACAAACAACAAAAATAACTTGTTAATGGACCAGTAGCAGCCGTGGATACGATCGTTCCAGTTACACTACCCAAATTATCAAGCCACTTGCTAACTACCACATATTTTCCTGGCGCTTTACCTTTCTGCACTAGAGCCCGTTGGTAATTCTAAGCATCGATGCAAGAGCAAAAGCAAGTCCCTATAATCTGCATTTGTTCCCTTTGTTGTTTTTGAACCACTTGTTTTGGAATAGAGTCTATTAGATTGCCAGGGACCCAGGGTAAAGGTAAAGCAACGACCTGTATTTAATAATAAAAAGTTTTCAACGCAATAAAGGACCAATTTCCGAATATTTCTAGCATATAGCTGTTATAGGAACGATCGGAAAATTTTATGAAATGAAATTATGTCTTAGCCTGTTTTTATGCAAATTGGATTATTATCATATGAATGCAAAACTGGGAATGTTAAACTGCAGTTGTAAAACTGTAAATATATATATTTTTATAGTATGTAAAAATATTCTATAAAATTCCTGTTAGTTTTTCTTTTCATTTGATAAAAATGGATTAATTCAAACAAATCCAGTTGGCGTGCCGAAGTTAGCTTTCTTCTTTGTTAATCAAAGAATATGTTTTAAAACGAGCTTCTTTAATCAAACTTTAACCAATTCTTTTATTAATTACTTCAATGTTTTGTGCTAATCAATTAAATTCACAAAGCTTTCTGTAAAAAATATTCCAAAAGGTTACCTCAGGCAATATAAGCGCGTAAGAAAAGCGCATTAACCCCACGGCTCCTGAGGTTATTTGTCTTTGGGTCACCGGGACTCACTCAATATCGTCCTCGCCGACTTGCGTTCGCATTTCAAAAGAAATTTAATATCCTTGCGTATCCTTTTCCACGTAGCCTGCTCGCATGCTGCGCGGCCATATCGTAGGGCGCGAACGTAAGTCGAGGAGATGTATAGTACAAAAAACCAGCAGGCTTTTGCAACCTGCTACCAGGTTTAGGACCTGCTTCAGATCCTGGTCCGGGTCCTGTGGGCCCGCCTCCGGATGATCCTTAGCTCACATGGTGGCTTTATAATAAATCCGAGCCAAGCAGTTTAAGTTGGCGCGCATTACTCGAACTCACCTCACGCGACTGGTTCAACCAGGAGAGTGTACCCAGGGACTTGGGATGTATAATTATTAAAAATGTGGCGCCCTAACGTGTTGGCCTTAGGGAGAATTTTTTTTTCACTCATTAAGACTCACATGTAAATAAATTCCAGTAGTTTCAACCTCTTTATTATTTTCCTTTATACTCTTTATTCTGAAATACTTATTTTTCTTCGTGTAGACTGTTAAGGTTGTGGAACTCATACGGGTACAAATTTAGGGTTTTTTGTTGACCGACCAAAACTTTTTACGGGTAAATTCGTTTTCTTTTGAATTAATTGTTTGGAGTTAAATGTTTGCTGAAAACATAAGCGATGTAACTTCGGTTGATCATCTGGCCTCAAACAAGAGTACCACACTTATTTCAAAATAACGTCAAAAACCCAAATCGAAAACTAAGACTTGGAAAATAAGACATCTTACGACATTGTCATATCCTGTCGAAGTTAAGGAAGATTTTTTTGTTTGTAGGAAGTATTCATGGAAAACAATCAGCGTTGTTTTAGAACGACACTCTGTCCGGAATAATTCAGCAGATTACTCTCATATGCTAGGTTACTTTTCTTTCTATAACCTCTTAATTCTGAATCCCTTAAAGGAAAACTTCGGCAAAAATAAAATTTAATATCCTTCGTCTTGCCAGACATCTAGCTCAGAGTTCAATCAGTATTTTTGGAGTATAATCAGTTTATTTTGTTCCGCTTTAGCTAAATAGAAGTGTGTTTAGAACATGTTGATTGAAGGGGGAACACTTCAATTTATCGTTAGTTTTTCTTTTCGTTATTTTTCGAAATGATGCGATCGTCAGTCAGTGCATCGGTGCCGGTGTGCCCGATTTGCGAGACAGAGATAAGAGTTGGTGCGGACTCGTACGTCACGACATGCCAACACGAATTTCACAAGAAGTGCATTAAGAATCATTTTAAGACGGACGACAAATGTCCCGTTTGTTTAGTGCCTTGCAGGCCGATTGGGCCGCAAACGCGTTCTAAGGGTTTGATCTTGGAATATATTTCGATAGAGCCATCAGGATCGGAAAGGAACCGACGTGGTAAAAGCACCAGCTACGAAGAGAGAACTGATGAAAACCATCCAAGCCGTGATGATCTGAGTAGTTGGTTGCATATGGAGCAAAGGTTGCTCACGTCTCTGTCAGAGAAATTGGTAGGTTTAGTTCAGAGTTCAGCAGAAGAAAGTTTTCAAGGACTGGTCGTTACCCCAGCCAATACGAATTCTAATGCAGATATTAGACCTAATTCGCCTTTGCACACTGGTCAAGGTCAAGGCAGGTTCCACGAAAGAAATAGAAGCAATCGAAACGAAAACGTAGGTTTAAACCAGGCAGGGTCACCCAATTCTCAAAGAAGTGTTGTACCCGATTTCAATAACCGGCCTGATAAGCTCGTACAGATCTTGAATGGGTGGAGAGTGAAGTACTCAGGATTCGGAGTCTCAGTGGACTACTTTATATATGGAGTTGAGGGCCTTACACACCAGATATTAGAAGGAAACTTCAATTCAATTCTTTTTGAAGGCAAAGCTTATGAGTTCTGTTGGCGGTACCGTGGTCCGTGAGGAGAATACAATGGGATTTCTTGTGTTCTGCTTTGCGAGTACAATTCCGCGAGGAAAGAGACGATGTAGACATAAAAGATCTAATTAGGAATAGGAAGCAAAAGACCAACGAATCTTTCGACAGCTATTGCGATAGTATATCTGTATTAGTTGATCAATTTGAAGATCCTTGACCCGCTCGTAAACCTGTTCGTGTCTTAGAGAATAACTTACGTCCAGAGATCAGGCATGAGATTCTCAATGTAGAGATTCAAAACGTGTCAGAGCTCAGAGAAACTTGCAGAAGACACGAGGTCTTCTTAGAGGAAGTGAAGAAGACTCAGGGATATACAAAGTCCAGCCCGTTCAGACGAGAAGTCTCAGAGATAGCTCATGATTCTGAAGAGCAAAGCGATTTTGCACCTGAAACAGAGTTGGGGATTGATGCATTTTCACTAGTTTGCTTGAACTGTCGGAAGGAGGGCCACAGATACCAGGACTGTTTAGCAGAACGAAAAGTTTTTGTTATGGCTGTGGAGTTCCCAACACATATAAGCCAAGTTGTGCTAGATGTGCATAAAACTCCAAAGACGGCACGTTGAGGTCTCCGTACAAACCGAGGTCGCCGAGTGCCTTAAGGAATCAAGCAACAACGACAGATTAACTGGGATATCGCGTAAAGTCGATAATCTGCTGCTTCATCAAAAGATTACTAAATTAAGGGAAATACAAACTGTACATAAAATTAATTATTTACCTGAACTACCTAAGCGCAGAACTCGTAGTTCAAGGCGTATAAAAACCTTTTGGCAAGGTGTAAAACGTTGTAAGCTCGGCCTAGATTATATTTGTGCCAATCCTCCTATAGCCAGGGATCCTCGACTGTTTACACCAGTTCGTCTAATGGATCCGCGTGAAAATGTTGCCTCTTCAGCCGCCACAGTGATCCCTCGATACCAGCGCCAATCACTTTCCCTCGTTTAAGGCGCATCGTGCGTAAAATTGGTAAAAAGTCACAAGTTCCCCAATTTCGGCAAGTGCCAGCCCCATACACATGGTTTTACTTATACACTGAGGGAAAACTTCTACTCATTTAATCTAAATTTACATTGTAAAAAGTTTATCTTAAATTAAAAATGAATTAAACTATGAATAGAATATAAAATAGTTCGCGAATCTTTAAAATTAAGGAGAATAAAATTAGAAAATGCAGATAAAACAAAATATTGAGCGGTTTCAAGTTTTGAAAATAAAAAAAAAATGTTTAGCGACGATAAGTAGGCGGACGATATTTATTAACGTTAGTCGGCATTCTCTTTCAGCCATCGCTCGGGAGATCGATCTTTCGTCGTTGGAAAATTTAACATGTGAGTTACAACAACAATATGAAGTGAATATTGTTCATTAATTGTGTTTTTGCCGCGTATTTAAATAAAAGTCGTCGCGCCACGCCTATAACATCCATATGATAGTTAAAATAAAATAGGTAAAAGTAAATTAAAAGCAAAAAAAATTAAAATAATTTAATCAAACTGCCTAAAACCCGAACGAACAAAACAGAATTAGTTTAAAAAAATAAAACATTGAACATATCTGAATTTGTTTCCTTTAAGTTAAATCTAGTTAAAAGCCTTAAAACGATGAATACTAAAAAAAAAAAAAAAAAAAAAAATATTGCACAAGAATTAAAATGAACTTTAGATTATAAAACGAATTAAAACATTTATAAAAATTTTTCCAAGAGACCAACAATGAAATTTACTTACAAATTTAAAATTTATTAAAATCTTAGTACTATCTCCTAACCTTAATTATAACTTAAAATGACTTAATTATTGTATTCTACTCTAGGGTTATATCTAAATATTATATTTGTTATTAGATTTATGCTATATTTTCTCCTTTCACTTGTTAGACTTAATATATCTTATTGAAATGTACGTGGAAGAAATAATGGAGTAATCCTTTCGCTTGAACTCGGCAGATGACTCTGCAGTCGTAAGGGTGTCGAAAGGGATCACTCGAACTAGGTTCGAAGGTAGTGATCACAGGTTGGGCGGGTTCAAAATGACGAAACAACACCTACGTTACTCCACCGAATTTCCCTTCTCTTCTCTTCTTGTAACTTTTTCCACTATCTCTTCTGGAATTATTTTTACTTTTCTCTGCCCAATTTCCGACATCTTTTCGTATGCCGTCGCAGGCACGCTCAATTTCTTGATTAATGATTATAAGCCAATGCAGATCTGAACGAGCAAGACCACCACCCCCAAAGCCGACGAGCTTGAGCCGGACCCTATAGCGTGCCCCCGCGAATTCAGATCTCGATCAAAACTGTGCTTTAGAATGTGGCACGTTACAGATGTCAACTGAAAGGCTAGTTTGCGTATAAATTAAATGGCGAAAAAGTTTATATTAACAAAACGTAGGTATTCCAAAAAAATTAATTGTGGGGATTACATTTTTTATAGATTAAATATTTTTTTAATGGATAAGTATTGCAAAACAAAACAATTGTGTACAATTGGACGCTTTGCAATATTTTTTTTTGTACATCGAACTACAGTAGTACAGTCTTTTGACAGGTGCAGGCGATCAATCGCCGTTTTTCTGTAAAATGATTTGAAGGTATACAAGTATATACCATAACCAAAAATTCTAATACTCGCCAATATATCAAAAATCTCTAAATTTCTTGGAGGTAAGGTTAAAACCATTAAAATTGAACAGGTTAGGCAATTTGATACATATAGAATATAAAAAGTTAATGCTCTAAAACATATGGGTAACGTATTTTAATTTAAAAATATAACTAATAGTCCTTGCCTAGGACTATAATTTGTACAAGTGTTTATTTTCAACTTTTGCTAGATTTAAATTCAAATTATTTTAAACTTTTGCTAGATTTAAATTCAAGATCATAAAAAAAAGAAAAGACAAAAACTGAAGTCTTTTTCGCGCCACAGAATTTACCAAATCGCTAAGGATTAATTTAATGAAACCCATTTTAAAAGATCACGAATTTATTTACGCTTCTTGTGTTTTAAATTTTCGTTTAAAATATAGTGAAATATACCTTATATTTAAAATTAACAAAATTCGCTCCCGACATGTCACACGCGAAATTTGTGGAATAAATAATTTTAGACAGCTTTTAAGTTTTTCTGTGAAAATGCCCAGTAACGAACCACTTTGGGGTTGTACGGCCTAACTCGCCGAGGTCGGGGCTCGTACAGAAATTTATAGTTCCGGGGCCCTCGTGTCCCCAAATACCAAGTGAAAAGAAAGGGAGAACTGGCAGTGGGTTTGTTGTGTTACCCTGTGATTTCATGCTAACCTGGATGCGTCAAGATCGGTTGTCTCGAACACGATCTTGGCCCATGTTCATGCTCGATACGCAAGCCTCGCTCTGCTACCCTGTTCTCTTCAAGAGTTTTACCTTGGCCCAAGCATCTGTTTGTTACCTCGTAACCTATGCTTGGTACTTCGGGGAAGTTCGTCTTTTGCTTGATGACTTGTCCTTATCAAGATCACATACCAAGAGCTTAACCCCTACTATCTAGTGGGAGTTCGGCCACAAGATTCTTGCTCCACTACTCCAACTTGTTGGTTCTTTTTTTGTGAGTTTTCTCCCTTCCAAGTGAATGACCGTGTTTCTTTTTTGCGCTCTCGTTTTGTGTCACTTTAACCATAAACCACAAGGGTTTCTCTTAAATATTTTACTTAAATATTTTACTTTGTGCTTAATAAAGATCCCGTTCACTTCGCGGGCATGCATTTATTCTATTTGTGCATTTAGTTCAACTTATTTTCACAATTTGAGTTGCGCTGCCAGTGTTTACTTGAGCTTATTTTCATATTCCTATTTGTTGGCGCCGTCGCGACAGCTAAACGTTAAGCTCACTCTCTTGCTCCTCCGCTCTCTCGGTGTAGCTGCACTTTTCTATGCTCTCCCTACGCAATGGTAACAGTGGTCAGTCCTTATAATGTCCGGTATTGTGTGCGCCTGTAAAAAGGTAAATGCGGCTAATGATTCATAGACTGCGGCATTGTGCATTTGGCATGCATTTGTGTTGTAGCTTAGACGGACCATTTAAAAAGAAACATAGGATTGCGTTACTGAAAGCGAAATTATGCCTTTTATGCGGCAAACCAAGAGCGGTCTTAAGGACATATTATCGAGTTTTCGCAAAAAAAAAATAATGATATGATCTTGGCGCTAGCTACTCAAATTAATAGCCTTAAGCTATTAAAAGAGTCTTCTTGGCGCAAAAAACCGCAACTGGTCTGCAGCAAAATGATAGATTTCTAAAACGCGTAGTTGGCTCTCAACAGTAGCCTCCCTCGGGTCAGCCATCGACCTCAGGATTGACTACCAGAATGTTGAGGTCGAGTGCAAACAATATATTATTGTATCCCCCAGGGTGTCAGGCCCGGACTACCGGCCGATATTAGCAATTCAGACAATGCATTGCATTGACGAAGGCAGATATTTGTTTCGCAGCTTTCCCCTGATCAGACATCGGATAATGTAATAGCCTTTATTCAAGGCAGAACTAAAGGGTTCGAAACGAAAGCAATATTCTTACTCTACGTTTGTAGCACCTGTCAAGATCAGTTATTTCTCCATATCAGGATAGATTTATGAAGCAAAGATCAACTACTACTAACCTTTTGGAGCTAACTTCCTTCATTATAAAGGGCTTCCATAACAACTTTCAGACAGACGTAATCTATACTGATTTCAGTAAAGCATTCGACTCTGTTAACCATTCTCTTCTTGTTCAGAAACTCGATTTAATGGGATTTCCGGTTGATCTTCTTAGATGGATCTCTAGTTATCGGAATGGTCGGACGCAAATGGCCCTTTTTAAAAATACTTTATCAAATGTTCTCAGGGTTACTTCTGGCGCCCCGCAAGGAAGCCATTTGGGACCCTTGTTGTTTACATTATTTATTAACGACCTGCCCAGAGTGCTGCCTAACTCCAGAGTACTTATGTACGTGGATGACGTCAAACTTGGCGTGCAATATAAGAACGCTTCTTGCTAGTCAGATTTACAAACAGATCTTAATAATTTTCAAACATGGTGCCGTGTTAACTTATTAAATTTAAACGGCTCTAAATGCAAGCTAATGACATTTTCTCGTGTCGTTCCCAAGTTTGCAACTTGCACGCTGAACTGTCGCTCTTTGGAAAGAATTGATATATTTGATGATTTGGGAGTCCGCCGGGATCCTAAACTTGACTTTATTGATCATATTTCGTGCATGGTAAATAAAGCCAGAGGTGTGCTTAGTTTCATTAAACGGCGGTCGAAAGAATTCAATGACCCCTATGTTACTAAATTGCTTTATATTTTTTTAGTTCGTCCTATCTTAGAATATGGATCTTGCGTTTGGAGCCCTTAGTATGGGGTCCACAGTAAACGCATTGAGCCAGTTCAAAAGAACTTTTTACTTTTCGCTTTACGCGGTTTAAACTGGGATACAAACCAGAGGTTACCCTATTATTCCAGTAGACTCCTACTAATCAACCTACCATCCTTATCTTCCCGAACTAAAAACTTTAAGTCCAACCCACTTAGCACGCATGCAAGAATACTGGCAGCACGCCAGTAGTCAACTCTTCGAATTTCTTTTCTATACTTTAATTTGTCGCGCCTACTAACACCTAACACGAACAAACACGTGCTTGGTGTCATATGGGTCACTTGAATGTACTGATCGTAGTGCATCAACGTCCAGAATTTAAGAATTGGCCTACACCGCCAGTCTGTCTTCCTTGGAGTAGACCCTGGAAATATTTTTGTTTTTCTCTGTAAAGGAGAAGAAGATGTCATCCGTCTCATGACTTTTATGTTTGTCCCTTATAAAAATAGTTAGTTAAATAAATTTTCAAGCGTTTTTATTACATACATTTTAAAATCCAACTCTCGTTTGCCGGTCAGCTGTTTTGATGGCAGTGGTGTAAAATTTCTTACAGATAGTGTTGCACAGTTCAACACAGAAAAGAGTTGCCGAGGTCGAGGAAAAATTTCCCTGCATATTACGCACGGTTTGTACAGAAGTTTAAGTGCTGTTTTTACCAAACACCATTTTTTTTATGAATATTAATAATAGTTCTCTGAATATAAGCACAAAATACAAATACAATTGCTCAAAATTAATATTCGGCATATTCCATCTGTTTTTTGGTACTCTGACAACCCTCATAATGTCCCTCTCAGTTCCAACTTTTTCGGTCGAATCTAGAACAAGGGCGGCGGATTTGCAATATTGCGGAAAGTTAGAATCAAAATGATTCTGAGCTGCAACCACAAACAAATTTTTTATAAATCAATTGAGCAACCTTTAGAAAATTCAGAAATGCAGTAATGTTCCTAAAAATCAGAGAAAGAAATACAATTTACATTTGCAATTTTCATAATCGCTTTGTAGTTTAAAATAAATAATTTCTGATTTTGCGGATCTGAGTCCGCCGGCCCAATAGTAGTTGGAAAGTTTCCGAGCGATTTCGCTCTGAAGTTAACAGAGACCTAACAGGGGAAAATACGAATCAGAGGGGATTTTTCAGAAGTGAAAACTATAACAGGTCTGGGAAATCCGAATCCGACTAAATTTTGCGGAAGTGGAAACTGGAACAGACCTGATAATTAAAAAAAAAAGTAATTGGCAAGACTTGAATTTAAGTGTTCTTTAAGGCTTCGGGTTTTATTAAATCAAAAGCTTGAGTTTGGTAAAAAAAAAAAAAAATAGAACATGTCAACAGACAAGTGGCAGCTATGGTTACGATATTTTAATTTGCGAGTCTTGCAAGTTCTTATCAGGTATAGGTCGCTGCCAACAAACATTCTAAATTTTTTTGTTATTTATTTTATTATTTGTTTATTTTGCCGAAAACCCAATTTAAGGTCATGTTTTGCAATTCAATATACAAAATCTTAAACAGATTCATAGTATTAACGATACGAAAAAGTTTTATTTGGTATTTTGGTATTAGTACCCTGAGCTTGCTTTTTTGCGTTGTATTTCAGCAGACGCAACTGATTATGGTTCAGCAAAGGTCGTCATACAAGTTTAGTCGGCGGCTCTTATCGGCTTCAGATTTTATTGAGTACTTTATCCAGGATAAGGGAAAAAAAAACCGAACTGAAGTTTTTTTACACAATAATATAATTAAATAGCATTAATCTCCATGTTACATACAAACAAGCAAATTTTAAAAATTTAAGACGCACACCGAAATGATCGGACTCTCAGGCGACAGCCTATTGAGAGCTGAAGGAAAATGTGAAATTAACCTGCAGATTGGAATGTGTAAGCTAAAGCTAAACAATGTTCTATATGTGCCAAAATTTAAAAGAAACTGTACGTCCGTGAGTCAAGCAGTACACACCCCCGGTGTAACTTTTGTAACAAATAGCGCGAGCGTCATGTAGAACCGTACAGGTCAGATAACTGTAAACAGAGCCGCCAACTTGTATTTGTTTTCGGGATCGCAAAAAAATGTTATGCTGCACATCAGTCCATCATAAAAGGTTGGTCATTTAAAAGCCTCATGGAAATTTGGCATTGGCAAAGGCTGATTTTTCAATCAAATCGCCGAGCAATACGTTCATGGTGAGCAAGGAGCAGGTGAAGCCATTCTCATTCCAGGCCGAGAATCGAGCGGAAGCATTAAGAACAAGTTCGATAGAAGGATCGGAGTACTTTCTTATATTTGTTGACGACAACGGTCGTTGCGGGGCGACAACGGTCGTTAGTACGTTAACCGAGACTTTGACGAATACTTGCGAGCAAACGGAAATACGAGGCACCTCACATTACCCCTTACACCTTAACAAAATGGTGTTGCAGAGCGTTTTAACCAGACTTTGGTTGAGATGTCAAGATGTTTACTCGTCTGGACTTTGCGAAGCATTATGAGCAGAGGCGGTAAACTCTGCGAGGTCTATATTAAACTGATCTCCCACAATTGCAGTGAGCCACATGACTCCAATGGAAGCGTGGACTGGTAATAATCCTTCGATTAATTACTTTAAAAGGTGTCCATGGAAGTTAATTCCAACCGAAGGGCACGGATGATAGGGTATTCAATGACAGCCAAGCCGTACAGGCTGTATGACCCTAAGAGGCGTTAATTAGCCGAGAAGAGAGACGTCCATTTCAATGGGAGAGAAAGCGGATCAATGCATGCCAGAAACAAGGCTAAACCGTTTGAATGGCAGTCGGCCGAGGAATCAACAAGTAGCGCTGGCGGCAGTGAAAGTGAGGAGATGGACAGAGGCGGTGTGGTCATTGATGAGAGAGAGTGCGGAGCGAAGCATGCTGAAAATGAGACCTTTTCGGTTGATTGGCCGTCGATCCAGGAAACACCACCTAGCTCTAGCGGAGAAGGTGGCATCACCGATGGCAGCGGCATCAAGGGTGAAGGCGGCGGCGAAGATGAAAAGATGAAAAGCGATGGCGTGGATACTGAAGGTAATGGCGGCTTGAATATGCAGCGTGTTGGCCCCGGCAAACCCAGTGTAGTACGAACGGGCAGATCCGGTCGCCCAAAGGAGCAGTTCAACACACTCGGAACCATGATTGCAATAGACATAACAATTCCTGAGACGTAGGGTGAGGCGATCAACGGCAAGTTTTCTACACAATGCAAGAAGCTATGAGTCGAATATTATTTAATATTATTATTATTATTATTATTAATTGTTTACGAATCAGACATAGGAAATCCCATAGCCCACAGCCCATAGGCTGTAAGTGGGTCTTCAGTATAAAGCGTGACGAAAATGGAAGGGTAGAAAGGTTCAAGGCTCGCCTAGTGGCATAAGGCTGTGCTGGACGATGTTGTGTAAACCTCAGCGAAACATTTGCACCAGTTTACCGGTCAAAAGGGTGCTATTACTGAAGAAAGCAATCTACGGACTAAAGCAGGCTAAAAGACTGTGGAAAACCTGAGTGGTGTCTTAAAGACATTAAGATTCCGTCCTTTGGAGGATGAGCCCTGCTTGTATATGCGTGATGGTGACGGTAATAGTGCACTAATCCTCGTTTACGTTGATGATCTCATTATAGAATGCCAGAAGAATACAGATTTGGTCAACATCAAGACGTCGATTTAAACGGTTTTTAAATGTGTTGGCAAAGAACCTGCATCTACAGGGTTACTATAATAACTTTCAGACAGATGTAATCTTTACTGATTTCAGTAAACCATTTGACTATGTTAACCATTCTTTCCTTTCTCTTTATCTTTATTTACCTGAATGACAGGACGCAAAAGGTCCTTTTAAAAAATAGCTTATTTAATGTTCTTAGGGTTCCTTCTGGCGTCCTGGAAGACATTTAGGTCCCTTGTTGTTTACATTATTTATTAGCGACCTGCCCAAAGTTCTGACTAACTCCAGAGTACATATAAACGCGGCTGATGTCAAACTTTGCGTTTAAACAAGGACGCTTCCTGCCAGTCTGATGTACAAACAGATCTTACTAATTTTGAAACTCTAAATGGAAGCTTATGACATTTTCCCGTGTCGTTCCCAGGCTTGCACTCTACACGCTGAACTGTCGCTCTTTGGAAAGAATTGCTATAGTTGATGATATGTGAGTCCGCCTAGATCCTAAACTTGACTATTGATCAATTTCATGCATGGTGAATAAGGCCAAAGATGTGCTTGGATTCATTAAACGGTGGTCGAAAGAATTCAATGACCGCTATGTTACAAAATCTCTTTATATTTCTTAAGTTCTCGTATCTTAGAGTATGGGGTCCACAGTAAACGCATTGAGTGGGTTCAAAAGAACTTTTTACTTTTCGCTTTACGCGGCTTAAACTGGAATGCAAAGCAGAGGTTACCCCCGTATTCCAGTAGACTTCTACTAATTAACTTTCCTTCCTTATCTAACTATAGAACCACGCTAGGCATTGCTTCCATTGACAACCTAATCCACGGTGACGTGGAAAGTGCTGACTTGTTGGGTCAGCTTAACTCTCACGTACCAAGTAGAAATACTATATCATATGTTACCTTAGTGTTGCGACTCGGTAGAACGTCTTTTGAATTGCTTGAAACCTATGTGCAAATTATAACGATCTATTCACATGACAAATATTTATTTTTTTATTTATTTATTTAGAAAATAGCAAATTACTGCCATTGAAGCCAAATCCTTGCCACTGACCGGATAAGGAGTAATATTTATTGATATGCCCCGACTCACATCAGGTGGTCAGAGGCAAGGATAGGTGTCTTAAAATAAATTGAGAATTGACATCTAAGGACAACTCCACATGTAACAAAAAATATAATTCATTATAAGACGAACATAAAACGCGGAAAGGGTCGTGCAGTTCGAAATTTGATTTACATAAAATTAGTGCGATCGGCCGAAAAAAACCGACGGTCTTGCAGGGACAGAGAAACTTAACTGACTTAACAAATAAGACAAAGAAATATATCCATTAAAAAATTTGTCAAGAAACTGTTTTTTCGAAAAATTGACATAGATTTGCATTTAGTGTTGTTAAGGAATAGCAAATTGTTGTTGCACCAGGACTGCATGTTGTTTATGTCAATTTGCAAAAGAAAGTGGGAGACTGAATTCGTCAACGGCAAACATAGTTTTACGTCATCAGCGTACATTAACACATGGGAGTTACGAACCCCATCGGGCAAGTAATTAATAAAGATGCCAAACAGGAGTGGGCCAAGGTGGCTCCCTTGCGGGACACCCGAAGTAACGTATATACGGTTTGAAAATGAACCCATAAAAACAACTTTTTGCGTTCGGTTCGATAAGTACGTAGCGATCCACTTGATCAGCAAAATAGGAAAGCCCAAAAGAGTCAGTTTTTTCAACAGCAGCTGGTGATTCACAGAATCAAAGGCTTTGCTGAAGTCTGTAAAGATAACGTCAGTTTGTGTGTTACATTTAAACGCATTTCTTATGATAGCACAAAACTCAAGAAGGTTTGTAGAAGTAGACCTGCGTTTCATAAAGCCATGCTGCGAGGGAGACATTATAGAGCCACATTGGTGTTGAAGCTGAGCAGTCACTAACAGTTCAAGTAATTTGGGAATTGCACTGAGCTTAGCAATCCCTCTGTAGTTTTCGATGTTGGATTTACTACCCTTTTTATGAAGGGGAATTATGAAGGATTCCTTCCAACATTCACGAAAAAACGCAAACTGAAGGGATAACTGATACAGCTTGGTGAGTGGTCCATAAAGCGCACTAGCACAATTTCTCAAAACACAGCTGGGTACCAGATCTGGACCAGAAGAGAAGGAAGGCTTGAGTGTTTTGAGAATCTGAAGAACATCATCTTCACTGATCGTGGGCATAAAAATGCAATTAGAGTGCGGAAGAGAATATGGATACGAAGAGGTTGTATCAAAACTAATAGCAGAATTTGTAGATTAAAAAAATTTTGCAAATAAGTTCGCGATGTCAGGCTCGTTAGAAGCGGACTCAGTGTTGAGATGAAGACAGGATGGAAAGATTTGAGATTTACGTTTAGAATTGACAAACGCGTAAAATTGCTTAGGATTCGCCTGAAACTCGTTTCTACACCGATTCAGGTAATAATTGTAGCACTCAGAATTATGCGTTATAAAATTATAGCGTGCTGTTAAGTATCTAGCACGATCGACTTGCAACCCGGTTTTACTGAACTTTTTAAAAAGTCTAGACTTAACGTTTTTCAAGTTGGAAAGTCGACGAGAAAACTAGGGAGGCTTATGTGAGACGTCAGGAGGAGAAAACGAAGGAACATACAAGTCAAAACCAGAGTATATGATATCATAAAAACGGTCAACCATGTTTGAGGGATCGTCAGAAGAAGAGTCCAAAAAAGTCCAATCGAAGATAAATATGTATTCAAGTCAGAGAAATTAGCTTTACGAAAGCAGCGAAAAGTTGCTGGCTCAGCTAAAGGACAAGGCAGTAATGGAGTCGATACTTCTAGAATAATCTCCAGAGTGGGATGATAAGCGTCTTCGGGGCTAGAGAGAGGGCTGATTCTAGAAATGTTGGCATTGGCAAACTCCGACGCAAAAATTAAATCGAGGACATTGTCACGACAGTTCCGTACATAATTTAGTTGTCCCAAGGAAAGGTCAATAAGGCCGTGAACAAGATCATGGGGTGCAGTGGGAATTAGAACATTGGAGTCCTGAGAGGGCATCCAAGATATGGACGAAAGGTTGAAATCTCCCATGACAATAAGCTGATCGTTAACACCAAGAGAGGAATGAATATTTTTAATTAAAGATAAATGATGTAAGTAAATATACGTGTCGGACCGGGGTGGAATATAGGAGCATGAGACATAAACAAAATAATCATGAACTTGAATGCGAACCGCAACAAACTCTAAATTGCAATCTATGTCACTTGTCGGAACCAGAATGGAAGGTAGATCGGACTTAACCACGATAAGAACACCGCCACCGATTCGCAATTGACGATCGCATCTATAAACGATATAGTTGCTTGCAAATAATTCGCTATCGGAGACAGAAAAGTTGAGCCACGTTTCAACAAATACAATGACATTGGCATCAAAAGAGGCACTATTGATGTGCAGTTTGCTAAGTTCGCCTAGTAAACTGCGAACTTTCTGATAGTGTAGGATAAATGAATCATTCAGTTTTTTGGAGTTCTAGCAGAGGGAATCAGAGGACCGCGAGCCCGAGGATTACTTTTATGAATAAATTCATGAACGATGGCATGTTCAGGCCATACAGAAGAATCAAGAACCCTGGCCAATAATGCATCAGAAAGTCCAATTTTTTAACGAAGATATTTCACGTCTTTGCTTAAAATTGAATTTTGAGACGGTAAATTCAGTATTAGAAACATTAAGGCGGGAAACAAAAACAAGTTTTTTGAGGGCAACTCCAGCAAGTGGGGCCGATCTCCTTTGGGCAACTCCAGAAATAGATGACGGTTGTGGTCCTGGGCTGGTTAATGGCAGCGCAGAGATTGTGACCGCCGGAGGTACCGCCGTCTGAGGAACCACCATCAGGGGAGCCGCAGCCGGGGGAACCACAGCTGGAGGAGCCACAGGATGAGCATCAGAAGCCAATGACGCGACATTGGAGGCAGCAGCATGCGACGTGGATGCCGGGTTGACGTTTATTAGCTCCAGAGCAGCAGACCCAGAAATAGGGGCTAATGATGGTTCATCAGCCAAGCTTTCGTCAACAGCCACGGCAAAATCAGAATTGTTCCGAGGGCTGAACTGCATAAGAGGGCACACAGGGTCTGGAATGAGCAAAGAATGAGCCAATGATTGAAACTCCAGGTGAGTTTGCCTCATGAAAACCCTCATATCGGATTTGATGTGAAGGCAACTCGGGCACGTCCAGTCCAATCCGGCGTGTTCACGTATACGATCAGCAATACGCGGGCCAATCTGTCCAAGATCGGCACATCCAGGGTGAGCAATGTTGTCGCAGAGCCAACAATAAACGGTGGCCTGCCGCGGAGTTATTTTGCCAGCGTTCGGACACTTAGTGGCACAACAGGTAGCCATATTTATTGGATATGATTATTAAAATAATAAACGCAGCCGTAAACAACCAAAACGGAGATAAAATTGTACAAATTTCGCGGCGAAAGAACCGATAAAAACAAAAGCGAGAAAAAGCTATTATTTGGGCACCGAAAATTAACTAGTTTGTGTGATGGTAGTGCAATGCAGAATAGCTTGCGCCAACAACAAAACTAACGCGATTAAGAGATAAGCTGTAAACGCACTTTGCACGAAAGGAAGGCAAAGCAAAAAGATAATAAAAGCAAAACCAAATAAGTTTTGCAAGGTTAAAAGTCACTGTCTTTGTTTAATTTGATCCAATTGTTTAGGCTGATGAAGATCACATAAACACTGATCGCATGCCAAAAATTTGGGCTTATAGGGATAAGATATCACTATGAAAACTTGAAAATACAGGGAGCGCGAAGTGAAGCACGACTAACTCAAAAGCTTGCTCAGTAGAACTGAGATAGCTAGCCTCCCAAACTCAGAACTTTAATCCTTACTTATTTTCCACTTCCTCTTATTTTTTTTCTATACTTTCATTTGTCGCGCCTATTAAAAGTATGTTTGGTGTGTTATATATCGTTTATAACCGGTTAAAAAAGCTTGCCGTATGAATTAATAGTTTTCGGGGCTAGTACCTATTTATGACCTATGTTGCCGGCTGCAGTCGTTTGGCGACGAGCGACTTGACTAGCCGTCAAAAAGCTAGCGATCTGCCTTTGCCGACCAGGCTAAAAAGATCTGGCTGCGCTAGCACTCGTGCTGCGTATCGACCGACTCCGATCTGCCGATCCGCCTGTTGAGAGCTCCCAGCTCTGACACGCACACCGCGTGGACGGGATGCATGCAGCGGGCACAATTGAGAGAGACGGATCAGGCTATGCGCGGGAACCACATTGCGCATCGGTCAAAACCCGGCGGTGGTTCCGGCGGAATCGCAGCAGCTGGCACAGCTATAGGAACTGAATGAAGCTGGGCGCGGAAGCTAACTAGCAGGCGGTGAAAAGGAGGGGGGTGGCTCCAACCTAAAGCACTCGATAAATAAAAACACGGAAGAAACTATTTTCGGGGTATTGCGCGACGTGCGGTCTTTATTGTTAGAAGTAGGAATTATAACTAACATACAAGAAGACTTAAAACTAGCTTCGGAGAGCGGATTGGAAGCTCTATGGACCGAAAGTCCAAAGGAAGAGGGAGAGAGAGCGAGGGTGTACGGGATTACACTGCCTCTGGGAATTAAACGCCCTTTTGGCGTGAACATTCTCCCCCCCCTTGCGAGGATACGCAGCAAGAATATCAGGAAGCTCGGGAAAGCGTTGGATACCCTGAGCGCTCGTCGATATGTAGAAGAGTGTGGTGATCCTGACCACACGACTGGCATCGGTCGTCACTGCGACAAGATCCCGTGGAATGGTGGTGGGCCAAGCAATTGACGCAGTACTTCTTCTCGATAACAGCCTGGAGCCGTTTCTTAGTGCTAAGACGAAGAAAACGGTGGCACTTCCGAAGAGGATGGTTCCCTTGGCAGACTCGGCATGGGTAGGACAAAATACCTCGGGAACGTCTGCATTTGTACTCGTCGTATGGAACCCTGTAATTGCTTGAATCGGGAGAAGTCGTAACTCGTGTGGAGAACGAGGAAACATTTCGGATAGGTGCGGATATTTGCCTTGCAGTATCAGGAGGACTCGGAACACTGGAGGAACAGTTGCTGGGATGCAACAAAGTGTGATGCCGACCGTGACACGTGAAACATTTGTGGACACTTGTGCATTTATGGAGTTGATGCCCGTTTGCAAAGCAATTTAAGCACAACTGCTTCTTTTTGATGAAGGAGGTACGATCCTCTATCGTCACCTGGAGAAAGCGTGGACATTTACGCACTGGGTGGTTCTCTTTCGAACATAAATCGCACCTTTTGGATATTGGAACGATTCTAGTACTGAAGGATTTCAGTACTCGTGGTGACACATTGGAGGGTGCCGGTTTGGACGGATGGAGGCGCACCGAAGAAGGTTTGATAGAATCTATAGTTTCTAGAGTTCTATAGCGCTCAGTCAGAAAAGAATCAAGTTCTAACCACGTAGGAATTTCGGTTTTGTTCGGTAAGGATTGCTCCCATAATGAGAGCGTCAGCTTTGGAAGCTTCGTTGAACACAAATAAACCAATAGACAGTCCCAATTATCCGTAGGAAGGCCGGAATTATTAAGGGACGTGAGACAATTTTGAATTGTACTTTGCAGCTCCTTCAAGGCTGCCGAAGATTCGTGTACGATGGACTGCATGTTAAGCAATTTCTTCAGTTGGCTGTTCACCAACGCACGTTTATTTTCGAAACGCTCAGAAAGGTTTTCCCAGGCTGAGCGGAAACCATCGTTGGTGAGTGGCGAATTGGAAACTATGGAATTAGCTTCACCACTTGTCTTGGCCTTTAAATAGAACAACTTTTCAACAGGGGTCAGCGCTGGATTGTCAATATAGACCGCTGTGAAAAGGTCTCGGAAAGTCGGCCAGCGAATATAATCGCCTGAAAAAACTTCCGTATCGCAAGGAGGAAGGCGACAGCCAGACGGAAAGGAATTTTGGGCCGCAGGGGATTGGACTTGAGCTGCTTTGGAAGAGATCGCATCGATCTGTTCCATGAGCTGGGCGGCACACCTCTCGTAGACAAAATAGGAATATTCGTATTTTGCCTTAAGAGTAGGAACGGTGTCCGCCGCGCCCTCTATGCCAACTGAAATTAGCTCGGAACAAGCTTCGTACTCTTTCTCGACCTTGTCCCATAGAGCCCGGACTTGGTCGAGATGAATTTGGCAGGTATACTTGGATGGACTGGGTGCTGCTGGATTGCAGAATCTGGATTCGAAATTACTCAGACGGTCACAGGTCATCGTAAATTTATTTAGAATTGTTGGAGTCATATTGGAGAAATTTTTATTTGGAATTACTGGACTGGATTTAACAATAAATGTTTGTCGAATTATTTTTAAAGTCGAAGCTAGGTTTGGAATTTAGGAACCAAGCGGAATAATTTAAATAATTTATTTTTATTATTTTTTTTTTTTATTGCGGAAATGTGGAATTTAACTGAATAATATTAACTCAGTCGGAAACATATACGGTCACACTAACGCGGATTTGGAAGCGCACTTAAATTTGTAACTGAATTAGTTCTTTGAAAGATTATAAAAAAATAATTTACAAATTATTTTCTGTGGGTGGACTTTTTCAGTTGACCGCTGCTGTATTTGGCGCGGTACTGTTTACAAAGATAAGGCGTGCGTGTGAATCTGCTTGTACATTAGCCGTATGTCAAGGCAGAATAGCGGAGACAATGAGAGGCGGAAAAAATTGCCAAAAATCGGAGCGTCGACTTGCCGACGATTATATATGTAATTGCAGTGTGTATATGTTTAGTCGAATGTAGTTCAGCTCAGGATAGAGCAAAGGGGAATGCATAAATAAAAAACAAATTAAGGCGGCGTTTCTGTGCCGTGGATTTTTGATATATTTATTCGTAGTAGCTGTGGACTGTAATTGTAGAATATTTAAGTTTTATGTTCTGGAATTATTAACAATATAATATATAATACATTCAATAAGAACAATTTGAATTTATTTTTGCTATGTAAATAACTTAAATACCGTGCCGGTATATTTGGGATTTAATATATTTAATTATTTTGTTTAAATTGCTGGTGGCAATTATAGATTAGTGGAGTGGACTGTATTGGAAGTATGTAGGAGCATATATGTGTGTATGTAGGTGGAAATAAATGCAAGCGGAACACAGTGAACGAAGAGAAATTAGGAATTGGAAGTTTCACTGTGGCTTATGGCATATATTTAAACACACGGATAAATATGCGGAAATTAATTTTATTTGGAATCGGAAGCTGCCGTAGTGTCGGATCAATCGGACTTGGATTTTAGACAATAATCATACAGAGAAGTTAGGCGAACTGAGTTTCGCAAAACTAAACTGTATGACCGGCAGCAAATGTAAATATTACTTATCTTGTGCGGTGTTAAAGCCACCGAAGCTGCTGGGGATGGAATTATCCGGCTCTGATGGACCATGAAAAGGAGGGGGGTGGCTCCAACCTAAAGCACTCGATAAATAAAAACACGGAAGAAACTATTTTCGGGGTATTGCGCGACGTGCGGTCTTTATTGTTAGAAGTAGGAATTATAACTAACATACAAGAAGACTTAAAACTAGCTTCGGAGAGCGGATTGGAAGCTCTATGGACCGAAAGTCCAAAGGAAGAGGGAGAGAGAGCGAGGGTGTACGGGATTACACTGCCTCTGGGAATTAAACGCCCTTTTGGCGTGAACAGGCGGTTTACCAGATTTACGCGACTGACCAAGCTTAAGAGAGACTCCGGCTGGACGCGGAGGTTTGCTAAGGGTCTAACACAGCTGACACCGGATTCACGCGGCTAGCCAAACGAAAAAGAGGTCTTCGGCTGGACACGGTTTGTTTCGCAATGGTCGAGTAAAAGGGGGAGCGGGGAGAAAAGATGGGCTCGGCTGCTGCGAGTTTTCGCGGATCGTAATGCCAAAAGGCGAAACTCAAGAGCCGAAGGGGGAGAGGAGAGGAGCGAAAAACCGTGAGACAAAAAAGTGATTTCACGAGTCAGAATGTATATATATATTGATAATTTCACTTTATTGTTTTCACTAAATCCCTACTACTGCTCTTACAGTATTATCTTAACTTATGGTTGTCGAGTTGATCGGATGAGTTGGGGGCGTGGCGTGGCCTTTGGTTTGGATTCTTTATCGAATATTCGATGGCAAAAAGGCCAGAGTTACGGGTGTGAGTTTCGGGTTGTCTTTTTAAGTAGTAATTAGCAATTTCAAGGAAATGGGCGGCTTCTGTGTGGGGTGCTTACTTCTAGAAACTATCCTCCTATGCTTAGCCTAAATGTCCCAAAGACCCAAAACTTATTATTAAAGGGGGAAACCTATACCAGCGAAGAAGTATAAATGCACGATTATCCGATTAGTTTGAGATTGAGTTTATGAAACGAGCATGCATTGCTATGGGAAAAAATATATATTTAACACACTTCTTCAATGCAATTACGTTATTAAGGATTCTAGTACAAGTTTATCATTTTATCAAATTTATTGTGCATTTGCAGTCATTACATTTGTAGAAGCATATTTCAAAATGATCAAAACGTCGTTTACAATCTTACGAATAAGCTGACCTATTATATCTACATATTTTGTCCAAGCGTGATTCACGATGTCGAACCACCAGCGAGGAAAAAAACTGTCGTCGTCGTGTCGCCATCCCAATCGGCGTAACCAGCCAACGCCTGTCATATATTTTTGTAGTGCAGCTTTTAATTCAAAGTAGACGCGAGGTAAGGCACATGCTTGACTCCTGCTAAATGCTCTCTGTGTTTACTCTCCGACTACTGTTTGGTATTCTGTCTCGTCCAACTTTGCGAATTGCTCATCACACGAAACCTGATACCCTAGACCTATGGGGGTAGATGCAGGTTCTATGCCAACACATTTAAAAACCGTTTATATCGACGTCTTGATGTTAACCAAATCTGTATTCTTCTGGCATTCTATAATGAGATCATCAACGTAAACGAGGATTAGTGCACTATTACCGTCACCATCACGCTTATACAAGCAGGGCTCATCCTCCAAAGGACGGAATCTTAATGTCTTTAAGACACCACTCAGGTTTTCCACAGTCTTTTAGCCTGCTTTAGTCCGTAGATTGCTTTCTTCAGTAATAGCACCCTTTTGACCGGTAAACTGGTGCAAATGTTTCGCTGAGGTTTACACAACATCGTCCAGCACAGCCTTATGCCACTAGGCGAGCCTTGAACCTTTCTACCCTTCCATTTTCGTCACGCTTTATACTGAAGACCCACTTACAGCCTATGGGCTTCTGGCTGCTAGGTAAATCTGGGATTTCCTATGTCTGATTCGTAAACAATTAATAATAATAATAATAATAATATTAAATAATATTCGACTCATAGCTTCTTGCATTGTGTAGAAAACGTGCCGTTGATCGCCTCACCCTACGTCTCAGGAATTGTTATGTCTATTGCAATCATGGTTCCGAGTGTGTTGAACTGCTCCTTTGGGCGACCGGATCTGCCCGTTCGTACTACACTGGGTTTGCCGGGGCCAACACGCTGCATATTCAAGCCGCCATTACCTTCAGTATCCACGCCATCGCTTTTCATCTTTTCATCTTCGCCGCCGCCTTCACCCTTGATGCCGCTGCCATCGGTGATGCCACCTTCTCCGCTAGAGCTAGGTGGTGTTTCCTGGATCGACGGCCAATCAACCGAAAAGGTCTCATTTTCAGCATGCTTCGCTCCGCACTCTCTCTCATCAATGACCACACCGCCTCTGTCCATCTCCTCACTTTCACTGCCGCCAGCGCTACTTGTTGATTCCTCGGCCGACTGCCATTCAAACGGTTTAGCCTTGTTTCTGGCATGCATTGATCCGCTTTCTCTCCCATTGAAATGGACGTCTCTCTTCTCGGCTAATTAACGCCTCTTAGGGTCATACAGCCTGTACGGCTTGGCTGTCATTGAATACCCTATCATCCGTGCCCTTCGGTTGGAATTAACTTCCATGGACACCTTTTAAAGTAATTAATCGAAGGATTATTACCAGTCCACGCTTCCATTGGAGTCATGTGGCTCACTGCAATTGTGGGAGATCAGTTTAATATAGACCTCGCAGAGTTTACCGCCTCTGCTCATAATGCTTCGCAAAGTCCAGACGAGTAAACATCTTGACATCTCAACCAAAGTCTGGTTAAAACGCTCTGCAACACCATTTTGTTAAGGTGTAAGGGGTAATGTGAGGTGCCTCGTATTTCCGTTTGCTCGCAAGTATTCGTCAAAGTCTCGGTTAACGTACTAACGACCGTTGTCGCCCCGCAACGACCGTTGTCGTCAACAAATATAAGAAAGTACTCCGATCCTTCTATCGAACTTGTTCTTAATGCTTCCGCTCGATTCTCGGCCTGGAATGAGAATGGCTTCACCTGCTCCTTGCTCACCATGAACGTATTGCTCGGCGATTTGATTGAAAAATCAGCCTTTGCCAATGCCAAATTTCCATGAGGCTTTTAAATGACCAACCTTTTATGATGGACTGATGTGCAGCATAACATTTTTTTGCGATCCCGAAAACAAATACAAGTTGGCGGCTCTGTTTACAGTTATCTGACCTGTACGGTTCTACATGACGCTCGCACTATTTGTTACAAAAGTTACACCGGGGGTGTGTACTGCTTGACTCACGGACGTACAGTTTCTTTTAAATTTTGGCACATATAGAACATTGTTTAGCTTTAGCTTACACATTCCGATCTGCAGGTTAATTTCACATTTTCCTTCAGCTCTCAATAGGCTGTCGCCTGAGAGTCCGATCATTTCGGTGTGCGTCTTAAATTTTTAAAATTTGCTTGTTTGTATGTAACATGGAGATTAATGCTATTTAATTATATTATTGTGAAAAAAACTTCAGTTCGGTTTTTTTTTCCCTTATCCTGGATAAAGTACTCAATAAAATCTGAAGCCGATAAGAGCCACCGACTAAACTTGTATGACGACCTTTGCTGAACCATAATCAGTTGCGTCTGCTGAAATACAACGCAAAAAAGCAAGCTCAGGGTACTAATACCAAAATACCAAATAAAACTTTTTCGTATCGTTAATACTATGAATCTGTTTAAGATTTTGTATATTGAATTGCAAAACATGACCTTAAATTGGGTTTTCGGCAAAATAAACAAATAATATAAGAACTTGCAAGACTCGCAATATGCCCATATTGTTAGGGCACCTAGTATGAAAAGTAGCAAAAGACAAAATATTCTTGCTGGGCCGAAATCAAATGATCGCACACATGCACCCGTGTACGTGAATGCATGTACACGCATACATATAAAGAAGCATTCAAGCGCAAGACAACCTTCTCAAGATCCGCCACTCTGCGACTGAGCTCTCGAAATCAGTGTGCGAGCATAAGAATGAGAGAGCGAAAAATCCGAGCGCACACGAAGCTATGCGGCCTGCCGCTAACAGCCCGAAGAGCGCACCCGAAGCCTCGGGGCCTGTCGCGAACAGCTCTGGGGCCTGTCGCTAAGAAATTTTTGGTTCCATTTTCGTTGTATGAAATGGGTAGTCTATATGTTGTATGGTTAGTGGTAATATGCAGGGAAATTTTTCCTCGACCTCGGCAACTCTTTTCTGTGTTGAACTGTACAACACTATCTGTAAGAAATTTTACACCACTGCCATCAAAACAGCTGACCGGCAAACGAAAGTTGGATTTTAAAATGTATGTAATAAAAACGCTTGAAAATTTATTTAACTAACTATTTTTATAAGCGACAAACATAAAAGTCATGAGACGGATGACATCTTCTTCTCCTTTACAGAGAAAAACAAAAATATTTCCAGGGGCTACTCCAAGGAAGACAGACTGGCGGTGTAGGCCAATTCTTAAATTCTGGACGTTGCTGCACTACGATCAGTACATTCAAGTGACCCATATGACACCAAGCACGTGCTTGTTCGTGTTAGGTGTTAGTAGGCGCGACAAATTAAAGTATAGAAAAGAAATTCGAAGAGTTGACTACTGGCGTGCTGCCAGTATTCTTGCATGCGTGCTAAGTGGGTTGGACTTAAAGTTTTTAGTTCGGGAAGGGTATCTACGTTAGACGTTATTATGTACAAGTCGTTATAGTTTGCACATAAGACCCTAAAGGGTTCATGCAATTCAAAGGACGTTCTACAGTGGCGCAAAACTAAGGGAATATAAGATCTAGTATTTCTACTTGGTACGTGAAAGTTAAGCTGACCCAAAAGGTCAGCACTTTCAACGTCACCTTGGATAAGGTTGTAAATAAAGGTAATGCCTAGCATAGTTCTACGATTAGATAAGGATGGTATGTTGATTAGTAGGAGTCTGCTGTAATAAAAGGGTAACCTCTGATATGCATCCCAGTTTAAACCGCGTAAAGCGAAAAGTAAAAAGTTCTTTAGAACCGACTCAAAGCGTTTACTGTGGACCCCATACTGAAGGCTCCACATGCAAGATCCATATTCTAAGATAGGACGAACTAAAGAAATGTAAAGAGACTTAGTAACATAGGGGTCATTGAATTCTTTCGACCACCGTTTAATGAAACTAAGCACACCTCTGGCTTTATTTACCATGCACGAAATATGATCAATAAAGTCAAGTTTAGGATCCCGGCGGACTCCCAAATCATCAAATATATCAATTCTTTCCAAAGAGCGACAGTTCAGCGTGCAAGTTGCAAGCTTGGGAACGACACGAGAAAATGTCATTAGCTTGCATTTAGAGCCGTTTAAATTTAATAAGTTAACACGGCACCATGTTTGAAAATGATTAAGATCTGTTTGTAAATCTGACTAGCAAGAAGCGTTCTTATATTGCACGCCAAGTTTGACGTCATCCACGTAAGTAAGTACTCTGGAGTTAGGCAGAACTCTGGGCAGGTCGTTAATAAATAATGTAAACAACAAGGGTCCCAAATGGCTTCCTTGTGGGACGCCAGAAGTAACCCTGAGAACATTTGATAAAGTATTTTTAAAAAGGGCCATTTGCGTCCGACTATTCATCGGTTCATCCATCTAAGAAGATCAACCGGAAATCCCATTTAATCGAGTTTCCGAACAAGAAGAGAATGGTTAACAGAGTCGAATGCTTTACTGAAATCAGTATAGATTACGTCTGTCTGAAAGTTGTAATGGAAGCCTTTATAATGAAGAAAGTGAGCTCCAAAAGATTAGTAGTAGTTGATCTTCGCTTTATAAATCCATGCTGACATGGAGAAATTATTGAACTGCAAAGGTGCTGCAAAAGTGGAGTAATGATATTTTCGAAAAGTTTTGGGATGGCCGACGGCTTAGAGATTCCTCTGTAGTTGTTGGCATTCAATTTGCTACCTTTTTTGTGGAGAAGAATGACAAACGACTCCTTCCAAATAAGGGGAAAGTGGGAGGTTTCTAAGGATAAGGTAAACAATTTCAGAAGGGGATTGCAGAGGGCGTCGGCACAATACCTGAGCACACAGCCAGGTATTCCGTCGGGACCTGGCGAATAAAGTGGCTTAACACGGAAAAGATCTGAATGAATAGAGCTTTCGTTAAAACTAGGACTGAATATTAAGTTCGATTTGGGAATGATGTAAGAATAAGTCTGATTTGGGTCTGTGGTGTTTGAATATGTGGTTATAAAAAACTGCGCAAATCGGCTATTGTCTGATCATTATTTGTATTTTAACTGAGAGCGAGGACGGAGTAACTGGCTTACGTTTAGTGTTAACAAAATTATAGAACTGTTTTGGGTCCTGAGAAAACTGGGCCCTACAACGAGCAAGATAATTTTTGTAACCCTGCGCGTTCAACACGGTGAAGCTTAACCGAGCCGATAAATAAAATGATACAGCAGATTGAGAACCGGTGCGTTTAAATTTGGAATACAGCCTAGACTTTTTGTTTTTAAGGCGACTCAACTCCTTAGTAAACCCAGGAGCCTTATTTGAGGTTGACGGGTTGACACATTCAGTAAAACATAAATTCAAGGCACTGTAAAAAATATCCACGGCTTCTGCCATGTCAGTGCAGATGTATAGATCGGACCAATTAAAATCAGATATAAGATTATTCAGCCGCTCGAAGTCCGCCTTGCGAAAACAAGGACTTTTTTGGCTGGACGATTAGATATATTCTGTAAGTCGACCCCAACGTCGAGGGTCACATCGAAAGTAGGATGATAGGAATCTTCGGGTAGCTTCAGCTGTGCCACCCTGGCTAAACTAACTCTCGCAGGATCTGAAACAAAACAGAGATCAAGCAAGCGCTCTAAAGAGTTTCGTACATGGTTGACTTGAGACAGCGAAATGTCAAACAAGCCAGCAATAAAATCATGCTGTGTTGTGGTTAAAAGTGCGTTTGTGGAATTATTTGAGGACCAAATAGCCCCTGGGATATTAAAATCACCAAGAACTACTAAGTGGTCCCTATCCGAAAGCCGATTGGAGACCATCTGGATAGCGGAAAGATGGTTCCAATAAATAGGAAGTTCCGACAAGGGAGGAATGTAGGAACAAGTAATGAAAATGGAGCTACCATTGACTGATAGCTTCACACAAAGCAATTCAACATCGTTGCACTCCTCAAAAGTTAATAATTCAGACGTGAGGCTGGAGTCCACCGCTATGAGGAAACCCCCTTCCGTCTGATAGGCCGATCCACTCGGTAAACCGTGAACGCAGCTGGAAAAACTTCGGAGCTCAAAATCTCCGGCTTTAACCAGGTTTCTGTGAACACGATAATCTGAGAAGCAAACGAAAGACTATCAGAATACAAATTGGGAAGCTTACTACGTAAACCTCTTGCATTCTGATAGGAGATGAAGAGGGAGTCTGTTAGTTTTTTGGAGTGGGAGTCGTAGAGGGCGCAGTGGTTTGGTCAGGCCTGGGAAGACTTATTCCTACAGGCCGCCGTTTCTTCTTCTTAGGCTCAAACTCTTTGACGACAATATACTCTGGCCAGAATTTGGTAGAGCATATTGTGTCAAACAGCTCGTTTGGGACATTTATCTTGAAAGATGAAATGTCCCTAGCATAGGAAAATTTAAATTTCTCCACCTTAATTTTTTCGGCTTTGGTTTTGCCTTGAATAAAGGCTATTACATCTTCCGATGTCTGAGAAGGGGAAAGCCGCGAAACAAATATCTGTTTCGTAGGTGGGACAACAGTAAGAGCTTTCGGCAATGCAGACGCATTGCCTGGATTGCCAATGTCGGCCGGTAATCCGGGCCTGACGCCCTGAGGAGATACATTGATGGGGGTCTGAGGGGTCGCAATTTGCGATCCACCAGGGGACAAAAGGGAAATCACCGGCACCGTCCCTCCAGCGGCACATTCGGGTACCGAATTATTTTTCGCACTCGACCTCAGAATTCTCGGATTTAATCCTGAGGTCGATGGCTGATCCGATGGAGGCTGCTGTTGAGAACCCACTGCTGGTTTAAAGGATCCGTCAATATGTTGCAGACCAGTGGCAGTTTTTTTCCGCCTAGGGGACTCATTTAATAGCTTAAGGCTATTAAATTGAGTATCCAGCGCTAAGATCATATCATGAGTTTTGCGAAAACTCGATAATATGTCTTTAAAACCGCTCTTGGTTTGCCGCATAAACGACATCATCTCAATTTCAACTTCGCGACAGGCATCACAGCAGTAACGCAAACCGATGTTTCGTCTCAGATCGTCTACCGTCCGCGCTACAACACCAATGCACTTGGCATGCACAATGTTGTCGCACAGCCAGCAGCCGATCGAGAAATCATTAGCCGCAATTACCTTCTTGCAGGTTTTAACAGCGCAGACAATAACGGACATTATAAAGTCTTACCACTGTACCTTTACGGGAAGATAAGAGATAGTGCAGCTGCACAGAGAACAGGAGAGAGAGAGAGCGGGTGAGCGGGTGAGCGTGGGAGCAAAAGCTTGCAAGATTATCGTTTAGCTGCTAAACGAAGAAGGCACAAACAGGAATACAAAAGTAAGCACAAGCAAAACACTGGCAGCTTAACTGAAATTGTGAAAATAATTAAATTAAATGCACAATTCAGGAAAGCTGCATGCACGCGAAGTGAACGGGAATTTTATTAAACACAAGGTAGAAGATTTAAGTAAAACCCCGGTCGTTTTTAAGTAAAACTTTCACAAAACGAGAACGCAAGAAAAAAACACATCCGTTCACTTGGAAGAGAGAAAAGCTATTCAAAGCCAAATGATAAATTAACTGTCGTTTAACGCGTAATAACTGACATCTGCATGAGTTTTCCAATATTTCTTGTCGACCATTTCTAGCAATGCCTTCTAAAACAGATGACTGCGATTTCAATATTAAAAATTTACTTATTACCGCCAAGAATGCTTGTACCTTTGGTTTTATGCAGTGAATCAGTACCCTATTAACGTCCTTTGCTTGGAAACTATAGGGGGTCAAAATTTGATCAGCCCCTAATTCACAAAACTCTTGGAAAAAAAACGCAGCGGCCAGCTGAATTTTTTTGGGAACGAAGGGGACCCAAGGAAAGGTGAAATTTAATGAAAAATCTCTCAAACAACAAGGGGAATCCGCTTATGTTAAAGGGAAATCCGAAAATGTTATCAAATTCACTTCCGAGTGGAAATTGAAACCGGTCTGTATATGTTTTTTTACAAAAAAAATATTTTTCATTCAATAAATGACAATATTGCTAATAAACAAAAATTTAATTTCTGAAGCTTTATTAAAAAATATATTTTTTACTTTGATACCTTATAAAGAAGCGAAGTAGGCGAGGCACATTGTTCTATAAATATATATATTCTGGACGTTGATGCACTATGATCAGTAAATTCAAGTGGCCCTTTTATTTGCTTGCGTGCGTGCTAAATAAGTTAGAATTAAACTTTTTAGTTTGAAAAGACTATCTACATTTGATGTTATTATATACAAATCGTTATAATTTGCAAAGGGTCCATGTTATTCAAAAGACGTTCTACCGAGTCGCAACACCAAGGGAAGATATGTAACACACAAACTGACGTTAACTGAGAATCACCAGCTGCTGTTGAAAAAACTCACTCTCTTGGGCTTCCCTATTTTGTTGATCAATTGGATCGCTACGTACTTATCGAACCGAACGCAAAAATTTGCTTTTATGGGTTTATTTTCAAACCGTAAACACGTTACTTCGGGTGTCCCGAAAGGGAGAAACCTTGGTCCATTCCTGTTTGGCATCTTTATTTACGACTTGCCCGATGTGGTTCGTAACTCTTATGTGTTAATGTACGCTGATGACGTAAAACTATGTTTGCCACTGACGAATTCAGTCTCCCACTCACTTTTTTCAAATTGACATAAACAACATGCAGTCCTGGTGCAACAACAATTTGCTATTCCTTAACAACACTAAATGCAAATGTATGTCATTCTTTCGTAAAAACGGTTTCTTGACAAATTATTCCTTAGGGACAAGTAATCTTGAGCGCATCTTTTCAGTAAATGACCTTGGAGTTCTGTTTAACCATACCTTAAACTTCACCGACCATATTGGCTTAATCGTCGGTAGAGCCGAAGGGGTTTTTGCCTTCGTTAAGCGCTGGTCGAAGGAGTTTGATGATCCCTACACCAGCAAACTCCTTTATGTCTCTCTCGTCTGTCCAATATTGGAATACTGTTCTGAGTCTCGCTTAAGGATCGTCGGACCTGCCACGGAATGATGTTCCTTCACAAACTCATTACTGGATACATGTCTTCGTCTTATTTCTTAAGTCAATTAAGTTTCTCTGTCCCTGCAAGACCGTCGGTTTTTTCGGCCGATCGCACTAAGTTTATGTAAATCAAATTTCGAGTTGCATGACCCTTCTTATAATGAATTATATTTTTTGTTACATGTTGAATTGTCCTAAGATGTCAATTCACAATTTATATTAAGACACTTATCCTTGCCTCTGACCACCTGATGTGAGTTGGAGCATATCATTAAAAAATACTCCTTATCCGATCAGTGGTAAGGATTTGGATACAATGGCAGTAATTTGCTATTTTTCTGAATAAATAAAAAATAAATTTTGGATATCTTATAGCGTTAGTTCAACATATTTCAAAGATTTTCAGAATTAGCCGCGGTCTCCTTATCTTTCAATTGTTTTTCAACCTTTCAACCTGCGCATATTGTGTAATCTAGATTTCAGTTGACGGAATATTAATTACGACAGTCGGTGCCGAAGCTACCTTCGAAGTGAAAACATCTTATTTTCCTTCGCATTCCATAAATTTACCAATTTTTATACCCTTGCAGGGTATTATAATTTCAGTCAGAAGTTTGCAACGCAGTGACGGAGACATTTCCGACCCTATAAAGTATATATATTCTTGGTCAGCATCAATAGCCGAGTCGGTCTAGCCATGTCCGTCTGTCCGTCTGTCCGTCTGTCCTTCTGTCCGTCTGTCCGTCTGTCAGATTATACGCAAACTAGTCCCTCAGTTTTGAAGTATCTGAATAAAACTTTGCAGATAGTCTTCTATATATATCTTCATATAATTTAAGATATGGCCATTTTATATTATTCTAGAATTTCGGTTTCAATTTGATCAAAATCGAACAACTATATCATATAGCTGCCATAGGAATGTTTGAGAAATATTACGTATACGTAATGTGAAACCGAATTTTTATATGTATTAATGTTGTATACAATTCCTGTTAGTTTTACTTTCCATTTGATAACATTTAATTAATTCATAATGATCCAATTGTAAGCTGCAAGGGTATACAAACTTCGGCGTGCCGAAGTTAGCTTTCTTTTTTGTTATTACAACTATAAGGGTATTTTAACTTCGACAGGCTGAAGTTAACTTCTTTTCTTGTTTTTTGATAAGCGAATTAAAGTAAAACAAACCATAAACGCACTCACCCTGGTTATGCTTATTCCCAGATAGCAGTAATCAGCCTACCAGACTCCTGGCCAAGACGGTCCTTAGGGGGGGCGTGCTGAACATAGGCTGGACCTCCTATTCGATAAGAAAACGGAATGGCCCCCAATGTGCTAAAAATATCTGTAACCTAGAAGGCAATCGCAGAAGAGCGTCCGTCCGGAGTGGGTGTTGCATAAGAAACGGGGAAAAGGGGTATCAACCACTACAAATCTCTTGGAACTTACCTCATTTGTTATTAGAGGGTTCCAACGCAACTTTCAAACCGATGTGATTTACACGGACTTTAGTAAAGCTTTTGACTCGGTTAATCATTCTCTTCTTGTAAGGAAGCTCAACTTAATTGGGTTCCCTGTTGATCTTCTTAAATGGATTTTGAGTTATTTGTCTGACAGGACTCAAAAAGTTCTGTTTAAAAATGCTCTCTCCAAATACCTCAGTGTCACATCTGGCGTCCCACAAGGTAGCCACCTAGGCCCACTGCTATTTTCATTGTTTATTAATGACCTTCCGCTAGTTTTAACCAACTCTAGAGTACTAATGTACGCTGACGACGTTAAACTATGTGTGCAGTATAAGGACAGCTCATGCCAGTCAGATTTACAATCGGATCTTAATAATTTTCAAGCATGGTGTCGTGCTAACCTATTACATCTCAACAGCTCCAAGTGCAAACTGATGACATGTAATGATGATGTAACTAAGAGCCTTTTTGTTTCGTTAGTTCGGCCCACTTTGGAATATGGTTCTTGCGTTTGGAGTCCTAGTTTTGGAGTCCATATTAACCGCATTGAATCTGTCCAAAAAAACTTTTTGCTTTTCGCCCTACGGGGCTTAACCTGGGATGCAAACCTGAGATTACCGTCTTACTCTAGTAGACTTCTATTAATTAACCTTCCCTCCCTAGCGAACCGTAGAACGATGCTTGGTGTCGTCTTTCTACATAAGCTTATTCATGGGCACGTGGAGAGTCCCTACCTGCTAGGCCAACTCAATTTCCATGTTCCCAGACTAACTTTCAGATCCTATATCCCCTTAGTAATTGGTCACTGCAGGAGGGAGTATGAAATGCATGAGCCCTTTAGGGTTTTATGCACCGAGTACAACCGCCTCTATGACTATATTGCTAGTAGTGATAGTCTTCCTAAACTTAAAACTACTTAGCTTGTAGAGTTAGCCCGTAATTTAGCACCTTAGCAATATTAAATATTCCTCGTTCTTTTATACTTTCCTCTTCTCACGCGTCTATCAAGAACGCGTTCGTGCCGTACGTCACACGGCTGCGCCTCTCGGTCAGATGGGCGGGAGGTGGGAATCGATGGGACCCGCGCGAAAAAAAAAAAAAAAAAACATCTCTAAGAACCGAAGTGCTTCAAGATATACGCGACCAGGAGTAACTACAGTGGCGCCGGACCTCGCATCGCGACATGCAATTGATTCAGCTGAACTTGAATCATTGTAGGACCGCGCAGGACCCGCTGATGCAGTCCATGCGTGACATGAACGCAGAGAACCGTACAACGCTGCTTATGTTATACAGTTCGCTCAGTATTGCAATGTTTATTTCCTGCTAAATAGCCGTTTGCGATAGTAGATCTTGAGCATCTCTGTCTTCTGATATTCAGGAAAGGTCCTGCTTATTTCCTCCTAGAATACACCTAACCCTGCCTTAACAAGGACACCGACTGCAATATGCCCTGTTGCTATCTCAGTAAATGGATTTTCATTCATTCGAATACATACAAAAATGGAAAACATTTCACTGGTGCCACTGATTTGAATTTGTAAACAAATATGAAATGTATGCTAAAACATTAAGAAATATATTATAACATATAACATTCTTATTTTTATCATGTCACGTAGTTTTCTGGCCGAGCTAGTACCTTAGTCGGGGCCAGGGAACCTATACAAGAAATTTATATAGAAGGGTGTAACCTGTAGTAGGAATTCATATGGGGGTAGCGATGAGCCTAGAAACGAGGCATTTCCGTTCGGCTGTCGGCGTCTGCGGCCGCAGGGCAAAGATCTCGAATTTCCCCAGTGGCTGTAAGCGCCACCTGGTGTTCGCAACTACAAGCTGGATCACCTGAGACTAACGAGCGGGGAAATGCCGAAAGCGTCACCTAGCGTCTGCGGCCACAAGCCGGATCGCGTGCGACTAGCGGGCGAAAAAAATGGTGGCATGCGCCACCTGTCGTCGATGATCGCAAGCTAGATCGCGTGAGTCGAATGTGAATCTCGGGAGTCTGAGGAAATATGACCTGGTTGCCCTGCGTGGGGTGAAACTCGGGAGTTCGGGGAAATATGGCCCGATCGTGGTATGAAACTTGGAAGTTCGGGGAATTATGACCCGGTTGCCTTGCGTGGGGTGAAACTCGGGAGTTCGGGGAATTATGACCCAATTGCCCAACGTGGGGTGAAACTCGGGAGTTCGGGGAATTATGGCCCGATTGCCCAACGTGGGGTGAAACTCGGAAAATTATGGCTCGATTGCCCAACGTGGGGTGAAACTCGGGAGTTCGGGGAATTATTGCCCGATTGCCCAACGTGGGGTGAAACTCGGGAGTTCGGGGAATTATGGACCGATTGCCCAACGTGGGGTGAAACTCGGGAGTTCCGGGAAATAAATCTGAGACACGAGAGGGGGTGCAGCGGTCGCAACCGCGTGGTCTGGTTGGAATCTTGGGTGAATCGTGACTCGGATCGCGGCCACCGGCTCCGTCCGGATTCGGATGCCGCCTAGAGGGTTTTCCTGCCGGATTTGCTCGGCCACTACGGGAGGACTCCTACGGATGGGCGCGGAGCCTACGGGCTGATGAATACTCCGGCTGGGTGCGGACCCTACGGGGAGCTAGTACTCCGGCTGGGCGCGGAGCCTACGAGGATCGAATAGTCCGGCTGGGCGCGGAGCCTACGGGGATCAAATACTTCGACTGGGCGCGGAGTCTACGGGTATTTAATTCTACGCTCAAGCATGCGGGACAAGGGGGTGAATTCTCGTCCAAGATGCGTCTCGCGAATGAGAAAGCCAAACACGAGCCGCAAGCCTGGGTCGAGGAGTGGGAAGAGGGAGAGGGGTCTGGAATGCGGAGAAATGATACGCAATGGAATTTATGTATCTATGTGTATATTTATTTCATGTTTAAAGAGAGAGGCCCTGGCTGCTGCCCTCACAATATGCTTACATGAGTCCCTTCGGCACGCGGGACGGTGCTGCAGAGTCACCAGGTGCGTACCGGGCGGCTTGGTACGGCGGGTAGGTAGGCGCGGATGTGTCGCGGTGTCGGCGCGTCGTTTGTGTTGCGTGTCCCGAGATGTCTCACCGATGCTCGGCATCTTGTTAAAGTATGCACTTATAGTATCGCCTCGGCTCCGTTTTCTGTCTGATTCGTCAGTAGACCCATTCGATCTGGATTTGCCCTTCTCAAGCAGCCTTCGCGCATGCTCAAGTTTGAAATTAACCGTCGCTATTTGGGTCCCGCCGAAAGGTTTTCGCATGTCGCAGTGCTATCCCGTAAAAATGGCCATGGTGACCTCCTACCTGGTCATGACGTCCAGGTCGCGGATCTCCGCTTGTACCGTCTCCTGCATGACTGTCACCTCTGTTTTGCCGGAGATGTTGAGTAGCTGATTCAAAGACTTCTGCATCTTTAGCAGTATTCCCCCATTGGCTCTCCTTCACAGGCCTTGTCCTCCATTTTGACGATCCACATTTGAAGATCGTTTGCTACATTTTATCAGGATAGTATCAGAGCGCTGCTTCAACTTTGGCATGGGGATTCTTTTTTTAGGTGCATGCATTTTCTTGTCTCCGTCAGGCTTCCCGCCAGGGATCACAGCGTCCGGGCTTTACATCGGAAGCGTCTCGGTCGTGGTCACAGGAGGCGAGCGTTGCACCTTCTACTTCAGCCGCTGGAAGTTACGCAGCTGCTCCTTCTCTGCTCTCTCTACCGTTTTTGAATGGATTTCGTCATCTCGGCCTCTTGGTGTCTTCTCCATGTTTATCGCACCTGATCCTAGTTGGATCGCTCGGTGCTCAGGGATTTCCTCCGGTGGATACCTGTTGGGAGTTATACCGCCCATTCTCGGTCCCCAGAGCCCCTTTTTTCTTTGACGCCGCTTCATCGGATTGGTTAAAATATCACCTGGGCCTTCTGCTCTTCGCCCCAATGGGGTCAATTGCAGAAGACGCAGTAGGAAAACTAAAGCGTTCAAAATAGTTCCCACTTTAAATTTAAATTACTACCAGTGTTTTAGTTTAATTAAAATTAAATTAGAAACTCGGCTTTAATTTGAATTAAAACGTGATCTGTGGCGGAGAGGGAGATCCCCTCCCTGCCAAGGTTCTGGCCATCCAGCTAGCCAGCCGGTGCCGATCCTGGTGCATCCGATCCAACAATTGATTTTTTTTACTATTCATAATTAATTTGCTTATAATTTTCGAAGAGACAACAATTTATCAGATAAGAATCATAAAAAAAATAATTGTTGTTATTCATGTTCATGCAACAACATGCACTCAATTTTGCTCGTCACTGTAAATATATATTTTATTTGCTTAAAAACAATGATTAGGTTCTGATTTTGATTTTTTTTTTATCAAATAATAAAATTTGCATTCACCTTTATTTACTAAAACTTGCCGAAAAAAAAACCACTGAGACTGGTAATTCTAAGATATCTCTGTGTTATATTTGATTTAAATTACAATTCATTCATTTTACTTAATATTGAAAACTGATCTCCAATGAGGGATCTCAGGTTCTTCATATATATTATTATTTAGATTTCTTTACACGTACATGAGGTGGATTTGTCAAAGTAAAAGCTCATGCTGTTAGAAATATGTAAGCTGCCGCAACTTATAACAATGCACAGCTCGACAAAAGTAGGACTAAAGTTGTAGGGCATAAAGTTTAATATTTTGTGTAGTTAACAAATGAAGTAGGCACTGAACAAAGTTAAGCTCAAAATTTAGAGACCCTAATACTACTTTGACACTGCTTCATTAATTGGACGTTTTAATTAAAGATTAAGATTAAGATTTTAATGCATTGGCTAATTCATTAGCTGAGAAAATCAATAGATCTTCGTAAAAACACCAGATGCTAATTTAAAGAAATATCCAAGAATTCTGGTCTAATTAACAACTATTGATATTTACTATTATGAGACTAATCCATTTATTAGACGTCTTATCAACATTTGAAAAAAAATCGGCGAAAACGAAACCGACGACATAGATAGTTATTTCTTTTAAGGATTTTAAAATGTTTCTATTTAATAAAATTTATATTATTGTGCATAGCGCACTGAAAAATTATTGAACTGTATTTGAGTATTTTTTACCCTGAGCGGGCCAGGAAGAAAGAAAAAAGTGGTCACTTGTCAGGTATCGATTTATCGTACGAGCTCAAACCAAACAGACTCTTTATATACTTTCAGGGTATTATTATTGTGGTTTTCGGTTTATTATTTTGCTTAATGCGACTTCGCGTTCATAAAGCTGGGCTAGTCGCCTTGATATCCTGTGCTGGGGGCTTAAGATCCGGTAATGGTCGTGCGACCGGGATTGGCCGGTTGTTTGGTCGCTGGGTGCGTGTCCGAAGGACGTCGGTCAGGGACGGCGACGCGTTTGCGTTAGTTCGCACCGTAGTACACCTTTCTATGCTAAGTTACCGTGTGATGTCATGCTACCCTGGTTGCGTCAAGATTGATTGTTACAAACTCGATCTTGGTCTATACCCATGCTTGATACCTTTTAAGCTCGCCTACATGCGGCTATGCTCGGGTACCCTGTTTCAACAAGTTAACCTCGTAAGAGCTTAATCTTGACCCACGCTTATGCTTGATTCCTAGTGGGAGTTCGGCACTGACTTAGTCGTGCTGAGGATATCTAGTGCCTTCCTGCTTGCCAAAACATTTTTGAAACTGACCACTGGCGATTGCATGGATCTTATCGCCGAACAGATTGACCTCCGCATGTGTACGGTCTATTCTCTGCGCAAGCTCCGCCGCTTTCCTGATGGCGAATACTTCCGCCTAGAATATGCTGCATTGGCTTGGTTGCTTAAACGACAGCCTCAATCCAGGGTCTGTTCAGTATATTCCCGCTCCTACTCCTCCTTTTGTCTTGAAGCCGTCGGTATAGATGTTGAGGTGTTTAGCATATTCCTGACACGTTTTCAAGTCATCACCAATTACATACATACACCCTTTTGTAGAAGCCTTAAGCAACTCTGTGATTTATATGTATGTATGCATATTCACTTTAAGACGATCGAGAGAATGAGAGAGAAACGAGACGATAAATAAATGAGAGTCAGTCTTGCGAGTGAAACCGAACCATATCGACGTGTTTTACTCTGCTCTGCTACAATATCAGAAGTGGGCGCGAAACCTCGTTCTAAAAGCCATTCTTGCAATACTTTAACTGAGAACACTATGGAACGGATAAACGCTAATGATTTCACGAGCAATCAACTTCGCAATTGGTGTTCGGTATTGAACTTAGCGACCCATGGAAGTAAAAATACATTAGCAGCGCGTTTAAGTGAGGTACATTTCCGCGGAAAATGCCCGGACTTACCAAAATATACGGTGCTTGAGAAAAAGCGAATACCAAAGGCAAACGAAAAGAAGAATATCCCCGAAGGAAAAGAGGAATCTGGCAAAGCGACAAATTACGAAGGAGAGGACGATTTGAACGAAGTGATACTTTACGAAGGGGAGGACCAGTCAAACGAAGCAACGAATAACGAAAGAGAAGATAGAAATGAGATGGCAAATGACGGCGAAGGAGAAGAATCAATTGAGGCAAATGAAGACGAAAAAGGAGGATCAAACGAGAAGGCAGATGACGGAGAAGAGAGAGAATTAGAACAAGATGCAAACGACGATACACATGATGAGCAAGGAGCAGAATTAAAGAGAGCGGCGAAGGAAAAGAAGAAAAATCAATAGATATCTGACAAAAAGAAATCAATAAAAATACAGAAGAGCAACTTTATATTTTAAGCAACATGCAAAAAAAATTGACATTTGAAAATGAATTTCAACAAGAAAAATTAAAATTAATGACTAGAGAGTTGGAGTTAATGCATTTTGAACGAGAACTACTGTGGAGAGAGAATAATTTGTTAAGAGCATCTGAGAGAGTGAGCGGAAAAGAGAATGCGTGCGATGTTTCGAAAGATGATGAAATTCCTTTCCAGAGCACAAAAGAAATGCTGCCAGATTTTGACGGAAAAGCAAGTGTTAGTGTCTGGCGCGAGCATATAAACGTGTTAAAATTAACTTATGGATTGACCGAAAATAAGTTACGGTCTCTCATTTTTAGCAAAGTTAAAGGTGATGTACAAACCTGGATGTACTCAAAACCAGAGCTTGCGAATGAAACAATTGATAATTTGTTGACATTGATGGAGAAGGCTTTCCTCCCCAAAGAGAGTGCCATTATGTTGCGCAAGAAGCTTGAGGCGCGTAAATGGCAAGCAAATGAATCGTTCACCTCTTACTTCAACACGACAGTAACATTGTCAAATGGATTAGAAATGCCAGAATGTAAGCTGATTGATATCGTTTTCACTTTCACAGCGAACGGTCGTGTTTTTGTTTTGCGCTCCGAATTTGTGTTTTTATTTGCCACCGGGGTTTCATTTTTTTGTCACTTAAATAATTATTATTAACGTATACCGTTTTGCTGCCGCGTGTGCATGTGCTATTTCTTTTTCTGTGCTAAATTATTTGTATTTTTTCGCTTTAGTTATTTTTACTAAGACGGTTTTTCTCGCCTTCCTTTTGTGTTTTCTCTTCCCGCTTAAGCTCCGTTGCGTATAGCTGCAGCTAAGCGGTTTCAAGCTCTCCCGCTCTCTTGCCCTCGCACGCACTCTCCCCGCTAACCGTATTCTTTCTTATCTTTTTCTTCTGGCACAGTGGTCTGAGTATTGTGATTATGTCTGCAAATATTGTCTGCGGAATTAAAGGCTGCCAAAAAAATGTTTTGGCAGATACGCCTTCGCTTTACTGTTGGCTTTGCGACGCGGTAGTTCACGCCAAGTGCGTTGAAGTGACAGGCCGTGTCGCGGATGTAATATCCAAGAATATTGGTATACATTATTGTTGCCATGCCTGTCGCGAGGTTGAGAAGGAAATGTTATCCTTCATGCGCCAGACCAGAAGCGGTTTTAAAGAACTAATGGTCAATTTTCGCAAAGCGAACGACCTATTCTCCGCGTTAGACGCTCAGTTTAATAGTCTGAAGCTGTTAAACGAGTCGCCAAAGCGCAAAAAATCAGCTGCTGGTCGGCAGCAACTGTGCCAATCCCAGCAACCCAAGATTGGGCACACCCCATCGGCAGAGCCCCCGACCCCAATACCATCTCCAATGGTTTTGCGATCGGGTGCAGTAATTGATTCGGTAACCGAATGTGCCGGGGTGGAATTGGCGACAGCTCCGCCAGTAATTACAGTTGAGTCCGTTGAGTCCGCTGCGGTGTCCCAACCCCTGACACCGCAGACTTCAATATTAAAAAATACCCAGGGTCAAACAAGGCCCGGATTACCGGCCGGTGTTCTACCAAAGACCCTTACAGCTGTTCCACCTTTAAAAACAATATTTGTATCGAGGCTTGCCCCTGATCTCGAATCCGAAGATGTACTTGCCTATATAAACGGCAAAACCCAAGCCGAAAATTTAAAGGTGGAAAAATTCAAGTTTTCCTACGCCAGAGACATCTCATCTTTCAAGATAAGTGTCTCGCTCAAGTTCTTTGACACAATTTGCTCTGGTGACTTCTGGCCCGAGCACGTTGTAGTTAAAGAATACGAGGCTAAAAAGAAAAATAAGCGGCCAGTGGGAGTACAGCTCCCTAGGCTGTCACAAACCTCTGCGACCACTGCGACCATACCCATTTTGCTGCAAAAAACTAACCACCTCCCTCCTACTTTCCTATCAGAATACTAGAGGCTTACGCAGCAAGCTCTCGAAATTGTACTCTGATAGTTTTTCCTTTGCATCCCAGGTAATTGTGTTTACTGAGACCTGGTTAAAGCCGGAGATTTTCAGCTCCGAAATTTTTCCAGGTAAGTACACAATTTATAGATTGGACCGTCTTTCCCAGCGAGGAGGTGGAGTTTTAATTGCCGTTGACTCCTGCCTTATCTCCGAACTGGTCGTCTTAGATGATATCACAGATTGTGAATTCATCTGCGTAAAACTATCATTCCCAGGTAGTTTTATTTACATAACATGCTCTTATGTTCCTCCATCTGCTGATGAGCCTATTTATTGGAAACACCTTTCGGCAATTCGGGCCGTTTCCGATAGACTCTCAGATCGAGACCAACTTGTGACTTTAGGGGATTTTAATATACCTGGAGCGCGTTGGTCATCAGATGGTGTGTCAAATGTTCTTCAGACTGCGGCACAGCATGACCTTATTGATGGCCTGCTTGACTTGTCTTTGTCGCAAGTTAACCATGTCTTTAATTCTTTAAACCACCTACTAGATCTCTGCTTCGTCTTCGATCCCGAAGGTGTGACCTTAAAAAGAGTTTCTCCATTGACGCTACCTGAAGATCCTTACCATCCTACTTTCGATGTGACTATCGATACGGGCATCGTTGTAAGGGAAAAATCTAACCGATTGGCCGATAAAGTTCGCTGTTTTCGTAAAGCTAACTTTCAAAGGCTAAACAGTTTAATATCTGAATTTAATTGGTCTAACCTTTACATGTGCACTGACATGGCAGCCGCCGTGGACATTTTTTACAGTGCCATGAACTCGTTCTTCTCATTATGTGTTCCGTTAACCTATCCGTCGGCCTCCAGTAAACCACCTTGGTTTAATAAGGAGCTGACACGCTTAAAAAACATAAAGTCTAGGCTTTATAATAAATTTAAACTTACCGGCTCTCTAACTGCTTCATCTAATTATATAAAAGCTCGGTCGAATTTTACCGTGCTCAACGCTCAGTGTTATAAGAATTATTTGACTCGTTGTAGGATTCAGTTCACGCAGGACCCGAAACAGTTTTATAATTTTGTTAACACTAAGCGTAAACCTAATTTATATCCTTCCTCGCTTTCGTTGAAAAATTCTACAGCAAAATCAGATCAGGCTATTGCTGATCTTTTTGCTGAGTTTTTTAAAAACAACTTATTCTCCCTCGACCAATTTAAACCAGACATACCCTTACTCTATGCCTTGTTCAAACCTAATTTTTAGTCCTATCTTAAACGAAAGCTCTCTTAGTCTGGATCTTCGACGTATTAAGCCAGTTTACTCACCGGGCCCCGACGGAATACCGGGCTGCGTGCTCAGGTATTGCGCGGACGCTCTGTGTAACCCCCTTCTTAAATTGTTTAAATTATCTTTAGAAACTTCTGAATTTCCCCTTATTTGGAAGGAATCCTTTATTATTCCTCTCCACAAAAAAGGTAGCAAGTCGGATGCCAGCAACTATAGGGGTATCTCTAAGTTGTCAGCCATTCCGAAACTCTTCGAGAATGTAATAACTCCACACTTGCAGCATTTGTGCAGATCCGTAATTTCTCCATGTCAGCATGGTTTTATGAGGCGAAGATCAACCACTACAAATCTCTTGGAACTTACCTCATTTGTTATTAGAGGGTTCCAACGCAATTTTCAAACCGATGTGATTTACACGGACTTTAGTAAAGCTTTTGACTCGGTTAATCATTCTCTTCTTGTAAGGAAGCTCGACTTGATTGGGTTCCCTGTTGATCTTCTTAAATGGATTTTGAGTTATTTGTCTGACAGGACTCAAAAAGTTCTGTTTAAAAATGCTCTCTCCAAATTCCTCAGTGTCACATCTGGCGTCTCACAAGGTAGCCACCTAGGCCCACTGCTATTTTCATTGTTTATTAATGACCTTCCGCTAGTTTTAACCAACTCTAGAGTACTAATGTACGCTGACGACGTTAAACTATGTGTGCAGTATAAGGACAGCTCATGCCAGTCAGATTTACAATCGGATCTTAATAATTTTCAAGCATGGTGTCGTGCTAACCTATTACATCTCAACAGCTCCAAGTGCAAACTGATGACATTTTCGCGTGTCACTCCCCATTATGCCACTTATATGCTCAATGACTGCTCTTTGGAAAGAATAACTCTTGTCGATGATCTCGGAGTCCGCCTTGATCCCAAACTTTCGTTCTCTGAACACATTTCCTGCATGGTTAACAAAGCCAGAGGCATGCTTGGATTCATTAAAAGGTGGTCGAAGGAATTCGATTCCCCTTATGTAACTAAGAGCCTTTTTGTTTCGTTAGTTCGGCCCATTTTGGAATATGGTTCTTGCGTTTGGAGTCCTAGTTTTGGAGTCCATATTAACCGCATTGAATCTGTCCAAAAAAACTTTTTGCTTTTCGCCCTACGGGGCTTAACCTGGGATACAAACCTGAGATTACCGTCTTACTCTAGTAGACTTCTATTAATTAACCTTCCCTCCCTAGCGAACCGTAGAACGATGCTTGGTGTCGTCTTTCTACATAAGCTTATTCATGGGGACGTGGAGAGTCCCTACCTGCTAGGCCAACTCAATTTCCATGTTCCCAGACTAACTTCCAGATCCTATATCCCCTTAGTAATTGGTCACTGCAGGAGGGAGTACCGATTACAACCGCCTCTATGACTATATTGCTAGAAGTGATAGTCTTCCTAAACTTAAAACTACTTTGCTTTTAGAATTAGCCCGTAATTTAGCACCTTAGCAATATTAAATATTCCTCGTTCTTTAATACTTTCCTCTTCTCACGCGTCTATCAAGAACGCGTTCGTGCCGTACGTCACACGGCTGCGCCTCTCGGTCGGTTGGGCGGGAGGTGGGAATCGATGGGACCCGCGCGAAAAAAAAAAAAAAAAAATTCATGGAATACAAGATCGTCAAATACGAACGAGCGCGAATATGATGTGTTTCAAGGCGAGAGACGAGCTGCTGTCTGCAATACAGCATGTTAATTTAGTTGCTCCAAGATCTGGAGGAGCTCCTAACAATCCTGGGAAAAACGAGAAGCCAGTTTTCCGCTGCTACAATTGTAATTGTTTGGGGCATATTGCCTCAGATTGCCGCAAACCCAAGAAAAAGTCGGAGCCTGTTTTGTGTGCGGAAAGTTTGGTCACCTTGCAAAATTTGTATGATTGAATGTGAACCTGATACGGAAAACGTTAATGTTGTGTTTAATCTAAATATAAGGGATAAAATACTTTTCGAAAATTTGTTTCAAAAGTTTTACATCAAGGCTGTTCGACCAACGATACCAGAAATTAAGTGCGAAATGAAAATTACGTTAAGTGATGTCAAACCGTAGTTCCAGACGCCTTTCTTATGCTGAAAAGAACGAATTGCAAAAGATTTTAGATGAATACATTGCCCAGGGGTATATAAAACCAAGTGAGTCTGAGTTTGTGTCACCGATTGTGTTAGTAAAAAAAGCGTCGGGCGAAATTAAATGTGTATTGACTTTAGAAAATTAAATAAATTAACAGCAAAGGACAGTTATCCCATTCTTCTTATAGATGACTTGTTAGATCAAATGACAGATAAGAAATAGTTCACTAAGTTAGACCTAAAAAATGGATTCTACCATGTTTTTATGCATCAGGAATCAGTCAAATTTACTGCTTTTACGACACCTCTTGGCCAATTTGAGTTTCTAAGAATGCCTTTCGGGCTGAAGAACGCGCCGTCTACGTTTCAGAGGTTCATAAACAAAATCTTTAGCGATCTTATTAGACAAGAAAAGGTTATTGTATACTTAGACGACATTATGATTGCAACAAAAGACGTGAAGAGTCATTTGGAAATTTTAAATGAGTGTTTGACAGACTGGTACGAAATAATTTAGAACTGAGGCTTAATAAGTGCGAGTTTTTTTTAAACGGAAGTCAAGTATCTGGGATATACGATTAATGGATTAGGCATCAAAGCTGATGGAAAAAGCATATCCGCTGTAGAGAATTTCCCGATTCCTTCAAAAACAAGTGAGGTGCAAAGTTTTCTTGGACTTTGCTCGTATTTTCGCAGGTTTATTAAAGACTTTTCCATTGTGGCGAAACCTTTATACGACGTTACGAGGAAATCGACAAATTTTCGATTTGGGGAATTATAATTAAAAACGTTCGAAGTTTTAAAGGAAAAGCTAATAGACTCACCAATACTTGCTTTGTACAACCCAACAGATGAAACCGAGCTACATTGTGACGCGAGTTCGATCGGTTTTGGCTCTATTTTAATGCAAAAGAAAAGTCATGGGCGATTTCACCCTGTGTTTTATTTCTCCAAGCGTACAACTGATGCGGAGTCGAGGTATCACAGTTTCGAGTTGGAAACGTTAGCAATAATTTATTCACTGAAACGTTTTAGGGTATATCTTCACGGTAGAAGTTTTAAAATTGTTACGGATTGCAATTCTCTTGCACTTACGTTGACTAAAAAAGAGATAAACCCTAGAATAGCGCGGTGGGCTCTATAGCTAGAAAACTATGATTATAAACTGGAACACAGGTCAGGGGTAAGAATGCAACACGTGGATGCCCTCAGCAGGTGCACAAACATTTTGGTAGTAGATTCGAATTCGTTTGAAGAAAATTTGATCATATGTCAGAGCAAGGATGAGAGTATAGTCAATTTAAAAAATCTATTAGAAAACAACGAACACAAGCTGTATGAAATGCGCAATGGAATTATTTATAGGAAATATCATGACTCTCTATTGTTTTACGTTCCAAAAGATATGGAAACTCACGTACTTTTCAAATATCATAATGGCCTTGGGCATGTTGTTGTTGATAAAGTTCTTGAGGTAGTTTTGAAGACCTATTGGTTCCCTAATTTAAAATAAAAGATAGGACAACATACAAAAAATTGTTTAGAATGCATTGAGTTTACGGCAAAAGGCAAGCACGAAGGCTATTTACACAATATTCCAAAGCCAACAAAGCCTTTTGAACATATACATATTGATCATTTGGGACCAGTTCATACGAAAGATAGTAAATCTTGACATATTCTAGTATTTGTTGATAGCTGTACAAAGTTCGTTAGATTATATTCTACAAAAACCACAAAGTCAACTGAAGCGGTTGCAGCGTTAGAAAACTATTGTAAATCGTATCCTCTGAATTTTCAAATTTTCTGAAGACTCGTAACGTAGCTCATACACTAATAGCAACAGGTTCACCGGAGGCGAACGGACAGGTAGAGCGGATAAATCGTAGTATAGGTCCAATGCTTGCCAAGCTTTTAAGTTCAGAACCAAGTTGGGGGTTGGAAAAAATACTAGGAGAAATTGAATTTGCTATGAATAATACAGTTCATAGAATGATTAATCAACATCCAAGTATAATGTTATTTGGAGTTGGTCAAAGAGGTAGTTTGGTTGACTGCCTTAGAGAAAATTTACAAGAAGGAAAAAATGAAAGAAGTGCAATTGAAAGTATTAGGAAGAATGCTCGAGAGAGGGAAGCACATTTACAAAACTATAATGAATTAACAAAGAATAGCAAACGACTGAAGCCAACACTATATAAACAGGGAGATTATGTGGTAGTAAAAAATTTCGATTGTCATACGGGAGCTTCAAAGAAACTTGTCCCAAAGTTCAAAGGACCTTTTAAAGTAGTTAAGTGTCTAGGAAACGATCGTTACGTAGTTAATGATGTCGACGGATTTGAGCAGTCTAGAATTCCATACTCTGGTGTTTGGGCTGCAGCTTACATGAAACCTTGGCTTGGTTGTTTGAAAAGCAGAAGTGATGAAACAAATGATAGAGAATCTAAGGTGATAAATGAAAATTAATGCGAAGAAACGAATGAAAGTGAATACTAGGAAGATATAAATGAAGAAGTTATTAAAAGAAATTCAAATGATATGTTTAACGAGACGAATGAAATAGTTAGAAACAAAGTAAATAAGTTAAATAAAAACACAAATGTAGACACAAATGAACGGAAAACTATAAATGAAAATAGACAGTCAACGAATAGAATAGTCAAAGTGTACAATACTAGAAGCAAAAGCAAAAGAAAAGAATGCATTTAAGCCAGGATCGGGAGATCCTTTTCGGTCAGAATGGCCGAATTGTAGTAGCCCTAAGCATATATATTTTAGTTATGTAAACTCTTTTATACATAGTAGCTCTACTTTTGTAGAAGCCCTAAGCAACTCAGTGATTTATATGTATGCATACACACTTTAAGACGATCGAGAGAATGAGAGAGAAACGAGAGGATAAATAAATGAGAGTCAGTCTTGCAAGTGAAACCGAACCATATCGACGTGTTTTACTCTGCTCTGCTACAAAAAGGTCCTAAGGTTAGCATGTAGATCCTTCAGTACAAGTACGGCGGGTATGTTTCTGCTTACCGATGGTGAATAGAACAAATTGAAGTTCGAGGACTTTAGTCCAGCAACGGTATTGCCTGAGGCAATCCATGGCTCTTGAACCAAAGCTATGTCAGCAGGCCCTTTCTCATGGCGATGAGGAGTTCCGCCTACGCAATCTTGCTCTTATGGAGGTTGAGCTGCAGAACTCTGAGGCTTACCTTCTTTTGACGCGTTGACTGTTAACATCATGTCATCTCGCAGCCTTCGTCCAGCGTCAGTCCCTGGGCGGCGTCCCCGATGGTTTCCAGACCTAGGTCCTTCTCCACCCCGCCTGCCTTCAGGGTATGAGCATCTTATCCCCGGGATGTCGTTTTTTGAGGCGCAGGTATTAGCTACCCATGCCCCACGCCATCTTCCCGTATCTAGGATAGAGGATGTCTTCCGCCTCTTTATTTATCTGGAGAACTGCACTTTTGCCTCCCTTCTTTCGGTAATGGGTTCGCAAGGTGCAGAACCTTCCAGTCCGCGGTTGGGTCCCCTTCAGTGTCCGGTCCCCTTGGATTGCGATGGGGAAAAGTACCTTCGTCTAAGGGATGGATCGGATTAACTTCCTATTCACCACCTCCAGCTTGGCCCCCTCCCACAGCGACTCCAGCGGGCAGACCGTTTGTGTCAGCCACTTTATCGTCGGGTCATCCATACATATTCGGATTTTTACCCCATTCAGCAACTCGGCACCATCGCTTGGGAGGAAAGTTGGCGAAGTGCAACCTTTACCTTCTCTTTGGAAAGGGCGGTTTTTTTCTGGAGACTGTTTTGGAAGCGAAGGGCAGCTTTGTACTGGGCCTGAGGCTTCATCCCCTCGCTTGAACGTTTTGGCCCGTCCCTGCAAGGGGAACTGGTGCCTGGTTTCGGCGAGCGGAGAAGACTTTTCTCCTCATTTTTTAGAGAGTTTCACGCTCTCCAGGTCCGTGTCTCTGTCGACTATGGCACCTGAGCGACTTAACTTCCCCTGCGTCGTTTCTGTGGCAGTTGCATTACATCTGATATGACCTGTTCCCGTGAAATCAGAGGTGTGATCGCTGGCGACACGCAGAGAGGATTGTTCCTCCACGTGCCCGCTGGTTGGGTCGACATCCCAACCCCGATTGACTCCTTCAGTCCACTCATTCTGGTGAGTTTCCGGGGAACCACCCACGTTTTATGCCTGCCGCCAGACAGTGTTTATAAAACTGAAGTAAGTTTCATTTCAAATGATTTTGCTTCTGCTTTTGCTTCTGAACAAATCAGAAGTCACAGTCAAAGCATAGTCAAAAATCAAAATGCAACAAAAATCAAAAATTAGCTGCAGTCGCCTGTTTCATATTTTTTCCTTTCTGCTTTGCTGTTGCTTTTTTCGTAAACGTAAGTTGGCGCTGAAGCAAACTACAATTTTCGGAAGTCGTAGAAAGTCACAGTCGAATAAGTCGATACATTCGACTTATTACTACTTTTGATTTTTGTCGCAAGGCGTTTATACAAAAATTGAAAATCTCCAACATTCCCATCAAAGGAGTGACATAGACGTTCTGTCCTATTGGAAAGGTAAACAGTATACGGACCAGGAGTTATAAATAATTTAAGTTTTCTTATTTATTTATTTTTTTAACAGGTGTCGTTTGAATGCGCATTCTCCACGCTCAGACTGGGGCTTACCGACTATCGGAATTGCTTAAGCCAGGATGTTCTTGAAAACATATTGTTAGTCAAATTGAACCCCAGCATCTTGGACACAGCCATAAATACCTTGCCACTTTTTGAAACGGAAGAACTTAAAGATTAACTAATAAAATAACTATAAACGATGCAAGACAATTTATATATCATTTATAGGTTAGGTTAGGTTAAGCCGGATGGCCCTCACGGGGCTGCGCATAGGCCAATGTGGCCCGTAGCTGTCCGGAATTTAATGAGTGGACCTAGAGAGTGTTAACGCGGTTATCAAAGTCCTTGAGGTTCAAGGTGTGTTTCGCGAAGCAAGTAATTCACCCGGCCTCCTCTTGGAGGCATCTTCTAGTGATGCCATAATGGGACCACCCAGCTATCTTATCCTTGCCGTAGCTAGGGCCGGGCATTTACAAATGAGATGCTCCAAGGTTTCGGTAGCCTCGGATTCATCACATTTCCGTCATTTGGCATTGTCGGTGATGCCTAGCTTGACTGTATGCGCCCCAGCCAGGCAGTGACCTGTGAGAATTCCCACTATCAGTCTGCAGTCTTGTCATATATCATTTATAAAAAAATCTTAAAATACAGGACGTCATACGGGATGACCCCCTTAAAGGCATATTATTAATCAAAAGTAGTAATAAGTCGAATGTATCGACTTATTCGACTGTTACTTTCGACGACTTCCGAAAGTTGTAGTTTGCTTCAGCGCCAACTTACGTTTACGAAAAAAGCAACAGCAAAGCAGAAAGCAAAAATATGAAACAGGCGACTGCAGCTGTTTGATGATTTTTGTTGCTTTTTGATTTTTGACTATGCTTTGATTCTGACTTCAGAACAAATTCAGAAGCAAAAGCTGAAGCAATTGCTCATTTCAAAAAATCACTCGGAAGTTAAGGTATTAAAAAGCAAAAAAAAGTAGACTTTTGCTAACTTGACTGAAGTTTTTTAAACACTGCCGCCAGGCTTTTTCTACAATGGCTAATGGTTCATTTCCTTAGGTTTTTTAAGCGGAAGGAATTAAACCGTAGCCTTAGCTAGACACTGCATTATCCCGGACAGAGCAGGCGACAGTGCACTACCCGTTGTTCGGGTAATACAGTGCCCATTGCCCAGCCAGCACCCTCGTGGAGGATTCAGCTCAAGGATTTTTGCCAGCTTCAATAGCAACCGAAGCATATTCTATGGCCGTTTCGATATTGGAGCAGAGGTTTCTCCTCGAGCTTCTTCGTGACCTGAGTAAATTCTTCTTGTAATCCCTGAGTAGGATTTTGTATTCCTCATTGATTCTGCCTCCTAAGCGATTTTAAGAATATTCTCTGAGGTTATTGCTTTGAAGTGAATGGTTCCTATTCCAAAATTGTGGCTTGGTTCTCTTTCTGGTTCTTGATGCCGGGCATGCTGCGCGGTTTACGTCTAGTTCTTCCTTGTGGTGGGACTTTTCTATGTCTTTCGAGAATTTTACTAAGCTCGCACCAGTCAGGAGTCTTGCCGTGAATGTCTTCTTCTTTTGATGACTCTTCTTATTTTTAGAAAAAATAATAAATTTGTACTAAGTAAAAAGTCTAAAAGTGACTCACCTCTATCGTTTATCTCGGGGCTCCGCCACACCCTGTGGTGGACGTTGGCACCTGCACCTACAAGTAGTTGCTGGTCTTTCTGGCTGCCTCATGAGTTCCTCCAGTGGGGCTGTCCTGTTGTAAGCAAACTAGCAGCAAGCTGCTTACTTGCAGACTCTGGAGGTTGAGCTGCAGCACTCTCAGAGTCATGCGTATCTTTTTAAACTCTAGATGGGTTAAATATGACTGTTAGGTCACCGTTCTCCTCCTCCTACCCCGAGGCGCCTAGCGTCATCGTCCTGGGCGTCCATGATGGTGTCCAGATCTTAGTCCTCCACCTCGACTGCCTGCAAAGTGTGCGCATTTTTCTTCCCTGAGGTGGCGCTTTTTGAGGCGCAGGATGACACTACCCATGCCCCACTCTATCTTCTCTTATATGGGGTACAGGATATCCTCAGCGTCTTTATTTATCTGGAGGACTGCGCGGGCCATCTTTGGGTGTAAGGTTCGCAATGTGCAGTACCTTCCAGTCTGCGGTAGGCATGTCGGAGCTGTGATGCTGTAGCAGCTTCATCGCCCGGTCTTCCTGGATTGCAATGGGGATGAGTCCCTTTGCTTCTGGTATGGATGGCCACCACCTCCAGCTTGGCCTCCTCCCACAACGCCTCCATCTGACTGACCGTTTGCGTCAGCCACTTCTGAATCGGGTCTTCCATGCACTTCAGGATATTGACCCCATTTAGCCACCCCGATATATCAAATGTGGGCATGGAAGCATGTGAATCATCCTCCATCCGTGCAAACAGCGCTTCGAGCCACGCGTGAACCGTGGCAAGCATCTCCTCCACCTTGTTGGCTAATCCGCCTATCGACGTCAGGTGAGGTAGTTTGACGTAGTTGTTCACGCCAAAGGGGCGTTTAATTCCCAGAGGCAGTGTAATCCCGTACACCCTCGCTCTCTCTCCCTCTTCCTTTGGACTTTCGGTCCATAGAGCTTCCAATCCGCTCTGAGTTGCTAGTTTAAGTCTTGATGTATGTTAGTTCTAATTCCTACTTCTACCAATAAAGACACGCACGTCGCGCAATACCCCGAAATAGTTTCTTTTGTATTTCATTTATCGAGTGCTCTAGGTTGAAGCAGCCCCCCTCCATTTCATGGTCCATCAGAGCCGGATAATTCCATCCCCAGCAGCTTCGGTGGCTTTAACACCGCACAAGATAAGTAATATTTACATTTGCTGCCGGTCATACAGTTTAATTTTGCGAAATTCAGTTCGCCTAACTTCTCTGTATGATTATTGTCTAAAATCCAAGTTCGATTGATCCGACACTCCGGCAGCTTCCTATTCCAAACAAAATTAGTTGCCGCATATTTATCCGTGTGTTTAAATTAATGCCAAAAACCGCAGTGAAACTTCCAATTCCTAATTTCTCTTCGTTCACTGTGTTCCGCTTATTTCCACCTACATACATACATATATGCTCCTGCATATTTCCAATACAGTCCACTCCACTAATCTATAATTGCCACCAGCAATTTACACAAAATTAATTAAATATATTAAATCCTAAATATACCGGCAAGGTATTTAAGTTATTTACACAGCAAAAATAAATTCACATTGTTCTTATTAAATATATTATATATTAAATAATTCCAGAACATAAAATTTAAATATTCTACAATTACAGTCCACAGCTACTACGAATAAATATATCCAAAAACCACGGCACAGAAACGCCGACTTAATTTGTTTTTTATTTTTTGCATTCTTCCTTGCTCTATCCTGAGCTGAACTACATTCAACTAAACATATACACATTGCAATTACATACATAATCGTCGGCAAGTCGACGCTCCGATTTTTGTCAATTTTTTCCGTCTCTCGTTGTCTCCGCTATTCTGCCTTAACATACGGCTAATGCACTAGCAGATTCACACGCACGCCTTATCTTTGTAAACAGTACCGCGCCAAATACAGCAGCGGTCAACTGAAAAAGTCCACCCACAGAAAATAATTTTTAAATTATTTTTTATAATATTTCAAAGAACTAATTCAGTTACAAATTTAAGTGCGCTTCCAAATCCGCGTTAGTGTGACCGTATATGTTTCCGACTAAGTTAATATTATTCAGTTAAATTCCACATTTACGCAAAAAAAAATAAAAAGAAATAAAATAAATTATTTAAATTATTCCGCTTGGTTCCTAAATTCCAAAATAGCTTAAAAATAATTCGACAAACATTTATTGTTGAATCTAGTCCAGTAATTCCAAATAAAAATTTCTACAATATGACTCCATCAATTCTGAATAAATTTACGATGACCTGTGACCGTCTGAGTCACTTCGAGTCTAGAGTCTGTAATCCAGCAGCACCCAGTCCATCCAAGTACACCTGCCAAATTCACCTCGACCAAGTCCGGGCGCTATGGGACAAGGTCGAGAAAGAGTACGAAGCTTGTTCCGAGCTAATTTCAGTTGGCATAGAGGGCGCGGCGGACACCGTGCTTACTCTTAAGGCAAAATACGAATACTCCTATTCCGTTTACGAAAGGTGTGCCGCCCAGCTAATGGAACTGATCGATGCGATCTCTTCCAAAGCAGCTCAAGTCCAATCCCCTGCGCCGCAAAATTCCTTTCCGTCTGGCTGTCGCCTTCCTCCTTGCGATACGGAAGTTTTTTCAGGCGATTATATTCGCTGGCCGACTTTCCGAGACCTTTTCACAGCGGTCTATATTGACAATCCAGCGCTGACCCCTGTTGAAAAGTTGTTCTATTTAAAGGCCAAGACAAGTGGTGAAGCTAATTCCATAGTTTCCAATTCGCCACTCACCAACGATGGTTTCCGCTCAGACTGGGAATACCTTTCTGAGCGTTTCGAAAATAAACGTGCGTTGGTGAACAGACAACTGAAGAAATTGCTCAACATGCAGTCCATCGTACACGAATCTTCGGCAGCCTTGAAGGAGCTGCAAAGTACAATTCAAAATTGCCTCATGTCCCTTAATATTTCCGGTCTTCCTACGGATAATTGGGGTTGTCTTCTGGTTTATTTGTGTTCCACGAAGCTACCAAAGCTGACACTCTTATTATGGGAGCAATTATTATCAAATAAAACCGAAATTCCTACGTGGCAACAACTTGATTCTTTCCTGACTGAGCGCCATAGAACTCTAGAAACTATAGATTCTATCCAACCTTCTCCGGTGCGCCTCCATCCGTCCAAATCGACACCCTCCAATGTGTCACCACGAGTACTGAAATCCTTCAGTACGAGGATCATTCCAATACCTAAAGAATGCGATTTATGTTCAAAAGAGAACCATCCAATGCGTATATGTCCACGCTTCCTCCAGATGACGAAAGAGGATCGTACCTCTTACGTCAAAACAAAGCAGTTGTGCTTTTTTGCTTTGCAAGCGGTCATCAACTCCGGAATTGCACAAGCGCCCACAAGTGTTTCACGTGTCACGGTCGGCATCACACTTTGTTGCATCCCAGCAACTGCTCCTCCAGTGTTCCGAGTCCTCCTGATACTGCTAGGCAAATATCCGCATCTATCCAAAAAATTTCCTCGTTCTCCACACGAGTTACTACTTCTCCCGATTCAAGCAATTACTGGGTTCCATACGACGAGTACAAATGCAGACGTTCTCGAGGTATTTTGTCGTACCCATGCCGAGTCTGCCAAGGGAATCCTCTTCGGAAGTGCCACCGTTTTCTTCGTCTTAGCACTGAAAAACGGCTCCAGGCTGTTATCGAGAGGAAGTACTGCGTCAATTGCTTGGCCCACCACCATTCCACGGGATCTTGTCGCAGTGACGACCGATGCCAGTCGTGTGGTCAGGATCACCACACGCTTCTACATATCAACGAGCGCTCAGCATATTCAACGCTTTCCCGAGCTTCCTGATATTCTTGCTGCGTATCCTCGCAAGGGGGGAGGGGCGGGGGAATGTTCACGCCAAAGGGGCGTTTAGATCCCAGAGGCAGTGTAATCCCGTACACCCTCGCTCTCTCTCCCTCTTCCTTTGGACTTTCGGTCCATAGAGCTTCCAATCCGCTCTGAGATGCTAGTTTAAGTCTTCATGTATTTTAGTTCTAATTCCTACTTCTAACAATAAAGACCGCACGTCGCGCAATACCCCGAAAATAGTTCTTCCGTGTTTTACTTATCGAGTGCTTTAGGTTGAAGCCACCCCCCTCCATTTCAGTAGTGTAACCTGCCCTCTTCGATCTTCTGCCCGACCCAGGCTAGCTTTGCCTTCTCCTCTTGGGAGATGTTAGCTTTGGCCCGCAGCCGGCTTTAGACCTTGAGGTCAGCCTTATACTGCGCCTTCGCCTTTATTTCTCGCTTGACGTTTTCGGTCCGTCCCCGCGTGGGTGCCTGGTTTCGGTGAGCGGAGAAGGCTCTCTTCTCCTCTTGTGTGAGCGGCGGCACCTGAGCGGCATAATTCGCTCTGAGTCGATTTGGTGATGGTAGTAGCAGTACAACTAGCACGACGAGCTCCCGTCATGCTAGAGGTGTGATCGCTGTCAAAATACAGAGAGAATTGCTCCCCTCCGTGCCCGCCCCTTTTTCCGAGAAGCCACTCACTTGCGTTTTGAGCCTACCGCCAGGCACCTTCAACCATGGCTACGGGCGGAAGGAATTAAACCGTTGCCTTAACTAGACACTGTATTACCGCAGACGAAGCAGGCGGCAATGCATTACCCCTTTATCCGGGATAATATAGTGCCAGGCTTGAACATATTTCCATATACTTTGAGACATAACTATTTTGTATTACTTTAGGATTTCGGTTTTAATTTTATGAAAATCGGAATGAGAGAATGAGACCTAGATTTAAGTTGTAGGAATATTAAAATTTCATTTGGTAAACTGCCTTCGAAGTGAAAACATAATTTTTTTTGCAATCCATAAATATATATTTTTTTTAACGTTTGTTGTTATTTATTGAATCTTCTCTAGGGCTTAAGAGACTAACAATAAGTTTTCAAATCTTATTTTATGTGACGTTATTTTATATTAGTTATACAGGGATGGGATATATTAGTTAGACAGGGAAGGGAAATCGTTTCGTTGTAGTCGGGAGTGGTAGCTTAGCCGGGTAAGTTGTCTGGCTAGTGGATTTGGGTGACTTGAAAGTCTGGTTTCGTATTTAATTTTTCTGCAAACATGCAAACAATTTCTTCTTTTTCGGGATTTATATCCAGGTCTCTCTGGATGTTCGCGTTACGGATGTACCAGGGGCTCCAGTTATTATTAGTAGGATTCTTCATTGTACTCGTTGAATGATTTCTATGTTGCTTGCATTTCAACAGAGTTCCGAACCATAGGTCCAGATCCAGGTTTAAAGTAAGACTTTATATTCGAGTGGGAGGGGGCAGCGGTGATTTATAAGCCAGTTGAGGCTGCTGGCATTTAGTTTAAGGCGTGTCTTCTTTGCTTCGATGTGATTTCTCCAGGCCTCCTATCTAAGTGTATGCCAAGATAGGTGACTTCGTCAGCTTCTTGAAGCTGCTTTTTGTTTAGGGCCAGTGGTGGGCATTTCGACAAGTACAGGATGAATGTAATTGTTGTGTATTACAATAAATAATTAAATGTGCGTCTGCTTGGCTTGACCTTCAGATTTTGTCTGTTCCTATATTCTCTTCGTCTTCTTTTATATTTTAGTTTACAGTCGTTAATTTGTACGTATGGCTTTCTCTCTTCCAAGTGAACGGACGTGTTTTCTTCTTGCGCTATCGTTTTGTGAAAGTTTTACTTAAAAACCACCGGGATTTTACTTTAATCTTCTAATAAAGTTTCTATCAGCTTTCCTGATATGTGCATTTAATTTAATTATTTTCACAATTTTAGGTGTGCTGCCAGTGTTTTGCTTGTGCTTATTTTTTTATTTCTTATCTTCACGTAAAGGTACAGTGGTAAGTCCCTATAATATCCGCTATTGTCTGCGCTTTTAAAACCTGCAAGAAGGTAATTGCGGTTAATGATCTTTCGTTCGGCTGCTGGCTGTGCGACAACATTGTGCATGCCAAGTGCATTGGTGTTGTAGCGCGAACAGTAAACGATTTGAGAAGAAACATCGGTTTGCGTTACTGCTGTGATGCCTGTCGCGAGGTTGAAAGCGAAATGATAGGATATCCCAAGGGCCATTTGGTCCTCCAATAATTCCACTAACTCACTTCTTACTACAACACAGCATGATTTTATTGCTGGCTTGTTTGACATTTCGCTGTTCCAAGTCAACCATGTACAAAACTCTTCAGAGCGCTTGCTTGATCTCTGTTTTGTTTCAGATATTTTTTACAGTGCCTTGAATTTATGTTTTACTGAATGTGTTCCGTTATACTACCCGTCAACCTCAAATAAGGCTCCTGGGTTTACTAAGGAGTTGAGTCGCCTTTAAAACAAAAAGTCTAGGCTGTCTTCAAAATTTAATATAAAATTTCAGTAAAGCATCCGACTCTGTTAACCATTCTCTCAAGCTATCTGAATGGCACGACGCAAAAGGTCTTTTTTAAAAATGCTTTATATAATGCTCTCAGGGTTACTTCTGGCATCCCGCAATTGAGCCATGTGGTACCCTTGTTGTTTACATTATTTATTAACGACATGCCCAAAGTTCTGACTAACTCCAGAGTACTTATGTACGCGGCTCTAAATGCAAACTAATGACATTTTCTCGTGTCATTCCCAAGCTTGCAACTTACACGCTACACTGTCGCTCTTTGAAAAGAATTGCTATAGTTGACAATTTGGGAGTCCGCCTGGATCCTAAACTTGACTTTATTGATCAATTTCATGCATGGTGAATAAGGCCAAAGATGTGCTTGAATTCATTAAACGATGGTCGAAAGAATTCAATGACCCCTATGTTACTAAATCTCTATACATTTCTTTAGTTCGTTCTATTTTAGAATATGGATCTTGCGTGTGGAGCCTTCAGTATGGGGTCTACAGTAAACGCTTTGAGTCGGTTCAAAAGAACTTTTTACTTTTCGCTTTACGCGGTTTAAACTGGGATGCAAACCAGAGGTTACCCTCTTATTCCAGTAGACTCCTACTAATCAACATACCATCCTTATCTAATTGTAGAACTATGCTAGGCATTACCTTTATTTACAACCTTATCCAAGGTGACGTTGAAAGTGCTGACCTTTTGGGTCAGCTTAACTTTCACGTACCAAGTAGAAATACTAGATCTTATATTCCCTTGGTTTTGCGCCACTGTAGAACGTCCTTTGAATTGCATGAACCCTTTAGAGTCTTATGTGCAAACTATAACTCCTCGAATTTCTTTTCTATACTTTAATTTGTCGCGCCTACTAACACCTAACACAAACAAGTCATACGGGCCACTTGAATGTACTGATCGTAGTGCATCAACGTCCAGAAAAAATAAATGTTATATGTATGTTGAATGAATATAATTGACAAATATCTAACAGTAATATCCCTTCAGTACCATTCCCATCGGATTCTGCCCTGAATCAGGTCGGACACTGACCTGAATCCGACCTGAATCAGACCTGAATTTTTATAAAATTTGTTTGGAAATGCGTATCCAGACCTGAATTCGGAATTTTCTGTGAGACATCCGGGAATCCGCCCGGAATCCCTCAAGGAATTCATTGTGAAATTCGAAACGAATTCCCACTGGAATCAGGCGGGAATTCGTTCAGTGAAATCCGACCGGATTCCGAGAGAGAATCCCTGGAAAAACCCCCCTTCTTAATAAAATTCTTGAATTATATATTCCTCAGTTATTCATTTTTAAAATTTCATAAGTACGTTTCACGGACTTCTTCTGTCGGCTGCTGGTCTTTCAAGGATCTGTTGTTATCTGTGAATTAAATAAAGTGTTATAATAAAATAGCAAATTGCATTATTTTTTTTCTGATAATTTACTGATCGTTCCTATGGCAGCTATACGATATAGTCGTCCGATCCAGCCCGTTCCGACTTATATAGCAGTAAGAGCATATAGAAGACTATATGCAAAGTTTGATTCAGATAGCTTAAAAACTGAGGGACTAGTTTGCGTATAATCGGACAGACGGACAGTCGGACAGACGGATATGGCTAGATCGACTCGGCTATTGATGCTGATCAAGAATATATATACTTTATAGGGTCGGAAATGTCTCCTTCACTGCGTTGCAAACTTCTGACTGAAATTATAATTCCCTGCAAGGTTATAAAAATCTCCTTTCCCATGTAAACGGTTAGGTTGAAGTCACCCCCATGTTTATTATCACTTCTGTAAATGAATAATAAAATTACACGCAAATAATTGAACTAACCTATTATATTATTTCACTTTTACGCAACTTTAAATAATACGCAAAACACTTATGATTGCGGCAGCACTCAACTCCAAACTCCAAATGAAACGAGAATTAGAAGTGAGGAAAAACCGAAGACCGAAAATTCGGGCGCGTGGCTGGGTACACTCGACCAATGCATTGCCTTGTAATTTTATCACATAAGACAAATAATCAAACATGAACGATTTGGCTTTGCCTCAAGCTAGTTATAAGTACATGTCAATGTACCAAACGATTAAAGGCGTACAAAATGATGAAATACATTCTTTAATGTTTATAAATATTTTAACTTATTTTAAAAAGGGTATTCTGACGTCGACGCAGCACACTTTGTTATCGACATTTATTTTCTTCCCTCCCCTTCCCCCTATCACCATTACACTCTTATTTGCGAACCGCTGTTCCGAATCAGTTCGAAAAACAAGAACAAATATGAAGTACGAACTTCGCGAGACATCGGCTGTAGCCGAACGCAGGTAGAAACTTCTCTGCCTACTTTGTTTCTTACTACAGAATACGAAGCCCATGTGATTTGTTTTTGTTTTTAGGAAACGTCGCCAGGAATCGGGCCGGACGGGAATTTTGATACTGAAGGGTATATTTACATTTTGCTCATTGACTTTAATCCGCCAATCTGCTCACCAATTTTCGACGGCCACCAGGTGCTCTTTTAAATTTTCCGTTGCTGTTTTTGGGCATTTTGAGCGGCTTACAATGGCGGTGTCATCAGAAAAGGTTGATATGAATATCTTGCGGCTTGTCGGGATGTCTGCCGTGTATACGATGTACACGATTGGCCCAAGCACACTTCCTTGGGGTACTCCAGCTTGGATTTTACGAGTTGTTGAAGTGAACGTTATACATCCACCGTGAAGGCTCTGTTTCTAAGGTAGAACTCAAGCAACTTTTGGGTGTAATCCGGCAAAAGGAATTTGTACTCCAGACCGTCGATCCAGACGCGGTCAAATGCTTGTGATACGTCCAGAAATAGAGCACTGCAGTATTGCTTGTGTTCAAAGGCGGTGCGAATTTCAGATGTCTGGCGGTTTACCTGTTCGGTAGTTCCATGCTTTTCTCTAAATCCAAACTGGTGCTGGGGGATCGCTCTGTTGTTTTGCAGATGTGTTAAAAGGTGCAAAGGGAGAAGTTTTTCAAATAGCTTTGACAGACATGGAAGGAGGCTGATGGGCCGATACGAAGAAGGCTGGGATTTATCTTTGCCTGGCTTCGGGATCATTGTAATAACAGATTTTTTCTATTGGTCAGGAAAGTAGCCCCATTTTAATATTAAGTTATATATGTATGCGATGCATCTGACAGCTCATTTGGGCAATTCAATTATAATTTTGGGAGAAATTAAATCGTGACCAGGAGCTTTTTTGGGATTTATTTGTTATTTAATGGTCTTAAGTATTATGCTGGTTTCGAGAGTAATTGGAGAAGACGGCGATGAAAGCTGGACGTTGGGTAGAGTGAATTGGCTTGATGGCGGGTGAGGCTTGAAAACGTTTTGCAAGTGATGGGCAAAGCTGTTTGCCCATATATTGGCCAGCCGATCCCAGAAAGATACCAGATCTAATTGATTTCGCTGTGACAAAAAACATTCCACGCAATCTAATAAGCGCCAAGGCCCTACCGAATCTCTCATCAGACCACTCTCCATTACTGATAACTCTTCTTCAAAGCCCAGAAGTTACGGATCACCCCAACAGGCTGACGTCGCACAGAACTAGCTGGTTGAAATACAGGAAGTATGTGAGTTCCCACATTGAGCTAACCCCCCAGCTCAATATCGAAGCGGACATCGACTGTTCTACCGCAGCCCTGGAAGAGGTACTCGTCACAGCAGCCATGATCTCAACACCACGACGGATAGATGTGCAAATAAAGAAGTTCAAAACCAACCTGCAAATTGAACAGCTCGTTCTGGATAAGAGGCGTCTGCGACGGGCAGGGCAAACCAGCAGATCGCCATGCTCAAGCAACGGCTAAATGAAGCAACCCGCAAACTAAATCGGGCTCTGAAGCAAGATGCCGAAAACGCACAACTAAAATATATCGAGAAACTCTCACCAACTAGTACAAAGCATCCTTCGTGGAGGGCTCACCCAAATCTAAGCTCTCCGGTTGAAACCGTCTTCCCGATAAGAAATCCTTCAGGTTGCTGGGCACATAGACAGCGACATAGACAGAGCTAAAACATTTGGCTTACATCTCAGAAGCGTCTTCCAGCCGAACCCTGCTGCAAATCCTTTTGTTATACCGCAAAAAAAGTTAATCCGCAATAACAGCGTTTCGACCGAACAAGAACACTAAAGTCATCCGTGAGCTAAAACCGAAAAAGGCTTCCGGCGGTGACCAAATAACTCCAAAAATGGTAATTGAACTTCCGAACTGTGCTATTGAGGTCATCTGCAAACTCTCCAATGGGATCATAAGTTTCAGCTACTACCCAAAAAAATGGAAAAAGTCTATTATCATAATGATACCGAAGCCCGGAAAAGATCACACGATACCGTCCTCTTACAGACCAATAAGCTTATTATCATGCCTGTCCAAATTGTTGGAAAAATGCCTTTTAACACGCATAATACCATATATGGGAGCTCACAACATTATCTCAGCCCATCAATTTGGCGTCAGAGAAAAACATGGAACTATCGAGCAAGTTAACAGAATAACATCAGAGATTCGGACAGCCTTCGAACATAGAGAATACTGTAGCGCGATATTCCTCGACGTATCTCAAGCATTCGACCGCGTCTGGCTCAATGGTCTCATGCATAAAATCAAAACACATTTGCCCGGGTATACTCATAAATTACTTGAGTCATATCTCTGCAACAGAGTCTTCGCAGTGAGGTGCAACACAACAACATCCGACAACTACAAAATCGAAGCTGGAGTCCCACAAGGAAGCGCACTTGGACCCACACTATTCGACCTCTACAAAGCGGATATACCCACGTGCGACCGACTAATAACCTCTACTTTCGCCGATGATACTGCGATCCTCAGCCGCTCCAGATGCCCAGTCCGTGCAACATCCCAACTCGCCAACCGACTGGCATATTAAAATAAACGAACATAAGTGTAAGCACATAACGTTTACTCTTAACAGACAAATTTGCCCTCCGCTCTACTTGAATAGCACACAGATCCCCCCAGTCACCGAAGTAACGTATCTCTGCGTCCACCTCGACAGACGTCTAACATGGCGTAGACATATAGAATGCAAGAAACTACACCTAAAACTAAAAGCCAGCATCCTCCACTGGATTGTAAACGCCCGATCGCCCTTGTGTCTGGACTACAAGGTCCTGCTCTACAACTTCACTCACAAGCCAATCTGGACGTATGGCTCCCACCTTCGGGGGAACGCGAGCACAACTAACATAGACATCATACAGCGCGTTTAATCAAAAATCCTGAGAACTATCACTGGGGCACAATGGTATATTCGAAACCAAAACATCCACAGGGATCTTGGCACTCTCGCAGTAAAAGATGAAATAGAAAAGCAAAAAGCGTCGTACAAGGAAAAACTCTCAGCCCACCCAAATCCTCTCGCAAGGGACTTGACTCGGGTTTCCAGAAGAAACCGCCTACAACATAACGACCTTCCAACCCAGCCATAATTTGTCAGGGCCACTTTTACTGTTCCAGTCTACATGACTGATAGTTAGGTTATAGTATAAGATTTGATACACTTATTGTTAGTCTCGATAGGAGAAGATTAAGAAAAAAAACAAGAAAGAAATCTAACTTCGGCACGCCGAAGATTGTATACCCTTGCAGCTAACAAATGGATTATTATGAATTAATAAAATGTTATCAAATGGAAAGTAAAACAGGAATTGTATACAACATTAATACATATACAAATTCGGCTTAACATTACGTATATGGCAGCTATAAGATATAGTAGTCCGATTTTGATCAAATTAAAACCGAAATTCTAGAATAATATAAAATTACCATGTCTCATATGAAAATATATTAGAAGTTAGAATTTTTATTCTGAAAATTTGCCAATCGTTCCAATGGCAGCTATATGATATAGTCGTGCGATCCGGCCCGTACCGACTTATATAGTAGTGAGAGCATATAGAAGACTACCTGCAAAGATTCATTCAGATAGCTTAAAAACTGAGGGACTAGTTTGCGTATAATCGGACAGACGGACAGTCGGACAGACGGACATTGCTAGATCGACTCGGCTATTGATGCTGATCAAGAATATATATATAGGGTCGGAAATGTCTCCTTCACTGCGTTGCGAACTTCTGACAGATATTATAATACCCTTCAGGGGTATAAAAAAGAGTGTAATAATTTATAAGTTTATTGTCAAGATAATGAGTCACAGAACGGAAGTTTTCTTCATTGTTAGTCTGCAGTTTTGTTTCTGATATATTTCCTCTCTTTAGAATGGTAATAAAGAAGTTATTTGACCCAATTACTTGTTTAATCTTTTTGGTAAAGTCTGAATTAGATTGTCTGTAGATTGGATATGGCTTTACAACTTTGATGACTTCTGGCGCTTGGGCCTGATCTTTGTCGACCTCGCCAAGTATTGCAAATCTGTTTTCGGATCTTCCTGTGGTTGTGTTTCCTATAGTTTTCGGCACTTTTGGCAAGTTTGGGTCTACTATTTTATTTTGTGGGCTGAGCTTTCTTTTGATTTGTACATACCGATCGATCCCGGTCTGTACAAGCGTATTGTTCGTAACAGAATCAGTAGAGGTGAGTTTTACTTGCGGTGTTGAGATAGGCCACTGAGTAGCCGCTGACGTTAAAGTTGTTGTTGTCTGTAGTAATGGAGGGGACCGTAGTAGTGAACGCACAAGCCGACGTGGTCGGTGCTTCGGTAGGAAGGAGGGGGGACGGGCACTGTGAACTCCACGACTGAGTAACGGCAGCGTTGCTTGAGCATTGGGTCGCTGGTGACAGTGAGCGCGCTCTTTCTGGGGCGGTCAATGACGTTGATTTTGTTGTTGCATCCGATGAATCAATTGAAATGTAAGCATTATTTCGCACTGAAGGCAACCGTAGTTCGTCTAGTTGTTTTTGTTGCCGATTTGCCGATTGCACTTGTTAATGTTTTATTAACGTTCGACATTTCAATTAGTTATAATTAGCTAATTTGATTTTTACTTTCTCACAGGCACAAGGAAATATATCCCTTGCGATATGGCATTGCTGCCAGCGTCTTTTCGCTGTATTTTTTTTTTTTTTTGTTGTAACTTTGGTTTTAGGGCTCTCTAGGCAGAGCGATCGAAAACACGTCTACACGGGGCAACGTTCGAAATTTGGACAAACGATTTCGAGCACACTTTTCCCGGTTTTATATTTGTCAAAACCGAAGTAAAAGTTTAATGAAGAAATAATAAATTGCATAAATTATGAGTAAGAAGAAGGCAACCTCGAACAATTGCTTGTGGAATGGGATTTTGGCGAACTGTACCATACATTTCTTGGTAAGTAGCAAACAGTACAATTTAAATGATTAAGACGTGCATTTTGCAAATGTTGCATTTATACACATACATACAAACATACATATTGTCACGTAGTTCTCTAGCCGGGGTAGTACCTCAGTCGGGGCCAGGGAACCTATACAAGAAATTTATATAGAAGGGTGGAACCTGTAGTAGGAATTCGTATGAGGGTAGCGATGAGCCTAGAAACGAGGCATTTCCGTTCGGCTGTCGGCGTCTGCGGCCGCAGGGCAAAGATCTCGTATTTCCCCAGTGGTTGTAAGCGCCACCTGGTCTTCGCGGCCACAAGCGGGATCACCTGAGGCTAGCGGGCGAAAAATTGTGGCATCCGCCACCTGTAGTTGGTGATCACAGGTTAGATCGCGTGAGTCGAGTGGCCAGGGAAATTTACCTCGGTCGCACGGTGTGAAACTCGGGAGTCTGGGGAAATATGAACCGATCGTGGAGTGAAACTCGGGAGTTCGGGGAATTATGACCCGATTGCCCAACGTGGGGTGAAACTCGGGAGTTCGGAAAATTATCTGAGACACGAGAGGGGGTGCAGCGGTCGCAACCGCGTGATCTGGTTGGGGACCTGGGTGGATCGTGACTCGGATCGCGGCCTCGGGCGTCTCCGTCCGGATTCGGATGCCACCCACAGGGTTTCCTGCCGGATTTACTCGGCCACTACGGGAGGACTCGGATGGGCGCGGAGCCTACGGGGGTTGAATACTCCGGCAGGGCGCGGAACCTACGGGGATCGAAGACTCCGGCTGGGCGCGGAACCTACGGGGATCGAATACTCCGGCTGGGCGCGGAGCCTACGGGGATCGAATACTCCGGCTGGGCGCGGAGCCTACGGAGTTCAAATACTCTGGCTGGGCGCGAAGCCTACGGGGGTTGAATACTCCGGCAGGGCGCGGAGCCTACGGGGATCGAATACTGCGGCAGGGCGCGGAGCCTACGGGGATCGAATAATCCGGCTGGGCGCGGAACCTACGGGGATCAAATACTCCGACTGGGCGCGGAGCCTACGGAGATCGAAGAGCCCGAGTGAAAAAATCTGCGATCGCACTTAGGCGACGCGTCGCGCTCGCCGAACCAGTTCGCCGCTATCGATCAACCTATTGATCGCGGCGGCACGAGTGCGATAACGCGTTTGGGGAGTTCTTCTCGCGGGTCGTGTCTTGGCTTAAAAATAATAATACTAGTTTTAAGTAGTTTTCTTCTTAGCTCTTCTATTGTTTTCAACAAATAACTCGGGGGACTTCGTGTCCTAACTTAAATTAATTCTATAATCTCAGGAACATAATTATTTCACTCTTAATACTTATACAAATACTAATAGAAAAATTACTCCGGCGGCGACTCGGCCCGAAATTTGTGCGCCCTCAATTTTAGAGCAATATATATATGTACATATGTATGTATATTACTATAATATCTTTTATATTTCTGTATTCTTTATCTATTCGAAGGTATAAATTTTGAACTTTCAAAGGAAACTAATGAGACCGATTCAGCATTTCTTCTAAAGATCGGAGGTTGGGCGAAAAGATATGATTCCGCAAGAAACTGTTTCAATAAAATAAAAAGATAATGTTTGTATATCCTTGCAGCTTACAATTGGATCAATGTGAATTAATAAAATTTTATCAACCGAAAAATAAAACCAACAAGAATTATATGCAACATTTAAAAATATAAAAATTAAAACCGAAATTCTTGAATAATACAAAATGGCCATGTCTCAAATTATATGAAAATATGGGACTTTTACCCTTGGCCTCGGCCGTTGCACCGAGGAAAGAACGGTTCCTAAGTCGGAACTCGGGTGACGGACCGAGGCTATATAGGGAGGGATAGGCAGCATGGAAAAGGGCAGTAGCAACGAGAAGTCAAGTGAAACGCAGCTAATTTCCTGAAAATAGGAATTATATAAAAAAAAACGTGGATGCAAGCAATTTAAAAGTGAAAAAATATGTTTTATCAAATATATAATTTCAGCATGGCAGTGATAAAATCGCTGGCCACGGCATCCTTTATTTCGAAATTGTGTGTGAAGCTTACCCGCCGCCGACGTTACTGGGCGTATATGTTTGAAGAAGAGCGAGCGAACAAACGAGCTCATCAGTTATCTGAGCCATCCATCTAGCCAACCTGGAACCCGGTGAGTCCGTTCCATGAAACGTCGTCCGGAACCCGCAGGCACACGTTTTATAAACATTTAAATATTTGGGGCATTTATCGGCTTGCCTCTAACTACTCACCTAGAACGACGTGGCTGTGGTGTTTATGTCCCAATTTATTCGGGCTCGCCGCTGCCATAAGGCTAAAACTGCTGGTCGCGCTCACTATCGAAGCCTCTCGGAAGCTTCTCGCTGCAAAAGAATAAACCATTTAGTTGTGAAGTTCCTTTTATGTGAAATATTTATTTAACTTACTTGTACTTTTCGATGTTCCTCGTTCTCCGCGTCTCCTAACTTGCGTCAGGGATTTGTGCAACACAGCTCTGTCAAATTAAAGAATCTGCTAGAAGAAGTTGGATTTAAATAAAATTGTACTTACCCATTCTCTTTATTTCTCTTGGAGCTCCAGTAAGGATAATAGGCAGGACAGAAGGGAATCTCTATAAGCCAGTTTGTGGCTATTTTCTTTAGCGGACCGCCGCTTCTTCTCCGCTGCCGCAGGCTTGGCGCGAGCGCATCTCGGACTAGGGTGACGTTTCGCCGGGAATGAGTCCCATTGGAACTCACTCACGCCTGCGATTGTTAGTATTAAGAAGCTGAAATTTATAATGAATTAAAAACATTGATATGAAGATGGAGCAAACGTATTTAGCTGGGGAGATGGGCCGGTCGCCAGACCGCCTGGAATAGACTCCGGTCCGCCGAAGAATGGGTGATGTACCGAGATGAACAAGAGGCATCACTGGATGGGTGGGAGCGTCGTGGCAAATCCATCAACGCCACCAATTCGGTCCCAAAAAAATCCTCGAATTTGTTTTGTTTACATTTTTGTGTTAGACATGTGTGTATTGTTAGTGATGAGATTTTTTTCGAGACGCCCGATTAACCGGTATTTTATTGTGCGGACTGCTGACATTGGTTCGAAATCCCCATTGGACATCCATGAGCTAGCCCGGCATTGCCCAGGAAAGAAAGCAGTTCCGTTACAGAAATAATACTATTTTTCGGAATATTTTCCGATCTGTCCTATGACAGCTATATGATATAGTCGGCCGATCCGTTCCGTTTCGATTTAGAGTAGTGAGAGCATATAGAAGACTATCTGCAAAGTTTCATTCAGATAGCTTAAAAACTGAGGGACTAGTTTGCGTATAATCGGACAGACGGACGGACAGACAGACGCACAGACGGATAGACGGACGCACAGACAGACGGACAGACGGTCAGACGGTCAGACGGTCAGACGGTCAGACGGACAGACGGACAGACGGACAGACGGACAGACGGACGGACAGACGGAAATGGCTAGATCGACACGGCGATTGATGCTAATCAAGAACTTCTGACAGATATTATAATACCCTTCAGGGGTATATAAAAAGAGTGTAATAATTTATAAGTTTATTGTCAAGATAATGAGTCACAGAACGGAAGTTTTCTTCATTGTTAGTCTGCAGTTTTGTTTCTGATATATTTCCTCTCTTTAGAATGGTAATAAAGAAGTTATTTGACCCAATTACTTGTTTAATCTTTTTGGTAAAGTCTGAATTAGATTGTCTGTAGATTGGAGATGGCTTTACAACTTTGATGACTTCTGGCGCTTGGGCCTGATCTTTGTCGACCTCGCCAAGTATTGCAAATCTGTTTTCGGATCTTCCTGTGGTTGTGTTTCCTATAGTTTTCGGCACTTTTGGCAAGTTTGGGTCTACTATTTTATTTTGTGGGCTGAGCTTTCTTTTGATTTTGCATACCGATCGATCCCGGTCTGTACAAGCGTATTGTTCGTAACAGAATCAGTAGAGGTGAGTTTTACTTGCGGTGTTGAGATAGGCCACTGAGTAGCCGCTGACGTTAAAGTTGTTGTTGTCTGTAGTAATGGAGGGGACCGTAGTAGTGAGCGCACAAGCCGACGTTGTCGGTGCTTCGGTAGGAGGGAGGGGGGCGGGCACTGTGAACTCCACGACTGAGTAACGGTGGCGCTGCTGAGCATTGGGTTGTTGGTGACAGTGAGCGAGCTCTTTCTGAGGCGGTCAAAGACGTTGATTTTGTTGTTGCATCCGATGAATCAATTGAAATGTAAGCATTATATCGCAGTGAAGACAACCGTCGACTTTGGTTCGTGTCTTTGCCGGTTGCACTTGTTAATTTTTTATTAACGCTCGACATTTCAATTAGGTCTAATTAGCTAATTGAATTTTCAGTTTCTCAAAGGCACATGGAAATATATCCCTTCCGATATGGCATTTCTGCCAGCGCCTTTTCGCATTTTTTTTATTGTAACTTCGGTGTTTAAGAGATCTCTCGGCAGAGCGATCGAAAACACGTCTATACGGGGCAATGATCGAACTGCGGCTATTATTATTACTATTACATTTGTTTCTCCTTAACCCTCCCTTTTCCTCCTCGCCACTGCAAGACTCGCGTCGCGGTATTAACCGTCGCGCCGTCTTGTCGTCGCCGAGACAGGCCACGTTCCGACAATACACTTTTCTCTCCCTTCTCCTCTCCGACTTGTGTGCGAAACATGTGGATCGGGTCTTCCATCCAAGATGGATCGTCACGAGTTGGAGCGGAGCCACTGCCCCTTTTCGCTCGACCCATAGGCAGTCTCCGCGTCCACCCGGAGAATTTACGGGCACGGCCAGCCGCAACCATCCGGCTCCGACGCCCAGAGTTAGCCTCCGCGCCCATCCAGAGGAGTCGCTTGGCCTCTGTCCTGCAGCCCCTAGCTAGCCTCCGCGATCAGCCGGAGACTTTCCCGATGCCCGGTCAGCCGCGTTTACCCGGCACCACCGCCCGCAGCCATACTCCCCGTCCATCCGGAGACATCGCCCCGGCCCTTTCTCTAGGGCGATGGCACACACCCACGTGCCCTCCACATCCGACCCCTTCAGGTTGCCCCTATTCCCAGACGGCGTCATGTAACACTTCCAATCCCTTATCAAACGGGAACGGCCTTAACGATATTGAGGGGCCAGTCCAAACAACCGTTCTGCAGAACCCTGTTTAGCAAGCAAGACGAAGAGCTCTGTGACTATAAACTCGATACAGTCCCTTCGGCCTAAACTGCTACAACAGATATTTCGAGATATACGAAACCAATATCCTTTGGCAAGAGACATCATCTCGAACTTCATGTACCTCAACGATGGCCTCGCAGGCGCTCACACTCACCAGTGTTCAGTTTAATCCATGGCTTTTGGGAGTTTTCTACTACACAAGTGGACCTCAAACAAACGGAAAAACTTTCGGGGTTTACGCGACTTAAGTCGGATTTTATTATTAGAAATGACGTCGAATGTTTATTACTAGAAATGTTAATTAGAACTATTACACAAGTATCTTAAGCCTTGCTTAGGAGAGTAGATTAAAAGCTCGATAGACTGAAAGCTTGGAGGAAGAGGAAGAGAGAGAGTGTAGGACATCACACTGCCTCTGGAAAATAATGTGAACAATGACCAATGAATTTATCCTGATGAAATGTGTATTCGCCATAGTCAGCAAGGTTTGGTATTGACCATCCCATCAATAAAGTGAAGTTGTCCTACTTCTTTTGGCCACACACAGCCCCACACCATTATGCTAGCTGGTAACTTAACTGTTCTGTTAAGGTAGACTTCAGTTTTGCCATAAATGACTCTTCTTCTCCTATACACATACACCAAATATAGCTTTATCGCTAAATATGATTTTTCCATTGCCTTTGAGTCCAGTAAATTCGTTCCCCAGACCATTGCTAATGATTCTTTTTTAGAGATTTCTCATAGTTTACAAAGGAAATTATATGCCAAATTAAGGCTTCTTTATTAGAGCACGTCGCATTATAATAAATCACGAAAGAAAATACTCTTCTGGCCGAAAAGCACAGCATTTTATCTTGAACGGAGCAGCGATCGATTCAGGCACCTAAGTTGGGTATCATACCTAAGGCCATCTCCGTTTCACAGAGTTTTCTATGCGTGGTAGGAAAAACTGATTTTAAAAAATAATATATATAGTTTCAAATTTGAAACCTAGAGAAAAGTGAAGAAAGACAAGAATTGCCTAACATAGCCTGCCAGAAAAAAGGGGAAATCTATGGTAGGAGGTTTAAGTGGTGAGGCTTCACTATAAAGCCTTCAATTAGAGCTGAGCTCCTTTTTGATCCAGTCTCTGTTGTTCTTTTGTGGTCGTAATTGTCTTTAGTACCAGCCTGAGTTGCCTAGGATCGATGAGACCTACAACTTTCCTTCTAGTGACTCCAACTGGTGAGCACCGAAATGATACAGTCTGGTGTGGTTTAGGGCTGGGAAGAAATAGAGCTCTGTGTTTTCCTTGCAGCTTCTTCAGTTTGCGTTATGTGGCAGTCCCACAATATTCTGTCGCGATTGCCTTGCTGGTATCCCGTTTTCTGTTGGATACGCGCTAGTTCGATTCTTGTCACAGTTTGTCCAACATTTCTTTTATACCTTATGTTCACTTCACTTCACTTCTTGACCATCATCATTTTCATACGCTTTCCTAGGGATGCTGCATGTCCCGGTGCCCAGCGTTCATTTGTTCATTTCTCTCGGCAAGGCTATTAAGTGCCTTTTTATACCCTTGTAGGGTATAATAATTTCAGTCAGAAGTTTGCAACGCAGTGAAGGAGACATTTCCGACCATATAAAGTATATATATTCTTGATCAGCATCAATAGCCGAGTCGATCTAGCAATGTCCGTCTGTCCGTCTGTCCGATTATACGCAAACTAGTCCCTCAGTTTTGAAGCTCTCTGAATGAAACTTTGCATATAGTCTTCTATATGCTCTCACTACTATATAAGTCGGTACGGGCCGGATCGCACGACTATATCATATAGCTGCCATAGGAACGATCGGTAAATTTTCAGAAAAAAAATTATTACTTGTCCAATTGTCAACATTTATTTAGTTATTTATTTATCTAAAGCTAACAAATAGTTAAAAACTAAGAGCTAACTTAAATTTAGGAGCCATAGTAGCTAAGACCTTCGGCTCGCGGTTTTTGTTTATAAGAATTATGGCTTAACTATTTAACTTAACTATGGTATTTACAATGTTAAAGTATTTCGATTATTTACATATATTTTTAATATTTACAAAGATCAATGAATATGGGTATGAATATAAATAATTATATTTTGTATTTAATTTTACAGGTGTCTAGGAATTTGATTATGATTTCGGAGTTTTTGTTTGAGGGGTTGGCTATTGTATTGATAGGGTTGGGGTTGTAAAGGAGTAGGGAACGTTGCATGGATAGAGCGGGGCAAGAACAGATAATGTGATGAATGTTCACCTGCGCGTTGTTGCACAACGGACACAGGTTGTTTTTTGTTCTGTCAAGGTAGTGGGCATTTGTAAGGAATGTGTGTCCTAGTCTGGGTCGGTTGATAATTATTTGTTCTCTTCTATTAAGGGAAGAGTTTTTCAAGGGCTGGTTTGTGGTTGAGAGATTGCTGATATCTTGGTACCAGTCGGACGTTTGTAGTTGCGATTGATTTCGTTTAAGTGTTAATTTTAAAAGGTGATGTGTGTCATTATGGTTGTGGTTAGGGGTGTAGATTAAGGGCGATTTGGCCGCGAGTTTGGCTGCTTTATCAGCATTTTCATTGCCAGCTATCCCCATGTGCCCGGGAATCCAGATTATTTTAATTTTTGGAAAGTGTTGGGTGATCATGTTCCTAATGTAGGTTGGGTAGTAATCGTGGTTGTTGTGATTTGTGATCGCGGAGACAGAAGAAAGAGAGTCAGTGCAAATGGCATATTTGCCAGGCGATTTGGTACAGATACGAATGGCCTCCTGGATCGCTATCATCTCGCTCGAAAGAACAGAGGAGAAGATAGGTAGGAGTCCGGTTTTGATGGTTTCGCATTCGTCAGTAATGCTGTAAGTTGTTACTCCACCGGATTTAGAGCCGTCTGTATAAATAAAGTTGTGGTTAGGGTAGGAGGATTTGAGGGAGTGGAAAAGTTGTTGGAATACAATTGGGGCTGTAGAGTTTTTATTGAGTCTTGAAAGGGATGTGTTGGTGGCTTTGAGGACATTTAGCATATTAAATTTTTTGCATTTATTTTACTTTAGTGGAAGGTATGGAATGTTGTAGGACTTGCATATTTTGACTATTACATCTAATGTACTGGCATATCTATGCGACCTTTTTATGGGTTTGGTGAGAGTTTTTAGTGGGGTGTCTATTGCTTGGACTAAGTTTTTGGAGAGTTTGCCTGTGAGATAGTCTCTTTTGTGTTCTTTTGTATTAATGTTGGCTTCTGCCAGTAAGTTGTTTGTGGGTATGGTGCGGAAAGCTCCCAGTGCTGATCTAAATGCCGACTTAAGAGGGGTTTTTAGGCTATTGAGTTGCGATTTGGGTGCGCGTCCATATATGGGAAGGCAGAAGTCTATTTTTGAAACTATTGTTGATTTGACTATTTGAATAAGGGTTGATGTGTCGGTGTTGTATTTTAGAGAGGATAGACATTTAATTATTCCAAGAGGCTTGGCAAGTTCAGTTTTGTTTGAATTTGTTAATATGAGAGTTCCATTTGTATCTGTGGTTTACTGTAAGACCTAGGATTTTAAGAGTGTTTGTGGTTGAAATGTTTGTGTCGCCTGATATTATTTTAGCTCTGCAATTATGTTTGCGGCAGATGTGAAGTGTTTTGCACTTTTCTATTGAGAGCACTGATCCAGATTGTGAACACCATTCGTCAATACGTTTGAAGGCGGTGGAGAGGTTGGTAGTGGGATTTTTATGTCTATTGTGTTGGATGATAAGGTGAAAGTCGTCGACGTAAGCGCAGAATTTTATTTCTTTTGTGAGTGATATGATGTTGGACAGGGAGTTGTAAGCTATAAGGAAAAGTATGACTGAAATTGGTGAGCCTTGCGGAATGCCGTTGTTCAGGGGGAAAGTGCTAGATAAAAATTTTCCTGCTTTGGCAATGATTTTTCTGTTTGTCATAAAGTTCTTTATGTAGTTTATTATTCTCTGTCCTATTTTCCAGTTGTGGAGTTGGTGTATGAGGGTGTGAATACCTATTCTATCGAATGCTTTAGTAAAGTCTAATGATATTATTGAAAGGTGCTTTTTAAGCGCAATGGATCTGTAGGCTAGGTGGTCTACGTAGAGTAAACTATCTAGTACAGATTTGCCTCTTTTAAAGCCGAATTGGCTGTTGTGTATGAGATCGTTATTTAAAACGAACCACCACAATCTTTTAGCCATGATTTTGTCTAGGACTTTAGCTAGACATGGGTTTAAGGAGATGGGTCTATACGATGATATATCAGTTTTGGGTTTTTGCGGTTTGGCTATGGGTAAAACAAGACTAAGTTTAAATGATTGGGGGATGTGGCTGGAGAGAATTTTATTAAAGTGGTTAATAATTCTATATTTAACGGCGATAGGTAGGTTTTTGATCATTGGGTATGAAATTCGGTCGAGACCTGGCGTGTTCCCTCTTAGGGAGTTTAAGGCAGATGAGAACTCTATGAGGGAAATGTCTTTTTCAATTTCTAAGGCTGTGCTTGAGGGGAGGTATGTTGGGCTTGGATTCAGGTGGTGTTTGTTAAGACGGAATTGGGCTGAAAAATTGTTGTCTTCAGCTTGTTCCGACCAAGTTTGGGCAAATGCATTTGCGATTTCGGTTGGGTCGGTTGTTTCTGTGGGGTTACATATGCAGTGAATGTGTTTTTGTGATTGGAGGCCGCAGAGTCTTTTTATGTTTGGCCAAGCTTTCGTAGGGTGCGATAATTGGTTAATATCTGCTGTAAATTTTTGAATGGATTCCTTGTTTGCATCCCTAACAGCTCTTTTTTGTTTTGCGTTAGCTTTTTTGTATTCGATGTTGTTAAAGTTATTTATTTCCCTTTTTAACTTGTTCCATTTTTTGCATTTGTCCTTTTTAAGGAGTGTTAGGTCCTTGTTCCACCAGGGAACAGTGCGGCTTAGGGTAAAGGTGGAGTTTTGAGGGATTGAAAAGTGGGCGCTTTTTATAATTATTTTTTTAATAAGGCCGGCTTCCCGATTCACGTTTGTGCTTGGTTGAAATTGTACTGCGCTGTTAAGATTGTTAGCAATTTTTCTGAAAAGGTCCCTGTAGGCTGATTGGACTTTAAACGTGGGTTTTGAAGTGAAGGTGGAAGAGGTATGATTGTTGAACATGGAAATTAGTATAGGAAAGTGATCACTGCCATAGAGGTCGTCCAACACTTTCCAATGTATTTCTGGGGCTATGTAGGCTGAGGCAAAGGATAGATCTATGTGTGTGAAAGTTTTATGGGTTGAAAAATGAGTGGGGGATTTGTCGTTTAGAAGAATGTAGTCAGATTTGTCTATGTATTGGGCAATTGTTTTCCCTCTACTGTTTTGTTTTGGTGAACCCCAGTAGGGGTACTGTTGAAGTCACCCAGCACTAATGTGTGGGCGTTTACCGGGTCGAGGACGTTCTCTAAATTTTTAGTATTAAAGGTTTTGGAAGGTGCTATGTAGGCGGAAATTACGTTAAATTTAATTTTTGAGTGTACATTGACTCCGACTGCTTCGAAGTCAGTGTTTAGAGAGATTTGGTTTTGGGTTATAGAGTTGTGGATTAGGAGGGCGGTGCCGCCAAAGCTATTGCTGTTGTTGACACTGGTGTGGAGTGTGTAGTTGATTGGGGTAGGGAGTGAGGAAAGGTTTGTTAAATGGGTTTCCTGTAAGGCTATAATGTGTGGGCTTTGATCTTTAATTAAGGTTTGTAGTTCTGGGTAGTTATTTCTATATCCATGTATATTCCATTGAATAATTTTGAGCATATCGGTTTGATTGGTTGGAAGGGATGCTTATCGACGTAAAGTTATTAATAAATTGAATCTAATTAATTTAATGTTCTTGAGTTATCGATTCAATAGTAGATAGAGATTTTAGTTTTGCTCTAGTTAAAATTGAGCTTTGTTCGGTTTTCAGGAGTCGCTTGGTTTTGTTCGATGTGTTTAATGGGAGGATTTTCGCAGGTTTCTTCGTAGAGGGGCCAGGCCGGGGGGTGGTGGTTGTTTGTGAATCTGCTGACATGGGTTCGTCTGAGTTGAGGCTCGTTTCGACGGGTAGGATGAAATCGTTTGGTGTGTAGCTTACTGTTTTCCTGCTGGTTGATGGTTGTGTTCGGATTGCGTTTGTTGTGTTTGCTTTAGATGATATTGAGTATAGGGAGCCGTCGTGGTGGCGTTTGTTGTAGATGGACCAGGCTGCTTTGGTATCGACTTTCTCGAGTGTTTTGATTGCCTGGACTTCCTTGTTGGACAAGAAAATTGGGCATATTCTGTTGCGTGCGTGGTGGTTTGTCTCGGGGAGATTTTTGGTAGTGCAGCTAATGCAGTTTGATTCGTTTTGGCAAGTTTCGGCATTGGCGTAGTTTACGTGGGCTGGAAGTCCGCAGTTTGGGCAGGTTGAAGGGTTCTTGCAGAATTTAGCGGTATGTCCGAAACGGTAGCAGTTGATGCAGCGCATTGGGGGAGGGATGTAGGGGCGAACCTGTACTCTCTCATATCCGATGTATAAGGTTTCTGGTAGGTTTGTTGACTTGAAGGTTATTTTGATGAGGCCAGTTTCGTTTTGTTGTGTTTTGTTGAGGAGTTGTCCAGGGATATATTTGTAGATCTTTTCAACGGCTTCCACTTTTTGGGATTTTAGGTTTTCTAGTATTTTTGTCTCTTCAATTCCTCTTAAGTCGTTTGAATAGATTACTCCTTTAGTGGAGTTGAGGCTTCGGTGTTCAGTAATTTTAATTGTTATATATATATAAAAGGAGTGTTTGTAGGCATACTGACTAATTTCATTAATTTTTCAGCTTGAGATTTGTTTTTGTTTTTGATTAGTAGGTTGCCGTCCTTAGTTTTTTTGCTACTGGCGACTTCTCCTTGTATTGCATTATCTATGGTCTTTTTGACGATGAAGGGTGAAATTTCCGCCAGGGACTTGAACTGCTCGTCTGCACTTGCTGCGATTAGGAATACGCCATCGGGAGGTTGCTTCCTCCAGATGTCCGGAGGTTCGAACATCTCGGGGTCAACAAACTATAAGCTTGCTTAAAGTTGCTGAAGTTGTCTGCTGCTATGCTCGAGATGAAGATAAGAGGTCTCTATCTTTTCGTCTGCTTTGTGCTTGGATGCTGCGCTACGTAAACGTCTCGCGGAAGAACACGACCGATCGCTTGGGCTGTCGAATGTGAACTGACCAATTTTCAACATATTTTCATATAATTTAAGACATGGCCATTTTATATTATTCTAGAATTTCGGTTTTAATCTGATCAAAATCGGACTACTATATCATATAGCTGCCATAGGAATGTTCGGGAAGTATTACGTATACGTAATGTTGAACCGAATCTTTAGATGTATTAATGTTGTAAACAATTTCTGTTAGTTTTCCTTTCCATTTGATAAAATTGTATTAATTCATATTGATCTATTTGTAAGCTGCAAGGGTATACAAACTTCGGCGTGCCGAAGTTAGCTTTCGTTCTTGTTACAATCTGCAACTAGATGTATGTTGGTTCTCACGGCTGCTAGGGACTTAATAGCCGCGTGATTAAAAGTATTGGAGGATCGTCTTCTCCCCTTTTTGAACCAAATGGAAAACGAGATCATGTTTTTATGCAAGATAATGCAACAATTTACAGGAGCAGAGAGAGCCAGCGCTTCATAAGTGACCACGAAATAAATGTTTTGGATTGGCCAGACTGCTCCCCTGACCTAAACCTAATTGAGAACATTTGGGGTATCTTAAAAAGGCGATTGTGCGCCAATATGTTAGCAAGAATTTTGAGAGCTGAGATTTTGGAAGAGTAGTTTATTTTAGACCAGGTGGCAAAGTCTCAAGGTGGCCCGATAAATATTTAAAAATTGTTTATATATTATTAAAAGAACAAAATACTTTTGAAATCTAACAAATTGGCACGTGTCTAATAGTTCAGATACAGTTGAAGGCACGACGAAAATCGGGCTTTTGTGCTTTTTATCATAATAGGTCCTCGAAGTATGAAAACTCTGGTAGCTTTCGTTACCGAAGTACCTCAGCCTGAAAGACCGTCGCTGAGTCAGAGAGAGTGAAGGCCTCTTAGGTTTCTCATTGCTCAGCGTAGACCCCAGCCCATCCCCTCAGCCGTCGGTGTAGGGAAAATTCTTATCCGCAACGGAAAAAGTATATGTGCTCTTTTTAATTTTTTTTTATTTTCTATAAAGTTAACGGTACAGTTTTTGTAAGTACGCAAATTTGTATTCTTATCTTTTATGAACATCTCCTAATTCAATGGCCCTCTTTGGGATTTAATCGTTATTTCTATTTTAATAACGTGTGCTGAAACTCGTGTTATTAATAGGAAATAAGTATATGTGAAAATTGAGATTACTGTGTTATTGATAGCGAGTTAGCTAAGAAGAGTGGTGTAAAAATATTTTTTAATCAGCGGAAAGTAAGTAAAATAGATTGTTTATTCTTGTACAATAAAATAATTAATATTAAGTTTGATTTTACGGTAGAATGCACGTGGTTTACATTTGTCAGAGGAAGATCGCGGCATGATCAAAGGACTGGCTAAATCTGGCCAGACCATTTCTTGTATTGCTGCCAGATTAAATAGGCAGAGAAACACAATTAATAGCTTCCTTAAAAGTTCTGAAAGTTATGGAAAAATAAAGCGAAGCGGCCGGACCACTGAAATCGACGAGCGGCGCAAGAGACAAATTCAGCGTCTAGCTGTTTAAGACAACAAGTCTTGCATTGAGATAAAAGTTCTACTGAATCTTGACGTATCAAAAAGACGTATAAACCAAATTTGGAACCAATTTGCTGAGCAATACAAATTTTGATCGGAGGAGTCTAAAAAAGTTGTATTTTGGGACGAAACCAATTTTCATTTAGACGGTCCTGACTCCTGTCAAAGATACTGGCGCGACAAAAGGCAACCACGACAGGTCTGCCATAACCAAAACCACGGTGAAGGATCATTAATGGTTTGGGCCGGATTTGGGTATGCTGGGAAGTCTCCACTTTGTTTTATACCGAATAGAACAGAAATTTTTATAGAGTTACTAAAAACAGTGCTCATTAAATTTTTTGACACATTTATGGGGATAAGTGTTATTTTTCAGCAAGACAACGTGCCAATCCACACAGCTCGTAAAACTAAAGATTTTCTGGCAGCTAGAAAAACACCGCTATTGCAATGGCCAGCGATCAGCCCTATACCCAATAGAAGATCTTTGGAGAATACTTCCTGATAAAGTTTACAAGAACGACCGCCAGTTCGACACAGTTAAGGAAATTGTTAAGTCGCGAACATAATTACGACAATAATAATAATACATAATTTGTCATTCATCAGTCGCAGCAATATCATATACGGCCACAATAAAGTAAAGCACCAGGTCAAGCGCATATGTGTATTCTGCTGACGATGAAGAAGTGGAATGGGGCACTGATCTCATTTCCGCATATTCAATGCGCAACATAGCAACCTATATTACTCTTTCACATAAAATTCTGTAAACACAAGCATATTTGTTAACCACTTCTTAGCTATAAATACCGTTATATTTTACCAATAAAGTCAGTAATCGTCTTCAACTCAAAAGGCATTTTACTCTTGCACAAACCTCAGTCCACCTAGTTCAAGTACTAGTTGCGACAACTCAAAGGCAATTAGTTCATGTACTATTTGCCAGGCATCTAAGCCTCCTTACACATACATAAACATTTTGGTGACCCCGACAGGAAAGTTCCGTAACTCTTGGGAACTCTTCCTAGACACAATCAAAACCAAAAGGAAAAGTTCCGTACCCCTTGGGAACCTTCCTGAACACAATCAAAAACCGAAAGGAAAAATTCCGTACCTCTTGGGAACCTTCCTGGACGTTTAAAGTTTCGAAAAAATTTCTTTTGCTAGAACTCAGCTTCTAGTAAATCCCCCAAGTATATTGAACACTTGATAATTCCTTCGACCACCAACGGTTGCGAATAGGAGCGTATCCAGCTATCAAGCGAATAAAATACTCCCATCGGTCAGGAATTAAACAACTTTCAATATGACTACCAAGGAGGAGCAAGCAGTCACAGAGGCGTTAGACTTGCAGGAAAAGATCAGCCAAAAGATCTCGAAACTTATCCGCAACTTCAAGAAAGATTCAGCGGAAAGAAAGCTAAATCCAACTTACTACCAATCAAAGTTGGCCGCAATCGATGAAGCATGGAATCGATTTGCGGATAATGATCGTAATATTCTTGAGAAATACAGGACCTCAGAATATTTGAATTTCTATAAAGACTGTCAAGAATCATATGACAAGTATAGAAATGTTATAACTGACACAATGGCTCAAATGACGAGCCATGCCCAGGGGAACACAGACGCTGCAAGCATCCAGCATCCTGTGAACAAGCTGATATCGGCATGTCGCCGATTGCTGATTCAATCAATCGGGCTCTGAGAGAATTTTCAGAGACCGGAAAGACCGTAACTAGTGATTTGATAAAACCACTATGGTCTCAATCCCAAGAAATCCACTTCTCGCTTCATGAAGAATACGAGGACCCGGTCAAGGCAGGATATGACATAAAGTCTTTTCTCCGACTTGAAAGGGACATTCAAGCAGTTTTGGGAGTAAGATCAAACGCATCAAGCAATGAAGATGTGCACTTGCCCAGAGTTAGCATCCCAAAATTCGATGGTGATCTACTCAAATGGACACAACTTTTTGATTTATTCAAATGCATGGTCCATGACACTAACATGCCGACAGTACGGAAAATGTGGTATCTCAAAACCACCGTAACTGGAGAGGCAGAAAGATTGATAAGACATATCGATCTTAAAGAAGAAAATTACGGAAACGCATGGGGTATATTAGTTGACGCATACAACAATCCCCGACATGTCGCGGACACAATTCTTAACCGTTTCTTGCAACACCACACAAACAATGACGATCCAAAGTCATTGAAGGAGTTGTACATCACCACTATCGAGTCCCTAGCATCCTTAAAAGGACTAAGCATCGATGTGTCCAGCTGGGACACATATTGATTGCTATTATTAAGCAAAAATTGGATCTTGCTAACAGAGCTTTGTACGAACAGTCGTTAGATGGATCGAGACAACTATAAGGTCTCGACACCATTCTCGGTTTCCTCAACCAACGAATTCGAGTGCTGGAAACAGGAAAAAGAGTTTAACACTCAAGAAAGGAACAGAAAGGGCCAACGTGTACTTCCGCCAGCGCTGGAAAGTTACCAAACTGTCCATTCTGTAAACGGAATCATTGGCTTTATAAATGTGATTACTTCTGCAATAAAACCATACCCGACAGACTTAATTGGGTACAAAAACAACGACTGTGCGTCAACTGTTTTAGCAGCGACCACAAGGCAAAGGATTGCCGAGGCCGTATGTGTTTTAAATGCGATAAAAAACACCATTCATTGCTGCATCTTGAAACTACGTCAGGTGCAGCAACCGAGCCAAAATATCCGTCTGTAGGAGCAGCAAGTAACAAGAGTTACAATCTGCTGGCCACAGCCAAAGTATCGGTGAAAGCAAGCAATGGTCAGGTAGCTACCTTCAGAGCTTTGCTTGATTCAGGATCACAAATAAACTTGATCTCTGAACGAATGGCTTCAATGCTGTCACTTAAACTTCACGGTACGTCATTACGTATCGAAGGTATTGGAGGAAATCCAAAGACTAGCCGAGCCAGAGTTAATGTGCTCATGAAATCAATGCACAAGAATTTTGCGCAACAAGTCGAAGCCTTTGTGTTACCACACATTATAGCTGATCAACCAGCTCATCAGCTAGATTCCACAGACTTACGACTCCCTCATAATATTGATCTGGCAGATGCAAACTTCGACAAGCCTGGAAAGATTGACATGCTTATCGGAGCTGAGCACTTTATATTTATTTATTTTTTATAGAGTTACTAAAAACAGTGCTCATTAAATTTTTTTGACATATTTATGGGGATAAGTGTTATTTTTCAGCAAGACAACGTGCCAATCCACACAGCTCGTAAAACTAAAGATTTTCTGGCAGCTAGAAAAACACCGCTATTGCAATGGCCAGCGATCAGCCCTATACCCAATAGAAGATCTTTGGAGAATACTTCCTGATAAAGTTTACAAGAACGACCGCCAGTTCGACACAGTTAAGGAAATTGTTAAGTCGCGAACATAATTACGACAATAATAATAATACATAATTTGTCATTCATCAGTCGCAGCAATATCATATACGGCCACAATAAAGTAAAGCACCAGGTCAAGCGCATATGTGTATTCTGCTGACGATGAAGAAGTGGAATGGGGCACTGATCTCATTTCCGCATATTCAATGCGCAACATAGCAACCTATATTACTCTTTCACATAAAATTCTGTAAACACAAGCATATTTGTTAACCACTTCTTAGCTATAAATACCGTTATATTTTACCAATAAAGTCAGTAATCGTCTTCAACTCAAAAGGCATTTTACTCTTGCACAAACCTCAGTCCACCTAGTTCAAGTACTAGTTGCGACAACTCAAAGGCAATTAGTTCATGTACTATTTGCCAGGCATCTAAGCCTCCTTACACATACATAAACATTTTGGTGACCCCGACAGGAAAGTTCCGTAACTCTTGGGAACTCTTCCTGGACACAATCAAAACCAAAAGGAAAAGTTCCGTACCCCTTGGGAACCTTCCTGGACACAATCAAAAACCGAAAGGAAAAATTCCGTACCTCTTGGGAACCTTCCTGGACGTTTAAAGTTTCGAAAAAATTCCTTTTGCTAGAACTCAGCTTCTAGTAAATCCCCCAAGTATATTGAACACTTGATAATTCCTTCGACCATCAACGGTTGCGAATAGGAGCGTATCCAGCTATCAAGCGAATAAAATACTCCCATCGGTCAGGAATTAAATAAGTTTCAATATGACTACCAAGGAGAAGCAAGCAGTCACAGAGGCGTTAGACTTGCAGGAAAAGATCAGCCAAAAGATCTCGAAACTTATCCGCAACTTCAAGAAAGATTCAGCGGAAAGAAAGCTAAATCCAACTTACTACCAATCAAAGTTGGCCGCAATCGATGAAGCATGGAATCGATTTGCGGATAATGATATTACGATCATTATCATTATTTTGGGAAATACAGGACCTCCGAATATTTGAATTTCTATAAAGACTGTCAAGAATCATATGAGAAGTATAGAAATGTTATAACTGACGCAATGGCTCAAACGACGAGCCATGCCCAGGGGAAGACATTGTCAACCACGTCAAATTAGATGAAACACTACAACACTACAGTGTTAAAACGTTGGGTCTGCTTTGGATACCACATAAAGATCAATTATGTGAGCGATCCCAAAAAAGTGAAGCGTCAATTATCACCAAACGAGTGGTAAGCTCAGAAGCATCACAGATATTCGATCCACTTGGACTATTTGCCCCCGTTGTGGTAAAAGCCAAGATATTTATGCAAGCCCTGTGGGAACTAAAGATGGGCTGGGACGACGAGCTTCCTCAACTGCTTCAGAATGAGTGGAAAGGCTATCGTGCTGATTTGCAATCATTGAACAATTTGCAGATTCCAAGGCACATCTTTGAAGGGAAGGTGCCCGTTAATCAGGACACTTTTGTCGATGCATCAGAGCGGGCATATGGAGCGGCAATTTATATCCGTGCCACATATAAGAACAATCAAGTTTCTGTCCGGCTGTTATGCTCAAAATCAAGAGTAGCACCAACAGCAAAAGAAACACTACCCCGCCTAGAATTATGCGCCGCAGTCTTGGGAGCAGAACTAACCCACAGGGTGCGGAAAGACTTACGGATACCCAACGAAAGTGTTCCTGGATATCTATGGTCAGATTCGACTGTGGTTCTGTCCTGGATAAACGCATCAGCGTCATCATATTATACGTTCGTGGCAAATCGAAAAGCAAAAATTCAAGTGGTTTCAGACCAATCTCAATGGCGCGACGTGTCGTCGGCTAACAATCCAGCAGATGTACTATCAAGAGGAATTGCCGCCAGTAAATTAGCGGAACACAACATCTGGCTATATGGACCCCTATTCCTACATGGCTCTCGCGACAAGTGGTCTAAAGTACCAACCATCACTCCCAGCGATCTGGAACGCAAGTCTAAACAAGTTAGCCTGCCAACTTGTCAAGATGAGCTTGGCAGCAAACTTTACAAGTGCAATCACAGCAACTCCTTTAATAAACTACAACGTATTGTAGCGTATATGATGCGGTTCTGCAACAAGAAATACAGAGCACCCACAACCACATTGTGTGTCGGTGAATTAACTAATGCAAGGACCATCATCCTGCGGACCATTCAGCAAATTGACTTCAGTAGCGAGTACAAACAACTTCGTATTCACAAAACGGTGGACAAAAAGAGCTCGATCGTATCCCTGTCACCTATAATCGGAAATGACGGACTGATCAGGGTCGGAGGTAGATTGGAAGAATCTAACCTTCCATATAACGCAAAGCATCAAATTTTGCTTCCATACAACGATTCTCTCGTTAGGATTCTATGCGAGAAATGCACGAAGAGAGCATGCATTGCGGGGCTCAATCACTGAGAGCCATTGCCAGACAACAATATTGGATGCTGAATGATAAAACAAGGGCACGGATCATTATTCAGATGTACACGAGCACGGCTTAAATTAATGCAACAAATCATGGGCAATCTACCAGCTGACCGAGTAACACAGGCTCGGCCATTCTTCAACTCTGGTGTTGACTATTGTGGACCAATTTGGATTCACCACAAGATCCGTGGAAAGAGACCCGATAAGGCATACATTGCAGTTTTCTGCTGTTTTGCTACGAAGGCAGTACATCTGGAACTAGTCAGTGACTCATCAACAGATGCATTTTTAGCTGCTCTTCGACGATTCTTGGGTCGACGTGGAAAATGTCAGACCATTCATTGCGACATTGCAACAAATTTTGTCGGTGCCAACAATCAGTTGAAGGCTTTAGAAGAAGCTATCTTCACCGACAGAGCTCAAGCGCAGATCATGAACCATTGCAATAAAAGGCAAGTGGAATTTAAATTCATACCGCCCGAGCCCCATCTTTTGGCGGCCTGCGGTAAAATCAGCGAAGCGGTTGCTGGTATCAGTCACAGCCACAGCATCGTTAACATTTGGGAGCTAAACACCGTAATCGTGGAAGTCGAAGCCATCCTCAACTCTCGACCCCTGACACCAATGTCGTTTGACCCAACTGACACATCAGCTCTGACTCCTGGTCATTTTCTGATTGGGGAACCATTAACGGCTCCTCCCGATGCAAATCTCGCTTCACCCGGGAAAACGTTAGTGAAGAGATGGGAATTAGTGTCCAGACTAAAGCAAATGTTCTGGGATCAATGGTCTATGGAGTATTTACAAGAGCTCCAAATGCGAAATAAGTGGAAAACCATGTCACAAGACGTGAAGGAAGGACTACTAGTACTGGTCAAGGAAGACAACGTACCGGTGATGAGCTGGCCGATGGGACGAATAGTGAAGACATATCCCGGTAAGGACAGCCATGTCCGAGTAGTAGATGTGAAGACTGCATCTGGGATCTTCAAACGACCAGTAACTGGTCTTGCTCCACTATTAAAAGAAAATGAAGCCATCAAACGTCCTCACAGCGCCATCGAAGATACGACGCCAGCTGAAGAAATACCAACACAAAAGAGGAATGTGTCAGTTCCGATTCTTCCGACGTTGCTCGCAATGCTACTCATTCTGCCACTAGCAATGGGACAACAAGCAAGTGTCACACATTTCGCAAATCAGCCAGGGATATTCTATGAACGAATTGGGACCTCAAGAATGGCGATTTCAGAATGGAATATCATCGTGTACTACGACTTGCAGCCATATTGGAGTGATATGAGAGTGTTGAATGCCGGCATAACTGAACTTAAACACAAGTGTTCAGAATTACGAAACATCAATGCCTGTAACTCTATATATGCGCCTTTTTTAACATTTAAACACCGGGTTACAATCTGGAAATGAGCTGATTAACCACTCACGGCAGCGCAGATCACCGCTGAATATAGTCGGTAACGTGGCGAATTCATTGTTCGGCGTGCTTGACTCCAGATACGCTGAAGATATGTCCAAGGTCATAAATGATGTCAAATCTAACGAAGACATATTAATGATGCTATTGAAAAATCAAACTTCAATTCTGGATTCCACTATTAATGTAGTGAGGAAAGGCAGTTCAGCCACCAACGATCGCATCCGAAACATAGAGCGACAAATAGATGCTCTCAACAAGGAACGAGGAAAATATCAAGGCGACTACTTGCAACAAGCATTCATGGTTTTAACAGCCCAGCTAACTCTACTGGCAACTGGAATGCAACGAATGCAACGTACTTACCGACATTCGCCATCGAACAATTAGCCCCATACTAGTGTCTCCTAAACAGTTGACAGATCAACTCGATCAGATTAGGGAGCATATCCCGCCGGATCAAAAGCTGCCAGTATCATCCAATGATGTTATTCAACTGTATAGAATCATGCATGCCGAGGGAACATCCACTACGGACCATGTTGTCTTCAAAATAACCATACCGTTAGTGTCCACGGCACAGCAAGAAGTCTCTAGCATCATCCCCATCCCAGAATGGAAGGATGGGAACTGGCATGAATTCAAGCTTAAAACAGAGATCATAACTGTCAATGCCCATAGAGATCAGTTCATGGGACTAACTAAGGACAAGCTTGAGCAGTGTCTTCAACTACCAAGTGATGAGCACATATGCATCAATCATCAAGCTACGTTTAGCGTGGACAATCGATGTGAATTTCAGTTATTCAATAACAAGACTGAAACAATATGTGAGATGGTTCAAACGAATGCCGATCTAATATGGTCAGCAACACATCAACGAAACAGATGGATGTTTGCAACCCACAGTCCAATCGAACTTTAAGCTGTGTGCAAGGGAATTCCGTCTACAATACACATTGATGGAACTGGTTTGTTATCACTTGCTTCAGGTTGCACTGCGCGCAACTCAAAAATCAGTGTTAGCACATTCAGCACTCAGATCAGCGAGACAAAATCAACATATGTCCGCTTTGGCAACATCACCCAGATCAACGTAGAAGAGACATCAAAACCAGTTGGAGAAGCTACAACCAAGGTAGCCGATGCCGAACTAGCCGAATTAGATGTCCTACAACAGCAGCTGGCCAAACTGAAGGATGCAAAATGGGATAATAAAGTCAGCACTGTCCATCATCATCAAATAGCGGCTTACGTGGCCCTAGCAGTATCAATTATTCTAATCATAACAATTGGTATAAGACAACGTCACAGCAATTGGAAACCACGACGACGAAGTTCCAAGCCCCGGACAACGAGTGAGCAGCCAACACCCGAACCTGCCCCACGGAGTTTTGCGTTTGACGTCAGTAACGGTTGAACACCCGTTCAACGGCCGGTAGAATGTTAAGTCGCGAACATAATTACGACAATAATAATAATTCATAATTTGTAATTCATCAGTCGCAGCAATATCATATACGGCCACAATAAAGTAATGCACCAGGTCAAGCGCATATGTGTATTCTGCTGACGATGACGCGTATTCAATACGCAACATAGCAACCTATATTACTCTTTCACATTAAATTCTGTAAACATAAGCATATTTGTTAACCACTTTTCAGCTGTAAATACCGTTATATTTTTACCAATAAAGTCAGTAATCGTCTTCAACTCAAAAGGCATTTTACTCTTGTGCACAAACCTCAGTCCACCTAGTTCAAGTACTAGTTGCGACAACTCAAAGGCAATTAGTTCATGTACTATTTGCCAGGCATCTAAGCTGCCTTACGCACACATAAACAGAAATCAAAAAGGCTTTCATCAAGAAAAGGGATTAAATTAATCCGACAATTCTGCAAAACTTGGCAACTTCAATGCACAATCGGATTAATCAAATTTTTATTAAAAAAGGAAATCATATAAATTATTAAGTGTATTAAAAATAGTTAGAAAATTATTCAAATTGTATTTCGAATTTTCGTGCAGTATGCACACATAATTATTTTATATGAAATTAAAGTTCTTTATTTAATTTACAGTTAATCTAAACTTTTACGAAAAATTTATTATTATTTGTTTGTTAACATGTATTCAAGCAATATAACAAAAATTTAATCAAGAAATTAATAATTTCAATGCATATACCTTTTTCCTGAGGTAGTCGTGTAAGTCTTAATGCGCTCTGCGCGGCCATGTTCTTTACGAACAATTGTTTCGTCATTGTGTCCGGGATAGCATTTAGTGGCGCTGCGGGGCATGAGCGCATTGCTCGACCGCACGCTGCCGTCTATATCCTTCTTAATTTTGAGATGTTATACGCCCAAGTTAGTGCTCTCCAAGATATTAAATATTGCCCAAACCACCGCTGTGAAGAGCCATATTATGATCTTTGGGTGTTTTCGATTTGCCTCCGAATAATTTCCTGCAAGAGTAGAATGCTTACCTTCCGGACTCTTTCTGTAACGTTTTTCGGTTCAGTTCGGCTATGATCATCCAAGTCGTTGTCATTACTCCAATCCACTCTCTGATGTCTCTCTCAGTGTCCATCGAGTTAAGGGATGGCATCGGCGTTCACGTTATTGAACGAACCTTCAATGTCTCGACATGACCTACAACTTCGTTTAGCGCTGTTTCTGTCGACCGACCTTTTCGGTATACATGCTGCGCTTCCGATAGGTGGTGTCTCTCTAGTTTTTTTACCTGATTTGAACATACTACTTCTTCGAGAGTTAAAACATACACGTCTCTTGGAAGGCGTTGTTCAGGATATTTGTGATGTCCTCTACTTCCTTGTCGAGTGTCATTAAGGATGATATTTTTATCCTCTTGGGTGGACAATTTCGCCGAATTTGTCCCAATCGGTCCTAAGGTGGTTTCGTACCGGCCGGTACTTACCTACCGGTGCCGATCTAACACCTTTTCCCATCCCTGAAAATCCCCCGAACTGCGAAATATGCTGGTTTGTGTGTTACTTTTGTTACAATGCCACGAATCTGGTCACTGCTAGAACACTGGAACAGAAAGATGCGTTATATTGGCTCTTATGCGTGCTTTCGTCGATGACCATATTATCCAACAGTTTGTTCTTGTCATCGACCTCTTTGGCCTACCTTAAGCCGTACCGGGCCTTGTAGTCGTTGGCTTCTAGCCGAGGCAAGCAGCGTTGATTTGTAAGGAGAAGGTACTCTGGCTTGATTTCATCTCTTTCTGAGCCCTAAGGATGGCTTAGTCCTTTGAATGGTCATCCGGGTTCTGAGCCCTCAGACAAGAAATCACCCTTTTCTGATCAGTTCGCACCTTCGGCGACAGAATACGAACTCGGGGTCTCCTCGGAATCTACCTGGCTTGTCCTTGATGGACTAACCTAATCTTAAGAAGCCCCTGATAACCCGAGCGCTTCCTGAACACGTCGGTCGGTAACGGTAACCAACCTGTCTGTTACCATGTCGGCCATCTTGCCTTTAATTTCCTCCCATTTCCCGACAGCAGACTACAGTCGTCGTGGAGTTTATCCACCAGAGCCATAGCCAGGCTGTTTCTAATCACTTCGCAGTACTTCTTCTCTTTACTGACGAAGGTTGTGGCTCTTGGCCTACCCTGTGGGTCCGTCGCCCTCTTAGGTTCGCTCTCGCTTACTTCCTGTGACCGATCACGGTTGGCCTGAGGGGGATAAAACGCCGGTAGATTCGTCCTATACTTAGTTTTGGTCAGATGGTCAGATATTCTCTCAGCCTCATTCTTCGCTACGTTGCCGAGGATGAAGCGGGCTCTATTGACCCTCGCTCTCCTTATTTAGTGTGTCAACTGTTCTATTTTCTTGTCATCGGTGGTGCGCAAATGACCCCCTTAGTGTGATTGGATTGGGGAGTGCTATTTGCTCTCCCCTCGGATCTTGACGGATCCCGGATGTCACGACCAGACATCGGCAGCTCATCTTCGTTTGTCCCAAACTGGGCCTCAGCATCTTCTCCTCGTCCCTCTCCGCCAAATTACGGGGTTTATCCTCCGAAACAGCTGGATTTACTCCTCAGCTGCTGACACAGCTCTTAACACGCCTGGCTATATTAAAGAGCCATGTTAAAGACATGCCCAGGTCCGCCCGACTGCAAATGATTAGCATCCCCGATGGAACACTAAAGAAAACCTGCTTCTAGCCGCCTTCGCCTGGATTAAAATCGTACTACCGGTGGTGCGCACAGTTGGGGCAGATAGCTCGGTTATCCCCCTGTGAACCCTATCGGCTGACGGTCGGGGAAATCAATACAAGTAAAAAAAACTCTGAAATAAAAAAAAAATTTTAACTAACTGTTATTAAATGATATATGTAAAGAGGTCTGATGATGTTATTCATTAAGTTAACGTAGAAAATAATGGGAAGTCGGGGGCGTCGTGGGATGACGCGTCATCTTTATTTGGCTGCATACATGTAACTAACATAAGCTTAAATCTAAGTCCGAGCTCCCGCCCGCTAAAGCAAGAGCGGGAGATCGACAGCGGCTGACCGTGGAGTTCGGTTCTGAGACCGAGGACAGCGCCCCGGAGCGCAAAAGTTGCAAAAGGTGTGAGAGCGGACGGGCGTGATCTGGAACGGTTCCGAGGAGCGACGGCGGAGTGCCGAGACGCGACCTAAAACGTTAACCTGCTCGACGGACAGTGCGCAGGGGCCCGAAAGGCGGAAGCGCAAGAGCTGTCGAGCTTTCGGAGGGCGAAACTGAGAGCCTCCTCATCTAAACATTCCGACACGCTTTGCAATCACTGGGGTTGCAATGAGTCTGTTTATGACTGATGGGGATGGGCTGATGTAAAAGATTCGAAATTCGCACTAGTATGGTGCGTGGAAAGCGGCAGAGTGCCATGGAATGGTGTAAGCCCGACGTGAAGAAGGAGCTTTGCAGCGAAGAGAAAGTGTCAGATGCCGTTATCGCGGCGCATCACTGGCGTTGAGACAACGAAGCTAATCGGTACGAAATCGTTGTAAGAAAACGTTGATCTTTCCGTAGCGACTGGATTCCTTGCAGACTCGGCAATGGTAGGACTAGGTACATCGGGTACGTCTGCTTCTGCGGGAAATTGCGCTGCGTGGATCTGGTCTGAATGAACAAAATAATGTGTAGCCGAGCATGGGCAACAATGCATCAAAACTGGAATATCGGTAAATAACATAACTACTCCAGGTGGTAGCCACAAAAGTGAAAATCCACCCGCGGGAAATCCCGCGGCTAGTGCATGGATTCCGGAGGCCCTAACTAACACTCCAAAACCCCCTTACGTGGCGGTGGCCCACTTGGCCGCCACGGTAGGTACTGCAGCAAGCCAGGAGAAGGCTTTTGGAAAAAGTAGCCTGATGGTCCGATCCCCACCCATCGCGCCATCACCGGCGTCGGAGAGGAGTGGAGGCGGCGATCCCGCCGACTAGGCTAAAAGGGACAGAGACCCGGCCAGCCCGGCAAGCGGTCTCAGGGGTACGCTTCCGAAAAGGAGCAAAGCTGCCCAGGAGGAGCCCAAATCCGACGCCGAGGAGGAAGAGGAGAAGCTAAAGCTCGCTCCGGCCAAGTGCGACGCGAAGCTTGGCATTCTGCTTGAGAAACTGCACAAGCAGATGCAAGATAAGTAGGTGCACCATATCAATAACCGTATGCGGGAAATGGTCACCGAGATGAGGAGACTCAAATCCTGCATCGAGCAGTCGGCCGAGAAGTCTGTGGTCTCGGAGAGCGTTTACAGCAAATGTGTCCAGTTCATACCGGATGGGAAGTTTGGTGTAAACAAGGAGCAGCAGACGACGGCATTGCGGAAGAAGGACCAGGCCGCCCAGACGGACACGTGGCGGGGACAAAGCCAACCCGAGGGGGCGGCCGAAACCCTGGATCTTCCCGGTCAGGCTCACCAACCCGCTCGTCCACCACCAGCCCGGACCACCGTCCCTGCAGCATCCCGGAATTGAAAAAAAAAAGCTCGACCACCCGCCGCAGAGGGGCGCAAAGAGCCGGAACATCGGCAAGAGGGTACGGCGAAGACCGCTGGGAGCTCGTAGAGCACTGTCGTGAGAAAGAAAAAGCCATCTCGCAGAACACGACCCGACGCAGTGGTAGTGGAGGCAGCAGGGAACCCCTAAAACGAGGTCTTGGCAATGGTCACGAGATGGGACGACAACCAACTGTCTGACCTGGGAGGTGCCGTTAACACGGTTCGCCGTACGGCAAAAGGTAACCTACTCCTGGAGGTGGCAAAAGGCAGTAAGGAAATCGCCGAGTCCATGAGAGACAGCATCTCTCGAGTCCTTGGGGACGCGGCGAAGGTACGTGCACTGACCGAGGATTCGAAGGTCTGTGTCTTCGTAATACGGGACCCGTGATCCGAAACTCCTTTACAAAGCAGTACCAGCTTAGTGAAGGTGCAGTTAAGGTCCGAAGCCTCCGACCCGGGGACCGAGATTCAAAAATAGCGGTGATCAGCCTGCCTTCGCCAGAGATGTAAGGAAAAGAGGCGAGATCCGAATAGGATGGGCGAAGAGCAGAGTGCGGGAGCGCGCGGGCCCTCCTCGATGCTTTAGATGCCTGGAACTGGGGCATATCGCCAAGAGATGTAAGAGGCTTGTGGATAGGAGCGGCTGCTGCATCAGGTGCAGCGAAGCAGGACACGGGGCTGCTACTTGCGACAAGGAGCCGGTGCACCCCCCCGGTAGAGGACCTGGCAGCTGTGAGATCAACGGTCGAACCGGCAGCAGAAGCAGCCCGATCGGAATTGGCGGTGAGGGTCCCCCAAGGATGTCATGCAATTGATTCAGGTCAACCTGAATCATTGCAGGGCGGGGCAGGATTTGTTGCGGCAGACGGCCCGTGAGGTAGCCGCTGATGTTGCTTTTCTGAGCGAACCCTACAGGGAGAGGGAAGGAGCGCAGTGGGCCAGGGACCGTACCGGCAAGGCGGTCTTTTGGCTATGAGGCGACAGGCGACATCGGATCTTCTGCATCTGGGAAGCCGATGGTTTCGTGCGCGCAGAAGTCGGTGGCTATTGGATAGACAGTTGCTACCTTGCGCCTAGCCTGCCGTTGAAGGCGTTCTGCAGGATACTCGACGAACTTTGCTACGACTTGCGCGGTAGGTCAAATGTGATAGTTGGAGGCGACTTCAATGCCTGGGCCCAGGAGTGGGGATCCACATCGACCAACGCCAGAGGACGGGTGGTGCTAGAGGCGTTCGCTTCGACAGATATTGTCCTTCTGAACCACGGAGAGCGGCACACGTTTGTCAGAGCTGGAGCTGCCTCAATCATTGACCTCACTTTTGCGAGGACTACAATTTCCCATAATGTCAAATGGGAGATCAGCGACGCATATACGGGGAGCGGTCACGAGGCGATCCTCTGTTCTGTAGGAGAGTCCGAGAGTCCACGCGCCGTGCTGAGACCCAACAAAGAATACCGACCGGAAATGCTTTGCACGCAGGCATTCACGAACGCGCTGGAGGGCTTGTCAGTTAATGCATCAGTTGGAGCGAACGAGTTGGCGAACCAGACCGCAGCACTTGTGGAATATGCCTGCGACAGGAGCATGCGACTGAGAGGGGCGTTTCGGGGAGGGACAAGATGCCTATGTTCTGGTGGAGCGACGCGATGGCCGACATCCGGTCCACTTGCCTTCGCGCTCGAAGACATATTACGCGGGCACGAGGCTCGTCCACAGTCGTCGAGGGCAGCGAGGCATATAAAACTGCACGGAAGGCTCTCAAAATTGCTATAAGGGACGCGAAGAGGGACAGTTTCCAGCGACTCTGCGACGAAGCGAAAATCGACCCAGTGGGGCGGAGCCTATAGATTGGTGGTCAAAGGGCTGAAAGCGGGTAGCACGGCCCCTTCAGAACCGGAAAAACTGGACGGCATATTGCAAGTCATTCCAACGACGCCTGGGCGGTTTCGGACGAGGAGTTGATTAGGATGGGACGGAGCGTACGCCCCAAAAAGGCGCCGGGACCGGATGCAGTACCAAAGCGCTGAAGCTGGCCATCGCGTTCTATCCAAAGGAGTTCGCTGGCCTATACTTAAGGTGCCTCGAGAAGGGTACCTTTCCAGAAATGTGGAAGAGGCAAAAGCTTGTGCTTTTGGCCAAACCGGTCAAATCGCCTAGAGAGCTATCCTCTTATAGGCCAATCTGCCTTATCGACACTACGGGCAAGGTGTTCGAAAATTTAATAGCCGCTAGGCTATACGCCGCCATCGAGAGGGCAGGAAGCCTCTCGCCGAGCCAGTTTGGCTTTAGGAAAGGGATGTCAACGCTGGTCGCAATAGAGGCGGTGAAGGAGACGGCGGGATCTGTGATCGCGAGAAAGAGGTGGGAAGGCGGTTCCAAGAAATACTGTCTGGTGGTCTGGACATAAGGAACGCCTTCAACACTGCTGACTGGAATCTGACGCTGGAGTCCCTTGCAGCCCTCAACATCCCAGGATACCTACTGGAGATTGTGAGAAGTTTCTTCAGTGAGAGGACTCGTGGATTCGTGGACACGAACACGGGTTCCAGAGCATACGAAGTTTCGACCGGAGTCCCGCAGGGCTCCGTGCTGTTACCCCTGCTCTGGAACACCATGTACGACGGGGTCCTGCGACTCCCGATGCCCGGCGACACCAATATCGTTGGCTTTGCGGACGACATAGCTGTGGTAGTAGTGGAGAAGGAGCGTGCGGCTGCGGAGGAGAACGCGAGGCGTGGCTCTCGAACGCTGGTCTGGAGTTAGCGGCGCACAAGACGGAGGCAGTCTTGATTTCGAGCAGGAAAAAAAACGAAACGGCGGAGATCCTGGTCGGTGGAATGGCGATAAAATCCCAGAGGGCCATCAAATACCTGGGTGTCCTCCTCGACACAAGGCTATCTTTTAAGGAGCACCTCCAGTACGCCCAAAAGAAGGTCAGTGGGACTGTAGGAGCACTTTCTCGGATGCTGCTAAACACCAGCACCAACCACCGCTGCGATGCCAGCGCAGCTACCCAATTATAAGCTAAACCAACTAAATATTTAAGACCTAATGAGCTTTCGCTACATGACTATGAATAAAAACGGATCTTTCTGTTTAATTAAAAAAAGTGACTTGATCAATCTAAAAAAGCCTTGAGTCTTTTAATTATGCGGCAACCAAGAAAGAATGTTACACAGTAATGTGAGAACTAGAACTACGAGGGTCGCCTCGGCTGCAAAGGGGGTGCGTGTACTGGACGTTCGTACATATTAAGAAGCGTATTGTGGTTCTTGCGCACTTGCAAGAGGCAAGGAATTTGCCCAACGGACGTTTGGATGAAGTTACGGGCCGTGTCGCGGATGTAATATCCAAGAATATTGGTTTACATTATTGTTGCCATGCCTGTCGGGAGGTTGATAAGGAAATGTTATCCTTCATGCGCCAGACCAGAAGCGGTTTTAAAGAACTAATGGTAAATTTTCGCAAAGCGAACGACCTGTTCTCCGCGTTAGACGCTCAGTTTAATAGTCTGAAGCTGTTAAACGAGTCGCCAAAGCGCAAAAAATCAGCTGCTGGTCGGCAACAACTGTGTCAATCCCAGCAACCCAAGATTGGGCACACCCCATCGGCAGAGCCCCCGACCCCAATACCATCTCCAATGGTTTTGCGATCGGGTGCAGTAATTGATTCGGTAACCGAATGTGCCGGGGTGGAATTGGCGACAGCTCCGCCAGTAATTACAGTTGAGTCCGTTGAGTCCGCTGCGGTGTCTCAACCCCTGACACCGCAGACTTCAATATTAAAAAATACCCAGGGTCAAACAAGGCCCGGATTACCGGCCGGTGTTCTACCAAAGACCCTTACAGCTGTTCCACATTTAAAAACAATATTTGTATCGAGGCTTGCCCCTGATCTCGAATCCGAAGATGTACTTGCCTATATAAACGGCAAAACCCAAGCCGAAAATTTAAAGGTGGAAAAATTCAAGTTTTCCTACGCCAGAGACATCTCATCTTTCAAGATAAGTGTCTCGCTCAAGTTCTTTGACACAATTTGCTCTGGTGACTTCTGGCCCGAGCACGTTGTAGTTAAAGAATACGAAGCGAAAAAGAAAAATAAGCGGCCAGTGGGAGTACAGCTCCCTAGGCTGTCACAAACCTCTGCGACCACTGCGACCACACCCATTTCTGCTGCAAAAAACTAACCACCTCCCTCCTACTTTCCTATCAGAATACTAGAGGCTTACGCAGCAAGCTCTCGAAATTGTACTCTGATAGTTTTTCCTTTGCATCCCAGGTGATTGTGTTTACTGAGACCTGGTTAAAGCCGGAGATTTTCAGCTCCGAAATGTTTCCAGGTAAGTACACAATTTATAGATTGGACCGTCTTTCCCAGCGAGGAGGTGGAGTTTTAATTGCCGTTGACTCCTGCCTTATCTCCGAACTGGTCGTCTTAGATGATATCACAGATTGTGAATTCATCTGCGTAAAACTATCATTCCCAGGTAGTTTTATTTACATAACATGCTCTTATGTTCCTCCATCTGCTGACGAGCCTATTTATTGGAAACACCTTTCGGCAATTCGGGCCGTTTCCATTAGACTCTCAGATCGAGACCAACTTGTGACTTTAGGGGATTTTAATATACCTGGAGCGCGTTGGTCATCAGATGGTGTGTCAAATGTTCTTCAGACTGCGGCACAGCATGACCTTATTGATGGCCTGCTTGACTTGTCTTTGTCGCAAGTTAACCATGTCTTTAATTCTTTAAACCGCCTACTAGATCTCTGCTTCGTCTCCGATCCCGTAGGTGTGACCTTAAAAAGAGTTTCTCCATTGACGCTACCTGAAGATCCTTACCATCCTACTTTCGATGTGACTATCGATACGGGCATCGTTGTAAGGGAAAAATCTAACCGATTGGCCGATAAAGTTCGCTGTTTTCGTAAAGCTAACTTTCAAAGGCTAAACAGTTTAATATCTGAATTTAATTGGTCTAACCTTTACATGTGCACTGACATGGCAGCCGTCGTGGACATTTTTTACAGTGCCATGAACTCGTTCTTCTCATTATGTGTTCCGTTAACCTATCCGTCGGCCTTCAGTAAACCACCTTGGTTTAATAAGGAGCTGACACGCTTAAAAAACATAAAGTCTAGGCTTTATAATAAATTTAAACATACCGGCTCTCTAACTGCTTCATCTAATTATATTAAAGCTCGGTCGAATTTTACCGTGCTCAACGCTCAGTGTTATAAGAATTATTTGACTCGTTGTAGGGTTCAGTTCACGCAGGACCCGAAACAGTTTTATAATTTTGTTAACACTAAGCGTAAACCTAATTTATATCCTTCCTCGCTTTCATTTAAAAATTCTACAGCAAAATCAGATCAGGCTATTGCTGATCTTTTTGCTGAGTTTTTTAAAACAACTTATTCTCCCTAGACCAATTTAAACCAGATATACCCTTACTCTATGCCTTGTTCAAACCTAATTTTCAGTCCTATCTTAAACGAAAGCTCTCTTAGTCTGGATCTTCGACGTATTAAGCCAGTTTACTCACCGGGTCCCGACGGAATACCGGGCTGCGTGCTCAGGTATTGCGCGGACGCTCTGTGTAACCCCCTTCTTAAATTGTTTAAATTATCTTTAGAAACTTCTGAATTTCCCCTTATTTGGAAGGAATCCTTTATAATTCCTCTCCACAAAAAAGGTAGCAAGTCGGATGCCAGCAACTATAGGGGTATCTCTAAGTTGTCAGCCATTCCGAAACTCTTCGAGAATGTAATAACTCCAGACTTGCAGCATTTGTGTAGATCCGTAATTTCTCCATGTCAGCATGGTTTTATGAGGCGAATATCAACCACTACAAATCTCTTGGAACTTACCTCATTTGTTATTAGAGGGTTCCAACGCAACTGTCAAACCGATGTGATTTACACGGACTTTAGTAAAGCTTTTGACTCGGTTAATCATTCTCTTCTTGTAAGGAAGCTCGACTTAATCGGGGTCCCTGTTGATCTTCTTAAATGGATTTTGAGTTATTTGTCTGACAGGAATCAAAAGGTTCTGTTTAAAAATGCTCTCTCCAAATTCCTCAGTGTCACATCTGGCGTCCCACAAGGTAGCCACCTTGACCCACTGCGATTTTCATTGTTTATTAATGACCTTCCGATAGTTTTAACCAACTCTAGAGTACTAATGTACGTAATGTAATGTACGCTGACGACGTTAAACTATGTGTGCAGTATAAGGACAGCTCATGCCAGTCAGATTTACAATCGGATCTTAATAATTTTCAAGCATGGTGTCGTGCTAACCTATTACATCTCAACAGCTCCAAGTGCAAACTGATGACATTTTCGCGTGTCACTCCCCAGTATGCCACTTATATGCTCAATGACTGCTCTTTGGAAAGAATAACTCTTGTCGATGATCTTGGAGTCCGCCTTGATCCCAAACTTTCGTTCTCTGAACACATTTCCTGCATGGTTAACAAAGCCAGAGGCATGCTTGGATAATGAATCCAAGGGTGGTCGAAGGAATTCGATTCCCCTTATGTAACTAAGAGCCTTTTTGTTTCGTTAGTTCGGCCCATTTGGGTTCTTGCGTTTGGAGTCCTAGTTTTGGAGTCCATATTAACCGCATTGAATCTGTCCAAAAAAAACTTTTTGCTATTCGCCCTACGGGGCTTAACCTGGGATGCAAATCTGAGATTACCGTCTTACTCTAGTAGACTTATATTAATTAACCTTCCCTCCCTAGCGAACCGTAGAACGATGCTTGGTGTCGTCTTTCTACATAAGCTTATTCATGGGGACGTGGAGAGTCCCTACCTGCTAGGCCAACTCAATTTCCATGTTCCCAGACTAACTTCCAGATCCTATATCCCCTTAGTAATTGGTCACTGCAGGAGGGAGTATGAAATGCATGAGCCCTTTAGGGTTTTATGCACCGATTACAACCGCCTCTATGACTATATTGCTAGTAGTGATAGTCTTCCTAAACTTAAAACTATTTTGCTTGTAGAATTAGCCAGTAATTTAGCACCTTAGCAATATTAAATATTCCTCGTTCTTTTATACTTTCCTCTTCTCACGCGTCTATCAAGAACGCGTTCGTGCCGTACGTCACACGGCTGCGCCTCTCGGTCGGTTGGGCGGGAGGTGGGAATCGATGGGACCCCTGGGCCCGCGAGTACCAATCCGAAAATCGTCTCTTATGCCAGAGGAGAGCCCAGATTGTTGCTCTTGAAGCCGCCCAGGAGCACAGACGAAAGAATATCAGCTCCTATCAGGACGTCGATTGAGGAGCTCTTGAAATGGGGTTTGATGGATTCTCCGGCTAGTTGAGGAAGAATAGAAGCATTCGTTTCTAACATCAGCCGGGGTCTGGAGGGAGCGCAAATGGAAAAATTGCAAAGCTTCGTGAATTGGGCGGCAACTGTGTCATTGAGACCGGAAACTTGGGTCTAAATGGCTTGAATGGAAGTTTGATTGAAGAGCTGCTCTTGTACTTGCACATTTGAGTGGTCATCGGAAGTTGCAGCGCTTCCCGAAATGGGCGCGAGTCGTGGACTGGACGAAGTGTAGGGGATCGGAACGTTGATAACTTTATGATCGATATGAAGCAGCGAATGATGCCGGCCACGGCAAGTAAAACCGGAATGGACTAGTACAGTCCGGCTGTAGGTGGTCTCTGGCGAAACAATTCAAGCAGAGTTGCTTTCTTCTAATATAGTCGTAGCGACCATTTACATCCATCTTAAGCAAGCGGAGACAAACGCGAACTGGATGGTTCTCGATGGAGCATATATCGCACCACTTTCGGGCTGGAGGCGTCTGGCCTCGTACGAGTGCGGCCTGCGTACAGTGGTTTGATAATTGACGTTCTTTGCGGAAAAGTCCCAGAGCCGCTAGGTCTGACGTCGTCAATGGCTTCTAACGTGCGATGGCGCTCCGTTAAAAAAGCTTCTAACTCGTTCCATGTTGCAATCTCGGATTTGTTGTATATTGATTGCTCCCACATGGAAAGTGTGATCTTAGGAAGCTTTGAGAAAACCTTATACACAAGAAGACAGTTTCAAGCCTCGACTTGAATAGAGGACATCTCTAAGTCTGTCAAACAGCTCTGAATGGCACTTTCCAACTCTCTTAACTGACTCTGACTCTTGGGGGACAGCCGGAAGGTTGAATAAAATCTTCAGCTGGCTATTAACCAACTAGCGTCTGTTCTCGAAGCGCTCCGTAAGGCTTCGCCACCCTTCATTTGTCAGAGGTGCCTTTGAAAGTAGTTGGAATAACCTTTCCACCAGCGTAATTTTCGAATTGTTTAGGTAAATCGCCGTGAACAGGTCCCTAAAAATGGGCCACCTGTAAAGACTGCTGTGTCCAATGGTGGCAAACGATAAGCCGTAGATGCAGTCTTGTCTATTATGTCCTGAAGCTGAACAACACACCTCGAAAAGACGGAGAAACAAGAACTGTGCTTGGATTTTAGCACAGATAACTGTGTTAACGGTAATGTCTTTTTGTATCATACCCCAGTTCAGCAAGGTGTCAAGCGGGAGATTCAGGTACCTAAATCGATCGCTGCTGAGCTCAGGATAAAAATCTGTGCTTTCGCTCAGGGCGATATTTCCCATTTGGGATTTTTGCTAGTTAGTTAAGCTAGTTATTTGTTTTATTATTTTATCCTATTAATAGTTAATCTTATATTTTTTAGAATTTGCCTACTTTTTTGAAAAAAAAATAACAATTGCGATTAATATTAATAAGTAAGGAATATAACTAAGGCTCTTTTAATAGAAATGTTTAATAGATTGATAAACTTTTTTAAAACTAACTTTAAATTTTAAAAAAGTTTATCAATCATTGCTCGAATGAAATTATAAAAAAAAATATTGAAAGAAAATAAGAAATAAAATAAGTTGTTTCGAGCGGGATTTGAACTCACGTCCACGTGCTTCGTAGACATACGTTCTAACCACTGATCCACGTGTCAAAATCGGCTCGGGACAGCACACTCAAAGATCAACAGAGCAAAATATAAACATTTCCTAAGGGTTGCAAGCTTCTATCCCTCTCACACGCGTTAGGCTCATATGTGTATATCGCCGACGCAATTCAATTTGCCTATGCCTATGTAAAAGCAAAGAGTATAAAACGATTTAACTTCTTTGGTAAAAGTCAATAACAAAAATGAAAAACCTCGAAATTTATGTTTATTTTTTTCAAAAATTTTTTGTTTACTTTTTCCATACCGGTAAGCATGAATTTCATGGTGAGTCGGGGAGCGACGATGGCACCATGAACTACCTTTATACCGGTAAGGGTGAATTTTATGGTGCGCCGAGAATAAATAACCCCGGGCACGCACTTATAAAAGCGAATGAGACTTTTCAGGAAATGGTAAGGTCCTATCCGCTGACCGATTCTGCATGAATAGAGTACAGTTTACATGTTCGAAAGTCCCACTGGGTAGTTATGTGCCATAGAGGGGGTTGTATTATGGTTAATGGGGTCTAATTATGTTTTGTTATTTTCGATTTCTGGCATTTTTGGCATTTCTGGATATGCTGTGTTATATCACGAGTCATACCTTTCCAGTAATAATGTCTTTTGACCTTGGCCAAATTTTTTTGTAATGCCTGTATGACCTCCTTGTATTGGGTCGTCATGTAGTGTAGACAATATAGCTTCTTTCTATTTATTTTTTGTTATTATAGTCACCGGGTTGAGTAGCGCTACTCTCAATGTGCTTAGTGTTTTATTGCCCATATTTTTAAAATTATCCATTTAAAATTTTTTCAAAGGCATTTTCCCACGGTGCAAGTTTCAATTGGCTTATTTTTAATATACCGGCTACTTTTTCAAGCCTTGACCTAAGTAAATATTTCCATTTGTATATATCCAATATCAATTCTTGCTTTTTCTTACCATGTTTAAAAAAACATAGCATATCTTTTATATGCAAGGTCACTACTTTACATACTTCGTCATTATTTATGACTTCGTATACGTTGGGCTAAGAAGCTTTTTCTGTAGAATGCCTTGGCAATTATACTTTTTTATTTTCTGGGCAGAAATACCTGGTAGTGACTTTCAGGATTTTATTTTGTATGTCTTTTAATTCGGATATTGTTATCCTGGATAGGACGTCTGCTACAAAGTTGTCTTTACCCTTTAGATACTCGACTGTAAAGTAATATTCTTCCAGTTCTAACCGCATACACGTCAACTTTGAGCTTGTATTGACCATAGAAAATAAGTATGTTAAATTTCTGTGATCTGTTTTATTTATAAAATGTTTTTCATATATATATGGTCGGAAATGTGATATCGCCCATTGAATTGCTGCTTATTCTTGTTCTGTCCGTTATAGTTTTGAGTTAAAACTGCTACACAAACTTGCTTTCTTGCATCGGTGATTATGCAAAATTCTTTGCTAAAATCGGAATATTGCAGCAGGGTTGGTTCTATAAGTTTATCTTTTAAATATTTCTTGTCATCTGAAAGTATTCCTTTATCTGTGGACTTGTGATCAAGAAATGTCACTTCGTTCATAAAAAAATGAACATTTTTGTGGATGTAATTTGAGATTTTTTTTTCTACAGAGTTCAAATACATTGATTAGGTTTTTGATCATTTGTTGCTCTGAACATCCAATGACGTTTAGATCGTCCATATAAAGGAATGTTTGTGACGGTTCTAGACCTGTGAATGCTATTGTCATCATTCTCTGAAATGAGTTTAGAGCAATTTTCAAAGCAAATGGCAGTAGCGTAAAGCGACAAGATTTTTTAGGTACTAATAAAAAAGGGCTATTAAACTCAGATACAGTTTCTTCAACTATATTGTCATTTATTAGCTTATTTACTTGTTTCTTGATCTGTTTTTGATGACTATGCGGTGTTCTGTAATTTTTTATATACACGGGTTTTTTATCATTTAGTCTTAATTCTTGTTTGTAAAAATTATTTGTTGTGATTCATTCGGTTTCAAGTCCGAATAAGTATATCACTATATTTTGAACATATTTCAGTGAGTTGTGATTTAAATTGTATCGGAAAATGTTTCTCTAATTGGGCTATGACTTCTTCTGTTCTCGAACTTTTGTTCTGTTGAATTATTTCATAATTCGAAAGGGGTTCATAGTTGATTATATTTATGTCAACTAATTGGTCGGTACCTATTGTATTCAGAAAACGGACAAATTAATTATTAGATGTTGCCACTGTGTTTGTAGCATAAATTAAAAGGAATTAAGACATTATATTCTGTTGAGTTAATGTCTAACTTTTGGACAACTTCAGATCTTGCTGGTAATAGTTGTTTGTAGCGATGTTGTAGGGCGATCCTTTCCGAAAAAGATCCTTGATTGTGGTGAAGTAGAAAAGAAGGCGCACGGCGCAAGCGAAGGCGAAATGGTAGAAATAAAAGGCGGTGGCGTCGTGGGCTTCGTCAGCTTTATTCGGCTGCATACATGTAACTAGACTAAACTTAAGCATAAGACCGCGCTCCCGCCCGCTCGGTCCGGAACGCGGAAGCTGCGAGAAGGGGCGAGAGCGGTCGGCTTGGTTGAGAAAGGTGCCGAGCGGCGTGGGAGTGCCGCGAAGCGGCAGAAGAGTGCCGGGGAACGGCCAAAGCTTGATGAGACGCGGGGAGCGGGCGAGCGTTGATGAACTCGACCGACAGTGCGCGGAGGCCCGACAGACGGGAGCCCAAAAGCGGTCGAGCTTTCGGAAACTCGGTGGGCAGAGGGCGCATTGGGGGCTTCTAACCTGAACATTCCGCCCCCCTTGCAATCACTCGGGTTGCAATGAATCCGTTGATGACTGATGCTGAATCGGGGCGCACTTAGCGTTGAAACATCGAAGTTAATCGGCACAAAGCGTAAGGAAACGTTGATCTTTCCGTACCGGATGGGTTCCTTGCAGACTCAGCAATGGTAGGACTCAGTTCCTCGGGAAAGTCTGCTTTTCAACTGGTATGCGTTGGGTGGAAGTGGATACATCGGATCTGGTCTGAAGAAAATATAGAATAAGTGATGGTCAGTAATGTGCGACTTAGGAGTCCGGAGGTGCCCGATGCTGTGAATGGGGCAAATGCACTTAATGTTCGTGCATATGCAGGAGCGTATGGTGGTGCTGATTGCACGTCTTGCATCGGTCACCACTGCGGCAGGTTCCCTCGGAATGTTCGTGAGCCAAACAGTTCGAACAGTAGCGGTTGTCAAGAACCGCGCGGAACCTCTTCTCTGCATTAAGCCTGAGGAACTGTTGACAAGTTCGAAGCGGGTGGATTCCGTTGCAGACTGGATACCGGTAGGAGTGAGTGCTTTTGGAACGCCTACCTTCAAAGGCGGCCGCACTGCGAGTGGCAAGGCATCTGCCCAACGGACCCTTGGATGTATAGGAAACTCGCGTGGATACGGATACGGTGCGAGCGGTTGTCGTGGACACTGAACCCGTGAGTACCCATCCGAAAATTGTCTCTTATGCCAGAGGAGAGCCCAGAATGTTGCTCTTGGATCCGCCCAGGAGCACAGACGGAAGAATATCAGCTCCTATCAGGACGTCGATTGCTTTCGAAAAACGTCGGATCCGCCAAGGTGAGATTCGGAAGCTCCTTCAGGAGATCTCTTGTAATGGGGTAAAATGGAAGTTTTCCGGCTAGTTTAGGAGGAACATAAGCATTTGCTTCTAACGTCAGCCCCGGTCTGGAAAAATTGCAAAACTTCGTGGATTGGGCGCCAACGGTGTCATTGAGTCCGGAAACTTGGGTCTGAACTGGCTTGAATGGAAGTATGATCCGGTTGAAGAGTTGCACAGTAATAAATGTTGCTTCGGAACCAGAATCAATTAGAGCGCGGGCTTGGAAGTTGCGACCAAGATGGCAGATATTAATAATCGCCGTACTGAGCAGGACAGCGCTTGATCCTGACGCAAAACACACTTGCAAATTCAAGTGGTCGTCAGAAACTGCTGCGCGTGTCGCAACGGGAGCGGGTCGTGGACTAGAAAGAGCGGAAGGTCTTGAAACGGTAGCGACGGGATCGTCGCGATGCAGAAGAGTATGATAACGGCCACGGCACATAAAACAGGAGTTGGGACTAGTGCAGTCCCGCTGTAGGTGGCCTCGGGCAAAACAATTCAAGCAGAGTTGCTTTCTTCTGATGTAGTCGGAACGACCATTTACATTCATAATGAGGAAGCGGGGACAGAAGAGAACTGGATGGTTTTCCCTGGAGCAGATATCGCACCCCTTTGGGGCTGGAGCTACTCTGGCCTCGTAGGAGTTGAGCCTGCGCAAAGGTGCATTATTTGAAGACCTTGGCGGAAGATGCCCACAGCCACTGGGCCTAACGTCGTCAATGGCCTCCAACGTGCAGTGGCGCTCCGTTAGAAAAGCGTCCAACTCGTTCCAGGTTGGAATCTCGGATTTGTTGTGTATAGACTGCTCCCACATGGAAAGTGTGATCTTGGGAAGCTTTGAGGGAATCATATACACAAGGAGACAGTCCCACGTCTCGGTTTGCATGGAGGACATTTGTAAGGCTGTCAGGCAACTTTGGATGGTGCCTTGCAGTTCTTTCAGAGCGGATCCGGACTCTTGGGGGACAGTCTGAATGTTGAAGATAATTTTCAACTGGCTGTTGACCAACAACCGCCGATTCTCGAAGCGGTTAGTGAGGCTGCGCCACGCGGAGATGAACCCTTCATTGGTTAGCGGAGCCTTGGAAACAATGGCATGAGCCTCGCCACTCGTTTTGGAAAGTAGGTGGAATAATTTCTACACCAATGTGAGACGCGCTTTTTGAATATAAACCGCGGTAAAGAGGTCTCTGAAGGTGGGCCACCGAAGATTATCGCCTGTGAAGACTTCGGTGTCCACTGGTGGCAAACGACAACTCGTAGGCATTGGGTTCGGAACACTGACGGAAGCCTGAGTGGCCTGGGTGGCGGCCTAGTCTATTATGTCCTGAGGTTGGACAACACACCTCGAGTAGACAGAATAACAATGACTGTTTTCAAGTACTGTCGAGGCGGCTGTACTGTCGGTGGATTCGGAAAGAAGGTCGGAGCAGCTTTCATAGCTCTTCTCCACCTTGTCCCACAGGGCCCGGATTTGATATTGATGGACTTGGCACATGCCAGGGGAAAACCTTTCTGTATCAGGGGTGCTTGGAGTAGAAATATGCTCTTCGAATTCACTAACTCGGTCTGTCGTGGCAATAAACTTCTTGAGGGCGATGTCTACCGCAGTTGGAGCCGTCTTAGATACCGACCAAGTAAGACTAGACCAGGGACCGGAGATGGTATCGGCGAACTTGTCGTTTTTTGAACTTGGAATAACAGTGGCAGTGGCAGCTTTCGGAGTTAAATGAGACGGCTGTGGAGACGCGGATTGGGACCTATGCAAGCGGATTGATGGGATAGGACGTAATTTTTTGACGTCGTCTATGGGCATGCCACGACTCAAGCTGATCACCTGATTACAACTGTTCACAGACTCGATGGAGATTTAGATTGAAATTAGCGAACTGGATAATTTTGAGAATCCAACAGGTTGGCCGAAAAAAGAAATATATAATTCAGTAATGAGTAGATTCGAATTGTGGCGTCGGATGTAATTTACATTATTGCCACTGACACATAGGATGTGGATTTGAAAAATTAGCAAATAAAAAATACGTTGAGTTGCCTTATATATTTTTCGTAGTGGAGTTGGATAAAATCGATCGGTACACAAAATAGGAAAACAACAGAAAAACAGCGAAAAAGGAAAAACAACGACCGAAAGTTGTCATGTCGAAAGTGGATGAATATTTGTGCGGAGTGAGATTTAATAAAATATCAAGAATATTACAGAACGGAATTTGTCGAATATTTATTTTTGTATGTATATTGTCTGTTTGGATCGTAATTCGTTTGTTTTTGTATTTAATAAATTAATTTAATTATTTATTTTTTATTTATTTGGATTTGTTGTTTAATTTGAACTTTTATTGTGGATTGGAATCGGTGGGATTTAAGCACCTAGTTTCTTTCTTCCCAAATGTTCACTGGGTTACGCTGACGGTAAAGCTACTCTGCCGCACCCGTGTGTGGATTTGAGTTGGGATTTGAATTTTTAAATGTAATTTCTTTGTCACACATTAAAAAAAAATATATTTTTTTTTAAATAATATCATAAAGCTATTTTCTTTATTGGAGGCAGTCGAGAAGTAGACAGAGAAATTATGGGGAGATAAATGAAACACACAAAAATATATCGCGTCAACGGCGGACTGTTCGGTGAATAGGGAAACGTCCGACAATTGCACACCGATTAGTCGATATTAGTTTAGCATTTATTTTTTTTCACCACACAATTTCACATTTTAACGTTGTCGAATTTTTCACGGGGGTAAAGTTGAACTCAAAATATGCGCGTGTATGTGGGAATAGAAAACGGCGAGGAGTATGGCAGCGCACAAAGCGAAGGCGAATGGAAAATTCGACAAAAGGATTGAATAGGAATATGAATTTCTCAACTGCCGTTGTGTCGGGAAATCTCGGACATAGAGATGATATGGAAAAATTAATCTTGCAGCAGTGTGAGCGAAATTTAATGTTCGGACCACTGCTAAATACCGGCAGCGAGAGGGATACGGAAGACGCTCGCACTTATCTTTTTAGCGGAAAATCATCAGAACTGCTGGCGGAAGGGCGGATTCTTCCGCAAAAGATCCTTGGTATTGTAGAAAATTCCCACGGCGCAGGCGAAAAATATCAAAGTGGAAAATAATAAAAAGTCGAGGGCGTCGTAAGATGAAGAGTCAGGTTTATTTTGCTTCATACATGCAGCTTAAATATTAGACCGCGCTCCCGCCGGCTTTACTCCGCTAAAGAAAATGTGGGAGATCGACAGTGGCCGACCGTGGAGTTAGGTTCTGAGCCCGAGGTCGGTGCTCCGGAACGCGGAAGCCGCAAGCGGTGTGAGAACATTGAACGGTGCCGAATAGCGACAGCATAGTGCCAAGGACCGGCAGAAAATTGCTGAGGAGCAGAGAGCGGGCGAGCGTTAACACGCTCGACGGACAGTAGACGTAAGCCCTAATGACAGCAGCGCAAGAGCGATCGAGGTTTTGAAAGCTCGGTGGGCAGAGGGCGACACTAAGGGTCGCACTATCAAAAAAAGTGAAACTAAAATACGACTTGCAGGAAGCATTGGATCATCTATATCTACAAAATTTACCAATAGAGCACGTGCACCAATTTTGGAGAAAATGGAAAGAGCACTTAGCATTTGGATTGACGATTGCTACAAAAAAAATGCCGCTTTAAGCCAGCGGATCATTCAGGAAAAGGCACTTAGGATTCATGGACTGCTCGAGCAAAATGAAGAGCCCTCTTCCAGCATAGATTTCATTGCTAGTAATGGACGATACGAGAAATTTAAAAAAAGGTTCTCCATTCATAGCCTCAAATTTAAGGGCGAAGCAGCATCGGCCGATGATGGAGGTGCTACCACATACCCAGAAGAAATTCAGGGGTTCATTAGAGAAGAGGAATTCCTGCCCGATCAAGTTTTCAATGCGGATGAAACTGGACTTTTCTGGAAAAAAATGCCAAATCGAACTTTTTTATTAAACAACGAAAAAATAGCTCCCGGCTTTAAGGCACAAAAAAATCGTTTTACACTTTTGCTGTGTAGTAATGCATCAGGCGACTTTCAAGTAAAGCCAATGCTTGCTTTACAAGTCTTTCAATCCCCGTGCGTTTAAAATTACCCGTTTACTGGAAAGCAAATTCAAAGCTTGGGTAACTGCAGCATTATTTAAAGACTGGTTCTGAAATTATTTTGTACCTGAGGTTTAAAAATATTAAAAAAAAATACGAATTTAGTACACTTTAAAGCACTATTATTGTTGGACAATGCCCCAGGACATCCAAAAGATTTAACCCATCCGAATGTCAAATTAAAATTTCTTCCACCTAATACAACATCACTTCTGCAGCCAATGGATCAGGGTATAATTTACACTTTCAAGACATATTACATCAGGCGCTCTATACGCTGGATTTTGGATGCAACTGAAACTTACTCCATCGATGTAACCGGTGCTTGGAAGAAATTTTCTATTAAAGACTGCCTTGAGTTGGTAAACTGGAGAATATGCTGGAGAATATTATTGCCAGAGGTTGTAAAAAGCCATGAAAGAGAAAAACCAAAACGTGGATTCCAGGGTATATTGGACCTTGCTCACTTGATTGAGGTGAAGGATTCGACGATATGGCAAATTATGACTTGCAAGAGTTGTTTGTATATGAAGAAATTAATGACGAATCATTGCTTGAGATTGCTGTGAATCAAGCAAACAATTCACAATCAGATGACAGCAGCTCTGAAGAAACCGATCCGATGAGTTTAACGATAGATAAGCTCCGAGAGGGATTCGCATATGCTAGCAGCTTGGAATCATGCTTTTTTAATTCAGATCCGGTCATCGAACGACGACTTAAGTTTAAGAGAGAGTTGGAAAAAATACTTTTGCCTTATAAGGAGTGCTATAAAGAAGCTTTAAAAGCCACGAAACAATAAAAAATTACTGATTTTTACAAGGAGCCACCAAAAAAGAAACCATGTTAAAACAAACTGGCTTTAACTATAAATGCCACCAAATGCATTGCATATTATGAATTATGAATTTTTAGTTATGAACTATGAATTAAAATTATGAATTATGAATTAAAATTATTAATTATGATATGAATAAAACATATGATTTCCTTACTTTTTAACATTTTTTAGTTTCTATAAAGTTAAACCTATTAATTATTTATAAGAAGCAACTTTTTTAATTAAATACCAACTTTTAAGTATGAAAATATATATGGTATGCTTTTATTAAAGGCATATATGTACATAATAACTTTTGGTTAATTTTGAACAAATGTATGAAACTTTAATAAAAACATACCAAATTTGAACAATAAAAAATTTTTTTTTGCTGCCAATTTTGAATTTTTAGAACGTAACCCCTTATTTTGTACTGAATCCATGTTTCGCTTAACACGATTTCGCTAAACACGAGGTTTTCTAGAAACGTTACCCCCGTGTTAAGCGAGGGCCAGGTGTAGTTAAAAGTTCATAAGATATTCTATTAATACATCTCGTTAGGCGGGGTAATAAGCATTGATTATAAATAAATAATAATAAAGACGATTAGAAAAATGAGGAATATGAAACAAATAAATTAGTAACATAATTAATAAAAAATAACAAAATATTTCTTCTCTCATGTATGCCTATACCTTTTTAATTTAATAACCCCAACAATTTTAGAGTAAAATAATTTTTAAAAATTATGCAAAATAAATTTTTTTTTTAATATATAACTTTTTTTATAAATATATAAGGCTTAGTTTTGTTGTATAAATTAAGAAGTCTTGGTTTATAGTATTATTAATACGTTTTATTTATTCGGTCCGCTGCCTAGCGTGCCCGATTAATTTTATAATAATGATCCACGTGGCTTGTGTGAGTTGAAAGTGAGTTTATTATAAACTTGCGCGACGATGACCGGCGCTTAAGATCTCCAAAAACTGAAGAAAATGTTCTTATCTCTAATGCTAGATCTATAAACGAAAACAAAGTACCAAAATGTTCTTATCTCTAAAACCTTACTATACCCAAGTCCATTGCGGTCGGGTCTTACGACTATATGACCAAATAAGAAATTATTATTTAAATTAATTTTGCAAGCCGGGTAATAGTGTTAACTTATATTATATATATATATATATATATGTATATTTTCTTCTATTTAATATATGTTAAGCCACAAATGGGAAATATCTTGAAAATTATCTTGTTTTTGTCGGTAAATAAAGAGCTGTAGTGTTTTGCCTTATCCACCGCCTAAGCATCTATGATCTCACGAACGGTTTCAACAACCCAAGAGACCGTTTAATAGTATGGTTAAAAAGGCAATGGAGTGACTAAAGGATGGGAGGGCAAAGCGATAAAAAAAATCTTTAATTTTCAGTTGGTCAAGAGAATGGTATTAGTGGGCATACGTTTCTTTTGTTCTTTTTCGCCTGCTTTTTATTTGTTACTTCTTGGCTAAAATATTTCTACCTTGTTTTTTTTGATCGTCCCCACACGCAACTTTAATAATTGAATATTGTTCACGCCAAAAGAGCATTTATTTTCCAGAGGCAGTGTGATCCCGTACACCCTCGCGTTCTTTTCCTCTCCCTTTAGGCTTCCGGTCTATATAGCTTCCAATCCGCTCTCTGAAGCTAGTTTAAAGTCATCTTGTATGAGTTCTAATTCCTACGTCTACTAAAAACACCGACGCACGTCGCGCAAAACCCCGAAACAGTTTTCCGTGTTTTTACTTATCGGGTGTTCCAGGTGAAAGCCACACCCCCCTCCAACATTTGGTCTTACAGATCGGGATATTTAAGATTTCCAGCTGTTCCGTTGGCTTTAACACCGCACAAGATAGTTTATCCGCATTCCTAATCTCAAGTGTAGGTAAATATATGCCATAAGCAGCAGTGAACCCCCAATTCATTTGTTTTCGCCTATACACCTACATACATATGTCCAATATAGTCCACTCCACTGATCTATAATTGCCACCACTAATTTTCACCAAATTAAATAAGTATAAAAACAGTAATATACAGGCAAGGTATTTAAGTTCCCTGCAGTACCATTTGTAATCAATAGCCCAATGTCATCAACAATTAATCAGTAGCCGAAGTACTCTTCTACCGAGCCTAAGCTCTCAATCGACGATCGTGTCAAACCCGATTGTCTCGCGCTTTCGTTTTCTCTCTTCGCACAAAAGGTCGAAGGGTTCGTTTTGCGTTTTATCTTTTGAAGGAGTAGAAGCCCTGCTTTATAGCCGACAAAAGTGAAAGAAAGGCTAAGTTTTTAACAAATTTCAATTATAGTGACAGTGTTTTTTTACAACAGTATATTTACATAATAGTGAAATTATATTAAAAAAATCGTAAATTAAATGAAGCTGCCTTTTCAATGGCAAGGGCAATCGCTCTTTCTCCGCTGTCACAAAGTTGAGAGCGAAACATTTTAAAGTAGAGTGCGCTTGCTTGTATGAGTAAAGGTGTGTGCGATGGAAAACTGGCATAAGTGTTACTGAATTTTTGGTCTAACGTATTGATTAAAATGTGATGAATTCTTGATGAATTTGTGTTCATGACAGCCTAGGACATGCCCATGTTAAATTCATCAGTAATTTGTATGGGCTATAATCAACTTTTCATAAACAACACCGCATTCGTGTTGATGAATTACTGAGGACAGGTACTGCAGGGTTATTTATACAACAAAAATTCATCTACACAAACTGAAACTTATTATAATTAAACTTTATCCATACACTCACATACAACAAACATTCAAATTTATTTCCAAATCGTCTAAATATTATATATGTATATGATTCCAATTTCCGAATAAAGAATAATTCCAAGACATATATCTAAAATATACTACAATTACAGTCCACAGCTCATATAAATAAATATATCTCCAAAGCCCACGGCAGAGCAAGGTTTAACTTAATTTGTATATTTACTTACATATTTACACTCCCTTGGTCTATCCTGAGCATCCAAATAAAAATACATACATTTACATATACACATTGTACATACATAATCGTCTGCGATCGACGCTCCGATTCTTGTACACTTTTTTCCGCATATCGTTGTCTCCGCTATTCTGCATTGGCATACGGCCAATGCACAAACATATTCACACGCACTTCTTATCTATCTACGATAACATAACTGCGGCAATCCGAACTAACTAATTCAGTTAGAAATTTCAGTACGGTTCCACATTCTCATTAGTGTGACCGTATCTGATGACCTGCTGAGTTAATAATATTGATTTAAATTTAAATTAAAATATTGATATATATTTCCTAAATTCCAAATTCAGCTTCGATTCTTATAAAATAATTCGAAGAATATATATATTTCAATTTAGTCTACTTTTTCATAAAATATATCCAGTATATCCATTTTAAATAAATTTACGAAGATCTGTGACCGTCTGAGTTATTTGAGTCCAGATTGTCAATCCAGTAGTACACAGTCCATCCAAGTATAAATGCCTTGCCTTCTTTTAAGGCAAAATACGAGTTTTCCTAATTTATTTACAAAAGGTGTGCCGCACAGCTCATGAAATAGATCGATACTATCTCTTCAAAAGCAGCTCAAGTCTGGGTAATGCCTTCCTCCGTGAGAAACGGAAGTTTTCTCGGGCGATTATCTTCGCTGGCCGACTTTCCGAGACCTTTTAACAGTGGTCTAAATAGACAATCCTGCCCTGACCTGTTGGGATTTTCCCGCCAACGCAGGTGCATGAGTATCCAGAAAAAATAAGTACACTATCCGTTTAGGATATACATATATATATAGTTTATTATGGAAATTATGCGCGCGATCAACCGAACTTCTTTTCTAACCTTAATGCGAAGAGAAACCGTCATTTAGTGTGGCCAAGATACGATGATATACAAAAAGATAAATGCCCGAATTAATGTAACCAGATTGGTATTTTGGATAAAGCGCCTAATTCAAACACACCCCCTCAAAGTAGCAATCGTATACCCAAAGAAACAATACAATTGTTGTGCTTGCTACTCCCTTATCCCTTCGTGAATACATCAGCGGGCGTCTGTCGTTGTCGTTGAAGATTCGGACCGATTCACAAGTCGATCCGATTCGGTTAAAAAGAGCCTTCAGTGCCTCTTTCACAGTTTCCGACATGGCCAAGTACTCTGACTCTGTACTCGACAAAGCCACGGTGCGTTGCTTGCGCGCCTCCCAGGATATGGAAGCGCCTGCCAGTATGAACGCTTGCCCTGAATAAGAGCGCTGATCAGATTGGTTAGACCCCCAATCTGCATCCATAAAGCCGTATAAGTCATCTCCAGTCTTCTTGAGGAGTAACCCAAGCTTCTTCGTACCTAAGTACCGAAGAATTCGCTTCAACGCCTTCCAGAGCTCGGCTGAGTAGTTGGAGTTGAACTCACTCAGGAAATTCACTGCAAACGCGATGTTTGGTCACGTTGAAACTGCAAGAAACATAAAAGAACCAATTAAGCTTTGATAGGGATACCGTTTCATCTCCTCCTCGTCTGGGTTCTCCGGCCGTTTTAGTGCTGATTTTGCTTCGATCGGTGTGATAACCGACTTGCAGTCTTCCATTCTAAATTTTCTAAGGATGGCGTCGATGTACTTCTTTTGACTCATGGAAACTGTCTGCTTCGTGCATCCAGTTTGAACCCGATGCCCAAGCATATCTTGACTGGTCCAAAATCTTTTATCTTGAATGATGCTCCCAGGTGCTCTTTTGTTTCCTCCAACCAATCAGGTTGATTTGACGCCAAAAGCAAATCATCTACGTATATCGTGACCAGTAGTAGTTTCCCATCTCCTTGTTTGACGAACAGGCACGGATCTTGCTCAGTTGGGTGCAGGTCGATTTCCTTAAGCTTCTCTGTAAGCTTGCAATACCAACGGAGTCCTGATTGACGGAGTCCGTACAGTGGCCTTCGAAGAAAGCATACAGGATCCTTCAATAGTTTTAAGGATTGTCTCCAAAAAATGCAGCGTGAATTCTGTCGATGAGAGCTCCTGCTTCGACCCGATTCTCGCGCCTGATTCAAGTTTTGCCATGAACTCGCTAAAACTCTTTGGAATATATAAATACATGCTCCTCCAGCTTACCGTTAAGGTAGGCGGTGACAACGTCCATTTGATAAATTTCCATTTGAAATTCTGCTGATAGGGCAACGAGCAGTCGCACTGATGTGAATCGCGCTACAGGTGAGTAGGATTCAAAGAAATCTTCTCCAGGTTTCTGTACATATTCTTTGGCAACCAAGAAAGCTTTTTTCTTTCCCAAAGCACTGCCATCATCTTCCGTTTGGAAAACCACTTTGTTTCCAATAACCTTTCGATTCTCTGGACGCTCTGTTACCTCCTAAGTTTTATTGAGAACTTGGGCCATAAAATCGTCTTCCACTACGCGTGTCCAGCTAACTACCTCTTTTGATTGGAACGCTTCTGCGAGTGTTAATGGATCCCCTGACTTAGCTAAGAAAGCTATTTCGCATTCCTCAAATTCGTCCTCAATTGACGAGTCATTTTCTGCAGGATCATTGTTGAGGATTTCCTCCTCCTGTCTTTGCTGGTAAACTTTACGTGGCCTTCGACGTTGTCCCGTTCTTTGCAATTTTGGGCCTCCCCTCCCCCGTCTCTCCACAACAGGAGCCTCTGCGTCTGTATCGCTGCTAGAGGATTCAATTTGGTCGTTTGGTGTAGAATTTGTCATCTGAATGTTAAAGTCTCCTTCAGGTTCGGTCTCGTAAAATTCTTCATATTTACTTTTAAATCCTGATGTATTCAAAAACTTTACATAGTGACTCACCACGACAGATTTTCTCTGTGGGGAGTATAGGCGATACGCCTTCGATTCAGCAGCATATCCAACTAATATGCATTCCTCTGATCGGGATTTAAATTTTCCCTTGTTTGTGCCTTTCATTAATACGCCTTTGTCCCAAAAGTGCGTAAATACATTACCGTGGGAATTTTACCTGTCCAGTAGGTGTACGGCAGCTCCCCAAATAGAGCCTTCGTTGGGCACCTGTTCCGTAGATAGCAAGCCGTGCTAATTGCTTCTGCCCAGAATGACGGTGGAGCACCCGCCTGTTTCATCATACACCTGGCCATCTCTACAAGTGTACGGTTCTGCCACGCCGTTTTGTTGTGGAGTATGTGGAACAGACAGACGACGACTAATTCCATTTTGCCTCGGGAACTCGTTGGATTCCTTATTGAAAAACTCTGTTCCGTTATCGCTTTGTAATTGTTTAATTTTATTTCCGGTTACATTTTCAGCTAAAGCTTTAAACGACTTAAACGCCTTTTGCACTTCCGATTTTTGTTTCAGGAAATAGACTGAACTATACCGCGACAAAATATCTGCACCCACTCTTTGACTGTGTACCCATTGGTCCACACACGTCACTGTGCACAATTTCCAGAGTTTTCTGCGATCTCTTTTCCCTAGCACTTCGATAAGTATTTGCCGTTTGCTTTTCGCTTGTACAAATTTCAAACTGAGATAGTTTCTCATTCTCTTTAACGTTAATTTCGTGAACTTTTCCGCACAAAGACATTTTCTTTAAATCCTTTTCGTTTGAATGGCCCAACCGACGATGTCATATTTCTAAAGTAAATTCTGGCGAAGGTCCGACATGTGTAACACTTCTTTCAGAGTAATCTTCTCTTTCCCTTTATGTCGATTTTCACGTCACCAACACCATTAACCTTTGTCGTGTTACTATCGGCCAAATGCAATATTTTTTCAAGACTCATAATCTCACCAAATAGAGTCTTATTGGAACTCATATGTGCCGAACAACCACTGTCCAGGCACCACATACCACTATGCCCTTCGGCTATGTACACGTGTTCATTTACATTCAATATCATTTCCTTTTTGTAACGATTACCGCGGCATTCGCGTCCCTCGCTATTCGCACTAATGTTCTCTTTCGGCTTAACTCGACAATTCCGCGCAATATGTCCCACTTTGTTACACACGAAGCCCTTTCTGCTCTCCTTTTGAGTCTTGCTCTCTTTTCCGATTCCCATTCGGTTTGCGTACAAAGCACTCTGTTCTTCACGGTCACTTTTCGATTTTCGTCCCTCCGATTCCTCTAATATTTTTACACGAAGCACTTGTGGACTTGATAGATCGTCTCGCGTCTGGATTACGCACCTAAATGTTTAATATGAATCGAGCAAACTGTACAATAAGAGAATCGCGAGCAAATCATCTCCAATGGATACTCCGATCTCTTTCAACTTCTTTACGACGTCGAAAAAACCGTTGATGTGGAGACGCGTGTCGTCTCCCTCACTCATTCGCGGCAATGCAAAACGTTTTAACAAGCTGGCCTTTTTCACAGGCCCTTTCTATTGAAATGTGGTTAGCAATTTCAGCCAGTAGTCTCTTGACGTGACACAATCCTCGATTAGACCTAGCTCCGATGTACTTATTGACAAAAGTATATCTGCTCGAGCTTTCTCGTCTTTAATGGTTCTGCCAGATCTTCTTCTTCACTGGGACACTTCTTTGTACCATTCACGTATTGCCATAAATCGTTCTTCACGAGAACAGCACACAATTGCAATTTTCATGTGTCGTAATTCTCCGCGTTTAGCGGCTCGATGCGCATGTATGAACCCGCCATTTTTCACAGCGTCTCTTATTTCACCACTTCTGCACTTATAAAGTTTTCCTGTTCGATACTACGCGTCCTGGGCCAATAACATGTTAGGATTTTCCCCCCAACGCAGGTGCATGAGTATCCAGAAAAAAATAAGTACACTATCCGTTTAGGATACATATATACAGTGACACATCCATAGTCCCATGGACTCTGTCTACGCCTACTTTCTTTACCCATAACACAAACACACTTTATCATAATACCCTTTGCTACCTTAGCTATATCCGGTACACACCAGATAGCAACCAGACGGTTCCCGGGCTCCACACAAAGGATGCAATCTGAAACCCCAGACAGTCCCTCTTGTAGACTAAATATGACTTAAGCTATCACCCAATTGTTACGTTCCCACGTTCAAATTTGCTATCACCCAATTGTTACGTTCCCACGTTCAAATTTCGGACTCGCCAAGTCAAAAACAAAAATATTATATTTCGATAACAAAAACGAATGCACTTGAATCCAAGAGAAAAATTAACAATTAACTCCAAGCTCTCTCCTAAATTCTCTCCAGAACTTTTAAAGTTTAAACTCAATAAATAAAAGCTCGAGACCGAGGCTTGAACGCGAATCAATCAAAATTAATAAGTTAAGTTCAGTTTGAGACTCGAATCCATTCGGTCGGTGTTCTTCAACAATTGTAAACTCAATTATAAACTATTCGGTTAAAAAAAATTAAATTTTTTTAACTTACGAATATACGAGTTATTTAATTGGCGCAGTCGGTAGGATCCTAAAACAAAAAGAGTCCTTAAAGTACGGTACTGGTGTAACTGAAAGGATATGCTATATAACTAGCAATTCCAGCACCAGCGAATTTTAACAGTGATTCTAAAAATTTAGGGATCCGCCAAAGAATCTACGTGATTCGAAGTGACAAAAAAAAAATCCCGTGCCGTCAGAGAAATAATATCAACAAGAAATTATTTAATTCTGTGAAAACTGAAAAAATCCCGTGTGGTCAGAAATAAAATAAAAGTGTAAAACAAAATATTTTAATTCTGCAAGCAACCAATCTAATCAATCAAAAACTTACCAAACCAACAAAAATAAAAAATGGCAGTCCCTCAACTTTCTGAAGTGCATCTAAACCAGTTGCTGGCTCAGATCAAAGAGCTCCATTACTATGATGGAACCCCTGGAAAGCTATCCTGTTTTATCAACCAAGTGGAGCAGCTGCTGACGCTCTATCCAACCCAAGATGCGCGTCAGGCACATATTATCTATGGAACAATCCGTAGAGTAATCGTCGACGAAGCCTTAGAAGCAGTGATCCAGGCAGGAGCAGCGACATGGACAGAGATGAGAACGGCCCTAGCAGTATCCTTCAAGGATCATCGCCCATATGTGACACTGGTGAAACAGCTAGAAGAAACTACTTACCCAGGTAGCATCAGTAAGTTTATTGAAACATTAGAAGCTCAAGTTAGAAATATATTTGATAAGTTAGAATTGGAAAGTAACCCTGTTGTTAAGTCGAATTATACAGATATGTTAAAGACTACTATCAGAACGACAATTGATAGGAAGCTTCCAGACAGGATGTACATGTCGTTGGCTTGGAAGGACATTGACACTATTCCAAAATTAAAACAAGCCACCATGGAACTGGGTCTTTATGACGCAAATCCGGAAGATAGTTATTCCAAATCCAATTGGCACAATCGTAAGAACGGGGGGAATAAAAATCAAAAAAATAATCAGAGATATTATAATAATACGCATAATCGTCTCGGTAATTACTACAATTCTACTAATCAAAATTTTTCAACACAAAATACTAACCAGAGTAACCAGAACCAAAACAATTCTCATCCCATTCCATCAAATCAGAGAGGAAATTATAACACATTTAGAGATGGTTTGACTCAGGCTAGGCAAAATAACCCCCTCAATTACCAACCCTCAACTTCTAACAACGTGAGTAGTGGCGGACCTGTCAAAAGACAAAGAGAAAGTTCAAGTGGACAAAGCCGCATGGACGTAAATTTTCATCAAGCTGCCTCGGAGACTCCGGACTCAGAAGAGGAAGGGTCGGTCCGTTTATAAAAATAACATACGAACACAAGCTTTACAAGGGCATGATTGACACAGGTTCTTCCATCAATATCATAAAGGATAATTTCGCAAAGTTAAAAGAAAATACAGAAAAGCTCACAGTATACACTAGAAAGGGGCCAATAAAATTGGTAAAAAGTATTAAATTAAAACCCAGTGCAGTGTGTCCGTCTGAACAAAAATTTTATGTGCATGATTTTTCCGAAAGTTATGATTTCCTGTTAGGTCGCCCGTATCTGGAAAATACTAAAGCTAAAATTTATTATGAGAAGGAGACAGTAATTTTAGGCTCCAAAACCTTTAAATTCTGTTTCGAAGAAGAAAAGGGCGAGACCGCATCTGCAAAATGCCTCGACCCAAAACCCAAAGATGAGCTTGCATCCGCAGAATAGCTCATAGAAAATACAAAAGTGGATAAACTTGCACCTACAAAAGGAGCAAAATCCAAACCAAAGAAGGAGAAGACCGCACCGTCAAAGTGCCTTACTCCGAACAAAGATTTCAAGGGCCAAAAAGAAACCAAAATTGACCCTCAGTCCGTTGACAACGATATAGTCAGCTTCGCGGTTGAAAACGAATTACGCGAATGCAACGAGTACAGATCCGAACATCTTAATGTTGAAGAGGTTGAGTGCTTAAAGAAGGTTCTCTATGAATATAGAGACATTCAGTATAAGGAAGGTGAAAATTTGACTTTCACGAGTACAATTAAGCACGTCATTCAAACTCAGCATGAGGATCCAGTTTACCGAAAGCCTTATAAGTACCCCCAAAGCGTGGATCAAGAGGTAAACAAACAAATTAAGGAAATGATAGAACAGGGAATAATTCGTAAATCAAAATCCCCTTATTGTTCTCCCATTTGGGTGGTCCCCAAGAAGGCCAATGCCTCAGGGAAGCCGAAATTCCGGTTAGTTGTCGATTACAGAAATCTAAATGAGATTACTGTAAATGATAAATTTCCTATCCCAAGAATGGATGAAATATTGGACAAACTCGGTTTTTGGTTTTTGGTTTGAAAAATGCACCCGCAACGTTTCAAAGATGCATGAACAATCTTCTTGAAGATTTAATCTACAAAGATTGCCTAGTGTATCTGGATGATATAATTATCTACTCCACTTCATTGGAGGAGCATATTTTATCACTCAGGAAGGTCTTTGAAAAACTAAGGGTTGCTAACCTTAAACTGCAGCTGGACAAATGTGAGTTTATGAAAAAGGAAACTGAATTCCTGGGACACGTTGTTACAACAGATGGCATTAAACCTAACCCAAATAAAACGAACGCAATCATAAACTTTCCATTACCAAAGACACCTAAGCAAATAAAATCATTCTTAGGACTTTGCGGCTTTTATAGGAAATTCATTCCCAACTTCGCAAAGATCGTCAAACCAATGACGATGAAGTTGAAGAAAGGAGCTGTAATCGATACCAAGTGCAAAGATTACATTGAGTCATTTGAAAGGTTAAAAGTATTGATAACCTCAGAGCCGATTTTGATCTACCCTGACTTCTCAAAACCTTTTTCCCTGACAACAGACGCAAGTAACTTAGCAATAGGTGCAGTTCTATCACAGAACCATAAGCCTGTATGTTACGCCAGCAGAACGCTGAACAAACATGAAATAAACTACGCTACTATCGAAAAAGAATTGCTAGCAATAGTTTGGGCGACGAAATATTTCAGGTCATACCTATTCGGCAGGCCATTTGAAATTCAAAGCGACCACAAACCTTTGGTATGGCTGAACAATATTAAAGAGCCAAATATGAAGCTTCAGCGTTGGAAAATTAAGTTGAATGAATTTGACTATAAAATTAAATATCTCCCTGGCAAAGAAAATTATGTAGCGGATGCTCTTTCCCGCACGAAAATAGAAGAGGTCATGCTTGGCGAAATAGCGAATAGCATGGATGCAACAATACATAGTGCAGGCGAAGATAATTTAAATTATATACCCATCTCAGAAAGGCCACTAAATTTCTATTCTAGACAGATAGAGGTAGAAAAAGGAAATCATGACAATACCGACGTAAGTCATTTCTTTCAGAAGTTGAAGATTAAAATAACTTATAAAGATATGACTAACGAACTGGCTAAATCACTCATTATGGAGTATGTGTGTACAAAAAAGAGCGCCATTTACTTCCCTAATGACGAAGATTTCTTAGTATTCCAAAGGGCATATACCGAAATCATAAGCTCCAACAGTTCAACCAAATTGTTGAGATGTACTAGGAAGCTGATTGATGTTTCGACTTATGCTGAATTCAAAGATTTGATCCTCAAGAAGCATAAGGAGCTTCTACACCCAGGAATAGAAAAAAGTATCAACTGGTTTAAAGAAGAATATTATTATCCGGACAGTCAGAAGCTCATTCAGAATATTATCAATGAATGCGAAATCTGCAATGTTGCCAAAACCGAACACAGAAATACAAACTTGCGGTTCGAAACTACACCAGAAATATTGAATGCCCGAGAAAAATACGTAATCGATTTTTATCTCACGGGAAATCAGATTTTCTTATCTTGCATAGATATCTACTCGAAATTTGCGACGCTCGTCGAAGTAAAAAGTAGAGACTGGCTTGAAGCAAGAAGGGCCATTATGAAGATATTCAATGATATGGGAAAACCCCAAGAAATCAAAGCGGATAAGGATTCAGCCTTCATGTGCATTGCGCTACAAAACTGGCTAAAATCTGAGGGCGCAAATATATCTGTGACTACCAGCAAGAACGGAGTGTCCGACATAGAAAGATTCCACAAAACCGTCAATGAGAAACTTAGGATCATTGGTAGTGAAGCGAACATAGAGGACAAGTGTACGAAGTACGAATCTATCCTATATGTTTATAATCACAAAACAAGGCACAACACTACCAAGAGAACCCCGGCAGATATCTTCTTATATGCAGGAAGCCCCGATTTCAACACCCAACAAAATAAAATCGACCGAATTAACAAGCTCAATAAGAAAAGAGAAGAGTTTGAGGTTGATACAAAGTATAAGCAGGCCCCACTTGTAAAAAGCAAAGCCACAAATCCGTTCAAAAGGACAGGACAAATAGAACAAGTGGATGATAAACATTTCGAAGAAACAAATCGCGGTAGGAAAATCGTTCATTATAAGTCCAAATTCAAAAAGCAAAAGAAATTTAACAAAAGCAAATACGATACTTCCAAACCCGATGAAGAAATGTAAACGGCCGATATTTCCAATTTTGCTGATATGTATGATTCCCATGATTCATATGGTCCAAGGGAGTAACATCGAAATAAACCCGATAAGTGCAAGGAATGGATATCTGGTTTTCCAAACAGGAACTACGGACATCCCAATAAATTACGAATATCACTACTTGAGTATAAATTTGACGAAGACCATGATAACATTCGACAATCTGTTAAATGAAGCAAACGAATTCCCGAGTATTTTACAAATGCAATATTTAGTTGAAAAGTTAAAAAGGGATATAACCGGTTTAAGAATTATCAAGCGTAACAAAAGAGGTCTCCTTATGTAGTAGGTACAGCGTATAAATATCTATTCGGTACTTTAGACCAAAATGACAGGGAAGAACTAGAAGAAAGAATTAATAATTTATCAGAAAATTCAGTCCAAAACCATGACTTGAATATGATTATTGATGTTATCAATAATGGAATAGACATTATTAACAAGCTCAAGGAAGATAAAAAGAAAGACAAGCATCTGGCAATTTTGATGTTTAATATACAATAGTTCACGGAATATATCGAAGACATAGAACTTGGCATGCAATTAACCAGATTAGGAATTTTTAACCCAAAACTACTAAAGCATGATTACCTAAAACAAGTTAATTCTGAAAAGATTCTGAAAATGAAAACATCCACCTGGCTTAACCCTTTCATGCCCACTGTTGCCTATAGGCAACATTGACTTTAAATTTAAATTTCGGTTACGATTCAAAATATTTGTGAACTTTTTTTTTATGGGGGATTCCCCTTATTAATGTTCTTTCATTTTTGGTAATTTTTGCGAATGCAGCTGCAGCGTGTGCTCAGTTATCACTAATTATTCGAAGCGACCACAGCTGCCGAAAAATTTTTTAAAAATTTTGCCAAAAAGTGTCCTTGAAAAAAGTGCGATTAACTAAAATTAGTGACAAATATTAAAAAAATAAGTACGTACACATCTTTAAAATAGGTAAGACTGTGATAAAAGTATAAAGTTGGGCTTGAAAATTGTTTTATAAAGAGTGTGGATGGACAAATGTTGCCTATAGGCAACATTGCAGTAAGGACATACCAAAAGACTTAGAGTATCGAAAATCAAAATGAACGCTAATTGGGGCTCCTATTAATCATTTATGGCGTTAAATATTTTCTATGTGTTCCCAGTTTAATTTGGGCATGACAGGGTTAAAACAGATACTAACGAAATCCTGATTATCTCTCATATTCCCAACGAGATTGCGAAAGTGCCAGATTTCGAAATCATTCCATACCCAGACGAACATAATTATATCCTAACAGAACATCTATTCGATAAGTTTTATATCTATGAGGATAAGGTTTATAATAAAAATACAGGCCAATTAATATTTGCTAAATGCATTATTGGAATTGTTAAGCAAGAGACCACAGAGTGCAAATACACTAAAACACAAAAGAATTTCCAACTAAACTACATTGAACCCAATATTTTAATTACATGGAATCTCCCACAAACAATTGTAAACCAAGATTGCACAAATAGTAAATAGGAAATAACATGATCAAAATCAAAAATTGTACGATCCAAATTGATGAATTTATAATTTCCAATAGTTGTGCCGACTTTACACAAGCAATTTATGTAAACAATAATATTACCAAAATAGAATCACTAGTTTATTTGGAGACCAAAGAATTAATAAACAATCATGTAAAATATTACCCAACATTCCAAATCATATGCCTAACCACATTTGTAATTACAATAGCCAGCCTAATCCTGTATTTAGTATATAAGTTCAAGAATATTCCTAAGAAATTAATTGTAAAATATACTAAGCCTGAAGACACACCAGACCAAATTATTAACGAACCCATAAATTCAGGAAATATTTTAATCTACCCAAATTTAAATTCCTGAGGACAGGCAAAATTCAACGATTGGGGGAGTGACATATCCATAGTCCCATGGACTCTGTCTACGCCTACTTTCTTTACCCATAACACAAACACACTTTATCATAATACCCTTTGCTACCTTAGCTATATCCGGTACACACCAGATAGCAACCAGACGGTTCCCAGGCTCCACACAAAGGATGCAATCTGAAACCCCAGACAGTCCCTCTTGTAGACTAAATATGACTTAAGCTATCACCCAATTGTTACGTTCCCACGTTCAAATTTGCTATCACCCAATTGTTACGTTCCCACGTTCAAATTTCGGACTCGCCAAGTCAAAAACAAAAATATTATATTTCGATAACAAAAACGAATGCACTTGAATCCAAGAGAAAATTAACAATTAACTCCAAGCTCTCTCCTAAATTCTCTCCAGAACTTTTAAAGTTTAAACTCAATAAATAAAAGCTCGAGACCGAGGCTTGAACGCGAATCAATCAAAATTAATAAGTTAAGTTCAGTTTGAGACTCGAATCCATTCGGTCGGTGTTCTTCAACAATTGTAAACTCAATTATAAACTATTCGGTTAAATAAAATTAAATTTTTTTAACTTACGAATATACGAGTTATTTAATTATATATATGTATATAGTTTATTATGGAACTTTCTGATGAACAAAATTATGCGCGCGATCAACCGAACTTCTTTTCTTGCATTGATGCGAAGAGAGAGCGTCATTTAGTGTGGCCAAGATACGAAGATATATAAATGGATAAATGCCCGAATTAGTGTAACCAGATTGGTAATTTGGATAATGCGCTTAATTCAAACATGACCCCTATCGAAAAGCTGTTCTATTTAAATGACAAGACCAGTGGTGAAGCTAATTCCATAGTTTCCAATTCGCCATTCACCAAGGATGATTTCAGCTTAGCCAGGGAAAACCTTTATGAGTGTTTCTAAAACAAACGAGCGCTGGTGAACAGCCAACTGAAAAAATTATTGAACATGCAATCCATTGAACAAGAATCTTCGGCAGCCTTCAAGGGGCTGCAAAATACAATACAAAATTGTCTCACGTCCGGAATATTTCCGGTCTTCCTACGAATAATTGAGATTGTCTTCTGGTCAGCTTCCAAAGCTGACGCTCTCATTATAGGAGCAATATTTATGAAATAATACCGAAATTCTTTTGTGGCTACAACACGATTCTTTCCTGACTGACCGGTATGGAGCTCTAGGGACTATAGACTCTATGCAGCCTTCTTTGTTGCGCTTCCATCCGTCCAAAACAACAAACTCCGACGTGTCACCACGAGTACTGAAAGCTTTCACTACTAGAATCGTTCCACTATTCAAAAGATGCGAATAATGTTTAAAAGAGAACCAGCCAGGGGGTATATGTCCACGCTTCCTCTAGATGACGACCTCTTTCATCCAAGAAAAACAGTTGTGCTTAAATTATTTCGCAAACGGTCACTAAGCGTTCACAAGTGTTTCACGTGCCACGGTCGGCATCACACTTTGTTGCATCCAAGCAACTGTTCCTCCAGTGTTCCGATTCCGTCTGATACTGCAAGACGATTACCCGCACTGATCCACAGGATATCCTCGTTGTCCACACGAGTTACCACTTCTCCCGATTCAAGCAATTACAATGAAGACGTTCCCGAGGTATTTTATCCTACCAATGCCGAGTCTGCCAAGGGAACCATACTCTTCGGAAGTGCCACCGTTTTCTTCGACCTAGCACTAAGAAATAATCGAGAAGAATACCCGTACACCCTCGCTTAATCTCCCTCTTCCTTTGGACTTTCGGTCCATAGATCCAATCCGCTCTCTGAAGCTAGTTTTAAGTATTCTTGTATGAGTTCTAATTCCTACTTCTACTATTAAACACCGACGCACGTCGCGCAAAACCACGAAACAGTTTTCCGTGTTTTTACATATCATGTGTTCCAGGTGAAAGCCACCCCCATCCAACAAATATAGAAAAACTGAGCGAAACAGAAGATCACCACCACTTTGTCGACGAGCTAAAGCAGGGAAACCTTTTGCGTGTGCGCTTCGATAAGTCCCAACAGTCTGAATATTAGATTGTGGATGTTGTTAACTTTCTAACGAAAATTAATATCGAAAGCTTTTGAAGTTGTTGTGATCGTCACATATTTTATAATTAATTAACATTTGATTTATTAAAATGTTGTAACTTGCATCCATCCCTTAACACGATTATATTTTATTATTGAAATCTAAGGTTGCGGGTTGGAAATAACTCAGATGATATTGGGAACGATGGAATTGGATGGACCACTATTAATGAGGAAGTTGATGTGGTAACGCCGATGGTTCTGTCACACCTACAAAGACTTGGCATCGAACATTTGCAATTACCTGATATGAAAGAAAGCATATCAATAGTATGTATGAAGACGTTTTTTTTAACGAAATTTAACTTCAAATTTCTGTTTTCCCAGAAACCTCTTTTTATAACGTATGAAGCTGGTTTATACCTAACTAATGGTATAGTATACAATCTTTACGGAATTGCTCGACATGGTAGCGCTTTTATGACATATCAAGGCAAATCATTCCTGTGCCGATTTTATTTATTAATAAATAAGTTACAGGTGAGATATATATATATATATACTAGCAGACCCGACCCGCTTTGCTGGGCCCGAACTAATTATAGTTGACCCGGCAAACACTGTTTTGTCACTTTACCATTAACGCAGCATAATCCAGGCGTTTCTCCGGAAAACTTTAATGCACCACAATACTCGCAAACAACGTCCATTTGCCCAATGCAAACGCTAGGATGCAAGCTGTAATCATTGCTGCAATCGTATCGAAACGCAGCTCGATTCAAATCAGCTAAATATCTCGTTCTGCGTCGCAAATTATCTATTTGTTGACTTCTGTTGTTCGCTCGACGATTCTGCATTGCCGACCGAGCTGTTTCACGGGCTGCTTCACTTTGCTCACGTGATTGAGAAGCACGAAGTCGAGCCATACTATTGCGGCGCTGTTCACGTGCAATTTCTTGTTCTTCTTCAGTCCTTTCATTTGCAGTATTTTGTATTCTTGCATTACGGCTTTGTCGGGAAAGATTCGATCCTCTTGGTCGCGGCATTATTAATTAAACTTCACTTCACTTCAATCCACTTGTTAATTATTTATTTAATAGAAATAGTTTTAATATTGATTTCTTACAAATATCAAATTGTCATCCATACGTAATGACGTAAAATGACAGCTATGTCTAAGCTACCTCCCTACCAATTTTCATCCAAATCTGTTCAGCCGTTCTTGAGTTATAAGTACCACGGGAACGTTGTCGAACGGGATAAAAAGTATCCTATGTCCGTCTCCTGGCTCAAAGCTACCACCCTACCAATTTTCAGCCAAATCTGTTCTGCCGTTCTTGAGTTATAAGTGGTGTAACTAACACGACTTTCTTTTATATATATAGATATATATATATATTATTGATTTTAAAATGTTCCTTTGATGTATTTTGCCTTATTGAATTTATTTTTTATATTCCTTAAGCCTTCTGTGTTTTATAAGCAGTTTGTTATATCAGTTAAGACTTATATTTAATTTTATTTGTTTCACTTATGAAAGATCAAATCAAAATGACTTTTTAGTAATTTGCCGGCTGCATATCGAGATATTAGAAATACAATACGAAACAGATTAATCTCCATCCCCGGTTGATCGAATAACAAAATATTGTATAAATAATTATCTTAAACCATATTATACCTAAACATTTGTTTGATTCTCAGCTCTATTACTACCCTTCAGTACCAATCCGGAGGAATTCTCTAGGATTTCCCCGGATTTAGAGCTATTTCGAGAGGAATTCCCCGGATTTTGCCCCGGAATTTGTTCAGAGCATGCGTATCAAATCGGGAATTCGGACTTCTTTGGGAATTCTCCCCGAATTATAAAGGAATTCCTTAGAAATTCTTAAGGAATCCTAGAGGAATTCTAAAGTAATTCACCAGAAATTCCGTCGGAATTTGCTAGGAATTCGAAAAGGAAAAATAACGAAATTCCCTTGGAATCATACAGAAATTCGGGTGGAAACGTACCGGAATTCTTCCGGAATTCGCCAGGAACCTATAGAAAATCCCCGATAAATTCCCCCTTCCTAATAAAAATCTGTAGTAATTTATTCCTAATATATTATTTATTTTAAAAATTTCACATTTTTGTTGATATTAACTTAATTGTGATGCATTAGAATAAAATAGCAAATTGCTTTATTTTGCACAAATATTTGTACATAGCAGTTTAAAGTGAAAAAACTCCTCAAATCATATGACTTTCCCATGCAAACGGTTAGATAGAAGTCATTCCATGTTATCAACAAATCTGCAAATTAATTTTTTAATTAAACACATGTAATTTTACTTACCGTATTATATTATTTCACATTTACGCAACTTTAACTAATACGAAAAACACTTGATAATGCAGCAGCACATAACTCCAAACTCCGAAAATTCGGGCGCGTGGCAGGTATACCCGACCAAAACAGTGCCTCGTAATTTGAACCACATAAGGCAAATAATCTAATATTAAAATGTTCGCTTTCCCCAAAGGCGTATAAATAATTAAATAGAATCTTAAATGTTTATAAATATTTTAAAAGATATTCTGACTTCGCTACAATACACTTTGCTGTCGACATAGATTTTCTTACCTCCCTTCTCCAAATGAGTTCGAAAATCAAAAACAAATATTAAGTCGGAACTCCGCAAGACATCGGCAGTAGCCGAACGCAGGTAGAAGTTCCTTTGCCTATTTCGTTTTGGACATCAGCAAACGAAGCCTATACGATTTGTTTTTTTTTCGAAAACGTTGCCAGGAATCGGCCCGGAAAGGAATTTTGGTACTGACGGGCAATATATAATCTTTTCATATATTTTACATCTTTTGATTCTTGTTTCACCCTATCAGAAAAAATTTTGTACACATAGTTACATTACAATAGGAGATGCTGCATTCAATAAAATTCAAAAAAAAATTTGTCATATTATATGACAGGTTTCAAAATTATTATTATTATTGAGAAATTAACGCGGAATTAAAATGACGCGAAATTTTTGATTAGCCCTAGCACCTGAAGGCCTTATGATAGGTATATACAGTTTCTTTGAATGAGGTTCATATTTTAATGTTAACGACTATGTAATAGTTTGTTTGAAGCTAAGTTATTTATAATAAGTTAGATATTGTTGGATATGATTGTTTACATTTAAATTGTGTGGTAGATTTTTTGTATATTTTATAAATTGTATTGTTTGTTGAATATTTTTAAAAGTGGTGATTTATTTTATTATTTGTTTTAGGAGTTATTTTTTTTATATTTTATTTTTTTTTTTTTATTTCAAAAGTAAAAATAAAGGTAAACATAATAAACATGATGCCGCTCATCGGACGCCTTCGGTGCGCCGGGTCTGCTCCCGGCGCCTCAGCTCTCTCGTCACTGATGCTGCCATTTTGGCAACCGCGTCCCATTTGGAGGGGGCCTCCAGCATGCAGCCGACTAGGTTGTCGGGTGTAGGGCGACAGTTTAGGGCTGCTTCCAACGCAGCACGTTCTGCCGAAAACAAGGGACACACAAAAAATGCATGTTCCGCGTCCTCAATAACTTCGCTGCCGCAGTGGTCGCAGTATGGGTCATCCTCATGCTTGAACCTATGCAGGTACGCTTTGAAGCATCCATGTCCTGAGATGATCTGCGTGGTGTGGTAGTCCAGCTGCCCGTGGCGTCTCTGCAACCAGGGAACCAGGTCGGGGATGAGCTTGTGGGTCCATCGCCCTGAGCTCGCATTGTCCCATCGCTCTTGCCACCGAGCAATGGTGCTGCTTCGCTGCGCTGTGCTGCCTGAATTCCCTGTCCTGCGCTCCTCCGCCAGTATGTCTATTGGGATTGCTCCCGAAACCACCAAAGCAGCTTCTTCGGACACCGTGCAGAAACAGCTAGAGATGCGCAAAGCGCAGCGTCTGTAGACTGCTTTGCACTGCCGGCTGTAGCTGGCAGTTCTCATGGATTCGGCCCATATCGGCGCGGCATACAGGATGGTCGATGTCACCACTGTTGCTATTAGCCTCCTGCTATGCTGTTTGGGACCTCGCTTGTTGGCCATCATCCTCGATATAGATACGGTAGCCTTGGAAGCCTTGGCCGCCGCGTATTCCAGGTGACTCTTAAAACTCAGCCTGTGGTCGATCATGACTCCGAGATATTTTATCGCCGGACTGGACTCGATGGTCGTCGAGCCGACCCGGAAGCTGACCTTCTCTACAGCCTTTCTGCTGCTTATGAGCACTGCTTCCGTTTTATGCTCGGCGAGCGAGAGCCCATTGTCCGCCAGCCACGACATCATCAGGTCGATTGCGAGGCTGCATTTATCCGAGACATCGGCCAGATGCTTCTCCACCGTGACCAGCGCTACATCGTCCGCGAACCCCACTACGGCGCAGCCATCAGGTAGTGGTAGCCTCAGGATTCCGTCGTACATGATGTTCCACAGTAATGGCCCAAGAACAGAGCCCTGGGGCACTCCTCCTGACACGTGGGGGACCTGGTTGCCGTCGTCGGATGTGTACAGTAAGACGCGATCCTTGAAGTAGTCAGCTATCAAAAGGGTGAGGTTTCCTGATATGCCGCCGCGCTGTAGTGCGCTCAGGACACGGCTCCAGTTTGCTGAATTAAACGCGTTTTTGACGTCTAGGGTGCAAACCAGGCAATATTGCTTGGTGCCTCCCTGCCATCGTTCGCCTTCAATCGCGCTTGCTGCCATCTGCGTTACCTCACGTATCGCGTCGATCGTGCTCCGCTTCTTCCTGAAGCCGTGCTGCTGGTTGGATAGGGCTCCGCGCTCTTCGACATCTTTCTCCAGCTTGGTGCAGATAATGCGCTCAAATATCTTCCCCACTGTATTGAGCATACAGAGGGGGCGATATGAGGACGGGTCATCATTGGTCTTGCCCGGCTTTGGGATAAGCACAAGCCTTTGTTGCTTCCAGACTCGTGGGAAGGTCCGCTCAGCAATGCACCTGTTATATGCCTGTGCAAATAGGCTCGGGTAGGCCTCCATTATGGCACGCAGTGCAACATTAGGGATGCCATCGGGTCCCGGAGCCTTGGATGCTTTGCTGCTAGACAGCGCGCAGAGGACTTCCTCCTCGCTGATGAGGATCCCTTCGCTCGCCGCTATGTTGGGGAGCGTTAGGGGCGGTTACGCAGGGAACAGCGTGGAGACAATTGCTGCGAGTTGTTCCTGGGAGGTTGGGGTCGGCGGCCTGTAGAGCTTGCCCATGACCAGCTTGTAGGCCGATCCAAAGGGCTCCTGATCTGCGGCATCACATAGCTCCTGGAAGCATCTGCTCTTGCTGGACTTGATGGCAGCTTTGAGCGCCTTTTTCCTCTCCCTGTAGCGGGCCTCGAACAGTGCTTGCGTTGGACGCCCTCTGTTCCGTTGGCATCTTCTCCTTGCAGATAGGCAATCACTCCTGGCTGCTGCTATCTCCTGGTTCCACCAGGGCACTGGCCGCCTGCCGTTTCCTCTAGTGGAGGTCGCCATTGCGGCGTCGCATGCAGTCTTGATTCTCGCAGCTAGTCCGGCTGCGCAGGTGTTTGCATCGCCAGCAATATCGCTGGCGTCCATTCTGTCAAGGAGAACTTCTACGTTAAGGGTGTGTACCCTATACGCAGGCTGTCGGTTAGCTGGGCCGTGCTGGCTGCGCGTCATCTGGACGATAATCGCTGCATGATCGCTGTACGTAAGCAAGTCCGTGACTTCCCAGTGGCTGTTCCGGGAGAGCTCCGGGCTGGCGAAGGTCAGGTCGATGACCGACTCTCTGCCTGCCTTGCTGTAGGTGCACCTGTTACCATCGTTTAGGAGGCAAACATCCAGGGCGGACAGGGCATCCAGTAGGATGGTTCCCCGCTGGGTCGTCCTCGAGCTTCCCCAGGCGGTGGACCACGCGTTGAAGTCCCCAGCGATAATTACAGGGGATCTTCCACGGGCGTCTCCGGCGATTTCCTGGACAATGTCTCTGAAGGCATCTATGTGCAGGTTCGGGGCTAGGTAGCAGCTATATACAGTGGTTGCTTGGACCTTGGCCCTGGCGTAGCCAGGTTTCGACGCCCTCTGCGATAGGTGTTTGGGGGACTGCCCGCAGCTCCAGATGGCCGCGCCGCCGTCCGCGCTCTGTTGCCATACTCCCTCTGATTTTGGCTTGTAAGGTTCGCTCAGTACCGCAACATCAACGTTCTGCTCGAAGACCGTCTGTGCCAGCAAATCTTGTGCAGCTCTGCAGTGGTTTAGGTTAAGCTGGAGGAGCTTAACCATACTGCATGTGTTTGGTGGCCTTCATGTAGTCCGGGCAGGTCCTGCTCAGGGTCGCGTGCGCTGCTTCCCCCGCGGGCTTGCCTCCTCGGGTGCATAGGATGCACTTGGGCTTGGCTTGGCACGTGTAGTGCTTGTGGCCGCAGCCCCCGCATCTGAAGCAGGAATCCTGCGTGGCCTTGGCTATTGCGTCAGAGGCTCTGCATCTAGTCGACGTGTGCCCAAAGCCCATGCATTTGAAGCACCTCCTAAGCTCCGTCTTCTGCTTGATTCGGCAGACGACCCATCCGATCCGGATTTTGCCCTTCTCAAGGAGTCTCCGCGCATGGTCAGGTCTGAGGCTGACTGTTGCTGTTTGCGTCCCGCCGTATGCCTTACGCAATCTGGGTGCGGCATCGCCTGGGATGTCTCAATCCTCTCCTGCGAATAGTGCCAAGGTGACTTCTTCGCCGCTGGTCATCTCGTCCAGATCGCGAATCTCCACCTGAACCGTTTCCTGCATTACAGCCACCTCTGCCTTGCCGGAGATGGCTGATTTAAGGGCTGCCTGCAGCTGCTGCGTGGAGGGGTCCTGAGGCTTCTGCAGCCTTAGGAGCAGCCCGCCATTAGCGGTCTTCCGTAGGCCTTGCACGTTCTCCTTGAGTCCTTGGAGCGAGGGCTCAGTTTTTATTATCTTCAGCATGTCCGCGTATGAGCCATTGCTGCATTTAATTAGGATAGCATCGGCGCGCTGCTTCCTGGGCACTGCTGCGTGGGGTGTGCGGTTTCCTTTCGGCTCGCTATTCTCCGTTCTGGGTTGGGGCTGCTTGGGCTTGGGTTTGGCCCTAACTTGTTGCCAAGTCTCATTTCCCGTATTGGAGACCGTACCTGCCAGGGTAGGGGTGGTCTGCTAGCTTGTGCACGAGGTGGACACCTTGGTGTGGCCATCGGCCAGCGGGGCAGTGATGTCGACCTGCAGCTTCTTCATGGACAGCATTGAGTCAATCGTCCCTTGTGTGACGTGACGGACCACCTTTTATTGTTCGTCTTGGTGTCGGTGAACTTGGCGATCATCTCGTCGAGCATCTTCCCTAGCTTATCAACCAGGTCTAATGCGCTTGCCTCGATCTTCTGCTTTTTGCTGTCTCCTGGCTGGTTCCTGTCAGGGCTTACAGCATCCCAACTTCTTTTTGGAGTCGTAGATTTCTGCTCAGCGCCGCATAACACGAGGGCATGTACGTGCACCTTTGGGGGTGCAGACATCGGAAGCGTCTCGTTCAGACTCGGAGGAGGCGACCGTTGCACCTTCTGCTTGTTGCGCTGGAAGTTTCTGAGCAGTTCCTCCTCAGCTCGAGCTACTGCTAGCGCCTGGATCTCATCATCCCGGCCTGCAGGCATTATTCCCTCACTCATCGCACCTACTCCTAATTGGGGTCCCTCGGTGCACGGGGATTTCCCCCAGCGGATGTCTGATGGGAGTTATACCGCTCCTTCTCGGTCCCCAGAGCCCCGCTTGAACTGGCGCCGCCTCAGCGGAGGGGGTTGGAAAATGGCCAGATCCCCGGCCTTCTGCTCTTATCCCCAATGGAGTCAGCTGCGGTAAATGTCGAGACAGGAGCCGTGTAGATTGGCTTTTTCAGTCGGTGTCGGCTATACTTAATTTCTTTTTAAAAGTAAAAGAAGTAAGCAAGTAACGGATTAAAACCTGGGCTTAAGTATCAGGTTTTGAATTCGGTCTTGGAGTCAGCCTTGGGTGGGGAACTTGGCTACACTACGCGGCTTGAAGCTTAACCTCGCGCGTTGTACAACACTAGGAATGTTGTGCTGTTAAGCGCGGCTGTAAGGAAAGCTCGCACCGCCGGCGTTTTGCAACACTAAGTTCAGGGAAGATCAGCTGATCTTGTTTACCAAAGAAAACGCGGGGAAAGTGGCTTGTGGATCGTTGTGGTGAAAGAAGAGAGAGCGAAGGGCTTTCTACGAGTAAGAGAGGCGAGAGTTACCCCCTCACCCTGCCCTCAGGTCCTGGGTGAACAGGCGCCCCGATTTGGAGCGGACCAGGAAGCCTACCAGGGTCGATCCAGGGACAAACCGGGTACGTACCAGGGGCACCAAGAGTCTCGCACTGCACTTTAATTCAAATTACAGGTCAACCAAATGCTTGCACCTTCGATATTTGGCAATCAGGCGGAGCGCGATTAAAACAAGACCTTTCACTTCACTTTCTCAGTATATGTTTTATTGAGTAGGTGGCTGTGCGTTCTGTGGGTCCTTGTCTTATTCTTGTGAATTTCATTGAGTCTGTTCGTGAGATATTTTTCAATGGGGCGGTGTCGTGGTTGATCTTTTTATAGTGGATTGAGGAGTTGTTGAGTATTGAATTTTTAAAGGTTTGTGTGTTTCGTTTTCCGCGAATTCGTTTCCTGTGATCTCGCAGTGTCCCGTAACACATATATATTATTGTGTAGAAAAGACGGGAGTTTTGGCATTCTTTTGGCGTTATTAATTTCGTTTTATATTTTTTGTTAATTCGCGAGTATTATAAGTTGATTATGATTTTAAAGTTTTTTTGCGTTGAATTTGTAGTTCTATTTTCTATTGGCAGTGTGTTAGCTTCGTGCATAAGGTTATTTATTGGGGTGGTGCGAAAGACATTAAAGGCGGTTCTTATTGCTGCGTGGTAAATTGTTCTTACTTTGCTCAGGATTAATTTCGGTGCGTTTCCATTGACGTGTAAGCCAAATTTTTTTTTTATTTTGGACATACGAATTTATTTCTCCACATATATATTTTTTTGTTGTTGTTATTTATTGAATCCTCTCTAGGGCTTAAGAGACTAACAATAAGTTTTCAAATCTTAATCTATGTTACGTAATTTATATTAGTTGTACAGGGATGGGATATATTAGTTAGACAGGGATGGGAAATCGTTTCGCTGTAGTCGGGAGTGGTGGCTTAGCCGGGTAAGTTGTCTGGCTAGTGGATTTGGGTGACTTGAGAGTCTGGCTTCGTATTTAATTTTTCTGCAAACAATTTCTTCTTTTACGAGATTTATATACAGGTCTCTCTGGATGTTCGCGATACGGATGTACCAGGCGGCTCCAGTTATTGTTCGTAGGATTTTTAATTGTACTCGTTGAATGATTTCTATTTTGCTGCTGTTGAGTTCCGAACCATAGGTCCCGATCGGCTTTAAGCATGAGTTATAAAGTAAGACTTTATATTCCAGTGGGAGGGGGGAGCGGTGATTTATAAGCCAGTGGAGGCTGCTGGCCTTTAGTTTTAGTTGTGTCTTCTTTGCTTCGATGTGCTTTCTCCAGGTAAGCCTCCTATCTAAATGTATGCCAAGATAGGTGACTTCGTCAGCTTGTGGAAGCTGCTTGTTGTTTAGTGGTGGGCATTTCGACAAGTTCAGGGTGAATGTAATGTGCTTACATATTTGCTCATTGACTTTAATCCGCCAATCTGCTAACCAATTTTCGACGGCCATCAGGTGCTCTTTTAAATTTTCTGTTGCTGTTTTTGGGCATTTTGAGCGGCTGACAATGGCGGTGTCATCAGCAAAGGTTGATATATATGTCTTGCGGCTTGTCGGGATATCTGCCGTGTATAGGATGTACAGGATTGACCCAAGCACACTTCCTTGGTGTACTCCAGCTTCGATTTTACGAGTTGTTGAAGTAAACGTTTTACATCTTACCGTGAAGGCCCTGTTTCTTAGGTAAGATTAAAGCAACTTATATGTGTTTTCCGGAAAAAGAATTTTGATTTTGTACACTAGACCGTCGATCCAGACGCAGTCAAATGCTTGTGATACGTCCAGAAATAGAGCACTGCAGTATTGCTTGTGTTCAAAGGCGGTGCGAATTTCAGATGTCAGGCGGTTTACCTGTTCGGTAGTTCCATGCTTTTCTCTAGTGGTGCTGGGGGATCGCTCTGTTGTTTTGCAGATGTGTTAAAAGGTGCAAAAAGAGAAAATTTTCAAATAGTTTTGACAGATACGGAAGGAGGCTGATGGGCCCTTTTTACTCGACAAAGAAGTCGATGGAGGTGTTTTATCGAGAGATTTACTTAATCATCCTACGAACGACAACGAAGTCGTATCTGAAGGCATCGACGGGCTCTTTTGGGACACAGAAGTCTCGACTCGGACAGCGGCGATCGATGCTTATAGCTAAGGGACGCAGAAGTCTCGACTTGGAAGGCCCCTCTTAACCTTCCACATAACTGGCGACGAGGATCAACATTCAGCAAAAAGAAACCAGCCATACGTCAGAACAAGAAATTCAATCGGAACCACAGAAAGCCGTTCTTAGGTCATTTAAGTTTAAAACTCTTCAACACGCATTGTCCAATGCACGTGGTCGAACGTGAGGAACAGAAAACATAAATGGAAAGCTTTGGCACACCTGCATGTACGAAAGCGGAGACCCAACCCAATTTGGAAAAGATGTTTTTTTTTTCGAGAAAGCTTTCATGCTAAGTTCAAATAAGAAAGAAAAAAAGCTTAATAATAATTTTTGTGAAACTCAAAAGAAAAGAAAGAAAACTAAAATGAAAGAAAATAACTTAGCCGCATTTAACTCAACAATGAATTGCATCAAGTTAATACAAAATTTTGATGGTACTGATACAAATCAATTGCCAGATTTAATAACTCAAATTGAAACTGTCCTACCTACTTTTGATGCTTTCGACCTGTCTACAAAAAATATTTTGTTTGGCTTTATAAAGAATAAACTTGTGAGATTAGGCAGACCAGTGATTCATAGGCATGGAAATATATCTGAGTGGGAAAGGTTTAAAGAGATAATTTTAAGAAAATTTCGGTGAAAAAGAAACAAGCTTTGTCTTAATGGATATGTTAAAATTGTGTCGATTAGAATTAACCATAGAAGAACCGGATACTAATTCATAACGACCAAACATACACCACATTAGAAGTGAACCGAATTGCACTCCGCGTTTTTAAAGAAACCCTACCTGAACCTACAAACACCGTAATATTTGCAAGAAACCCACAATCTGTAGATGATGCGTCTAAAATCATTGAAGAGGCTCGGCATCAAAGCTACACATTATACGGGCCAATTCGAAAGAACAATAGGTACAATAAATCAAACTTCAGATCCAATTTTAGTAACGATAATAGAAACGTAAATGAACCATTCGTTACACAAACAAATGTTGATGAAGCAAATAGAGATCAACCAAACAGTGTCGTACAACAAGATAATCAATAGAAGGCATGGGTATCAAAATCAGCCGAATAATAGCTCATCTTCTAATTCTGCTCGAGTTTCGACAAATAGTCGAAATATGCAAAGCTCTGAGCAAAGCAGGCGTAGTTTCGAGCCAATGGATATTAATCAATCAAGTGTAAATTTTAAAATAGAGGATCAAGACGAATTCCATATATAGAAGTTCTGGGTAAAAAGCGACCATTATTATTAATTATTATTGACACTGGAGCAGAGTTCAGCGTAATAAAAGAAAATATGTGTCATCCGAAATGGAAAATAGATAGAAGTGAATGCAATGGGCAACAAAATTAAAATAGAAAAATTATGCAGGTTCCATGTCTTAAAAATCATGAACTCAATTACAGTAAAATTGAAATAGAACATCTTGCCATCTATTGATCAACAAAATACATTAAATATTATATTTATGGAAGAAAATTTATTATTAAAACCGATCATAGGCCCCTAGTTTGGCTTAATAATCTAAAGGAACCTAACCTAAAGCTACAACGTTGGAAAGTGCAATTAAACGAGTTTGATTTTAACATAACATTTATAAATGCTTTAGCAGACGGACTTATCAGAATTGTCGAAGCATCAACAGAAGAGTATGATAAAAATTTCCAAAGTAAATTAGATATAAATAACGTAGATATATATATGCTAGAGGACAATAACAGTTTACAATAACTTGCACTTAAGAATAAATTTGAAAATGAAGATTTCTCCAAAGATTTAATCAATATATTTTCTAACGAAATTGATGATTTGGAAACAGTTCACAGTGCGGAATCAGACGATCTTAATTTCATTACTATAACAACTAATTGTCTGAACGTTTTTAAACAAGAAAATTAGACATATTTTTAAAACAAGTGGAAATGAGGTGAAAATGCTTAAGTTTATGCAAGAGAAATTGCCAGAAATAGGTTTAGTAGTTATCTTTTGCGAAAATTTAAATTTATTTGTAAAATTTCAAGAAATTTATAGACAATAGTTTTCAAGTAATAAAAATTTAAGAATTCTTAAGTCATGTATATTATTAGAAGACATAAATGATAAAGAAAAACACTTGAAGATTATCGCAATCGAACACATTAAAAATAATCATAGAGGCATAAACGAAATTTTTATATCGTTAAGAGAAAAATATTCCTATCCAAAAATGCAAAAAGTTATTCAAAAATATATTAACAATTGTAAAATTTGTATTTTAGCCAAATATGATAGGCAACCTATAAAATATAATTTAAATATTTCAGAAACGCCAGATAAAATAAACGATATAGTCCATATAGACATCCTAAAATAAAAATTATGTACGTCACTTCAATGAATTCGACATCGTCGTAATTAAGCAATATCTCCTGGAAAATAATATAGATGTGCACTTTACAACTCCATATAAGAAAACTGGAAATTCTGACGTAGAAAGATTACATTTAACCCTCAATGAACATACAATCGGGTATAACGCTGATCTAAGCATTACTGACACTGTCCAAGAAAATGTTTACAAAGCAATTGTTTGTTATAATAACATAATTCATTCAACAACAAATACTAGACCTATAGATTTCTTTAATAATATACTTTGTCATGAAGACATTTCCAAATTATCGGAAAAGCTAGAAAGAAATAAACAAACATTAAATGCGAAACAAGATAACATAAGTGAGCCAAATTTTGAAAATATATTTGTTAAAAATAATCAAGTAGGAAAATCAAACCCAAAATATAAAGAAATAATTAATTACAAGCTACATGGTAACTACTTCATTAATAATAAAGAGCAAACAAAAAAAATCTATAAGGATCAGGTGAAACGAAGATATAAATATCAAAATGAAGATTGTTACAATTAAGAACATTTCTGTACTATTTATTTACTTATATTTTCTTCTTCATTATATATTTACTTAAAAAAAAAAAAAATTCAATAATAATTTCAACCACATTGTCGAAACTTACGCTGGGGGCGTCATGTATACCCACACATACCCTCTCTTATTAGAATAAGATCATTATGTATTCTGCCTATACATGGCGCTAAGCTTTTAGTTTTAGCTTTCAACTACAAGCTAAGCTTTTCTTACTAGATAAGCAGACCTGTAATATAGCGCACGTATAAATAAAACTCTCTTTGTTAAAACGAAACCTTCGTTTTCTTTAAACCCTTTTTACTCGACAAAGAAGTCGGTGGAGGTGTTTTATCGAGAGATTTACTTAATCATCCTACCAACGACAACGAAGTCTAATCTGAAGGCATTGACGGGCTCTTTTGGGACACAGAAGTCTCGATTCGGACAGCGGCGATCAACGCTTATAGCTAAGGGACGCAGAAGTCTCGACTTGGAAGGCCCCTCTCAACCTTCCACATAACTATATGTAGCCGGTTATATGGAAGTTGTTTTTATTAGTTAGATGGGTTTCAGAGACTAGCATTATATCTATATTATGGCTATTTAGGAACTGCAGGAGTTCATTTTTGTGCCGGGAAACGCCGTTGGCGTTCCAAAAGCAAATTCTTAAAGAGTTCATTTAAAAAGACTTTTGTTTGATTAGCAGTTCCATTAGTAGGTTCTGGGTTCGAATTAGGTCTTGAATAGAACTTTGGATGGACATCATAATATTGCCACTAAGTGTTTGTGGAGGAAGAGTTTGATTTTGCTGTTGGTGGTTGGGCATTTTGGTGTAACTGCGGGAAATCATCTAGGTTTGGTATAGATTGCTGGGGACGTAATGCTACCGGCTGGGGGGTAGACAGGGTAACGGAGAGCGCTGGCAAAGGAGACGTCAGGAGTGGTTGTTGATGGCGTGAAGATGTTTGGTTGAGTACAATGTTTAATATTGTAAGGATTGCTGTGTCTCTAATGCAGGCGGCTCTTGAGTTCTTTGTAAACAGGACAGCCCCGGTAATTGGCGGTGTGGTTTCCGCCACAGTTGCTACATTTTCTTAGATTAGGGTCTTCTTTATTTCCCAGGCATGCTTCTATGCAATGCAAATCTCCACAGGCGACACAGACTGGTCGCAGTATGGAGTAAGTTTTTGTATGTTCGTACTCCCGGCAATTTGTGCACTGTACTGGGCCGTTTCTTTTGTGCGGCTCCTCTACGGTGATTCTTCGGTAAAGAAGGTACTGTAGGTTGTAAATATGGTGTATTTCATTTTTCTTTAGAGGTTTAGTTTTTGGCGTCAGTTCAATCTTAAAGAGCGGCTGCGGGATTTTATTCCTGTTTGCTATGTTCATTACGAACTTCACATCCAAGTTTCTTTCCTTAAGGCCTTCAGTTATTTCTTCTATAGGGACTGTCGATTCTATACCTTTTAATACAACTTAACCCTTTTTTACTTTTTAGTTGGTAAGTGTAATAATTTATAAGTTCATTGTCAAGGTAACGAGTCACAGAACGGAAGTTCTGTGCTAGTCTGCAGTTTTGTTTCTGATATATTTCCTCTCTTTAGAATGGTAATAAAGAAGTTATTTGACCCAATTACTTGTTTAATCTTTTTGGTAAAGTCTGAACAGTTGTGTTTCCTAATGTAGATTGGAGATGGCTTTACAACTTTGATGACTTCTGGCGCTTGGGCCTGATCTTTGTCGACCTCGCCAAGTATTGCAAATCTGTTTTCGGAGCTTCCTGTGGTTGTGTTTCCTATAGTTTTCGGCACTTTTGGCAAGTTTGGGTCTACTATTTTATTTTGTGGGCTGAGCTTTCTTTTGATTTGTACATACCGATCGATCCCGGTCTGTACAAGCGTATTGTTCGTAACAGAATCAGTAGAGGTGAGTTTTACTTGCGGTGTTGAGATAGGCCACTGAGTAGCCGCTGACGTTAAAGTTGTTGTTGTCTGTAGTAATGGAGGGGACCGTAGTAGTGAGCGCACAAGCCGACGTTGTCTGTGCATCGGTAGGAGGGAGGGGGGCGGGCACTGTGAACTCCACGACTGAGTAACGGTGGCGCTGCTGAGCATTGGGTTGCTGGTGACAGTGAGCGAGCTCTTTCTGAGGCGGTCAAAGACGTTGATTTTGTTGTTGCATCCGATGAATCAATTGAAATGTAAGCATTATTTCGCAATGAAGAATGTTGCCGATCGCAACTTTGGTTCGTGGCTTTGCCGATTGCACTTGTTAATTTTTTATTAACGTTCGACATTTCAATTAGTTCTAAATAGCTAATTGGATTTTTAGTTTCTCACAGGCACAAGAAAATATATCCCTTCCGATATGGCATTTCTGCCAGCGTCTTTTTGCTGTATTTTTTTTTTTATGTAACTTCGGTTTTTGAGCTCTGTAGGCAGAGCGATCGAAAACACGTCTACACGGGGCAACGTTCGAACTCGAACGTGTCGTGAGGTTGAGAAGGAAATGTTATCCTTCATGCGCCAGACCAGAAGTGGTTTTAAAGAATTAAAGGTCAACTTTCGCACAGCGAACGACCTGTTAAACGAGGCGCCAAAGCGCAAAAAATCAGCTACTAGTCGGCAGCAACTGTGCCAATCCCAGCAACCCATGATCGGGCACACCCCATCGGCACATTCAAAACTGAGGGACTAGTTTGCGTATAATCGGACAGACGGACAGACGGACATGCCTAGATCGACTCGGCTGTTGATGCTGTTGATACTTTATAGGGTCAGAAGTGTCTCCTTCACTGCGTTGCAAACTTCTGACTGAAATTATAATACCCTGCAAGAGTATAAAAATACCCAGGGTTAACCAAGGCTCGGATTACCGGCCGCTGTAATACCAAAGACCCTTACTGCTGTTCTACCTTTGAAAATAATATTTGTCTCGAGGCTTGCCCCTGATCTCGAATCTGAAGATGTACTTGCCTATATAAACGGCAAAACCCAAGCCGAAAATTTAAAGGTGGTAAATTCAAGTTTTCTTACGCCAGGGACATCTTATCTTTCAAGATAAGTGTCTCGCTCAAGTTCTTTGACATAATTTGCTCTGGTGACTTCTGGCCCGAGCACGTTGTAGTTAAAGAATACGAAGCGAAAAAGAAGAAAAAACGGCCGGTGGGAGTACAACTCCCTAAGCCGTCACAAACCTCTTCGACCACTGCGACCACATCAATCTCAGCTGCAAAAAACTAACCACCTCCCTCCTACTTTCCTATCAGAATACTAGAGGCTTACGCAGCAAGCTCTCGAAATTGTACTCTGATAGTTTTTCCTTCGCATCTCAGGTAATTGTACTTACTGAGACCCAGTTAAAGCCGGAGATTTTCAGCTCCGAAATTTTTCCGGGTATGTACACAATTGATAGATTGGACTGTCTTTCACAGCGAGGAGGGGGATTTTAATTGCCGTTGACTCCCTTATCTCCGAACTGGTTGTCTTAGATGAGTTCACAGATTGTGAATTTATCCGTGAAAAACTATCATTCCCAGATAGTTTTATATACCTAAAATACTCTTATGTACCTCCATCTGCTGATCTATTATTGAGCCTAATTATTGGAAACACCTTTCGGCAATTCGGGCCGTTTCCAACAGACTCTCAGATCGAAACCAACTTGTGACTTTAGGGCACTTTAATATACCTGGAGCGCGTTGGTCATCAGATGGTGTGTCAAATGTTCTTCAGACTGCGGCACAGCATGACCTTATTGATGGCCTGCTTGACTTGTCTTTGACGCAAGTTAACCATGTTTTTAATTCTTTAAACCGCCTACTAAATTTCTGCTTCGTCTCCGATACCTACAGGACCTTAAAAGAGTTTCTCCATTGACGCTACCTGAAAATCCTTACCATCCTACTTTCGATGTGACTATCGACACGGGCATCGTTGTAAGGGAAAAATCTAACCGATTGGCCGATAAAGTTCGCTGTTTTCGTAAAGCTAACTTTCAAAGGCTAAACAGTTTAATATCTGAATTTAATTGGTCTAATCTTTACATGTGCACTGACATGGCAGCCGCCGTGGACATTTTTTACAGTGCCATGAACTCGTTTTTTTTTTATTATCTGTTCCGTTAACCTATCCGTCGGCCTTCAGGAAACCACCTTGGTTTAATAAGGAGCTGACACGCTTAAAAAACGTAAAGTCTAGGCTTTATAATAAATTTAAACTTACCGGCTCTCTAACTGCTTCATCTAATTAAATTAAAACTCGGGTGAATTATAATAATTATTTGACTCGTTGTAGGGTTCAGTTCACACAGGACCCGAAACAGTTTTACAATTTTGTTAACACTAAGCACTAATTTTCAGTCCTATCTTAAACGAAAGCTCTCTTAGTCTGGATCTTCGACGTATTAAGCCAGTGTACTCACCGGGTCCCGACGGAATACCGCGCTGTGTGCTTAGGTATTGCGCGGACGCTCTGTGTAACCCCCTTCTTAAATTGTTTAAATTATCTTTAGAAACTTCTGAATTTCCCCTTATTTGGAAGGAATCCTTTATTATTCCTCTCCACAAAAAAGGTAGCAAATCGGATGCCAGCAACTATAGGGGTATCTCTAAGTTGTCAGCCATTCCGAAACTCTTCGAGTATGTAATAACTCCTCACTTGCAGCATTTGTGCAGATCCGTAATTTCTCCATGTCAGCATGGTTTTATGAGGCGAAGATCAACCACTACAAATCTCTTGGAACTTACTTCATTTGTTATTAGAGGGTTCCAACGCAACTTTAAAACCGATGTGATTTACACGGACTTTAGTAAAGCTTTAGACTCGGTTTATTTATTTATTTATTTATATATTTATTTATTTAGAAAATAGCAAATTACTGCCATTGTAGCCAAATCCTTGCCACTGACCGGATAAGGAGTAATTTTTATTGATATGCTCCGACTCACATCAGGTGGTCAGAGGCAAGGATAGGTGTCTTAAAATAAATTTAGAATTGACATTTAAGGACAATTCCACATGTAACAAAAAATATAATTCATTATAAGACGAACATAAAACGCTGAAAGGGTCGTGCAACTCGAAATTTGATTTACATAAACTTAGTGCGATCGGCCGAAAAAAACCGACGGTCTTGCAGGGACAGAGAAACTTAACTGACTTAACAAATAAGACGAAGAAATATATCCATTAAAAAATTTGTCAAGAAACTGTTTTTTCGAAAAATTGACATACATTTGCATTTAGTGTTGTTAAGGAATAGCAAATTGTTGTTGCACCAGGACTGCATGTTGTTTATGTCAATTTGCAAAAGAAAGTGGGAGACTGAATTCGTCAATGGCAAACATAGTTTTACGTCATCAGCGTACATTAACACATGGGAGTTACGAACCCCATCGGGCAAGTAATTAATAAAGATGTCAAACAGGAGTGGGCCAAGGTGGCTCCCTTGCGCGACACCCGAAGTAACGTATATACGGTTTGAAAATGAACCCATAAAAGCAACTTTTTGCGTTCGGTTTGATAAGTACGTAGCGATCCAATTGATCAGCAAAATAGGGAAGCCCAAAAGAGTCAGTTTTTTCAACAGCAGCTGGTGATTCACAGAATCAAAGGCTTTGCTGAAGTCTGTAAAGATAACGTCAGTTTGTGTGTTACATGTAAAAGCATTTCTAATGACAGCACAAAACTCAAGAAGGTTTGTGGAAGTAGACCTGCGTTTCATAAAACCGTGCTGCGAGGGAGACATTCTGTTGAAGCTGAGCAGTCACTAACAGTTCAAGTAATTGGGGAATTGCACTGAGCTAAGCAATCCCTCTGTAGTTTTCGATTTTGGACTTACTACCCTTTTTATGAAGGGGAATTATGAAGGATTCCTTCCAACATTCAGGAAAAAACGCAAACTGAATGGATAACTGATACAGCTTGGTGAGTGGTCCATAAAGCGCACTAGCACAATTTCTCAAAACACAGCTGGGTACCAGATCTGGACCAGAAGAGAAGAAAGGCTTGAGTTTTTTGAGACTCTAAAGAACATCATCTTCGCTGATCGTGGGCATAAAAATGCAGTTAGAGTGCGGAAGAGAATATGGATACGAAGAGGTTGTATCAACACTAAAAGAAAATGTAGATTGAATAAATTTTGCAAATAAGTTCACGATGTCAGGCTCGTTTGAAGCGGACTTAGTGTTGAGATGAAGACAGGATGGAAAGAATTGACAAACGTAGCACTCAGAATTATGTGTTATAAAATTATAGCGTGCTGTTAAGTATCTAGCACGATCGACTTGCAACCCGGTTCTACTGAACTTTTTAAAAAGTCTAGACTTGACGTTTTTCAAGTTGGTAAGTCGACGAGAAAACCAGGGAATCTTGTATGAGATGTCAGGAGGAGAAAACAAAGGAGGTTAGGTTAGGTTAAGCCGGATGGCCCTCACGGGGCCGCGCATAGGCCAATGTGGCCCGTAGCTGTCCGGAATTTAATGAGTGGACCTAGAGAGTGTTAACGCGGTTATCAAAGTCCTTGAGGTTCAAGGTGTGCTTCGCGAAGGCACGTAATTCACCCGGCCTCTTCTTTGAGGCATGCTAGAATCGGAGCACCCTGGTATCTTATCCTTGCCATAGCTAGGGCCGGGCATTTACAAATGCGATGCTCCAAGGTTTTGGTAGCCTCGGATTCATCACATTTCCGGCATTTGGCATTGTCGGTGATGCCTAGCTTGACTGCATGCACTGCAGCCAGGCAGTGACCTGTGAGAATTCCCACTATCAGTCTGCAGTCCGGTCGTGGAAGATGCAGCATATAGTGGCTGAGTTTATCGTTGCGCTCTTTGCACATGATTTTTGATATTTTGCAGCGTGTGGAATTCCTCCTCTATCTGCTCTTTACTTGTGCGTCTGCCCGTCTCTCCAGCTCGCTTTGTAGCGTTCTTAGCGAGACAGGAACATTTTCTGTTCTTTCACTAGTCAGTCCAACGCCTTCCTTTGCAAGTTCGTCTGTGGTCTCGTTACCATTTATGCCCTGGTGGCTGGGAACAGAGTAGATTCGCACTGATCTAGTCGTCCTTAGGTTATCGAGTGCTTCTCTGCTTGCCAGTACAGTTTTGGAACTGACCGCTGACGATTGCACGGATCTTATCGGCGCTTGACTGTCTACGAACAAATTGATCGCCTCATGTGGTCTTTGTGTATATATTGAGGTGTTGAGCATGATCCGGACTGTTTTCCAGTCGTCAGGTCCCATGAATGTTGTTGTTTTCACATCTGGGCATGTCTTGGGAATCATGTAGTCAGACGCACTGCTCATGTTTCGACCAATTGAACTGTGCCCGAGTCCTTGCATTGTCATGTTTCCTGATGCAATCAGGCGTTGTGCCGCCTATTCTATTCTATTCCTACAATCGTTTCGAGGGTTTTTGTTGGGGTTGACCTCAGCGCACCTGTTATGCAGAGCAGTGCCTGCCGCTGGGTTCTTTCCATTTTCTTTACCATGGCTTGCCACCACAATATGACTTCATACAGAAGAGTCGGACGCACCACTGATATGTAGACCCAGTGCATTAGGGCGGGCGAGAGATCCCATGTGCTGCTAAACATCTTCTTGGATGCGTATAGCGCTATGGTGGCCTTTTTCACCCTCTCTAGTACATTGGGCTTCCATATCAGCTTGCTGTCCAGTACAATCCCTAGGTATCTTACTTGTGTTTTCGGCGTCAGCCTGGTTGTGTTAATTTTTGGGGGGATTCATAGCGGCACCTTGTATCTCTTGGTAAAGAGAATGAGGTCCGTCTTGTCCAAAGGAACATAAAAGTCAAAACCAGAGTATATGATATCATAAAAACTGTCAACCATGTTTGAGGGATCGTCAGAAGAAGAGTCCAAAAAAATCCAATCGACCGAAGATAAATATGTATTCAAGTCAGAGAAATTAGCTTTACGAAAGCAGCGAAAAGTTGCTGGCTCAGCTAAAGGACAAGGCAGTAATGGAGTCGATACTTCTAGAATAGTCTCCAGAGTGGGATGATAAGCGTCTTCGGGGCTAGAGAGAGGGTCGATTCTTGAAACGTTGGCATTGCCAAACTCCGACGGAAAAATAAGACCAAGAACATTGTCACAACAGCTCCGTACATAATTTAGTTGTCCCAAGGAAAAGTCAATAAGGCAGTGAGAACGAGTCCTGAGAGGGCATCCAAGATATGGACGGAAGATGGAAATCCCCCATAACCATAAGGTGATCGTTAACACCAAGGAAGGAATGAATATTTTGAATTAAAGATAAGTGCTGTAAGTAAATATTCGTGTCGGACCGGGGTGGAATGTAGGAGCATGAGACATAAACAAAATAATCATGAACTTGAATGCGAACCGCAACAAACTCTAAATTGCAATCTATGTATGTCACTTGTCGGAACCAGGATGGAAGGTAGATCGGACTTAACAGCGATAAGAACACCGCCACCGATTCGCAATTGACGATCGCGTCTATAAACGATATAGTTGCTTGCAAATTCGCTATCGGAGACAGAAGAGTTGAGCCACGTTTCAGTAAATACAATAACATTTTCATCAAAAGAGGCACTATTGATGTGCAGTTTACTAAGTTTGCCTTATAAACTGCGAAGATTCTGATAGTGTAGGAGAAATTAATCAATCAGTTTTTTGGAAATCTAGCAGAGGGAGTCAGAGGACCGCAAGCCTGAGGATTACTTTTATGAATAAATTCATGAACGATGGCATGTTCAGGCCATACTGAAGAATCAAGAACCCTGGCCAATAATGCATCAGAAAGTCCAATTTTAAACGAAGATATTTCACGTCTTTGCTTAAAATTGAATTTTGAGACGGTAAATTCAGTATTAGAAATATTCAATTTGTTGCTCAAATGGGTTAAAACATCAAGTTCGGAAGCACTCAGATTAAGGCGGGAAACAAAAATAAGTTTTTTGGGGGCAACTCCAGCTAGTGGAGCCGGTCTCCTTTGGGCAACTCCAGAAATAGATGAAAGTTGGGGTCCTGGGCTGGTTAATGGCGGCGCAGAGATTGTGACCGCCGAAGGTACCGCCGTCTGAGGAACCACCATCAGGGAGCCGCAGCCGGGGGAATCACTGCAGGAGGAGCCACAGGATGAGCATCGGAAGCCAATGACGCGTCATTGGGGGCAGCAGCATGCGACGAGGATGCCTGGTCGATGTTTATTAGCTCCAGAGCTGAGGGCAAGACGAAATCAGCCGACCCAGAAATAGGGGCTAATGATGGTTCATCAGCCAAGCTTTTGTCAACAGCCACGGCGATATCAGAATTGTTCCGAGGGCTGAACTGCATAAGAGGGCACACAGGGTCTTGAAGTAGCTAAGAATTATTAGCAAGGTTGCTCTTTCGCACGTCCAGTCCAATCCGGCGTGTTCACGTATACGATCAGCAATACGCGGGCCAATCTGTCCAAGATCGGAACATCCAGGGTGAGCAATGTTGTCGCAGAGCCAACAATAAACGGTGACCTGTCGCGGAGTTATTTTGCCAGCGTTCGGACACTTAGTGGCACAACAGGTAGCCATATTTATTGGATATAATTATTAAAATAATTACCGCAGCCGTAAAGAACCAAAACGGAGATAAAATTGTACAAATTTCGCGGCGAAAGAACCGATAAAAACAAAAGCGAGAAAAAGCTTTTATTTGGGCACTGAAAATAAACTAGTTTGTGTGATTGTAATGCAATGCAGAATAGCTTGCGCCAACAACGAAACTATCGCGATTAAGAGAAAGCTGTAAACGCACTTTGCACGAAAAGAAGGCAAAGCAAGTTGATAATAAAAGCAAAACCGAATAAGTTTTACAAGGTTAAAAGTCACTGTCTTTGTTTAATTTGATCCAATTATTTTAGGCTGATAAAGATCACATAAACACTGATCGCATGCCAAAAAATTGGGCTTATAGGAATAAAATATCACTATGAAAACTTGAAAATAAAGGGAGCGCGAAGTAAAGCACGACTAACTCAAAAGCTGTAGCAAAAGCTGATGATGGTTAATCATTCTCTTCTTGTAAGGAAGCTCGACTCAATAGCGTTTCCTGTTGATCTTTTTAAATAGATTTTGAGTTATTTGTCTGACAGCACTCAAAAGATTTTGTTTAAAAAAGCTCTCTCCAAATTCCTCAGTGTCACATCTGGCGTCCCACAAGGTAGCCACCTTGGCCCACTGCTATTTTCATTGTTTATTAATGACCTTCCGCTAGTTTTAACCAACTCTAGAGTACAATGTACCGCATTGAATCTGTCCAAAAAAACCTTTTGCTTTTCGCCCTACGGCGCTTAACCTGGGATGAAAATCTGAGATTACCGTCTTACTCTGGACTTCTATTAATTAACATTCCCTTCCTAGCGAACCGTAGATCGATGCTTGGTGTCGTCTTTCTACATAAGCTCATTCACGGGGACGTGGAGAGTCCCTACCTGTTAGGCCAGCTCAATTTTCATGTTCCCCGACTAACATCTAGATCCTATATCCCTTTAGTAATTGGTCACTGTAGGAGGGAGTTTGAAATGCGTGAGCCCTTAAAACTGTTTTGCTTGTAGAATTAGCCCGTAATGTAGCACCTTAGCAAATTTTTTCTCGCTCTCTTATATATTCTTCTCACGCGTTTATCAAGAACGCGTTCCTGACGTACGTCACACGGCTGTGCCTCTCGGTCGGTTCGGCGCAAGGTGTAATTCGATGGGACCCGCGCGCAAAAAAAAAATAAATAAATACATAAATAAATAAAATAAAAGCAAGTGTTCGACATAAGTTCTTTACCACCCATTATAACTATTTATTCACAATTTATTTTTTTCAATTTATATTAATTTATAATTCCATATTGAAATGGATTGGGGTGGCTTCAACCTAAAGCACTCGATAAATAAAAACACGGAAGAAACTATTTCGGGATATTGCGCGACGTGCGGTCTTTATTTTTAGAAGTAGGAATTAGAACTAACATACATGAGGACTTAAACTAGCATCTCAGAGCGGATTGGAAGCTCTATGGACCGAAAGTCCAAAGGAAGAGGGAGAGAGAGCGAGGGTGTACGGGATTACACTGCCTCTGGGAATTAAACGCCCTTTTGGCGTGAACATTCTCCCCCCCCTTGCGAGGATACGCAGCAAGAATATCAGGAAGCTCGGGAAAGCGTTGGACACGCTGAGCGCTCGTCGATATGTAGAAGAGTGTGGTGATCCTGACCACACGACTGGCATCGGTCGTCACTGCGACAAGATCCCGTGGAATGGTGGTGGGCCAAGGAATTGACGCAGTACTTCTTCTCGATGATAGCCTGGAGCCGTTTTTCAGTCTAAGACGAAGAAAACGGTGGCACTTCCGAAGAGGATTCCCTTGGCAGACTCGGCATGGGTACGACAAAATACCTCGAGAACGTCTGCATTTGTACTCGTCGTATGGAACCCAGTAATTGCTTGAATCGGGAGAAGTAGTAACTCGTGTGGAGAACGAGGAAATCCTTTGGATCGGTCCGGATAATTGTTTGGCAGTATCAGGCGGAATTGAAACACTGGAGGAACAGTTGCTTGGATGCAACAAAGTGTGATGCCGACCGTGACACGTAAAACATTTGTGGACACTTGTACATTTGTGGAGTTGATGCCCGTTTGCAAAACAATTTAAGCACAACTGCTTCTTTTTGATGAAGGAGGTACGATCCTCTGTCGTCATCTGGAGAAAGCGTGGACATATACGCACTGGATGGTTCTCTTTAAAACATAAATCGCATCTATTGGATATTGGAAGAATTATAGTACTGAAGGATTTCAGGACTCGAGGTGACACGTTGGACGGTGTCGATTTGGATGGATGGAGGCGCACCGGAGAAGGTTGGATAGAATCTATAGTTTCTAGAGTTCTATGGCGCTCAGTCAGGAAAGAATCGAGTTGTAACCACGTAGGAACTTCGGTTTTGTTCGGTAAGGATTGCTCCCATAATGAGAGTGTCAGCTTTGGAAGCTTCGTGGAACACAAATAAACCAGAATACAATCCCAATTATCTGTAGGAAGACCGGACAAGTTTAGGAACGTGGGGCAATTTTGAATTGTATTTTGCAGCTCCTTCAAGGCTGCCGAAGATTCATGTGGAAAGGACTGCATGTTTAATAATTTTTTCAGTTGGCTGTTCACCAACGCACGTTTATTTTCGAAACGCTCAGAAAGGTTTTCCCAGGCTGAGCGGAAACCATCGTTGGTGAGTGGCGAATTGGAAACTATGGAATTAGCTTCACCACTTGTCTTGGCCTTTAAATAGAACAACTTTTCAACAGGGGTCAGCGCTGGATTGTCAATATAGACCGCTGTGAAAAGGTCTCGGAAAGTCGGCCAGCGAATATAATCGCCTGAAAAAACTTCCGTATCGCAAGGAGGAAGGCGACAGCCAGACGGAAAGGAATTTTGGGGCGCAGGGGATTGGACTTGAGCTGCTTTGGAAGAGATCGCATCGATCTGTTCCATGAGCTGGGCGGCACACCTCTCGTAAATGAAATAGGCATACTCATATTTTGCCTTAAGAGTAGGCGAGGTGTGCGCCGCGCCCTCTAAGCCAACTGAAACTTGCTCTGAACACGCCTCGTATTCTTTCTCGACCTTGTCCCATAGCGCTCGGACTTGGTCGAGATGAATTTGGCAGGTATACTTGGATGGACTGGGTGCTGCTGGATTGCAGAATCTTGATTCGAAATTACTCGGACGGTCACAGGTCATCGTAAATTTATTCAGAATTGATGGAGTCATATTGTAGGAATTTTTATTTGAAATTGGAACAATGAATGTTTGTCGAATTATTTTTAATGTCGAAGCTAGGTTTTGAATTTAGAAACCAAGCGGAATAATTTAAATAATATATTTTTATTATTTGTGGTTGCGGAAATGTGCGATTTAACTGAATAATATTAACTCAGTCGGAAACATATACGGTCACACTAATGCGGATTTTGAAACGCCCTTTTCAAAAGGTCGAAGCTGAATTCGGAACTTATTAAATATATATCAATATTTAATTGTAGAATATTTTTAATATATATGGAAAGTTTCAATTTAAGTCAACAATATTCACTATGCAGGAAAACAGATACGGGCACACTAATGTCACTATGGAAGCGTACTGAAATTTCTAACTGAATTAGTTAGTTGGAATTTTATTAAACAAAAATAATTTAAAAATTATTTTGTGTCGATGGACTTATTCAGTTGATCGTTGCTGTATTTGCGGCGGTACTGTTTTCGTGGATAAGAAGTGCGTGTGAATATGTTTGTGCATCAGCCGTATGCCAATGCAGAATAGCGGAGACAATGAGAGGCGGAAAAAATTGCCAAAAATCGGAGCGTCGACTTGCCGACGATTATATGTATATGTAATTGCAATGTGTATATGTAAGTATGTTTATTTGGATGCTCAGGATAGAGCAAGGGAAGTAAACAAATAAATATACAAATTAAGTTGGCTTTGATGTGCCTTGGTTTTTTGATATATTTATTTGTAGTAGCTGTGGACTGTAATTGTAGAATATTTAAGTTTTATGTTCTGGAATTATTAAATATATAATATATAATATATTCAATAAGAACAATTTGAATTTATTTTTGCTATGTAAATAACTTAAATACCGTGCCGCTATATTTGGGATTTAATATATTTAATTATTTTGTTTAAATTGCTGGTGGCAATTATAGATTAATGGAGTGGACTGTATTGGAAGTATGTAGGTGGAAATAAATGCAAGCGGAACACAGTGAACGAAGAGAAATTAGGAATTGGAAGTTTCACTGTGGCTTATGACATATATTTAAACACACGGATAAATATGCGGAAATTAATTTTGTTTGGATTTTAGACAATAATCATACAGAGAAGTTAGGCGAACAGAGTTTCGCAAAACTAAACTGTATGACCGGCAGCAAATGTAAATATTACTTATCTTGTGCGGTGTTAAAGCCACCGAAGCTGCTGGGGATAGAATTATCCGGCTCTGATGGACCATGAAATGGAGGGGGGTGGCTTCAACCTAAAGGACTCGAAAAATAAAAACACGGAAGAAACTATTTCGGGATATTGCGCGACGTGCGGTCTTTATTGTTAGAAGTAGGAATTAGAACTAACATACATGAGGACTTAAACTAGCATCTCAGAGCGGATTGGAAGCTCTATGGACCGAAAGTCCAAAGGAAGAGGGAGAGAGAGCGAGGGTGTACGGGATTACACTGCCTCTGGGAATTAAACGCCCTTTTGGCGTGAACACATATATTGAAGTTAAGCTTCATCGATTTTTCTATCCAATTTGTAAAATATTGAATCCTAACCTAGCTTATCAGGCCTGTTCCAGTTTCCACTTCTAAAAAATTTACTCGGATTCGGATTTCCCCGACCTGTTCTAGTTTTCACTTCCGAAAAATCCCCTCTGATTCGTAATTCCCTTTGTAAAGTCTCTGTTAACTTCCGAGCGAAACCGCTCGGAAACTTTCCGACTGCTATTGGGACGGCGGATTCAGATCCGCAAAATCAGAAATTGATTATTTTAAAATACAAGGCGATTATGTAAATTGCAAATGTGAATTGTATTTCATTCTCTGATGTTTCAGGAACATTACTGCATTTCTGAATTTTCTAACGGTGGCACACTTGATTTATAAAAATTTTTTTGTGGTTGCACCTCAGAATCAGTTTGATTCTAACTTTCCTCAAAATTGCAAATCCGACCGGATTCCGACCGAAATAGTCGGAACTGAGAGGGACATTATGAGGGTTGTCAGAGTTCCAAATAACAGATGGAATATGCCTCTTATTAATCTTTAGCAATTGTATTATTATTTGTTCTTATATTCAAAGACTTTTATTAAAGCATGTTAAAAAAAAAATTGTGTTTGGTAAAAACACCACTTAAATTTTTGTACAAACCGTGTGTAATATGAAGGAAAATTTTTCCTCAACCTCGGCAACTCTTTTCTAAGTTGAATTGTGCAACACTATCTGTGAGAAATTTTACACCACTGCCATATAAAAATCAAAAGACGGATGACAAATTCATCTCTTTTACAGAGAAAAACAAAAATATTTCCAGGGGCTATTCAAAGGAAGACAGACTGGCGGTGTAGGCCAAATGGTAAAGTCTGGCAGATGAAATAAATGGCGCTTAATAACTGTCGTCTCACTTATTCGTTTATAGCTAATAGATGCACAAACATTTTGGTAAAATAGTAGAGCAAGAATCTTTGAATCCAGACGGGCAAATCAGCTGACATCTGCATGAATTTTCCAATACTTCTTTGTGACCATTTCTAGCACTGCCTCCTAAAACAGATGACTGCGATTTTTAATATTAAAAATTAACTTTTTTCGGCCAAGAATGCTTGTACCTTTGATTTTATGCAGTGAATCAGTACCCTATTAACATCCTTAGGTTGGAAACTATAGCGGGCCAAAATTTGATCAGCCCTAAGTTCCAAATTCAGCTTCGACCTTTTGAAAAGATCGTCTCCAAATCCGCATTAGTGTGACCGTATATTTTTCAGACTGAGTTAATATTATTCAGTTAAGTCCCACATTTCCGCAATCAAAAAAAAAATAAAATAAATTATTTAAATTATTCCGCTTGGTTCCTAAATTCTAAATCTAGTTTCGGCCTTAAAAATAATTCGACAAACATTTATTGTTAAATCCAGTGCGATTCCGGAATTTCAGTTCGGCTTTCGTCTTCAACACGGGACTTCTGAGCAGCTGCACAGAGTTGTCAACTTTGCTTTAGAAGCATCGGTGAAGAAGGAGTACGCTGTTGCTGCCTTCCTTGACATTCAGAACGCTTTTGACAGAGTGTGGCACCCTGAGCTTCTGTACAAAGCTAAAAGCCTTTTTTCACCTCAGCTGTTTCAGCTCGTGAAAAGTTTCCTAGAAGACACACTTTCCACGTATCTGCTGATGGGTTCAAGTTGTCCACCAAGCCTATCTCTGCCGGAGTTCCCCAAGGTAGCGTCCTCGGTCCTATCCTATATTCTAACTTTGCTTCAGATATGCCTACACAAACACCAATCACTGAAGTTGAAGAACAAGACGTTCTAATTGCGACCTACGCTGATGACATTGCTATCATAACTAGAAGCAAAAGTATTTTGGCTGCCACATTTGCACTGCGAGAGTATCTGGACACATTTCATCAATGGTCCATGAACTGGAATATTCGAATAAACGCAGACAAATGTGCAAATGTTACGTTTACCAATCGCCGCAGTAGCTGCCCTGGAGTCAGCCTCAACAATAGTCGGATCAGAGCCCTTGCTGCATACAAGTACCTCGGGGTCACTTTGGACAAAAGACTCACTTTTGGCAGGCACATTACTTGTGTCCAACACTCCTTCAAGAATAAAGCTGCTCGAATGGCGCATGGCTTCTTGCACCACGCAACAAGCTTGCACTTGACTGTAAGGTCAAGATATATAAGTCCATTCTGCCGCCAAGCCTTTTTTACGGACTTCAGATTTATGGCATTGCGGCAAAATCTAACCTCAATAAAATACGGGTTTTGCAAGCGAAAAAACTCTGAAAGATCTGTGGAGCTCCGTGGTATATGCGGATCAGAGACATCGAACGCGATCTCAATGTACCCAAACTTGGAGATAAACTGCAAGAACTGGCTCGGAAGTATATGGAAAGGCTAAATGGGCACCCCAATAGTTTAGCCAAAAGGCTTGGTACGGCTGCTATTAACAGTGCTGATGCAAGAAACCGAGTCAAAAGAAGACTGAAGCGACACCACCCTCAAGACCTACCAGACCGGGTTTTGACATAGCAATTCTACCACCTTACCAAAAAAAAAAAAAAAAGAAGAATGAAAGCTAACTTCGGCACGTCGAAGATTGTATACCCTTGCAGCTTACAATTGGATCATTATGAATTAATTAAATGTTATCAAATGGAAAGTAAAACTAACAGGAATTGTATACAACATTTATACATATAAAAATTCGGTTCAACATTACGTATACGTAATATTTCCCGAACATTCCTATGGCAGCTATATGATATAGTAGTCCGATGTTGATCAAATTAAAACCGATATTTTAGAATAATATAAAATGGCCATGTCTTAAATTATATGAAGATATGTTGAAAATTGGACAAGTAATAAATTTGTTTCTGAAAATTTACCGATCGTTCCTATGGCAGCTATATGATGTAGTCGTCCGATCTGGGCAGTTCCGACTTATATAGTAGTGAGAGCATCTAGAAGACTACCTGCAAAGTTTCATTCCGATAGCTTCAAAACTGAGGGACTAGTTTGCGTATAATCGGACAGACGGACAGACGGACAGTCGGACATGGCTAGACCGACTCGGCTGTTGATGCTGATCAAGAATATATATACTTTATAGGGTCAGAAATGTCTCCTTCACTGCGTTGCAAACTTCTGACTGAATTATAATACCCTTCAAGGGTATAAAAACTATATGAAATTCTTCTAGCTCGAAGTAACGCTTAGACTAATTTTTGAATATTTTTCTGTTACAACCGATTAGATTAAGCTGCCAGTTAGGTAGCAGTGCGCTAATCAAAAGAATAAATTTCCACATTTATAAACGTTAAAAAAGCTTCGACCTTAAGAATAATTCGACAAACATTTATTGTTAAATTATTGTTAAATTATTGTTAAATTGTTTGGAATTACTTAAATTCCAAAGAAAATTTTTCCAATATGACTCCATCAATTGTGAATAAATTTACGATGACCTGTGACCGTCTGAGTAATTTAGAGTCCAGAAGATCGAGAAAGAGTACGAAGCTTGTTCCGAGCTAATTTCAGTTGGCATAGAGGGCGCGGCGGACACCTTGCCTACTCTTAAGGCAAAATACGAATATTCCTATTTCATTTACGAAAGGTGTGCCGCCCAGCTCATGGAACAGATCGATGCGATCTCTTCCAAAGCAGCTCAAGTCCAATCCCCTGCGCCCCAAAATTCCTTTCCGTCTGGCTGTCGCCGTCCTCCTTGCGATACGGAAGTTTTCTCAGGCGATTATATTCGCTGGCCGACTTTCCGAGACCTTTTCACAGCGGTCTATATTGACAATCCTGCGCTTCAAAATTGCCTCACGATCCTAAATTTGTCCGGTCTTCCTACCGATAATTGGAATTGAATTCTGGTTTATTTGTGTTCCACGAAGCTTCCAAAGCTGGCATACTCATTATGGGAGCAATCATTACCAAATAAAACCGAAATTCCTACGTGGCAACAACTTGATTCCTTCCTGACAGAGCGCCATAGAACTCTAGAGACTATGGACTCTATCCAGTCTTTTCCGTTGCGTCCAAACCGACACCCTCCAACGTGTCACCACGAGTACTGAAATCCTTCAGTACTATAATTCTTCCAATATCCAATAGATGCGATTTATGTTCCAAAGAGAACTATCCAGTGCGTAAATGTCCACGCTTTCTCCAGATGACGACAGAGGATCGTACCTCCTTCATCAAAAAGAAGCAGTTGTGCTTAAATTGTTTTGCAAACGGGCATCAACTCCATAAATGCACAAGTGTCCACAAATGCTTTACGTGTCACGGTCGGCATCACACTTTGTTGCATCCAAGCAACTGTTCCTCCAGTGCTTCAATTCCGCCTGATACTGCCAAACAATTATCCGGACCGATCCAAAGGATTTCCTCGTTCTCCACACGAGTTACTACTTCTCCCGATTCAAGCCATTGGGTTCCATACGACGAGTACAAATGCAGACGTTCTCGAGGTATTTTGTCGTACCCATGCCGAGTCTGCCAAGGGAATCCTCTTCGGAAGTGCCACCGTTTTCTTCGTCTTAGACTGAAAAACGGCTCCAGGCTATCATCGAGAAGAAGTACTGCGTCAATTGCTTGGCCCACCACCATTCCACAGGATCTTGTCGCAGTGACGACCGATGCCAGTCGTGTGGTCAGGATCACCACACTCTTCTACATATCGACGAGCGCTCAGCGTATCCAACGCTTTACCGAGCAATGTCTTCCTGATATTTTTGCTGCGTATCCTCGCAAGGGGGGAGAATGTTTACGCCAAAAGGGCGATAATTTTCCAGAGGCAGTGTGATCCCGTACACCCTCGCTCTCTCTCCCTCTTTCTTTTGACTTTCGGTCCATAGAGCTTCCAATCCCCTCTGAGATGCTAGTTTAAGTCTTCATGTATTCAGTTCCAATAAAGACCGCACGTCGCGCAATACCCCGAAATAGTTTTTTTAGTGTTTTACTTATCGAGTGTTTCCAGGTGTTAGCCACCCCCCTCCAATATCACTCCATTATATGTGCGTAAAGTTGGCCCCAAGTTCACGTTGACATTGATGATCTGTTGGTCGAATTATATAAGGTACTACTTTAAAGTTCTAATCGAATGCCGCACTCAGGGCTGTAATTATTTAACTCATTAATTAATTGCCAAATATAAACGAAAATCGAAAATCAAAACTAAACAAAGGAGTTTATGTCTCCCCTGGACGTGACCTAAGGAGCGAAACTGGACGAATTGAGAGCTTATGTGGCGGGTGACGGAGTCAGCTAAAAACGTTCCTTGTCGAGGCCTAAGTCTCCGTCACGCTTTTGAAATCGTTTTCCTATGAAAACTTCGGTTCTTATTGGAACTCCACGCACCACGTGTTTAAACAATACGACTTTGATTTGAGCAGCGTCAAAAAAGTCAAATGTTTGCCAAGAAGATTTATGAGAGAATGAATTAATCTCTGGGAAGCCGCAGGCTGATAGCCGCTGTTTTGAACTTTCCTAACCGGTCGTAATATGTCCTAAGCGTAACTCTAGTTATATCAAAATGAAAAAAGGTTTTTATAATTAAAGTGTGAGGGAGGCTCGAATAGTTAGCATGTTAACAGCTTATCTGGTCACTACAGGTTTCATATAGTTTTTTTTCAATTCGTTTTTTAAGCAATAATGGGGGGGCATGAACAATGGGGAAGGGTAATTGTTTACATTTAGCTGGGGAAAGAACACTCGAGCTGCACGGCCGCGAAGCAATGCTTTGTGCGGGTTGTAACTTTTTAAGATCGTCTTCAGCATGTCGATGCGCCCTTTTGTCAATTGGATCGTGGGATCACATAGATAATTTCAATCTTACCTGGTCGACCTGAGGTTGGTTAGAGGTGCTTGAGACTTGCCTAAAGGTTTTGGGCTTAGCAGCGATATGGATGTTTCAGACAAGCAGCACGACAACATCGTTGATGCCATCATATGGAACACCCAATGGCAATCAAAGCTAAGTGCACTCGCAAACTAAAGAAGCTCAATTGGCTCCTGAGCTCCAAAAGCCTCCAGCTCTCAACGAAGGTTTTGCTGCTCAAGGCAATCCTTACGCCAACCTGGACGTACGCGATCGAGGTATGGGGTACTGCATCTAAGCCCCAGCTAAACAGGCTGAGGGTAGTGCGTCCGACAATGCTGACCATGCTCAACACCGCAATATCTACACCGACTGCTCCAAGATGGAAGGAGGATTAGGAGCTGGCATTTACAGACCCTGAGAGGCTGTCGTAAAATCTACTAAGCTAATGCAATCTATGCAATCCGGGTTACCAAGTAGAGAACGGTTTTATTTTGGTGTTGGCAAAATAGCGAAGGGGATCCGCGGTTGCGCGTACCGGGTCTGGCTAATACCAATTGCCGCGAGGAGACCGAGAGGGATTGATAATGGGACGGCACGGTCACCATGGATCGCATATTCCGCCGCCAGCGCTCGCTGTCGGCCCAAGCTATGCGGCCGGCGGCCCCGGACAAGTATCGGGAAGTAAAAAATATTTATAGATAATAACGTGGGTAGGCATATGTGTTCAAGAATATACTTATTTTAAACTTAATTTCGATATTTAGGATTTTTTAAAATTTATTTTCATCTGCGTAATTTTATTCAGTGTAATTTTCCTCAGTGTAAATGCAATTCGATTATTTCTATGGTTTCATACAATTTTCTCAGAGGTTTTTTTTTTTTTTTGGTTAGAGTTTGCGGATTTAGTTTGAGGTTACGTTCTAATGTGGGTCTGGAAAAGTTTGAGGTCAAATCTACTCCATAGCGATACCGCATCGAGGTCCACCGAGATTGTATATGCACTTGGCCATTTTTGGCCGAATTTACTCGCTGATCACTCGTTGCGGTTTTACTTGCAACAAGCACACGCCTATCCTGGGCCGGCACAGTCCCTCGCTGTCTCCCTTTTTTTCTTCATGCGTCAGCCGTCACTCGTCGTCTGTTCCGCATTGCGATGTTACGTCGTTGTGCAATATAATCTAATCTTCGCTAAGTTCGTCTAGGTTGAATGCCCTGCCCTCCATCGCCTTCATCGGCAAGCGTCGCTAACAAGTTCATCTCGAGAGAAGACGGCGGGCGGCTGTCACAGAAGAAACCGGTACGGAACGGTGTTACAGCTTTTTGCCAACTCACGCATAAATTTCACTTTGTCCCCATGCCGAAACACCGAAAAGCCGAATTTCGCAATGCGAAGTTTCTCGTGGCTTCGATTCGAAACTTCTAGAAGTTTCTGCCATCGCTCCCTCTCGCTCTTTTTCGGGGGGTTGATTTCATGGCTTGATCGTGCCCTCTCTCGCTCTCTCTTGCATACTTCGTTTGGTCATGCTCGTGGTGAGTTTTGCTAATACGCCTGTGTGTGTGTTCGCGTGCGTTAAGCTTTTAGGCTAGCTATGGTAGTTCGAAGCGGCTTAAATTAACTATCGTATATGGCTTTCAGAGCCTTAAATCTATTTTTTTCTAGCTAAATCTAGCCTTAATATCAAGAAAAGGGCTATTTACATCTGATTTATATTATTTACATTGTTTGTTATTATTTATATTATTTTTGTTATTCTTTACATTATTTGTTATGATTTACATTATTATTTGTGCGGAGCTGGCAGGTTTCTCACAGTTCGTTCGTAGACAGTCAAGCGGCGATCAGTTCTAAAACTGTACTAGCAAGCAGGGAGGCTCTAGATACCCTCAGCACGACTATGTCAGTGCGGATCTTCTGGGCATAAATGGTAACGAGACCGCAGACGCCAAATGCCGGAAATGTGATAAATCTGAGGCAACCGAAACCATGGAGCATCTAATTTGTAAATGTTCGGACTTAAGGAAGGCAAGAATAGAATACCTGGGCGCTTCAACTCTGGCATCACTAGAGGATGCTTCTAAGAAGAAACCAGGCGAATTTATTCCCTTCGCTAAACACACCTTGATCCCAAGGACTTCGAAAACCGTGTTAATATTCTCTAGGTCCACTCAGTAACTTCCGGATAACTAAGGGCTATATTGTACTATGCGTGGCCCCGTGAGGGTCATCCGGCTACCTACCCTAACCTATGGGACCCGTGAGAAATAACAAACTAATAATGAAATTTAGAGGATTTACGTAAAGTATATACCAAGTTTATAAAGTATGAACAAAGTTTCACTTAAATATCTTTATTTGTAGTCTATTTGCTTTAGAAAACAGATAACAGTGTAGCGTCGCTGTCGTCAAATATCATTCGGTAGTGGGGAGAAGAAAAGAAGAAAATGCTCGTAGACCTTCGAACTGTGAACAACCGAAATTTACTTCGCTTAAGGATGTCAGAATATTAAAACAGCGTTCTAACATTTACAATTATTTAGCTAATCGTAGTCAGCAAAACTTTATTTCTTTTTTACTGGTCCATTAAAAATATTTTCCATAGCAGTCTTAATATAAATAAGTCACATCAAAGAAATATTATACGGATCTTCTGGCTGCGTCAGCTTCAAACAAAGGAGTACAATACCGTTGCATTCCGCGAAATATAATAATTCTGACTTGAGTGTAGAGTTAACCGTTTTGACGACGACACTCCCTTGCGTGATGGGCAGAGCCTGCATATTAGTAGTAGTAATATACATATATCCGGCTTAAACCACTTTTCTGTAAAAAAAGGAGAAAATGCAAAGGAAGGACAAAATACTCCTAAACTTGGGACGCTTACACATAAACTTCAATACAGACGATTTTGATTAGTTTTTTTGTAACGGTCAATCCTAGACTGGAAAACAACGAAGTTTATCAATGTCGATGTTTCCTTAAAAAATTGACATTTATTTGAAAAATAATCATAAAGTTTTTGTTGTGTGTGTAGGTAGGTGAAATGTAGTTTTAAGTAACGAGGTTGCCCTGGTAACATCCATTTAAAGTTAAGCTGTGCTTTGTTGCACTCCCTCGTTGGTATAAGCCAGCGTCGCCTCCTTAGTACCAGTCAGAGTCATTCAAGTAAGCTAGGATGACACTCACTAACTGCCATCGCAATCCCTGACACCGCAGACTTCAATATTAAAAAATACCCAGGGTCAAACAAGGCCCGGATTACCGGCCCTGTTCCACATTTGAAAATAATATTTGTCTCGAGGCTTGCCCCTGATCTCGAATCTGAAGATGTACTTGCCTATATAAACGGCAAAACCCAAGCCGAAAATTTAAAGGTGGTAAATTCAAGTTTTCTTACGCCAGGGACATCTTATCTTTCAAGATAAGTGTCTCGCTCAAGTTCTTTGACATAATTTGCTCTGGTGACTTCTGGCCCGAGCACGTTGTAGTTAAAGAATACGAAGCGAAAAAGAAGAAAAAACGGCCGGTGGGAGTACAACTCCCTAAGCCGTCACAAACCTCTTCGACCACTGCGACCACATCAATCTCAGCTGCAAAAAACTAACCACCTCCCTCCTACTTTCCTATCAGAATACTAGAGGCTTACGCAGCAAGCTCTCGAAATTGTACTCTGATAGTTTTTCCTTCGCATCTCAGGTAATTGTACTTACTGAGACCCAGTTAAAGCCGGAGATTTTCAGCTCCGAAATTTTTCCGGGTATGTACACAATTGATAGATTGGACTGTCTTTCACAGCGAGGAGGGGGATTTTAATTGCCGTTGACTCCCTTATCTTCGAACTGGTTGTCTTAGATGAGTTCACAGATTGTGAATTTATCCGTGTAAAACTATCATTCCCAGATAGTTTTATATACCTAAAATACTCTTATGTACCTCCATCTGCTGATCTATTATTGAGCCTAATTATTGGAAACACCTTTCGGCAATTCGGGCCGTTTCCAACAGACTCACAGATCGAAACCAACTTGTGACTTTAGGGCACTTTAATATACCTGGAGCGCGTTGGTCATCAGATGGTGTGTCAAATGTTCTTCAGACTGCGGCACAGCATGACCTTATTGATGGCCTGCTTGACTTGTCTTTGGCGCAAGTTAACCATGTTTTTAATTCTTTAAACCGCCTACTAAATTTCTGCTTCGTCTCCGATACCTACAGGACCTTAAAAGAGTTTCTCCATTGACGCTACCTGAAAATCCTTACCATCCTACTTTCGATGTGACTATCGACACGGGCATCGTTGTAAGGGAAAAATCTAATCGTTTTAAAGGCTAAACAGTTTAATATCTGAATTTAATTGGTCTAATCTTTACATGTGCACTGACATGGCAGCCGCCGTGGACATTTTTTACAGTGCCATGAACTCGTTTTTTTTATTATGTGTTCCGTTAACCTATCCGTCGGCCTCCAGGAAACCACCTTGGTTTAATAAGGATCTGACACGCTTAAAAAACGTAAAGTCTAGGCTTCATAATAAATTTAAACTTACCGGCTCTCTAACTGCTTCATCTAATTATATTAAAGCTCGGGCGAATTTTACCGTGCTCAACGCGCAGTGTTATAAGAATTATTTGACTCGTTGTAGGGTTAAGTTCACGCAGGACCCGAAACAGTTTTATAACTTCACCCTTCTACACACTGACTACACCCTTCCTCGCTTTCATTTAAAAATTCTACAGCAAAATCAGATCAGGCTATTGCTGATCTTTTTGTTGAGTTTTTTAAAACAACTTATTCTCCCTCGACAAATTTAAACCAGACATACCCTTAATCTATGCCCTGTTTAAACCTAATTTTCAGTCCTATCATAAACGAAAGCTCTCTTAGTCTGGAGCTTCGACGTATATATATTGCGCGGACGCTCTGTGTAACCCCCTTCTTAAATTGTTTAAATTATCTTTAGAAACTTCTGAATTACCCCTTATTTGGAAAGAATCCTTTATTATTCCTCTCCACAAAATAGGTAGCAAGTCGGATGCCAGCAACTATAGGGGTATCTCTAAGTTGTCAGCCATTCCGAAACTCTTCGAGAATGTAATAACTCCTCACTTGCAGCATTTGTGCAGATCCGTAATTTCTCCATGTCAGCATGGTTTTATGAGGCGAAGATCAACCACTACAAATCTCTTGGAACTTACTTCATTTGTTATTAGAGGGTTTTAACACAGCTTTCAAACCGATGTGATTTACACGGACTTTAGTAAAGCTTTTGACTCGGTTAATCATTCTTTTCTTGTAAGGAAGCTCGACTTTATCGGGTTTTCTATTGATCTTCTTAAATGGATTTTGAGTTATTTTTCTGACAGGTCTCAAAAGGTTTTGTTTAAAAATGCTCACTCCAATTTCCTCATTGTCACATCTGGCGTTCCACAAGGTAGCCACCTTGACCCACTGCGATTTTCATTGTTTATTAATGACCTTCCGCTAGTTTTAACCAACTCTAGAATACTAATGTACGCTGACGACGTTAAACTATGTGTGCAGTATAAGGACAGCTCATGCCAGTCAGACTTACAATCGGATCTTAATAATTTTCAAGCATGGTGTCGTGCTAACCTATTACATCTCAACAGCTGCAAGTGCAAACTGATGACATTTTCGCGTGTCTCTCCCCAGTATGCCACCTATATGCTCAATGACTGCTCTTTGGAAAGAATAACTCTTGTCGATGATCTTGGAGTCCGCCTTGATCCCAAACTTTCGTTCTCCGAACACATTTTCTGCATGGTTAACAAAGCCAGAGGCATGCTTGGATTCATTAATGGGTGGTCGAAGGAACTCGATTCTCTTATGTAACTAAGAGCCTGTTTGTTTCGTTAGTTCGGCCCATTTTGGAATATGGTTCTTGTGTTTGGAGTCCTAGTTTTGGAGTCCATATTAACCGCATTGAATCTGTCCAAAAAAACTTTTTGCTTCCTACGGGACTTAACCTGGGATGCAAATCTGAGATTACCGTCTTACTCTAGAAGACTTATATTAATTAACCTTCCCTCCCTAGCGAACCGTATAACGATGCTTGGTGTCGTCTTTCTACATAAGCACATTCATGGGGACGTAGAGAGTCCCTACCTGCTAGGTCAGCTCAATTTCCATGTTCCCCGACTAACATCCAGATCCTATATCCCCTTAGTAATTGGCCATTTGGTAGGAGGGAGTTTGAAACGCATGAGCCCTTTAAGGTTTTATGCGCCGATTACAACCTTCTCTATGACTATATTGCTGGTAGTGATAGTCTTCCCAAACTTTAAACTGTTTAAAAAGTAATGTAGCACCTTATGAAAATTAAAATTTCCTCGTTCTTGTATATATTCTTCTTCTCACGCGTCTATCAAGAACGCGTTCGTGCATGGCAGGTCTGTCTTATAGGCATGTGTGCCAGTGACCAGTGATGCCTGATTATGTCCTTAACTTCTTATTCCGTAGGTTACCAATTAATTAGAGTTTGACAGCTTTCAGTATTGCGAATAACTTCGCTTAGAACACTGTCGCTGACTTTGGGAGGTAAGAGGACTCTTATACTTCTTTGTTCTTGGCATTGTTTCTCGCCCCTACCACAAAGCTCGTCCTCGAGGAGTAATACTATTGGCTCGAATTTACTACTATTCCGTTCATCCCTTGTATATATTGGTATAGCGTTGCCGAATTACAGTTCGCATGTCATAAAGACATTCAGAGCTGCCGTGTGTGCCAAACTTTAAAATCTTCTTAGTTCCTGGATTCTATACGCTCTAACTAGTGTTGGTCATCATATTACTGCTCCGTAGGTACATAAGTATGGGTCTTAAAACAGCTGTGTAGGATCATATTAGTATCTTGGGCTTAATGCCCCAGTTTTATCCGAACATCTTTCTACGGAAGTAGAATGCTATGCTTGCTTTCTTGTATCCAGTATCACTCCCAGATACTTTCCTTGTTGAGATAGCATCAATCAGGGGTTTTCGAGTCTGGGAATCTTCGTTCTCTTTTTAAAGAGGTTAAGCTCAGTTTTACCTGGAATGATGAATTGAGATTAGTGAGCGGAAAATGGTACTGAAGTGAGTAGGACTCCGTGTATGCTACCACTTTGACTCCTTCACTATTGAGTGCTTTCAATATGTTGTGCATGTTTATCAGGGCAGTGAAGACAGAACTCCCCCCTGAGATGTGGCCCTCTTCACACATCTTGTCTTATGTTTATCTTGGAGGCTCGTTAGCAATACACCGATCCAATTTCTTCAACTCCTATTTGTTTGAGAGAAAACAGGATGGAGTCTGCGTTTACGTTTTTGACAAATAGGTGTAAATATGTGGCCATCGTGGTCATTTTTGAATATATCACACCACTTCGTTTAGTGCTGATTTATTGGATTTGCCTTTTCATTACGCATTTTGTGCTTCTCCGTGTGTCCTCTGATGTGGATATCTAGTATCCGTTTGTATATTAGGACTACTCTTGCATCTGCCAAGATCTGTCTAGATGCTCCAAGGTTTCGGTTGGCACAGATTTATCACCTTTTTGTCATTTGGCGTTGTCGGTGATGCCCAGCTTTACTGCATGTGCCGCAGCCAAGCAGTGACCTGTGAGAATTCCCACTAGCAAACTTGTTGTGTAAAATGCAGCATATAGTGGCTGAGTTTATCGTTGCGCTCTTTGCACATGATTTTTGATATTTTGCAGCGTGTGGAATTCCTCCTCCATCTGCTCTTTGCTCGTGCATCCGCCCGTCTCTCTAGCTCCCTTTGGAGCGTTCTTAGCGAGACAGGAACGTTTTCTGTTCCTTCACTAGTCAGTCCAACGCCTTCTGTTGAAAGTTCGTCTGTGGTCTCGTTACCATTTATGCCCTGGTGGCTGGGAACCCAGTAGATTCGCACTGATCTAGTCGTCCTTAGGTTATCGAATGCTTCTCTGCTTGCCAGTACAGTTTTGGAACTGACCGCTGACGATTGCACGGATCTTATCGCCGCTTGACTGTCTACGAACAAATTGATCGCCTCATGCGGGCGGTCTTTGCTCTGAGCAAGCTCTGCAGCTTTTCCGATGGCGAATACTTCCGCCTGGAAAATGCTGCATTGGCTTGGTAGCTTATACGACAGCCGTATCTCAGGGTCTGTGCAGTATATGCCCGCTCCTACTCCTTCTTCCATCTTGGAGCCGTCTGTGTATATATTGAGGTGTTAAGCATGATCCGGACTGTTTTCCAGTCGTCAGGTTCCATGAATGTTGTTGTTTTCACATCTGGGCATGTCTTGGGAATCATGTAGTCAGACGCACTGCTCATGTTTCGACCAATTGAACTGTGCCCGAGTCCTTGCATTGTCATGTTTCCTGATGCAATCAGGCGTTGTGCCGCCTATTCTATTCTATTCCTACAATCGTTTCGAAGGCTTTTGTTGGGGTTGACCTCAGCGCACCTGTTATGCAGAGCAGTGCCTGCCGCTGGGTTCTTTCCATTTTCTTTACCATGGCTTGCCACCACAATAAGACTTCATACAGAAGAGTCGGACACACCACCGATATGTCGACAAAGTGCATAAGGGCTAGCGAGAGACCTCATGTGCTGCTAAGCATCTTCTTAGATGCGTATAGCGCTACGGTGGCTTTTTTACCCTCTCTAGTGCATTGGGCTTCCATGCCAGCTTGCTGTCTAGTACAATCCCTAGGTATCTTACTTGTGTTTTCGGGGTCAGCCTGGTTGTGTTAACATTTGGGGGAGTCCATAGCGCCACCTTGTATCACTTGGTGAAGAGAATGAGGTCCGTCTTGTCACTGATACTGAGTCCTTCCTTCTCCTTTGGGGCTTTCCTTTCGAACCTCTTGAATAGGTCATCCACCACAAGATTCCACAGGAGGAATTCGCTTGCTGCGTGCCTCTGTCAGCTCCTTTTACCATCGAGACGGTGCCCCAATCAGATTGTACCAGCATACAACTAAGAAGACTTCTTATCCACAAGTTTATGGCAGGGTGCGTGTTGGTCGCTTCTAAGCGGTCCATTATAGCGTCTGTGGTCACGTTGTTGAATGCTCCAGATATGTCTATAAACACTCCGAGCGCATACTTCTTATAATTTAGGGCTCTCTCAATGGTGGCTACTAACGAGTGTAGTGCCGTCTCCACTGATTTCCCTTTTGTGTAAGCACTCTGGTTGGTTGACAGCAGTCTTCCCACATCGTTCCTGATGTGTAAGTCCAGCAGCGTTTCTAGCGTCTTAAGTAGAAAAGAGGTGAGGCTTATCGGTCTATATTCCTTGGGGCTCACGTGGGTGCAGTTCCCTGTTGTTGGCAGGAAGAAAATCTGAGAGGTCCTCCAATGGATAGGGATATAGACCGTGCTTAAACAAGCTGTGTATATATAGTGTAAAGCCATGGGGTGATCACTTCTGCGGTCACCTGTAGCATGGCTGGGAATATTCATCCAGTCCTGGTGCTTTTATCCCCGAATAGGAGTCTATAGCCCAGTGAATTCTTCTAGAAGATATTAGATTAGTTGGAAGATGCTCTTCTCCAGTTGCAAGGTCTTAATGCTTGTTCGCATCGGGTGCTCAGTGCATCCCGGTAAATGAGCTTGCATTAGTGCCGTTAGGTCCTCTTCGCTGCCCTCAGTCCACTGTCCGTCTTCGCGTGTGAACTGACTCTGGATGATTGGCTGCTTCGATAGCAGTTTCCGGAATCTAGCCGTTCGTGGGGCAGTCTCAATGCTGAAGCAGAAGTTTCTCCACGAGTTTCTATGCCCCTTGCGTATTTCCTTCTTATAGTCCCTGAGTAGGACTTTGTATTCCTCGTTGATTTTATAATCTTTCGCCAGCTAACTATTCTGAAATATTCTCTGAGTTTGTCGCGTCGGATTGAAGGGTCTCTATTCCACCAGGGTTGCTTGGATCTCTTCCTTGTTTCCGATATCGGGCATGAGGCGTGGTACGCGTCTAGTTATTCTTTGGAAAGGGTCTCTAGGGGCTTTTCTTTTTCATCCGAGGTATTTACTGTGCCTGGAGAAGTTGCGAGCCTTGTCGTGATGATCTTCTAAAACTTTCCCCAGTTAGTAATCCGGGGGCTTCCCCACACGCAGTGGTGTGCGTTGGGTCTGCACCCACGAGCAGTTGCTGTTCGTTCGGGCTGGTTTCTACCATGGTTTTGAGTTCCTCCGGTGGAGCCGTTCTATCGTTTGATATGTAGCAGGAAGCTACCTTCCGTACAAGTACGGCGGGTATGTTTCTGCTTACCGATGGTGGATAGAACAGATTGTAGGTTGCCCGATGCAATCCATGGCTCTTGAACCAAAGCTATGTCAGCGGACCCTTGCTAATGGCGATGAGGAGTTCCGCCGACGCAATCTTGCTCTTATGGAGGTTGAGCTGCTGTACCCTGAGTGTCAGGGAAACCAGGCTCACCTCCATTCGACGGGTTGACTGTCAGCGTCAGGTCACCGTCCTCCTCCTCACAGGCCTCGTCGAGCGTCAGTCCCTGGGCGGCATCCACGATGGTTTCCAGACCTAGGCCTCGCCGCTTGCTCCCGGAACGTCCTTATTGGAGCTCTCGGCTGAGCGTTGCCTTTTGTTGGCGAGCATCTCCTCCACCTTATTTGCATATCCGCCCGTTGACGTTTCGTGCGGGAGGCTGGCGAAGTGTAACCTACCCTCGGCAATCTTTGGCTCGGCCCAGGTAAGCTTTGTCTTCTCCTCTGGGGATAAGGCGACTTTTTTCTGAAGCCGGCTCTGGATGCGAAGGGCAGCTTTGTACTTCGCCTTAGCCTTCATCCCCTCGTTCAAAGCTAATGGTTAATATCCTCCTGCTTTTTTAGCTGATAAATTTTCGGCGAATTACATAAATAATAGATAATTAAAATTATTAAACGAGTTCTTCACAGAACAGAACCAATGAACAGGTTTGCTTCCTAATTGTTTTTTTTTTTTTTGTTTTCATTTCGTTCTCGCTTTAGGCACTTTTTCGCTCATCGTTTAGAAGTGTATGCTTCTCAACTTATTCCATTCTTTATTCCTTCGCACGCCATTACCTTTTTAGCTCACCCAAAAACTTTTAAATAGGCATTAACATAATGCATGAGATCTAAACAGATTCTTTGATTTAGTTTTTAATTGATCCAGCGCTAATATGCATATTGAGCACTTTTTATAAAAGGAGTTCGGAAATTACATCATTAATATATATACGGTATATCAAAATTATGTTTAACCTCTAAGAAATAAAAATATTTGTTATTTAATAGTTCGAATATACTTTTACACTAAATGTGATGGCCTTGGAAGGGTATGGAAAAATAATTGGATCTTTGGAAAATACCATCGTTTATGCAGAGCTAGCGATAAATGTGATACATTTTAAACTTAATCTTTACGATTTTCGTATAATGGAATTTAGGTAAGTTGAAAATATTTTAATATTTTATCCTAAAATTTAATAACACAGTTACGTCGCACCTAAGACAATTTTCTCAATCCATAATTATTCTTTGAATATTGTAACCTATGCGATTATGATAAAGCATGAAAACTTAATTTCCCTTCTCGAAGTCGAATTTTGTATACCATAACAGATTTCAATTTGACTCACATGTTATAAGACCTTTAAAATATTTTATTTTAATAAAATTATTAATATTATTAAAAACAGCTCTTCATGGAAGCCAGACGATAAAGATAAGTTACAAGCCGGTTAATTCTACGACCGCGAACAAACATTTTTTTATTAATGCTTTGATTTTGTTAAATGAATTTTCATCTTTACGAGTGTATCAAAACTTACAATATTTCCTAGTCTATCCTAAATAGTCATGAAGACTGAATTAGATAGAAATGACCCTGGCAAATTACTCAGGTCAACATCGTTTAGTTGAGATATTTGATATTTGAGATTATGTATCCGAACTTTCGTTCTCTTGAGGCTACGTTGTACAACTCTTACATATTAATTTGACACCTCAAAAGATTTTTATCTCAAAGTTATGACTGTTTAAAATTAAAAAGCATGGCTTCATGCTACAAACTTTTTTGATTGAATTATCATTTAAATAAAGCCTTCGTACTCAAGAGGGACTGTCTAAAAAGTGTGTGGCATCCTCTAATACCCTCAACTGTACCCGTTTTCCGGGTACATATACTCAAATATCTGAAAATCCTGACATGATGTCCAAAAAACATACATCGGAAATGACCCGCAGCTTTCCAACAACTCATAAGACCCGATATTTTTAGACCTGACTTATGGCTGGGTTGGAAGGTCGTTACGTAGTAGGCGGATTCTACTGGAAAACCGAGTCAAGCTTCTTGCGAAAGGATTTGGGTGGGCAGAGAGTTTTTCCTTTGGGTTTCCCGAAAGCTGGGAGCCATATGCCAAGATTGGTTTCAGAGTGTATTTTAAAGCAGAACCTTGAAGTCCAGACATAGGGGCGATCGGGCCTTTGTAATTTAGTAGAGGGTGCTGGCTTTTAGTTTTCGGTGTAGTTTCTTACATTCGATATGTCTTCGCCTTGTTAGGTTGGGAGGTGCATAATCTATTTGCAATATAATAACCAAGAGCATTTCTTGTGAACTAATATCAGAAACTGATGTTTAAATAAAGCAGAGTCATTACATAGGGTTGCTAAAAGAATATTATAAGAGTTTGACCGAACATCCCGGGTGACCTAAAAGTATAATCTTTCAAAAAGCTGAAAAAGCCCGATAACAGCGCTTCAAAATTACATAACATGCCACATTACATAACGATGCCAACCAAATTAACTATTATTCAATCGTTCCACTTAATATTCCCGCCACTGCACTATGGTCCAGAACCCGTTTTTTTTGGCATAAAGTCGAAAAATTGAGCTACAGGGTTCAAACTTTGCAGAATTTATTTATATGGCATTAAAAATTTCTATACAAAAAATTGGGTCAGTGCGACCACGCCCACGCCTGCCGCCCCTGCAAACTGATTAAGAATAAATATATATTATTTCCTGTTCTATTCAATTACTTACTTATTTTTTAAATGCAATTTTCTTCTTCATCCAATTCAATATTCAATTCAATATTATAATTATCCAGATCGTCGTCAGAATCGCACTGCAGATCATTCTCATTTTCTGCTGTGAACGGAAGGTCCAAAAGACTTAATACCTCTTTTGAGAAAGGTTTCTTTTTATTTTTTTTTTCTCTTTCCCTTAGAGATACACTCGATAATAATGGATCCGAGGAATCTATAGCTCTGTGAAATATATCTCTCATAGTATTGAGACGACTATTTTTCCTTGAATGCGACAATCTATCTTTTTTGTATATTTTGTTGCGAGCTTCAGAAGCATTTTCGCCTAAGCATCCTAGTGGAACTAAGCTCGAATTATTAATCTGGTAACCATGAACCAATATTTTATGAATTGTTGGTGACATCGGATACCAAGGGTAGGTTCGCAAATATAATAAAAAAGTTGTTTCACAAAATGAGCGAAATTTTTCCGAATTTATATAATGATTGGAGGAAATGGCGATTAAAATTGCGTGAAATTTATTTAAAAGATCTTCGTTGAAGTTGGTAATAGATGCTAGTAGCTTAGTATTGGCAAAAGCTCTCCTTGCCGTATTACCATCATTGGTATTGCCGCTTCCATTCTGCTTTGGCATTCTTATCCGAAGACCCATTTCGTTTTGTAATGATACTTGGGCGGCAGTTTCTGTAACTTTTATATCTCCAGGACGGCATTGTAATTTAGATTCCATTATTAGACTATAGGCTGGATAAATGTCACTATGGCGACTTTTATTGATAAGTCTAGTGTTCATGTACTGCTGTTTTGTAAGAGAATTATCCAGGAGGTATGCCAAACCTTCATCGGGTGTAAGTGGAATTGGGTTTTTGCACATCAAATTGTTTTCTCGATTCAGTTGAGTATTCGGGTGTTGTTATGGCTTTTTTTAGAACAAAAGCCGTGTCCTTCTTGCTTTGTTTCTTTGCAGAGACTGCTGCAGCATGTGCCAGAAGATTTGTGTCACAATTATTTTCATTTGCGAGCTCAGATGCCAATTTCCTTTTTAATCTTGTACCCGCATTCGTGTAAGATAAGGTTGGACGTCCCATCTGCTGTGGTGTTTTGCAGGATTCATCAATAGTAATTGATATTTTTGATTCCAACCATACAGAATGCTTAGACATGAACCGTTCAAGCATGTAGTTATATTTGGGAAGCCGTTTATGAATATAACTATTAAAATTACTAATTTTTTTTGTCTATTTCCTTTATCGTATTGGATTCCAAAGCGTTTTTATTAATTTTTGTGTATATCCAATCAGATACACATTGATTTTTGCGATTGCCGCTGCGCCATATTTCAAAAAGTTCGCTGTGAGTAAACTCAAACGTGCCTATAAATTACCAAAATGCGAGAAAAGGGGGACGAACGGGGATGAGTTTTTGGTTTGTGGCTAAAGACAACACTCACAAGTACATTCTGGACCAATTAGTTGCTGTCAGCATGGAGCAGCTCTTTAGTTATATTCCACGAAACACGGAGAACGCATGTTAGTTTTCTAAAAACATACACATAAATTGGACATTAAACAACACTAAATACGTAGAACTATACATAAAATAACAATATACATTAAATAGTGCATACCTTGAGGATTATTTTCCATATTTTAGTTTAATTTTTCGGACTAAATTAAACCGTGTGACACCACTCAAAGCAAGTAAATATTTTGGCGCGAATTCCTATTCGGAAATCAGCTGATCGCAATCGCACTTTTAAAAGCTCACAATAAGCTTTGGTGGCACATTTAAAGCTTTTAATTAACATTTTTATAATGTATGAAGAATTTACTTTAAGATAAAAACAAAAAAAACAACGATATATTGACATAAAAAAATTGACTTTATGCCAAAAAAAACGGGTTCTGGACCATAATGCACTGGAAAAGTTAGCCAAGTGCAGGGATTTCGAGGGATCCTCCATTACTTTGATGGATGAGGACTTTTTGCCTTAATAGGAGCGCCGCATCCAATATGCTTACAGTGGACTAGACACCCAACTCGCAACGAGAACTTTGGCATCAATACAAATCTCATCATTAAACATTTGTAAGCAAATCAGCTCTAAATTGTCCAAACATCTTTATTAATGACTTACCCGATGTGGTTCGTAACTCCCATGTGTTAATGTACGCTGATGACGTAAAACTATGTTTGCCATTGACGAATTCAGTCTCCCACTCTCTTTTGCAAATTGACATAAACAACATGCAGTCCTGGTGCAACAATAATTTGCTATTTCTTAACAACACTAAATGTAAATGTATGTCATTTTTTCGTAAAAACTGTTTCTTGACAAATTATTCCTTAGGGACAAGTAATCTTGAGCGCATCATTTCAGTAAATGACCTTGGAGTTCTGTTTAACCATACCTTAAACTTCACCGACCATATTGGCTTAATTGTCGGTAGAGCCAGAGGGGTTTTTGCCTTCGTTAAGCGCTGGTCGAAGGAGTTTGACGATCCCTACACCACCAAACTCCTTTATGTCTCTCTCGTCCGCCCAATATTGGAATACTGTTCGTGCGTATGGTCTCCTCAATACGCGAAGTATCAAGACCTTGTCGAATCAGTTCAGAAACAATTCCTTTTGTTTGCTCTACGGGGACTTAACTGGGATCCTCAGCGTCACCTCCCCTCTTATAGTGACAGGCTACGTCTTCTGAGCCTGCCCTCGCTTAAGGATCGTCGGACCTGCCACGGAGTGATGTTCATTTATAAACTGATTAATGGATATATTTCTTCGTCTTATTTGTTAAGTCAGTTAAGTTTCTCTGTCCCTGCAAGACCGTCGCGTTATTTCCGGCCGATTGCACTAAGTTTTTGTAAATCTAATTTCGAGTTGCACGACCCTTTCCGCGTTTTATGTTCGTCTTATAATGAATTATATTTTTTGTTACATGTGGAGTTGTCCTTAGATGTCAATTCTCAATTTATTTTAAGACACCTATCCTTGCCTCTGACCACCTGATGTGAGTCGGGGCACATCAATAAAAATTACTCCTTATCCGGTCAGTGGCAAGGATTTGGCTTCAATGGCAGAAATTTGCTATTTTCTAAATAAATAAATAAATAAATAAAAATAAATAAATAAAACTTTGCATTGGCAAGCCGTTTTTTCCCGGAATTCCTACGGGACTTTCTAAAAATAGAATAGAATGCGTTAATATGTGTTCAATTTAACAGCACAGCGACGTTAAAGTGGTTTTTCGTCACATCAAATCTGCACTTTGAAGTGGACAAACGAACGCAAATTAGCTCCGATTTAAATTATTTAAAATTGATTTTAAAGTTGAAGGTATTTACTTTAATAAGTTCTTTTACTGAAATTAATTTGAATTATTTATTATTTTTTATTGTTTATTTTTAATTAATACTAAGTCTATTCTAATCGTCATTTTGTCTGTTTAAGTAGATTTTTAGTTATGTCAGTGTATTTGTCAATGTTTTAGAGTAATAAAAATGTTAAGTCTAGATGCATATATTTACATGTTTGCCTATAATAATCTCAAGCGCTCTAACCGATTTTAAGGTCAACTTTTCGACGCAGACTGCTGTTCTTCGTTTGTTTTTGTAATGTTTCTTTTGCGTTCGTCATTTGTGTTGTCTTTTCTGTTTACCAACGTTGCAACGTCCCCCAGAAAGCGTCTGCAGAGGCCGTTCCTCTGGCGGACCCACTTCAAGATCCTCTGTTGGGATTGTCCCAACCAAGAGGGGCTCGAATGGCGACTCGTAGTCGGCGTCGGGATTCGATAGTGACTCATCCTCGCTGGAGGCCTCTGCGGCGGGCCAAGGTGCCGGATGTCGCCGGTTGTTAGCCAAAGTCCCTCTCGTTGTCGTGGTGGTGTACGGCTGGTGGGTTGACCTGGCGAAATCGCTAGCGCCATTTATCTGTGGCCGGCAGGGGTCAGACCTTCTGTATCGGCCGGACGGCTGCTGGAGGGCAGTTCGTGGTGGCGTCTGCCTGATTGTCCTTAACCGTCGTGGGGCGATGTTACCCGTGCGGGTGCGGTATCCTGATGACTCCCACGAGGTGCTCGTACGGTTCCTGGCGGCGGCTGAAGTGGTTGGGCCATCTGCGGAGACCCGTAGCTGCTGGAGTCTCCTCCCAGTCATGGCGAGGTCGCGGGCCGGTGATGTGGTTCCGATGGGGTCCGGGATCCGCTCGCATGGTTAGCGGGCAGTTCTGCGCTGCTGCTGGCGGCGTCGACATCGGTGTGTCCATGTTGGTTAGTGCCAGTGACTCTAGCAACCGATGAGACGACTGCTGTGGTGGTCCTGGATGGGACTGCGCCGGCCGCGGTCACGCCACTGATGATGGCAGCTACGCCTTGCTTTGGACGCAGGTGGGTGGCGTCTTCGCTGGGTGTTTCCTTCTCGTCGGAGATAATGACGGTCTGCTCCTCGTCCTCCAAGATGTCTTCATAAATAGATCCAAGTGACTGGACGACGTGCCGGGTGATCGGCACCAGATCGGCGTAAGCTCCGCAAGGCCAATCTCATGGCTTTCACCGTCCGGTTTGTCCTTTCCGTCGGGTTTTGTCGGGGCATGTACGGCGTTATATATTGTTTTTCCGTTCCCATAGATTTACAGAAGATCTGGAAGGCTCTGCTCGTGAATTGGTCTTCGGAACCCCGAAACGGCTGAGGATCCGTTCCCGAAAGGCTCGCTCAAGATATGGCACTGTGACCCGGCGCAAAGGTATGAGCTCGAACCATTTACTGATCAGTTCGGGGAATATAATATTTTTCCTTGCTTAGAGCGTGGAAGGGAAGAACAAAGTCCTACTGTCTAGGGGTCATCCTGCACATTAGGAACGCGTTTAACACGGCAGACTTGGGGCGAACCCTAGAGTCCCTTCGGATGTTTGATCTTCCAGAGTACCTGTTAAATAAAACACATTTCTATTTTAGCACGATGGCGACGAGGCTGAATTCCAGAGTGCAGTGCTACATCTTGAGACCCCTGCTCTGGAACGCCATGTCTGTGCTAAGACTCCCAATGCCAGCCGGCACCAATCTGGTTCGCTTTGCATTCACTTTGCATATGGTAACCAAGGAGCTCGCTACGGTTGAAGTCGACGCAGCCAGGGCTGGAGTTGGCGGTCCACAAAACGGAGGCAGTGCTAGTCTCTAGTCGGAAAGTAGTGGAGACCGCCAGCGTGAAGGTCGAAGGGACCACGATCCGGTCGCAACGGGCTATAAAATACCTCGGCGTCCTCATCAACACGCGTCTGTCCTTCAGGGAGCATCTGGAGTATGCCCACAAGAAGGCCAATGGTATGCATATATATCGAATTTGCACTGTATAGTACTTCATTTATTGATGCATATGGATAAACAAACACTAAATATAAATTCTTTGTTCAAGTACCTAAACTAAATGGCCAAAATCCGAGCCGATCTGTATACATTGGCCGGCTTACGGAAAGGGCAAGTGTCACATGCGGGCCCCACATGTATATTTTTTGTGTTCCAAATTTATTTCCCTAGTAGCTAAGCTAATACATATACAAAAATAACAATGAGGGTAAAACGGTTACAGGAAAAGAATTAGGATTAGAAGTGTCGCGCAGTGCGGTACCGCCACCTGGCATTGCTTCGCGTGCGCGAAGACTCCCTACTCCCGCTACTCAGTCCGTCTTCTCTCCAGGGCTCTGAGCGTCTTCAAGACGCTTCCCACACTCCCTCCTCCGCCAGCATCATCGGCACCAACGATTCTGGGCTGATCGTGCCTCCGGCTATTGCCACCAGCTCCTGCCTCTCTAGGCCGAACCATCGGCACTCAGAGAGGAAGTGCTGCGCGTCCTCCACGATGCCTGAGCCACACTCCGGGCACCAGTCCTCCGTTTCGTGCCCGAAGCGCTTCCAATAACTGCGGAAGCAGCCGAGTCCGAATCCACCTGCCCGTGTGACCTCTCCATCCACTGCACTAGATCTGGGATTAGGGTGTGAGTCCAACTGCCCTTTGAAGAGGAGTCCCATCTTGTCTGTCAGCTCTCCACGTTTCTCCTCCTGGCGCCAGCCTTGCGCTCGACTCTGGATATCTGCACAGCTTGGTCTGCGAGGATCTCCTTGCTTTCCCTTACCAGTTCAGTAAGGGGAACTTGCCCGGCGATGACCAGCGCCCCGTCCTCCGAGATGGTCCGGAACTCGCATGCTATCCTGATGGATCACAGTCTGTAAGTCGCCTCCACCCCTCGCATTTAGCTGTTTACCTTGGCGGCTTTCGCCCACACCAGCGCTGCGTACAGGATCTGCGAGGTCACGACCGAAGTTAGCAGTCTCCTCATTACCAGCTTCGGCCCTCTCGTGTTCAGCCGCATCCTGAATAGCGCGCTTGCGTCCCACTGGCCTTCTTGTGGGCGTACTCCAGGTGCTCCTTGAACGACAGGCACGTGTCGATGAAGACGCCAGGTTCTTGATCGCCCTTTGAGACCGGATTGAGGTCTCTCCGACCATCACGCTGGCTGACTCCACCACCTTTCGGCTCGATATCAAGACGGCCAGACAATAGGACTTGGTTCCTCCTTTCCACCTGGATCCCGCGATGGCTTCTTGAGCTACCTTGATGACCCTCATGATGGCGTCCAGCGTAGACTTCGCCTTCGTGAAGCTATATTGCTCCGGGGAGAGACCACCAGCTGCTTCGATCGCTTCACTCAGCCTTGCCGAGATCACCTTCTCGAAGACCTTCCCAATCGTGTCCAGCAGGCAGATTGGCCAGAAGGAAGATGCCTCTCCTGGTGGCTTGCCAGGCTTGGCTAGCAGAAGAAGCCATTGCCTTTTCCACCTGTCGTGAAACGTCCCCTCCAGGAGGCACTTGTTGTACAAGTTGGCCACTTCTGTCGACAGGAGAGCAAGGGTCAGCTTCGTCGTTTTGTTTGGGATCACGTCCATGACCAGTCCCGGCGCCTTCTTGGTTTCAGGGTCCGACCGGCCTGGAGGACCTCCTCTTCCGTGACCCACCGGATGACGCCCATCTCCGTGGTGGTGCAGTTCCTGACCTCCGTCCGCTCGGAAACAGGGTGCTGGCTATACCCTTCAGGGTTGTCGCGTCCGTTGGGGCTTTGCCACCTACTTTAAGCCTCTTTACCACCATTTTATAGGCTCCTCCCCAAAGATCGTCGTCGGCGGCATCGCACAGCTTGAGGAAGCATTCCCATTTACTGTTGCTGATGGCGGTCTTCAGCTCCTTTGCCGCTTTGTAGCGTTCGCTACACGCTGGCAGGCGCGGGGTGTCTTTGGCTCGCTGCAGCAGCCTCCTACTCTGGTGGTAGGTGCGGCGTAGATCACCGATCTCCTCGCTACACCAAAACACCAGAGAGTGGTGCTTCCAGAATGTCCTCCTTTGCAGCATGCTCTGGCTGCAAGCGCCTTCCACAGCAGCCGCCAACTTGTTAGCAAACACATTGCATCCGTCCGCTTCGTCTACCGTAAATTCCTCGAGGGCGCGTGCAACAGCCTGCGGCCTAAGGGTGTCTTGCGGGAACGCCTTTCTGGGCAGGGGCAAGGTACCTCTGGATCGGTCGGCGGTGGTCGCTGGCGGTGTGGGCCTCGCCGTTTCACGAACTTGCATGGCGGGCCAGTGCGCTGCTGGCAAAGCTGAGATCGATAATCGACCCCGCCCCCGCCCTGCAAAACTTCTGCCGGGCGCCTTCATTTAGAAAGACGACGTCCAGAGAGGCAAAGGCAACCAAAACCGCTCGACCTCTGAGATTGGTTCGAGGGGAGCCCCAATCCATGGCCCATGCGTTGAAGTCACCACCGACCACCACGATGCTTCTTCCTCACAGGTCGCTGCACAGCTCATCCAGGATCCCGCCGATTGACATCAGAGAGAGACTGAGAGCCAGATAGCAGCTATATAGCCAGGTGCCGCCAACCTTCGTTCGAACGAATCCCTCCGCCGACTTTATTTTCGGCAGCTCCGGCGTCTCGACTCCGCAGAGCCACAAGGCCGCTCTTCCGGAATTGTCCGTGGCCCAGTCACGGCTGCTGCCTACCCTGTAGGCAGCCCAGCCCAGCTCGCGCAACGTCTGCGACAGGAGGTCCTGCGCCGCCCTGCAGTGATTTAGGTTTAGTTGAGCCCTCTTAGGTTTCGGCGTGGAGTCGTCTGCCACGTTCTGCCCACCTTCGAGAGTTCTTGAAGCGGGAGCGATCGGGAGAGCTTGCTGCTCCTCTTAAACGCCGCAGCTTCATGCTCTTCCCTCGGTTGGCAAGGCGACCTCGCTAATGCCGAACCGCCCACGAAGGGGTTGAAGTTGTCCATGGTCGGCTTAGCGGCCTGCGCAGGGCTCCCTCGATGGCCAAGAATTCCCCCCTGGCTCTACGACGGGGGATATACCGCCCCTTCTCAGCCCCCGACGTCCCTTGATCGGGACACCGCCTAGGCGGGGGATCGGAGTTTGGTCGGGTCCGTGACCTTTTCCCACCTGCCCGTTGCGCAGCAATGCCCGGCCTTGGGAGAAACAGGACGATGCCCAAGCCAGCTTTTACTCCGTTTAAATCGGAATGTGGCGGGAAAGCTTACCCACGCGCGCTTTACATCACAAAAGCTCGCTCCCCTGGCGTTATTCAACTCTACAATGCGATCAGCTGTGTTTACGTATCGCCGAAACGCTGGGAATGTGGCTTGTAGAAGGTGGATACGGAAAGGTTAAAAGTGAAGAAAGTGAGAGCGCAAGGTGACGGTAAGGAAGATGGGCGAGAGTTTCCCCCCTCCCCTTGCCTTCGGGTACCTTTGGGAGACCAAAAAAACTTTGGATGGCCGGGAGGCCTGCACGGGCCGATCCAGCAGCAATCCAGGCGCGTACCAGCATCCCGAGGAGTCCAACACTGCACTTCTGAATTTGTTCCAGGTTAAATACTCTCTTGTGCCCACAAAGGAAAGTATCAAACGGAACACTTCGGTCTAGAGCCGAGGTAAAGGTCATCGCCAGAAGGAGGAGTGTGAAGAACTGGCAGGCTAGCTGGGACTCATCAACAAAGGGCCTCTGGACGTAAACCCTTATCCCACACTTGGAGCGCTGGTCGGAGAGACCGCACCGGCAGGTGGACAGTTAGCTCACACAGGCGCTTAGTGGTCACGGTTGCTTCCGGAGCTATCTGAAGCGCTTCGGCCACGAGACGGAGGACTGGTGCCCGAAGTGTGGATCTGGCATCATAGAGGACGCACAGCAAGTCCTCTTCGAGTGCCGAATATTCGGCTTCAATAGGCAGGAGCTGGAGCAATAGCCTGGTGTACTATCTGCAGCGAAACACTGGTGCCAAGGATGATGGAAGACCAGAAAGTGTGGGAAGCGGCATTCGCTTTACATGTCATCAAGACTCTCAGGGCTCTGGAGCATAGGCGTAAGGAGCAGCTGGAGTAGGGGTCCCTGCGTATGCGAAGCAATGCTAGGAGGCGGTACCGCACGGCGCGAAACCCCTTGTCCTCGATCCCGCAATCGTCTCGCGGTATGTAAAAAAAAGTATTTAAGATTATATGTATATATTGTAGAAGAATAAACTTGGAATACAAAAAAAGCGAGTGCAAACGAAGCTGAACTCTGCGAACGGCACTGTGACCTTTCTCCCGTGGAGTTTGTGAGCTTACTCGGACCGCCGAAAGGCGGTATCACGTGGATATCGTATCGTAAGAAACTCGAAGCCAGAGCCATTCTACTGGAGTTTGGCCTAGATCGCGCCGGAAATGTTGAATAAGAGCGTGCCCGACTTGTCGCTTTCACGTGAAAGGCTAATCTCCCTGATGCGACTCAGATCCCTTCGGGGGTACCAAACTTAATCGAAACCGAGATTGAGACGAATGCCCCGAGCACGAGCCAGACCTCTGGTAGTCCCTGTTCGCCGGGACTCGAGGAAAATCAGAGGCAGACTCGCGCGCTTGCACCTCCCGTTTTGACGCGAATACATGCTCCATGTTAATAGACAAGATGACCAAGTGGGGTTAGTGCTTCGAAGGCACCGCCGACTCCTTCAGCTTTGTGGAGCACATGGAAGAACGTGCAGATACTTACTGGATCGACTAGAAGTACCTTTCCCACGCCATTATCGTTCTTTTGACCGAGCTGAAAACTGGGTTCATACTAGCGGACTACAAGGTCAGAAGTCCGAAGGGGATTTCTAGCCTTTTTCTGCCGACCCGATATTACCAAAGACTCAATGAACACTATCAGAAGGCGCACGAACCCTTCAAGGAATATATCGTTGACCTTCGACTACAAATACGTCGCGCCGGGCCTACACCGAAACAAGAACTTTAGCGTATATAGGAGAGTTTGCTGCCAAAATACCAAGTTCACCATGTTCACCAATCGTCAAGATTTCAAGACTTTGGCCGAGCTGACACAAATAATAGTCACCATCGAAGTCGCTCGCAGCCGAGGAGGCCGGGCCATCTGAGGCTATACCACAGGTAGAGCAAACACAGATAACTCCACGAACAACCACGTTTCGCGGAATAGAGCATGTCAAGGATGCACACCTCCCATCGCAAAACAGCCGCCCCGACATCGGGCTATTACAACCGACGTCGTCCGACGGGATCCACTGGCTAAAAAGAGCCAAGGGTCGCACTCCACAGTCACCGTCAACAGAAGCACCGGCTGCCGAAACTGCGGCCAGGATAGTCACTACACCACGGAGTTTCGTAACCCAAGAACCATTTTCTGTTGGGATTGTGGCAGACAGGGTGCTCGAACCATCGAATGCTGCAGAAACCAGACGCCGTGAAACGGGCAAGGGCCTCGAGTATCTGGCAACTATTCTAGGATCCCGCCAAATAATAACAGGCAGAAGCAACCGCGATCCAACAGAATCACAATCGTATCCGCACCCAGGTTTCGATCAAGGGACGACCTATCACCGCCACCAGGGACACGGGGGCCTCGCATAGCTGTGTTAGCAAGCGCCTAGCCAGAGAAATCGGCTATGAAAAAAATTTTCGGGCCGTACGCTCCTAAGTCAAACTAGCGGATGGGACCGACCGAGAATTGTCGCAACCAACGCTCTCTACGATAAGGTTACACTACGAAGAGGACAGCAGTTTCTTCTCTGGAAGAAAGAAACCATCAGCTGCACAGCATTTTTAAGGTGCCCGAGACAATGCCGAAAGTGCCACCCGCGAGCAAGGCAGGCATTACAATCTCCGCCGACGAGAATGCAGACCAGCACTGGGATCTTCTGTTCTCGGACGCCGTCACGCGTTATCCAACGCTGCCGAAGACTTCGCCGCCAAGCTGGCCGCGAAGTATGACGGGCCCTATAGGGTTATGATGTTCATAGTTCGGCCATAGGGTCTCAAGAGTCACCGCCGCCGCACAGTAAGCATCAATAGCATGACGACCACTGAACTCGAGCCCTGGTTGAGGATAACAGGGTGTTATGAAGGCCACTTGCTGATGAGTGCGCTCGAGCACTCTCTCGATGGCGGCTACTAACGAATGTTGTGCCGTCTCCACTGATTTCCCTTTCGTGTAGGCATGCTGGTTGCTTGACAGTAGTCACATCATTCCTGATGTATGTGTCCAGCAGCTTTTCGTGTGTCTTAAGAAAAAATGAAGTGAGGCTTATCGGTCTATAATCCTTGGGACTTACGTGGGAGCACTGCTTTTGCCCGCGCTTAGACAGGCTGTGTATATAACGGAGAGCCATGGAATGATCACTTATTATGGTATTAATGGTTGGAAATATTTTATCTAGTCCCGGTGCTTTTATCCCCGCAAAGGAGTCTATAGCCCTTTGGATTTTTCTAGAAGATATACGGTCTGTTGGGAGATGCTCTTCTCCAGTTGCTAGGTCCTGGTGCTTATCGGCATCGAGGACCTCAGTATTTCTTGGGAAGTGCATTTGTGCTGTCAAGGCCTCCTCGCTGCCCTCAGTTCACCTTCCGTCGTCGCATTTGCGACGCCCCAAATCGCAAGAAGAAAACACGAACACCAAACTGCGAAATTCAAATAAGGGCGGCCGCCGGAGAGATAACACCGATCCAGGAAATGCGGGCACACTGTCGCCATACGGCAACGCTGGCGAAGAAATAGTGCGCCCACCCCTGAACAGCTGTTAACAATCGAGTAAATATGACCGATCTGGCAACACCATCGCCTATCGACCATCGGAAACTATCGATTATCGATCCTCGGGAAACAGCTGTCAGCTGCCTATATCAAGCCACTCACCAGCCAGTGCAATTTCACTTTTGCGGAGCAGCCAAACAGACAACTGGTGAGTGAACAAGTAGTGCTAACCCGAGATAAAGGGGTAGAATAAGGTCCGGCCCTGGTTGGCAGGCCTAGTTGAGTAGACGGGAGGAGCGGAGCTCGGCCCTAGTTGGCGGACTTCGCATAGCAAGTTAAGTGTGGAACGTGGTGTGGCCCTGGACGGCAGGCTTCGCGGAAACAGGGTATGACCACGCCCGTACAGGTAGCACAGACTTGGGTCCTGGTCTGGCCCTGGATGGCAGACCACGAATAGGGGAGGAGCAGAGTTTGGCCCTAGTTGGCGGACACCGCATAGCAAGCGTAGGAGGGGACAAGACCCGGCCTTGGTTTGTGGATCTTGGCAGACATAGGGTAGCAGTGAAGAGTTAGGGAACGGTGCGAGCTTAGGCAACAACGATCGCTACTTCGAGGGACGTCACCCTGACCCACCTAACGTGACCACGACGGCGGCCAGCCCGCGACCGGTCACGCACCCTACGCGTCGTCACAGCTCCCTATGGTATCAATACGTCGACGACACACATTGCCCACATAGGGTATCATCAAGCCGACTACACATACAGTCGCATCACCCGAACAGGGTATGCACAAGCCGACTCACCGCACACTCGTCGCAAAGTCGCACCACTCAGACAGAGTGACATCAAGCCGACTACACATACGGTCGCATCACCCGAACAGGGTATCCTCAAGCCGACTCAACGCACACTCATCATGAAGTCGCATCACTCACACGGAGTGCCGCCAAGTCGACCAAAACGCGCACATATCGCGTTGTCGCATCGCTCACCGAAGGCATCAACAAGTCGACCAAAACGCGCACATATCGCGCTGTCGCAACACCCACACCGGGTATCATCAAGTCAACAAACCCGCACACTCGTCGCGGAGTCGCATCACCCATCAAAGGGAGCTGTGAGTGAGAGTTTAATCAGTGCGGTTGTGTTTCCAGGGCGCTCCCTCGGAGATGACGGACTTAAGGAACGGTGTTGTTCGAATGCGGAAAGGTCGTGCCGGTCGACTGGCCGTACTTACTTGCCCACATCGTGGTCCTACTGCTGCAGTCCGCCCTTTCTTTCTGGTGTGTTGTTTCTCTCATGTTAGCTGACAAGAGCTGGTCGCTACGACCTTCACTTCCGGATCCACACCTAAAAACTGTAGCATACTGTTTCGGGCAGCTGCCCCGAGCCTGTGGCAAGGAGACAGGATTCGGTAACGATTCTCCCTTCCTAGCACTTTGGCGGCCGTAGTGGTGAACAAGGTCATGGAGCAGACCAACTGCCAACCCCTCCGCGACGCGGCTCCCCCAAAAACGGGGCTCTGGCGACCGAGACGGGGCGGTACAACCCCCATCGTTAAAAGTAAATAGTGGTCAGCGTCTGAGCCAGATTGGCCGTCGGCGTGGTCTGCGTCTGTACCGTAACGGTCGGCAGTTTTCTCTTACCTGGCGGATAGGTATAAAACGCAACCCAGCAGCAGGGACATGTGCTGCGCCCCCCACCCCGTAGGAATGTCGAGTAATAACATAATTACTCCAGGTGGCAGCCACATATGTAGAAATCCACCCGCGGTTGACCCCGCGGCAGAGGCAAGGATTCTGGAGGCCCTAACCAACGTTCCCACCCATACTGCAGCCCCGGCGGCGCACTTGGCCGGCGCTTCTTTTACAGCGACAAGTGTAGTCTCAGCCGAATTGGGAGATTTCCAAAAAAGCTCCAAGTTGCAACGGACCCCACCCGGTGGTGGCCCTTCACTCACCAATGCCAGAGGCAGAGCCCTCATCGAGGCGTTTTCTTCGCTAGAATTCATCCTGCTCAACTCTGGGGACAAGCCCACAAGCCCACATTAAGCAAAGCCGGGGCGAGTTCGGAGGTTGACCTCTCTTTTGTGAGCCGCTCCAGGGCAAGTCAGTGCACCTGAACTCTGAGCGAGGCTTACACTGGCAGCGATCCTCACGGAGCTGGACGCCAGGCGCGCGCGACCCTTCACCCACGCCCCCCCAACTCGCAAGAGGTACAGATCCGAATCCCTAAATATTCGGGCAGCGCGGAGAAGATGGCGGAGTTGGTCATGAGCCAACTACAGGGCGCCTGCGACGATTGCATGCTACCCAAGCAAGCCCACACACGCAATAGGAAGCCGGTTTACTGGTGTAACCAGACGACTGCCGCGGCCCGGAGAGAGTGCAATAAGGCGAGGCGTCTTTACCAACGCTCATACCGCACGAGTACCCATACGGAGAGGAGGGCCGAGTTCCAGCGGTGTCGTAAAGCACTGAAGGTGGCTATCAGGGATAGTAAAACCAAGTGCTTCCTGGAACTCTGCGATTCCGCAGACCAAGATCCCTGGCTAGCATCGACGGGATTGTCGGGCACCTCTTCCCAGCGGCTGACGATCCAGTCTCTACACTTGAGGCTACGTCGCACTCCTTGGAAGGGTTTATACCCGTACTGGAGTCCGAGATCCTGGCAGCAGGCCTTGTGCCTAATAGAGCCTTAAAAGTTGCCCTGGCAATACGCCCGGACATCTTCGCGGAGCTCTTCAGCCAGTGCCTGAGGGAAGGATCCTTCACTGCGAGATGGAAAGCCCAGCGACTGGTCCTCCTTATAAAACCTGGGAAGCCCCCTGAGGACCCTTCAGCCTATAGACCGATCTGTCTGATCGATGGCGCCGGTAAGGTGTTGGAATACCTTATCTGGACGAGGCTGGAGCGGGCCATAGCGGCGGCCGGCGACCTGTCCGACCTGCAGTTCGGCTTCATGAAAGACAAGTCTACGGTGGAAGACATTTCCAAGGTCTTGGACATCACGAAAGCGGCGATCTCAGGAGTTCGGTGGAAAAGAAGAGACAAGGAGTACTGCCTGATAGTCACGCTGGACATTCGCAATGCATTCAACACGGTGAGATGGGACTGCATCCTGGACGCGCTGTCCAGTTTCGGGGTACCGCCTTACCTGCTCGAGCTGCTAAAGAGCTACCTCAGAGGCAGAGTCCTGCACTACGAATCCGACAGCGGGGCAAGATGGGCGGAGCTATCTTGCGGGGGGCCGCAAGGATCGGTCCTGGCGCCGTTGCTGTGGAATGCCATGTATGACGGCGACCTGCGGCTCCCGTTTCCGGGCCGGACCGAGCTGGTGGGATTTGCGGACGATATTGCGGTAGTCGTAGTCGACAAGATCTGGCCGGTGCTGAGAACACCTGCAATAGGAGTATCAGCCATATTAGCTAGTGGCTGTCTAGCCTGGGGTTGCAGTTGGCGCCCCAGAAAACAGAAGCTGTCCTGGTGAGCAACGGAAAAAGGGTGGAGGTAGCGACCATTCGGGTGGGCGACACCGTAATCAGATCTTCCACGGCCATTAGGAACCTGGGGGTGATGATCGACACGAGGTTGTCCTTCCGCGAGCACCTTGCACACGCGAGTTCTTAGGCCATCATCGCGGTAAGAGCAGTTAATAGGCTCATGTTGAACCATAAGGGTCCCAGACAGGCGACCAAACTCCTGCTGTCCGGCGTAGCAAGAGCCACCATGCTCTACGCTGCGCCGATATGGAGCCACGCGATGGCAACACCGGCGTACAGTCGCGGCCTTAACGTAGCCCATCCACCGCGGGACGCATCCGCGAAGGGTAGATGGACGCATCGACTGATACCCCGGGTGGACAGCTGGATGAAAAGGAGTCACAAGCAGGTCTACTTTCACCTCACGCAGGTCCTTAGCGGACACGGATGCTTCAGGAGCTACCTTCAGCGCTTCGGTCACGAGGCGTTAGGCACGTGTTCGTGCTGCCCCGCAGATGTGGAAGAGTCTGGTGAGCACATAATCTTCTGGTGCGCGAGGTTCATCAGGAAGCGGACAGAACTGGAAGCCAAGATATCCTCCATCATCACGGTGGAGATCTTGCTGACGAGCGAGGACAACTGGCAGGCAGTGTCTTCCTTCGCCGCTTCTATAATGACCACACTTAGGTCGGAGGAGCGGATTCATAACCAAGTGGCCACTTAGGGCGGGACATGGGCCCGCGCAAAGCATTGCTTTGCGGCCGTACCGCGCGAGCACACAGTCTTCATCCTAATCCCTAACCCTCTATTTCCCCACTTTTGTAAATATATGTCTTCATTAAACGAATTAAAAAAAAAAAAAAAGGTTCCATCAAGTCGACTAACTAAAGAAATTTCTATAGCCGTTTCGATATTGAAGTAGAGGTTTCTCCGCGAGCTTCTTTGTGCCCTGCGTAAATTCATCTTGTAACCCCAGAGTAGGATTTTATTACTCATTGATTCCGGCTCCTTAGCGATTTTGAAAATATTCTCTGAGGTTTTTGTGGCTTGGTTCTCTTCCTGGTTCTTGATGTCGGGCATGCTGCGCGGGGTGCATCTAGTACTTCCTTGTGATTTAGTGTTTCGAGGGTTCTTAAAGACAGTTAATTTAGAATAGAGCTTAAATTCTTAATGTAACTGTATATACTTGTGGATGCGATGATCTTATTCCGATACCAAAGTACCCTGCCCCTTTATTTTTAAAACTTTTGATGAGGTGGGACCTACGAAGGTGTGCACCTCCCCTACATATAAATTATTACTAAGTAAGTGGCTCATATCTATCGTATATCTCAGGGCTCCGCCACCAACGAGTAGTTGCTACTTCGGGCTGGCTCTAAAGTTCCTCCGGTGGGTCTGTCCTGTCGTCAGCAATCTAGCAGTAAGCTGCTTTCTTACGGATTCTGAAACTTGAGCTGCAGCACTCTCAGAGTCACGCGTATCTTCTTAAACTAAAGATGTGTTAAATATGACTGTCAGCTGTTCGGACATCTTTCCATTGTTGTCGCTACGGTCAATAAGCGCCATGATCAAGTGTCGTATAGACACCTCACTGACTGCGATGTCCTTTTCTGAGGCTTATTAGCTTTGTGTGGGGGCCTGCACGCTTGGGCCCGCGTTGCCGCTTGCCTTTTGCTGGTAAGCATCTCCTCCACCTTGGAGAATCTGCCCGTCAACGTCATATGAGGAAGTTTGGCGTAGTCTAGCTTGTCCTCTTCGATCTTCTGCTCGGCAAAGCAAGCTTTGCCTTCTCTTGGAAGAGGTTACCTTTTCCCGACGCCGGTTCATCCCCTCGCTTGACCGTTTTGGCCCGTCGCACAGTAGCGCCTCTCAAATAAAAGCCGTTGCAAAAATACGAAAATTCATAATCGAAAAATCGTTTCAAACCATGCAAATTCGACAGAGAATTTCCCAAGGATTCCGAATCTGTAACCAGATTTTTTTGTGGAAGATATGAGCGTGTATGCGTCAGACAACAAATATTACACAAAAACTATAGGCAATGGTCATGATTTTTTTAATGACAGCTAAATTCATTAACTCTTATCCAAAGGTAGTTTTGTGTGGGCTTGTACAGGTAAATCGGTACCTGCCAGGTGTCCACTATTTTCACCTTTTTCTGGCTAAAGTAGTCTATACCTTCTGAAGCTGCCCAGAACCGGCAGCTACACTATAACTCACTGCACTGCGTGTATCTTTCCTGAAACAGAATCCATTTTGATCGGCTGCGTCCAGCTGCGGCTCTGGCATTGCGAAGCAAAAAACCGAAACAATTCAGGGTAAAATATACAAAAAAAAGTATGCGCTTATCTACAAATATACCAACTGTAGGGCGCAACTAATTTGAAGCCTATATTTGTTACATTGAATCTTATGTTTTGTATTGATTGAGATAAACATACCTTTAAAATGAGGTTGTATGAAGTTTTAACTTTTTTTATTATAACTGAGAAGAGGCAACTTATGCTTCCAAATAAAAAAATTAATTATTCCTTGGAGAAAACAGGTATACGCCGATATTAATTTTTTGCCATAGGTAGGCAATATCTTACCTAATTAATATAAATTTAGGGGATATTTACATTTAGGGGATATTTAAAAAAATGCAAGTATAACAGGTGTCTGGTTGAACCCATTCATTGACCCAAAGGGTACCTAACAGGTAATAACTTAGGCTATATATTGCGCAATTTGAATATGCCCAGTATTAATCTATCAGTGAACGTTGACAATAAAAGATGTAAAAGATCAAGAACACAAAACTTTTTGAAATCTTTAGAGACAACCCAGTCTACTATGATTTAGGAGAAGAGAGTTTTAAAGAACTTGAACTTCGTTATGGAGATTTAAGAGGCAATTTTGAAGCAGAATCCAATCTTCGCTTGGATTTTAAGCAGAGCTCGCAAATAACTATTTCTCGTTGTCTGCAAATAAGAGTCTTCTCCTGACATTTTACGAAAAGACTCAGAGAGCAACCGATTTGTGGGTTCTTAAATAAGCTCGCTCGCGCACAGAGTGAAACCGATTTTTTCTATTTTGTTTCGTTCCGGTTGTTCCAAGACCGTTTTGTCGTGTTCAGGGAAGCAAACGGTCTTTTGCGTATTATAACTTCAAACGCATAGGCAAGCATATAAAGCTTAAAACATAATATATTTAAAATGTTACCTATAAATATATGCAACATGTTACCAAAAATATTTGTAAATAAGTTTAACTTGTTCTATTAAAGAAACTTTTATTTCTTTCTCACAACAACAAAAGTAAATGTAAAGACCGTTTGCGTTGAGTTTTTCGGTCAATCGGTTTTTTGCTGACTCTCATTGTGCTCAGAGCGAGAACGAGAGGGTATGAACTTTTTCGGTTGTGCTCAGAATGAGAGTTATTTGCGAGCTATGCGTTAAAGACATTAAAGAGGAAGTGGAACGAAGTTCAACGAAGCGTTTTACGTTTTAATAAATTCAAAGACAGGCTTCTGGGGGATAACGACCTGGAAATACGAATGAAAGACGATGATGAACCCAGCACATATACCGGGGGAGGAAGGCCATCCAAAAATATGGAAGAATGCTCGGATTTCAAGAAAAAGAATGACACCACCAACACTTTGACCATTGGACATTTGTCGGAAGCACTATCGATTAAATTTTTAAAGGACCATCAAAAAGCTAAATCATCAATTACCAAATCAGTTGGTACAGCTAGCCCACAAAGGCTCCAAAGGATTCGGGCCAGCATTCCCACACCAGCATTAAACGCTAGCATCATAGAGCTGACTGTAGATGCAGCCATGGCCTTGTTTATGGACTTACAATTATCCAAGGAAAAGTGCGAAATACTACGAGCGTGTTTGATGCAACATGGAGCGGATATATTAACTAGATATGAACGCATACGGCCGCAAAGAAAAACGCAACACCAACTAATACAGAGATTACGAAAGTCTCTGTAAAAGCTACTTTGAAGGATCTGATGAACCTCACGGCTCAACCTTTTTAATGAGTCTTCCGCATACTGTGTTGGACAATTTACCAGAGAAAGTGGAATTGGTCAGTAAATGGGGCTGCGATGGATCATCTGGTCAAAGTATTTATAAACAAACAATAAATACAGATGACGATACCATATCAGATGAAAATTTGTTTATGACATCTGATGTTCCCTTGCTGCTTAAATCAGATGAATTCTTGCATTAGAAAATTGAAAGGTGTTCATCAGTACATTATTGCCGTCCAATAATGTTTTAATTTGCAAGGGAATCACCGGAACTCATAAAGACTGTGGAAAACATCCAAGGAGAAAATAACGCTATTAGACCCATTATTCTGGAGGTCAAAGAAGGCAAATACACGAATGCAGCTTCGAGTTTCACTTGATCATGGTAGATGGAAAGGTGGTCAATGAATTGACAAATACCAGTGTGATCCCGTACACCCTCGCTCTCTCTCCCTCTTCCTTTTGACTTTCGGTCCATGGAGCTTCCAATCCGCTCTGAGATGCTAGTTTAAGTCTTCATGTATTTTAGTTTCAATTCCTACTTCTACCAATAAAGACACGCACGTCGCGCAATACCCCGAAAATAGTTTTTTTCGTGTTTTATTTATCGAGTTTTTCCAGGTGTTAGCCCCTCACCTCCATTTCATGGTCCTTCGAGCCGGATAATTCCGTCCCCAGCTGCTTCGGTGGCTTTAAGACCGCACAAGATAAGTAAACATTTCATTGTTGCTGCCGGTCATTTTTTATGATTCTGTCCAAATCCGAGTCAGATTGATCCGACACCACACCAGCTTCCGATTCCAAATCCGAACCATTTGAATTGTCGCAATGGTAATTGAACAACTTCACTCACAAGCCAATCTGGACGTATGGCTCCCACCTTTGGGGGAACGCGAGCACAACTAACATAGACATCATACAGCGCGTTTAATCAAAAATCCTGAGAACTATCACTGGGGCACAATGGTATATTCGAAACCAAAACATCCACAGGGATCTTGGCATTCTCGCAGTAAAAGATGAAATAGAGAAGCAAAAAGCGTCGTACAAGGAAAAACTCTCAGCCCACCCAAATCCTCTCGCAAGGGACTTGACTCGGGTTTCCAGAAGAAACCGCCTACAACATAACGACCTTCCAACCCAGCCATAATTTGTCAGCGCCACTTTTACTGTTCCAGAACATAATAATTAAATACTCTACAATTACAGTCCATAGCTACTACAAACAAATATATCCAAAAACCACGGCACAGAAACGCCGACTTAATTTGTATATTTATTTGTTTACTTCCCTTGCTCTATCCTGAGCATCCAAATAAACATACTTACTTATACACATTGCAATTACATACATAATCGTCGGCAAGTCGACGCTCCGATTTTTGGCAATTTTTTCCGTCTCTCGTTGTCTCCGCTTTCTGTATTGGCATACGGTTGATGCACAAACATATTCACACGCACTTCTTATCCACGAAAACAGTACAGCCGCAAATACAGCAACGATCAACTGAATAAGTCCATCTACACAAAATAATTTTTAAATTATTTTTGTTTAATAAAATTAAAATTAAAAATAACTCCAAAAATGGTAATTGAACTTCCGAACTGTGCTATTGAGGTCATCTGCAAACTTTCCAATGGGATCATAAGTTTCGGCTACTACCCAAAAAAATGGGAAAAGTCTATTATCATAATGATACCGAAGCCCGGAAAAGATCACACGATAACGTCCTCTTACAGATTAATAAGCTTATTATCATGCCTGTCCAAATTGTTCGAAAAATGCCTTTTAACACGCATAATACCATATATGGGAGCTCACAACATTATCTCAGCCCATCAATTTGGCGTCAGAGAAAAACATGGAACTATCGAGCAAGTAAACAGAATAACATCAAAGATTCGGACAGCCTTCGAACATAGAGAATACTGTAGCGCGATATTCCTCGACGTATCTCAAGCATTCGACCGCGTCTGGCTCAATGGTCTCATGCATAAAATCAAATCACATTTGCCCGGGTATACCCATAAATTACTTGAGTCATATCTCTGCAACAGAGTCTTCGCAGTGAGGTGCAACACAACAACATCCGACAACTACAAAATCGAAGCTGGAGTCCCACAAGGAAGCGCACTTGGACCCACACTATTCGTCCTCTACAAAGCGGATATTCCCACGTGCGACCGACTAATAACCTCCACTTTCGCCGATGATACTGCGATCCTCAGCCGCTCCAGATGCCCAGTCCGTGCAACATCCCAACTCGCCAACCGACTGGCATATTAAAATAAACGAACATAAGTGTAAACACATAACGTTTACTCTTAACAGACAAATTTGCCCTCCGCTCTACTTGAATAGCACACAGATCCCCCCAGTCACCGAAGTAACGTATCTCTGCATCCACCTCGACAGACGTCTAACATGGCGTAGACATATAGAATGCAAGAAACTACACCTAAAACTAAAAGCCAGCAGCCTCCACTGGATTATAAACGCCCGATCGCCCTTGTGTCTACAGGGACTACAAGGTCCTGCTCTACAACTTCACTCACAAGCCAATCTGGACGTATGGCTCCCACCTTTGGGGGAACGCGAGCACAACTAACATAGACATCATACAGCGCGTTTAATCAAAAATCCTGAGAACTATCACTGGGGCACAATGGTATATTCGAAACCAAAACATCCACAGGGATCTTGGCATTCTCGCAGTAAAAGATGAAATAGAGAAGCAAAAAGCGTCGTACAAGGAAAAACTCTCAGCCCACCCAAATCCTCTCGCAAGGGACTTGACTCGGGTTTCCAGAAGAAACCGCCTACAACATAACGACCTTCCAACCCAGCCATAATTTGTCAGGGCCACTTTTACTGTTCCAGTCTACATGACTGATAGTTAGGTTATAGTATAAGATTTGATACACTTATTGTTAGTCTCGAAAGGAGAAGATTCAATAAATAAAAGCAAAGTTAAGAAAAAACAAGAAACAAATCTAACTTTGGCACGCCGAAGATTGTATACCCTTGCAGCTAACAAATGGATTATTATGAATTAATAAAATGTTATCAAATGGAAAGTAAAACAGGAATTGTATACAACATTAATACATATAAAAATTCGGCTTAACATTACGTATATGGCAGCTATAAGATATAGTAGTCCGATTTTGATCAAATTAAAACCGAAATTCTAGAATAATATAAAATTACCATGTCTCTTATGAAAATATATTAAAAATTGGCCAAGTTAGAATTTTTTTTCTGAAAATTTGCCAATCGTTCCTATGGCAGCTATATGATATAGTCGTGTGATCCCGCCCGTACCGACTTATATAGTAGTGAGAGCATATAGAAGACTACCTGCAAAGTTTCATTCAGATAGCTTCAAAACTGAGGGACTAGTTTGCGTATAATCGGACAGACGGACGGACAGACAGACGGATGGACGGATAGACGGACGGACAGACAGACGGACAGACGGACAGACGGACGGACAGACGGACATGGCTAGATCGACTCGGCGATTGATGCTAATCAAGAATATATATATAGGGTCGGAAATGTCTCCTTCACTGCGTTGCGAACTTCTGACAGATATTATAATACCCTTCAGGGGTATAAAAAAGAGTGTAATAATTTATTAGTTCATTGTCAAGATAATGAGTCACAGAACGGAAGTTTTTTTCATTGTTAGTCTGCAGTTTTGTTTCTGATATATTTCCTCTCTTTAGAATGGTAATAAAGAAGTTATTTGACCCAATTACTTGTTTAATCTTTTTGGTAAAGTCTGAATTAGATTGTCTGTAGATTGGAGATGGCTTTACAACTTTGATGACTTCTGGCGCTTGGGCCTGATCTTTGTCGACCTCGCCAAGTATTGCAAATCTGTTTTCGGATCTTCGTGTGGTTGAGTTTCCTATAGTTTTCGGCACTTTTGGCAAGTTTGGGTCTACTATTTTATTTTGTGGGCTGAACTTTCTTCTGATTTGTACATACCGATCGATCCCGGTCTGTACAAGCGTATTGTTCGTAACAGAATCAGTAGAGATGAGTTTTACTTGCGGTGTTGAGATAGGCCACTGAGTAGCCGCTGACGTTAAAGTTGTTGTTGTCTGTAGTAATGGAGGGGACCGTAGTAGTGAGCGCACAAGCCGACGTTGTCTGTGCATCGGTAGGAGGGAGGGGGGCGGGCACTGTGAACTCCACGACTGAGTAACGGCAGCGTTGCTTGAGCATTGGGTCGCTGGTGACAGTGAGCGCGCTCTTTCTGGGGCGGTCAATGACGTTGATTTTGTTGTTGCATCCGATGAATCAATTGAAATGTAAGCATTATTTCGCACTGAAGGCAACCGTCGTTCGTCTAGTTGTTTTTGTTGCCGATCACGACTATGGTTCGTGGCTTTGCCGATTGCACTTGTTAATGTTTTATTAACGTTCGACATTTCAATTAGTTATAATTAGCTAATTTGATTTTTACTTTCTCACAGGCACAAGGAAATATATCCCTTGCGATATGGCATTGCTGCCAGCGTCTTTTCGCTGTATTTTTTTTTTTTTTTTGTTGTAACTTTGGTTTTAGGGCTCTCTAGGCAGAGCGATCGAAAACATGTCTACACGGGGCAACGTTCGAAATTTGTTGGACAAACGATTTCGAGCACACTTTTCCCGGTTTTATATTTGTCAAAACCGAAGTAAAAGTTTAATGAAGAAATAATAAATTGCATTAATTATGAGTAAGAAGAAGGCAACCTCGAACAATTGCTTGTGGAATGGGATTTTGGCGAACTGTACCATACATTTCTTGGTAAGTAGCAAACAGTACAATTTAAATGATTAAGACGTGCATTTTGCAAATGTTGCATTTATACACATACATACAAACATACATATTGTCACGTAGTTCTCTAGCCGGGGTAGTACCTCAGTCGGGGCCAGGGAACCTATACAAGAAATTTATATAGAAGGGTGGAACCTGTAGTAGGAATTCGTATGAGGGTAGCGATGAGCCTAGAAACGAGGCATTTCCGTTCGGCTGTCGGCGTCTGCGGCCGCAGGGCAAAGATCTCGTATTTCCCCAGTGGTTGTAAGCGCCACCTGGTCTTCGCGGCCACAAGCGGGATCACCTGAGGCTAGCGGGCGAAAAATTGTGGCATCCGCCACCTGTAGTTGGTGATCACAGGTTAGATCGCGTGAGTCGAGTGGCCAAGGAAATTTACCTCGGTCGCACGGTGTGAAACTCGGGAGTCTGGGGAAATATGAACCGATCGTGGAGTGAAACTCGGGAGTTCGGGGAATTATGACCCGATTGCCCAACGTGGGGTGAAACTCGGGAGTTCGGAAAATTATCTGAGACACGAGAGGGGGTGCAGCGGTCGCAACCGCGTGATCTGGTTGGGGACCTGGGTGGATCGTGACTCGGATCGCGGCCTCGGGCGTCTCCGTCCGGATTCGGATGCCACCCACAGGGTTTCCTGCCGGATTTACTCGGCCACTACGGGAGGACTCGGATGGGCGCGGAGCCTACGGGGGTTGAATACTCCGGCAGGGCGCGGAACCTACGGGGATCGAATACTCCGGCTGGGCGCGGAACCTACGGGGATCGAATACTCCGGCTGGGCGCGGAGTCTACGGGGATCGAATACTCCGGCTGGGCGCGGAGCCTACGGAGTTCAAATACTCTGGCTGGGCGCGAAGCCTACGGGGGTTGAATACTCCGGCAGGGCGCGGAGCCTACGGGGATCGAATACTCCGGCAGGGCGCGGAGCCTACTTGGATCGAATACTCCGGCTGGGCGCGGAACCTACAGGGATCGAATACTCCGGCTGGGCGCGGAGCCTAGGGGGATCAAATACTCCGACTGGGCGCGGAGCCTACGGAGTTCAAATACTCTGGCTGGGCGCGAAGCCTACGGGGGTTGAATACTCCGGCAGGGCGCGGAGCCTACGGGGATCGAATACTGCGGCAGGGCGCGGAGCCTACGGGGATCGAATAATCCGGCTGGGCGCGGAACCTACGGGGATCAAATACTCCGACTGGGCGCGGAGCCTACGGAGATCGAAGAGCCCGAGTGAAAAAATCTGCGATCGCACTTAGGCGACGCGTCGCGCTCGCCGAACCAGTTCGCCGCTATCGATCAACCTATTGATCGCGGCGGCACGAGTGCGATAACGCGTTTGGGGAGTTATTCTCGCGGGTCGTGTCTTGGCTTAAAAATAATAATACTAGTTTTAAGTAGTTTTCTTCTTAGCTCTTCTATTGTTTTCAACAAATAACTCGGGGGACTTCGTGTCCTAACTTAAATTAATTCTATAATCTCAGGAACATAATTATTTCACTCTTAATACTTATACAAATACTAATAGAAAAATTACTCCGGCGGCGACTCGGCCCGAAATTTGTGCGCCCTCAATTTTAGAGCAATATATATATGTACATATGTATGTATATTACTATAATATCTTTTATATTTCTGTATTCTTTATCTATTCGAAGGTATAAATTTTGAACTTTCAAAGGAAACTAATGAGACCGATTCAGCATTTCTTCTAAAGATCGGAGTTTGGGCGAAAAGATATGATTCCGCAAGAAAATGTTTGAATAAAATAAAAAGATAATGTTTGTATATCCTTGCAGCTTACAATTGGATCAATGTGAATTAATAAAATTTTATCAACCGAAAAATAAAACCAACAAGAATTATATGCAACATTTAAAAATATAAAAATTAAAACCGAAATTCTTGAATAATACAAAATGGCCATGTCTCAAATTATATGAAAATATGTTGAAAATTGGTCAAGTGTTGCATTTTCAATCGGAAGGGGCTGGAGGACTATCGATATATCGATAGAGATAGGATCGGTAGGACCAGGGGGGGCAGGGATTTGAATGAGCGAACCGGGAATAGGTAACAGGCTTAGAATGAGGAAGTTAAGAGAAAGGACTTTTACCCTTGGCCTCGGCCGTTGCACCGAGGAAAGAACGGTTCCTAAGTCGGAACTCGGGTGACGGACCGAGGCTATATAGGGAGGGATAGGCAGCATGGAAAAGGGCAGTAGCAACGAGAAGTCAAGTGAAACGCAGCTAATTTCCTGAAAATAGGAATTATATAAAAAAAAACGTGGATGCAAGCAATTTAAAAGTGAAAAAATATGTTTTATCAAATATATAATTTCAGCATGGCAGTGATAAAATCGCTGGCCACGGCATCCTTTATTTCGAAATTGTGTGTGAAGCTTACCCGCCGCCGACGTTACTGGGCGTATATGTTTGAAGAAGAGCGAGCGAACAAACGAGCTCATCAGTTATCTGAGCCATCCATCTAGCCAACCTGGAACCCGGTGAGTCCGTTCCATGAAACGTCGTCCGGAACCCGCAGGCACACGTTTTATAAACATTTAAATATTTGGGGCATTTATCGGCTTGCCTCTAACTACTCACCTAGAACGACGTGGCTGTGGTGTTTATGTCCCAATTTATTCGGGCTCGCCGCTGCCATAAGGCTAAAACTGCTGGTCGCGCTCACTATCGAAGCCTCTCGGAAGCTTCTCGCTGCAAAAGAATAAACCATTTAGTTGTGAAGTTCCTTTTATGTGAAATATTTATTTAACTTACTTGTACTTTTCGATGTTCCTCGTTCTCCGCGTCTCCTAACTTGCGTCAGGGATTTGTGCAACACAGCTCTGTCAAATTAAAGAATCTGCTAGAAGAAGTTGGATTTAAATAAAATTGTACTTACCCATTCTCTTTATTTCTCTTGGAGCTCCAGTAAGGATAATAGGCAGGACAGAAGGGAATCTCTATAAGCCAGTTTGTGGCTATTTTCTTTAGCGGACCGCCGCTTCTTCTCCGCTGCCGCAGGCTTGGCGCGAGCGCATCTCGGACTAGGGTGACGTTTCGCCGGGAATGAGTCCCATTGGAACTCACTCACGCCTGCGATTGTTAGTATTAAGAAGCTGAAATTTATAATGAATTAAAAACATTGATATGAAGATGGAGCAAACGTATTTAGCTGGGGAGATGGGCCGGTCGCCAGACCGCCTGGAATAGACTCCGGTCCGCCGAAGAATGGGTGATGTACCGAGATGAACAAGAGGCATCACTGGATGGGTGGGAGCGTCGTGGCAAATCCATCAACGCCACCAATTCGGTCCCAAAAAAATCCTCGAATTTGTTTTGTTTACATTTTTGTGTTAGACATGTGTGTATTGTTAGTGATGAGATTTTTTTCGAGACGCCCGATTAACCGGTATTTTATTGTGCGGACTGCTGACATTGGTTCGAAATCCCCATTGGACATCCATGAGCTAGCCCGGCATTGCCCAGGAAAGAAAGCAGTTCAGTTACAGAAGTTATACTATTTTTCGGAATATTTTCTGATCTGTCCTATGACAGCTATATGATATAGTCGGCCGATCCGTTCCGTTTCGATTTATAGAGTAGTGAGAGCATATAGAAGACTATCTGCAAAGTTTCATTCAGATAGCTTTAAAACTGAGGGACTAGTTTGCGTATAATCGGACAGACGGACAGACGGACAGACGGACGGACATGGCTAGATCGACTCGGCTATTGATGCTGATCAAGAATATATATACTTTATAGGGTCGGAAGTGTCTCCTTATTTGGTAGTAATTTGAACTGTTATTATAGAGATTTACAGTTTCTGTACTGTACACTGTAGTCGTGGCAGTTTTCTGCAGTTTTAAAAGTAAAACTGTGAGGTACTGTATTTTACTATTTTTCATTGGTTGAGGCTTTTCAACTGCAGAACCGTGATTGGATCCACTGTAAAGCAGTCATAACACGTAATGCGTTAAGTCGTTATACTGCAGCTCACAGTGAATTCAACCCAAACGGTTGGGTTGAGGACATTTGACTGCAGTTTTGATTGGACTTACTGCAGGAATTTTTTCTTTTGAATTTTTGTTTTTCTTCTGAATTGGGGTAGGAAGCTTTTCAATAATCGCTTGTTTGAGAGAGAGAGCTTCATGAGAACAGACTTCGTGAGAGTGGACTTCAGATTATTATGAGCGTGGGACTGTAAGGAGTTCAAGGTTAGCCACAGAAGGGTGTTTTGTTTAGTCTAACTTGGCAGGCGGCCGTCTGCTTATGGCCAGGTGTTTATGTCTAGCGAACAAGCGTGGGACTATAAGAGTTGGAAGCTTAGCAGTTCAAGGATGGTCTGCTGAAGAAGAGGTGTGAGGAGGCTTGACTGACTGGGGTCAGTTGTTTGTGTTAATCTGATATATATGGGAACCCAATTGGAATTAGGGGTTGGAATGTGGCCTGAATCTGGTTCGGGAAAATTTTTTATAATATAGAAAACTATACGAGAAACGTGGCTGGTAACTTGCATTTCTGATCCAATTTTTATGTTGTTTCCAAAGCAGAATGGTGTTGGTAAAAGAGTATTTGTATAAGATAGATAGATTAGTTTTAAATGGAATTATATTTTTGGTTCGCCAGGAAGTTTAAATTTTTATTTTATAGGGGATATTTTTGTATTTTTCAAAATCGAATTTAATTCGTAAAAGGTAATTAAGGAGAGAACTAAGTTTTGGCGAAAAAAAATTTATCAATTTAGTCCCTTAGAGTCCGGAATTTTTTTAAAAATTGAAGGGTTTTATCCACTGGAAAAAAGTTAGGGCATGTTTGGGTCCTAAATCAGTTTATAGAATTTAATGGTAAGAAATTTTTACAGGGTTATTGAAGTGGATTAAGCTCTGCGTTGATTCATACATTTAATGGGTTAGTCTTATATATAAGTTAAATAGTAGGGCAGTTTCGTAAGTTTAATCCATTTCGTCATACTTATTTAAAAAAGTCTATTTGAGTGAGAAGTAACATATCGGGCAATACTTCTGAACGTAACATTTTACTTTTGTTGGCTGGATGCATTACATTTGCCCCATGAAATAGTGTGGATGCTCAGCACGCCAATAATCTTATATTTATTAAGAGGAATAGTGATAATTTTCGAAGTATTCTTTAGATCTTACCAAAGGCATTATTTACTTGGTCAGTCCATGTTAGGGTATTATTTAAGGTAATGCCACTTTCTCCGCTTTTCCAACATACTTTATATATTTAGGCTGCGCGCACACTAGAGGCTTAAAGAGAAGCTTACGGCTGATCTGATAAGCTGGCTTATGCGCACAGAACTTATCAGCGAGCTTGCATCTTGAACTGAGAGTTGAAGCTTACGCTGATCATTGTTATGTTCAAAGCAAATTTTAGCAAACTAGAAAATAAACAGCATCGAGACACATTGTTGATGCTATTGACAGATACCGAGAATGCCACAGAACGGCTATTCATTGTAATATAATATTATATTAAACCAAATATGTTTTCCCTTATTAATTTTTCGCAATCCATATATGTGGTTAAAAGGATGTTCGATGACATAGTTAAAACACTGAGTAGGAATGCTCTTTAGAGCACCTTGTACCTGCAATAATTATTTCTTTCATGTAGTTCATACGCACGTTCATAAAGATCATAGTGTCACTTAAATTGTTTAAATCGGCCCTCCAGTGGCCAAAATCTTGTCAACCATGACAGTACCTTATTTTCAGTTTCGTACTTTGGCACCCTGTATCTAAAAATTGTTACAAAAATCGGTTTCCATAAAAAAGCCATCACAATGGTTGTTCGCGCACTTACGAACTGGCCGGCACGGCAAATTATGTTTCTAAATTATGTTCAAGTGCGGACACAAATAAGGGCTTCTGAACGCTTTCGATTCCAGATTGCGAGTGATTTCACATTTATTAAAGCTCCTTCTTGGGCTGTTTTATGTTCAAATAATGGGATCTTAAGTGAGTGAGAGAGAGAGAGAGCTTTTCGCTATATGAGCATGCAAGCTCAGCCTTATGATCTTAAATACTAAATGTAAACATTGGGTTTCAAAGATAAGTCGCCACTGAATTGCCTGAACAATGGTGAAAGCCCTTCAATAAGCTGCGTCATCCCCTGAAAAAAATCAAACATGCTCGTTAAAAAAAAACGGAGCGGAGCTGAAAGCTGATACGGTGCGCGATCTCATATATCTTAGAATATGGATCTTGCGTTTAGGCCCTCAGTAAGAGGTCCACAGTAAACGCATTGAGTCGGCAGTGAAGGAGACATTTCCGGCACCAAAAAGTATTTACATTCTTGATCAGCATCAACAGCCCAGTCGATCTAGCCATGTCCCTCTTTCCATCCGTCTGTCCGTTTATTCGCCAACCAGTCCGTCAGTTTTGAAGCTATCTGAATAAAACTTTGCAGATAGTCTTCTATATGCTCTCACTACTATATAAGTCGGAACGGGGCGGATCGGACGACAATATCATATAACTGCCATAGAAACGTTGAAGGTATTTATCGAAAAAATATGTAATTTCGCTGTTTGTCATTATTTTGTTATTATTTCAGAATTTCGGTATTAATTTTGTGCACATCGGATGATTAAATTATACAGCTGGCATTTTAATGATCGTTAAATGAGAGGAAAATGAAAAACTGCTAATGTAAAATAGTATGTATAGTATGTATAGTATCTAAAAATGTTGTATATAATTTCTGTTAGTTTTTCTTTTAATTTGATCAAATTTGAATAATTCATAATTATTAAATTGTAAGCTGCAAGGGTATACAAACTTCGGCGTGCCGAAGTTAGCTTCCTATCTGGTTGTTTTCCGCTTTACGCGGTTTAAACCAGAATTTAACCTTGTATTCCAGGAGACTCCAACTAATCAGCTCACTATCTAACCGTAGAACTATGCTAGGCATTACATTTACTTACAACCTAATCCACGGTGACGTAGAAAGTGCTGACTTGTTGGGTCAGTTTAACTTTCACGTACCGAATAGAAATACTAGATCATATATTTCCATTTGAATTGCATATACCCTTTAGTCTTATGTGCAAATTATAACGATTTGTATACAATAACTTCAAATGTTGATAGCCTATCCAAACTAAAAACTTTAATCCTAACTAATTTAGTACGTATGCAAGAAAACCATCAGGCAGCACGACAGAAGTCTTTCCCTCGTATTCCTTTTCTATATTTCATTTGTCGCACCTACTAACACCTAACTCGAACAAGCACGTGCTTGGTGTCAAAGGGGCCACTTGAATGTACTAATCGTAGTGCATCAACGACCAGAAGAATCTATATAAATCTTTGTTTTTCTTCTGAAAGAATAGATGAATCAGTGAATAATTGAGTAAAAAATATCCGAATACTTAGTCGTCAATTTCTTTTTAGATAAACCTAAAACTACGTAACCTAAGTATAGTCGTTTATAATAACCGTTATGTATTGAATTGTAAGGTATGCTGCGCTATGTAAATTTGATCGGTTTATCAATTTCCTTGCACACGATCTTGGACGTTCGATTTGTGGGCCAATGGCATATTGACGAAAATGGCATATGATCGAAAGCATTTTTAGCGCTATATTAATATATTTTCTGTTTAAACTACATGATGGATTGAATATTTTTAAAGTTCAATCCATTCATCGTAATCTGCTGCAGTGTCCTATAGTAATTATTATTCCTCCTTGTCACGGAGATCTGCTTTAAAGTTTTAAATTGATAGAGGGGAGCTTGTTTATTAAAGACAATATAACATCTGAACAAATAAATATTTGTCAATATATATAAGAAACATTGCCACCTGAAAATGTAAGGTGAGCTCCGTATGAGCGCGCAAAAATGCCCGCTTGCAATTTCCCACGTTAGGGGAATATATGGTTACTGCGTTGGCCTTTATATATAAGAAAATTTAATGTTAGATATATAAGTAGGAATTTTAATATACATAAATCAGTTTGGAATACCAACTCAAAGAATGAAGAAGTCGTTTTTTATTTACATTCTCCTTTCAAGATCATTATGAAAATATTCAAAGTCAACATCTAGAATATATCCCAACTCGCTGTCCTTTATAACGTTTTTAATATTAAAGGTTTTTAGCTATTCCTATTCTAACAATTTAAACTCCCCGTAAGGTAGGGGATCAGTCATTGCCCAAATTATGAAGTAGAGTTGGAATTAGAATTAAAATAATAAAAGTTCTTAGTAAATTCATGACCTAGTACTCTTTACTAAACCACCTGAAATTCTACCCTGTTTTTATCTGATCATGTCGATATCAGTGAAATAATGAACTCGAACTCATGGATTTGCTAAAAATTAATTCTAAAATTTTAAAAAATTTAATTTTGGGATTATTAATTGATTGACACCTGAATTGACTTTATACTTTACATGCGTGCAGAACATTCTGTCTCTGTCAAATCTATATACAACTTTTCCAGAGGTGTAAGAGTAAATTCTTATAGTTTTTTAGATAAATATTCATATGATAAATACATATCCTAAGAGAAAGGAAAATGTTCTCTATTTGGGTTGTAATGTGCATATATATCTAATGCGCACTGTACTTCATATCCGCCTCTCCGCTGCCGCTGTTGGGAGCGCAGTTTGATACAACAGAACTGTTGGAGCGGCACCATTTAGTGGTCAAAGAATTTGCCTATACAAAAGGCAACTGTCAATAAACATGCAACCACATTGGTAGAGTGTTAAAACCAAGCACGAACCATAATATACGAAAATATGGTGAACATTAACAAGAAGCATTGTACAACAGTATCAAATTTTCGAAATAGGTTTCGAAAAAATTTATTGTTGATAAAAGAACAATTTCAATTAGAAACTTCAATACCAACAATACTTAATACTCAGTTAAAAATTGAAAGAGACAACGGCCCTGAACCAACTGTGTCAGACACTCAAGAAACTTCTCAGTCCGAAGAGGAAGAAGTATCAAATTTAGAAGAGAGAGATTTACACGATCTAACCATTCCTGCGGTATTGACAATACCAGAAACACAGAAGGGGATTCCAACGATTCAGAACTTGACTTAATCAGCCTCGTGGAGTATAAACCAACCATAATGGCAGATGAAAGTATCGCCCATCTGTTATACATGAAGGAAAGTACCAGTGTTATACCCGAATTCGATGGCCAAAAATTGAATCTTAAAAATTCAAAACAGCACTCAAATTGGTAAACTTGACAAAAAGACAATTTGAAGTAATTAAGTCAAAAATAGTAGGCTCCATCTCATACAAGGTGGAAAATGAAACCTATATTTCTGCAATAATTGCAACACTGGAAGCCAAAGTTTTTGGGAAAACATCCGATGTAATAAATGATAAAATGGCTAATAAAGAAAGAACTGCTGAGAAATTATCAACTGAAATTGACAACCTCCGAAAGTTGCTAGAAGCTTCATATATTGACGAAGGTTTATCAGCCTAGCATGGTGATAAATTTAGCACAAAATACCACAATATTGAAAAATTGTGAACAAGGCAGTCTTAAGACAATTCCCGAAGCTGGTAACTTTAACACCATGAACGAAACCGTCACAAAATACATTTAATGTAGTAGTGAAATGACAGGAAATGCTAATACAGTACTGTACGCCCGAAGACAACAAAATTATCGTGGCAATAATTACAGAGGTAACTTTCACGGTAGAAGAAACACCCGCGATAATTACCAGAGTAACGGTTTTTATCGAAACAACTGTAATAATTGACATTATAACAACCAGACCAACAATTCAAATAGAGGTCATGGAAGTTATAGAGGAAATAACCACAGTACAATAATAACAACAATGTGAGAGTAGCCCAATGTGCTTCGGAAAACTTCCAACCTTTAGGTATTCAGCAATAAAAAACATAAAAATTCACACCATCAATCTCAGCCAAAATATATTTTTAACCTTTATTAACGTAGAAACAGGGAAGAAACTAGTCTTCCTAATAGACACAGTTGTAGAAATATCCTTACTAAAACAAAATTCCGACACTTTTAAATGCATCCAAACAGATAACATAATAAATATACAGGAAATAAGTCAAGAGGTTACCAAATTAAAAGGGCGGACCTCTATCGAAATACAGACTTCAAAATATATGATTTTCACATAGTAAACTTAAAATTCTGTATTCCTTGTGATGGAATATTAGGAATTGATTTCATTAAAAAATTCAACTGTCAATTAGATTTCAACCCATCTGAAGATTGACTTATCATAAGACCAAATAATTTGAAATATCCGATCTATGTTCCAATAACATACAGTTCTGGCAACCATTCTATAATTCTGCCAGCAAGATCCCAAGATGTCAGAAAAATTCATCTATCATCAGATGAAGATAGTATACTAATTCCCAACTTCAAAATGGAATTTATATTGCAAACACAGTTGCAACTACCAAAAATGCATTTGTCCGTCTACTAAACACAACCAGTACGATCAAATAATTAATAAATATGATTTAAAATATGAAACACTTTCAAACTAAGAAATAGTTCAAACTAATTTGGAATGCAGGGAAAAATCTGTATTATCACAACTCCACAATTTCGCATACATTTAACAACACTGCACTCAAACAACTTTTTTAAACAAAAACTTAAATTGAATGATGACGAACCCATATAAATACATATATAAACAAGTAAGAAAGCTAACTTCGGCACGCCGAAGTTTGTATACCCTTGCAGCTTACGATTGGGTCACTGTGATTTAATACAATTTTATCAAATGGAAAGTAAACCCAACAGGAATTGTATACAACATTTATACATATAAAAATTCGGTTTTAACATTACGTATACGTAATATTTCCCGAACATTCCTATGGCAGCTATATGATATAGTAGTCCGATTGTGATCAAATTTAAAATTCTAGAATAATATAAAAAGGCCATTTCTCAAATTATATGAAAATATGTTGAAAATTGGATACAATGTAATTTTTTTTCTGAAAATTTACCGATCGTTCCTATGGCAGCTATATGATATAGTCGTCCGATCCGGTTCGTTCCGACTTATATAGTAGTGAGAGCATTTATAAGACTATCTGCATAGTTTCATTCAGATAGCTTTAAAACTGAGGGACTAGTTTGCGTTGAAACTGCCAGACGGACAGACGGACATACGGACATACGGAAAGACGGACATGGCTAGATCGACCCGGCTGTTGATGCTGGTCAAGAATATATACACTTTATAGGGTCGGAAATGTCTCCTTTACTGCGTTACAAACTTCTGACTGAAATTATAATACCCTGTGAAATGGAGGGGGGCGGCTTCAACCTAGAGCACTCGATAAATGAAACACGAAAGAAACTATTTCGGGGTATTGCGCGACGTGCGTGTCTTTATTAGTAGAAGTGGGAATTATAACTAACATACATGAAGACACATCTCAGAGCGGATTGGAAGCTCTATGGACCGAAAGTCCAAAGGAAGAGGGAAAGAGAGCGAGGGTGTACGGGATCACACTGCCTCTGGAAAATTAACGCCCTTTTGGCGTAAACATTCTCCCCCCTTGCGAGGATACGCAGCAATAATATCAGGAAGACATTGCTCGGTAAAGCGTTGGATACGCTGAGCGCTCGTCGATATGTAGAAGCGTGTGGTGATCCTGACGACACGACTGGCATCGGTCGTCACTGCGACAAGAGCCTGTGGAATGGTGGTGGGCCAAGCAGTTGACGCAGTACTTTTCCTTGATGACAGCCTGGAGCCGTTTCTCAGAGCTAAGCCGAAGAACACGGTGGCACTTCCGAAGAGGATGGTTCCATTGGAAAAAATACCTCGGGAACGTCTGCATTTGTACTCGTCGTATGGAACCTAGTAATTGCTTGAATCGTGAGAAGTAGTAACTCGTGTGGAGAACGAGGAAATCCTTTTATGTGCGAATATTTGAATTGAAGTATCAGGAGGACTCGGAACACTTGAGGAGCAGTAGCTTGGATGCAACAAAGTGTGATGCCGACCGTGACACGTGCAACAATTGTGGGCGCTTGTGCATTTGCGGAGTTGATGACCGCTTACAAAGCAATTGAAGCACAACTGCTTTGTTTTGACGTAAGAGGTACGATTCTCTTTCGTCATCTGGAGGAAGCGTGGACATATACGCACTGGATGGTTCTCTTTTGAACATAAATCACATTCTTTCGGTATTGGAATGATCCTCGTACTGAAAGATTTCAGGACTCGAGGTGACAAGTTTGACGGTGTCGATTTGGACGGATGGAGGCGAACCGGAGAACGTTGGATAGAATCTATAGTTTCTAGAGTTCTATGGCGCTCAGTCAGGAAAGAATCAAGTTGTTGCCACGTAGGAATTTCAGTTTTGTTCGGTAAGAATTGCTCCCATAATGAGAGTGTCAGCTTTGGAAGCTTCGTTGAACAAAAATAAACCAATAGACAATCCCAATTATCCGTAGAAAGACCGGAAATATTAAGGGACATGAGGCAATTTTCAATTGTACTTTGCAGCTCCTTCAAGGCTGCCGAAGATTCGTGTACGATGGACTGCATGTTAAGCAATTTCTTCAGATGGCTGTTCACCAACGCACGTTTATTTTCGAAACGCTCAGAAATGTTTTCCCAGGCTAAGCGGAAACCATCGTTGGTGAGTGGCGAATTGGAAACTATGGAATTAGCTTCACCACTTGTCTTGGCCTTTAATTAGAACAACTTTTCAACGGGGGTCAGCGCAGGATTGTCAATATAGACCGCTGTGAAAAGGTCTCGGAAAGTCGGCCAGCGAATATAATCGCCTGAGAAAACTTCCGTATCGCAAGGAGGAAGGCGACTGCCAGACGGAAAGGAATTTTGGGGCGCAGGGGATTGGACTTGAGCTGCTTTGGAAGAGATCGCAATCAATGCCAAAACGTTTGGAGGAAGCTATCAAAAGAAAGGGGTACCCCACTTCTTATTAAATAATAGAATTAAGTACCATTATTAACCAACTTTGAAGTTTGTACGCATATTTTTTCTGGCTGAAAATTCGTCACTTTTTCGTTTTTTAATTTTTATAAATTAAATTAAGCTGTTATGACAATAAAAACTAAATATATATATAATCAATAAACGTGTAAACAATATAAAAATAAAATAAAGTCGATATCAATTATATATATATGTTTTTTTTTGCGATCAAACTCTGAAAATTTACGTATACGTAATATTTTCCGAACGTTCCTATGGCAGCTAAATTCTAGAATATTATAAAATTTCCATGTCTCCATATGAAAATATGTTTAAAATTGGCCAAGTTATAATTTATTCTCTGAAAATTTACCGATCATTCCTATAGCAGTTATATGATATAGTCGTCCGATCCGTTCCGAAGTGTATATAAGTGAGAGCATATAAAAGACTATTATTTTTCTTTTTTTTGCGCGCGGGTCCCACCGAATAGGTGCTAATAGGTTAGCACGACACCATGCTTGAAAATTATTAAGATCCGATTGTAAATCTGACTGGCATGAGCTGTTATTATACTGCACACATAGTTTAACGTCATCAGCGTACATTTGTACTCTAGAGTTGGTTAAAACTAAAGGAAGGTCTTTAATATACAACGAAAATAGCAGTGGGCCAAGGTGGCTACCTTGTGGGACGACAGATGTGACACAGGAATTTGGAGAGAGCATTTTTAAACAAAACCTTTTGAGTCCTGTCAGACAAATAACTCAAAATCCATTTAAGAAGATCAACAGGAAACCCGATTAAGTCGAGCTTCCTTACAAGAAGAGAATGATTAACCGAGGCAAAAGCTTTACTAAGGTTCGTGTAAATCACAACGGTTTGAAAGTTGCGTTGGAACCCTCTAATAACAAATGAAGTAAGTTCCAAGAGATTTGTAGTGGTTGATCTTCGACTCATAAAACCATGCTGACATGGAGAAATTACGGATCTGCACAAATGCTGCAAGTGAGGAGTTATTACATACTCGAAGAGTTTCGGAATGGCTGACAACTTAGAGATACCCCTATAGTTGCTGGCATCCGATTTGCTACCTTTTTTGTGGAGAGGAATAATAAAGGATTCCTTCCAAATAAGGGGAAATTCAGAAGTTTCTAAAGATAATTTAAACAATTTAAGAAGGGGGTTACACAGAGCGTCCGCGCAATACCTAAACACACAGCGCGGTATTCCGTCGGGACCCGGTGAGTACACTGGCTTAATACGTCGAAGATCCAGACTAAGAGAGCTTTCGTTTAAGATAGGACTGAAAATTAGTGCTTAGTGTTAACAAAGTTGTAAAACTGTTTCGGGTCCTGTGTGAACTGAACCCTACAACGAGTCAAATAATTATTATAACACTGCGCGTTGAGCACGGTAAAATTCGACAGAGCTTTAATATAATTAGATGAAGCAGTTAGAGAGCCGGTAAGTTTAAATTTATTATAAAGCCTAGACTTTATGTTTTTTAAGCGTGTCAGCTCCTTATTAAACCAAGGTGTTTTCCTGAAGGTCGACGGATAGGTTAACGGAACAGATAATAAAAAAAAAAACGAGTTCATGGCACTGTAAAAAATGTCCACGGCGGCTGCCATGTCAGTGCACATGTAAAGATTAGACCAATTAAATTCAGATATTAAACTGTTTAGCCTTTGAAAGTTAGCTTTACGAAAACAGCGAACTTTATCGGCCAAACGATTAGGGAACGTCAATGGAGAAACTCTTTTTAAGGTCACACCTACAGGATCGGAGACGAAGCAAAGATCTAGTAGGCGGTTTAAAGGAATAAAGACATGGTTAACTTGCGACAAAGACAAGTCAAGCAGGCCATCAATAAGGTCATGTTGTGCCGCAGTCGGAAGAACATTTGACACACCATCTAATGACCAACGCGCTCCAGGTATATTAAAGTCCCCTAAAGTCACAAGTTGGTCTCGATCTGAGAGTTTGTTGGAAACGGCCCGAATTGCCGAAAGGTGTTTCCAATAAATAGGCTCATCAGCAGATGGAGGAACATAAGAACATGTTATGTATATAAAACTACCTGGGAATGATAGTTTTACACAAATGAATTCACAATCTGTGATATCATCAAAGACAACCAGTTCGGAGATAAGGGAGTCAACGGCAATTAAAATCCCCCTCCTCGCTGTGAAAGACAGTCCAATTTATCAATTTCGGAGCTGAAAATCTCCGGCTTTGACTAGGTCTCAGTAAATACAATTACCTGAGATGCGAAGGAAAAACTATCAGAGTACAATTTCGAGAGCTTGCTGCGTAAGCCTCTAGTATTCTGATAGGAAAGTAGGAAGGAGGTGGTTAGTTTTTTGCAGCTGAGATTGATGTGGTCGCAGTGGTCGGAGAGGTTTGTGACAGCCTAGGGAGTTGTACTCCCACTGGCCGCTTTTTTTTTTCTTTTTAGCCTCGTATTCTTTAACTACAACATGCTCGGGCCAAAAGTCACCAGAGCAAATTGTGTCAAAGAACTTGAGCGAGACACTTATCTTGTCCCTGGCGTAAGAAAATTTGAATTTTTTCACCTTTAAATTTTCGGCTTGGATTTTGCCGTTTATATAGGCATCTTCAGATTCGAGATCAGGGGCAAGCCTCAGGGCAAATATTATTTTCAAAGGTGGAACAGCCGTAAGGGTCTTTGGTAGAATAGCGGCCGGTAATCCGGGCCTTGTTTGACCCTGGGTATTTTTTAATATTGAAGTCTGCGGTGTCCGGGGTTTGGACACTGCCACGGACTCAACGGACTCAACTGAAATTACTGGCGGAGCTGTCGCCAATTCCACCCCGGCACATTCGGTTACCGAATCTATAACTGCACCCGATCGCAAAACCATTGGAGATGGTATTGGGGTCGGGGGCTGTGCCGATGGGGTGTGCCCGATCATGGGTTGCTGGGATTGGCACAGTTGCTGCCGACCAAAAGCTGATTTTTTGCATTTGGCGACTCGTTTAACAGCTCCAGACTATTAAACTGAGCGTCTAACGCGGAGAACAGGTCGTTCGCTTTGCGAAAGTTGACCATTAGTTCTTTAAAACCACTTCTGGTCTGGCGCATCAAGGATAACATTTCCTTCTCAACCTCATAACAGGCATGGCAACAATAATGTAAGCCAATATTTTTGGATATTACATCTGCGACACGGCCCGTCACTTCAACGCACTTGGCGTGAACAACCGCATCGCAAAGCCAGCAATATAGAGTATTCGTATCTGCCAAATATTTTTTTGGCAGCCTTTAATTGCAGAGACGATGTTTGATGATATTCACACAACCTAAGACCACTGTGCCGGAGAGACAGATAAACAAATACGGTTAGCGGTGAGACGGGGAGAATACGTGCGAGGGCAAGAGAGCGGGAGAGTTTGGAACCGCTTAGCTGCAGCTGAACGCAACGGAGCTTAAGCGGGAAGAAACAACACAAAAGGAAGGCGAGAAAACCGTCTTAGTAAAAATAACTAAAAGAGAAAAATACAGGTAATTTAGCACAGAAAAAGAAAAAGCACATGCACACGCGGCAGCTAAACGGTATACGTTATTTATTTTTTTAATTTAAGTGACAAATTAAATGAAACTCCGGTGGTTAAAAGGCAAATAAAACACAAATTCGGAGCGCAAAACAAAAACACGACCGTTCGCTATGAAGTGAAGACGAAGGTTTCATTCAGATAGCTTTAAAACTGAGGGACTAGTTTGCGTATAATCGGACAGACGAACTGACAGACGGACAAGGCTAGATCGACTCGGCTGTTGATGCTGATCAAGAGTAAATATACCTTATAGGATCGGAAATGTCTCCTTCACTGCGTTGCAAACTTCTCACTAAAATTATAATACCCTGCAGGGGTAGAAAAATAAAATTTATTAAACGCCACGTGAGTAGCTCGGGACACTTATTCTTTAATTAGCGCACTATATTTTTTGCTATCGGACGACTCTGTGGACATTTACAACAAAGACAATAGAATTACTAAGATGATTAATACTATACGATTTTTATGCACACTTTTGGCTTTGGAACTGGCTTGGGGCTTTTTCAAATTTTGTTCAAAAGCCACCCGCTCTCTTCCACGCATATAGCGGCAGCTGTTCACTGTATGTGTGCACACGTGTTCCCATGCTTGTTCTTGTGTTTACTCATCTTAGTAAATCTATTGTCTGGTTAGGATGTAAACCGCAAACCATACTTTTTTTTTTAAGTATACTCGGAAAATTCCTTACAGCGGGTATTTTCAAAAAAAAAAATTAAAAAAAAAAAAATTAAAGCAAACTTTAGCCGTTTTACCACAATCAATTTTTGAAAAGTGGCCTGACCCTAATATCTTTGGTAGTGGCCATATAGATAAATATTTTTCCTCATCGCCTAACTGAAGTAGGAGGGACAATTTTTACGTGCTCCCCCTCGACTTTAACTGCAGGAACGAACCGTTGAGGAGCTATGAATCTGAACATACCCTCTTCATCAGGGTGCATGACTGACCATTTTACCAAATCACCCGCACCACGTATGTAAAAGTACACTTTTCTAAGTTGGACAATTCAGTTTTCATTTATGTCTGTGTAACACCTCATAACGCTTCTTCTTAACCGGACGGGAGTGCACAGGTGATATGTGAACTTTTCACCATCACGGTCCATCCCCTTTTTGGTGTGGGATTCGATCATGAGAAAATGATCACACGCGTTGCAGTATCGCTATATCGCATTCGCACGGGGGCACCGCTTCACAAATGTTTCTCTTATGTTCACCCAAATCACTAGAAAAGTCCAGAGTCCACCATAATAAAAGAACTATCCGTTGGGTTCCAACCACTTTTATTTCATGCTCTTAAGCTAAGTACAAAAGTATGATTATACCTAAGTGACGCCGACAGCGGTGTATCCTCTTTCTGTATACTTAAACTGCAGGCAGCGCTTCTAGCGACGCCGGCAGCGGAGCTGTCGCTCATTACTACCCAGTCGGACTTTGCTTCATGCCCAAAACGACTCAGTATAGATACCTGTGTTGAACGGTAAAGTCTTTTTGTATGATCCCCAGTTCAGCAAGGTGGCAAGCGGGAGATTCAGGTACCTGAATCGATCGCTGCTGTGCTCAGGATAAAAATCTGTGCTTTCGCTCAGGGCAATATTTCCCTTTTGAGATTTTTGCCAATTACGGCGCAATTAATTCTACACGATAAGCTAATTATTTGTTTTATTATTTTATCCTATTAATACTTAATCTGATATTTTCGAGAATTTGACTACTTTAGAAAAAAAAAAACAATTTCGATTAAAGTTTAATAAGTAAGGAATATAACTAAGGCTCTTCACTTTTCATAGATTAATAAACTTTTTTAAAACTAACATTAATTTTAAAAAGTTTATCAATCATTGCTCGAATGAAATTATAAAGAAAAAACAAGAAAGAAATTAATTTCGACACGCCGAAGTTTGTATACCCTTGCAGCTTACAATTGGATCATTATGAATTAATAAAAGTAGAAAGTAGTAGTAGAAAGTAGAATTAACAGGAATTGTATACAACATTTATTTATTTAAAAATTCTGTTTAACATTACGTATAAGTACTATTTCCAGAACATTCCTGTGGCAGCTATATGACATATTAGTCCGATTTTGATCAATTTAAAAATATAAAATGGCCATTTCTCAAATTATATGAAAATATGTTGAAAATTGGCCACGTTGTAATTTTTTTTTCTGAAAATTTACCGATCGTTTCTATGGCACCTATATGATATAGTCATCCGATCCGGCTCGTTCCGACTTATATAGTAGTGAGAGCATATAGAAGACTATGTGCAAAGTTGCATTCAGTTAGCTAGAAAAATGTGGGAATAGTTTGCGTAGAAACGGACAGACAGACAGACGGACATACGGATAGACGGACATGGCTAGATCGACCCGGCTGTTGATGCTGGTCAAGAATATATACACTTTATAGGGTCGGAAATGTCTCCTTTACTGCGTTACAAACTTCTGACTGAAATTATAATACCCTGTGAAATGGAGGAGGGCGGCTTCAACCTAGAGCACTCGATAAATGAAACACGAAAGAAACTATTTCGGGGTATTGCGCGACGTGCGTGTCTTTATTGGTAGAAGTGGGAATTATAACTAACATACATGAAGACACATCTCAGAGCGGATTGGAAGCTCTATGGACCGAAAGTCCAAAGGAAGAGGGAAAGAGAGCGAGGGTGTACGGGATCACACTGCCTCTGGAAAATTAACGCCCTTTTGGCGTAAACATTCTCCCCCCTTGCGAGGATACGCAGCAATAATATCAGGAAGACATTGCTCGGTAAAGCGTTGGATACGCTGAGCGCTCGTCGATATGTAGAAGCGTGTGGTGATCCTGACGACACGACTGGCATCGGTCGTCACTGCGACAAGAGCCTGTGGAATGGTGGTGGGCCAAGCAGTTGACGCAGTACTTTTCCTTGATGACAGCCTGGAGCCGTTTCTCAGAGCTAAGCCGAAGAACACGGTGGCACTTCCGAAGAGGATGGTTCCATTGGAAAAAATACCTCGGGAACGTCTGCATTTGTACTCGTCGTATGGAACCTAGTAATTGCTTGAATCGTGAGAAGTAGTAACTCGTGTGGAGAACGAGGAAATCCTTTGGATATGTGCGAATATTTGAATTGAAGTATCAGGAGGACTCGGAACACTTGAGGAGCAGTAGCTTGGATGCAACAAAGTGTGATGCCGACCGTGACACGTGCAACAATTGTGGGCGCTTGTGCATTTGCGGAGTTGATGACCGCTTACAAAGCAATTGAAGCACAACTGCTTTGTTTTGACGTAAGAGGTACGATTCTCTTTCGTCATCTGGAGGAAGCGTGGACATATACGCACTGGATGGTTCTCTTTTGAACATAAATCGCATTCTTTCGGTATTGGAATGATCCTCGTACTGAAAGATTTCAGGACTCGAGGTGACAAGTTTGACGGTGTCGATTTGAACGGATGGAGGCGAACCGGAGAACGTTGGATAGAATCTATAGTTTCTAGAGTTCTATGGCGCTCAGTCAGGAAAGAATCAAGTTGTTGCCACGTAGGAATTTCAGTTTTGTTCGGTAAGAATTGCTCCCATAATGAGAGTGTCAGCTTTGGAAGCTTCGTTGAACAAAAATAAACCAATAGACAATCCCAATTATCCGTAGAAAGACCAGAAATATTAAGGGACATGAGGCAATTTTCAATTGTACTTTGCAGCTCCTTCAAGGCTGCCGAAGATTCGTGTACGATGGACTGCATGTTAAGCAATTTCTTCAGATGGCTGTTCACCAACGCACGTTTATTTTCGAAACGCTCAGAAATGTTTTCCCAGGCTAAGCGGCCATCATCAGAAATGACTAGCTTAAGGATAGCTATTTGGAATGCCAGGAGTCTCCTTGCCAGTCGAGAGGAGCTCCTGGTATTTCTTCACCAAAACAGTATAGACATCCTTTTAGTCTCGGAAACATTTCTACGTTCTGGCTCCTACTTTAATGTTCCTGGTTATGACACATACAGAGCTGACTTTCCTGGCGGACTGACCAGAGGAGGTTCGGCCGTGCTGGTTTGCAGCAAACTTGTTCACCATCATCACCGGCCTGTCTGTCTAAGAGTGGTTCAACTAGCCAGGATCACTGTCTCCACTTCATTGGGAGAGATCAATTTTGCAGCTGCTTATCTTCCACCCAGTCTCTCCTGGTCTCTGGAAAACTTTGAAAACCTGATTCATCTTTGTGGTGACCGGTTCCTTCTGGGTGGTGACTTCAATGCAAAACATCAAGCCTGGGGAAACAGCAGAGCAGATGCGAGAGGTTTGCTGCTTAGTGAAGCTGCCGACAACTTGGGTACGCAAATACTGGCCACAGGACGCCCCACCTGTTACCCGGAGAGCGGAAGGACTCCGTCAGCTCTTGACTTTGCTCTTTTCAAGAACATTCACAGCAGAAGGCTGAGCATCTCTGAATCCTTTGAGCTCAGCTCTGATCATCTTCCTCTGATTGTACAGCTCCAGCTTGTGGGACACTGTGTGCCGGCCAGGAAATTCCTGCTACCTCCTGGATCGGATATTAGAATTTTCAGGAGCAAGTTGGATGACTCCCTTCATCTCCAGATGGATCTGTGCTCTTCTGAGGATGTGGAGGATGCAGCCAAACTGTTACATGCTAAAATATCAGATGCGGCAGCTGAAGCCTCTCCGATCGCTCGCTCCGCCTCTGCTATTCAGTACCATCCTGTGCCCAGGGAAGTACTTGAACTCATTCAGCTAAAGCATAGGCTCAAGAGGGAGTACGTCAGGACGCAAAGTCGCGATGTCCTTAGGATACTTCGAAGGCTGGGTAACCGAATCAGAAAGCTCCTGGTTCGTTCCCGTCAGAGCTTGCTGGATAAAGAGCTTGAAGAGGCGACTCCATATCAGGACTCGAATTTCGCCTTGTGGAGACTCACTAGAGGCAAGCGGCAGGCTGCTCCTAAGTTTCCGATCCGAAAAGCTGATTCGACTTGGGCGCGCACGCCGTTGGATCGCGTTGAGGTGTTTGCCGACATGCTTCAGGATCGATTCACTCCTTTTGGTACTTCCTCTGAGAGTAGAGTCGGGAAGATCAAAGACATTCTGGAAACTCCTCACCAAATGTCTTTGCCTGTTTCTCCCATTCTCTTCCCTGAAGTCAAGAGTAAGATTCAAAAAATGAAAAGCCGAAAGGCTCCCGGACCGGACGGGGTCACATCGCGGGTGTGTAGGCTGCTCCCTGATCGTGCAATTTTATTTTTGGTCCTGATATACAACGCTGCTCTGCGGTTTGGCCACTTTCCCAGAGTCTGGAAAAATGCTAATGTGGTGATGATACGCAAGCCTGGGAAACCGCCCAGCGATGCCGACAGCTATCGTCCACTTAGTCTTCTCTCTGCCTTTGGCAAGATTCTAGAACAATGTATCCTGGATCGTATCCTCAAGACGCCTGAAGTTCAGCAAGCGTTTCCTGACCATCAATTTGGTTTCAGGAGGCAGCATGGCACGCCTGAGCAGCTCCACAGGGTTGGCGGCTTTATCTTGGATGCGTTCCAGAGGAAGCAGTTCACGGTTGCAGCGTTTCTTGACATCCAGCAAGCCTTTGACCGGGTTTGGCATCCTGGTCTGTTGGCCAAGCTTAAGGCGCTGATCCATCATCAGCTTTTTGAGCTGATTTGCAGCTTTTTAAAGGATAGGACCTTTCAGGTGGTTCAGGATGGAATATCCTCCTCGTCCAGACCCATTCTGGCCGGAGTTCCTCAAGGAAGTGTTCTGGCACCGACACTTTACAGTCTGTTCACGCACGATGCTCCTCTACAGACTGGCAGGCACCTCAACGATTTGTGTGTTGCCACATATGCTGACGACACAGCTATCCTTTCTAGATCGGATTGTGTCTATGCGGCGACGGACAGACTGCAGATCCTCCTCAAGAAGTTTGAGAATTGGTGCTGCAGATGGAATATAGCCATCAATCCCGAAAAGTGTGCTACGGTTACCTTCACCTTACGTAGGGACTCCAGCCCTGGTATTTTTATGCACGGTCAGTTGCTCCCCCAGTGCAAAGAGCACTGCTATCTGGGCCTGGTCCTGGATCGCAGGCTTTCGTTCACCTCTCATATTAAGCGGACAAGGAGAAAATTGGAAGATGCCTCCCGGAGATTGAGCTGGCTTACTCATTCGCGCTCAAAGCTCAGCCTGTCTAACAAAAGACGATTATACCTAGCAGTTTTATCTCCGATCTGGAAATAAGGTTTGGAAATTTATGGTGTGGCTTCTAAATCCAACCTGCAGAGGATAAGAACCTTTCAGGCGAAGGCATTGAGACGTTTTTCCGGAGCTGAGTGGTATATCCGAAATGCAGACATTCATCGTGATCTCAAAGTCCCGTTTGTAGGAGATATAATCAGGGAGGCTTCTCGAAGACACAGATTCCGGCTGAGGTCTCATCCCAATCCACTGGCAAGGGCTGCGGCTTCCAAGAAGGTTAGACGGAGGCTCAAGAGGGTCACCCTGGACCAGCTTCCTAGCCGTAGGATCATATAGAGAGCAGGGCAGCTGTTAGCCCATTTCACCCCTGCCTAACTGATGAAACACGAATTGCTACAGACAAATTGTTCTTGATAATAATAGTTGTAGCCAAGGCGATAACAGCCGCTCAATAAATCTTTTATATATTTAAAAAAAAAAAAAAAAAAAAGTAGTAGAAAGTAGAATTAACAGGAATTGTATACAACATTTATTTATTTAAAAATTCTGTTTAACATTACGTATAAGTACTATTTCCAGAACATTCCTGTGGCAGCTATATGACATATTAGTCCGATTTTGATCAATTTAAAAATATAAAATGGCCATTTCTCAAATTATATGAAAATATGTTGAAAATTGGCCACGTTGTAATTTTTTTTTCTGAAAATTTACCGATCGTTTCTATGGCACCTATATGATATAGTCATCCGATCCGGCTCGTTCCGACTTATATAGTAGTGAGAGCATATAGAAGACTATGTGCAAAGTTGCATTCAGTTAGCTAGAAAAATGTGGGAATAGTTTGCGTAGAAACGGACAGACAGACAGACGGACATACGGATAGACGGACATGGCTAGATCGACCCGGCTGTTGATGCTGGTCAAGAATATATACACTTTATAGGGTCGGAAATGTCTCCTTTACTGCGTTACAAACTTCTGACTGAAATTATAATACCCTGTGAAATGGAGGGGGGCGGCTTCAACCTAGAGCGCTCGATAAATGAAACACGAAAGAAACTATTTCGGGGTATTGCGCGACGTGCGTGTCTTTATTGGTAGAAGTGGGAATTATAACTAACATACATGAAGACACATCTCAGAGCGGATTGGAAGCTCTATGGACCGAAAGTCCAAAGGAAGAGGGAAAGAGAGCGAGGGTGTACGGGATCACACTGCCTCTGGAAAATTAACGCCCTTTTGGCGTAAACATTCTCCCCCCTTGCGAGGATACGCAGCAATAATATCAGGAAGACATTGCTCGGTAAAGCGTTGGATACGCTGAGCGCTCGTCGATATGTAGAAGCGTGTGGTGATCCTGACGACACGACTGGCATCGGTCGTCACTGCGACAAGAGCCTGTGGAATGGTGGTGGGCCAAGCAGTTGACGCAGTACTTTTCCTTGATGACAGCCTGGAGCCGTTTCTCAGAGCTAAGCCGAAGAACACGGTGGCACTTCCGAAGAGGATGGTTCCATTGGAAAAAATACCTCGGGAACGTCTGCATTTGTACTCGTCGTATGGAACCTAGTAATTGCTTGAATCGTGAGAAGTAGTAACTCGTGTGGAGAACGAGGAAATCCTTTTATGTGCGAATATTTGAATTGAAGTATCAGGAGGACTCGGAACACTTGAGGAGCAGTAGCTTGGATGCAACAAAGTGTGATGCCGACCGTGACACGTGCAACAATTGTGGGCGCTTGTGCATTTGCGGAGTTGATGACCGCTTACAAAGCAATTGAAGCACAACTGCTTTGTTTTGACGTAAGAGGTACGATTCTCTTTCGTCATCTGGAGGAAGCGTGGACATATACGCACTGGATGGTTCTCTTTTGAACATAAATCGCATTCTTTCGGTATTGGAATGATCCTCGTACTGAAAGATTTCAGGACTCGAGGTGACAAGTTTGACGGTGTCGATTTGGACGGATGGAGGCGAACCGGAGAACGTTGGATAGAATCTATAGTTTCTAGAGTTCTATGGCGCTCAGTCAGGAAAGAATCAAGTTGTTGCCACGTAGGAATTTCAGTTTTGTTCGGTAAGAATTGCTCCCATAATGAGAGTGTCAGCTTTGGAAGCTTCGTTGAACAAAAATAAACCAATAGACAATCCCAATTATCCGTAGAAAGACCGGAAATATTAAGGGACATGAGGCAATTTTCAATTGTACTTTGCAGCTCCTTCAAGGCTGCCGAAGATTCGTGTACGATGGACTGCATGTTAAGCAATTTCTTCAGATGGCTGTTCACCAACGCACGTTTATTTTCGAAACGCTCAGAAATGTTTTCCCAGGCTAAGCGGCCATCATCAGAAATGACTAGCTTAAGGATAGCTATTTGGAATGCCAGGAGTCTCCTTGCCAGTCGAGAGGAGCTCCTGGTATTTCTTCACCAAAACAGTATAGACATCCTTTTAGTCTCGGAAACATTTCTACGTTCTGGCTCCTACTTTAATGTTCCTGGTTATGACACATACAGAGCTGACTTTCCTGGCGGACTGACCAGAGGAGGTTCGGCCGTGCTGGTTTGCAGCAAACTTGTTCACCATCATCACCGGCCTGTCTGTCTAAGAGTGGTTCAACTAGCCAGGATCACTGTCTCCACTTCATTGGGAGAGATCAATTTTGCAGCTGCTTATCTTCCACCCAGTCTCTCCTGGTCTCTGGAAAACTTTGAAAACCTGATTCATCTTTGTGGTGACCGGTTCCTTCTGGGTGGTGACTTCAATGCAAAACATCAAGCCTGGGGAAACAGCAGAGCAGATGCGAGAGGTTTGCTGCTTAGTGAAGCTGCCGACAACTTGGGTACGCAAATACTGGCCACAGGACGCCCCACCTGTTACCCGGAGAGCGGAAGGACTCCGTCAGCTCTTGACTTTGCTCTTTTCAAGAACATTCACAGCAGAAGGCTGAGCATCTCTGAATCCCTTGAGCTCAGCTCTGATCATCTTCCTCTGATTGTACAGCTCCAGCTTGTGGGACACTGTGTGCCGGCCAGGAAATTCCTGCTACCTCCTGGATCGGATATTAGAATTTTCAGGAGCAAGTTGGATGACTCCCTTCATCTCCAGATGGATCTGTGCTCTTCTGAGGATGTGGAGGATGCAGCCAAACTGTTACATGCTAAAATATCAGATGCGGCAGCTGAAGCCTCTCCGATCGCTCGCTCCGCCTCTGCTATTCAGTACCATCCTGTGCCCAGGGAAGTACTTGAACTCATTCAGCTAAAGCATAGGCTCAAGAGGGAGTACGTCAGGACGCAAAGTCGCGATGTCCTTAGGATACTTCGAAGGCTGGGTAACCGAATCAGAAAGCTCCTGGTTCGTTCCCGTCAGAGCTTGCTGGATAAAGAGCTTGAAGAGGCGACTCCATATCAGGACTCGAATTTCGCCTTGTGGAGACTCACTAGAGGCAAGCGGCAGGCTGCTCCTAAGTTTCCGATCCGAAAAGCTGATTCGACTTGGGCGCGCCCGCCGTTGGATCGCGTTGAGGTGTTTGCCGACATGCTTCAGGATCGATTCACTCCTTTTGGTACTTCCTCTGAGAGTAGAGTCGGGAAGATCAAAGACATTCTGGAAACTCCTCACCAAATGTCTTTGCCTGTTTCTCCCATTCTCTTCCCTGAAGTCAAGAGTAAGATTCGAAAAATGAAAAGCCGAAAGGCTCCCGGACCGGACGGGGTCACATCGCGGGTGTGTAGGCTGCTACCTGATCGTGCAATTTTATTTTTGGTCCTGATATACAACGCTGCTCTGCGGTTTGGCCACTTTCCCAGAGTCTGGAAAAATGCTAATGTGATGATGATACGCAAGCCTGGGAAACCGCCCAGCGATGCCGACAGCTATCGTCCACTTAGTCTTCTCTCTGCCTTTGGCAAGATTCTAGAACAATGTATCCTGGATCGTATCCTCAAGACGCCTGAAGTTCAGCAAGCGTTTCCTGACCATCAATTTGGTTTCAGGAGGCAGCATGGCACGCCTGAGCAGCTCCACAGGGTTGGCGGCTTTATCTTGGATGCGTTCCAGAGGAAGCAGTTCACGGTTGCAGCGTTTCTTGACATCCAGCAAGCCTTTGACCGGGTTTGGCATCCTGGTCTGTTGGCCAAGCTTAAGGCGCTGATCCATCATCAGCTTTTTGAGCTGATTTGCAGCTTTTTAAAGGATAGGACCTTTCAGGTGGTTCAGGATGGAATATCCTCCTCGTCCAGACCCATTCTGGCCGGAGTTCCTCAAGGAAGTGTTCTGGCACCGACACTTTACAGTCTGTTCACGCACGATGCTCCTCTACAGACTGGCAGGCACCTCAACGATTTGTGTGTTGCCACATATGCTGACGACACAGCTATCCTTTCTAGATCGGATTGTGTCTATGCGGCGACGGACAGACTGCAGATCCTCCTCAAGAAGTTTGAGAATTGGTGCTGCAGATGGAATATAGCCATCAATCCCGAAAAGTGTGCTACGGTTACCTTCACCTTACGTAGGGACTCCAGCCCTGGTATTTTTATGCACGGTCAGTTGCTCCCCCAGTGCAAAGAGCACTGCTATCTGGGCCTGGTCCTGGATCGCAGGCTTTCGTTCACCTCTCATATTAAGCGGACAAGGAGAAAATTGGAAGATGCCTCCCGGAGATTGAGCTGGCTTACTCATTCGCGCTCAAAGCTCAGCCTGTCTAACAAAAGACGATTATACCTAGCAGTTTTATCTCCGATCTGGAAATAAGGTTTGGAAATTTATGGTGTGGCTTCTAAATCCAACCTGCAGAGGATAAGAACCTTTCAGGCGAAGGCATTGAGACGTTTTTCCGGAGCTGAGTGGTATATCCGAAATGCAGACATTCATCGTGATCTCAAAGTCCCGTTTGTAGGAGATATAATCAGGGAGGCTTCTCGAAGACACAGATTCCGGCTGAGGTCTCATCCCAATCCACTGGCAAGGGCTGCGGCTTCCAAGAAGGTTAGACGGAGGCTCAAGAGGGTCACCCTGGACCAGCTTCCTAGCCGTAGGATCATATAGAGAGCAGGGCAGCTGTTAGCCCATTTCACCCCTGCCTAACTGATGAAACACGAATTGCTACAGACAAATTGTTCTTGATAATAATAGTTGTAGCCAAGGCGATAACAGCCGCTCAATAAATCTTTTATATATTAAAAAAAAAAAAAAAAAAAAAGTAGTAGAAAGTAGAATTAACAGGAATTGTATACAACATTTATTTATTTAAAAATTCTGTTTAACATTACGTATAAGTACTATTTCCAGAACATTCCTGTGGCAGCTATATGACATATTAGTCCGATTTTGATCAATTTAAAAATATAAAATGGCCATTTCTCAAATTATATGAAAATATGTTGAAAATTGGCCACGTTGTAATTTTTTTTCTGAAAATTTACCGATCGTTTCTATGGCACCTATATGATATAGTCATCCGATCCGGCTCGTTCCGACTTATATAGTAGTGAGAGCATATAGAAGACTATGTGCAAAGTTGCATTCAGTTAGCTAGAAAAATGTGGGAATAGTTTGCGTAGAAACGGACAGACAGACAGACGGACATACGGATAGACGGACATGGCTAGATCGACCCGGCTGTTGATGCTGGTCAAGAATATATACACTTTATAGGGTCGGAAATGTCTCCTTTACTGCGTTACAAACTTCTGACTGAAATTATAATACCCTGTGAAATGGAGGGGGGCGGCTTCAACCTAGAGCGCTCGATAAATGAAACACGAAAGAAACTATTTCGGGGTATTGCGCGACGTGCGTGTCTTTATTGGTAGAAGTGGGAATTATAACTAACATACATGAAGACACATCTCAGAGCGGATTGGAAGCTCTATGGACCGAAAGTCCAAAGGAAGAGGGAAAGAGAGCGAGGGTGTACGGGATCACACTGCCTCTGGAAAATTAACGCCCTTTTGGCGTAAACATTCTCCCCCCTTGCGAGGATACGCAGCAATAATATCAGGAAGACATTGCTCGGTAAAGCGTTGGATACGCTGAGCGCTCGTCGATATGTAGAAGCGTGTGGTGATCCTGACGACACGACTGGCATCGGTCGTCACTGCGACAAGAGCCTGTGGAATGGTGGTGGGCCAAGCAGTTGACGCAGTACTTTTCCTTGATGACAGCCTGGAGCCGTTTCTCAGAGCTAAGCCGAAGAACACGGTGGCACTTCCGAAGAGGATGGTTCCATTGGAAAAAATACCTCGGGAACGTCTGCATTTGTACTCGTCGTATGGAATCTAGTAATTGCTTGAATCGTGAGAAGTAGTAACTCGTGTGGAGAACGAGGAAATCCTTTTATGTGCGAATATTTGAATTGAAGTATCAGGAGGACTCGGAACACTTGAGGAGCAGTAGCTTGGATGCAACAAAGTGTGATGCCGACCGTGACACGTGCAACAATTGTGGGCGCTTGTGCATTTGCGGAGTTGATGACCGCTTACAAAGCAATTGAAGCACAACTGCTTTGTTTTGACGTAAGAGGTACGATTCTCTTTCGTCATCTGGAGGAAGCGTGGACATATACGCACTGGATGGTTCTCTTTTGAACATAAATCGCATTCTTTCGGTATTGGAATGATCCTCGTACTGAAAGATTTCAGGACTCGAGGTGACAAGTTTGACGGTGTCGATTTGGACGGATGGAGGCGAACCGGAGAACGTTGGATAGAATCTATAGTTTCTAGAGTTCTATGGCGCTCAGTCAGGAAAGAATCAAGTTGTTGCCACGTAGGAATTTCAGTTTTGTTCGGTAAGAATTGCTCCCATAATGAGAGTGTCAGCTTTGGAAGCTTCGTTGAACAAAAATAAACCAATAGACAATCCCAATTATCCGTAGAAAGACCGGAAATATTAAGGGACATGAGGCAATTTTCAATTGTACTTTGCAGCTCCTTCAAGGCTGCCGAAGATTCGTGTACGATGGACTGCATGTTAAGCAATTTCTTCAGATGGCTGTTCACCAACGCACGTTTATTTTCGAAACGCTCAGAAATGTTTTCCCAGGCTAAGCGGCCATCATCAGAAATGACTAGCTTAAGGATAGCTATTTGGAATGCCAGGAGTCTCCTTGCCAGTCGAGAGGAGCTCCTGGTATTTCTTCACCAAAACAGTATAGACATCCTTTTAGTCTCGGAAACATTTCTACGTTCTGGCTCCTACTTTAATGTTCCTGGTTATGACACATACAGAGCTGACTTTCCTGGCGGACTGACCAGAGGAGGTTCGGCCGTGTTGGTTTGCAGCAAACTTGTTCACCATCATCACCGGCCTGTCTGTCTAAGAGTGGTTCAACTAGCCAGGATCACTGTCTCCACTTCATTGGGAGAGATCAATTTTGCAGCTGCTTATCTTCCACCCAGTCTCTCCTGGTCTCTGGAAAACTTTGAAAACCTGATTCATCTTTGTGGTGACCGGTTTCTTCTGGGTGGTGACTTCAATGCAAAACATCAAGCCTGGGGAAACAGCAGAGCAGATGCGAGAGGTTTGCTGCTTAGTGAAGCTGCCGACAACTTGGGTACGCAAATACTGGCCACAGGACGCCCCACCTGTTACCCGGAGAGCGGAAGGACTCCGTCAGCTCTTGACTTTGCTCTTTTCAAGAACATTCACAGCAGAAGGCTGAGCATCTCTGAATCCCTTGAGCTCAGCTCTGATCATCTTCCTCTGATTGTACAGCTCCAGCTTGTGGGACACTGTGTGCCGGCCAGGAAATTCCTGCTACCTCCTGGATCGGATATTAGAATTTTCAGGAGCAAGTTGGATGACTCCCTTCATCTCCAGATGGATCTGTGCTCTTCTGAGGATGTGGAGGATGCAGCCAAACTGTTACATGCTAAAATATCAGATGCGGCAGCTGAAGCCTCTCCGATCGCTCGCTCCGCCTCTGCTATTCAGTACCATCCTGTGCCCAGGGAAGTACTTGAACTCATTCAGCTAAAGCATAGGCTCAAGAGGGAGTACGTCAGGACGCAAAGTCGCGATGTCCTTAGGATACTTCGAAGGCTGGGTAACCGAATCAGAAAGCTCCTGGTTTGTTCCCGTCAGAGCTTGCTGGATAAAGAGCTTGAAGAGGCGACTCCATATCAGGACTCGAATTTCGCCTTGTGGAGACTCACTAGAGGCAAGCGGCAGGCTGCTCCTAAGTTTCCGATCCGAAAAGCTGATTCGACTTGGGCGCGCACGCCGTTGGATCGCGTTGAGGTGTTTGCCGACATGCTTCAGGATCGATTCACTCCTTTTGGTACTTCCTCTGAGAGTAGAGTCGGGAAGATCAAAGACATTCTGGAAACTCCTCACCAAATGTCTTTGCCTGTTTCTCCCATTCTCTTCCCTGAAGTCAAGAGTAAGATTCGAAAAATGAAAAGCCGAAAGGCTCCCGGACCGGACGGGGTCACATCGCGGGTGTGTAGGCTGCTACCTGATCGTGCAATTTTATTTTTGGTCCTGATATACAACGCTGCTCTGCGGTTTGGCCACTTTCCCAGAGTCTGGAAAAATGCTAATGTGATGATGATACGCAAGCCTGGGAAACCGCCCAGCGATGCCGACAGCTATCGTCCACTTAGTCTTCTCTCTGCCTTTGGCAAGATTCTAGAACAATGTATCCTGGATCGTATCCTCAAGACGCCTGAAGTTCAGCAAGCGTTTCCTGACCATCAATTTGGTTTCAGGAGGCAGCATGGCACGCCTGAGCAGCTCCACAGGGTTGGCGGCTTTATCTTGGATGCGTTCCAGAGGAAGCAGTTCACGGTTGCAGCGTTTCTTGACATCCAGCAAGCCTTTGACCGGGTTTGGCATCCTGGTCTGTTGGCCAAGCTTAAGGCGCTGATCCATCATCAGCTTTTTGAGCTGATTTGCAGCTTTTTAAAGGATAGGACCTTTCAGGTGGTTCAGGATGGAATATCCTCCTCGTCCAGACCCATTCTGGCCGGAGTTCCTCAAGGAAGTGTTCTGGCACCGACACTTTACAGTCTGTTCACGCACGATGCTCCTCTACAGACTGGCAGGCACCTCAACGATTTGTGTGTTGCCACATATGCTGACGACACAGCTATCCTTTCTAGATCGGATTGTGTCTATGCGGCGACGGACAGACTGCAGATCCTCCTCAAGAAGTTTGAGAATTGGTGCTGCAGATGGAATATAGCCATCAATCCCGAAAAGTGTGCTACGGTTACCTTCACCTTACGTAGGGACTCCAGCCCTGGTATTTTTATGCACGGTCAGTTGCTCCCCCAGTGCAAAGAGCACTGCTATCTGGGCCTGGTCCTGGATCGCAGGCTTTCGTTACCTCTCATATTAAGCGGACAAGGAGAAAATTGGAAGATGCCTCCCGGAGATTGAGCTGGCTTACTCATTCGCGCTCAAAGCTCAGCCTGTCTAACAAAAGACGATTATACCTAGCAGTTTTATCTCCGATCTGGAAATAAGGTTTGGAAATTTATGGTGTGGCTTCTAAATCCAACCTGCAGAGGATAAGAACCTTTCAGGCGAAGGCATTGAGACATTTTTCCGGAGCTGAGTGGTATATCCGAAATGCAGACATTCATCGTGATCTCAAAGTCCCGTTTGTAGGAGATATAATCAGGGAGGCTTCTCGAAGACACAGATTCCGGCTGAGGTCTCATCCCAATCCACTGGCAAGGGCTGCGGCTTCCAAGAAGGTTAGACGGAGGCTCAAGAGGGTCACCCTGGACCAGCTTCCTAGCCGTAGGATCATATAGAGAGCAGGGCAGCTGTTAGCCCATTTCACCCCTGCCTAACTGATGAAACACGAATTGCTACAGACAAATTGTTCTTGATAATAATAGTTGTAGCCAAGGCGATAACAGCCGTCCAATAAATCTTTTATATATTAAAAAAAAAAAAAAAAAAAAAGTAGTAGAAAGTAGAATTAACAGGAATTGTATACAACATTTATTTATTTAAAAATTCTGTTTAACATTACGTATAAGTACTATTTCCAGAACATTCCTGTGGCAGCTATATGACATATTAGTCCGATTTTGATCAATTTAAAAATATAAAATGGCCATTTCTCAAATTATATGAAAATATGTTGAAAATTGGCCACGTTGTAATTTTTTTTTCTGAAAATTTACCGATCGTTTCTATGGCACCTATATGATATAGTCATCCGATCCGGCTCGTTCCGACTTATATAGTAGTGAGAGCATATAGAAGACTATGTGCAAAGTTGCATTCAGATAGCTAGAAAAATGTGGGAATAGTTTGCGTAGAAACGGACATACGGACAGACAGCAGACGGACAGACGGACATGGCTAGATCGACTCGGTTGTTGATGCTGATCAAGAGTATATATACTTTAAAGGGTCGGAAACGTCTCCTTCACTGCGTTGCAAACTTCTGACTAAAATTAGAATACCCTACGTCCACGTGCTTCGTAGACATACGTTCTAACCACTGATCCACGTGTCACGATCGGCTCGGGACAGCACAGTCAAAGATCAACAGAGCAAAATAAAAACATTTCCTAAGGGTTGCAAGCTTCTATCCCTCTCACACGCGTTAGGCTCATATGTGTATATCGCCGACGCAATTCAATTTGCCTACGTCTGTAAAACACTTGAGACACAGACTCTCGATCCCTACTTGACCTTTTGGTATTCCAGAAAAAACAGTGAGTGTGGTTGTTAATTAAGATTTATAAACAATAAAAAATAAAGTGTAAATGTAAAAGCAAAGAGTATACAACTATTTAACTTCTATGGTAAAAGTCAATAACAAAAATGAAAAATCTCGAGTTTTATGTTTATTTTTTTCTAAATTTTTTTGTTTACTTTTTCCATACCGGTAAGCATGAATTTCATGGTGAGTCGGGGAGCGACGATGGCACCATGAACTACCTTTTTACCGGTAAGGGTGAATTTTATGGTGCGCCGAGAAGCGGTGGTGGCACCATAAATAACCCCGACCACGCACTAATAAAAGCGAATGAGACTTTTCAGGAAATGGTAAGGTCCTATCCGCTGAGCGATTCTGCATGAAGAGAATACAGTTTACAAGTTTGAAAGTCCCACTGGGTTGGTATGTATGAGTAGCGGCGATAACTTCGCTACGAGAGGGAGAGTGTATTATGTTACATTTTTTGGAAAAGCAATAGCACATTCAGACATGCTGACCAAGCACTTTGGGGTGCCCATAGTATGTGTGATTAACTGACTCCACACTTGAAATATGCATGGGAATTTGTTATGTAATCATTTCAAAAAATGGCTACAGTGTTTTCGGTTAATTCGTACTGTGTATTCGATATGTATACACCTTTAACTCTAATTTATCTAATACGGATAACGACATCACATCTGTCCCGAAAGTAAGAAATTTAATCAACTGTAATGAGATCGTGATTAAGCGATTATTATCGTCGGGGCCCGGTAAGCTGCGGTTCCCTAATTCCCAAAGAATTTTAAGAGGTGTATATGTTGGATTTCTGAGTTGGAGTCGAGGTCACAAAAAAAGTCTTCTCGCTCGGAGTTTATTTCGTATAGGAAAAGTTTTACACAAAAATATGGCGGCTTCGTGCCCGCCTCGGAACCGGATAGAAGGTACATTTTTAAACAGAGATGCTCACCTGAAGTTATTGCTGACCCCCCTTTGTTCAGCATGATCAGCGATTAATAATACACTTTTTGTTTAACCAGAACGATGTACCTTTATTCTGCTGCCTTCTCTAAAATAAATTGAATCAAACTGTTAACAATTCCAAATTTGTTAGCAATGTTGTAAATTTGTTACTGAGGTTCAGCTTTCAAAGCAGTGCATGTATTTTGTGAGGTTTACATGTATTGAATGAGTATGATTTATCCAGTATACGTATCTTGTGACAAATCTTGAGGCGGTCCTTTGGCTCTGCGGAGACAGGCGACTGCGTATGTCCAACATCCTGGCAGCAGACGGATTAGTGCGGGCGGTAGTTGGCGGCTACTGCATCTATAGCTGCTACCTGCCGCCTAGTCTCCCACTAGAGGATCAGTAGGATCCTGGACGACTTAAGCTCCGATCTTCGTCGGAGGAGACTTTAACGCCTGGGCCCAGGAGTGGGGATCCGTCTCGACCAACGCCAGAGGACTCGCGGTACTTGAGGCGTTTGCATCGCCGGACGTCGTCCTCCTCAACGACGGCGAGCGGCATACGTTCGTCAGAGATACCCGTTCATTACCGCGGCCCAGCAAAGCTTACCGGCCTGACACGCTGTGCACGCAGGCGTACGCAAACGCGCTGGACGGCATGGCGGCCGAAGTGATGGGTGGAGCCAACAAGATGGCGAACCGCATCGCAACAACCCTGGAGCACGCCTGCGACCAGAGTTTGCGACAGAGAGGCTCGTTTCGAAGAAACCACATGCCAGTGTTTTGGTGGAGAGACGTGATCGCCGACCTCAGGCCCACCTGGCTTCGAGCCCGTAGGCAGCTGACTTGTGCGCGCGGCACCTCACGAGTCGCTGAGTGCAGTGAGGCCTACAGGACGCAGTGAGGTCTCAAGGCAGCCATAAGGGACGCAAAGAGGGACCGTTTCCTGCAGCTCTGCGACGAGGCGGAGGACGACCCCTGGGACGGAGCGTACAGGATGGTGGTCAAAGGGCTGACAGCCGGCAGTACAGCTCCATCGGACCCCGAAGCCTTAGAAGGCATAGTGCGCGCCCTTTTCCCGACAGGATCTCCGGTGACTGTGGAGCCCAGTGCAGACCACCACCCCAACGATGCCTGCGAAGTGTCGGAAGCGGAGGTGATCCGGATGGGTAACAACGTGCCCCCAAAGAAGGCGCCGGGGCCGGACGTTGTACCCAACAGGGCTTTGAAGCTGTCCATCGCCTTACACCCGAGGGAGTTCGCAACACTGTACTCCTAGTGCCTGGAGGAGGGGACATTCCAGGTGTAGAGTTGGTGAATCCGTTGCTAGGGTTCTGCTGGGGCTGGGCGAATATTCAAACTTCCCAATAAAAAAGCAGCGGAATCTCGAGGTTGTTGTTTCTTCGGTAACAGTTTATTGTTTCGAAAATTAAGATGGCTGGTAAATATATGATGTGTGCTATTAGAATTCATATGTAATATATATCGGCGAAAAAAGGTGTGGCAAGCTGTCCCTAAGGGAAAAACACTCATCTAGGATAAGAGAGCGGGGAGGATTCCCCCTTCCTTTTAGGAACGCGTGGAACAGGCACACGAAACTGGCGTAAACACCAGGAAAGATGGAAGAGGCAGAAGCTAATGCTACTCGCCATGTTGGGCAAGCCTCCGGGAGAGCCATTCTCCTATAGGCCCATTTGCCTCACGGACACCACCGGTAAGGTCTTCGAGCGAATCATATCCGCCCGACTGACTGAGATCATCGAGGAGGCCGGAGGTCTCCGGAGGGCTCCGTGCTGGGACCCCTGCTCTGGAACACCATGTAGGACGGCGTTCTGCGGCTCCCAATGCCCACCGTTGTGGGCTTCGCAGACGACGTAGCGGTGGTCGTAGTCGCTAAGGAGCGCACCGCAGCAGAAGCTATGGCAAACGATGCGATCAAATCGATCGAATCGTGGCTCGCAAGTGCTGGCCTGGAGCTAGCGGCACAGAAGACGGAGGCAGTCCTAATCTCGAGCCGGAAGATCGTGGAAACGGCCGAGATCCGGGTAGGCGGAGGCAGGAAGCCTCTCTCGGATACTCCGTAACACCAGAGGACCCAAACAGATCACGAGGAAGCTGCTGACTAGCGTCGTGACCTCCCAGACTATGCGCTGTCCGAGTGGCAAGCGCATTCAGGACGGTCTCGGACGACGCCGCGCTTGTGATAGCGGGATTGGTCCTTCTGAGGGAGTTGGTCCGCGAGAAGGCTGAGTTACGCAACGCGCTTCGCGGGCACCATAGACCTGATCGCGCCGCGTAGTCCGAGGTTAAAATTGCGGCTAGAGGAAAGAGCTACGAGAGCTGGCAAGCCAGATGGGATGCCTCGTCCAAAGGGAGATGGACGCACTGCTTGATCCCCAACATTGAGGCCTGGATGGAGCGGAAGCACTAGCAGGTGGATTTCTACCTGACCCAGGTGCTGAGCGGGCATGGCTGCTTCCGTAGCAACCTCAATAGGTTCGGCCACGAGAACGAGGATGGCTGTCCGGAGTGCGGATCCGGCGTACAAGAAGATGCGCGTCACGTCGTCATTGAGTGCCGCCGATTCGCCGAAAAAAGGGCAGCGCTGGAGGCGGCAGCAGGAGTGGAGATCGGCGTGGGCACGCTGGTGCCGCTAATGTTGGAGAGCCTAAGGACGTAGGAAGCGACGGCGGAGTTCGCGGCGAAAGTGATTAAATCACTTAGGCTACTGGAGAGGGGCAGGAACGAGCGGATGAGCTAAGCGGCCTGTTGTATGGTATGTCTGTCTGTTGGTATGTCTGTTGGTTGCTCCGCCGCTGGTCCTGGGCCGGCAAAGTCCTTTCGCTGTCTCCTTTTCTTCCTCTTGCGTCTGCCGTCATCCGACAGCTGGGTTTCCGTGTATTTTCCCGCTTGGATTTTCCGGATGGCTTGCCGGGTCTTGAGGGTCTTCTCCTTGATCACTCGCGTGGCTTTGGGAGTCGCACTCGCCATCTCCACAAAATAACGTCCGTCTCACTCCACGTCTCTTTCGCAACTCCTCGCAACTTCGCCATGTGAAGTTTCTCGTGGCTCCATTTCGAAACTTCTAGAAGTTTTTGGCATAGCTTCCTATCGCTCTTTCTTTAGGACGCGTGCCAATTTTCGAGGTTGATTTTATGGCGTGATCGTGCCCTCTCTCACTCTCTCTTGCACGCTCCGTTTGGTCAAGTGACCGCTGCCCTTGGTGAGTTTCGTTGATAAGCCTGTTTGTGTGTCCGTGTGCGTTGAGCTTTTAGGCTAGCGATGATAGTTAGATACGGCTTAAATTAAGAATCGTATATGGCTTTCTAGCTAAATTTAAATTTAACCTTAATATATTTATATTATTTACATTATTTACCATTATATATACATTATTATTTTGTTATTATTAGCATTATTAATTAATATTGTTTTCATTATTAATAAATTAATATTGTTTTCATTATTAATTAATACTATTTACATGATTAATATGGTATTATTATAAGGTGTACAACTTTGCTTCCGCCGTTTTTTTTTTTCAAAATTAAAAGCTTTATTGCGAAAAAGTGCTTACAAATGTATTATTCAAAGTATTGCCCGTTGCTAGCGACAACTTTCTCCCATCTTTCCGGCAATTTTCCGATCCCGGCTCAAAAAAATGAGTCCTCTTTTGACGCTATCCATGAAGCAATCAATTTTTCCAATTCTTCGAAGGATTGAAAATGTTGATCCGCCAAGCCGTGTGCCATCGAACGGAATAGGTGGAAGTCAGAAGGGGCGACATCTGGGGAATACGGCGGGTGGGGAAAGACTTCCCATTTCAGCGTTTCCAGGTACTTTTTGACCACTTTTGCGACTTGAGGCCGAGCATTGTCGTGTTGAAGGATGACTTTCTCATGTCTCTCTTGATATTGTGGCCGCTTTTCTTTTAGTGCGCGACTAAGGCGCATCAGTTGCGTTCGGTAGCGATCTCCTGTGATGGTTTCACCCGGTTGGGCACGAATCTTCATCAAGCAATGCTTCTAAGTGTTCAACTTTCAAGGTTTTTTCTCTTCCACCACCATGTTTGTCTTTGACATCGAAATCACCATTTTTAAAACGTTGAAACCACTCCCGACAGGTTCTTTCACTCAGAGCAGCATCACCGTAAGTTTCTGAGAGCATTCGATGCGCTTCAGCTGCATTTTTTTTCGAATTGTAACAGAAAAGTACAACTTCCCGCAAATGGCGAGAATTGGGCACATAAACGGACATGTTCGAGCGTGAATAATACGAAAACAAGAACAACTGTCACTGAAACGGCGATGATAATTCGTAAGGCACTGTCCACACTCACTTTAAAGGTATTAACATCTATGTGTTTCTACCAGCCTCAGCCGGTACAGCCACCTATAAGAAAACGGCGGAAGCACAGTTGTACACCTGATAGCATTATTAATCATTATTATTTACATTATTATTTTGTTATGTATTTGTGCGGAGCCGGCAGGTTCCTCACAGCTCTCACTGTTATATAAGTCGGAACGGGACGGATCGGACGACTATATCATATAGCTGTCATAGGAACGATTGGTAAATTTTAGAAAAAAAATTATTACTTGTCCAATTTTCAACATATTTTTATATAATTTGAGACATGGCCATTTTATATTATTCTAGAATTTCTGTTTTAATTTGATCAAAATCGAACTACTATATCATATACCTTCCATGGAAATGTTCCAGAAATATGACATATAAGTAATGTTAAAACCGAATTTTTAAGTGTATAAATGTTTTAAACAATTCCTATCCATTTGATAAAATTTTATCAATTCATAATGATTTAATTGTAAGCTGCAAGGGTATACAAACTTCGTCCGAAGTTAGCTTTCTTTCTTGTTTGGTTTAATAATCGACAAAAATAATAAAAATGAAATGATTAAAAGTATTTTTTTATTTATATATAATTTAATGATTGTGTATCCGAAAGTTCAAAAAAATATAATTTTATTTAACCAAATAGTTTACAAGTGCTTTTATTAAATACTGAAGAACACCAACCGAATAGTTTCGAGTCTCAAACTGAACTTACCTTATTGATCTGAATTGAATGGCGTTCAAGCTTCGGTCTCGAGCTTTCAAATATTGAGTTAGACTTCTAAAGTTCTAAAGAGAATTTGGAAAGAGCTTAGAGTTATTAATTAATCTTATCTTGGATTCAAGTGCGTTTGCTCTTGGATACAAGTTGCGACGCGAACGTCGCAATCAACATTATTTAGTAGACTAAACACGGAAAACAATGAAGTATGAATTAGTATTAGTATTATTTAGTATTATTAATTAGGTTAAGAACATTGTTATTGTTAGTACTATAGACTAGGAATAAGGTACGGAAAAGACGAAATAAAAACCAAAACAAGGGAGCACGCCAGCCCTGAAATACGGCCACACCGGCACCTTCTGGCAACGCCGCGAGACCAGCCCTGAACAGCTGGTATTAATCGGATACATTGGGAGGATCTGGCAACCCCGAACCGATAACTCATTGACTATCGATCGCGGACAGAACAGCTGATGAAGGCCTATATAAAGCGGCACACAGCCCTTGAGAAAATCACTTCTGGCGAGCAGGTCAACTGGCAACATATGGGTGAATCTGAAAACTAACAAGTAGTAGTAGTAGCAGAGTAAGGCTCTTGCAGCCGAACTCGTAAGAGGTAGCATAGGCGCGGGCCAATGTGGAGCTCTTGCATAGCTGGCATTGACGGGGACAGGAAAGTCAAGTAAGGTTCTTTCAGCCGAACTTGTACGAAGTAGCCGAGTAAGGTTCTTGAAGCCGAACTCTAGTATAGGCAGGGGCCAATGTGAAGCTCTTGCATAGCTGGCATTGAGGAGAACAGGGAAGCCGAACTCTAGTATAGGCAGGGGCCAATGTGAAGCTCTTGCATAGCTGGCATTGAGGAGAACAGGGAAGCCGAGTAAGGTTCTTGCAGCCGAACTCGTACGAGATAGCATGACAAAGAGATCCTAGGGTATCACGCGGGTTTTGGGAAATAATGGTGCGAGCTTAGGCCACGACAATCGACGTTTTGGATCGACGTCTCCCGGACTCGCACACCGTGGCAACTCCGCGGCCAGTACCTCAACAGGCCACGAGCCCCAAGCCCGAATCACAGGGTATCCTCAAGCCGACGATCCGCTAACACAGCGCGGAGTCGCACCAACCCGAATCACAGGGTAGTTCCAAGCCGACGATCCGCTGGCACAGCGCGGAGTCGCACAAACCCTAATCACAGGGTAAATTCCAAGCCGACGATCCGCTAGCACAGCGCGAAGTCGCACAAACCCGAATCACAGGGTAATTCCGAGCCGACGTCCGCTAGCACAGTGCGGAGTCGCACAAACCTGAAGCACAGGGTATTTCCAAACCGACTGTCCGCCAACACGACGCGACGTCACAACCCGAAACTCAGGGTTGGCTTTAGGATTCCTATGACTGTCTGGTATTTACTGGATAACTGTGGGGTAGCAATGGGTGTGTTAGGCTAGTGTGACAAGTGTATACAGGATATCAGAAGGTATGATGATTACTACAATTATGTGTATTGGGTGTGTGCTTATAAGTAGGTATGTGCTAAGTCCGTAGGACTGTGGATATGTTACTATATCTATTCATGTATGTAACTATGTATGGCCATACTAAAGTTTTATTATAAAATATAGATTTTTAATCTATCCTTATGAACTGTCTGTTTTTTATCATTACCCAGTCGGACTTTGCTTCATGCCCTAAACGACTCAGTACAGATAACTGTGTTGAACGGTAATGTCTTTTTGTATCATACCCCAGTTCAGCAAGGTGTCAAGCGGGAGATTCAGGTACCTGAATCGATCGCTGCTGAGCTCAGGATAAAAATCTGTGCTTTCGCTCAGGTCGATATTTCCCATTTGAGATTTTTGCTAGTTAGTTAAGCTAGTTATTTGTTTTATTATTTTATCCTATTAATAGTTAATCTAATATTTTTTAGAATTTGCCTACTTTTTTGAAAAAAAAAAATAACAATTGCGATTAATATTAATAAGTAAGGAATATAACTAAGGCTCTTTTAATAGAAATGTTTAATAGATTGATAAACTTTTTTAAAACTAACTTTAACTTTTAAAAAAGTTTATCAATCATTGCTCGAATGAAATTATAAAAAAAAATATTGAAAGAAAATATGAAATAAAATAGGTTGTTTCGAGCGGGATTTGAACTCACGTCAACGTGCTTCGTAGACATACGTTCTAACCACTGATCCACGTGTCACGATCGGCTCGGGACAGCACAGTCAAAGATCAACAGAGCAAAATAAAAACATTTCCTAAGGGTTGCAAGCTTCTATCCCTCTCACACGCGTTAGGCTCATATGTGTATATCGCCGACGCAATTCAATTTGCCTACGTCTGTTAAACACTTGAGACACTGGTTCTTGATCCCTACATGATCTTTTGGTATTCCAGAAAAAACAGTGAGTGTGGTTGTTGACTAAGATTTACAAACAATAAAAAATAAAGTGTAAATGTAAAAGCAAAGAGTATAAAACTATTTAACTTCTTTGGTAAAAGTCAATAACAAAAATGAAAAATCTCGAGTTTTATGTTTATTTTTTCTAAATTTTTTTGTTTACTTTTTCCATACCGGTAAGCATGAATTTCATGGTGAGTCGGGGAGCGACGATGGCACCATGAACTACCTTTATACCGGTAAGGGTGAATTTTATGGTGCGCCGAGAAGCGGCGGTGGCACCATAAATAACCCCGGGCACGCACTTATAAAAGCGAATGAGACTTTTCAGGAAATGGTAAGGTCCTATCCGCTGACCGATTCTGCATGAATAGAGTACAGTTTACATGTTCGAAAGTCCCACTGGGTAGTTATGTGCCATAGAGGGGGTTGTATTATGGTTATTGGGGTCTAATTATGTTTTGTTATTTTCGATTTCTGGCATTTTTGGCATTTCTGGATATGCTGTGTTATATCACGAGTCATACCTTTCCAGTAATAATGTCTTTTGACCTTGGCCAAATTTTTTTGTAATGCCTGTATGACCTCCTTGTATTGGGTCGTCATGTAGTGTAGACAATATAGCTTCTTTCTCTTTATTTTTTGTTATTATAGTCACCGGGTTGAGTAGCGCAACTCTCAATGTGCTTAGTGTTTTATTGCCCATATTTTTAAAATTATCCATTTAAAATTTTTTCAAAGGCATTTTCCCACGGTGCAAGTTTCAATTGGCTTATTTTTAATATACCGGCTACTTTTTCAAGCCTTGACCTAAGTAAATATTTCCATTTGTATATATCCAATATCAATTCTTGCTATTATTTTCTTACCATGTTTAAAAAAACATAGCATATCTTTTATATGCAAGGTCACTACTTTACATACTTCGTCATTATTTATGACTTCGTATACCATTGGGCTAAGAAGCTTTTTCTGTAGAATGCCTTGGAAATTATACTTTTTTATTGTCATCTGAAAGTATTCCTTTATCTGTGGACTTGTGATCAAGAAATGTCACTTCGTTCATAAAAAATGAACATTTTTGTGGATGTAATTTGAGATAATTTTTTCTACAGAGTTCAAATACATTGATTAGGTTTTTGATCATTTGTTGCTCTGAACATCCAATGACGTTTAGATCGTCCATATAAAGGAATGTTTGTGACGGTTCTAGACCTGTGAATGCTATTGTCATCATTCTCTGAAATGAATTTAGAGCAGTTTTCAAAGCAAATGGCAGTAGCGTAAAGCGATAAGATTTTTTAGGTACTAATAAAAAAGGGCTATTAAACTCAGATACAGTTTCTTCAACTATATTGTCATTTATTAGCTTATTTACTTGTTTCTTTATCTGTTTTTGATGACTATGTGGTGTTCTGTAATTTTTTATATACACGGGTTTTTTATCATTTAGTCTTAATTCTTGTTTGTAAAAATTATTTTTTGTGATTCATTCGGTTTCAAGTCCGAATATATCACTATATTTTGAACATATTTCAGTGAGTTGTGATTTAGATTGTATCGGAAAATGTTTCTCTAATTGGGCTATGACTTCTTCTGTTTTCGAACTTTTGTTCTGTTGAATTATTTCGTAATTCGAAAGGGTTCATAGTTGATTATATTTATGTCAACTAATTGGTCGGTACCTATTGTATTCAGAAAACGGACAAATGAATTATTAGATGTTGCCACTGTGTTTGTAGCATAAATTAAAAGGAATTAAGATATTATACTCTGTTGAGTTAATGTCTAACTTTTGGACAACTTCAGATCTTGCTGGTAATAGTTGTTTGTAGCGATGTTTTAGGGCGATCCTTTCCGAAAAAGATCCTTGATTGTGGTGGAGTAGAAAAGAAGGCGCAAGGCGCAAGCGAAGGCGAAATGGTAGAAATAAAAGGCGGCGGCGTCGTGGGCTTCGTCAGCTTTATTCGGCTGCATACATGTAACTAGACTAAACTTAAGCATAAGACCGCGCTCCCGCCCGCTCAGTCCGGAACGCGGAAGCTGCGAGAAGGGGCGAGAGCGGTCCGCTTGGTTGAGAAAGGTGCCGAGCGGCGTGGGAGTGCCGCGAAGCGGCGGAAGAGTGCCGGGGAACGGCCAAAGCTTGATAAGACGCGGGGAGCGGGCGAGCGTTGATGAACTCGACCGACAGTGCGCGGAGGCCCGACAGACGGGAGCCCAAGAGCGGTCGAGCTTTCGGAAACTCGGTGGGCAGAGGGCGACACTGAGGGCCTTCTAACCTGAACATTCCGCCCCCCTTGCAATCACTCGGGTTGCAATGAATCCGTTGATGACTGATGCTGAATCGGGGCGCACTTAGCGTTGAAACATCGAAGTTAATCGGCACAGAGCGTAAGGAAACGTTGATCTTTCCGTAGCGGATGGGTTCCTTGCAGACTCAGCAATGGTAGGACTCAGTACCTCGGGAAAGTCTGCTTTTCAACTGGTATGCGTTGGGTGGAAGTGGATACATCGGATCTGGTCTGAAGAAAATATAGAATAAGTGATGGTCAGTAATGTGCGACTTAGGAGTCCGGAGGTGCCCGATGCTGTGAATGGGGCAAATGCACTTGATGTTCGTGCATATGCAGGAGCGTATGGTGGTGCTGATTGCACGTCTTGCATCGGTCACCACTGCGGCAGGTTCCCTCGGAATGTTCGTGAGCCAAACAGTTCGAACAGTAGCGGTTGTCAAGAACCGCGCGGAACCTCTTCTCTGCATTAAGCCTGAGGAACTGTTGACATTTCCGAAGCGGGTGGATTCAGTTGCAGACTGGATACCGGTAGGAGTGAGTGCTTTTGGAACGCCTACCTTCAAAGGAGGCCGCACTGCGAGTGGCAAGGCATCTGCCCAACGGACCCTTAGATGTATAGGAAACTCGCGTGGATACGGATACGGTGCGAGCGGTTGTCGTGGACACTGAACCCGTGAGTACCCATCCGAAAATTGTCTCTTATGCCAAAGGAGAGCCCAGAATGTTGCTCTTGGATCCGCCCAGGAGCACAGACGGAAGAATATCAGCTCCTATCAGGACGTCGATTGCGGAGCTTTCGAAAAACGTCGGATCCGCCAAGGTGAGATTCGGAAGCTCCTTCAGGAGATCTCTTGTAATGGGGTAAGATGGAAGTTTTCCGGCTAGTTTAGGAGGAACATAAGCATTCGCTTCTAACGTCAGCCCCGGTCTGGAAAAATTGCAAAACTTCGTGGATTGGGCGCCAACGGTGTCATTGAGTCCGGAAACTTGGGTCTGAACTGGCTTGAATGGAAGTATGATCCGGTTGAAGAGTTGCACAGTAATAAATGTTGCTTCGGAACCAGAATCAATTAGAGCGCGGGCTTGGAAGTTGCGACCAAGAACGCAGATATTAATAATCGCCGTACTGAGCAGGACAGCGCTTGATCCTGACGCAAAACACACTTGCAAATTCAAGTGGTCGTCAGAAACTGCTGCGCGTGTCGCAACGGGAGCGGGTCGTGGACTAGAAGGAGCGGAAGGTCTTGAAACGGTAGCGACGGGATCGTCGCGATGCAGAAGAGTATGATTACGGCCACGGCACATAAAACAGGAGTTGGGACTAGTGCAGTCCCGCTGTAGGTGGCCTCGGGCAAAACAATTCAAGCAGAGTTGCTTTCTTCTGATGTAGTCGGAACGACCATTTACATTCATAATGAGGAAGCGGGGACAGAAGAGAACTGGATGGTTTTCCCTAGAGCAGATATCGCACCCCTTTGGGGCTGGAGCTACTCTGGCCTCGTAGGAGTTGAGCCTGCGCAGAGGTGCATTATTTGAAGACCTTGGCGGAAGATGCCCACAGCCACTGGGCCTAACGTCGTCAATGGCCTCCAACGTGCAGTGGCGCTCCGTTAGAAAAGCGTCCAACTCGTTCCAGGTTGGAATCTCGGATTTGTTGTGTATAGACTGCTCCCACATGGAAAGTGTGATCTTGGGAAGCTTTGCGGGAATCATATACACAAGGAGACAGTCCCACGTCTCGGTTTGCATGGAGGACATTTGTAAGGCTGTCAGGCAACTTTGGATGGTGCCTTGCAGTTCTTTCAGAGCGGATCCGGACTCTTGGGGGACAGTCTGAATGTTGAAGAGAATTTTCAACTGGCTGTTGACCAACAACCGCCGATTCTCGAAGCGTTTAGTGAGGCTGCGCCACGCGGAGATGAACCCTTCATTGGTTAGCGGAGCCTTGAAAACAATGGCATGAGCCTCGCCACTCGTTTTGGAAAGTAGGTGGAATAATTTCTACACCAATGTGAGACGCGCTTTTTGAATATAAACCACGGTAAAGAGGTCTCTGAAGGTGGGCCACCGAAGATTATCGCCTGTGAAGACTTCGGTGTCCACTGGTGGCAAACGACAACTCGTAGGCATTGGGTTCGGAACACTGACGGAAGCCTGAGTGGCCTGGGTGGCGGCCTAGTCTATTATGTCCTGAAGTTGGACAACACACCTCGAATGGACAGAATAACAATGACTGTTTTCAAGTACTGTCGAGGCGGCTGTACTGTCGGTGGATTCGGAAAGAAGGTCGGAGCAGCTTTCATAGCTCTTCTCCACCTTGTCCCACAGGGCCCGGATTTGGTCTCGACTTGGCTCATGTCGTGGCAATAAACTTCTTGAGGGCGATGTCTATCGCAGTTTAAGCCATCTTGGATACCGATCGAGTAAGTCTTGACGAGGGACCAGGGATAGTATAGACGGACTTGTCGCTTTTTCCCTTGGAATGACAGTGGCAGCCTTCGGAGTTAAGTGAGACCTCCGCGGAGACGCGGATTGGGACCTGTCCAAGCGGATTGATGGGATAGGACGCCGCTTTTTGTCGTCGTCTATGGGCATGCCAGGTTTCAAGCTGATCACCTGATCACAATTGTTCACAGACTCGATGGAGATTTAGATTGAAATGAGCGAACTGGATAATTTTGAGAATCCAACAGGTTGGCCGAAAAAAGAAATATATAATTCAGTAATGAGTCGATTCGAATTGTGGCGTCGGATGTAAATTAAATTATTGCCACTAACACAACGATGTGGATTTGAAAAATTTGATAAAAGAAAAATACGTTGAATTGTCTTGTATATTTTTCGTAGTGGAGTTGCATAAAATCGCTCGGTAAGCAATATAGGAAAACAACAGAAAAACAGCGAAAAAAGAAAAACAACGAAAGAAAGTTGTCACGCCGAAAGTGGATGAATATTTGTGCGGAGTGAGGTTTAATAAAATATCAAAAATATTGCAGATCGGAATATGTCGTATATTTATTATACCCTTGCAGGGTATTATAATTTCAGTCAGAAGTTTGCAACGCAGTGAAGAAGACATTTTCGACCCTATAAAGTATATATATTTTTGATTAGCATCAACAGCCGAGTCGATCTAGCCATGTCCGACTATCCGTCCGTCTGTCCGTCCGTCTGTTCGTCTATCCGATTATACGCAAACTAGTCCCTCAGATTTAAAGCTATCCGAATGAAACTTTGCAGATAGTCTTCTATATGCTCTCACTACTATATAAGTCGGGACGGGCGGGATCTGACGACTATATCATATAGCTGCTATTGGAACGATCGGTTAATTTTCAGGAAAAAAAATATTACCATATTATTATCCAATTTTCAAATTTTTCATATAATTTAAGACATAGCTATTTTATATTATTCTAGAATTTCGGTTTTAATTTGATCGAAATCGGACTACTATATCATATAGCTGCCATAGGAATGTTGGGGAAATATTACGTATACGTAAGGTTTAACCGAATTTTTATATGTATAAATGTTGTATACAATACCTGTTAGTTTTACTTTCCATTTGATAAAATTTTATTAATTCCTAATGATCGAGTTGTAAGCTGCAAGGGTATACAAACTTCGGCGTGCCGAAGTTGGCTTTCTTTCTTGTTTTTAATTTGTATTACAAATTTTCTCTTTTACAGTAACATCCATGTGCAATTGGACCAAGATCGTTTAATAAGACAACTTACTGGCCTTATTTTAAGTCCAATCACAAACTTATTTAAGGACCGTATAACTACATCGATTGCTGATGGTCTCAAAGAGCAAATGCAATCTGTTATGGACGATTTTAATAACGAGGATCCTCTACAGCTACGCAACTTTACAAAAAAATTATTATCAGGAATAACAGGAAATGCGACAAATGAACTGAAGTATCATTGACACAATTTCCTTTGTATTTATTATTTGTATTTCGGTCGGTACCTTGAAAGCCTACGATGATTTGATTTGCTTTTCCAGCTCATGGTATTAATTTTTTTCATCACAAGCTTAAAGCGTATTAAGGGAAGTACCCTTCACCCTTTAAAATATATATATATAGTGACATATTCACTCATTCAGTCACGTTTAAAGAAATAGAAATATGCAGCGTAGGCGTTCCCACGCTGAAGCAATTGCACATCTGGAGCTGGCGATGCCGCTCTTGAATAACATAAACAATTCCTAAAATCACTAAGTACCGCGCTTGAGTGGCACTTACACTTTCAAAACATTGTATACAAATTATTCTCACACCTGAAATCTATGTAACGAAGGCCAACTTAATAAATATTTTTAATCATAAATCAGTCTTAAGCAGGGATTCAAGCAATAAACAGCTAAAACTCAACCCATTTCTTTTATTCTCTCGCGTTGCCCTTTGTCCATCGACGGGGCATTTGTTAGGCTCAATTTATATGTTTATACATTTTGAAACTTTTACTGGCGCAGTCGGTAGGATACAAAAAGTATACAATTAAAACAAAGGACTCGATAGAATGCAGGAACGCGCTAATGCGCATTTTTAATCAGTAAGGTAAACCCAAATTATTAAAGGCAGATAGAGACGGAGCTTTCTCCAGCTTGACCCGAAAGCGATGGCTTGAAGCAGAAGGAATTGAGTTACACCTCAATACGGCGAAAACCGGTGTAGCAGACGTCGAAAGACTAAATAAAACAATAAATTAAAAAATACGCATAATCAATTCAACCGATGATGAAGAAGTCAAATTAAGCAAGATAGAAACAATCCTTTACACATAATTAAACATGACACCACTGGACAAACATCTGCCCAAATATTCTTATACGCTGGGCATCCAATTTTAAATACTCAAAATATTAAAGAAAGGAAATAGACAAAATAAATTAAGATCGACAGGAATTTAAAATTGACACTAGATACAGAAAAGGCCCAATTCAAATGGGAAAATTGGAAAACCCATTTAAAGAAAATAAAAATGTTGAAAGAATAGACGAAGACCATTACAAAATTACTAATCGAAATAGGGAAACCCAATACTACAAAACACAATTCAAGAAAAAAAAGATAACTAACGCCGTTAAAGTTCCACAGGAACCCTGTGCACATAATGTTGTTTTTACTATTCACCACAGGCCACACTCAACAAATTCAAATAACCAACCCAGATTCCGACCTTGGCTATTTACTGTTCTCAAGCAATTGTAACGAATTACAATACTTGGCCTAGAGGAAAGTGAGACACAAAAAGGGCGCACGCGCAAAGGTCCGGCTTGCTGCTTGTCGGCTAGTGGGGTGGTGGTCTTGCCCTTCTGTATCTGGCCTTTTGCCATTCTTAAGGATCGATTTGCGTGCTGCGACAAAATATGGGGGATGAAGGCAAACACTTGCAACATTTGGACGGACGGATAGAATTGAACTCGGGATTCTCAATGTTCCTCTCCTCAGATGTTTAAGAGGAGTCAAATGCCCACCCTACCTTGGCCATTCGTACCCAGTAAATAAATGTTGTTCGAACAGCCCCTTTTGCTGTCGCTGGGTTCCTACAGGGGAGTCATCCTAGGTGAAGGCAATAAAAAATCGGATTTAAAACAGTATAAAGGTATATTTAAAAGCTAGAAACATTTCCTACGGCTAATAACATAAAATAAAAATACATGCAAATATATATAAATATCATAAAAATTGTGAAATTATTCTATGGATGGAAAATTAAAGAGTTATAAACAAATGCCAATTATTTAGATTTACGTTAAACCTGCGATCGGCAGCAGCAGCAAGATAAACATTGACAGCAATGATTAAATCAAAAACAATTCTATTGAGCTTTCGCTCTGCGCTCTTTAGATTTGATGCAAAGAAATATGATAGACAAGAACAACAACAAAAATCCAGGCATATGTTCGCCTTGGCCTTGAACTTGAAATTTGGCTTTGAGCATATGCTAAAGCATAATCAATGCAGCGGGACAGTGGGGCAAATAACGAAAAATTCGGACAAGTGATTTTACTAATTTCTTCTCCTAAATTTGGTTATTTATTTCGGAATATATCCGACATGGTTACTCACTCACTCATACACTTTAATGGGAAAATCCAAAGACGAAAGGGCTCCGCGATGATGCCGCCAACCTGTGGAGTTAGAAAATATTTAAAGGAAAAAAAGTTTCACTGGGCCCACTGTACGCCATTTAATATTTCTATGCTTGCACTTTTTTTTTTCTTTGCTCTATTTTTCTGTCTTAGCTTTTCTTTACATAAAAAGAACCACAACTAAACGAGCACACAACGAGACATCTCTATGCTTTCTTCGCCGATGCACATAACCTTTAAGTATTTTCACAATAAAAATAAAAAAACTAACACTAAATTAACATAAATTAAGATTTTTCTTTCTGCATTCCTGACGATTATTCCAGCATCCAAACGAAATTCCGGGAGATCTGCCGGGTCAAATCAATCGGCCAGATTCCCGCTCACACCATATTTGGGCGGCCTGCTGAGCGCAAAAAAAAACCGAGCAACTAAGCTTGCGCCATTTAAGCGTTAATTTAGCGCCAAATAAAGCGCCAAGCCTGACGACACAACAAAAATTAGCTGGTGGCAGCCAAAGAATATTATTTTCCTTCGCTTACCCTGGAATTGGATTGAGCGCTGGTTAATTTAAAATGTATTCTCCTTTACTTTGGGCTGCAAGCCGACATTTTATTTTTCTTCACTTTGGGCTGCAAGCCGATGGGGTGAAATTCAGACATTCCTCTGGGACCGCAAAAATCAGAAAGAACTAAGGTGGCTGAGCGATCACCGTTGGACCCCCTTCGGGCCCGACTCGGCTTTCTCTGGACCGCTTATCCGGAGAAATGACAGAAGCCACTGTTGCCTCTTTTACCCCGAAACCTTTGCGACTCAAAGTGTCTATTGCGCCCTGACTTAGTTCAGCTATCTGATATGCAGATGGCGCTGACTAACATCTTCTACAATAGGTGGCGCTACCCGAATCTGCCACAAGCGCTACAAATGCCCCCCGCCAAAGATCAGTCTTGGGGGCGATACTCCCAAGGCTGATGAAACACAGCTTGGGGCAGCTAACTTATTGCCTCATGTCCTTCGCTTGATATCTCCCGACAAAATGACCCTGTGGATCCTCCAAGTCATAATAAGCGTTGCCAACCTTTTTCCGTACTCTCGCTTTCAAATACCTCGGACCCAATTTGGCGTTGTATCCTGCTTGGAAATTGCTTTGCCTAAAATTCTTGCGAAACACTTCCTGTCCAACGTTATATGATACTTCTCTTGAGCGAAGATTATAAAGCCCCTCATTTTTCTCGTTTTGCTTCTTCATAATCTCTTTGCCTTGCTGCGAACCAACTCCGAGGAATCCTCTTTGGAAAAAGTCGTCGTTCGATCCTCCAACAAACCCAAAGCTCTCAGCAGCTTATATGTCGATCCTACCCCCACAAAATGCTGGCCAAATACCATGTAGTAGGGGGTCGTCCCTAGACTGGAATGCACTGACGTTCGTAAGGCACAACAAATGCTGCTCAACTCCTCATCCCAGTTCTTCTGATCCGGCCTGACATATGAACGGATAGCAGCAATAACCGATCTATTTTCTCGTTCTGATGCATTCGCTTGAGGCGAGTATACGGCCGTGAGTGTATGGCTGACTTTGTATTCTCGGACAAATTTCTGGAAAGCGTCTGACTTAAATTGAGAACCATTATCTGAAATTATTGTTTCCGGTATCCCAAAAGTGTGGAACAAGTCCTGCTGCAGATACTTGATGGCAACATCCGCCGTCAACTTTTTAACTGCTTTTAAGAAAAAAAATTTTGAAAAATGGTCTGACACAATAAAGATACAGATGTTGCCACTTTAAGAGCGAGGGCACGGACCCAAAAAATCGACGTTAGCCGTTGAAAGAAACGTTCGGATTCTGGGGGCACACCTATAGGCGGCCTCTGTACCATATTCGGTGCTTTAGTAGATTTGCAGACATCACAAGCTAACACGTAGGACTTTACGTCGGTTATTAGGCCAGGCCAGTAATAATGCCAACGCACACGCTCCAGAGTTTTGTGAATCCCTCCGTGCGAAGCCATAGGGTGATCGTGAGCGTTCTTCAACACCTCCCTGATCAATCCTTTTGGAACCCATAGTTTGCAGATAAACTGGTCATGAAGGGAATCTTCCGTAGCATGTTCCATCTTTTTGTAGACTAAATCGTCAGATACCTTTATATCCGGCAATTTCTCGCTTTTTGCTTTTATCTTTTCTAAGAACTCTAAATATTCTGGGGATTTAAAATCGTCTGCAGCTATGTCCAGCATAAGTCCATGACTTGCGTCTAACGCAGCTAGACTCTCGTTCGTTCACCCGGGATAACGCGTCCGGAGCTACGTTTAATTTTCCATTGCGATGTTCTATCCTGAAATTAAATCCCCGCAGCTTCAGAGCCTATCGAGCTAGTCGAGAATGCAGGTCTGTTTGCGTCATCAACCACTTTAGGGAGGCATGATCCGTAATGACCGTAAATTCGTGGCCCTTTATATATGCCCTAAACCGATTGATGCAAACGATTTCCGCCAAGCATTCCTGCTCTGTCACAGAGTAATTGCGTTGGGCTTTGTTCAATTTCTTCGAGACGAAGGCAATTGGGAATTCATAGCCTTCAGCGGTTTTTTGAACCATAACCCCTCCGACTCCCGTCTTGCTGGCATCACACTGAACGAAAAATGACTTAGTAAAGTCTGGACTACGGAGAACAAGGGCGGAACATAGCATATTCTTTAGATTCTCAAACGCCTGCCTCCCTTCGGATGTCATTGCAAACTTTTGCCTCAGCTTTAGCAGATCTGTCAATGGTGCGGCTACTGTCGCGAAATTATGAATGAATTTTCTATACCAGCCAACCATGCCTAAAAATCTTTTGAGGCTCTTCAATGAATTCGGCAAAGGAAAATCAGCCATGGCGGATATCTTCTCGGGATCCGTTCTTATCACGCCTTCTCCCACGATATGCCCCAGATATTTTACCGATCGCATGCAGAACTTGCTTTTCTCAACATTGAGAGTCAGCCCTGCGGCTTTCACATGGCCGGCATTTCGGAGTTCTGCCGGAATAACTTTGTCCATTAGTCGAGTCATGGTTTGCGAAGCATTAGTGAGACCAAAAGGCATAACTTTGTATTGGTATAGAGGCTTTCCTGGGATAGTGAACGCCGTTTTATCTCTAGAACTGGGATCTAGGGGCACTTGCCAATAGGCATCCTTGAGGTCCAGACTAGAGATGATCATTGCCTTTGGCAGACGACCCAAAATGCCTTCAATCTGCGGGAGCGGATAAGCATCCTTTCTCGTGACCTCGTTCAACTTCCTGCTATCTAGGCAAAGGCGAACCTTGCCAGGCTTTTGAACTAGTACGACTGGTGATGAGCAGGCAAGGGAAAATGACGCTGTTTTACCGGCTTTGCATCTCCAACATCTATGATGTGGGACAATAATGAGGTTTTCCCCAACACTGACTCGGAAAACGAAAGAAATTTGCCCACGACTTTTTCTGCTGAGCAGAAAAATCGTGCGTTGCAGCTGCGATTTCTGAATTTTGCATTTCCGGTGGCAGCAAATCAAACTTGGCCCAAAAATCTATACCTAAATGTAATTCTTGATTAAGTGATGGGATTAGTTGAAACTCTAACTCTATTTCCTTATCTTTATACGTAACACTAGTCTTATTCTTTCCAACTACTTTTTGACTTCTTCCATCCGCCGTGCTGACTGAGGATGAAACTGGCTTGAACGCAATTCGGCTTTGTATTATTTGCCGAGCTAAATTCCCACCAATCACGTTCACTGCAGCCCCAGTATCTAGTAAACCCATTACCAATCGATCCAAGATCCTCACTTCCGCATAAGGACGATTATCTCTAGCTTTGTAACGAATAGAATCAATAGTTTTTAAAGCTGCCCAATAACTTCTCATTCGTTTCGCCTTCCTAGCGTCAGATTTCTACTAAATAATACTGTAATTAGCAGCATTTGAAATATTTATTTTCAAATCGATCGCCTTTGGCCAACCAGATACTGAACTATCCATGATTTTCGGGTCAAAAGAACTGGTTTTTGCCCCTGAGTCAGTATTATCTATTATTTCACCTCGGGATTCGTCGGGCGTTGGCGCTGGACACACGGCTGACAAAGCTGTGTGTTTCCCTGGAAGTTTTTTAAACATTTTTGGCACGAAAGATTATACGTGTTTGGCTTTCCACAGCCATAACAGAAGATCTTGCTCTTCCCTTCGCAGTCTTGATACCTATGTCCTTCCTTGTGGCAATTCCAACAAAGTAAGGCCAATGCATCAATTTCTGCGTTGCCTTCTAGCTCGGAAAATTCGGAAGCGTCATCTGGCAGTGGCTCTAGCAGGTCCGCTACCTGTTTTCGAAAAAGTGTGACCTTCTGATAAGAGGTATGATTGCGCCTGACATCTTCCAGAAAAGTCTCTCTTCGTCTACAGATTTCCCTAAGCTGACCGACAGAACTTATTTGGACATTTAACAACACATGGCGAATTTCCGGACGCAAATTCCTAAGAAGAATCTCTACGAAAGACTTTTCCGATAGAGGCACCTCTAATCCATCCATGAGCGACACTATGGCATCATAAAACGCATCAAAACTTTCTTTCTCTTTTTGTTTCCTGACACACATCGCCTTCCTGATGTCTACATCGGTTCGTGTGTCCCTGTATTGTCTCCGAAGAGCCTCACAGAGGAGATCCCATCGAAGAACAGGAGCTGTCTTGTAGAATAGCCAGTAAAAATCCCTGGCTTTTCCATCGAACACAAGGCTAGCATTTCCACACAACAACGAGAAATTTCCTTCCAAGGTCTGATGAGTTAGCTCATCGACTCGGTAAGTAAAATTGTCCACACTTATACCCTACTAGCGTACCCTGTGCACACTTCGTAGTGCATTAAGGAAATAAAATTGAAACAAAAGCAAAAAATTAAAAACCCTGATTTTATAAAGTGAAATGAAAAACAATTTTATTGAAGTGCTGTATGGTACACAACGTTCTTTGTTTTTGAATTTGTATTGCTAACGAATACATAGAGAACAGATGGTTTTCCAACACGTGAACATGCAACATAAAGTTGTCCATGTGAAAACACTGGATTCTCTAAATTCACACCACAAATTCCCAACGACTGGCCTTGTGCCTTGTTGATAGTAACAGCAAACGCGAGGCGCACTGGAAATTGCAAACGCTTAAACTCGAAGGGCATATCAGATGATTTCATTGGAATTAGTGGTATCAATACATCTTCACCTTTGAATTTGCCAGTTAAAATAGTTGCTTCGATCACATTTGCCATTAACTTTTTAACTGCGAGTCTGGTTCCATTACATAAACGCGGCTGATTGATATTACGCAACATAATTATAGTAACACCAACTTTCAATTGTAAATTATGAGGTGGTAATCCAGGAAATTCCAAAGAATTCAAAAATTCAGTTGGATATTGAACGACATCTTCTTCCTCGATAACCGTATCCAATGACTTGTACACAATCAATTCGCCAGGAATTTTTGATTGTATGACTAAGTTCAATTCACTGACGTCTTTGTTTTTCGCAGCTAAAATTGCTCTTTCACCTAACCAAGTATGGCATTTATAATGTTGTGCTATGTTTGGAAAAACACTTTCAATCAATTCATCCATGGATTGAGCAAAACGGCAAAAATCATTAGGCAACGTTATCAATCCATTTTCATCGACTCACATAGCACCATTTCCAATTTTTAACAATTGCTTGGAGAATGTATCAGCAGATGGATCATTCTGCAACTGAACACGAACATTGGTAGTTAATTTCAATGTTTTGACGTGTCTCCACAAATATGATGATTTCAAGCAAGCATTAATCTCATCAGCAGGTGTTGATTTCGGAATGACTGGCAATGTTTGTCGAAAATCACCAGCCAATAAAATCAATGCGCCACCAAACAACTCCGCATTACCTCGAAGATCTTTCAAAGTTCTATCCAATGCTCCGACTGATTTCTTGTGTGCCATCGTACATTCATCCCAAATAATAATGGAGCATTGCTGCAATACTTTAGCTGTGCCAGATCCCTTTGATATGTTGCACGTTGGAGTTTCATTTCCTTGATAATTCAATGGTAGTTTCAAAGCAGAATGAGCCGTTCGACCGCCATCCAATAACGTAGCAGCTATACCGGAAGAAGCCAATGCCAATGCAATTTTACTTTGAGAACGCATTGTTGCCAACAACAATGATATCAAAAACGTTTTTCCTGTTCCGCCTGGAGCATCCAAGAAATAAAATCCACCAACACCACTTGTAACAACTTGCATGATCTTGTAATAAGCGATTTTCTGTTCAGCATTCAATTTCGTTAGATTTGCTTGCACAAATGCATTCAATGCGTTTCGGTCGTACTGTTGTTCACGTTGCAATTCTAACTCGAGTAAATCGCGTATTGATCGATTAGGAGATGGCATTCCTAATTGTGCTAATGTCTTACTCGTATGTGTGTATGCGTGTATGCGTGTATACGGGCGAAGTAGTGTTCGCTTAAACGTTCATAACTTACGAACCAAAGCACATACAGGCATCGTATAAACATACAAACCACCGTATTGATACCACCTTTCAAACAAAAAAAAAATTTTTGGAATCGGTCAACGCACTGAGCCTAACACTGGCTACAAACACTTTTGGCGTTTAATTTTTATATATATAGATTGAGAATGTGACCAACTTTATCTGGTCGGTTAATTAAGTCTGAACTTGTGCTACCTGGCGTAAACCTAAGGTTTCGCGCGGAACCATCCGAACCACGGCTAGGTGGCTTGTCCTGGTGCAGCAAACTAACATTCTCTGTAGCTTCTCGGGGTGCAAAGTTTGCCTCTATGATCCGCGACATTTGCTGAGTTAATTGTGTGAGCAATTCATCTCGCATCCCCTGTACGTCTTGTGCCACTATACTGCCTATCTCTGCCTCAGAGCGGGTCTCAGCGGGCTTGCCACCGAGCGCGGGCGGATCCTTGGGTTTGCTGGTCGAGGGCATCTAAAAATTTAAGGGCCCCGCAAGTCGGACAATCTGTATTCTGCTTAGAATATGGAGTAATGTAGCTCTTGTGAAATATATCACCACATTTTAATTTATAAGTTCCAGATGTTGACAAGTCCTTATTGCAAAGTTTACATTTGGGAACGCTTTCACCCTCTTCTCTCTCTACCTCACTAATTTTTCCGTAGCGACAAAAATTGACCAAAACAAACAAGGAAAACTGCGCAAACAAAACGAAAACCGGAAAGATAAAAGCTAATTCCTAATCTCTATATCCTATAAATATATCTGAATCTAACAGCTTTCTATTTTTCTACTTTTCTCTTTATATTTACTTGTATAAATTAATATTTATAAATATTCCGTAAGTTGTCCCACGCCGCAGTCGGTGGGGAGAGGGAATGATGACGTCAGTGACGGGGGTCAGGGCGGTTGCCGCAGACTTCTTCTCCTGGGATCGGGAGGTATGGTGGGAGAACGTCTCTCCGTTACTGACTGCCCTTAAGGCTAGTCAACCAATAATAACAGCAGTGCCGGAGTTGATATAAGGCGCGATGCGCTCTTTATTAAGTATGAAATCAAACTGAACTTAAGGCTAACAAAATATGAAACTCATAGCGGCCACTCCAACGGGTAGTGTTTGCCGGCTATGCACGGGCTTCCGGCCAGACGCTGTGTCAGCAGTTTGGCCGGAGCGAGTTTTCGGACGATCGGTCGTAGCCGTCGCCCGGTTAACTTAGTTAACTACTCCCCCCTCGGAATTAAGGCCGCCCTCGGCCGTCTGTAGTTCAGCAATAATCTGCCTAATTTGGCCTGCGGATTTTCTTGCCTCAGTGAAACGCCTAAAAATGAGCCCGATGCAGATGAGTGCGCAGCATATTGCTCCTGCAATAGTTGCTACGAGACGTGTTCGATGGTTGTCAATCTCTTCTCTGAACTCCTTGATAAACTCCAAGTTTCGTTCACTCAGACGGTGAAGATACGGGAGGCTAAGGACATCTTGGGTGGCGGTGATGTTCAATAAGGGAAGACTTGCTGTCCCTGGAGCTCTCTTCTGGGTGTTATTGTGGTTGATGAAGAGTGTGTCATTTATAGTGGCCTGTTTGTCAAAGGTTATGAGGTGTGTGCCATGAGTCCAGATTTCTGTGCCGTTGTCCACTCGCACCTTGGCCGACCTATCGTTGATGATAATAATTCCTTCGTCTACGTAGGTTATCTGATGCAGGTCACTCTCTTGTACTCGGCAGTGTGCTACCCCACCAGCGTGCAGTTCTTTGGCGCACGAACTCTCTGAAGCTAGGCGGCAGAATGTGGCTCTCGGTGATTCGGAGCAGTTTTTGATAGCGTAAACTTCTCCGCTGCATTCGGCTATGACATTGTCTATGATCTGCAACATCGTTCCACCATGGGCAACTGGGAAAATAGTGATCTTCTTGCAGGCTAATTTAATTTTGGGGAATTTAATGATAAAGTGTAAAATGTTACGGGACTGTAAAATCTTTACAGACGAGACGGACAAAAGATCTCCTATAGGTGTGTCGGTGGGTTCCTCAAGCCAAACTGTTTTTAAGTCTTCGTGATCTAAAATATTCGGACTAACAATGTTAATCCTGGCTAGGGTTATTGCAAGCATTAAATTTTGTAATTCCGCCATCAACATGCGGTTTCTAGCAAGCAGTGTTTCATATAGGTGTCCAGTGTCTATTTGTGAGGTTTTGGCTGATCTCAAAATTGAATTGACGGTAGAGGTAAGTTGATTAATTTGATTTTGGGTTTTGGTGTTAATTTGGATCTGTCTATTGCTAGACTCGACTAACCTCATTTCGGAAAACCTGATTTTTTCAAAGTCGCTGGCATCTGGTGTCCCTGCTACAACTTTTAGCATAGATCCTAAGAAATCCAAGCTCCTAGCTACTCTGTGATGAACGCCCAACGTCTCTAACAAGTCCTGGAGGTGGGCGGTATCCACGCTCAGAAGCTTCTTCATATGGGATAGCGGAAACATGTCTATCATGTTGGTTGTCTCCTCTATTACACGCCCATATTCTGAGAGGTTTGCTGTGTGCGTGACGTAAGCAAACTCCTCCCATACTAGGATTTCGCCATCTACAACGGGGATGTACCTGGCCTGTGAATAATCGGTAATGTGGGCCGACGCCAAGGAGAGGAGAATGCAAAATGTTGGTCCGATCCTGTGAAATTAAACTTTAGCTATTTTTATGCTTATAGAGGGTTTTCCCACCACCAATAAAATGAACTTAAAACAAACTATGCCAGTGGCTATGAACCTATAGTAAAAAACAAAGTGCGCCAAGCGGCTTGAAGGTGTAATAACTAATGAATATAAAAAATAAAGTGCGCCGGATGGCTTGAAGGTGCGATAAAAAATATAATATAAAAAATGAATATAAAAAATGAATAATAAAAAAACCATAAAGGACATTGTTGGTTATATCATTTAAGATTGTCCTTGTGGACCACCCTCCCCTTAATGAGGACCGTGGTCCCCAGGTCCGCTTCTACGGCTCTCTCCTCGCACAAGGGTGTGAGTTTATTTCCCAGCCTTCTATTGGATTTAACCAATACCTTCTCGCCGACTTCGAATACTCTGTGTTGTCGGGAGGCGTTTTCCCTGGTCCTGAGCGTGTTTTGTGCCTTAATGATTCTGTTCCGGACTTCCGTCTGTGGGTCATCAGGGTGCTCCTGCACGATGTCAACTGGTCGTTTGTCAACGACAGAGTGAATTGACTTATTATATTTGGCGGTTGCCAACAAAATAATTTCCACAGTATCGGTTATGCCCTTGTCGATTTTTAGGCAACGAGCAAGCTCCAAAAGGGTGCTATGAAAGCGCTCCACTTGCCCGTTTGACACGCTATGGAGTGGCGGTGCATTGGCAATGCTAACGCCAAAGTGATTGTCAAGCATGGTCGAGATAGTATGCGAATTTAATGAAGGTTCATTATCGCAGTAAACTACTCTAGCCCTAGGGAAAAAATTCATAATCTGTAGTATGGCCGGTTTAAGGTCTTCGATTGTCCTAGAGTGGACATGTTGCACAATTGCGAACTTCGAAAATTTGTCAATGCAAGTGAGAAAATATTTTTTATCCGTAGAAAAAATGTCGATGTGCAGTAGTTCCCCCACATGAGAGGGGATCGGAGTCTCGCCTAGCTCATGTTTTTTTGGGTGCCTATCGTATTTGGCTTTCGCGCATGTTTTGCAGTTTGCTACGATTTCGGTAGCCAACTTGGTCATCTTCGGAAAGTAGTACTCGGAGAGTACCTGCTTAACGTTTTCTTGGGCCGACCTGTGGGCCCTATTGTGTTCTACGGTAAGAATTTCCCGTCTCTCAGGGACTGCAAAAATATCCGTAACACGGTTTTTGCAGTGCCAAAATTTGGTGGCTGGAAATCTCCGAACCAATTCGTCCTGTATTAGTGCCAGCGTATGCAGGTCACAATGAATGGCGTTTACGCCCTTCGGAACGATTACATCTGCGAGTTCATCAATCAATGACTCTTTGCAGGGGAAGTTAATCGCATGCCGCCTCTTGTTTCCAAAGAGGACGAAGCTGCGCTTTAACGGAAAGCGTGCCTCCTCCAGAGTTATCTGGTTCTGAAAGCAGTTTAGGGGCTTATCCGTCGTTTCGATAGTGTGCGTCAAGGAGAGCTCGCTGTGAATAGTGGCCACGCACGATTGAGCTTCTTGCTCCTCCATGACGTTAATTTGTTGCCGTGACAATGCATCGGCGACCAAGTTTTCTTTGCCTGGTTTGTAGAAAATACGCGCCCCTGATTCATCAATGCGCGCTTTCCACCTTTTAATCTTTGCATACGGATTGGATTCCGATACTGCAAAGGTCAGCGGCTGGTGGTCGGTAAAGATGTTGATGTCTTTAACCGCATACAGGTAATGCCGTAGCTTGGCCAAAGCCCAGACTATGGCTAAGAGTTCCCTCTCGTTGGTGGCGTAGTTAACTTCCCTGTCTTTCAATGTCCTTGAGATCATTGTTATTGGGCGTCCCTCTTGGGACAATACTGCGCCAATGCCATGGGCCGAGGCATCTGTCGTTAGATCAAATGCCTTTTTGTAGTCGGGGTACCTTAGCATCACGTCGTCGGATGCCAAGATGTTTCGTAGTTTCTGGAACGCTTGTTGCTGCGTCTCCGAGAACTGAACCGGAATGTTTCGTGACCTGTGTCTACTAACTGTTCCGTTTTCCCCTTTTAGGATGTCTGATATAGGCCTTGCTATTGCCGCGAAGTCCTTAATAAAACATCTGTAGTAGCTGGCTAGGCCTAGAAATGACCGTACCTCAAAAACACTTTTGGGTTCCGGAAATTCTTTTATAGCCTTAACCTTTTCTGGGTCTGTTGTAGCACCGTTACAAGTGACTATAAACCCAAGGAAGCTCACACTTTTCTTAAAAAAGCTGGACTTTTCTACCGATACCCTCATGTTCGCATCGTGCAGGCTCTTTAGAACCCAATCTACGTGCTTGATGTGAGAGTTTTCGTCTTCGGAGTAGATAATTACGTCGTCAACGTAAACATAGCAGAACTTGCCGATTTGTTCCCGTAGGATGTCATCGATTGTCCTCTGAAAAATGCTGCCTGCATTTTTGAGGCCAAACGGTAGTCTGCGAAATTCGTATTTTCCCCCATTCACAGAGAAAGAGGTTTTTTCCCTGTCGCGTTCTGCAAGAATGATTTGGTGATAGCCAGACTTGAGGTCCAGCGTGGAGAAATACTTCGCATTGCCTAGGTTGCTCAATATCATGTTAATATTTGGCATGGGATATTTATCGGGCACTGTTCTTTCGTTTAGCTTACGGAAGTCGATAACTAGTCTCATTTTCCGGTTGCCATGGTCATCGGTCCCTTTTTTATCCACAACCCATATCGGGTTGTTGTAAGGGGATACCGACTTCTGAATTATCCCGTTTTTAAGCAGATCTTCAATCTCTTTGTTGACGAAGTCCGCCGCCCCCATTGGGTACGGGTATAATTTTGCGTATATGGGCTCCTCACTAACTGTTCGGGTGGTAGCTACCACCGATGTGTTATAGGGCAAAGCCTCGTTAGGGTTTGCAAAAGCCTTCTTCCTAGTCTTCAGCATTTCTAGGAACGCGTTTCTGACTAAGGGTGGCGCATCTGAGCAGTCCACTTCGGTAAAATTGACGTTGGGGCATGGGTGGAATTCAATTTTCTCTTCTCCATTGCCCCATCTGAGGTGGCCGGAGGCCAGACAAAGCGATGCCCCTGCCTGTTTAAGTAGGTCGAGGCCAATGATCGCGTCAAAGGAAGACAAATCAGGTAAAATGAAGAACGTGGCCTTCAAATCAAAAAGTGACACGAAGCATTTTTTCGTGATCGTGGTAACACCATGGAGTGAATGGATGGTGAATGGGGAATCGACGGGGCGAACGCCTTTTAAGCCTTTGTGAGGCCGGATAAAATTTTTTGACGCACCCGTGTCGATGAGGAACTTCATCTCTTTCCCCGCTACTCTTCGTCTGATGACGGGCAGCAGGGATTTTCCCCTAAAAAATTAATCACTTCTAAATCATATTCAGAAATGGTGTCGTCGTCGACTTTGGCCGCCGCGCTGGAGGCTGTGGTTGCGTACGTGCTCTCGGCCTGATCTACGCTCTGAGCGATGTGATTAACCCTCTGTCTCTTGTGAGGGCGTGAACGACCGGAGTGGGCGGGCTTCCCGTTTTGGTAGGCCTGTGCCTGAGTGGGTTGTCTCAACCTGGACATAGACGGGTCAACCTCCATGGGTTCTGGTGTGCTTTCACGACGCCTGTCGTTATGCGGAGCCGAGTGTACCTGAGCCTTAACCTGTTTAGTAAAGTGTGGGTTTTTTCCCCACTTACTTGGGAGTGCGCTTGGTAGGGCGTTTGTTGGCGTTCTTGCGCCATTGGGTATTGCTTCCTATCCCTATCCTCCAGGCTTTTTGCAAACGATGTTGCGAAGGTGTACCTTTCGTGGTTTGATTCCACTTCCTGAGCTAATGCCAACGCAGTTGGCATGTCCTTCGGCTTCGCCGAGAAGAGGACATCGGAAAGACTGCGCTTGAGTCCCGAAATAAATATACGGAGCGCATCATCCCGGAATTTGTCGCATAAAGTTCTTGCCGCCGCCGTTTCATACGACATGGTGGCTTTATTGGTAAGCAAGGTGAGCTTTTTCTCGACCTCGTCGTAGTATTGTAATAGAGTCAGGCTTCCCTGTCTGAGGGTGCCCATCTCCTGCTCGATGACGTGAATCGCGCGTTTGTCACTATATGTGAAATCGAGGCGATCTATGATCGCATCGAAATTCAACACAGTGCCGAACGAAGATAGCACCGCATCGGCAGGGCCTCTTATTTTACTTCTGATTATAACGACCGCCTGGTAGTGGCGTGAGCTATTTACATAATTTCTAAATATGTAATATGCGGCTACCGCCGCCTGTCGCCAAGAGACATATGTCTCTTGTGCTCCCGTAAATTCGGGCAAGCATTTTACGGCGTCTAGAGGCTCGCTGCACTCGACGTTGCCCGTGATATCAATGGGTTGGTATACCTTGATTATAGGGGCTGCCGCTTGTGTGGGTGCGATTTGCACCGCTGCAACTTGGGTAGCCAACTGTTGTATAGTTTGGCGCATTTCTTCTTCTCTGCGCCTGGCTTCACCGGCCGCTTCTGCCAAGGCACGATTAACGGCGGTCTGAATCACAGCCTTAAGCTGATCTGGGTCCATGGTTCTAACTGGAGGGGGTTAGCGGGTGCCCGTATTGGGGTGAAAATACGCGGGGGCCCTTCACTGTCAGAATCTGAGTCGCTCGCGTACCGTTTATTTTCCCTATATTGTGTAAACGGGGAGCTCATATGTGCTTAAGTTAAACTGCACTGGTATGTACTGCCCGCTCAGCTATTTTGCCCATGAAGGCAGCTGGCAATGCAAGAAGTACGCGGGGACGGAGCCGCCGCCTTAACAACTATGTATGTGAGCTCAGTTGCCGCCTTTCCAAGTACCAACACTGGTAAGGTAAGGGGTGCGCGGGGACTGAGCCTCCGCCACGATAAACAAAGAAGCACCGGTAGGGTGAGGGATGCGCGGGGGCTGTAGCCGCCGCCTTTGCAACGATGTATAAATCTGTTCGAACCAAGCCGTCGTCTCGCGGAGCAGCGGCAAGGTAAGGGGTATGCGGGAGCTGAGCTTCCGCCACTATAAACAAAGAAGCGAAGAATAAATAATTGAAATACAAATGCATGCGCCGCCGTATCGTGGAGTGGGGACAATAAAAGATACAAAGTGGACTGCGAAGCTAATACCAAGAATTTCTACTCGAGCGATGTGATACACAAAACTGAATTAAATGTCAAATAAAAATTCAAATCTGGTATATTAAATTGTAAGAGCCTTGGCTCTGATATTTAGCCCCCGCAATATGTTAATTGCCTCACCAAAAATATTTACAGTGTAATGTCTGTTGGGTACACAATGCGAAAAAATTTAACTGCTCGGCGAAATAGCAATGCGCCGTAACACAAACTGTGAGCGAATTAAATTAAATTAATTTTTATACGCCGTATTTGCAACGGATTATGATGTTAATTAAATTTTTTTCGCAGTGAAAATATGTGATAATATTATAATATTTATTTATTAAACAATGGGGTTTCGGGTAAATCTCCTCCACCGGATAAAAAATTGGAATTAACACCAAACACCTATTAGTCGTCACATTCAATTGAGATTTTTTAAAAAACACTCTTCAGACTGGTTTATTAGTGTATTTAATATTTTAACACTGGCCTGGAATATGTATCGAAGACTTAAAAGGTTTGGCCGGCGGGCCCACTTACATGTTCTGTAATTATTTTGTTTAGTATGTATGATATCGACGGGTGCGTATTTCCCGCTAGTTGAGCGCCAATTAATTATTATAAATATTCCGTAAGTTGTCCCACGCCGCAGTCGGTGGGGAGAGGGAATGATGACGTCAGTGACGGGGGTCAGGGCGGTTGCCGCAGACTTCTTCTCCTGGGATCGGGAGGTATGGTGGGAGAACGTCTCTCCGTTACTGACTGCCCTTAAGGCTAGTCAACCAATAATAACAGCAGTGCCGGAGTTGATATAAGGCGCGATGCGCTCTTTATTAAGTATGAAATCAAACTGAACTTAAGGCTAACAAAATATGAAACTCATAGCGGCCACTCCAACGGGTAGTGTTTGCCGGCTATGCGCGGGCTTCCGGCCAGACGCTGTGTCAGCAGTTTGGCCGGAGCGAGTCTTCGGACGATCGGTCGTAGCCGTCGCCCGGTTAACTTAGTTAACTTATATAACCGCAAGTCAACGACCTCGAGAAGCAGAACAGCTGATTGGCTCTCTCACTTTCCCTTTCATTTAATCGGAGTTAACGGCAAATAAAAAGGTTAACGAAGAATACCAAAAAAACTTAAGTAAATAGAAAACCAAAAAAAGAATAAATAATTAAGTATATCAAAAATAAGTAAATACCTATATGAATCAAATTATATAATAAATAAATAAATATATCAAAGATAAATAAATAAATATGTGAATCAAGCGAAGATAATAAATAAAATAAATAAATTGATGTTTATTACCGAAATTCGAAAATTGTAAACAAATCCAAAAAATATAAAATTCATAAAATAATTTGCCTTCAACCATAGGTTCTCTCCCTGCGAAATCATAAACAGCAGCTATATGAGAAATTCCCAAGTAAGAAAGAGATAGAAAATATGCAATGGCTGTTTATGCAGAGCTACGTCATACGCTTTGACAACAACAAACACCTGTTGACTGCCAAACTCATAATCACCAACAACGATTGTATTGCAAGCGAAGCTTTCACAGCTGAAGCTTCTGCTGCACCCTACTTTCGCGATCGGGCCTATCGATTTCGCTGTAAAGCGTGGCCAGTGTTTTTCTTCCAAAAGAAAATCCACTGTATTCCTATGCACTTATCGAGCGCGATGCCGATCGCTAAAAGGATAATGGGTTCTCAGTGCAGCCTAATTATTCGTTGTCTGAAAAGAATGAACAATAACTCAGCCTACACTTTTGGTCCCTAAAATGGGCAAATAGGAAAGATTTTGCCTCTCTCTATTCTCCTATCAGCCGTGGCTAGTTGAACGTTTGCGTACAAACTGCTCAACTATAATCCTATGCACCTGACAAATGCTTAGAGTGAAACCAGTAGGAGGATGCCCGAAAAATGCTTTGGCAACCGTGGCTGAGACGTCAACACATCCATACACATATAAACATATGTGTTAGCCCACCGCTACATTGCCGGGACAAAACTAAAAAAGATATTTGTCTGTTTAAAATGTTGAAAGCTTCTGAAAACAGAAAAGGTTTTGCCAACACGTTTGGACGCCAGATAAATAAGAATGATTTAATCATAACTGTAACGAATTACAAGACTTGGTCTAGATGCAAGTGAGTCGCAAAAAGGGCGCACGCGCAAAGGACCGGCTTGCTGCTTTTCGGCTAGTGGGGTGGTGTTCTTGCCCTTCTGTATCTGGCCTTTTGCCATTCTTAAGGATCGATTTGCGTGCTGCGACAAAATATGGGGGATGAAGGCAAACACTTGCAACATTTGGACGGACGGATAGAATTGAACTCGGGATTCTCAATGTTCCTCTCCTCAGATGTTTAAGAGGAGTCAAATGCCCACCCTACCTTGGCCATTCGTACCCAGTAAATAAATGTTGTTCGAACAGCCCCTTTTGCTGTCGCTGGGTTCCTACAGGGGAGTCATCCTAGGTGAAGGCAATAAAAAATCGGATTTAAAACATTATAAAGGTATATTTAAAAGCTAGAAACATTTCCTACGGCTAATAACATAAAATAAAAATACATGCAAATATATATAAATATCATAAAAATTGTGAAATTATTCTATGGATGGAAAATTAAAGAGTTATAAACAAATGCCAATTATTTAGAATTACGTTAAACCTGCGATCGGCAGCAGCAGCAAGATAAACATTGGCAGCAATGATTAAATCAAAAACAATTCGATTGAGCTTTCGCTCTGCGCTCTTTAGATTTGATGCAAAGAAATATGAGAGACAAGAACAACAACAAAAATCCAGGCATATGTTCGCCTTGGCCTTGAACTTGAAATTTGGCTTTGAGCATATGCTACAGCATTATCAATGACAGTGATTTTACTAATTTCTGCTCCTAAATTTTGTTATTTATTTCGGAATATATCCGACATGGTTACTCACTCACTCATACACTTTAATGGGGAAATCCACCGACGAAAGGGCTCCGTGATGATGCCGCCAACCTGTGGAGTTAGAAAATATTCACAGAAAAAAAATGTCACTGGGCCCACTGTACGCCATTTAATATTTCTATGCTTGCACTTTTTTTTCTTTGCTCTATTTTTTCTGTCTTAGCTTTTCTTCACATAAAAAGAAACACAACTAAACGAGCACAAAACGAGACATCTCTATGCTTTCTTTGCCGATGCACATAACCTTTAAGTATTTTCACAAAAAAAATAAAAAAACTAACACTAAATTAGCATAAATTAAGATTTTTCTTTCTGCATTTCTGACGATTATTTTTGGTCGATCCAATGCTCAGGTTCCTCCTGATGAGTATTAACTCGATTGAAGGCACAATTGGCCTGTTCGCGAGCGCGGCGATCCGATCTTAGCGCTTCCGACTAAAGACTAGCAAAACGCTGAGCATAAAGGAATCGCGCTTAGTTACAGTGGAGCTTTTCTACTCATTTAACGCCGATATGAAGAGCGAATCTTGGGCCCAATGTTTGGGCGATGGCCCAAAAAAATTCAAATAAAATATGTTGCTTATCTGCAGCGTCCTATGTACTGCCAAGTGGGTGTTGCCAATCCTCCAGCATCCAAACGAAATTCCGGGAGATCTGCCGGGTCAAATCAATCGGCCAGATTCCCGCTCACGCTATATTTTGGCGGCCTGCTGGAGCGCAAAAAAAAACCGAGCAACTAAGCTTGCGCCAATTAAGCGTTAATTTAGCGCCAAATAAAGCTCCAAACTTGACGACACAAAAAAAAATTAGCTGGTGGCAGCCAAAGAATATTATTTTCCTTCGCTTTCCCTGGAATTGGATTGAGCGCTGGTTAATTTGAAATGTATTCTCCTTTACTTTGGGCTGCAAGCCGACATTTTATTTTTCTTCACTTTGGGCTGCAAGCCGATGGGGTGAAATTCAGACTTTCCTCTGGGACCGCAAAAATCAGAAAGAACTAAGGTGGCTGAGCGATCACCGTTGGACCCCCTTCGGGCCCGACTCGGCTTTCTCTGGACCGCTTATCCGGAGAAATGACAGAAGCCACTGTTCCCTCTTTTACCCCGAAACCTTTGCGACTCAAAGTGTCTATTGCGCCCTGACTTAGTTCAGCTATCTGATATGCAGATGGCGCTGACTAACATCTTCTACAATAGGTGGTGCTACCCGAATCTGCCACAACCGCTACACAATCCAATCCAGATACCGGTAGTTCATGAACATCACTGTCTAAGAATTAATTTAACGGAAATCAATATCATCACTAAATCTTTTGGTAACAAAGTCACAGACTCGCCCAGAATGAAATATTTGTACAATAAACTACTAAAAGAATTGAATGGTATAACTCTTCACCAGCAAAATAAGCAGAAACGTGGACTATTTGACATAATAGATTCATCATTTAAATTCCTTTTGGCACACTTGATGAAAATGATAGGGTAAAAATTTACAAAAAAAAACTTCACAAATTAAATAATGTCGTTAGGTTCGTGAATGAAGGACTGCAGACATTAACCAACTACCAAAATAACCGCAATAGTATTGACACACTTGTTAATGAACTCATGCAATTTATTGAGTACATTGAAGACATAGAAATGGGAATGCAACTTTCACGTCTTGGACTTTTTAACCCAAAGTTACTAAATTGCGACAAACTAAAAAGCATTAACAGTCAAAACATATTTTTAATCAAAACATCAACTTGGATTGGCTACAAAAATAACGAATTACTACTTATTTCACATATCCCTACTAGCCAAAAAGTCATTAATACCATTAAAATAATTCCTTATCCCGACCATAATGGGTATCAGCTAGACTATTTAATTGTAAACTGCAAGGGTATACAAACTTCGGCGTGCCGAAGTTAGCTTTCTTTCTTGTTTTTGTATGTATATTGTATATTTGGGATCGTAGTTCGTTTGTTTTTGTATTTATTAAAATAATTGAACTATTTATTATTTAGGAGTATTATTTATTTACTTCTATATTTTTTTAATTTGAAGTTATATTGTTGATTGGAATCGGCGGGATTTTAACACCCTGTTTCTTTGTTCCGAAATGTTTACTGGGTTACGCTGCCTGTATAGCAAAGCTCGTATATGTATGTATGTGCGTAAAGGCAGCGGCCCAAGAAACAGCGAAAAAAGCACGGCCGCTGCAGCAGCTATGTATGTAATAAACGGTGTCTAAATGTGTGGGTTTAGTTTTATTTATTTTAAACTATTTATTATTTTATAGCCCTTTAATTGTTGGTGGTTGGTGGAATTAAAAACCTCGCTCTTGTTTCAAACGGCAAAAAACATGCTGGGATATGCCGTCAGTAATGCAGTGCACATATAAAAGCAGCGGCCAAGAAAAAACAACAATTACAAAAAAACAACCACGTCGCTGCAGCGGCTAAGTCGGAAGTCGGAAAACAACACTGTCACACCCGTATGTGGATTATAATTGGGCTTTGAATGTTTAAATGTTATTTATTTGTCTCACTATAAACTTTTTGTTGGAGGGAAATATCGCGACAGCGGCGGACTGTCCGGCGAATAGGGAAACTTCCGAAACAATTGCACACCGGTTGGCCGATATTAGTTTTGCCCTTATTTTTCATCACACAATTTCACTTTTTAATTTAAATTCGGCGGAGTTGCACATATTTATGTATGTAGGTATATATGCCGCGACCGTTTGCAAGTGGATGTACGCACAAAACGGGGAGTGAAATATGGCGATACACAAAGCGGAGGCGAATTGAAAATTTTCGAAGATAGGATAGAAGAAATATGAATTTCTCAACTGCCGTTGTGTCTGGAAAATTCGGACATAGAGTTGACATGGAAAATAATAATTATGCAGCAGTGTATACGAAATTGAATGTTCGGACCACTGTTGAAGACCGGCAGCGAGAGGGAGACGGCTGGTACTTATCTTTAGCGAAAAAAAAATAACCGGAACTGTTGGAGGAAGGGCGGAAGGATATCCGTATCCGGGTCGAAGGACCAATGTTTGTAATGGGGCGATCCTGTCCGAAAAAGATCCTTGCTTGTGGTGGAGTAGAAAAGAAATCCCACGGCGCAAGCGAAGGCGAAATGGTAGAAATAAAATGCGGGGACGTCGTGGGCTTCGTCAGCTCTATTCGGCTGCATAGATGTAACTAAACTAAACTTAAGCATAAGAACGCGCTCCCGCCCGCTTTACTCCGCTAATGCGAGAGCGGGAGATCGTAGAGTTCGGCCCGACAGACGGACAGCGGTCGAGCTTTCGGAAGCTTGGTGGGCAGAGGGCGACACTGATGGCCTTCTAACCTGAACAATAGTATTAAATTATTACCGGAACTGAATTTTATTGGGACATATATGGGGTATTTTAGGTTATTTGGTCTTAGTATGAAGCAATTATTTTCTGGTTTAGAGTCTAGTTTGAAATTAGTTTGCAATTTATGAAGTCAACTCCTATTATTCCATTACATGGTATTGCAAAATCTTTGGGGACTAAATGGAAATTATGTGGAATAATATATCTAACTGTCTGTAGCTCAATTTTGGCTAAGCCATTGGTAGTGAAAATGCCATGTCCAATACCTTAAATATTTATTGTTTTTTTTTTTCGATGTTATCAAAGGATCTGAGTTTTCTTTAATAAGTGATATATCTGCTCCTGTGTCGAGCAGAAATGTTAGAGTACTGTTTGTTAAAGTTTTTTTAAAGGTTGCAAACATATTCAGACTAAGGTTTACTGTGTGTACTTTTTTTTTTTAAATTTTGAGTAACTAAAGGTGTCTGGCAGTTTTCCGAACTGCTTTGTGTGACACGGACGTTAGAGAGGTTTTTTGTTACCGTGGCCGCGACTTGGGTTCCTGCTGCCCTTGTTATTTCCTCTGTACTGGCTTCTACCTCTATTGTTGTTATAGTATCGGCGATTGCCGTTGTTGTAGTAATTGGCCCTTCCTCGATAGCTTCCACGGCTACCTCTATTATTGTTTTGTTGCCCACTGAAGTACAGGACATTATTGGCGTGTCAACTATTAAGAAATTTGGATATGGCATCATTTAATGTGTTGAAGTTGCCAGCTTGTATGATAAGTTTTATCTTATCAATCGTGCAATTTTTAGTCATTGCTTTGACTGCATGCTGAGTGGAATAACTTCTGGCTAAATCTACTGTTAAACCGTCTGTAATATATGCACTTTCCAAAGCTTTTGTCATCTGCTCAATCTCTGATGTATATTGGTTGGCAGTTATATTGCGTTGCTGTTTTGTGACAATACTTTTACAGTTTCGCCTTTGACATTGTTTCTTAATTTGGAAATGGCTTCAATTACTGTTGTTTTATTAATTGTTTAATTTCTGGCTACACCTTTTAGCTTGTTTTATTATAGAAACAGCTAGATGCTGTAATTGTTAAACTTGTTAAGTTCTCTCCTTACCATCAAAAACTGGTATAATCTTCGATGCAGTGTTTATAAAATCGAAACTTGTTTGAGCCATCTTATTTTCTATTATACTTGAACTACTGTCTGAATCAGTTGTATTATCTAAGTCAGACATTAAAAAAGATGGTACAGTAAGATTGTCTAAATCTTCATATTCTATTTCTGACTTTGCCTCTGTGTTAGTTTGTTCATTTATTTCTGGTTCTTCACCAGCTTGAAGTACTAAAGAGGTATTAAGTATATTTGGTATCGATACATATACATATATACTTTTTTATTTTTAATTTTTTTTCATATTTTTCATCTCATTTCATTTCATTTTCTTATATATATAATTGTATCTTTTTTTATTTATATATTGCGCGACGTGCGTGTCTTTATTGGTAGAAGTAGGAATTATAACTAACATACATGAAGACACATCTCAGAGCTGATTGGAAGCTCTATGGACCGAAAGTTCAAAGGAAGAGAGAGAGAGAGAGAGAGCGAGGGTGTACGGGATCACACTGCCTCTGGAAAATTATCGCCCCTTTGGCGTAAACATTCTCCCCCCTTGCGAGGATACGCAGCAATAATATCAGGAAGACATTGCTCGGTAAAGCGTTGGATACGCTGAGCGCTCGTCGATATGTAGAAGCGTGTGGTGATCCTGACCACACGACTGGCATCGGTCGTCACTGCGACAAGATCCTGTGGAATGGTGGTGGGCCAAGCAGTTGACGCAGTACTTTTCCTTGATGACAGCCTGGAGCCGTTTCTCAGAGCTAAGCCGAAGAAAACGGTGGCACTTCCGAAGAGGATGGTTCCCTTGGCAGACTCGGCATGGGTAGGACAAAATACCTCGGGAACGTCTGCATTTGTACTCGTCGTATGGAACCCAGTAATTGCTTGAATCGGGAAAAGTAGTAACTCGTGTGGAGAACGAGGAAATCCTTTGGATATGTGCGGGTATTTGAATTGCAGTATCACGCTCGGAACACTGGAGGAGAAGTTGCTTGGATGCAACAAAGTGTGATGCCGACCGTGACACGTGAAACATTTGTGGACATTTGTGCATTTATGGAGTTGATGCCCGTTTGCAAAGCAATTGAAGCACAACTGCTTTGTTTTGACGTAAGAGGTACGATCCTCTTTCGTCATCTGGAGGAAGCGTGGACATATACGCACTGGATGGTTCTCTTTTGAACATAAATCGCATCTTTTGGATATTGGAACGATTCTAGTACTGAAGGATTTCAGTTCTCGTAGTGACACATTGGAGGGTGTCGGTTTGGAAGGATGGAGGCGCACCGGAGAAGGTTGGATAGAATCTATAGTTTCTAGAGTTCTATGGCGCTCAGTCAGAAAAGAATCAAGTTCTAACCACGTAGGAATATCGGTTTTATTCGGTAAGGATTGCTCCCATAATGAGAGCGTTAGCTTTGGAAGCTTCGTGGAACACAAATAAACCAGAAGACAATCCCAATTATCCGTAGGAACACCGGAAATATGTAGGGACGTGAGGCAACTTTGAATTGTATTTTGCAGCTCCTTCCTTCGTAAATGAAATAGGCATACTCATATTTTGCCTTAAGAGTAGGCGAGGTGTGCGCCGCGCCCTCTAAGCCAACTGAAACTTGCTCTGAACACGCCTCGTATTCTTTCTCGACCTTGTCCCATAGCGCTCGGACTTGGTCGAGATGAATTTGGCAGGTATACTTGGATGGACTGGGTGCTGCGGGATTGCAGAATCTGGACTCGAAATTACTCAGACGGTCACAGGTCATCGTAAATTTATTCAGAATTGATGGAGTCATATTGGAGAAATTTTTTTTTATTGCGGAAATGTGGGACTTAACTGAATAATATTAACTCAGTCGAAAACATATACGGTCCCACTAATGCGGATTTGGAAACGCCCTTTTCAAAAGGTCGAAGCTGAATTTGGAACTTAGGAAATATATATCAATATTTAATTGTAGAATATTTGATATGTGTATGGAAAGTTCGAATTTATATCAATAATATTCACTACGCAGGAAAACAGATACGGGCACACTAATGACACTATGGAAGCGTACTGAAATTTCTAATTGAATTAGTTAGTTGGAATTTTATTAAGCAAAAATAATTTAAAAATTATTTTGTGTCGTTGGACTTATTCAGTTGATCGTTGCTGTATTTGCGGCTGTACTGTTTTCGTGGATAAGAAGTGCGTGTGAATATGTTTGTGCATCAACCGTATGCAAACGTAGAATAGCGGAGACAACGATAGACGGAAAAAATTGCCAAAAATCGGAGCGTCGACTTGCCGACGATTATGTATGTAATTGCAATGTGTATATGTTTAGTTGAATGTAGTTCAGCTCAGAATACAGCAAGGAGGAATGCATAAATAAAAAACAAATTAAGTCGGCGTTTCTGTGCCGTGGTTTTTGGATATATTTATTTGTAGTAACTGTGGACTGTAATTGTAGAATATTTAAATTTTATGTTCTGGAATTATTTAATATATAATATAATTTATAAGAACAATTTGAATTTATTTTTGCTGTGTAAATAATTTAAATACCTTGCCGGTATACTTGGAATTTAATATATTTAATTAATTTTGTGTAAATTGCTGGTTGCAATTATAGATTAGTGGAGTGGACTGTATTGGAAATATGTAGGAGCATATATGTATGTATGTAGATTGAAATAAATGCAAGCGTAACACAGTGAACGAAGAGAAATTCTGAATTGGAAGTTTCACTATGGCTTTTGGCATTAATTTAAACACACGGATAAATATGCGGAAATTAATTTTGTTTGGAATAGGAAGCTGCCGAAGTGTCGGATCAATCGGACTTTGATTTTAAACAATAATCATACAGAGAAGTTAGGCGAACTGAGTTTCGCTAAACTAAACTGTATGACCGGCAGCAAATGTAAATATTACTTATCTTGTGCGGTGTTAAAGCCACCGAAGCTGCTGGGGATGGAATTATCCGGCTCTGATGGACCATGAAATGGAAGGGGGTGGCTTCAACCTAAAGCACTCGATAAATAAAACGCGGAAAGAAACTATTTTCGGGGTATTTCGCGACGTGCGGTCTTTATTGGTAGAAGTATGAATTAGAACTAACATACATGAAGACTTAAACTAGCATCTCAGAGCGGATTGGAAGCTCTATGGACCGAAAGTCCAAAGGAAGAGGAAGAGAGAGCGAGGGTGTACGGGATCACACTGCCTCTGGAAAATAAATATGGCTTTTAGTCCATAGAGCTTCCAATCCGCTCTCCGAAGCTTGTTTTAAGTTTCTTGTACTAGTTCTAATTCCTTAATCTGCAAATAAACACCGACGCACATCGCGCAAAACCCCAAAATAGTTTTTACGTGTTTTATTTATTGAGCGTTCTAAGTTAAAGCCACCACACTCCAGCACCCTATAATTTATATAAACTGTGACGAAGTCACAATCCTGTACATATATATATAGTGTAAATATTAGGATTAGTATAATTAATAAGCTAGGAATAAGTTAGGAGATAGGCACACACTCGACACACACACCCACACACAAACACACACCCAGACAGACAGACACTCGCAACTCACCGTGGCTAGACGTGTTTTTCCGCGCTCTATAAGTGTATCCACCGCGAGACAGTACAAGTGTGCGAAAGACCCTGTAAAGTGCAAATACCTTAGTGCGAAACTCCCTGGGGCAGATACGTACCAGGATCGGCTCCGGCTGGCTATCCGGGCGCCAAGAATCGTGGCATCGAATCCGCAGGTAAAGGGGGGGTCCTCTCTCGCGATCAGCGAGCGCCTCCCTCTCCAGAGAGCATTTCCCACGCCCATAGTTTCCACAAGCCACATTTTTTCCGCGCGATTTTCTTCTTACTCCTTACAACACAACAATAACATCTGATCGTAGTGCTGTGCAACGATCGAGCAGCGAGCTTCTGAAGCCGCGCAGTGTTGGAGAACACGCGTAGCCAAGTTCCCCACCCAAGGCCGACTCAATGCTCAAATTTGAAAGCCGAAGGCTACTACTTAATTCCTACTACTTAATAGCAAAGAAATTAAGTAAAGCCGGCACCGGCTGAACAGCCAATTTGCTCGGCTCTAGTACCGGCATTTCCTGCAGCTGGCTCCATTGGGGCAAGAGCAGAAGGCCAAGGATCTGGCCATTTTCCAACCCCTCCGCGGAGGCGGCGCCAGTTAAAACGGGGCTCTGGAGACCGAGAAGGAGCGGTATAACTCCCATCAGACATCCGCTGGGGGAAATCGCCGTGCACCGAGGGACCCCAACTATGAGTAGGTGCGATGAGTGAGGGAATAATGCCTGCAGGCCGGGATGATGAGATCCAGGCGCTAGCAGTAGCTCGAGCTGAGGAGGAACTGCTCAGAAACTTCCAGCGCAACAAGCAGAAGGTGCAACGGTCGCCTCCTCCGAGTCTGAACGAGACGCTTCCGATGTCTGCACCCCCAAAGGTGCACGTACATGCCCTCGTGTTATGCGGCGCTGAGCAGAAATCTACGACTCCAAAAAGAAGTTGGGATGCTGTAAGCCCTGACAGGAACCAGCCAGGAGACAGCAAAAAGCAGAAGATCGAGGCAAGCGCATTAGACCTGGTTGATAAGCTAGGGAAGATGCTCGACGAGATGATCGCCAAGTTCACCGACACCAAGACGAACAATAAAAAGGTGGTCCGTCACGTCACACAAGGGACGATTGACTCAATGCTGTCCATGAAGAAGCTGCAGGTCGACATCACTGCCCCGCTGGCCGATGGCCACACCAAGGTGTCCACCTTGTGCACGAGCCAGCAGACCACCCCTACGCTGGCAGGTACGGTCTCCAATACGGGAAATGAGACTTGGCAACAAGCTAGGGCCAAACCCAAGCCCCAACCCAGAACGGAGCAACGGAAAGGAAACCGCACACCCCACGCAGCAATGCCCAGGAAGCAGCGCGTCGATGCTATCCTAATTAAATGCAGCAATGGCTCATACGCGGACATGCTGAAGTTAATAAAAACTGAGCCCTCTCTCCAAGGACTCAAGGAGAACGTGCAAGGCCTACGGAAGACCGCTAATGGCGGGCTGCTCCTAAGGCTGCAGAAGCCTCAAGACCCCTCCACGCAGCAGCTGCAGGCAGCTCTTAAATCAGCCATCTCCGGCAAGGCAGAGGTGGCTGTAATGCAGGAAACGGTTCAGGTGGAGATTCGCGATCTGGACGAGATGACCAGCGGCGAAGAAGTCACCTTGGCACTATTCGCAGGAGAGGATTGAGACATCCCAGGCGATGCCGCACCCAGATTGCGTAAGGCATACGGCGGGACGCAAACAGCAACAGTCAGCCTCAGACCTGACCATGCGCGGAGACTCCTTGAGAAGGGCAAAATCCGGATCGGATGGGTCGTCTGCCGAATCAAGCAGAAGACGGAGCTTAGGAGGTGCTTCAAATGCATGGGCTTTGGTCACACGTCGACTAGATGCAGAGCCTCTGACGCAATAGCCAAGGCCACGCAGGATTCCTGCTTCAGATGCGGGGGCTGCGGCCACAAGCACTACACGTGCCAAGCCAAGCCCAAGTGCATCCTATGCACCCGAGGAGGCAAGCCCGCGGGGGAAGCAGCGCACGCGACCCTGAGCAGGACCTGCCCGGACTACATGAAGGCCACCAAACACATGCAGTATGGTTAAGCTCCTCCAGCTTAACCTAAACCACTGCAGAGCTGCACAAGAGTTGGTGGCACAGACGGTCTTCGAGGAGAACATTGACATTGCTGAATTGAGCGAGCCGTACAAGCCAAAGGCAGAGGGAGTATGGCAGCAGAGCGCGGATGGCGGCGCAGCCATCTGGAGCTGCGGGCAGACCCCCTGTCACCTATCGCAGAGGGCATCGAGACCTGGATACGCCAGGGCCAAGGTTAAGGCAGCCACCATATATAGTTGCTACCTAGCCCCGAGCCTGCATATAGACGTCTATAGGGACATAGTGCAGGAAATCGCCCGAGACGCCCGCGGACGATCCCCTGTATTAATAGCGGGGGACTTCAACGCCTGGTCCTCTGCTTGGGGAAGCTCTAGGACTACCCAGCGGGGAACCATACTCCTGGACGCACTGGCCACCCTTGATGTCTGTCTCCTCAACGATGGCAACAAATGCACCTACAGCAAGGCAGGCAGGCAGTCTGTCATTGACCTGACCTTCGCCAGCCCGGAGCTCTCCCGGAACAGCCACTGGGAAGTCACGGACTTGCTCACATACAGCGACCATGCAGCAATAATCCTCCAGACGACTCACAGTCACCAGAGCTCTTCCAACCGACAGCCAGCGTATAGGTTAAACACCCTTAACGCCGAAGTACTGCTAGCCAGTATGGACACCAGCACTATCACTGGTGATGCTAACACCTGCGCAGCTGGCCTAGCTGCCAGAATCAAGGGAGCTTGCGATGCCTCTATGGTGACCTCTTTCAGAGGAAATGGCAGGCGGCCAGTCCCCTGGTGGAACCAGGAGATAGCAGCAGCTAGGAGTGAATGCCTCTCTGCAAGGCGAAGATGCCAAAGAAGCCGAGGACGTCCAACGCAAGAGCTGCTCAAGGCTCGCTATAGGGAGAAGAAAAAGGCGCTCAAGGCTGCTATAAAAACAAGCAAGCGCAGATGCTTCCAGGAGCTGTGTGACGCAGCAGATCGGGAACCATTTGGCTCGGCCTACAAGCTGGTCATGGGCAAACTCCACAGGCCGCCGACCCCAACCTCTCAGGAACAACTCGGTGCAATTGTCTCCACGCTGTTCCCTGCGCAACCGCCCCTAACGCTCCCCAGCATAGCTGCGAGCGAAGGGATCCCCATCAGCGAGGAGGAAGTCCTCTGCGCGCTGTCTAGCTGTAGAGCTTCCAAGGCCCCGGGACCTGATGGCATCCCTAATGCTGCACTGCTTGCCTTAATGGAGGCCTACCCGAGCATATTTGCACAGGCTTACAACAGGTGCATTGCTGAACGGACCTTCCCACGAGTCTGGAAGCAACAAAGGCTCGTGCTTATCCCGAAGCCGGGCAAGACCAACGATGACCCGTCCTCATATCGCCCCCTTTGTATGCTCAACTCAGTGGGGAAGATATTCGAGCGCATTATCTGCAACAAGCTGGAGGAAGAAGTCGAAGAGCGCGGAGCCTTATCGAACCAGCAGCACGGCTTCCGGAAGAAGCGGAATCGACGCAATTCGTGAGGTAACGCAGATGGCAGCAAGCGCGATTGAAGGCGAAAGATGGCAGGGAGGCACCAAGCAATACTGCCTGGTTTGCACCCTGGATGTCAAGAACGCGTTTAATTCTGCAAATTGGAGCCTTGTCTTGCACGCACTTCAGCGCGGCGGCATATCGGGATACCTCACCCTCTTGATAGCGGATTACTTCAAGGATCGCGTCCTATTGTACACAACCGAAGACGGCAACCAGGTCCACCACGTGACAGGAGGAGTGCCCCAGGGCTCTGTCCTTGGACCATTACTGTGGAATGTCATGTATGACGGCATCCTGCGGCTACCGCTACCTGATGGCTGCACCGTAGTGGGGTTCGCGGACGACATAGCGCTGGTCACGGTGGAGAAGCATCTGGCCGATGTCTCGGCCAAATGCAGCCTCGCAATTGACCTGATGATGTCATGGCTGGCAGACAATGGGCTCTCGCTCGCCGAACATAAAACGGAAGCAGTGCTCATAAGCAGCAGAAAAGCGGTAGAGAAAGTAAGCTTCCGGGTCGGCTCGACAACCATCGACTCCAGTCCGGCGATCAAGTATCTCGGAGTCATGATCGACAACAGACTGAGCTGCAAGAGACACCTGGAGTACGCCGCGGCCAAGGCAGCCAAGGCTACCGCAGCCATCGCGAGGATGATGGCCAACACGTGAGGTCCGAAGCAGCTCAGCAGAAGGCTGATAGCGTCTGTGGTGACATCGTCCATCCTCTATGCCGCGCCGATATGGGCTGATGCCATGAAGACCGTCAGCTACAGCCGGCAGTGCAAATCCGTCTACAGACGATGCGCACTGCGCATCTCCAGCTGTTTCTGTACGGTGTCGGAAGAAGCTGCATTGGTGGTAGCGGGAACCATCCCAATAGACCTGCTGGCAGAGGAGCGCAGGACAGGGAACTCGGGCAGCAGAATCCAGCGAAGCAGCACCATTGCTCTGTGGCAAGAGCGATGGGCCAACGCGAGCATAGGGCGATGGACCCACAAGCTCATCCCTGAGTTGATTCCCTGGCTGCAGAGACGACACGGGCAGTTGGACTATCACACCACGCAGATCATAACCGGACACGGATGTTTCAAGGCGTACCTGCATAGGTTCAGGCACGAGGACGATCCACACTGCGACTACTGCGGCAGCGAAGCTATTGAGGACGCGGAACATGCCTTCTTCGCGTGCCCCCTGTTTTCGGCAGAACGAGCTGCGCTTGAAGAGGCCTTAAACGACCGCCCTACACCCGACAACCTAGTCGGCTATATGCTGGAGGCCCCCCCCAAGTGGGAGGCGGTTGCCGCAATGGCGGCATCCGTAATGAGAGAACTGAAACACAGGAAGCAGATCCGACGCACGGCAGGAGACAGATGAGCGGCAACTGACCGCCACCCGCCCCGCGAAGTATAGCTTTGCGGGAGCGGACTCTTCACCTTTCCTTCTACCCTTTCTTCTCCTTTACTTTTTTGTAATTTTGTTTATACGCTGTTTATACTTCGTTTTTAATAAACAAAAAAAAAAAAAAAAAAAAAAAAACACACCCACACACACGCACGACACACCCTTTGTACATATTTAGGGCAAGAAGCCGAGATTTACTTTGCCCACGGAGGGCCTATTACACAGTCAAGACAAAACAAAGAGTAGGTTTTATGGGAAGCGATTGTAGGGACCTGACCTACCGCAATACCAAAAAGCTGGCACGCGCCAACAATAGCCGCACTTCCAGAGGCCAAAAACGGACGGAGAGACGGCCGACGCGTTTCCCCTTCACCCTCAACGAAGACCAAGCCAGCGGCAGAGGACAGAGACGCACAACCAAGCCGGCGACAGCGACAAAGGAGAGAAGCGCGCAGCGGCACATCCCCTCCCGGCCGCCAATGAGCGCGATCGACGCCGGCAGAGGCCGTCATAGAAAAGGCGCTGCCGCGAGCGCAGCAGAGCCTGCGCCAAGACAAGCTTACACTGCAGGCAGAAAGGGACGGCTGCAGGAACGAGGATCGACGCAGAGGATCGAAAGCTGCGCTGCCTGCCAATTCCACGCAGAATTAGGCCACGAGGGCTCTGCCCGAACTTTATTAAAGACACTTCTCCGACGACTGCGAAAACGACAAGTTTAACTCCGCGAAAACTAACAAGTCCTTAAAGGACAAGTGAAAGTGTGCAAAACCTAAAGACTCCTGACAGGATCACCAAGGCGCCAAGCAACACGGGTGAGCCGGCCGCGGGCCAAATGTTAGGGCAAGGACTTAGGTGTAGCCCAGGGCCAGAGTAGGGAAAATTTCTACAATCACGAAGCCATGTAACCATAGAATAAAGATTTAAAACCAAAACCCAAAACTTCCTACTCCTTCGCACCCGCCTAGAACTCCGCATGTACAATCATCCCTCCCTCGCGAAGCACGCGTCAGAAGCTTCCCCTCCCGCTTACTCACTCGCCGAGCTAGTGGCTGGGCCCTCGCCGCATCAACTCCGCGTTGCCGCTGGGGCAAACGCCGGGCCTGAGTATCGGCGGGACGGGAGCGGGCGTGGGCACGTGACTGCTGGGCTCTCCGAGCCGCGTGTCCGCCGCCAGTACCGCGCGTTCCAGCGCTTCCCCTCTCTCCCCTTTCTCGATCGGCAATTTTCCCTCTACCTCCACTGGGCCACGCAGGGCGGTGGGGAGATTTTGCCGATCGAAAGGAGTCGCCACTGCTGGGCTGCCGAGCAGGCGCGGGGAACGGGAAGCGGCTGGCCGTCAAAAGAGTAGCCGTATTCAAAGATTACTCTTTCCCGGGGTCAGAATTCGTCCATCTCGCACGAGCCCCCTTCCACTGCCGTTTCGCACTCTAGAAAAATTAAATAAAAATACTCGGCGTCCATGTCCTGGTCGTCTCTAAAATTACAAATATATCTGGAGAGGAATCCTGGGCCGCTGAGGTTTACCCCGGCCTAAGACAAATCCTTACAAAACTAACTTAACATTAACATTCAGCCTATATTTCTTAACGCCATTCCTATTGGATTTGGGATTTATTTTAAACCGAACATAAAGCTACAGTGATCACATAAACACATCTGTTGGTTAGCAAAGGTCACCATATTTTTTTAAATACTTTTTAACCACAAATATTCATTAGTTGCTCGCCAAATCAAGCCTGGTCCCATCTTTTTTTTACGGAACTGAATTATTTGCTCATTGTGACTTAAACATCTAGCACAAACTAAAAATGGCCTACAAAAGTATTGCAAGATTTATATTTATTCTGTAACGATCACAATCAACATAATTAAATTCTTAATTGAGAATTAAAAATATTTACTAAAAATACCTTGTCAAGTTTTTTTTGTACTTCAAGCGTAACGATAAACTCAGCCGAAACCTTGGAGCATCTCATTTGTAAATGTCCGGCTCTAAACAAAGGCAAGAATAAGATAAATGGGCTCTCCGGGGTGCTTCTCCAAGAAGGTGCCAAGCGAATTACTTGCCTTCGCAAAAAACACGTTGATCCTCAAGGACTTTGAAAACCGCGTTAATATTCTCTAGGTGCATTCAGTAACTTCCGGACAGCTATAACCCTATCCGTGGCCTAGTCAGGGCTATCCGTCTCAACCTAACCTCTGTACTTATAACGTTAGAAAGGACTTTTCAAATAAAATGTATAATATAGAATGATAGCTAGACTAGTTATCTGCGCATATCGAGAAATTCTCACATAAAACATAGTGGAGATAAGTAGTTGAACACCGGAATATTTGTAAAACAAATCGGAGTTAGCCCGCTACGCCCTTTTTAGAAGACCAGAGAGTAATGCGTATTTATGGTGGCTTCAGTAATTATATGGCTAAATATGAGACAAAAGATTTAAATCCTACCAAATAGATGTTCTACTAGTTCAATATCAGACGAGTCAAATATACACAACTTTCATAGCTTATGACAAAGATATTGGATTCTAGGACTTAGTGTTCAAACCACCCACTGTTTACTTTACACTAGATTGAATTATGAGGGACCATCTACGAGTTGGTTTGCCATTTTTAATTGGCAAGTGATTTAAAGTCGACAGTGTGGGCCATTTTTTTTTTTTTTTTTTTCGCGCGGGTCCCATCGATTCCCACCTCCCGCCCAACCGACCGAGAGGCGCAGCCGTGTGACGTACGGCACGAACGCGTTCTTGATAGACGCGTGAGAAGAGGAAAGTATAAAAGAACGAGGAAAATTTGATATTGCTAAGGTGCTAAATTACGGGCTAATTCTACAAGCAAAACAGTTTTATGTTTAGGAAGACTATCACTACCAGCAATATAGTCATAGAGGCGGTTGTAATCGGTGCATAAAACCCTAAAGGGCTCATGCGTTTCAAACTCCCTCCTACAGTGACCAATTACTAAGGGGATATAGGATCTGGAAGTTAGTCGGGGAACATGGAAATTGAGTTGGCCTAGCAGGTAAGGACTCTCCACGTCCCCGTGAAAAAGCTTATGTAGAAAGACGACACCAAGCATCGTTCTACGGTTCGCTAGGGAGGGAAGGTTAATTAATAGAAGTCTACTAGAGTAAGACGGTTAAGCCCCCTAGGGCGAATAGCAAAAAGTTTTTTTGGACAGATTCAATGCGGTTAATATGGACGCCGAAACTAGGACTCCAAACGCAACAACCATATTCCAAAATGGGCCGAACTAACCAAACAAAAAGGCTCTTAGTTACATAGGGGGAATCGAATTCCTTCGACCACCTTTTAATGAATCCAAGCATGCCTCTGGCTTTGTTAACCATGCAAGAAATGTGTTCAGAGAACGAAAGTTTGGGATCAAGGCGGACTCCAAGATCATCGACAAGAGTTATTCTTTCCAAAGAGCAGTCATTGAGCATATAAGTGGCATACTGGGGAGTGACACGCGAAAATGTCATCAGTTTGCACTTGGAACTGTTGATATGTAATAGGTTAGCACGACACCATGCTTGAAAATTATTAAGATCCTATTGTAAATCTGACTGGCATGAGCTGTCCTTATACTGCACACATAGTTTAACGTCGTCAGCGTACATTAGTACTCTAGAGTTGGTTAAAACTAGCGGAAGGTCGTTAATAAACAACGAGAATAGCAGTGGGCCTAGGTGGCTACCTTGTTGGACGCCAGATGTGACACTGAGGAATTTGGAGTGAGCATTTTTAAACAGAACCTTTTGAGTCCTGTCAGACAAATAACTCAAAATCCATTTAAGAAGATGTACAGGAAACCCAATTAAGTCGAGCTTCCTTACAAGAAGAGAATGATTAACCGAGTCAAAAGCTTTACTAAAGTCCGTGTAAATTACATCGGTTTGAAAGTTGCGTTGGAACCCTCTAATAACAAATGAGGTAAGTTCCAAGAGATTTGTAGTGGTTGATCTTCGCCTCATAAAGCAATGCTGACATGGATAAATTACGGATCTGCACAAATGCTGCAAGTGAGGAGTTATTACATTCTCGAAGAGTTTCGGAATGGCTGACAACTTAGAGATACCCCAATAGTTGCTGGCATCCGATTTGCTACCTTTTTTGTGGAGAGGAATAATAAAGGATTCCTTCCAAATAAGGGGAAATTCAGAAGTTTCTAAAGATAATTTAAACAATTTAAGAAGGGGGTTACACAGAGCGTCCGCGCAATACCTAAGCACACAGCGCGGTATTCCGTCGGGACCCGGTGAGTACACTGGCTTAATACGTCGAAGATCCAGACTAAGAGAGCTTTCGTTTAAGATAGGACTGAAAATTAAGTTTGAACAGGGCATAGAGTAAGGGTATGTCTGGTTTAAATTGGTCGAGGGAGAATTAGTTGTTTTAAAAAACTCAGCAAAAAGATCTGCAATAGCCTGATCTGATTTTGCTGTAGAATTTTTAAATTAAAGCGAGGAAGGATATAAATTAGGTTAATGCTTAGTGTTAACAAAGTTATAAAACTTTTTCGGGTCCTGATGCTGATCGGCTATTGATGCTGATCAAGAATATATATACTTTATAGGGTCGGAAATGTCTCCTTCACTGCGTTGCAAACTTCTGACTGAAATTATAATACCCTGCAAGGGTATAATTATATTTTTACATATTTTCATATAATTTCAGACATGGCCATTTAGAATTTCCTTTTAAATTTTATGAAAATCGGACAACTATATCATATAGCTGCCATAGGAATGTTCGGTAAATATTACGTATACGTAAATGTTATAGCCGAATTTTTTATTTATAAATGTCGTATATAATTCTTGTTAGTTTTACTTTAGATTTGATAAAATTTTATTAATACTTAATGATCCAATTGTAAGCTGCAAGGGTATACAAACTTCGGCGTGTCGAAGTTATCTTTCTTTCGTGTTTATTGATCTAATCTGTCTTGCGTTAAATTTACATTCTTTGTTTTCAATTATGTATGTTTGTTTAAAATTAAATGCAATACACTCTTTAAATTCAGATTGTAAATTGATTAATTCTGAACAGCCTGCAGCAGTTGACACAACCTTTGGCCAAGGCTCAAGGGATCTGAAAACGCTGAAACTTACAGTATTCTACTATACTAGCTGCGCTGCTAAGGGTGCGAGGAATAAAACGCAAGTGGGTGGTTCTCCTGAAAAATCGTTAAATATAGAGGGGACAATGCAAGCAACCGGGGTTTATGGGATAAAACCTTGCCTCTTTCATTGTTTAAATATTATTCTGGTTTGAACTATTTTTGCCGCCTTCTTATAATTAAACCACATTGTGATTGTGTGGGAGTCGAGCCAGAGTGGCAACTCGATAATTGTTATCGCTACACATTTCTTTAACCAACCGGGTTAGTAAGGGTTCGATCCTGGCAAATTGCTATAAAGCGACATGTACTAAAAAATGCCACAAACAAATTTGCGACTAGGATTTTGGCAAGCCACGGTCACGTTCTCTTTTTTTTAAAGGCGTCCTCGAGTTCGGATTAATTTTTATAATTTTCAATCCTAATCCGAGTGCATCGTGTCGATTAGACAGTTGCGTTTTAGAGGGAATCCGACCAATTAATAGTAAATTCAGTGCTATATCCTAAAGCGGTAAGCTTTCGTAAAGGATCGGTAGCCGGAGGGTTAAATTTGCTTTTTTTTTTTTAAAGAGCGTCTGCTGCCATTCCCAAGTTGAAGAGGGGAATCTTATTGGCGGTGTCGCCTAAGCCACCTGAAGTGGTCGTTCCAGCCATTGCCAACACGTGAGGTGGCATTCATCGGCGGTATTTATTGGTGGCTTCGTCTGTGGCTTCTCAGCGGGACCAACGCCGCTGGTCACCGGAGCACCCGCCACGCACCGCGTGGGGCTGCGCTTCCCCTTTCGGCGGCCTTACACGTGCCGATCGCGGGCACATCGATCTGGAGTTTCTTGCACCCCTCGGCCCACGTGCAACCTGCATTTTTTGCCACACACAGTGGATCGCCGTGCTTCTTGCCACATACAGTGGGTAGCTTGCGCTTCTGCCGCACCCACACATAGGCGGGCTGATTTCGCTGCCCTCGCATAGGAGTTGTGCCGTCCCTGTCGCACCCACCATACTGTGTGTATCATCAGTGCGAATAACGGACTCATTGCGTATGGATATACGAGAACTGCCGACCGACTCTGCCTTTAACCATAAGTATAATTAGTTTGAATCTAGGTTCCTTTTTTTTTGTTAAGATTTAGTACTCATAAACCTTTTCGATTTAAATTTAGCAGTGTTGGGAGATTTGGCAAATATTTAGCTTTGATTTTCCCCGAATTTATTAATTACAAACAGCTACACATCACCAGTCATCAGGCCTGCTGACACCGATGGAAAAAAGCGTAAGTACGGCATAGCCGTGAAACAATAAAAAAAAAACAACTGAATAAACCCAAGGGAAAACCGATCACATAATTTTAAATTCGCCAAAGCTTCTTACATATTTCGCTAAAATAAATTAATTTATTTAATCCGTAGATAATTCACGGAATTTGTCCATAATATAAGGAAATTAAAAGGTTAAGCATAAAAATCTAGATGTAAAGTAATAAAAAAATAAGCGTTCCTTTTTTAATTTCATTTTCTTTCATTAACGATACAATAACAATCTCATTGAATAAGAGATCCCTTAACGTAAATAACATATTCTTTAGTTTAAGGATTAGTTTTAGGAAAATGTATTACCGTAATATCTCTGCCTGCAATTATAAGAAGTTGGAAATTAATTAATTTAATGTCTTGTTGGGAACCTAAGGGGATGTAAAGCATTGCACAGTGGTTGATTTCATAGGCCAAAAATAAAAAAACAAAAGTTTGAATTTGGTCATACTTTGTAAAAAAAATAATTCTTAACATTCCAATAAAACTAACTGTAATTTCATTTTTTGTGTGTCTCTTTCGTACGCGCTACGAATAGCGAGAGAAGGGAGACAAAAAAACACGTGAACGTTGCAGTGAATGCCACTTGAAAATTAGTTCTGACAAAGAAATTAAATTTAAATATTAAATCGTGTCTAATCAACGTCGAATAAAATGAACATTGAAAATAAAGGTATGTACTATAAAACTGAGTATTTTTTATGTCATTATGTGTTGTGTTATTGTTTTAAAGTTAGTATGTCAAAAGTGACCTGACGAGTGGTGTATTTTTGTGTATACATAGATTTCAAAGAAAGAAACAGTTATGATCCGCGTCTTACCCCGTAATGAAACCTTTTTATTTATACTAGTACATGTTTTCTTAGTCTATGTTTTAAATTTCAGCTGCAACTTTTTGCAACCTTCTGACTTATTCGCTTTTTGTGTTCGTCCATATCTTGTGTTTGGTTGTATTCGTGCATATTTGGTGCTTTGTTGTGTTTTATTTTATTAGTATAATGTTATTTAATTGAGTAATTTAATGTATTATAAAATCTACTATATATTTGAACATCCTATTTAATTTTATTTTGTATATAGATAACAAAATTAGAATAAAATGTAATTTATTAATAACGGATTTTTTTTACCCCTGAAAGGATGCAATTGAATTTTAGTGTTTAAATGTTATTTTTTTAATATTTTCGGGCTTTAACGTATGATTTTTGCCTATGTTTTATCATTTTTTTTATGCTATTGGGTCTTTATAGCAGTACACAAATTTTCAGATCTGTATTCCAACGGAAGTATTTTTGGCCGCTGTTTCCATACAAGATCAACCACTGTGCAGTATGACATGCGAGATCATGTGTGCGAAACGTGTGCTAAGTGTAAAATAACTGTAAAGCCGTTTCCTAAGGCTGCAGAGAATAGAGCGAATAATATTTCGCAGAGTGTACACGCAGACATTTGCGGACCAATGAGCAAGGCATCAAACGGTGGATCTCGGTATTTCGTGACATTTATAGACGATAAATCGCGATATATGCATGTTAGTTTCCTGAAGACGCGTGATGAAGTTATCGAAAAGTTCACGGAATTCAAAGCCTTAGTGGAAAAACAAACCGGAGAAAAGCTAAAAATCCTGAGAAGCGATAATGGACGTGAGTACTTGAGCGGAGTGTTTACGCAGTTCCTGGTAAGCAATGGAATAAAGAGAGAGCTTACTGTACCGTATACACCTCAACAAAACGGTGTGACGGAAAGAGCTAACAGGACACTGGTTGAGATGGCCCGTAGAATCTTGCAGTACGCTAATATGGACGAAGCATTTTGGGCGGAAGCCGTAGCTGCTGCAGCATACTTGCGGAACTGGTCGGAGTCATCATCACTAAGGAATATGACACCATTCGAAGCTTGGTTCGGACGGAAACCGAGTGTACCCCATCTCAAGGTATTCGGAGTAAAAGCGATCGGTTTGGACAAGAAACATTTTCGTAAATTCCAACCAAAAGGAATTGAGTATATTTTTGTAGGGTACTCAGATACGGCTGCTGCTTACCGCTTGTATAATCATAGTACAGGAAAACTCACAGAGTCAAGTGATGTAATATTTTTTTCAGAAGCAAGAAGGCAATGAATCGAATTTGGCTCCACAAATCGAAAAGACTGCAGCTTATGACGAAAATATGTAAGCAAGGAAGAAGAGCTACCAGTAGCAGAACAAGTACCAGAAGAAGGAGCATTACCAGAAGAGGAGGTTTTAGCAGATGACGAGGTGCTGCCAGAAGACGAGGTGCTGCCAGAAGCAGAGGTGCTGCCAGAAGCAGAGGTGCTGCTAAGCAATAAACGGGGTCCAGGGAGACCAAAACTGATAAGAACTGGCCGACGTGGAAGACCTAGAAAGGAGTACCAAACTGTCAATGTCATAACAACACGTGATGTTGAGGTTCCAGCAAGCGTAAACGATGCATTGAGTTCCAAATATACAGAGGACTGGAAGAATTCTATGCAACAGGAAATTTAGAGTCTGCGAGAAAGAAAAACTTGGACACTCGTCGATCTACCTGAGGGAGAGAAGGCTATTGGATGCAAGTGGGTCTACGCGGTCAAGCGAGACAAAAATGGCAACGTGGAAAGTCTGAAGTCACGGCTTGTCGCAAAGGGCTGTGGACAAAAGTATGGCATCAACTACTCTGAGACGTTTTCACAGGTTGTCCAGATATTCATCAATAAGGCTGATGATTGCTGTAGCGGTTGAACGTGGTATGTATATGCACCAGAAATTGGAAATTGAGCGCAATGGCGAAGTTGGCAGTGTTCGAGTGGGCCATAAGCAGTATATAGAGGCCTTGTTGGAAGACTACGGGATGCAAAACTGTAAGGCATCCAATCTACCCCTTGAAGCTGGCTACCAGGCAAGAAGGAGTGCTCGAGCGCAAATCAGGTTGAATACCAGTCCCTGATAGGCTCACTCATGTATTTGGCTATAACGACAAGGCCAGATATACTCTATTCCGTGGCGAAGCTTGCTCAACGGAACTCGGATCCACATCAAGAGCACATGGTGTGTGCCAATCGAGTCTTGAGGTACTTGCAGGGTACGAAGACGTCCCAGTTAAACTATCAGCGACCGGAAATCTTTCACCGGCTGGAAATTTTTGATGGCAAGAGCAGCGATCAACTGGGAGTCTAAGAAGCAACCCGTGGTAGCTCTCAGTACAACAGAAGCGGACTATATAGCACTTTCTTCAGCGGCAAAGGAAGCAGTATATATATATATACGTAAGCTTTGGAGTGAGATGGGTCTTGGTGAAGTCCCACCGATTGTAATACACAGCGATAACCAAAGTGCGCAGTGCCTAGTAAAAAATCCTGTATATCACGCGCGCAGCAAACGTATAGATATTCAATATCATCATGTAAGAAATATGTTTAAGGAAAAGATCATTGATTTGAGATATGTATCAACGGAAAACATGATGGCAGATGTATTAACTAAGAATTTGAGTAAGGTTAAGCACGTGAAATGTATTAATATGATGGGTTTGCTGTAAATAATGTACATTAGTTATCCTGTAAAATGACAAACTGCGTTGAGAAGGAGTGTTAGAAATATAGAAAAATATGGCAACACAGTCTGTCAGCCGATTCCGATTGTTGCCTGCGAGCAACTGGCCATTGTGAAGTATCGATAAGATCTGAGTTGATTCTGTTCTGTAATTCTGCAGCGAGTAGACGCGTTTCTTAATTTTGTATTCTTAAAATTCTAAAATAAAGAACTCACATTTCCAATAGTAACCATGTGTGTGGATGCACTTTAAATCTTTAGAAAGCTTTCAATAAATACACATTTTTATTAAAATTTATTTTTTAAATATTTTCCATCACACGTAAATTGCATATTTAAATTACTAATAATTACAAAGATAGTATTATTTATATTCCTAAAACATTTCCACATTGCAGGACATTAAAGCAAATGGAGCAAACTCTGACTGGTTTGTTGACTCCGAATTTTAAAATGGGTATATCATTGCTGGAACACTTGGAGCATAAAACACGTCCACAATGGCGACTAAATAATAAAAAAAAAGAATCAAGAAGCTAAAATAGTTTAATTGGCATAATTAAAATTTGTTATTATACTTACCAATGGTGTTTTCGCATAGTAATTGTAAATTTTATAGTACATTCTTGGCATAAATCAGATTCAGACCATGGTGATTCCTGAGTCAGTTTGTCTAACAAATTGTGGAGTAGTTGATCTGTAGCCAACTTGAAATTAAAAATATTTATACCTTCCGTATTTTCAGTGCCTAGACACGCTCCTGCTTTCACAAGTACTTTACAAAGAGGCGACTGGCCGCGCATAAAGGACAGCAGAAGTGGTGTATTTCCATCAAGGTCAGGGATGTTGATTGGGTATTTCGGCATACATTCTAGAAATAATTCGCAGATGGTTGCCGCTGTATTATCTTCCACCACTCGACAAAGTTCATGCATTGGATTTCGACCTCTTAAATTTCTTGCCTCTGCGTTTACTCTTGATTCAGTTAAAAGTTCGCGTATAATTAAAAACTGACCGCCATGTACAGCTAGGTGCAAAGCATTATTTCCATCAGCATCAGTTGCATCATAGTCAGCACCGTTTTGAATCAAAGCAGATACTGCGGAAAGATTGCCGTGTTCAATTGCAATATGTAGGGGTAATTTTTGAAGAGCATCACGCTCATTCATACGGGCACCGGCTAATATCAGATTTCTAGTTATCATTTCATTTTGTGATGCAGCTGATAAATGCAAAGGGGTTGACTGATTAACATCATGTACACGAGAATTAACGTCTACTTGAATAGATAACAAAAACAGAACACTTTCCAAATCATCTTTCATAATGGCCAAGTGCAAAAAATTACGGCCACGTTGATCCATTTGCTCGGCTGCCGTAGGAAGTCGTTCTAAAATGCGTTGTGCCGCCTTGTGATTTCGTGTTTCTAGAGCGGATGCAAATGCGGTATTTCCAAAAATATCTCTAAGTTTTAAATCTATTAAAGGGTGACAAAGAAGAATGGTTATTATCTCTTCATGTTGGTTTTCTATTGCAATATGTATCGGGGTTTTCTTCTTAGCGTCTACCGCGTTTATATTTGCACCATGGTCAATTAGAGTTTGAAGTACAAGGGTAAGCCCCCACTGACAACACAGATGTGACGGAGAAGCCTTTTCTTGAACATCATCTTCGCCCTCTCCGTTCGGGCCTGCTTTACGAGCAGAGTCTAAGTCACAATGACTTTTAATTAAAAATATGGCTATAGAATCTTTGTTTTCATCTATTGCACGATGTAGAAGTGTCTGTTGACAATCATTTGGTCCTTTGTCCCAACAGTCAGTATCAACACCATGACGCACAAGTACGTGTGCCACATCTTCTCGTTCTAAAACTAAAGCAGTCCACAATGGGGAAACACCATTATTGTCAGATGCATTCAAAGAAACACCTTTTGTGCAAAGAGAATCCACAACTGTTGGTAGATTGTGTTTAATTGACATCATTAATATAGAGTCCTGATCACCTACGTATGATATTAAATTATTCAATAATAATAATATTAATAAATATAATTTAACGATATTTACCTGTTCTAGTAGTAAAATCAGCTCCTTGTTCGAGTAAGAATAATGACGTCTTACTGTCTTCATTAATAATTGCTTGCTGCAAGAGAGTAATTTTGTCCTTATTCTTTGCATTAACGTTTGCGCCGCCTCGTATAAGTGTTGAGGCAAGTCGAGTTCTTTTTAATCCCAAGCAAAAGCTTAAAGGTGAGTCACCATTAATATCAATGGAATTAAAGTCATCAATATGCACTTTGCCTTTCAGCTGAGCAAATGCTTCTAAAGATTCAAGTGCATCTGCTTCAACTGCCATATGAATGGGAGATTTTAAATCGTTTTCAATTGTTTGTATATTACATAACGCTCCTTTAGTAACCAATTTTTTAACGAGGTTTGGCATGTTATTTAATGCTGCAAGATGTAATGCAGTTAAACCATTCATATTTAGGTAATCCAATTTGGCAAAGTCTGTAAGAAATATAGCTGCATCTTCCTTTTGTTTATCCATGGCAAGCACCTGGAGTAGGCTATTTCCTGTAGCTGATTTAATAGGATTTGGCTCGGCACCTATTTTTAATAGTGTTGAGGCAAGCTCAAAGTTGTTTTCTTGAAATGTTAAGCTAAGCTCCAAAGCACACTTTTCTTCTAAAGTGCGCAAGTTGATATTTATATTAGGCACTTGAAGTAAAAGCTTGATCATTTCTGTATTTTTTGTAGTAATTGCTATATGTAAAGGGGTTTCTCCGTTCTTATTTTGAATATTTACATTTGAATCTTTCTGCAACACTTTCATGCCAATTTGTAATATATTTCCAAAAATTTTCTCATTATTCCGGCATTTACCATATCTACATATAATATGCAAAGCAGTATCTGCAGAAGGTCTAACAAATCAAACATATTAGCGTTAAACTTAAAAGAAGTTTGTCTTCGGCAAGCCGATGTGTATATATCCTTGTGGTTTATTGAAACTATAGTAAATTAAAAGTGGTAAATATTTGATGTTGTTAAGTTATATAAAGTTGCATTTGTTATACCAATTTTCTAGTTTTTCTTTTGTCCTTTAAACAAATCGACCCCAATTAAGCCAATCAGTTTTTAAACTTAAAAGTATAACATACTAATTGAATCAAGAATTCAATAACAAAAAACAAAACTTTCGAGGTTTACTCCCATCTTTCTCAAGGCATATGAGTGTGTGCTATTTGTAATAAGCCTGATTACGCGAATGAATAAGAATAACGTTTAGTCTATTTAAACGCTTTTCTTTTCAATTCAGATGAAATGGAAGTGGCCGGTTTAGAGTGACCCCCTGTTAGAAGCAGCTATATCATACATTAAATTATAACACAATATAACACAATATAGCTTTGTTTTAATTTTGTAAACAAATTTAACTTTTAATAAAAAAAAAAACACGGAAGGATGCTCACCTAGGCATGCCTAAGTTTAAATACCATTGGAATTGGTAATTAAAAATTCGTATATTTAATTCACCGAATGAGTAATATTCTGACAACTCAAATCTTGACTTGTCAAATAACGGAGGTTAACGAAAAATGCCACGGATTCTTTAAAAATCTTGGAAATATGTTGAAATAAATTAAGATATAGTCGTTTTATTTCAGTAAAATTAAAACCGAAATTCTAAATTAGTAAAAAATGGCCATATCTCAAAGAAATATTATTCAAATCAGAACTATAAGGTCGGAAATGTCTCCTTCACAGCAAATCTGCAGATCTCCACTTCTGACTTAAACTATAATAGCCAAAAAGGATTTAAATATATATATTTGAATATTATCTCTATTAGTACAATATCTCTCTTTGTTTTCTTGACATTCTTTCTTTCCGAGTACAATTTCACCGCTGTGTTATCGTGTTTTTATTAAAATTTCCTTTATTTTAATTTTTTTGAGAGAAAAGCAATTTATTGATGTTTTTGAGTAGCCAAATACTGGAGTGTGTTTTGAGTTCTTTCGTGAATGAAAATTGGCCGCCGCAAAAGGCTCTTCCAGTGGCCTGGTAGACGGGCTGAAGCAGAAAGTTATGGACCTTAACGCAAGACCAAGGTGATTCAATATGCACTCTTGACAAAAATCTTAAAACAGAATATACAATATATATTTGAGATAAATTCACATCTAAAAAAATTTTACCGCCCACAAAAACGAAATGGAATCATTAGGCGAATTCAGTTAAATTATAGTAAACTTAAAGTATATTTGTTTAACTTACTCATCGTGCTATCGTTTCTAAAACGTGACCTCATTGACATACAACTTTGACCTGCTGACAGTATTTAGAGACTTAAGAGGATAGACTATGACTAGGCTTATGGCCAGGAATATTACTGTTATATCTCTCACAACACTTCCGGTCAAACATTCCGTCAAATCGTGGTTTATAAGTTAATAATAAAATATAGAGAGGACTCCCCAACACATAAAGACTTTAGAAATATGTAGGCAAATAGCAACAATTTACTTAGATGGCCGTCCGTATAGAGTGGTGTGCAATCAATGGTCACTCTTTAAGTCCCGTATATAGCGACTTCTGGCCTTCCTCAGGGGAGCGCCTTGGGCCCTTTTCTCTTTATTTTATATATAAATGACATTGGCCAATGCTGTAGGAACTCGGAATTTTTATTGTTTGCCGATGACCTCAAAATCTTCAAGTCGGTGAGTTCGGTTCTGGATAGCATTATGCTTCAGAATGACTTGTCTAGAGTTGGAGATTGGTGCTTTCGGAATAAGCTACCCTTGAATATTTCCAAATGTTCAACTGTCACGTACACTAAAAGGCCCAACATTTCGCAGTTTACGTACTCTGTCGATTCCAGCCCCCTTGCGTGCGAAACCGAAGCACTTGACTTGGGAGTTATGTTTGATGCAAAATTCCTTTTCATTGATCATATTAACTATATATGTAGTTCCAAAAGCGTATGCTATGTATGGTTTTATAAAACGTAATGCTGCTCAATTTACTGACCCGTACACAAAGCTTACCTTTTTTTTCCTTTGTGAGGTCGTTTGTTTGGAACCCGACTGGATCCATACATTCTCACCGCCTCGAACGCATTCAAAAAAATTTTTATGTTTTGCCCTTAATTCTCTGAATTTCCATGAACCCGTTCCCTTCTATTCCGATATATGTCGTCTTGTGCACTTGTCTTCTTTCCATGACAGGAGAATCGTTGCGGGCCTAGTTTTAATTTTTGACATTATTTCAGGCAAAATTGATTGTCCTGCATTATTAAGTTGCATAAATTTTGTTGTTCCGGTTAGGCATCTAAGAACTTTTGAACCGTTTTTTCTGCCTATTTGCAGAACAAACTATGCTTTGAATAAGCGCATTTCTAGGGCTTAACTTACATCAACCTAAGCAAGGGTCTTAATTTTAAAAAATTTTTCAATACTTAACCTCAATCATTTAGTTAAGATATAGTTAAGTAGCCCGTTAAGTATTACCGTTGGCAAAATAAATAAATAAATAAGTAAATAAACACTGAGACAGGATGTTGACATAGAGGAAATATACATAAGACTGTCTGAATACAATGTACCTGAGGTCTCCGATATCAATATGTACCTTAATCAGTACCAGAAAATTTCTGTGATTAATAGGATTTGGATTTGCCGATATTCACCCATCATTTTTAAAACTACTGATTCCGAACAATTTAAAATATTTTACATCCATTTTTAATACTGCCTTTACAACTGCAACAGCTGGAAATTTTCCAACATTTTCCCCATGCCAAAAGCAACCAAAGAATAGGCCCAATTCTATTTTTCCATATTTGTCAAATGCCTTTGAAATTAATTAAATAATGCGTTTGTACATAGAAATGGATTTTTAAACAATAGTCAGCCTGGATTCAGGAAAACCCGCAGTTGTACTATTGATACTATTAATCAAGATGTACTCCGTGCGAAATTGATAATTAAAACTGTTGTCAAACGTTTGTAATTATATTTACAAGATTGTCGTCAATTTGACTTTTTGACATAGAGGAACTATACATAATATATCAATATGTACCTAAGATCAGTACCAGAAAATTTCTGTGATAATAGATTTAGATTTTCTTGTGTCAATCAGTGAGAAGTGTTTGTCAATATTCTAAAATCACATCAGACGCAGTTTGACGATATTCACCCAACATTTTTAAAACTACTGCTTCAGAAAATTTTAAAATATTTTACATCCATTCTTATACCCTTGCAGGGTATTATAATTTTAGTCAGAAGTGTTCAACGCAGTGAAGGAGACATTTCCGACCCTATAAAGTATATACATATATATAAGCATCAACAGTCGAGTCGATCTAGCCATGTCCGTCTGTCCATCTGTCCGTCTGTACGTTTGTCACCTGTCCTTCTGTCCGTTTCTACGCAAACTGTTTTGTTTCTGTTTTAATTTTATTAAAATCGAATTACTATATCATATAGCATAGTTCAAGTAATTTACTAAAAAATGTAATTTCGCTGATATTCAACATATTTTTATCTGCTAAAGATGTAGCAATTTTATTGTAAGTTCCACATAAGCTCTTAGTGCAAAGATCGCCATGTAAGTACTTCCTCCCAAGTAAGGGAATTCAGATCCGGCTATATAATATTTAGGCCTTATTATAGTGGGACAAGCGAGTGGTGCCGATCCAACAGTTCTGTCTTTTCTTCTGATTTTACAAATAATTCTTATGAACTCTGTGGGGCTAAGCGGAGAGACGGTTATGTATACTTATGTATAGAGCTAGGCTCGCTTAGTTTGGAGCGCGAGGGAATATGTACATAAACTTGGGTTCATTTACATCTGAGGCCCGCGCGTGTCAGTTATGCTGACACTTGCACTTTCCGTTAGCCGGCCAATGTATATAGTCCGGCTCGGATTTCAGCCCCTTGGTTTAGGTACTTGAACAAGGAATTTATATTTAATGTTTGTTTATTCATATGCAGCAATATATTATGTACAGTGCGCATGATATGCTTATTACATTATATTGTTTCAAAATTTCGACTTTAATTTTGTGAAAATCGGATGATGACATATTGTGTCATCATCATGTGAAATGTAGAGAAAAATTAAAAACTGCGAATGTAAAACTGTCCCTGAAAAATATTATGATAGGTGAACGTTCAAACCGAATTTTTTGGTATGTATACATATTTAATGTATTTCCTGTTAGTTTTTGTGTTTTATTCGATCGAATTTGATTAATTCATGATGATCCAATTGTAAGCTGTAAGGGTATACAAACTTCGGCTGGACAAAGTTATTTTCCTTTCTTGGTAATACTGCTTTTACAACTTCAACGTTTCCAGGCAGCTGGTAAAACGAAACAATTTTTCCCATCCCAAAAGCAACCTATGAATATATATAATTTATTTTCAACCGAACGCAGAGCTACTGAGATCACATAAACACATACGTTGGTTTGCTAAGGCCATCATATTTTGTTAAATACTTTTTAACCACAATTATACATTAGTTGCTCGCCAAATCTTGCCTGGTCCCATCTTTATTTTATGGAACTGAATTATTTGCTCATTGAGATTTAAACATCTAGTATGGCCTACAATATTATTGCAAGCTTTGTATTTAATCTGTACCGATCACAATTAGCATAATTAAAATCTTAATTGAGAATTAAAAATATTTACTAACAAGAAATCTAATTTCGGCACGCCGAAGTTTGTATACCCTTGAAGCTTACAATTGGATCAATATGCATTAGTCAAATTTTATCAAATCAAAAGTAAAACTAACAAGAATTATATACAACATTTATATACATATATAAAAATTTTGTTTTAACATTTACGGATACGTAATATTTCCCGAACGTTCCTATTGCAGCTATATGATACAGTATTCCGATTTCGATCAAATTAAATTCGAAATTCTAGAATAATATAAAATGCCCATGTCTTAAGATATATGTTGAAAATTGACCAAGTTGTAATTTTTTTCTGAAAATTTACCGTTCGTTCCTATGGCAGCTATATGATATAGTCGTGCGATGCGGCCCGTACCGACTTATATAGTAGTGAGATCATATAGAAGACTCTATCTGCAAAGTTTAATTCAGATAGCTTCAAAATTGAGGGACTAGTTTGCGTATAATCGGACAGACGGACATGGCTAGATCGACTCGGCTGTTGATGCTGATCAAGAATATATATACTTTATGGGGTCGGAAATGTCTCCTTCACTGCGTTGCAAACTTCTGACTAAAATTATAATACCCTGCAAGGGTATAAAAATGCCTTGTCATTTTTTTTTTTACTTCAAGCGCAACAATAAAATCATCCACTTCGTGCTGCATCTTCCACGACAAGATTGGAGACTGCTAGTGGGAGTTTTCACTGCATGCCGCGCATGCAGTCAAGCTGGGCATCACCGACAACGCCAAATGCCGAAAATGTGATGAATCCGAGGCAACCGAAACCTTGGAGCATCTCATTTGTAAATGTCCGGCCCTAACGAAGGCAACAATAAGATACCTGGGGGCTCCGGGGCGCTTCTCCAAGAAGAAGCCAGGCGAATAACTTGCCTTCGCGAAAAACACTTTGATCCTCAAGGACTTTGAAAATATTCATTTGGTGCATTCAGTAACTTCCGGACAGCTATAGGCCTATGCGTGGCCCAGTGAGGGCTATCCGGCTCAACCTAACCTCTGTACTTCTAACGTTAGGAAGGACTTTTTAAATAAAATGTATAATATAGAATGATAGCTAGACTAGTTATCTGCGCATATCGAGACATTCTTACAAAAAACCTAGTGGAGCTAAATAGTTGAACACCGGAATATTTGTAAAACAAATCGGAATTAGTCCGCTACGCCCTTTTTAGAAGACCAGAAAGTAATGCGTATTTATGGTCGCTTCATTAATTATATGGCTAAAGGATTTCAATCCTACCTAAATAAATAAATAAGTAAATAAACATATAAGTAAATAAACACTGAGACAGGATGTTGACATAGAGGAAATATACATAAGACTGTCTGAATACAATGTACCTGAGGTCTCCGATATCAATATGTACCTTAATCAGTACCAGAAAATTTCTGTGATTAATAGGATTTGGATTTGCCGATATTCACCCATCATTTTTAAAACTACTGATTCCGAACAATTTAAAATATTTTACATCCATTTTTAATACTGCCTTTACAACTGCAACAGCTGGAAATTTTCCAACATTTTCCCCATGCCAGAAGCAACCAAAGAATAGGCCCAATTCTATTTTTCCATATTTGTCAAATGCCTTTGAAATTAATTAAATAATGCGTTTGTACATAGAAATGGATTTTTAAACAATAGTCAGCCTGGATTCAGGAAAACCCGCAGTTGTACTATTGATACTATTAATCAAGATGTACTCCGTGCGAAATTGATAATTAAAACTGTTGTCAAACGTTTGTAATTATATTTACAAGATTGTCGTCAATTTGACTTTTTGACATAGAGGAACTATACATAATATATCAATATGTACCTAAGATCAGTACCAGAAAATTTCTGTGATAATAGATTTAGATTTTCTTGTGTCAATCAGTGAGAAGTGTTTGTCAATATTCTAAAATCACATCAGACGCAGTTTGACGATATTCACCCAACATTTTTAAAACTACTGCTTCAGAAAATTTTAAAATATTTTACATCCATTCTTATACCCTTGCAGGGTATTATAATTTTAGTCAGAAGTGTTCAACGCAGTGAAGGAGACATTTCCGACCCTATAAAGTATATACATATATATAAGCATCAATAGTCGAGTCGATCTAGCCATGTCCGTCTGTCCATCTGTCCGTCTGTACGTTTGTCACCTGTCCTTCTGTCCGTTTCTACGCAAACTGTTTTGTTTCTGTTTTAATTTTATTAAAATCGAATTACTATATCATATAGCATAGTTCAAGTAATTTACTAAAAAATGTAATTTCGCTGATATTCAACATATTTTTATCTGCTAAAGATGTAGCAATTTTATTGTAAGTTCCACATAAGCTCTTAGTGCAAAGATCGCCATGTAAGTACTTCCTCCCAAGTAAGGGAATTCAGATCCGGCTATATAATATTTAGGCCTTATTATAGTGGGACAAGCGAGTGGTGCCGATCCAACAGTTCTGTCTTTTCTTCTGATTTTACAAATAATTCTTATGAACTCTGTGGGGCTAAGCGGAGAGACGGTTATGTATACTTATGTATAGAGCTAGGCTCGCTTAGTTTGGAGCGCGAGGGAATATGTACATAAACTTGGGTTCATTTACATCTGAGGCCCGCGCGTGTCAGTTATGCTGACACTTGCACTTTCCGTTAGCCGGCCAATGTATATAGTCCGGCTCGGATTTCAGCCCCTTGGTTTAGGTACTTGAACAAGGAATTTATATTTAATGTTTGTTTATTCATATGCAGCAATATATTATGTACAGTGCGCATGATATGCTTATTACATTATATTGTTTCAAAATTTCGACTTTAATTTTGTGAAAATCGGATGATGACATATTGTGTCATCATCATGTGAAATGTAGAGAAAAATTAAAAACTGCGAATGTAAAACTGTCCCTGAAAAATATTATGATAGGTGAACGTTCAAACCGAATTTTTTGGTATGTATACATATTTAATGTATTTCCTGTTAGTTTTTGTGTTTTATTCGATCGAATTTGATTAATTCATGATGATCCAATTGTAAGCTGTAAGGGTATACAAACTTCGGCTGGACAAAGTTATTTTCCTTTCTTGGTAATACTGCTTTTACAACTTCAACGTTTCCAGGCAGCTGGAAAATCGAAACAATTTTTCCCATCCCAAAAGCAACCTATGAATATATATAATTTATTTTCAACCGAACGCAGAGCTACTGAGATCACATAAACACATACGTTGGTTTGCTAAGGCCATCATATTTTGTTAAATACTTTTTAACCACAATTATACATTAGTTGCTCGCCAAATCTTGCCTGGTCCCATCTTTATTTTATGGAACTGAATTATTTGCTCATTGTGATTTAAACATCTAGTATGGCCTACAATATTATTGCAAGCTTTGTATTTAATCTGTACCGATCACAATTAGCATAATTAAAATCTTAATTGAGAATTAAAAATATTTACTAACAAGAAATCTAATTTCGGCACGCCGAAGTTTGTATACCCTTGAAGCTTACAATTGGATCAATATGCATTAGTCAAATTTTATCAAATCAAAAGTAAAACTAACAAGAATTATATACAACATTTATATACATATATAAAAATTTTGTTTTAACATTTACGGATACGTAATATTTCCCGAACGTTCCTATTGCAGCTATATGATACAGTATTCCGATTTCGATCAAATTAAATTCGAAATTCTAGAATAATATAAAATGCCCATGTCTTAAGATATATGTTGAAAAATATGTTGAAAATTGACCAAGTTGTAATTTTTTTCTGAAAATTTACCGTTCGTTCCTATGGCAGCTATATGATATAGTCGTGCGATGCGGCCCGTACCGACTTATATAGTAGTGAGATCATATAGAAGACTCTATCTGCAAAGTTTAATTCAGATAGCTTCAAAATTGAGGGACTAGTTTGCGTATAATCGGACAGACGGACATGGCTAGATCGACTCGGCTGTTGATGCTGATCAAGAATATATATACTTTATGGGGTCGGAAATGTCTCCTTCACTGCGTTGCAAACTTCTGACTAAAATTATAATACCCTGCAAGGGTATAAAAATGCCTTGTCATTTTTTTTTTTACTTCAAGCGCAACAATAAAATCATCCACTTCGTGCTGCATCTTCCACGACAAGATTGGAGACTGCTAGTGGGAGTTTTCACTGCATGCCGCGCATGCAGTCAAGCTGGGCATCACCGACAACGCCAAATGCCGAAAATGTGATGAATCCGAGGCAACCGAAACCTTGGAGCATCTCATTTGTAAATGTCCGGCCCTAACGAAGGCAACAATAAGATACCTGGGGGCTCCGGGGCGCTTCTCCAAGAAGAAGCCAGGCGAATAACTTGCCTTCGCGAAAAACACTTTGATCCTCAAGGACTTTGAAAATATTCATTTGGTGCATTCAGTAACTTCCGGACAGCTATAGGCCTATGCGTGGCCCAGTGAGGGCTATCCGGCTCAACCTAACCTCTGTACTTCTAACGTTAGGAAGGACTTTTTAAATAAAATGTATAATATAGAATGATAGCTAGACTAGTTATCTGCGCATATCGAGACATTCTTACAAAAAACCTAGTGGAGCTAAATAGTTGAACACCGGAATATTTGTAAAACAAATCGGAATTAGTCCGCTACGCCCTTTTTAGAAGACCAGAAAGTAATGCGTATTTATGGTCGCTTCATTAATTATATGGCTAAAGGATTTCAATCCTACCAAATTTATAATTTACACAATTGGCAGCATTGCATTAACATTTTACAAATATACTATTCTGTAAATTCAGATTGAAGGCCTACTGATTTCTTTACCTTTGTGCGCACCCAGCGTGCACAGCCTAAACCCGAAAACCCATTAGTATTTTCTAACATCAACAGACCGTAGCAATGGGCATAGCTTTGGGACACGGTTCAAGGGATCTGGAAACGCAGAAACTAGCAGAATGGTTCTCCTGAAAATTAGACAAGTATGAAGTAGACAATGCAAGTAACCGGGACCGGAGGGAAGCAATCCAATCTGCATGTCACCAGCGGTCACACCTGTGATATGACAGAAAGAGGTGATAGTAGTTGTAACGCTACTGCCTCTGCAACGCTGATTAGGCAAGGCCGCGTAGGTGTCATAGCCGATACAGACTCGGATCTGAAGCGCGGGCAGTTCAAAAAAGAGGAGGAAGAGAGCCTTCTCCGATCGGCGAAATCAGGCACTAGCACCCCGCGCAAAGACCAGAGAAACCGTCAAGCAAGGGAATAAAGACGAAGGCGCAGTACAAGGCGGCTCACAAGATCCAGATCCGACTCCAAGACAAGACTTCTCTCTTCCAAGAAAATAAGGCAAAACTAGCCTTGGCCGAGCAAAGGATCGAAGAGGGCAGGCTACTCTTTGCCAAACTTTCGAACACGACCTCCACGGACGGATTCACAATTGTGTAGTCCTCCAGATCAACAAGAAGACAAAAGACATCCTGTATCCAAGATAAGGGAAGATGGCGTGAGGCATGGGTTTTGGGTCTGGACCTCAAAAGCACCCCCCGTAGGGATAAGGATACTTACAACTTTAGAGAAGGCGAGGTGGAGAAGATCATGGGTTTCATTATCATTTACAATATATATCTGAAGTGAAGTCAAAAGTTTCTTGTCTTCGCAAGACGGATTGAACGGCTAAATATTTTTTATCTGATTTTATTTGGTCCCTATGCATGTGCGCTGACATGGCTGAAGCCGTGGATATTTTTTACAGTTCCATGAATAAATTTTTTACTGAATGTGTTCCGTTATACTAGCCGTTAACCTCGAATAAGCCTCCTTGGTTTACTTAAGAGTTGAGTCGCAACACAAATTCTAAATTTAAACGTACCGGTTTTCAATCTGCCCTATCCTCGTAGTTATCGGCTTGTTTAAGCTTTACCGTGTTGAACGCCCAGTGTTACGAAAATTATTTGACTCGTTGTAGGGCGCAGTTCTCTCAGAACCCCGTTTGAAATATGAAACAGTTTGACAACGCCGTCTCTCAGCTAATTGCGATGATTGTCTGCGAGCATATCGTTATATATGGATAAGATCTAAGTTGATTTTCTTTTGTAATTTCACAACGAACAGACGCGTTTCTTTAACATTTTAATAACTCTAAAATAAAGCACCCACAATTTCCAATAAACTCAAAACGGTTTTATAATTTTGTTAACTTACGTAAGCTAATTAATCATTCTTACTCCACATTTGTAGCACCTGTGTAGATAATTTTTTTCTCTATATCAGCATGGATTTATGAAGCGAATATCAACAGAGCTCACTTCCTTCATAATAAAGGGCTTCCATAACAAATTTCAGATAGATGTAATCAATACTGATTTCAATAAAGCATAGAAAAAATATTAAACATATTAATTAATTTAACAAAAACTTTATCTAATAATCTCTGGGTTACTTCTGGCGTCCCACAAATAATCCATTTGGGCCCCTTATTGTTTACATTATTTATTAATGACCTTCCCAAAGTTCTGACTAACTATTAAGTACAGACTGCAATATAAGGACGTTTACAAAAAGATATTAACAATTTTCAACCATGGTCCTCGTAGACTTATTCAACTTATACGGCTCTGAATGCAAGCTAATGACATTCTCTCGTGTCGTTCCCAAGCTTGCAACCTACACGCTGAACTTGTGCTTTTAGGAATGAATTACTACAGTTGATAATTTGGAAGTCCTCTTGAATCCTAAATCGTGCATGTTAAATAGCCGGGGTGCGCTTGGATTCATTAAACGGTGGTCTAAAGAATACATTCTTTCCCCTATGTTACAAAGACCCAATATACTTATTTAGTTCATTTAATCGTAGAGTCCAGCGCCCACATATAACATACTTTTAATGACTAACTTCTAATAAATTTAAAAAAAATATTGGGTCGCATATTAAGAATTTGTTGAGCTAGGAGATATTCAGGGATTTTTGAAGAGGTTTCTAGAGAAAGTTCAAGAGTGAATTCTAAAGAGTAAAATTAATAATTAATTACTTATGTGCGGTTAACTTGATAGAAAATCTAAGGAAATTAAAAACTGTTATTTTGTTAGTTTTAATGGTCCTGGGACTATGGTCCCGCCGATTTAAAAAGGTAAACAAAACCAAAGGTTGAATTCTCAACATATAATTACGCATTTTCTGCAGTTTATGTAAGTGGAAGCTCTTAAATTTATTTTTAATCTAATAATGCAAAAAGATTTGATTATAAATTACATTTAAATTAAATGTACACAAAATAAATACACAATCAATAAATACATATTTGTCAATTTTACGGCGGAAGATCCTCGCAATCACAAGACACCAGCAAAACGCATTCGGATTGAAAGACCTTTTTAACAACTCGAAGTCTAATTAAAAATCTAATAAACGACAGACAACCTGAGGGAATATAATTTTGAAGATAAACTTGCAAATAGCCGTAGAAATATTTGGGTTTCGCAGTCCCACAGTATTCAGAAGGGAGAGGGTCCGAATGTAGATCTCGCTTGGGCCCTGATATTCTTTCTCGGTCCTGGTTGTACTGTTATGCCAAAAATGAGCGCAGTCTGTCAGCAGCTGTAGAAATCATTCAAGTCCAGTATTGTTTTTTGCGATTTTTACTATGGGGAAACATATTTAAAAAAACAATTATTTCAGCTTTTATACAAATTTAGTGTGCTGAATCCTTGCAAATGTTAAAAAGGGGTTATGGTAAATATATTCTATCGAAAACCCAAATCTACGAGTAGAACAAAGCCGGCAGTTTTCAGAAGGGAGAGGGTCCGAACGTGGATCTCCCCCGGACCCTGATATTCTCCCTCGATCCTACTTGTACTATTATGCCAAAAATGAACGCAGTCTGTCTGCCAGTTATATTTGAGTAGATGTAGAAATCAGTCGACTACAGTTTTGTTTTGCGATTTTTACAACGGGGAAACATATTGATAATAATTTTTTCAGTTCTTAACCAAATTTAGTGTGCTGAATTCTTGCAAATGTTGAAAAGGGGTTATGGTGAATATATTTTCTCGAAAACTCAAATCTACGACTAAAACAAACCTTTAAAGACGCTCGAAAAACCGAGACACGCCTTCTTCCGATTGTCCTTCGCCGACTACAACTGACGATAACACCCAAAACGAATATAATGTTCGAAAATCGTCATGCGAGTATTAGAGGGATAGCACGTGAGCTAAACATCGGCCCTGAAGCAGCTCGTTTGAATTGACCGATGCATTGGATATGAAACGCGTCGCAGCTCTAGTTGTTCCAATGTTGTGAATGATTTTAAAACCAAACACTCGTTCAATACCACTGATCAACTACCACATTCATCGGATTGGCCCCATAAGACTATTTTTTGTTAAAAAAAAATCAAGTAACCACTCCTTGGAATCTGTTTCGAATCGATTGAGACCGATAAAGAAAATTCGCACAAGAAACTGAAACTGAAGGCGATTCCGGGCAGCTCCTACAAATCACGTTTTCCTGATTGGAAAAAGAGGTGACATATGTGTTTTACTTAAGAAGGTGCATATCTTGAGGGAAAACAAATAAATTTTAATAAAGATCAAAAAATATTTGTTTTACTTAGAAATTCCGGAATCTTTCTGCATATTTATTTTACTGTATGCATATTTATTGACTCGCCACTGCTCTATTATCAGCTGGGTTACGTCTGAGCATACGCATATCTACGTTTAGATATTTACATATGTATATTTACATACATAGTCGTCGGCAAGCCGACTCACCGATTTTTGCAATTTATTCCGCACAATATTCAACCGAGGAAGTCTACACACATAAAATTAATTTTAAATTATATTTTAAAAAATCCAAAATAACTAATTCCGTTAGAAACTTACGTGCGCTTTCATATTCGCATTAGTGTGAGCTTATATGTTTTTCTGCTAAGTGAATATTATTGAATTAAAATCGAACCTCCCGCATATATAAAATAGATTTAATTAAATAAAATTCTGATATATATTGCGATTGGTTACTAAATTAACAAGATAGAAATCTAACTTCGACACTCCGAAGTTTGTATATCCTTGCACCTTACAATTTGATCATTATGAATTAATAAAGTTTTATCAAATGAAAAGTAAAACTAACAGGAATTATATACATCAATTATACATATACAAATTCTGTTTTAAAATTTACGTATACGTAATAATTCTTATGGCAGCTATATGAAATAGTAGTCCGATTTTAATAAAATTTAAACCAAAATTCTAGAATAATATAAAATGGCCATGTCTCAAATTATATGCAAATATGTTGAAAATTGGACAAGTAATAATTTTTATTCTAAAAATTTACCGATCGTTCCTATGGCAGCTATATGATATAGTTGATCCGTTCCGACTTATATAGTAGTGAGAGCATATAGAAGATAGCTTAAAAACTGAGATACTAGTTTGCGTAGAAACGGACAGACAGACAGACAGACAGACAGACAGACAGACATACATACAGACGGACAGACGGACATGGCTATATCGACTCGGCTGTTGATGCTGATCAAGAATATATATACTTTATAGAGTCGGAAATGTCTCCTTTACTGCGTTGCAAACTTCTGACTGAAATTATAATACCCTGCAAGGGTATAAAAAGTGCAGGTTCGACACTTCGAAATAATTTGATAAATATATATTTACAAAGAGAACAATTTTTTAAAATATATCAAATAGGCACACCGAGCCTACTCTAGGGGCAAACTACAAGTATTCCCATTTTATTTACGAAAAGTGAACCGCCCAGCTTATGGAACAGATCGCTGCGATCTCTTCTAAATCAGCTTAAGGCCAACCCGTTCCGCACCAAAATCTCTTTCTGTCTGGCTGTCAGCTTCCTCCGTGTAATAAGTATTTATAGACAATTCTGTTGTTCTATTTAGATGCCAAGGCAAGTGGTGAAGCTCATTCCTGCTTGGAAAACCCTATCTGAACGTTTCGACAACAAACGATCGGTGGTGAACAGCCAACTGAAATAATTATTAAACATGCAGTCCATTACACAGCCTCGAAAATTGCTTACATCCCTAAATTTGATTTACTGATAATTGGGATTCTCTCCTGGTTTTTTTGTGTTTTACGGAGCTTCCAAAGCTGACGCTTTCATTATGGGTTGAATTCATACCCATTAAAACCGAGATTCCGACAAAGATAGAATTCCGCTCTAACTGAGCGTCATAGAAATCAAGATCCACAGATCCCATTCAAACTCCTACGTTGCTCCTCCGTCGTGTCACCAAAAGTACTATTATCCTTTTGAAAGAGGATCATTCCAATATCTTAAAAATGCGATTTTTGTTAAACAGAGAACCATCCAGTGCGTTCGTCTTAAATCCAACAAAAGCAGTTGTGCTCAAATTGCTTGGCAAGATTTCATAGAATCCGTGATTGCTTCCAAGCAACCCTTACTCTACTGTCCCGATTCTGTCTGATAGTTCATCACAAACTTCCATTAACTACCCTATTACAAATTGTATATACAGACAGTTTTGTATTCTATGAATTTTTCTATACCGATCTTTCTTAAGGCAGCTTTATAACACAGGCATCTGATTCGCTAATATGCTCTTTTTTAAGACCCTTAAATTAAGATATTAATACATAAAGGAGATTTCAATGTAAAATCCAATTTGTTAAGATATTTCCGAAAATATGCAAAAAAGTAAGTGGCACAAATTCATTTAAACGATTTTATTGGTTAAACTAATAACAATTTCAAGGACAAATTACTACACTGGATAGGATTTAGTACTGTTACCACTATTTTGATTATATTCTGGTCATCTGAGGCAAAGTTTCTTTGGGATGGAGTACCAATTCAAAAATCATAAAAAATATTGTTTCTAGCAAAGAGCCATTTAAAAATTATCCCAATGGTTCTCCATAGGGTTCAGGTCTGGACTTTGTGCTGGAGTCTTTTTTAAAGCTTAGGGATTCTAGTGAACTTTAATATATCTAAAAATTGCATTTGATCCGTAATACCATTTTATTAGACGATCGAGGTATCACCATACACCAATATTGTGCCTTCCCCATGCAGGCACGTTGTTTCGTCGGGTATCTAGGATTGAGGGCATGGCCTTTTGGACGTCCAATACATATTTTCCTATTGGGTCCTGTTATATTTATTTTGGTTTCATCATGCATCACACAGGACCGAACACAGGGGAACCGAAATATATAACTGGATAATTAATAGAACAGCCTGCAGTGTATATGTCCAGTTTATAGACATAGTAAACAATTTGCTTCTAAGTTTAATAAAATTATGTAAAATAAATCAAGATCCAATTTTTTTTTTTTTGCCAATTATATGACCATAGCTGTATACGATATAGTCGTTCGATCTGAACCGTTCCGATTTATATAGTAGGGAGAGCATATAGAAGATTATCTGCAAAATTTTATTCGAATAGCTTCAAAACTGAGGGACTAATTTGCGTATAATCGGACAGACGGACATGGCTAGATCGACTCGGCTGTCAAGAATATGTACTTTGTAGGGTCGGAAATGTCTCCTTTATTGCGTTGCAAACTTCTGACTAAAATAATAATACCCTGCAAGGGTATAAAAATATGTTGAACAAAAAATTTAACTTTTTTTCAATCAATTTCTTGAACGTTTCTATGGCAGCTATATGATAAAGTGATTTTGATAAAAATAAAACCGAAATTCTAGAATAATATTAAATAGGCATGTCTCAAATTATATGAAAATATCTTGAAAATTGGGCAAGTTATAATATATTTTCTCAAAATTTTATAGTACTCCGATTTTTTAAAAATTAAAGCCGAAATTCTAGAATAATATAAAATGGACTTGTCTCAAATTATATGAAAATATGTTGAATATTGGCTTTTTTCTTTTTTTTTCTGAAAATTAACCGATCGTTCTTGTTAGAACATTACCATGTTTAGCTTTATCACAACTAGATTGTATCAGCTGTTAAGCTGATAGAGCTTTTCCATTAAACTCTTCTGTCTAAGCTTTATTTGATTCACTACATTAAATGACTCTAACCCGAAAAGACGTTGTCTTCTTATTTCGGTTCAAGTTCACGCTGTTACACTGGAATTAACATTGTGTCAGTTCTCAACTCTTACATGATTATGGGCCCAGACCCTGTTAACTAGGAATCACATTTAATAGAGAAGTACGTCGGATCGGTTAAATAAAAAAAATTTCGCACGGAATGATGAAGTTAGTAACTTAAAATAAAAAATTTTTTATTTACCTCCGATATGTGGAAGTATTTTATAGATAATGAGGAGCCCACAATGACCGCCATAGAAAAATTGTTATGTCCGAGAAATGATGAAAAGACTTTAGCACGATTACCATGTGCGTGAAGCTAAGTGAACTTATTCATATCAGAACCTGCAAAACTGCACAAGAAGTCTGAAAAAGGATGCATGAGGTATATTTTGCCCATGGACCAGCCAGAAAAGTCAGCTTGTTTAAACAATTGATTAAGTTTTAAATTAAAAGCACCGAGGGAATATCTCCGCAAGTCACCAAATTTTGTTCGATTGCGCAGAATTTAAACGAAATCGATGTACAAGTCCCAGACGAGTTACTCTCTGTGTAGTTTGCCGGACGACATGGATAATTTTGTTGTTGCAATGTATTGCAGAGACCATCTACCTACTCTAAATCAACTGAAGGTCAATATATTGGAAGAGGCATCACGGAGAGGGACTGAAAATAATAACGGAACTGAGCAAGCTTTTTCAGCGAAGGGCGCAAAAAAGTCTACGGATTACGATCGAAGACAGAATGTAAAATGTTATGCATGCGGTAAGCGTGGTCACAAGAGAGCGCAATGCAAGAGAGAGAGTGTATTGGAAAGTCAGGAATTGGCGACAACAATTCGATCTTGGACAGCGGCGCCTCTTCTCACATGTGTAGAGAGAGATCAAACTTCGAGAGAGAAACAAAAGCATTACGATGGCATTAGGCGATAAAGTTAAAGCACAAGGCGTAGGAGATGTTTGAATAAAATCCCATTTTTGCAAGCAGCGGAAAAGTCAAAATATGAAATTTTGCACGGCAGATTTGGGCACCTGAACCTAAGAGATTTGCGAGAAATTTCAAGCAAGAGTATAGATCGCGGATTTTAATTAAAAAGTTAAAGAGATTTTAATTGTGTAACATGTGGAACATGTAAGATAACGAGAAAACCATTCGATCGCTTCGATAGGGTATTCACAAAAAGTAAACTGGAACTGATACACAAAGATATCTGCGGCTCCATGCGCGTGGCTTCTATATCTGGTGCGAGTTATGTAATAACATTTATCGACGATTATACGAGATATGTTTGGACAAATTTCTTGCAAAGAAAGTCGGGTGCGTTAAATGCCTTTGTGGCACAGACGGAACGACAAACGGGAGGCAAGGTAAAATGTATGCGTAGCGATAACGGTTTAGAATACGTCAATGCGGAGTTTGGGGAATTTCTTGAAGATAAAGGAATTATACATTAAACTACAACAAGTTATACGCCCTAGCAGAACGTAGTACCTGAAAGGGCCAACCAAACTTTAGTCGAGATGGCAAGGTGTATGCTGGGTGCGGCGACACAACCACAATTACTTTGGGCTGAGGCAATAAATACGGCCACTTATGTGCGTAATCGAACGATTACTAAGAAGCTGTATGACAAAACGCCATATGAAAGTTGGTTCAATCGGTAGCCAAGTGTCAGGCATTTCAAAACGTTTGGGTGCAATAGTATCCGTCTAAACAAAAAACCAGGTAAAGGAAAGTTTGAAACAAAATGTCTAAAACTTATTTTTGTAGGATACTCAGAACAATCCGGGGCATACAGGCTCTGGTATGTCCACAAAAGATGTATTTTCGTGTCCAAAGATTTTATTTTCCTGAAGAAATCGTTTTCCATTGTTCGAAATAATGCAGAGAGCGGGCAAGGCAAAAAGTCTGGAAGTTAATATATCTTCGATGGAAGAGCGCTGGGCGATGCAGATCGACAGGAGAACGGCAATCCGCAGGAAGATGCACGCGCGCTGGAAGATGCAGATCAACGGAAGGAACAGGATTCAGATGAGGAAAGCGAAGAAGAAGTCGCATCACCAAAACCAAGGAAACGAGGACGGGACGTTCTAGAATCCTAGCCAGGCAGGCCAGGAAAAGTATTCGTAGTTGAACCCACGGTAAATCTATTAAATGTAAACATTGCTGTGTCAGAGGCACTGGAAAGCACGCATAAAAACGAATGGCAAAAGGCAACGAGTATGAAAATCTTCTGAAAAACAAAACATGGGAACTAGTGGACCCAAGTAAGAAACATAATGTTTTAGGGTGTAAATGGGTTTTTTTTACGAAACGATATGCTGATGGGAGCATTGAAAAGCATAAAGCTCGACTCGTAGCGCAAGGCTGTGGTCAAAGGGTACATAGGCGCCGGTAGACAGATACCCGACTATTCGTATAATACTTGGAATTGCTGCGAAGTTTGGTTTATACGTCAAACACATTGATATCTTGGCGGCGTATTTAAACGGGAGTCTACAAGATGAGGCAAGACCGAATGCTATATGTAAGCTAAAAAAATCGATTTATGGCCTTAAACAGGCAGGATATGAGTGGTATCTAAAAATATTTTAGCCGATATTGGCGATTAAACGAGCATATTGAGGCAGTTGACCGAGGAACTATAAGCTATTACTTGGGATTAGAAATTAAAAGAGACGGCTTGCACGGAGATATATCTATTCACCAGCATCGGTATACCCAAAATTTGTTAACAGAATGGCAGATGGACCAGTGTAAGGCACCCACACCGTTTGCGATGGGAACTACATTGGATAAATGCACGGACGAGAATTGCAGCCAAAAACAAAATATCACCAAATATCAGTTGATTGGAGCTCTAAACTATTTGTCTATGGTATCGATGCCAGACATTACTCACACGGTATCGAAAATGTCTCAGTACAATAACCACCCGCATAACGAACAGGTTATAGCTGCAAAACGAGTACTAAGATACTTAAAAGGCGTTCCTAAAGGTATCACTAAATATTTTAAAAATATTAATATTCGGGTACATGTCAACAATAGTATAATGGTATATTTGTCAACTTTTCAGAATATGGATTTGTGGTTAAATGTGGTTAAAAATATACGATCATATGCGTTGACGAATCTTGTGCGTGACTTTCCGTAAATGTAACATAAATATTTTTCCTTATATGTTTTTATTTAATTTAGAATGTTGTTCTTAGCGTCTTGTCGAATTATCATATTATGCGTATAAAACCATCTTCTCTTTGCAAAACCGACTTGAATACTGCAAACAGTCGTATTATCTATTAGTTTCAGACTCGCTGAATTATGTCTCACAATTCGAATTCTTTACCAATTAACACGATAGCCACTTTATCGATTTTTGGTTTATTTTATATATTAGGGTTTGTCCATTAAAGTTTGTCACCTAAAATAAGGCTATTAAAGGCAGATTCAGACATATAGTCGGACATGGTTAAAATAATGTTCTCAAGACTACAAAGAAATATCACAATTTCTTTAAGGGTATATTTATGTCTTTAAATAATGCTAAAAATATATATATACACGGATGAGACATGGTTAAAATAATGTTCTCAAGACTACAAAGAAATACCACAATTTCTTTAAGGGTATATTTATGTCTTTAAATAATGCTAAAAATATATATTTACCCGGATGAGAGGTTTAGAAGACAGTTTTGATCCAATAGAAAATTAGCTGAAAAGGCATCACCAGATTTTAAAGCGCCCATAAGCAGAGTATATCCCTGTTGTAAAAAAAATATTTTAATACAAAATATTAAGCAACATAGATATTATAAAGTTTTCATACCTCTATATCAACTGCGTTAATGTTGGCTGATCCATGTTGTACAAGAGTCTGAGCAATTCGAACATTTTTAGCGGAAAGTGCCATTTGTAGTGGCAAAAGCCCATTTACCGAATAACTATTTACCAGTTCCGGAAGCTACAATAAGAATATAAATTAAGATTTTAAGATTGAATTTTTGAATTAAGTGCATTTGAAGACTTAACATAATACTTTACTCTTACCAAAACATTGCTTAGATATAATACTTTGTAATTATTACTTTTATTTATTATAAGAACGCTATGCGCATTGCCTAATTCACTTAAATTACCATATTGAAATTTATTATCATTTAATTCTTAAAACTTTTACTAATCATTTTTTCCAGTGGCAAAATTCCATTTTTTCTTAACAAAATTCTGGATGTTAAACGCTTTAACTAATTGATACAATTTTCTAGGCCTCACCATCTTTTACTTACTTTTTACTATTTTTAATCGATTTCAGAAAATCAAAAAAATGTTCCCCACTATTTTCCGACGGCAAAAAAAACAACACTTTCAACGATTCATTTGATGGTTTCCTAAAAGATTTCCATTCTAACCAAAACTTGTAAGAGCATAACTTCAAAAAATAGCTCTTTAAAATTATACCGTAATCGAGTACTATATTAATTAGATGGCCCCTGGGCCTCCTAATCTGGGGCAAAATCGCTACTCGACAGCCCCGAATCTAAAAAGAAAAGACATTTTCAACCAATGAACGATTTTCTCGAATTACCCACATTACCACAACACAACCAAAAATATCTATTCATCTAGTCTCATCCAAAGACCCAAAAATATCCTAACCATCTACTCATGTATCGCCACCCTCCGAGAAAATAAGAGACTCTGCCCAGGCATCATATTCATATCCACCCTTCGCGAAGGCAACCTCCTTATGCTGGTTAAAACTACGCCAGCTGCGGTAAAACTTATTAAGACATCTAAGCTACCGGGCATCTGCGGCATATGTGCCCTACCCAAACCTAACATCGTACCCTGCACTCTTCTTTTCCCAACTGCAAGATATATTAATAGGAATAAAAAATAATGCGCATATAAACAAAGAACAAGTGCAGCGCCTGAGAAGCCAAGGCCGTCTATCGACAAACCCATATCCAACAAACCATATCGCCCAGCTACGCCTCAGCGTCAGCTAGGCCTTCAACGACGTCATCAGTATCAGATAGATAAGGGATCCCAATGGGGAAACAAAATCGTCAAAATCCCCAGACCTCGGTATCAAAAATCACATCATACTCTACATCTAAAATCGATACACATCAACTCTCTCGCTGGAAGAACGAACTACCCGCTCAGATCTAATAGAAGCTCTGGCACCTCAAGTCCAAGCACCTGCTCAATAACAGATGGCTACCAAGATTCAATGCTGCCCATCTAAGTAACTGGCATCAATTCAAATCTAATAAAGAAGCCAATATCAATAGCTCATTGGAACCTTGCGCTTAATTAAGAATAAAAATCCGGATGTAATCTGTTTCAAGAAATCTCCACAACATCATTTTAAATAACAAAACTCCAAGCCGTATATTGGCTAATTTCGTAACTAGGATAACATTTGCACAGGAAAACAAGAAAGGAAACAACAACAATATTCAGTTAAATTCTAATATTCTCGCCGTCTCACTCTTAATAGAAATTAACCTACAATTACTACAATTTACATATGTATGTACATTCTCCCTACCAAAACTTCTCCTCCGCAGTTATAAAAATCATTAAAACTCCAAATATCCCAGTGATGATAGTTGGGGACATACATATATTCGTGGCTCCCAAATTGGGGGTTACCACCCGCCAATGCTCGGGCCCGTAACCAAACAAATTTAATTGTTTTTATATCCTTGCAGGGTATTATAATTTCAGTCAGAAGTTTGCAACCCAGTGAAGGAGACATTTCAAACCCTATAAACTTTATAGTATAAAGTATATATATTCTTGATCAGCATCAATAGCCGAGTCGATCTAGCCATGTCCGTCTGTCCGTCTGTCCGTCCGTCTGTCCGTCCGTCTGTCTGTCCGTCCGTCTGTCTATCTGTCCGTCAGTCCGTCTGTCCGTCTGTCCGTCCGTCTGTCCGTCCGTCTGTCCGTCCGTCTGTCCGTCTGTCCGTCTGTCGGTCTGTCCTTCTGTACGATTATACCCAAACTAGTCCCTCAGTTTTGAAGCTATCTAAATGAAACTTTGCAGATAGTCTTCTATATGCTCTCACTGCTATATAACTCAAAACGGGCCGGATCGAACGACTATATCATATAGCTGTCATAGAAACGATCGGTAAATTAACAGAAAAAAAATTAAACCTCGGCCAATTTTCAACATATTTTCATATAACTTGAGAAATGGTCATTTTATATTATTCTAGAATTTCGGTTTTAATTTGGTCAAAATCGGACAACTATATCATATAGTTGCCATAGGAATGTTGGGGAAATATTACGTATACGCAATGTTAAACCAAATTTTTATATGTATAAATGTTGTATACAATTTCTGTTAGTTTTACTTTCCATTTAATAAAATTTTATGTATTCATAATGATCCAATTGTAAGCTGCAAGGGTATACAAACTTCGGCATGCCGATGTTAGCTTTCTTTCTTGTTAACAATAATTCACCCCCACTTTCTTCGACACACCGAACCTTAACGCACGTGGACATCACTGCAACCTCCCCACAACTTTGGAACAGATGGTTAATACCACCGGATTTGCATGGCTGCGATCATTTCCCAATATACATTTTTATCGAACAGAATACCGAAAACGCTGTTCAGCAGTGCCACCCAGTGGCTGGAACGCACTCTTGACGATTCGGTCAACCGGAGTAACTCTGTCCGAGGCTTTCCTGCTGCTGACACTGCTCAATATCCCGCAGGGATTGGTGGTCTACCCGAAGGCAATTGAGCTGACATTGCCCAAGAACTGTCGTTCATGTCCACGGAGAACATCATCACCGTCAGGTGTGCCACGAGAAGATTCGCGTGCTGTCCCATGAGGCCGGAGCCCAGGTGAAGCAGCGTGGCAAGGACAACGATCTGGTAACGTGTGCGCAAGGTTCCGTACTTTGCCTCTATTTTGGAACATCTGTAGACGATTTTGTGGAGGAAGAGGTACCACCCGTGGGTCGTTGGCTGTGTCAGACCCCCGACGAGATTTGTTGTCGGTTTCAACTGGGTCTTGTTTTGTTTTGCCAGCTTATTTACAATTAAAAACTACAAGCCTTGAACTCGAGAGCTGACGTTCTTGATCCGAGTAAACATATTTGCCCCCTTTTGCCTTTGCCTTTCGCCACTCGGCCTGACATATCACGACTCCAATGCTGCTGCACAGTAGGTCTATAGTTCTGTCTCATGGACTTGGACATGGATGCTGCTGACTTACCTTTAATTATATTACATACCAACATATAACATAAAACTTAAAGCCATATGCTGAGAATTTTCCCGGCATTTCTTAAAGAGTTGTAACGAGCTACTGGTTTCGAACTAGATCAAATTTAATAATTCAATCGCATTTTATGCTCTTATTTCCATATTATATATTGATTTCAAGGGAAATAAAAACTAAAATGTCCTAGAGCGCCCGTATGATTTTATCGTATCAAAAAGATTTTTTTGAACATGACTTGATACAATACAATGTATTGTTAATTTTTATCATATTAATTTTTTTGTTAATGATCAATATAAGCGTAAAAACCTGGTCTCAAACAAATAAGAACTGGTGACTTGTTTATCAAGCCAATACAGGTTTAAGTTTTGTTTCCTTTTTATACCCTTGCAGGGTATTATAATTTCAGTCGGAAGTTTGCAACGCAGTGAAGGAGACATTCCCGACCATAAAAAGTATATGTACATATATTCCTGATCGGCATCAACAGCCAAGTCGATCTAACTAAGTCCGTCTATCCGATTATATGCAAACTAGTCTCTCAGTTTTGAAGCTATCTAATTGAAATTTGCAGATATTCTTCTATATACTCTCACTACTATATAAGTCGGAACGGGCCGGATCGGACGCCTATATCATAAAGCTGCCATAAGAACCATCGGTAAAATTTCGGAAAAAAATTATAACTTTGCCAATTTTTAACATATTTTCATAAATTTGAGACAGGGCCATATTGTATTATTTTAGAATTTCGGGTTAAATTTTATAAAAATCGGAGCACTTTATGATATAGCTGCCATAAGAATGTTCGGGAAATATTACGTATACGTCATGTTAAACCGAATATTTATATGTATTAATGATGTATACAATTCCTGTTTTACTTTCCATTTGATAACATTTAATTAATTCATAATTATCCAATTGTAAGCTGCAAGGGTATACAAACTTCGGCGTGCCGAAGTCAGCTTCCTTTCTTGTTTTTAGTATCAGGGTACTGAAGTCAGGTGTTTAGAGTCATCTGACCAACAGACTTCGCAATCTTTTATAACTCATGCTTAAAGCCGATCTGGACTCTGGGGAAATGCAAGCAGCAGCAACATAGAAATCATTCAACGAGTACAATCAAAAATCCTACGAACAATAACTGGAGCCCCCTGGTACATCCATAACGCGAACATCCAGAGAGACCTGGATATAAATTACGTAAATGAAGAAATTGTTTGCAGAAAAATTAAACACGAAGCCAGACTCTCAAGTCACCCAAATCCACTAGCCAGACAACTTTCCCGGCTAAGCTACCATTCCCGACTACAGCGAAACGATTTCCCATCCCTGTCTAACTAAAATATCCCATCCATTTGTAAGAAAATAGACAATTTAATCATGTTAAATATAGTTCAATATAAGAACAAGAGAAGAAAATGTTAGTAGTGACTAGTGCAATAAATATAAGTTTTAAACTTGCCGCACTAAGAATAAATAAATAAATAAATAAATAAAATATTTCATATGAAATACACTTTTACGACCTTTTTTAAATTTCATCAGTTTTGCAGGTTTTCTTATTATTAAATCTTGCTTTGGTCGATTTATCTAGACAAAAAAGACGTTTGGCACTCTGGGACTGTCCCGGTAAAGCTATTGCATAGCAATTTTTCTCAACTTATGCAATTATAATTATTTATATATTTTATTTAAGCAGTAATTTTATCCTTCGTTTTTTTTTCGTTGATATCAATGAAAGTTAAATTTTTTACGTAGTTACCGATAAGAAAACATTTGTTTTTCTATTGTTAAATAAATAAGAATTTAATATTGTTCAACATATTTTTCTTACCTTACAAAACAAGAAGGGTATTTAGGAATATTTATCATTCAAACTATAGGTTTATGGTAACTATATTAAGAAACACAAGTTTGAGATTGGATATCTATTAAATATCTGGAAAATACCAAGTCAAAAATGGTCTTACCATGACTATGTGTAGGCCATTTCTAAGTTTGCAGAAGCACGCACAAATATCTTCAACAAATGAGCACCTAACATAAACATCGCTAACTTGTGCAATATTTATTTTAATATTCGGAGTCATAACATGGTATTTCAATCGGATTATCAGGCGTCATTCGGTAAGAATTAACAGATTTGTTTGTCTCGTAACTGAATCTTGTAAATCGTATTTGTTACTATTTAGACTTTGGCAGTTGAAATTCATGGGTGCTGGAAGAACTCCCAAATAAAAAGAATTAACATTTATTTTATAATAAATAATTATTAAAGAGTAACGGATTTTATGACAAATAATTCATATTTCTTTTGTTTACATTCTTATATTTTTCCTATTTTTACCAATACTTCAACCACCATCGATATAATCCATCAGTATCTTGAAAAAGTAGAGTACTATTTTTACGCTACTTTTTTGCTGATCATGATGAAAAAAATTTTGCATCATGATCACGAATCATACGCGTTCGGCAGAACTATCGATATAAATCCATCAGTGATCAGTGATCAAGTTGTTCATCTGAACGCAGATTTTAATATTATTATAGTAATTAGGGTTATCGTATATTCTAATATCGTATATTATCGTTAATTTGACAAAAAGTTTTTTTATTTAAAATAATACTTATATATGTATATATTATATTGTAAATATTTATATGCATATTTTCGGACACACTTTAAAATCATTTCCAATATAAAGACTATTAAGACTTCAGAAACATCCTTTGTGTTATAAGTTGACCATTGTCAAGCAGGGCATCTTGTTCTTAAATCTGTTTCGCAGCGAAAAAATGTTTATTCTTTCGAAGTGTGACTGTTCTTGCCATTTTTTGGGAAACAAGCAAAAATATCGCAATTTGATATTTGGTCATTTTTTGAGGCCTAATAATGAGGTCATACTTTGTTGACAACCGACAATATTTGAAACATAAGACACATTCATCTTTTGACGATTCGATTTTAAATTATAATTGTCCCTAAGTCATTTAAAGGCGTTCGTGCTGCCCCAGTTTTGGACATCTCTCAGTACATATACAACTCGGATGATTGAATATAGGCTTTATTAGGCTGGGGTGGGATCGGTGTCCCGTTTAAGGATGAAAATGGTGGCACCAGTGGCACCAGAGGCCATACCCTTAGGCGAACCCATCGAGTCAGTCCCGAATAAAGCTGGCAAACAAATTCCAATGACATCCAACATAATGATCGACCTAGGAAATTCCGCCAAGGTAGAGAAAAAGCTGGATAACCTGTCCCGGTTGCATGGCAAGATATGCGAAATCGGCAAGATTATGTACGAAGTGAAAAGGTGGCCCATTTTGCCTCCGATAATTCACTGAACCTTGTTTTTAATTTTAATTGTCGTTTCAGGTAGGCAAACAATCGAGAACAGCCTGTTTTATAAGTACGGTATACAGTACTGCTTAGAAATGATGTTTTACCACCTGGATACCGTGCTTAAATTTTTAATTCATTTCCGCACCACCCCTAGAAACACTAAAATCTATTACTGAGACAACGAAAATCCGCTGTCACAGTGTGACCAAAAAAATAAGGGAAATCCATTAAACGCCATTAATCTCCACGCAAAGGTAACACTGAATAGCTGTTTGTAAACAAATTTTATAAGTGCAAAAGTGCAAAAAGGCATTAAAATGCCCTTTGTGGGTTAATTCCCATTGACCGTGGTCAGAAAATTTTTCAATCCTAGAAATATGTCTTCATAATGCCTGCCTGTAAGAATAATTAAAATTAATTATTGTGACAGCACAATCTCAGGTTTTTACTCTATTGATCTGGTAACGCCTTACAATTTTCGCAGGTATTATATTTTAACGGAACTGCATCTCCTGGGCAACACCGGGCTAGCTCAGTGGATGCCCAGGGGGAGGTACGAACCCATGCCCTCAGTCCGCACAATGAAACACCGATTAATCGGACGTCTCGGAAAAACTCCTCACTGACAAAAAACACATCTCTAACACAAAAAGGTAAACAACCAAAAATGGAATGGAATTGGTGGCATTGATGGAGTCGCCACGACGCTCCCACCCAACCTGTGGTGCCTCCGGTATATCTTGGGGCACCACCCATCTCCGGCGGACCGGAGTCTAATCCAGGAAGCCTGACGGCCGGCCCATCTCCCCAGGTAAACACGTTTATTCCATGTTCATCTCAGTGTTTTTAATTCATTATAAATTTCAGATCCTTATTACTAACAATGGAAGGCGTGAGTGAGTTCCAATGGGACTCATTCCCGGCGAAACGTCACCTTAGCCCGGGATGCGCTCGCGCCAAGACTGCGGCAGCCAAGAAGAAGCGGCGGTCCGCTAAAGAAAATAGCCACAAACTGGCTTATAGAGATTCCTTTCTTTCCTGCCTATTATCCCTACTGGAGCTCCAAGAGAAATAAAGGGGATGGGTAAGTACAATTTTATTTAAATCCAACTTCTTCTAAACAAATTCTTTAATTTTGCAGATCTTGTGTTGCAGAAATCCCTGACGCAAGTTAGGAGAACATGAACATCGAAACAATACAAGTAAGTTAAATAAATAATCCAAACAAAAAAACATCACAATAACAAGTTTATTCTATTGCAGCTACGATATGCAAGATCGGTGGCCCGCAAAGGCGATGAGGCTTCGCTAGCATGCGCGGCCAGGAGTCGCAGCACCTGATGGCGGCGAGCCCGATTAAATGGGAACATACAAAGCCACGGTCACGTCGTTTTAGGTGAGTAGGAACAGCAGAGCCAATAAATGCCCCAAATATTTAAATAACCTGCCGGTTCCGGACGGCGTTTCACGGAACGGACTCACCGGATTCCAGGTTGGCTAGATGGATGGCTCAGGTGACTGATGGGTGCCGACTGCTTAGTGGCTCGTTTGATATGTTCGTTCGCTCTTCTCCCGAAATATACCCCCAGTAACGTCGGCGGCGGGTAAGCTTCACAACACAATTTCGAAATAAAGGATGCCGTGACCAGCGATTTTATCACTTCCACGCTGAAATTATACATCCATTTAATAAAAACATTTTTTTCACTTTCACATTGCTTGCACCCACGTTCTTGATTTAATTCCTATTTTCAGAAAATTAGCTGCGTTTCCATGCTGTCTATCCCTCCCTATATTGTAGTCACGGTCTCTCACCCTAGTTCCGATTTAGGAACCGTTTTTTTCCTCAGTTTAACGGCCGAAGCCAAGGATAAAAACTCTTTCTCTTAAATCCCCCAATCTAAGACTGTTACATATTCCCGGTCCCGCTCCCGCTCATTCAAATCCCTGCCTGGTCCTACAGATCCTACCTCTATCGATATATCGATAGTCATCCAGCCCATTCCGATTAAAAATGCAACAATTTTCGTTATTTCAGTACCCGCAAAAACGACGGGAATGTCTTCTTCCTTTTATCGCAGCGTTTTTTATATGCAGTTCGGCCGCTGTCACAATTGTGATTTTCGGTCTCTTAGTACTACGCTTTAAGTGCGCCATCACATAATCTCCTAACGCCATGAAACTTTATAGTATTTTATAATTTGAACTGGATGCCGGCCTTTAAAACTTCCGTCACGAATAACCGTTTTAAACTATTTGCCTTTCGTTCTTTTCCGCCTGGATATCGTGCCGTGAATATATCACTTTTAGACAACAGAAATCGATATATTGATGTTTTGATATGTTATTAACAACCCTTATAGTAAAAACTAGATCTTGGTTTGCTTTGATTGCTTCTGCGAGACTTTGTGCTTTATTGTCTTTACATGGCATTTTAGGTCCCACAATTTGGCTTTTATTGTAGACTTGTAGTGTGCAAAATGTCTTTATTTTGTCTGTTACCTTTATGGCGCTATGACACAGTAATGCAGTTTTCATTAATAAGAGACTTCAGGCTTATTACGCATACAGCGAAAGTTGCCGACTGTTTGTGTGCACACGTATTCTCAGGGTTGTTCTTGTGTTTACTCATACAAGCAATCTCATTCTATTTTTTAGACTATTACGCTCTCAACTTTGTCAGAGCGGACAGAGAGCGATTGTCGTTGCCATTAAAAAAGCAGCCTCATATTTCAAAACGCATGTATGGCCGTTACTAATCTTAATATTAGATCGTCTTCGTTAAAACCGTGAAAAAAAAAACAACTATATGTATTACTCCGTTCGGAATTTTTTGGTAAGACGATTACGGTCACACCGATTTAAAAAGGTAAAATATAACAAGAGCGGCAAGTCGCAGCAGTATTCTTGCATTTATGTTTGTGAAAAACCTTTGCAGCTCAAAAACCGAAAACATAATCTTTACTATCAGTTCAAATTAGCATCTGGTACCTACCCACTTAGGTAAGTCCATATGATGATTTAAAATCTTTAAGGAAACGTCTAATTGATGCGGTAGTGTCATACTGGAATTACTATGCAGTTTATATATGGAGTTTATGTTGACATTTACTACGAATTGGCACAGCTTTTAACCACCACAATCACTAAAGTTTGGAATAAACCTTAAAAAATTAAAAAAAAAATTATATTTTGGCATTGAAAAACCCATTAGGTTGCACAGTATGGGATTTGCAGCAAATTGAATTGGAAAAATAGCCAAATTAAAAGGCTTCTTCTAAATAATTGGTTTCCTTTTTTGGGTTATTAAAAATAGCCAGATCTTGACAAAACTTTAGTTGGCAACACTGGTACTATCGAAACTAAATACTTGATATTCGATACATCGATAGTATCGTGGTCGACACAACACACAACCGTAGTATGTATGCGTTTTAAAGAACATCGTAACATAGATTGCTAGTTCATATATAAACCAACGGCCTGTTCGATTCTGTAGATTTCGTTGACTATACAGTGGTTTACATACTTATATATATATATATATATATATATTATGTATTGACATATTTAGGAAAAAAAAAACATTTTTCAAAAAATGTATACATATGTATGTGATTGATATGTAATTTTATCATGCATACATATGTGTATGATGTGAGTAAATCTCTAAATATTGTGCTTTACTTAGCAAAAGCATATCAATTTATGATGGTATCTTCCTAGGTAATTAATTTACACATGTTTACACATTTTTTATTGCAGTAGCATGTGACCGAGTTACAATTTGTACAGACATATGTATGTGAAAACATATACATATATGTATATAAATACATACAAATTTATGTAAAATTTTTGACTCAACTATTTTAAATTATGAAGGACGTACAAAAAGAAAGCAGCGTACTAAACGTTTTTTTATTTGTCGTCATTGTTTTACAGGGTTTGTATACTTTATCTTTTGACATATATTTTTTACAAAGTTTATGTTTGTATAAATGTATTTACATATGTTCTTAAACACAAATGTACAGCTGTAACAGCTCCATACAATACTAGCTTCCAAATATTTTTATTAAAAAAAACAGAGAAAGAATTATTTTCTGGCCTGGCTGTTAAAATTTGTTTCACTATCTATGCAAACAAGAAAGAAAGCTAACTTCGGCACGCCGAAGTTTGTATACCCTTGCAGCTTACAATTGGATCATTATGAATTAATAAAATATTATCAAATGGAAAGTAAAACTAATAGGAATTGTATACAACATTAATGCATATACAAATTCGGTTTCACATTACGTACACGTAATATTTCCCGAATATTCCTATGGCAGCTATATGATATAGTTGTCTGATTTTGATCAAATTAAAATCGAAATTCTATAATAATATAAAATGGCCATTTCTCAAATTTTATGAAAATATGTTGAAAATTGGACAAGTAATAATTTTTATCCGAAAATTTACCGATCGTTCCTATGGCAGCTATATGATATAGTGTTCCGATCCGGCCCGTTCCGACTTATATAGCAGTGAGAGCATATAGAAGACTACCTGCAAAGTTTCATTCAGAAAGTTTTAAAACTGAGGGACTAGTTTGCATATAATCGGACAGACAGACTTAAAGACGGACATGGCTAGATCGACTCGGCTGTTGATTCTGATCAAGAATATATATACTTTATAGGGTTGGAAATGTCTCCTTTACTGCGTTGCAAACTTCTGACTGAAATTATAATACCCTGTAAGAGTATAAAAATAGAATTTCTTCGATCTTTTATCAGTAAAAACCGGGATTTAGGTATATCTCTGTCTCACTTGACCTCTTTCACAACAGTACAAACATATGGAAAACAGTAATATTAAGTGTTTTGTGCTACGAAAAACTACAAAATAAACTAAAAGTTAACGGAATAGTTTTTAAGTAAAAACATTATTATTATTATTATTAAAATACATTAAAAAACGTGATTTTTAAGTAGTTTATAAATTATTAAATGTTTACGAATTTGTTAATTAATCATTGATGATAAAAATTTGATAAATTTTTTGCCTTTCATTTGATCAAATTGGATCTTTTAATAATATTCCAAATGTAAACGGCACAGAAATACAAACTTCTGCGTGACAAAGTTAGCAAATAAATTATGGTAAATCTTTGTATCGCAATGCTGGGTTGGGTTGGGTACTTCAGCCCCACGCTCAAATGATCTTCGTATCACACGTCCAGTGTGATACAATTAAAAGTATAACTTTTTTTTTAGTTATTTTGCAATTCTTTTTGCTTTTGGCCAATTTTACTGAATTAGTTATTATCGCGAAGCTTGATCTAAGCAGAAATTTCCCGAAAAGGAATGCGAAAGATAACAGTACATAGGACAAAGCTGAAAGCAAAAAAAAAAAAGAAAAAGAAAAAATAACAAAATAAATGACAGAGTCGCCTAAAAATCTTATGGGTATGTGGACGTCATCGGGGAGTGTAGTATCACATTTTGTATGACTTCCCAGTCGGACTTTGCTTCATGCCCTAAGCGATTTAGATTGGATATCCATGTTGAACGGTAATGTTATTTTGTATGATTCCCCAGTTCAGCAAAGTGGCAAGCGGGAGACTCAGGTACCTGAATCCATCGCTGCTGCGGTAAGGATACAAATCACTGCTTTCGCTCAGAGCGATATTTCCCTTTTGGGATTTTATCTTATTCCGACGCAATTACTTCACCACCACAAGCTACATATTTGTTTATTAAACTATTTAAAACTTTAACTTTAACTTTTAAAAAAGTTTATCAATCATTGCTCTAATAAAATAATAAAAAAAAGGAGATTGAAAGAAAATAAGATATAAAATAGGTAGTTTCGAGCGGGATTTGAACACGCGCCCACTTGCTTCGGAGACTTATGTGCTAACCACTGAGCCACGTGTCGCGATCGGCCGCCGACAGCACAGTCAAAGATCAACCGAGCAAAATAAAAACATTTGCTAAGGGGTTGCAATCTTCTGTCACTCTCACACGCGTAAGGGTCATATGTGTATATCGCCGACGCAAATCAGTTTGCCTACGTGGCGTATTGCGTAAGCGGCCGGTCCGTTAAACACTTGAGACACCGGTTCGATCCCTACTTGGTCCTTTAGTATTCCAGAAAAAATGGTAAGATTTATAAACAATGAAAGTAAGTTTAAATGTGTAAAGTCAATAACAAAAATGAAAAATCTCGGGGTTCATGTGTTTTTTTTTTTTTTTAGCAAAATAATTTTCTGATGTTTTTCCATACCGGTAAGAGTGCATTTCATGGTCAGTCGAGAAGCGACGGTTGCACTCTGAATCGCCCTCTTACCGGTAAGAGTGCATTTCATGGTAAGTCGAGAAGGGACTGAGGCATCATGAATTACCCCGGCCACGCATTAATAAAAGCGAATGAGCCGTTTCCATACTCGGTAAGGTTCGCCGAGTGAGCGATTCGGCATGAAAAGAGTATAGTTTGGAAGTTCGAAAGTCCCACTGGGTTAACACTGACTTATGATTTAAATTTTGGCTATTTTTGTAATCACAATTATTTTATATAAAATTAAAAAACAATTGTGTATGATTTAAAAACAAGATAGAAAGCTAACTTCGGTACGCCGAAATTTGTATACCCTTGCAGCTTACAATTGGATCATTATGGATTAATACCATTTTATCAAATGGAAAGTAAAACTAAGAAGAATTGTATACAACATTTATACAAAAAAAATTTGAGTTTTAACATTACTATGGCCGCTATATGATATAGTAGTCCGATCCGACTATACGCAAACTAGTCCCTCAATTTTAAAGATATCTGAATGAAACATTGCAGATAGTCTTCTATATGCTCTCGCTACTATATAAGTCGGAACTAGCCGGATCGGACGACAATATCATATAGCTGCCATAAGAACGATCGATAAATTATCAGAAAAAAAAAATTATAACTTGGCCAATTTTCAACATATTTTTATATAATTTAAGACATGGCCATTTTATTTCGGATTTCGTATTTAATTTGATTGAAATCGGACTACTATATCATATATCTGCTATAGGAACGGTCGGGAAATTTTACGTATACATACGTAAATGTTAAAACCGAATTTTTATATGTATAAATGTCGTATACAATTCTTGTTAGTTTTTTTTTTACTTTTGATTTGATAAAATTTGATTAAATCATGATTTAATAATCCAATTGTAAGCTGCAAGGGTACACAAACTTCCTTTTTTTTTTTTTTTTTTTTTTTTATTATGTAACCAGAATCTTCTTTAAACTTCAGAAAGAAAACCACTGCGAATTTTCAAAATTTTTTACAAAAATAATTATTTATTAATATTATAAGGCATTCTTACATACTTTGATGAGCATAAAACGTGTGTAAATACTTTTTACAGCTCCCGGGCAACCATTATTTGAATTCTACCATTTTCCTAAGATATAATATAAACCTTTTATTTATTTGTTTCATAATCGGCAAAACTTTTAAATATAGAGCAAACTGCTAGATTAATTTAATTTTAGAATGAGCGTTTAAGAAAGTTTATCTTCTATAAAAAATGCTGATTGGAATATAAAGTGCTTGCAGTAAAAGTGAAAACGGGTCTAGGTAAAATTATTGGCTGACTCTTCTGAGTAGTAATGTTAAGGACCTTGCAACCTAAAAATCCACTCATTACCTCCTCAGTTGACCTACGCAATCAGCAATTGACTTTGCAATATATAGAAAAATATATAGAGCTCATCATTGCCGCTGAGTAGACGTTGAGCAAACATTGGTATTTCTTAATGTTGCCTCCCCGGAAGCGTAGCCCATACGTCATGTAAGTCTAAAGGAGATTGCCCTAAAAATCAAAAAGATACATCCTAGTATAGCTCCCGGATATGATGGCATTAATGGCAGAGTTCTTAAAGTACTTCTGGAAAATGGTATATTATTTATAGTTCTTCTTTTCAACTCTATGTTACTTATTCGCCAACTCCCTACACAAAGGAAGTGTGCAGTGATAACTATGATACCAAATCCGGGCAAAGCGAAGAACATTGTGGCGTCTTAACGATCAATAAGATTGTTTTTTTTTTTAATATTCAAAAGAATATTTCTTGTCTCTTGTCATCCATCAGATTCATATGAGTTGCTTAGGGAATCTGGCACCCAATGGAGCCTTTCTCGCCAACTCATCGTAGTGCTCTCCATGACCTAATGCATCCAAATATGGGGTGCAGATGAAACATGCCTAAAAATTACTACTATTTGCTGTTATGTTCGAATGCTAACATTACTTCAGCTAATACCAACATTTTGTACCAATTCATTTGGTTAATTAAAGTACAAATAAACAAATGTTGTTGTTACAAAAAAAAACGTTTTCCTAAAGCTGCCATACTAACGATCCGGAAATTAATAGAAAAAACATGTCAGTCTTTAAGATACTTTCTGAGATGTGGCCGTTATTTATTATTTCAGAAATTCTGTTTTAATTTTATGAAAATCGGATCAAGCTGTAAAAAAAATAGCTGCCATAGAAACGATCGTTAAACGTTAGGGAAAATCTAAAACTCTGAATTGAAGACTGAATATACTATGTATAACTACATGTAATGTATATGTATTATTTATATTATATTGAATATTATTCACCTGTGATATAGATATTCAATACAATTTTAAATAAATTATATTGGAATTGGAAAAAAACCAATATATATGATATGTATAAATGTATAAATATTTTTTTAGTTTTTATTTCCATTTGACAAAATGGTCGAAGGTTACTTATTTTGATTTTAATACTTTATCTTATAAAATGATCTTAGTTATAACACCTATAATGCACTAAAATATAAAAAAAAAATAATAATGTTAAACTTATATGTTTCAGCCAAAAACTCCATTGCCAATATTTTACAATGCTATAAATGCTCAGTATCTATAGAAAAATATGTTGTGGATAATAAAACAATTACATCGCCACTTTGCTCAAAATTTGAAGAATCTAATAATTATGTTGTACAGTGCCCATATTCAACAATGTGCTTAAAAACCATTTCAATTCTTCACCTACAAAATGATCAGAAAAAAGAAACTATAACCAGAGGGTGCGCCCAACAAAAAAACACTACACAGGTAAAATACTATTTTGACAAATATAATTACAAATACAAATAATATTCAATAATATTGATTAGATATAGGTCGTTGCTAAAAAAACACCGTTCAATAATATTTAACTATATCTTAATTTCAGATTTTTCGCAATAAACAGTGGGAACAAGAACATTTAGTTCAGGAAGTTTATGATGAAGGCTGTAAAGATATAAACACCGATAGCTTAGCGGGATCAGCTGAAAAAAAACATTGCTATTGTCGCGGAAATCTGTGTAACACATCAAGTTATGCTACTCTAAATATTAATACGTTAATTATCACACTTTTTTGGTTCATTTTATGTTATTAACTTTTAAGATATTTTAAATGACATGTTTAATTTCTTTTTAAACTATATATAAAAAAAAAACCATATATAAAAAAAATATGTCGCAGTACTTGGAATTATTTGAATTAAGGCGGCCAACATATCGAGGCATACTTCATATTCCCAAGAAACCACCAATTCTTAGTAACATTAGCGAGACGGTATTGCCGGACCTGATGAATTTGGGCAACCGTCGAGTGTGGCCCGGTCGCGCAAGAGAGATTGAGAGAGGAACGGGAAGAGAAGGAACAGAGTGAAGAAGGAACATTCTGGCGGAACGGGCGGGCACTTTGATTTGAATTCGTGCCGCGATCGGGACTCACTTCGCTAATATGGTAAACATCGATAAAGACGATTCTCTAACAAATATATATAATAAAGGGGGCGCGGGCCGAGGTCAGTACGGAAAGCCGAGTGAACTTATTTTTGCTCGTAATTGCACAGCTTATGTCGTTTTGAAATCAGAGTTGTCAAAACTTACTATCGCGCAACTGCTCGCGTTGCCAACTGTCTTGAGAATTAAAAGCTTTTTGGGGAAGTTTTCGTTACAATATAGAAAATCTAATCTACCATAAGTCATACATATAAGTTGAAAAACGGCCATTTGGTATTATTTTGTATTTCGGCTTTAAGTTTTTTTTTGTATCGGACGACTACAGAAGCGGTCTGTACGTCTAAGGAAAAGACTAATGCTGTCAAAAACCGCAACCAATCTGCAAGGTTAAGCTCGAACCAGATAGCAAAGCCTTGAAGCAAAATGAATATGTAGTTTTTATAGCATCGGCTGTGGGGTCTACAAGGAACTAAAAAGACTCATGCGACGAGCGACAATAACGCGTCAACAAAATACACAAAATGTGTATTATCAATAAATACTCCGTCAGGTGTATTTTTTGCCAAAGTACCTAGATCCAATATTACCAAGGGCATCTCCTACGCCCAGGCTTTACGAATAGGTTTGGAAAATTTTATCCAGTCAAACTCAGCACAGCTGGTTGGAAAGCACCTCACAAGCAAACACACAACTTCCATATAAGATGGTAAAGCCCACGTAACCGGCATATTGATTAGAGAACACATTAAACATCATTTTAAGAAAAAGTTAGCAAGAAATTATTTGCAAGCCTTTTCCATACAAGAGCAGTCAAATAACTTCAACCTCAATCAATGGATTTCTACAACGCACATGGAAATCATTTTATTCATGTAGGAGATTACAACGCCAAGCTTAGGCACTGGGAATTATGCCTGGTGACGCCCAAGGGAAGGCAATTGCGTAACGCACTGATAAATGTGAGAAATAAATTGGACTATGTTTCTCCTGATAGCCCCACATATTTGCCAGCAGACCTCGATAAGAAATTCATCAAGATTTTGGATCCTCAGCGACAAAGACAGAGTTCAAACATCTGCCTTAAATCTACGGGGCGTCTTCCAGCCAAACCTTTCTACAAATCGATTCGTTCTACCACAAATCCAATCTCAAATGGAATCTAGCTCAACATCGTTTCGTCTGAAGGAAATCACATAGGTCATCAGGGAGCTAAAACCGAATAAGGCTCATGACAGTGCCCTAATAACTCCAAAAATTATAATTAATCTTTGAACTCTGCTGTTGAGGTCATCTGTAAACTTTTCAATGGGATTATAAGACCCGGCTACTCAATTAAATGGAATAAATCTATTTTCATATTGAAGCTCGGACTTCTAAGATAAGATTACACGATTCCGTCATCTTAAGGACAAATAAGTTTATTATCATACTTTTCCAAATTGTTAGAAAAATGCCTTCTAACGCGCAGAATACTCACAGCATTAGCCCAGCCCATAAATTTGACTTTTAAGGAAAACATGGAACTATCGAGCAAGTTAACAGAATTACAAAGCGGCTATTCCCACGAGTGACCGGCCAACAACATCCATCTTAACGACACTGCGATCCTCAGCCGCTCCAGCTGTCCAGTCCGTGCAAAAACTCAATTCGCCAACCATTGTGGTAGTCGAAAAGTGGCTATCTGACTGGCATATTAAAATAAACGAACAAGGCACGGTATCCAAAAAATGTTTATTCTTTTGAAGTGTGACCGTTCTTTCCGAGCAATAACTTGTCATTTTTTGGGAAGAAATTTAGCGGTCATACATAGTTGACAACCGGCAATATTTGAAACTCAAGACATGTTCATCTTTTCATGATTTTTTTTAGAATTGTCCTTAAGCTAATGGCATGCTTTTCTGCGTCTGTTTTGGACAGCTCCCAGTTCATGTCCAAGAAACTCAGATGATTGAATTTAACCACTATTAGAGTTTATTAAAATTGTTATTCTTTTTCGCACCTCTCTCTAGAAATACTAAAAGTGCGCCCTCAAATAATTTCTTAGCGCCATTCATCTTTCTAGTATATTAAAATATCAACTGGATACCGATATCCTGCTCTACAACCCCACTCTTGAGTCAATCAAATCTTCTCGCAAGGGTCTTGACTCGCCTGCAACGTACCGACCTTCCAACCCAGCCATAACTTGTCAGAGCCGTTTTCACTGTTCCATGACTGCTAATTAGGTTATGGTATATGGTTTGAAATACTTATTGGTAGTTTCGAAAATAAGATTTCAATATATAAGAAAAAGAAAGAAAAAAAATATAATAATAAAAAGAGGCAGACATGATCTAAGTTTTCTAACCTGTGATATAATAATATGGGACCACACCAAAGAATCTGTTAACTATAGGGATTTTTTAGAATAATATACTTTATTATAAATATAATGCATGTGATTGGTGTCCTATTTATCAATGTTCTAGTGTTGAGTTCCAACTAAAAGTCTTAAACAATAATTAGCAGTATATCTTATTTATAAAAATAATCGCAAAATGTGTTGGTAACTTAACAACGCCTAGACCAATTTGGCCAATTCTTTTTTTAATGTTTGTTGAATTTCAAAAATTGTTTACAAGAACCAAATTAGTTACCTATAACATAAGTATGTCTCCTATTAGATAAAGCAATGATGCTGTAATACAATACCCCGCTTATCAATTACGAACATTGTTTTTTAAAATCATAAATATATGTTTCGCATCAAACTATTAATTCAATTATGCCTGGCTGCCCGCAAAGGTCCAATGCATGATGCTTTTAACTAAGAACTGCATGATCTCAGCACTTTAAAATATTTCATTCAAGGAAGTTCCCTACTGTTGAATGAACAACAGAAATATATACTTTATACTCTTATGGAACGGAAAAGTGGTACAGAAAAAGCTTTTTAGATTTCATTATTAGCATTCGCTCACAAAATTAAATTGCACTTGCACTCGCTTTGTCGGGAACATCCCATTTAGCATTAAAACTGCCATCAAATATGCAAAGCAATGAAATTTCGACCTGCATCACTTCAAAGAACTTTGCAAAGGTTTTGCAGCAATGTAATTGGGGAAACCTTAAAAGATCTACGGAGTAATCATAGCTAGTTTGGATGTGCAATGAATTTATTAGCATTATTTATTAGTTTAAGCAAGAGTATGCGTGTCGAGTTGCAAAACTACTAATTTGGAAACATATTTTCTAAATAACTCATTGCCATTGGTAATGGCAAATTTTTTATGTACACGTTTATAATTTCAGTCATAATTTTGAAACGCAGTGAAGGAGACATTTCCGACCCTATAAAACATATATATTCTTGATCAGCATCAACAGCCGAGTCGATCTAGCCATGTCTGTCTGTCCGTCTCTCCGATTATACACAAACTAGTTGGAGTTATCTGAATGAAAATTTGCAGATGGTCTTCTATGTACATATATGCTCTCACTACTATATAAGTCAGAACGGGCCGGATCGGACGACTATATCATATAACTGCCATAGGAACGATCGGTACATTTTCAGAAAAAAAATTTTTACTTGTCCCATTTTCAACATATTTTCATATAATTTAAGACATGGCAATTTTATATTATTAAAGAATTTCGGTTTTAATTTGATCAAAATCGTACTACTATATCATATAGCTGCCATAGGAATGTTGGGAAAATATTACGTATACGCAATGTTAAACCAAATTTTTATCTATATAAATTTTGTACAGAATTCCTGTTAGTTTTACTTTTCTTTTGATAAAATTTTATTATTTCATAATGATCCAACTGTAAACTGCAAGTGTGAACAAACTTCGGCGTGCCGAAGTTAGCTTTCTTTCTTGTTTTCCTTAAAGTTGTTTTCATTTAACTCGATTGAAAGATGAACTTCTTCATATGTTTCCAGATGTTTCTCAAAATTACAAAAATTGGTTGAGATAACGAGCAAAACTAGCTGCAAAAACATAGATGTTAATGATATAAATTAAGAGTTCAAGAACAAATTACAGGTTAGTCGAGGATATATAAATCTGTTTATTTGGCTAATAAACAAGATGATGTAGTGGAATAGTGTAGTAGTGTAGTAGATCGGTAGTTATAATGCTGCGAAATATCAACCCATCGCGTTTTTAAACGGCACAAAGCGATAAAAAAATTAATAAGCAACAACAGAGAACCCAAACGCCTTATCAGTTAAAATCCAACAACAACACCAACTCTATAGAAAAAATTTTAAAAAACAAATGACACAATAAGCAATAACAACAATGCCTCCCGATATAACTAGATTGTTTCAATTCAAATTCATCATCATAAACAGAAAAGACAATGAAACATTAAAAAAGGTAAACTCATTTTTAAGGAAAAAAGTTATTGACTACACATGCAACGGTGAAGTGGAAACAGCCAAGGTCACAAGAGAAGGATCGCTGCTAGTCAAAACTAGAGACACCCTTCAAGCAATAAAACTCCTAAAAATTACATATTTTCACAACTTCCCCGTAGAACATCTCCTAAGCCGCTAAACCCCTGTTAAGAAACGCAACAACATATGATGACCTCGACACACTCATGGACACCACTCCACCCACTGTAACTACATCAACATTGAACTTTTCCATACAAAAAATCTGAAACTAAGTATCTACACCAACAAACACAACACCCTCTCCAAGAACCTTAAATCTAAAGAAAAAAAATGAAAAAAAAAAAAATACAAACAAAAACACACTGCTTAATAGCGGCAGCGATAGTATCTACTTTAAAAATATAATGCAATTACACATTAAAACAGGTAAATTCTTCTTATCAATTAAATTATTTAAAAAACAAATATTAAAATATTAAAGTTATACCGTGGAACATAAACAGATACATTAACAACTTTTTTGCAATTGCAAAAATATAACTATCCCAATCAAATATACACTTTATCACGAAAATACTTATACAAACCGATTTGGAGGAGTCACACTCCTCATTCACAACGCTTTACAGCAACAAAATGTACAAATTAGAGTCTCTAACTTTGACACAATAGCAGTAACAATTCATTCCAAACCTAAAATCACCATATCATCTTCATACATCCCAACAAAACTTTTACAATACAAAACCTCAAAAATATATACGCACCTTACAACCACATCTACTAACAAGAAAGTAAGCTAACTTCGGTACGCCGAAGTTTGTATACCCTTGCAGCTTACAAACGAATCATTATGAATTAAGAAAATTTTATCAAATGGAAAGTAAAATTAACAGGAATTTTATACAACATTAATATATATAAAAATTCGGTTTAACATTACGTATACGTAATATTTCCCGAACATTTCTATGGCAGTTATATATAGTATAGATATAGTAGTCCGATTTTGATCAAATTAAAACCGAAATTCTAGAATAATATAAAATGGCCACGTCTTAATTTATATGAAAATATGTTGAAAATAGGCTGTTATAATTTTTTTTCTGAAAATTTACCGATCGTTCCTATGGCAGCTATATGATATAGCTGTCCGATCCAGCCCGTTCCGTTATATAGTAGTGAGAGCATATAGAAGACTACCTGCAAAGTTTCATTCAGATAGCTTAAAAACTGAGGGACTAGTTTGCGTATAATCGGACAGACGGACGGACACACGGACGGACAGATGGACTAGATCGAGTCGGCTTTTGATGCTGATCAAGAATATATATACTTTATAGGGTCGGAAATGTCTCCTTCACTGCGTTGCAAACTTCTGACCGAAATTATAATACCCTGCAAGGGTATAATAACTGAAAATGTTAATAGCTGATACACGAGCTGGGGCTCGCGAATCAAAGAGGAAACACATTATTTAAATTCATCAACCAATCTCGTAACACTTAGCAACGGCTCAGAAACCCACTTTACCACACAATCATACAATCACCTTTCCATTGCACCACCCCCTCTAAATCTGAGCTCAAATTGGTATACCGATAGCTCTCTTTCAGGCAGCGACCATTACCTAATTCGTATAGATCTATTCGACGAACACAATATGAACAACGCCATCGAAAGACCAAGATTTGACCTTAAGAAAGCTAACTGGCCACTATTCTTGGATATTTCGGATAAGCTGTCTATTGAAAAGCCTCCAAGTCCAAATATGAATAAAGAAGTCGCTCTTATTACTTTTGGAATGGGGTGGCTTTAACCTGGAACACTCGATAAATAAAACACGGAAAACTAATTCGGGGTATTGTGCGACATGCTTCGGTGTTTATTTTTAGAGTAAGGAATTATAATTAGTACAAAAAGACTTAAAGCTAGATTCGGAGAGCGGATTGGAAGCACTATGGACCGAAAGCCCAAAGGAAGAGGGAGAGAGAGCAAGGGTGTACGGGATCACACTGCCTCTGGTAAATAAACGCCCTTTCGGGTGAACAATAACAAGCATAATCATTTAATCTGCCAATAAAGCCATTCCCCAATTATACCATTCTAGGAGACAGCGCAACGTTCCATGGTGGAACCAAACCCATCTAGAAATAAAAAATGAAAAACTATATCTTTGGAAAAATCTAAACAGAAACACTAACATGATATACATACATATTATCATACAACAAGAAAGGATCATTATGAATTAATAAAATTTTATCAAATGGAAAGTAAAACAGGAATTGTATACATCATTAATACATATAAAAATTCGGTTTAACATTACGTATACGTAATATTTCCCCAACATTCCTATGGCAGCTATATGATATAGTTGTCCGATTTCGATCAAATTAAAACCGAAATCCTAGAACAATATAAAATGGCCATTACTCAAATTATATGAAAATATTTTGAAAATTGGACAAGTTATAATTATTTTCTGAAAATTTACCGTTCGTTCCGGCCCGTTCCGACTTATATAGTAGTGAGAGCATATATAAGACTATCTGCAAAGTTTCATTCCGATAGCTTCAAAACTGAGGGACTAGTTTGCGTATAATCGGACAGACGGACATGCCTAGATCGACTCGGCTGTTGATGCTGATCAAGAATATATATACTTTATAGGGTCGGAAGTGTCTCCTTCACTGCGTTGCAAACTTCTGACTGAAATTATAATACCCTGCAAGGGTATAAAAATAAAAAAACATTATTATTGGAAATACATGACCCGAGACATATCTAATTATATAAGACAATGACCCAAATGCAAAAAATAAAACACGATTAAACACACAAAGACCCCATTAAATCTGGACGTAGATGCACTACGATCATTACATTCAAGTGGCCCTTATGACACGAGGCACGTGCTTTATCGTGTGAGGTGTTAGTAGGCACGTCAAAGGGAAGTATAGAAAAGGAATACGAGGAAGTGACTACTGGCGTGCTGCCAGATTGTTTGCTTGCATGCGTGCTAAGTGGGTTAGGTTTAAAATTTATAGTTTGGGAAGGGTAACTACATTAGACGTTATTATATATAAATCACTATATTTGGCACATAAGACTCTAAAGGGTTCATGCAATTGAAAGGACGTTCTACAGTGGCGCAAAACTAAGGGAATATAAGATCTAGTATTTCTACTTGCTACGTGAAAGTTAAGCTAACCCAACAAGTCAGCACTTTCAACGTCACCATGGATTAGGTTGTAAATAAAAGTAAAGCCTAGCAGGGTTTACAGTTAGACAAGTTTGGTAAGTTGAGAAGTAGGAGTCTACTGGAATACGAGGGTAACCTCTGGATTGCATCCCACTTTAAGCCGCGTAAAGCGGTTAAAACTTGAGAAAAAGGTCGTTTGAACCGATGCGTTTAATGTAGACCCCATACTGAGGGCTTCAAAGCAAGCAAGATCCGTATTCTAAGATAAGACGAACTAAGGAAATATATAGAGATTTTGTAACATAGGGGTTATTGAATTCTTCCCACCACCGTTTAATGAATCAAAGCGCACCTCTAGCTTTATTTTCCAAGTGAGCTCCACAAGATAATTTGTTGTTGATCGATAAAGTCAAGTTTAGGATCCAGGCGGACTCCCAAATCGCCAACTATATCAATTCTTTCCAAAGAGCGACAGTTCAGCGTGTAAGTTGCAAGCTTGGGAATGACACGAGAAAATGTCATTGAAAACAATTAAGATCTGTTTGTAAATTAGACTTCCAAGAAGCGTCCTTCTATTGCACGCAAAGTTTGACGAGAGGAGCCCAAATGGCTCCCATGCGGGACCGCAGAAGTTTTCCTGAGAACATTAGATAAGGTATTTTTAAAAAGAACCTTTTGCGTCCTGCCATTCAGATAACTTGAGATCCATCTAGGAAGATCAACTGAATATCCCATTAAATCGAGTTTCCTAACATGAAGAGAATTTTAACAGAGTCAAATGCTTTACTGAAATCAGTATAGTTGAAAATTGTAATGGAAGCCCTTTATTATAAAGGAAGTGAGCTCTACAAGATAATTTGTTGTTGATCTTTACTTCATAAATATATGATGACATGGAGAAATTATTGATCTGCACAAGTGCTTCAAATGTTGAGTAATGATATTTTCAAAAAGTTTTGAAATGGCTGACAGCCAGATTTCTCTGTAGTTGTTGGCATCCAATTTGCTACCTTTTTTGTGGAGAGGAATAACAAATGATTCCTTCCAAATAAAGGGGAAGTAGGAGGTTTTTAAGGATAGGGTAAAAAATTTTAGAAGGGGATTGCACAGGGCGTCGGCACCTGGCGAATAAACTGGCCTAACACGGAGAAGATCTGAAAGAATAGAACTTTCGTTTAAATTTGGACTGAAAATTAAGTTCGACTTGGGAATGACGTAAGAATAAGTCTGATTTGAGTCAGTGAGTCTATAGATCGGCCATTGCCTGATCATTATTTACGGCTGTATTTTCAAATCGGCTTACGCTTAGTGTTAACAAAAATTTTTTTTTACGTTAATTGTTATTCATTGAACCTTCTCTAGGGCTTAAGAGACTAATTTAATATTGAGTTGAATATGTATGCAATGCATCTGACAGCGCATTTGGGCAATTTAATTATCATTTTGGGAGAAATTAAATTGTGACCAGGAGCTTTTTTGGGATTTATTTGTTCTTTAATGGTCTTAAGTATTATGCTGGTTTCGAGAGTAATTGGAGAAGACGGCGACGAAAGCTGGACGTTCGGTAGAGTGAACTGGTTTGATGGCGGGTGAGGCTTGAAGACGTTTTGCAAGTGATGGGAAAAGCTGTTTGCCCTTTCTTCGTCACTACGCGCCCAGTCACCTGTTTGTGATCGGATTGGCCATTCGGATTCTATTGGTTGTTGCATCTTTGGATGAACTCTCCACAGTAGAAATTTGTTGCCAGTCGGAGATAACTTTGCAATATATGCACGTTGAGCCTGGTTCTTTTCGATAGACAGTGCTTTCGACAATTTTCGAGATGCTTCGTTTAGTCTTTTCTTAGCGGCTGGGACCGGTGAGTCTGCCAGTCTTCGTTTCTCAAGTAGAAGAGCTTCTATCTAAGCACCTGAGCGTCCAATTCTTGCAGGATTCTTGGCCGAGGGCTCCGGCGTGGTATTTGAGCGATTTTTTAATGTCAGATTCACACGAAATTTCAGGATGGAGTTCGATTTGTGCACTTACATATTTTTTGTACTGCAGCCAGTTGGTTTTATTTGATGTCAGATGTTGGGGACTTTCCAAAAGGCACAGACAGAGGAGAGCAATCGGGTGTAAGCTCATCGAGAGTTTTTGCGTTTATTAGTCTGTGCGGGACTCTTCTAGTTACAGCGAAGCCGATAATGTCTGGTTGTTTATTGGGATCTGTGGGCCAGTATGTAGGCCTTCCCGGTGTTACAAAGTCTAACATATTGCCAGGGGTTATAATGGCTTTGTATAACTGGCGCCCTTTGGGATTGGTAAGAAGAGAACCCCAGTGGGGATGCTTTGCGTTATAATCACCGGCAGCTATAAAGCAGCTTCCTAGTGAGTTATAGAAGTTTATAAACTCGTTTTCTGCAATACTAAAACGTGGAGGGCAGTAGATGGCTGATAGGGTCAGTGGGCTGGTAGTTAGGTTAATACGTAGGGATGTGGCCTGTAGGTAGTTAGTAGCGAATGTCTCCAAAGGATGGTATTTTATACGTCTATTTATAAGTATTCCGTTCCCTCCGTGCGCTTTGCCGTCTGGGTGGTTGGTCGCATGGAATATGTAGCCGGTTATATGGAAGTTGTATTTATTAGTTTGATGGGTTTCAGAAAGTAGCATTATATCTATATTATGGCTATTTAGGAACTGCACGAGTTCATTTTTGTGCCGGGAAACGCCGTTGGCGTTCTAAAAGCAAATTCTTAAAGAGTTCATTTAAACACTTTTGATTGATTAGCAGTTTCATTAGTAGGTTCGGGTTCGAATTAGGTCTTGAATAGAACTTTGGATGAACATTGTTGTCGTCGGGGCCTGATAGCTGCGATCCCAAATAATTCCCAAAAGAAATGTGGTATACACAATGGGCTTCGTGGAGTTTGGAGAAAAATAGCGTCGTTTGGCTTTGGGGTTTATTCAGAGAGTGATTTTACAGAATATATATGGCGGCTTCGTTGCTGCCTCGGAACCGGGTAAAAACGGTACATTTGAATTAGTGCTGACCACCTGGAGTGGCTGCTGACCCTCGCTTGTTCAGCATGAAGAGGAAGACTCGCGGAGTTACGAGAGTGAGCACCGTCCGGAAAGGACGTCCGGTGGCGCACACCCGTTGGTCGCCAATGCCTTTGATGGACAAATTGAGGGCCTTAACCAAGGATATGTGGACGCGACTCACAGGACAGCACGGATCCACCAGGACTCGAACATCAAACCGCTTCTGGTCGGACCCGATGAGCACGGCCGCAGTCGGGAGGATGCTGACACTCGTACGAGCCAGGATAGGCGCGCACGACGGGCCAGTCGATGCGCTTCGGGATGGCGACACATCCATCGGCGAGTTTGAACGTCGGGATCCTGTTGGAGACGCTTGTTGGCGCCGCTGTGGATGACGCTGAGGCCGAGGAGCCGAGGATGGTTGGCGCTTCTGTCGGGGTCGCGAAGAGCGCGGATGCTCCGTGTGGATGTGCAGAAGGGTGTGGTGGGCCTCCTTGCAGATCTGGCACTTCGCTTTACTGCGACATGACCGATCGGAATGCTCGTGCGCCAGACAGTTCGCACAGTATTTGTTAATAAGTACTGCGCGGAGCCGCTTCACAGCCGGAAGCTGAAGAAACCGCTGGCAACTCCTCAGCGCGTGGACTCCCCTGCAGATTCGGCATCTGTAACCCTGGCTTCCGGATAGGCGGCGAGCAACTCGGTGGGTTGTTGGAGCCATGGTATATGCGGATCTATATAAAGGATGGATATGAAAAAAAGATGAAGTGTTGTGGATGGAGATGATCAAGACACATGGACGAAAACACATAACGACGTGGGATGACATCAACTTAGGACTAGCGAGATGTCAGTTGGAAGGATTAACTTGTTGAGGAGTCACTATGATCAATGGGGCCGTCCATTGGAAGCTGAATCATCTTCACTACTGGCCGTCGGATGACGCCCCGTGTTGTAAGCACGTCTGCTACTCTGACCTTGCCGTCTACGCCAGGGCAGACCAGTTGGATACGGCCAAGCCGCCATTCGTTGGATGGCAAGTTCTCCTCTTTAATCACGACCATGTCTCCGGCCTGCAGATCTCGTGATGGGAATTTCCATTTGTTCCTTTTGTGAAGCTCCTTCAGGTATTCCTCCTTCCAACGCACACAGAACTGCTGATGCAGGGCTTTCAACTTTCGCCACCGATTGATTATGGAGCTTGGATTTTCTTCAATCACAGGCTCAGATACCGCCAGAAGTGGCCCACCAATTAGAAAATGCCCCGGACTAAGAGCCACAAGGTCTGTGGGGTCTTCGGACATTGGCGAAATAGGCCTGGAGTTCAAACAGGCCTCAATTTTCGCAAGGAGGGTAGCCAGTTCTTCGAAGGTGTACTTGCCTGCGGCTGTGTGCTTGTAGAAATGAGATTTGAAGCTTTTCACACCAGCCTCCCAGAGCCCTCCCATATGAGGTGCGCCAGGAGGGTTAAAATGCCAGGTCAAGTTCTGAAGACTGTGCTTGGATAGAACCAATGCTCTTGTTGATTCCATGAAGTCTCTGGATAAGGACTTGGAGGCTCCGACAAACGTTTTTCCGTTGTCAGAGTAGACGTGTTGTGGACAACCACGCCGAGAGGAAAACAGGGAGAAAGCCGCCAAAAATTTCTCTGTCAAGTCGGATGTCGCTTCGAGATGGATGGCCCTGGTACTGAAACATACAAAGACGCAGACTTTGCAGGCTCGACCGACATAACTCTTGATGTCAAATGGTCCCGCAAAATCCATGCCTGTATGAGTGAAAGGCCTGGAGAAAGTGGATCTCGAACGGGGGAGATTTCCCATCAACTGCCTTTGAAGGTTCTTCTTGTGTATGACACAAACTCGACAAGAGTGAATTGCTTAACCAACCTCTGAAGCTTAGGGATCCAGAATCTGGAACGAATCAGTCGCACCATTAACTGATTCCCCCATGCAAGGATATGCGATGGGTAAACAGGACTTGTAGTTTCGCGAACCTACACCGCGCTGGGATGATGATCGGATGTTTCTCATCATAACTGAGCATCTCAGATGCTTGTAGTCGGCCGCTTGCCCTCAAGACCCCGTTTCCGTCGAGAAAGGGGTTTAGGTTAGAAATAGTGCTTGAGGATGGAAATTGCAGCTTGTTGCTCAAGGCCTGATATTCAACGGGAAACTCATTCTTTTGAGTGAACACAATTAACCTCTCTTGCACGTCGGACAATTCCGTCGCAGTGAGTTCGTTTGATGGAGCTATACCTTTATTTTGGCACCTTTTCGCAAATCGGATCGCGTAAGCTAGAACCCGCAGAGCTCTGTCGAAGGTTGAAAAACGCTCCAGGATATCGTCTACTGGGGGCAATGTGACGCTATGACATTTGAAGGGGCGTTGCTCAAGCTCAGTTTCCGGATGGCCTGGTGATTCGCTCGGCCAATGCTCCTGCTTGAGTGGCAACCAAGCCGGTCCGTGCCACCAAAGTGTGCTGTCCCTAAGCTCTTGGGGTGAGACGCCCCGGCTTGCCAGATCAGATGGATTGTCTTCGGATCGTACATGACCCCATTTGCTTTTGTTGGTGCGTTGTTCGATCTTCGCGAGCCTATTGGCCACGAATGTCGTCCAGGTGCACGCTGGCTTACCTAGCCATGCAAGAACTATGGTAGAGTCGGTCCAGTAAAAAATGTCATAGGTATTTGGAGGCATTTCGGAAATTACTGCTGCTGCTAGCTCAGTGAGCAGCACCGCTCCGCACAATTCCAAACGGGGTATGGAGATGGACCTGACTGGAACGACTCGGGTTTTGGATGTCAGCAAATGGGTATAACAAGCGTCAGTCGTTTCAACTCGGACGAAAATGGCAGCCCCATGGTACCGCATGGTACTGCAACTTGGCTGCTGGCTGGAAACGCACCCATCTCGGAATACGAATTTCCCTCAGGGTTGGATACCCTTTTTGGAACTCTTGCCACTTGGTTATGAGGTCGATGGGGAGCGGCTGATCCCAGCTCAGCTCCCGCAGCCAAATTTCCTGCATGAAAATCTTGGCTCGGATTACGAAAGGCGATAACCATCCTGCTGGGTCGAAAAGCTTGGCTATCTGAGATAAAACCTCTCGTTTTGTGTAGGCCGATTGGAGGGGAATCTCCATTGGAATAAAAAAGAAACTCGGATGTAGCTTCCCAACGGATCTCCGTGCTGGCATCTTCCAGTTCAAGGAAGTCTGCACTCACCATTTTAGAATCTGGATAGTAAGATCGGACTGCAGTACCGGCCCCGCATGAAGGATATCATTGAGGCTGTTCCCGTTGGGATTGGAAGCGTTGAACACGACACGAACTTTCGTCGTGGTGCTATCTGGGTTGAAAACAGCGTGATGAGGCAAATAAAAATTGCTGGAATCGTTCGGAAAGTCTTGGTGCATATGACCTAAGTCTAAATACTCTTGAATGACTGAGTCGTACTGCTCCTTTAATGAAACGTCTTTTTTCAATCGAATTTCGTTCCGGAGGAACTGAGCCAATGCAATGGGTCTGGAATGTCCCAGATTAATGTTGTCCGGCTCCTTAAAGGGCAATGAAACAACATATCTCCCATCCTCGTTTCTTTTAGTTGATTGGACAAAGTTTTCCTCGCAAACCGAGGTGGATTTCTCGACTAGCTTCACTGGAACATCCTCCACCTCCCAAAACTTTGTGAGAATGCTGTCTAGTTTGGACTCGGTGACAGCTAATCGGGATGAAAACGAACAGATTCTGTTTGTGGGACTCGCTGCGATGGGACCACAAAGAATCCATCCGAATATGGTCTGTTGACCAAGGAGCGTCCCGCAAATATTGGAATGGGAGCCGCTGAGAGCGATCGATGGCAGGATATCGGCACCAATGAGCACGTCAATCTGCGAGCTTCGGTAGAAATTCGGATCTGCTAGTTGCAAAGGTGGGAGATCCTTCAATGAATCCTCTGGGAGAGTATAGGATGGGAGATTTCCGGCCAGTTGTGGTAACACATATGCAAAGGTGGACTCCTCTGCAGATTCGGCATCTGTAACCCTGGCTTCCGGATAGGCGGCGAGCAACTCGGTGGGTTGTTGGAGCCATGGTATATGCGGATCTATATAAAGGATGGATATGAAAAAAAGATGAAGTGTTGTGGATGGAGATGATCAAGACACATGGACGAAAACACATAACGACGTGGGTTGACATCAACTTAGGACTAGCGAGATGTCAGTTGGAAGAATTAACTTTTTGAGGAGTCACTATGATCAATGGGGCCGTCCATTGGAAGCTGAATCATCTTCGCTACTGGCCGTCGGATGACGCCCCGTGTTGTAAGCACGTCTGCTACTCTGACCTTGCCGACTACGCCAGGGCAGACCAGTTGGATACGGCCAAGCCGCCATTCGTTGGATGGCAAGTTCTCCTCTTTAATCACGACCATGTCTCCGGCCTGCAGATCTCGTGATGGGAATTTCCATTTGTTCCTTTTGTGAAGCTCCTTCAGGTATTCCTCCTTCCAACGCACACAGAACTGCTGATGCAGGGCTTTCAACTTTCGCCACCGATTGATTATGGAGCTTGGATTTTCTTCAATCTCAGGCTCAGATACCGCCAGAAGTGGCCCACCAATTAGAAAATGCCCCGGACTAAGAGCCACAAGGTCTGTGGGGTCTTCGGACATTGGCGAAATAGGCCTGGAGTTCAAACAGGCCTCAATTTTCGCAAGGAGGGTAGCCAGTTCTTCGAAGGTGTACTTGCCTGCGGCTGTGTGCTTGTAGAAATGAGATTTGAAGCTTTTCACACCAGCCTCCCAGAGCCCTCCCATATGAGGTGCGCCAGGAGGGTTAAAATGCCAGGTCAAGTTCTGAAGACTGTGCTTGGATAGAACCAATGCTCTTGTTGATTCCATGAAGTCTCTGGATAAGGACTTGGAGGCTCCGACAAACGTTTTTCCGTTGTCAGAGTAGACGTGTTGTGGACAACCACGCCGAGAGGAAAACAGGGAGAAAGCCGCCAAAAATTTCTCTGTCAAGTCGGATGTCGCTTCGAGATGGATGGCCCTGGTACTGAAACATACAAAGACGCAGACTTTGCAGGCTCGACCGACATAACTCTTGATGTCAAATGGTCCCGCAAAATCCATGCCTGTATGAGTGAAAGGCCTGGAGAAAGTGGATCTCGAACGGGGGAGATTTCCCATCAACTGCCTTTGAAGGTTCTTCTTGTGTATGACACAAACTCGACAAGAGTGAATTGCTTAACCAACCTCTGAAGCTTAGGGATCCAGAATCTGGAACGAATCAGTCGCACCATTAACTGATTCCCCCCATGCAAGGATATGCGATGGGTAAACAGGACTTGTAGTTTCGCGAACCTACACCGCGCTGGGATGATGATCGGATGTTTCTCATCATAACTGAGCATCTCAGATGCTTGTAGTCGGCCGCTTGCCCTCAAGACCCCGTTTCCGTCGAGAAAGGGGTTTAGGTTAGAAATAGTGCTTGAGGATGGAAATTGCAGCTTGTTGCTCAAGGCCTGATATTCAACGGGAAACTCATTCTTTTGAGTGAACACAATTAACCTCTCTTGCACGTCGGACAATTCCGTCGCAGTGAGTTCGGTTGATGGAGCTATACCTTTATTTTGGCACCTTTTCGCAAACCGGATCGCGTAAGCTAGAACCCGCAGAGCTCTGTCGAAGGTTGAAAAACGCTCCAGGATATCGTCTACTGGGGGCAATGTGACGCTATGACATTTGAAGGGGCGTTGCTCAAGCTCAGTTTCCGGATGGCCTGGTGATTCGCTCGGCCAATGCTCCTGCTTGAGTGGCAACCAAGCCGGTCCGTGCCACCAAAGTGTGCTGTCCCTTGGGGTGAGACGCCCCGGCTTGCCAGATCAGATGGATTGTCTTCGGATCGTACATGACCCCATTTGCTTTTGTTGGTGCGTTGTTCGATCTTCGCGAGCCTATTGGCCACGAATGTCGTCCATGTGCACGCTGGCTTACCTAGCCATGCAAGAACTATTGTAGAGTCGGTCCAGTAAAAAATGTCATAGGTATTTGGAGGCATTTCGGAAATTACTGCTGCTGCTAGCTCAGTGAGCAGCACCGCTCCGCACAATTCAGTTCAAGGAAGTCTGCACTCACCATTTTAGAATCTGGATAGTAAGATCGGACTGCAGTACCGGCCCCGCATGAAGGATATCATTGAGGCTGTTCCCGTTGGGATTGGAAGCGTTGAACACGACACGAACTTTCGTCGTGGTGCTATCTGGTTTGAAAACAGCGTGATGAGGCAAATAAAAATTGCTGGAATCGTTCGGAAAGTCTTGGTGCATATGACCTAAGTCTAAATACTCTTGAATGACTGAGTCGTACTGCTCCTTTAATGAAACGTCTTTTTTCAATCGAATTTCGTTCCGGAGGAACTGAGCCAATGCAATGGGACTGGAATGTCCCAGATTAATGTTGTCCGGCTCCTTAAAGGGCAATGAAACAACATATCTCCCATCCTCGTTTCTTTTAGTTGATTGGATAAAGTTTTCCTTGCAAACCGAGGTGGATTTCTCGACTAGCTTCACTGGAACATCCTCCACCTCCCAAAACTTTGTGAGAATGCTGTCTAGTTTGGACTCGGTGACAGCTAATCGGGATGAAAACGAACAGATTCTGTTTGTGGGACTCGCTGCGATGGGACCACAAAGAATCCATCCGAATATGGTCTGTTGACCAAGGAGCGTCCCGCAAATATTGGAATGGGAGCCGCTAAGAGCGATCGATGGCAGGATATCGGCACCAATGAGCACGTCAATCTACGAGCTTCGGTAGAAAATCGGATCTGCTAGTTGCAAAGGTGGGAGATCCTTCAATAAATCCTCTGGGAGAGTATAGGTTGGGAGATTTCCGGCCAGTTGTGGTAACACATATGCAAAGGTTTCAATCTGGATATGGGGCTTGACAGGGGAACCTATGTTCAGTTGACAGCGCCTACGGGGCTGCGCCGCAACAGTAAGCTTGGATGGACTCATAAGGCAACTTAATCAAGTTGAACAACCGTTCAGAAATAAAAGTTGCCTCGGAGCCCGAGTCAATGAGTGCCCGTGCTGAGTATCTAATGCCCAAATGGCAAATTTCTATTAACGCCGTACTGAGGAGGACTCCTTGAGTGTTAACAGCAAGAAAGGATTGCACATTCGATTGACTCGTAGATGGAGTGGACTGTATATGTTGATGGACTGTTGTGGATGAGTGGGACTGTTGGTCAGGTATGACCCCTGACTGGACTGGCGAGGGGCCGCTTCGATGCAGGAGTGTATTGTGCCGACCTCTGCACGTGTAGCAGTTATGCGTGCTGGTGCAGTCCCTGAGCAGATGCGTTCTTGCAAAACAGTTCAAGCACAACTTTTGCTGTTTTACGTATTTCTCCCGATCTGCGACTGACATTCGTGCGAATAGCGGACATGTCCGGATAGGATGGTTCTCTTGTGCACAGAGTTTACAGGATGGTGGATTTACCGTAACCCTATTTTCAAAGGTCTAGATCGACCTATTGTCAGCCTGCAATGGTCTGGATTGAGCGTTCGCGTTTGGCTTAAACTCTTCAATCGCCTCGAGCGTTCGATAACGATCCTGTAAGAAGGCTTTGAATTCAGCCCAGAGTGGAATGTCAGACTTACTGATAAGGGACTGTTCCCATAGAGACAGCGTTAGCTTTGGCAACTTGGAGGAACACAGAAAAACAAGAAGGCAATCCCAATTAGTGGTCTCGATTTTGGCTATATTCAAGGCCGTTAAACACCCTTGGATGGTGCTCTCTAAATGCTTCAAGGACTTGCCACATTCCTGTGTAACAGAAGGTAAATTGAACAAAATCTTCAATTGACTGTTGACTAGCAGCCTCTTATTCTCAAACCTATTTTGCAAGTTTCTCCACGCTGATTCAAATCCATCATTGGTTAATGGAGATAAGGCAACAATGGACTCGGCTTCACCGCTAGTTTTTAAATTGAGATGGAACAGTTTCTCAACTTCTGAAAGCCGAGGATTACGGATATAAATGGCGGAAAAAAGGTCCCGAAATGTGGGCCATTGAACATAGTCGCCATTGAAAACTTCGCACACGACTGGGGGTAAACGACAACCCCCCTGCGTCGGCGCCAGATTGGAGGACTGAACAGACTGTTGCGAGCGTGAATCTTCGATAATCTCGTTGAGACTTGCTGCGCACCGCTCGTAAACAGTATAACAGTAATCATACTTAGATTGCATGACTGTTATTGTATCTGTGCAGTTTAGACTGGACAGAACTTCGGAACACGTCTCGTATTCCTTTTCAATCTTGTCCCAGAGGGTCCTGATCTGCTCAAGTCGAGCCCTACTTGTGTGAATGGACGGACTTGTGTCAGCAGGGGTGTTGACTCTGGCTTCGAACTGACCCACCCTATCGGTTATGGTCATGAATTTCATCAAGGCCTTGTCCCCTTCAGATGGAGCCATTTTTCCAGTTGCTCTAGTAAAGTGGGGTGACACGACTGATTTTTCCGATTTTCTAGATGGTATCGACCGTGGCACTTGGAGCGACGTGCTCGTGGCTTTAAGTGGAGTTGTGCTTGTCGATGGACTTCGGCTTCTAGTGAGATTTTTGCTTTTGGAAGGCACAGCGGATTCGCTCTTCGCCCTGAATCGGTGAGCCGCTTCTGCCTTAGAAATGGTCAAATGGGTTTTTGCCTCCTTACCGTCGCCAATTGGCATATTAAGCTCTCGTTGGAGCCGAAGACTGAAAAGGCGTGAGGTAGTCTATCGACTTGGACGGCGCTTAGGCGCATAAAAAACACAAATTGATCGAGAGGAAATAAAAATAGAAAAAAATAAATATATATATTTATATGTAATCGAGTTGGAATAAATAAATGAAAAATAATCGAAAATGATATTATCGATTTAAAATCACTACGGGGCGCTGGATAAAACACTTAAGGAAGTATTCGAAAAATTATGTTCATCGATTTGGAAAAAATAAAAAAAAATAATAAAAAACTTGGACGCTGGATTAAGCGTACCAAAAATAATCGAAATGGATGTAATCGATTTGGGCGATACAGGTACACTGGATATCGCGATGCAAAAATTAGTTGAAGATCGTAGAACAAAAAAAAACCCCACACAAAAAAACTTCTTATTGAAAAGATAAATACAAAAAGTAATACAAGTGTGAACGGCTCCTTACCAGACTGAACCGCGTATGATTGTCGTTGCGACCTTAGCGTAATATGTAAACAAATAAAGAATATGAGAAAATATAAACGCTGCTTTTTTAATTTTTGTATTTGTTTAACTTTTTGTTGTGTTTGTTTCACCTTTTTTTTTTTTGTGGTTGTGTTTTGGCTGCGGCGACAAAGTTTGCAGCCGGTTCCTACCTGCCGGTCCAGCAGGAGCTATGTACGCAATTTTTGCTGATGGAAAGTTTGTTTTTATTTGTTTGGGTTTTTTTGTTGTTGTTGTGAAGTGACACGAGGATGAACAATCTGAACAAATGTTGTAGATGGGATTTAACTCCCTTTTATGTGCCGCCGATCTATTAACGCCCGCAAGCAATGGACATATGTATGTTCGTAGATCATAGGCCTTGTATGAAAATGTTCTTTGAATGTATGTATATTGGTGTGGATGGAAGTCTATGTGTGTATGTAAGTTAACTAAGCCAACTGGGCGACGGCAATGACCGATCGCCCTAAAGCTCGATCCGGCCAAACTGCTGACACAGCGTCTGGCCGGAAGCTCGTGCATAGCCAGCAAGCTCTGCCAATTGCAGAGGCCGCTATGAGTCCATTCATTATTAGCTTTTAAGTTCAGTTCATAATTGGCATTCAATAAATCCAGAGCACAAGCTCTTATAAATGAATCTCCGACACCTTGTCGTTAAATCTCTTATTTACTATCATACTGACTGAGTCTCTAGGCCAGCGGTATTGACGGGAAGTCAACCTTCCATCGTAAACATCCTATCTCAGCATTGGATTAATCAGGCCAACCGGCCACACACGGAGATACCGGCACCAGCCATCCGGCTAATACTTATTGGAGACAGCGGCGAGGGAGTTCGCACAGTTACCCCCATCCCCCCATTTCCATTAATTGGCGCCCAACTAAATTTACCCATTCTTTACAAATCGGGAAACATGTAAGTGAGCACTTCAGTCCAAGAATATTTCCCGGTGTCTGCATTTGCATTTACATTTTTTTAATAAAATACAACTCGCTGCTAGAATATTCTCTGCAGCTCCACAAACACAACTTCATACTCACACTCATTATTTGTTTGACAAGTGTATTGGTGATATTACATGTGCTATTTTGTGTATTGTTTGCATTTAATTTGAATAAATTTCACAGTTATGAGTCTCATCTACGTGTAGCCGTATATTAAAACACACATATTTTATATCCCCATATGAGCGCAAGGGCGCTGCTGAAGAATTAATAAATCGTGAATTTATTTAAACAATTTTATTGGCGACGAATTCTGTCTCGCCAAATTATTAAAATTTAATTTCGTTATATTTTTTGCTTACACCTAAATTCTTTGTGTTAGCTTCGCAACAATCTTTGGGTTTATATTATTTTTTATTACTTCCCCACTCCACGGTGCTCGAACCCGACACCGCGACGTTTGTATATTTATTCTTTGTAACTTCGCTTATTTGCTTACCATAACGACAGCTCGGCTGCCGTAATCTTTTGACTTTATTCCGATTCTGTTTAGCTTCGTTGATTTCCTCGCTTATTGTGACAATTCTTTTGATGTATCGCTGCTTAGACATGCAACTCTTTGTTAGTGGAATTTAACTTAGCCACCCATGAACTCCTCATTTCTGACTTACAGGGATAATAGACCTAATAGCGACTCAGAGTCGGACAGTGAGCGGTTGCCTATAACATCTACACCTATGCAGGCAGCCACTAGTGCCGCTTCTAATACAGATATGGCCATAAATGCGGAGCAGCTTCAGGCGGTCATTCAGGCCGCCGTCGCCAATGCCTTAAAAGAGAAGGCTGGCGAAGATCAGGCTAGGGAAGAACATATGCGCCAAACCATAAATCATTTGGCCGCTCAAATTGCAGCTGTGCAAGCCACACCCGCGCCGGTTACAGCTCCGGCAATCAAAGTTTACGAACCCATTGACATCAAAAACAATATTCAATGCAACGAGCCTCTAGATGCCGTCAAATGCTTGCCCGAATTTACGGGAGCCCAGGACACATATGTCTCTTGGCGACAAACGGCAAAAGCAGCTTATTTTATATTCGAACAATACAAAGATAGCTCACGCCACTACCAGGCTGTAGTTATAATTAGGAGTAAAATAAGAGGCCCTGCCGATGCAGTACTATCTTCGTTTGGCACTGTATTGAATTTCGATGCGATCATAGACCGTCTTGATTTCACATACAGTGACAAACGCCAGATTCATGTCATCGAGCAGGAGATGGGCACCCTCATACAGGGTAGCCTCACACTCCTACAGTACTATGACGAGGTGGAGAAAAAACTCACCTTGCTCACCAATAAAGCTACCATGTCGTACGACAGCTCGGCGGCAAGAACCCTATGCGACAAATTCCGGGATGACGCGCTCCGTGTATTTATTTCGGGCCTCAAACGCAGTCTCTCCGATGTTCTCTTCTCGGCGAAGCCGAAGGATATGCCAACTGCGTTGGCATTAGCCCAGGAGGTAAAATCAAACCATGAAAGGTACAGCTTCGCAACATCGTTTGCAAGGAGTCTGGAAGATAGGGATAGGAAACAGGCCCCAAAGGCGCAAGAACGCCAACAAACTCCCTATCAAGCACACTCTCAAGTGCAGGTAAAAACCCACACTTTACTAAAGCATACAAGGCTCAGGTGCACTCTGCCCCGCACAATGACAGGCGTTGCGAGAACACGCCAGAACCCATGGAGGTTGACCCTTCTATGTCTAGGATACTAAAACCATCACAGGCGCCGGCCTACCAAAATAGGAAGCCGGCTGCGTCCGACAAATCGGGCTCCATAAAAGACAGAGGGTAAATCACGTTACACAGAGCACCGAGAAGACTGATGAAACATATACCACTACAGCTTCCAACGCGGCTCAAGAAATTGACGATGACGCCATCTGCGAGTACGACTCCGATGCCTTTCTTTTTGTAGGGGAAAATCCTTGCTACCCGTCATCAGACGAAGAGTAGCGGGGATAAACATGAAACTTCTTATTGATACGGGCGCTGCCAAAAATTTCATCCGTCCTCATGAAGGATTGAAAAGTGTACCGGTCAAAACCCCCTTTAAAATCCATTCCATTCACGGCGTTACCACTATCACTAGGAAATGCTTCATACAACTTTTCAATTTGAAGGCCACGTTCTTCATTTTACTTGACTTGTCTTCCTTTGATGCGATCATCGGCCTCGACATACTTAAACAGGCTGGGGCATCGCTTTGTCTGGTCTCTGGCCATCTCAAATAGGGCAATAGAGAAGAGAAAATTGATTTCCACTCATGCCCCGATGTTAATTTTACTGAAGAGGACTGCTCAGATGCGCCGCCTTCAGTTAGAAACGCATTTCTAAAAATGCTCCGCGACAGGAAAAAAGCCTTCGCGAACCCCAATGAGGCCTTAGCTTACAACCCGTCGGTAGTAGCTACCATCAGAACGGTTGATGAGGAGCCCATTTATGCCAAGCTCTACCCATACCCAATGGGAGCGGCTGACTTCGTCAATAGCGAAATTCAAGAGCTGCTACGAAATGGCATAATACAAAAGTCGAAATCCCCCTACAATAACCCAATATGGGTAGTAGACAAGAAGGGAACCGACGAAACGGGCAACCGTAAAATGCGACTCGTGTTGGACTTTCGCAAATTGAACGAGAGAACCATACCAGATCGATACCCCATGCCAAATATCTCTATGATTCTAGGGAATTTAGGCAAGGCCAAATACTTCACAACACTCGATTTGAAGTCTGGCTACCACCAAATCACGCTGGCAGAACGCGACCGTGAAAAAACTTCCTTTTCCGTTAATGGAGGAAAGTACGAGTTTCGCAGAATGCCATTTGGACTAAAAAATGCCGCTAGCATTTTCCAAAGAACAATAGATGACATTCTGCGAGAGCAGATCGGTAAATTCTGCTATGTTTACCTTGATGATGTGATCGTCTACTCGGAGGATGAAAACTCCCACATACAGCACGTAGATTGGGTTCTCAAGAGCCTATACGAGGCTAACATGAGGGTATCAACACAAAAGTCTAAGTTCTTCAGAAAGAGCGTTAGCTTTTTGGGTTTTATAGTCACCAACAAAGGGGCTACCACTGACCCAGGAAAAATTAAGGCCATTCAGGAATTCCCTGAACCAAAAAATGTGTTTGAGGTTAGATCGTTCCTAGGCCTGGCCAGTTATTATAGATGCTTCATTAAAGATTTTGCGTCCGTAGCTATTTCGGATATTCTCAAAGGAGAAAATGGGATTGTCAGCAGACACAGGTCCAAAAACATCCAGGTGCAGTTCAGCGAGCCGCAACGACTAGCCTTTCACAAACTGCGTAATATTCTGGCTTCGGAGGATGTCATCCTCAGGTACCCAGACTATAAAAAGGCGTTTGATCTAACGACAGACGCCTCAGCATACGGCATCAGCGCGGTGCTATCCCAAGAGGGACGGTCCATTACTATGATCTCTAGAACCTTAAAGGACAGTGAGGTTAACTATGCTACCAATGAAAGGGAGCTGTTAGCAATAGTCTGGGCGTTGGCCAAATTGCGCCATTACTTATATGCAGTTAGAGATATCAATATCTTTACTGACCATCAACCATTAACCATCGCAGTATCGGAATCAAATCCGAATGCGAAAATTAAAAGGTGGAAAGCTCGCATCGACGAGTCCGGTGCCAAAATTTTTTACAAGCCTGGCAAGGAAAACCTCGTTGCGGATGCCCTCTCAAGACAGCAACTTAACGTTCTGGGAGAGGAGGAAGCTTTTTCAAGCGCAGCCACAATTCACAGTGAGCTGTCGCTTACCCACACCATTGAAACCACGGACAAGCCTTTGAATTGCTTTCAAAACCAGATAACTCTGGAGGAAGCACGCTTTCCGTCAAAACGCAGCTTCGTACTCTTTGGAAACAAGAGACGACATAGCATTGACTTCGTATGCAAAGAGGCATTGCTTGAAGAGCTCGCGAATATTATTGTCCCTAAAGGCGTAAACGCCATTCACTGCGATTTACATACGCTCGCAATGATACAGGACGAATTAGTTCGAAAATTCCCGGCCACTAAGTTTTGGCACTGCAAAAACCGTATAACGGACATTTTTGCAGTCGCCGAGAGACGAGAAGTCCTCACTGTTGAGCACAACAGGGCTCATAGATCGGCCCGGGAAAATGTGAAGCAGGTACTCTCGGAGTACTATTTCCCAAAAATGACTAAACTAGCGAGCGAAATCGTCGCTAATTGTAGAACATGCGCTAAGGCCAAATATGATAGACATCCCAAGAAGCATGAGCTTGGCGAGACGCCAGTCCCATCTCATGTAGGGGAAATGCTACATATAGATATTTTTTCCACGGACAAAAAGTATTTCCTTACATGCATTGACAAATTCTCGAAATTTGCCATGGTCCAACCAGTTCCCTCTAGAACCATAGAGGATCTCAAACCGGCATTACTAATGCTGATGAATGTTTTCCCTAAAGCCAGAGTCATATATTGCGACAACGAACGTTAGTGTTTCAAACGCACCGCCCCTCCACAGTGTCTCGAACGGACAAGTGGAGCGTTTCCACAGCACTCTAGTGGAGCTTGCCAGATGCCTTAAAATCGATAAAGGTATCAGTGACACCGTGGAGCTAATCTTGCTGGCCACAGCCAGATACAATAAATCTATCCATTCGGTCATCGACAAGAGGCCGGCCGATGTTATTTAAACACAGTCGGATGAGCCGCTTTATGAGGTTCAGGATAAGATAAAACTTGCCCAGGATAAGCTCAGGAACAGGGAAAATGCTTCCCGACAAAACAGGGTGTTCGAGGTTGGCGAAAAGTCCTGGTGAAATCAAACAGACGACTAGGCAACAAACTCTCCCCATTGTGTGAAGAGAAAGTTGTGGAAGCGGACATGGGGACCACAGTCCTCATTAAGGGGAGGGTGGTCCACAAGGACAACCTTAGGTAGACGAAGCTTGATCTTACCGACATTCGTCTGATAATTTTTACTATCTTTTTTATATTTTTTATCCTTAGCCACTTGGTATATGTTTTATTATCATATTTTTTATTCCTAGCCACTTGGCATAGTTTTTTTCCATTTTTTTTTATATTTCTTTTCTTTAGCCGCTTGGCACTAGTTTTATTATTATCATGGTTTTTAAGTGCATTAATCATTTATAGCCATTTTTATTCACTACGCTTTATTTTATATGTTTGGTGGTGGGCTACTTAAATTTTAAAAAACTCTACAATAAATCCGAATATTACAGGTTCACTTCTTTACCTCTGTTATTCCCTTTGACCCTAACATCGGCACACGTCACGGACTACTCGCAGGCCAAGTACATTCCCATCATTGATGGTCGAATTTTAGTATGGGAAGAATTTGCATTCGTGAGACATTCAGCAAACCTCTCAGAATATAGGCGCGTGGTGGAAGAGACTGGTGGCATGCTTAACATGTTTCCCCAGTCGCACATGCAGAAACTTTTGAGCATAGATGTCGCTCACCTGCGTGACCTGCTCGATTCATTGAGCATCCACCATAGGGTAGCTAGAAGTTTAGACTTCTTGGGGACGGCATTAAAGGTAGTGGCGGGAACGCCAGACGCGGAGGATTTTGAGAAAATTAAGCTTACCGAATTTCATCTCATAAACGCAAACAATAGACAGGTTAATATTAACAACAAAATAAAAGAACAAATCAATAGTATCACCGCCACTGTTAATCAAATTCTGAGGTCGGCTAAAGACTCCCAAATTGACTCGGGACACCTGTATGAGATGTTATTGTCTCGTAACAGAATGATTGCAATGGAGCTGCAGAATTTATTGCTGGCAGTAGCTCTTGCCAAAGTCAATGTCGTTAGCCCTAGCATTCTAGATCATGCAGACCTGGAAAATGTGTGGATTGAGGAGCCCACCTATTAAAGACATTTTGTCCGTTGCGTCCGTCAAAATATTACAGTCCATTAACATTTTGCACTTTATTATTAAATTCCCTAAAGTTAAGTCAGCTTGTGTTAAAATCACCGTTTTCCCCGTGTCACATCGTGACACAATGTTTAAACTGGAGGACCAGGTCATTGCGGATTGCAACGGAGAAATCCACACAGTCAAGAAGTGCTCTATAACAACGGGAGCCACTTTCTGCCGACTGGCGCAAAGAAGATCATGCGCCCAAGAACTCCACGCTGGAGGGGTTGCACACTGCGACATCCAACCCAGCGACCTACATCCGGTCACCTTCGTGGACGAAGGTATCATCATTATCAACGATCGCCCGGCTCATGTGTGCGTGGACAATGGCACTTGCGTTCACTTGCGAGGAACTCACCTCGTCACCTTTGCCGAATGTGCCACGGTTAATGAAACCCGGTACGCCAGCTATGGCGCGGCCCAAAAGAGGGTCCCAGGAGTGGCTAGCTCGCCCTCCCTCAATATCACCCTAGAACATGAATATACTTAGAACATGATATACTTAGCCTCCCTTACCTTCACCGATTAAGTGAGTGTAACCTGGAGCATATTAAAAGATTCGGGGAGGATGTCAACGGCTATCGCTCACACCAGATAGTGCTAGTTGCTGGAGCAATTTGCTGCGCGTTGATCTGCGTCGGCCTAACTTATCGGCGAGTCACCCAGGCCAGGAAATCCACTGCCCAACTTAGGGAGGTGATCGCCCAAACAGGGTCGGCCGAGGGCGGCCTTATTTCTGAGGGGGGAGTAGTTAACTAAGCCAACTGGGCGACGGCAATGACCGATCGCCCTAAAGCTCGATCCGGCCAAACTGCTGACACAGCGTCTGGCCGGAAGCTCGTGCATAGCCAGCAAGCTCTGCCAATTGCAGAGGCCGCTATGAGTCCATTCATTATTAGCTTTTAAGTTCAGTTCATAATTGGCATTCAATAAATCCAGAGCACAAGCTCTTATAAATGAATCTCCGACACCTTGTCGTTAAATCTCTTATTTACTATCATACTGACTGAGTCTCTAGGCCAGCGGTATTGACGGGAAGTCAACCTTCCATCGTAAACATCCTATCTCAGCATTGGATTAATCAGGCCAACCGGCCACACACGGAGATACCGGCACCAGCCATCCGGCTAATACTTATTGGAGACAGCGGCGAGGGAGTTCGCACAGTTACCCCCATCCCCCATTTCCATTAATTGGCGCCCAACTAAATTTACCCATTCTTTACAAATCGGGAAACATGTAAGTGAGCACTTCAGTCCAAGAATATTTCCCGGTGTCTGCATTTGCATTTACATTTTTTTTAATAAAATACAACTCGCTGCTAGAATATTCTCTGCAGCTCCACAAACACAACTTCATACTCACACTCATTATTTGTTTGACAAGTGTATTGGTGATATTACATGTGCTATTTTGTGTATTGTTTGCATTTAATTTGAATAAATTTCACAGTTATGAGTCTCATCTACGTGTAGCCGTATATTAAAACACACATATTTTATATCCCCATATGAGCGCAAGGGCGCTGCTGAAGAATTAATAAATCGTGAATTTATTTAAACAATTTTATTGGCGACGAATTCTGTCTCGCCAAATTATTAAAATTTAATTTCGTTATATTTTTTGCTTACACCTAAATTCTTTGTGTTAGCTTCGCAACAATCTTTGGGTTTATATTATTTTTTATTACTTCCCCACTCCACGGTGCTCGAACCCGACACCGCGACGTTTGTATATTTATTCTTTGTAACTTCGCTTATTTGCTTACCATAACGACAGCTCGGCTGCCGTAATCTTTTGACTTTATTCCGATTCTGTTTAGCTTCGTTGATTTCCTCGCTTATTGTGACAATTCTTTTGATGTATCGCTGCTTAGACATGCAACTCTTTGTTAGTGGAATTTAACTTAGCCACCCATGAACTCCTCATTTCTGACTTACAGGGATAATAGACCTAATAGCGACTCAGAGTCGGACAGTGAGCGGTTGCCTATAACATCTACACCTATGCAGGCAGCCACTAGTGCCGCTTCTAATACAGATATGGCCATAAATGCGGAGCAGCTTCAGGCGGTCATTCAGGCCGCCGTCGCCAATGCCTTAAAAGAGAAGGCTGGCGAAGATCAGGCTAGGGAAGAACATATGCGCCAAACCATAAATCATTTGGCCGCTCAAATTGCAGCTGTGCAAGCCACACCCGCGCCGGTTACAGCTCCGGCAATCAAAGTTTACGAACCCATTGACATCAAAAACAATATTCAATGCAACGAGCCTCTAGATGCCGTCAAATGCTTGCCCGAATTTACGGGAGCCCAGGACACATATGTCTCTTGGCGACAAACGGCAAAAGCAGCTTATTTTATATTCGAACAATACAAAGATAGCTCACGCCACTACCAGGCTGTAGTTATAATTAGGAGTAAAATAAGAGGCCCTGCCGATGCAGTACTATCTTCGTTTGGCACTGTATTGAATTTCGATGCGATCATAGACCGTCTTGATTTCACATACAGTGACAAACGCCAGATTCATGTCATCGAGCAGGAGATGGGCACCCTCATACAGGGTAGCCTCACACTCCTACAGTACTATGACGAGGTGGAGAAAAAACTCACCTTGCTCACCAATAAAGCTACCATGTCGTACGACAGCTCGGCGGCAAGAACCCTATGCGACAAATTCCGGGATGACGCGCTCCGTGTATTTATTTCGGGCCTCAAACGCAGTCTCTCCGATGTTCTCTTCTCGGCGAAGCCGAAGGATATGCCAACTGCGTTGGCATTAGCCCAGGAGGTAAAATCAAACCATGAAAGGTACAGCTTCGCAACATCGTTTGCAAGGAGTCTGGAAGATAGGGATAGGAAACAGGCCCCAAAGGCGCAAGAACGCCAACAAACTCCCTATCAAGCACACTCTCAAGTGCAGGTAAAAACCCACACTTTACTAAAGCATACAAGGCTCAGGTGCACTCTGCCCCGCACAATGACAGGCGTTGCGAGAACACGCCAGAACCCATGGAGGTTGACCCTTCTATGTCTAGGATACTAAAACCATCACAGGCGCCGGCCTACCAAAATAGGAAGCCGGCTGCGTCCGACAAATCGGGCTCCATAAAAGACAGAGGGTAAATCACGTTACACAGAGCACCGAGAAGACTGATGAAACATATACCACTACAGCTTCCAACGCGGCTCAAGAAATTGACGATGACGCCATCTGCGAGTACGACTCCGATGCCTTTCTTTTTGTAGGGGAAAATCCTTGCTACCCGTCATCAGACGAAGAGTAGCGGGGATAAACATGAAACTTCTTATTGATACGGGCGCTGCCAAAAATTTCATCCGTCCTCATGAAGGATTGAAAAGTGTACCGGTCAAAACCCCCTTTAAAATCCATTCCATTCACGGCGTTACCACTATCACTAGGAAATGCTTCATACAACTTTTCAATTTGAAGGCCACGTTCTTCATTTTACTTGACTTGTCTTCCTTTGATGCGATCATCGGCCTCGACATACTTAAACAGGCTGGGGCATCGCTTTGTCTGGTCTCTGGCCATCTCAAATAGGGCAATAGAGAAGAGAAAATTGATTTCCACTCATGCCCCGATGTTAATTTTACTGAAGAGGACTGCTCAGATGCGCCGCCTTCAGTTAGAAACGCATTTCTAAAAATGCTCCGCGACAGGAAAAAAGCCTTCGCGAACCCCAATGAGGCCTTAGCTTACAACCCGTCGGTAGTAGCTACCATCAGAACGGTTGATGAGGAGCCCATTTATGCCAAGCTCTACCCATACCCAATGGGAGCGGCTGACTTCGTCAATAGCGAAATTCAAGAGCTGCTACGAAATGGCATAATACAAAAGTCGAAATCCCCCTACAATAACCCAATATGGGTAGTAGACAAGAAGGGAACCGACGAAACGGGCAACCGTAAAATGCGACTCGTGTTGGACTTTCGCAAATTGAACGAGAGAACCATACCAGATCGATACCCCATGCCAAATATCTCTATGATTCTAGGGAATTTAGGCAAGGCCAAATACTTCACAACACTCGATTTGAAGTCTGGCTACCACCAAATCACGCTGGCAGAACGCGACCGTGAAAAAACTTCCTTTTCCGTTAATGGAGGAAAGTACGAGTTTCGCAGAATGCCATTTGGACTAAAAAATGCCGCTAGCATTTTCCAAAGAACAATAGATGACATTCTGCGAGAGCAGATCGGTAAATTCTGCTATGTTTACCTTGATGATGTGATCGTCTACTCGGAGGATGAAAACTCCCACATACAGCACGTAGATTGGGTTCTCAAGAGCCTATACGAGGCTAACATGAGGGTATCAACACAAAAGTCTAAGTTCTTCAGAAAGAGCGTTAGCTTTTTGGGTTTTATAGTCACCAACAAAGGGGCTACCACTGACCCAGGAAAAATTAAGGCCATTCAGGAATTCCCTGAACCAAAAAATGTGTTTGAGGTTAGATCGTTCCTAGGCCTGGCCAGTTATTATAGATGCTTCATTAAAGATTTTGCGTCCGTAGCTATTTCGGATATTCTCAAAGGAGAAAATGGGATTGTCAGCAGACACAGGTCCAAAAACATCCAGGTGCAGTTCAGCGAGCCGCAACGACTAGCCTTTCACAAACTGCGTAATATTCTGGCTTCGGAGGATGTCATCCTCAGGTACCCAGACTATAAAAAGGCGTTTGATCTAACGACAGACGCCTCAGCATACGGCATCAGCGCGGTGCTATCCCAAGAGGGACGGTCCATTACTATGATCTCTAGAACCTTAAAGGACAGTGAGGTTAACTATGCTACCAATGAAAGGGAGCTGTTAGCAATAGTCTGGGCGTTGGCCAAATTGCGCCATTACTTATATGCAGTTAGAGATATCAATATCTTTACTGACCATCAACCATTAACCATCGCAGTATCGGAATCAAATCCGAATGCGAAAATTAAAAGGTGGAAAGCTCGCATCGACGAGTCCGGTGCCAAAATTTTTTACAAGCCTGGCAAGGAAAACCTCGTTGCGGATGCCCTCTCAAGACAGCAACTTAACGTTCTGGGAGAGGAGGAAGCTTTTTCAAGCGCAGCCACAATTCACAGTGAGCTGTCGCTTACCCACACCATTGAAACCACGGACAAGCCTTTGAATTGCTTTCAAAACCAGATAACTCTGGAGGAAGCACGCTTTCCGTCAAAACGCAGCTTCGTACTCTTTGGAAACAAGAGACGACATAGCATTGACTTCGTATGCAAAGAGGCATTGCTTGAAGAGCTCGCGAATATTATTGTCCCTAAAGGCGTAAACGCCATTCACTGCGATTTACATACGCTCGCAATGATACAGGACGAATTAGTTCGAAAATTCCCGGCCACTAAGTTTTGGCACTGCAAAAACCGTATAACGGACATTTTTGCAGTCGCCGAGAGACGAGAAGTCCTCACTGTTGAGCACAACAGGGCTCATAGATCGGCCCGGGAAAATGTGAAGCAGGTACTCTCGGAGTACTATTTCCCAAAAATGACTAAACTAGCGAGCGAAATCGTCGCTAATTGTAGAACATGCGCTAAGGCCAAATATGATAGACATCCCAAGAAGCATGAGCTTGGCGAGACGCCAGTCCCATCTCATGTAGGGGAAATGCTACATATAGATATTTTTTCCACGGACAAAAAGTATTTCCTTACATGCATTGACAAATTCTCGAAATTTGCCATGGTCCAACCAGTTCCCTCTAGAACCATAGAGGATCTCAAACCGGCATTACTAATGCTGATGAATGTTTTCCCTAAAGCCAGAGTCATATATTGCGACAACGAACGTTAGTGTTTCAAACGCACCGCCCCTCCACAGTGTCTCGAACGGACAAGTGGAGCGTTTCCACAGCACTCTAGTGGAGCTTGCCAGATGCCTTAAAATCGATAAAGGTATCAGTGACACCGTGGAGCTAATCTTGCTGGCCACAGCCAGATACAATAAATCTATCCATTCGGTCATCGACAAGAGGCCGGCCGATGTTATTTAAACACAGTCGGATGAGCCGCTTTATGAGGTTCAGGATAAGATAAAACTTGCCCAGGATAAGCTCAGGAACAGGGAAAATGCTTCCCGACAAAACAGGGTGTTCGAGGTTGGCGAAAAAGTCCTGGTGAAATCAAACAGACGACTAGGCAACAAACTCTCCCCATTGTGTGAAGAGAAAGTTGTGGAAGCGGACATGGGGACCACAGTCCTCATTAAGGGGAGGGTGGTCCACAAGGACAACCTTAGGTAGACGAAGCTTGATCTTACCGACATTCGTCTGATAATTTTTACTATCTTTTTTATATTTTTTATCCTTAGCCACTTGGTATATGTTTTATTATCATATTTTTTATTCCTAGCCACTTGGCATAGTTTTTTTCCATTTTTTTTTATATTTCTTTTCTTTAGCCGCTTGGCACTAGTTTTATTATTATCATGGTTTTTAAGTGCATTAATCATTTATAGCCATTTTTATTCACTACGCTTTATTTTATATGTTTGGTGGTGGGCTACTTAAATTTTAAAAAACTCTACAATAAATCCGAATATTACAGGTTCACTTCTTTACCTCTGTTATTCCCTTTGACCCTAACATCGGCACACGTCACGGACTACTCGCAGGCCAAGTACATTCCCATCATTGATGGTCGAATTTTAGTATGGGAAGAATTTGCATTCGTGAGACATTCAGCAAACCTCTCAGAATATAGGCGCGTGGTGGAAGAGACTGGTGGCATGCTTAACATGTTTCCCCAGTCGCACATGCAGAAACTTTTGAGCATAGATGTCGCTCACCTGCGTGACCTGCTCGATTCATTGAGCATCCACCATAGGGTAGCTAGAAGTTTAGACTTCTTGGGGACGGCATTAAAGGTAGTGGCGGGAACGCCAGACGCGGAGGATTTTGAGAAAATTAAGCTTACCGAATTTCATCTCATAAACGCAAACAATAGACAGGTTAATATTAACAACAAAATAAAAGAACAAATCAATAGTATCACCGCCACTGTTAATCAAATTCTGAGGTCGGCTAAAGACTCCCAAATTGACTCGGGACACCTGTATGAGATGTTATTGTCTCGTAACAGAATGATTGCAATGGAGCTGCAGAATTTATTGCTGGCAGTAGCTCTTGCCAAAGTCAATGTCGTTAGCCCTAGCATTCTAGATCATGCAGACCTGGAAAATGTGTGGATTGAGGAGCCCACCTATTAAAGACATTTTGTCCGTTGCGTCCGTCAAAATATTACAGTCCATTAACATTTTGCACTTTATTATTAAATTCCCTAAAGTTAAGTCAGCTTGTGTTAAAATCACCGTTTTCCCCGTGTCACATCGTGACACAATGTTTAAACTGGAGGACCAGGTCATTGCGGATTGCAACGGAGAAATCCACACAGTCAAGAAGTGCTCTATAACAACGGGAGCCACTTTCTGCCGACTGGCGCAAAGAAGATCATGCGCCCAAGAACTCCACGCTGGAGGGGTTGCACACTGCGACATCCAACCCAGCGACCTACATCCGGTCACCTTCGTGGACGAAGGTATCATCATTATCAACGATCGCCCGGCTCATGTGTGCGTGGACAATGGCACTTGCGTTCACTTGCGAGGAACTCACCTCGTCACCTTTGCCGAATGTGCCACGGTTAATGAAACCCGGTACGCCAGCTATGGCGCGGCCCAAAAGAGGGTCCCAGGAGTGGCTAGCTCGCCCTCCCTCAATATCACCCTAGAACATGAATATACTTAGAACATGATATACTTAGCCTCCCTTACCTTCACCGATTAAGTGAGTGTAACCTGGAGCATATTAAAAGATTCGGGGAGGATGTCAACGGCTATCGCTCACACCAGATAGTGCTAGTTGCTGGAGCAATTTGCTGCGCGTTGATCTGCGTCGGCCTAACTTATCGGCGAGTCACCCAGGCCAGGAAATCCACTGCCCAACTTAGGGAGGTGATCGCCCAAACAGGGTCGGCCGAGGGCGGCCTTATTTCTGAGGGGGGAGTAGTTAACTAAGCCAACTGGGCGACGGCAATGACCGATCGCCCTAAAGCTCGATCCGGCCAAACTGCTGACACAGCGTCTGGCCGGAAGCTCGTGCATAGCCGGCAAGCTCTACCAATTGCAGAGGCCGCTATGAGTCCATTCATTGTTAGCTTTTAAGTTCAGTTCATAATTGGCATTCAATAAATTCAGAGCACAAGCTCTTATAAATGAAACACCTTGTCGTTAAATCTCTTATTTATTATCATACTGACTGAGTCTCTAGGCCAGCGGTATTGAAGGGAAGTCAACCTTCCATCGTAAACATCCTTTCTCAGCATTGGATTAACCAGGCCAACCGGCCGCACACGGAGATACCGGCACCAGCCATCCGGCTAATACTTATTGGAGACAGCGGCGAGGGAGTTCACACGAGGGAGTTACCCCCATCCCCCCATTTCCATTAATTTGTAGACCTTTTGACTTTTTATGCAGGTTTGATGAAAGCTTATGTGGACAAGCTTAGGATTAATATGGATGGACACACATACACATGCATAGAATATTATGGAAAATTTTGACTTGATGTACGCCTTGACTTGATGTAAGCCTGGCTGATTTAAAACATGGATAGGAGCTTATAGCTACGTACATACATACATGCATATATTATTGCAAAAAGCGGCTATAATTTGGTAGTGGGGCAACAGAGTGCAGCAATATATACATATATATGTATGCACATACATATATGGTGGGAATTTGGCACCGTACTTATCTTGGCAAAGGCGCTGGAATATCTCGGGTGAAGGACCAAAATGTTGTCGTCAGGGCCTGATAGCTGCGATCCCAAATGAATCCCAAAAGAAATGTGGTATACACAATGGGCTTCGTGGAGTTTGGAGAAAAATAGCGTCGTTTCGCTTTGGGGTTTATTCAGAGAGTGATTTTACAGAATATATATGGCGGCTTCGTTGCTGCCTCGGAACCGGGTAAAAACGGTACATTTGAATTAGTGCTGACCACCTGGAATGGCTGCTGACACTCGCTTGTTCAGCATGAACAAACATCATAATATTGGTAAGAGTAGCTAACGTGGATTCAATGCCTTTAAGTGTTTGTGGAGGAAGAGTTTGCTGCGTGGATGGTTGAGTTGCTGGTTGGTCTTTTTGGTGTAACTGCGGGAAATCATTTAGGTTTGGTATAGATTGCTGGGGACGTAATGCTACCGGCTGGGAGGTAGATATTCCAGGGTAACGGAGAGCGCTGGCAAAGGAGAGGTAGGAGGGAGGGGGGACGGGCACTGTGAACTCCACGACTGAGTAACGGCGGCGCTGCTTGAGAATTGGGTTGCTGGTGACAGTAAGTGCGCTCTTTCTGAGGCGGTCAATAACGTTGATTTTGTTGTTGCATCCGATGAATCAAATGAAATGTAAGCATTATTTCGCATGTTGACGAACATGCTCGCCAACTTGAATTTCATTTACCCACCAACTTGTGCCAACATTCACGCGAACATCATTAGTCGGCGAATTTTCAATCAGTCAACATGTCAACGGATAGCGACAGCGGCACTGTAATTGCACTGATGGCAATACATATTTGCTTAGAAAAAAAAAAAAAAAAAAAAAGAGGACGCGCAAAAGAGGAAGCACAGTATGTGGATGATGGAATACAAAAGGCGCTATGATTACCAATCGCTATTCATTCCGAAGCCTCTCCAAATAGCAAATACATCATATGAACTGCCATATGTGATAGTCTGGATCTTCGACGTATTAAGCCAGTGTACTCACCGGGTCCCGACGGAATACCTGGCTGCATGCTCAAGTATTGCGCGGACGCTCTGTGTAACCCTAGTAGACTTCTATTAATTAACCTTCCTTCCCTAGCGAACCGACCTTGGTGTTGTCTTTCTACATAAGCTCATTCATGGGGACGTGGAGAGTCCCTACCTGCTAGGCCAGCTCAATTTCCATGTTCCCCGACTAACATCCAGATCCTATATCCCCTTAGTAATTGGTCACTGTAGGAGGGAGTTTGAAAGGCATGAGCCCTTTAGGGTTTTATGCGCCGATTACAACCGCCTCTATGACTATATTGCTGGTAGTGATAGTCATCCCAAACTTAAAAAATCAAATATATATCGTGAACACAGCTGGAAAAACTTCGGGGCTCAGAATCCCCGGCTTTAACTAGTTTTCTGTAAACACGGTAACCTGGAAGCAAACGAAAGACTATCAGAATACAACGTACAATCTGATAAGAAATAAAGATTGATTAGTTTTTTAAGCGGATGTCATAGAGGACGCAGTCGTTCGAGCCAGGAAGACTTATTCCATTAGGCCGCCTTTTCTTTTTCTTAGAAATATCATTTGCCGCAATTACTTTCTTGCAGGTTTTAAAAGCGCCGACAATAGCGGACATTATAGGGACTTACCACTTTACCTTTACGTAAGGAGAGATAAGAATAGTGCACCTGCACCGAGGGAGCAGAGCTTAACGTTTAGCTGTCGCGATGGCGGAAACAACGGTTAAACGGAGACACACAAAGGAATATGAAAATAAGCACAAGCAAATACTGGCAGCACAACTAAAATTGTGAAAACAAGTTGAATAAAAGCACAAATGGAAGAGCTGCATACACGCGAAGTGAACGAGAACTTTATCAAGCACAAAGTAGAATATTCAAGTACATTTACACAATACGTGAAAGCAGGAAAAAAATACGCCCGTTCACTTAGATGAGAGAAAGCTTTGAATCACTATACCTGAAACGCGAAAAAAGGGTTTTCGACAGGGTGGATACGATTGTGGATACGAATATTCAGTAACCTTCATGGCCATTTAAAAATATACCTTGTAGCAATACCAATTTAAAACGAAAGTGTATATAAAAATTAAAAAAGTTAAATATAAAAAACATAACTTCAGCAGGACATCATTACCAGACTGTAGGCACCGCGGAGCACCGCTACAAAATACTTAATGAGTTCCGACAACCCAGATTGAAATGTGTGGCTTCAATATTTTACACATTGTTTTAAAACAGCTTCCTCTATAGCACATGACCATTGTACATATGAGTTAATTTTTGGTAGAACTTTAATTTTCGCAAAACATTTTAATAGGACCGTTAAGATAAAACCATCACATAATATAGAATACCATACTAAAAAATCGAATTTTAGACTACTAGAACCAGAATTTAAGAGAGCTAGATTAATGTTAGAGTCACAAAGAAAAAAACAAAAATTACCTACGATAAATACTTTAAATTTTAATATAAAAATATATCAGGTTTTTTCGAAAAATTTAAGATGACATAAGCTAAATTATAAATATTCTGGACCCTATATGGTAGAAAGCAAAGAAAAAAATGAAAATATAATTATTCAAAATAATACATGTAAGAATTAAATAGAACATTACTTAATAGGTTTCATAATCACTTCAATTCTCTTATAAAGATTTCACGTATGGGTATACATAAAATAAGAACAATAATTAGAATAAACAACAACAAAATTATATATGCAATACCCAATAGTATCAAAATTCATATAACATATAGCATGTGCTTTATTTACTGAAGTATGAAACAAAGCAGGCAAAGAAACTTCTACCTGTGTTCGGCTACTGACGATTTCTCTCGAAGTTCAGACTTCATATTATTTGTTGTTTTTCGAACTGATTCGAAATAGCGGTTTGCAAATTAGGGTGAAATGGAGATGGTGGGAGAGGGAAAAAATATATGTCGAAAACAAGTGTATCGCATCAATATCAAAATACCTTTTTTAAAATAAATTGGAATACTTTTAAATACTTCAGATCAAATTAATTAAATCGTTTGTCTTTAATGGTATGGTATATTGGCGAAGCCTAACTGTTCATATTTGATTATTTCCCTTATGTGATTCAAATCACAAGGCATTGCTTCGGTCGGGTATACCCTGGCAGGCTCCAGATTTTTCGGTCTTCGGCTTTGTCTTACTACTCCATATTCTCGTTGGATTTGGAGTTTGGAGTTGATCGAGGTTTTCTTGTAAGTTTAAGTTGTGAAAAAGTTTAATATCATAGTTAGGTAAGTGAAAGTTATTTGAGTTCAATTAAAGATTAATTTGCAGAATTGATGATAAACATGGATGCGATGGTTTGCATGGGAAAGTCACAAGATTTGAGGAGTTTTTTTTTTCACATTGAACTGCTATGTACATGTATTTGTGCAAAATAATGCAATTTGCTATTGGATTGTAACATTAAATTGACAGACTGGGGGATTTTCCAGGGATTTTCTATAGGTTTTCCTGCCGGATTCTTGGCTATATTTCCTTACGATTCTTGGCAAATTCCGGTCGGATTTCACTTCGAAATTCCCGTCTCATTTTGCGGAGAACCCGTTTCGAAAATTACGATGATTTCCTGGCAAAATGATTACGATGATTTCCTGGCAAAATGATTACGATGATTTCCGGGCGGATTCCCGATTGACTTCCCGGGAAATCCAAATTCATATCTGTGAACGCCTGCTATATGAGAATTCAGGACCGCGTTGTATGAAAATTCAGGCCTGATTCAGTTCGGATTCTATCCCAGCCAGACCTAACGACTGTACACGATGGAGGAGGTGCGGCCACTATCTAGGGAGCGCCAACCAGGAAATATGAATATATAATAAAAATAACATTGGTGATGAGATACTGTGATATATTAAAAAAGACTTTAGCTAAAAGCTATTCTAGAGCTAGAGAACGTGTTTTTCAGAGAAGACGCAACCATTTTTTTGGACGATCTAATTCAACCGTTTTTGGAGGCAACGGATATTGTGTGTTGCGATGGATTGACGACTTCTCCAACATCATGAATATTTATTGCGTACCAGAGAAAAAACGTTTTATTTTCGCCTAAAAATTTCTTTAAGGGATCCGTAAGATGGTTCATGAATGAAACGGTAGCTCTAACATGGCCTAGACTCCAAGCAGAGTTGTGTGGAATATCGCGACAAGTGGAACTGGCAGAAGATATCGCTCGATTCATAGTTAAAGGATTGCAAGATAAATCAGGAGATGCGTCTGCAATGGCTTATTGTATCTCGTTGGACGAGCTGGGAAAGAAAATTATGGTTTATGATAAACTAAAGAAAATGCGATACCCCACGCCCGTGTGTCTATTCGTGAAGCCACTCGTCGCTACAATTGTCGGCAAATGGGACACACGGCTAGAAAGTGTGGACGACCAAATAGGCCGGATAAGGCCTCTTTCATGTGTTTCGGCGTGGACCATATGTATCAGCAATGCCGTAAGTGGAAACCGACAACAAGGATGGCCCTGTTGCAGGATCAGCGAATGTGGTAGCGGTTCAAAAAATCGAGATCTGAGGATTGCGTGGTGAAAAGGGAAAATATATTTCTATTATAGGTTTAGTAAGTCATTTATTGTATTGAGATCAACGAAATCCAAATGCTCTGGTTTAGGAGGACCTCGACTATCAATTTGGGACATTCTGAAAGCCTCTGTTGATGATAAGATTTTATCATTCCCTGTATTAAAAGGTCGAGACTTATTTAGGAGAATGAAGTTCAATTAGTTCATAAAAAAAGCAATAATGCTAAGTATAATTTAATAAATCTGAATACTGAGAAAGTCAAGGTAATAAAAATTCTGGAGAAATTTACAATGTAGATAACGGTGCCCAAAAATTCTTGGCCGGTATATTATAGAATAGTATATAGATAAGAACTGAATTCGGGCTGGAAAAAAGCTAAGAAGTGTGAAAATATTATTCAATCTCATTATTTTGATAAACAATTTGATTATTTAACTGCACATAGATATCGGATGTCCATCAGATTTATTTTGAGAGAGAGAAAGTTGCGAAAATCATTGACGATTTCCTTCAAGAACGTAATACGCCCTAGCGCCTCAATTTATGCGTCACGATTGTGCTTCTTGTAAAGAACAAGTCTGGTGAAATTCAAATGTGCGCTGATTCCGTAGTTTAAACAAGCGTATAGTCAACGATAATTTCCCTTTACCCCTCATTGAAGATTGCTCAGAATATTTGGAAGGGAAATGTGGTTTTTTGTTGAATGATTTTAAAAGCTGATTTCATCAAATAGAGGTCGAAAAAAATCCGTGTCGTATGCAGCATTTGTTACCCCTTACGAACAGTATGAGCAAAGATCTAATATTAAGATAAGTAACGGCCATACATTCGTTTTGCAATATAAGGCTGCTTTTTTTTGATGGCAACGACAATCGCCCTCTGACCGCTTTCACAAAGTTGAGAGCGTAAAATTAAAAAAAATAGAATGAGCTTCCTTGTATGAGTAAACACAAGAACAACCAAGAATACGTGGGCATACAAACAGTCGGCAGCTTTCGCTGTATGCGTAAAAGAGAGCAGCTGGCTCTAGAGCCAGCGAGGAGAGCCTGAAGCCAGAGAGAGCCTGAAGCCAGTGAGAGCCTGAAGCCAATTCAAAAGCCAGCCCGAAAAAATCGTGTGCAAAAAAATCGTATGGCGTTCCTTATCTTAAAGATGTACTGTCTTTGGTATGAGTATCTAAGAATGCCTTTTGTGCCACAGAATGTTTTTTCCCTTCACTCCTGTTTAGGATTCTTTTCGTATTTTAGACGTTTCGTCCCGTCATTTGCACGTATAGCTAAACCATTGACAGAATTGTTGAAAAAAGGGAGTCCCTTTTCACTAAATGACGAGCACTTTTGTGCGTTTACCAGTTTAAAAAGTGAATTTTTAGCTTCTGAGCTCCATACTGATGCCAGTGCCCATGGGTTTAGAGCTATCCTATTGCAAATACAAGATGATGGAAAAATGCATCGGGTCTGGTTTATTCGGTAAAACCACTGCTGCAAAGTCCCGGTTTCATAGTTTTGAGCTAAAACTCTCGCAATAATAAATGCATTGCGTCAATTTAGAGTATACCTTGTGTAGTATGCTCATATATTGAATACCCACTGTACCGAAGGTACTTAAAGGGTACCCACTGTAACACTTTGTTGCAGTGTTTACATATTTCAATGTCCCGGCCATAAGCCTTAAGTGGCCGGAAATATGAACCGATCGCTATGGCTTAGCCCGCACACAGAAAGTGCTAGCGTCGGCATAATTGTAACAAAGGGACAGCATATGCATACCCCTCGCGCCTCCACTTGAGCGCGCATGGCAATGTATACATAAGTATATAAGTACATAGCCGTCTCTCTGCCGCCGCCTGCGAGCAGCGCAGCTAGGAGACTTAGCCTTAATTAAACTTTAAGAATATTGTAAAAATCAGAGATACTTCGTTCATTGGAGCGGCACCATTCGCTGCTCCAAACTAAATAAAATCAACCAAAATATAAAACAATTGCATTTCAATATAAACTAAGGAGGAAAGATATATCATGGCGACCGTGACACACCGTTCCTGCTGCCACAGCTTACTATTCGGCCGCTCTGCTTGACACCGGCTGCCTAAACTTACTCAGCGCCGCTTTCCATCTAAAACTCCGCAACGCACCAAGAACTACCAGCTACCAATTGAAAAAAAAAAACAGCGCAAGCACGCAAGCATTGTGTAGTGCGATTCGCAGCCAACGGCCACTTCAGCAGCAATCCTCATCACCGACTTCACCGAGACCATCCAGCTGTAAACCACGCCGCGACTCTGGCCATCGCCGCCGTCCTCATCAAGACTATCCAGCTGTAGCCTACTCAGGCATCCTCATCCCGGCACAACAGGCCGAGAACATCCATGTGCAGCAGCATTTGTTAAGTGCGGGAGGCAGTCCGCCACCTGCGCCTGCGTGGGACGATCAGCAGGGACGACAGTCTGTGCAGCCAGCACCGGCCAGCCCGGCGCGTCAAGCCGGGCCAAGGAGACCGACAGCGCTTCCAAGAGCGCCCAACGAACTACAAATTTTTTTTTGTTGCCCTGCGTGGCACCAAAATCGATGCACTGCGCTGCATATTAGTTTTTAAACGACACTGTGTAACATTGAGCGGAACTTTTTCTGCCCGATGAGAAGTATGGCCCGTAAAGCCATACAACAATTAGGCAGGAAAATTTGTAAAAAAGAAAATTAATGCAAAGTAATGCAATAAGCAAATTTACAGAAGAGGAATTAAGTACATATAATAACAACTCAAAAATATATATGCCCAATATGGGACTAGTAGACGTAAAGTCAGTGGACTCCGCAGCCAATGTCATAAATAAAGCAGAAACAAATGTTTACGACTTGGAATTAATAAAAATATTGTTTATAATAATTGTCGTTATAATGTGCGCAAATTGTTTTTATAAATTGTATAAATTACATAATAAATGTTAAAAAAAAAATATATGAGCCAGGCAAATGGCCTGGACAAAATTAAAAAAAAAAAAAAGAGCACAAACAACATATTTAAGTTTGTAATTTTAAGAAAATGAAATAAATCAAATAAAATGAATTACAAATAAAAATACATTATCAATTTGACGACTTTAGCAAAAACAGTAAAATAAAATAAACAAATAAATACATACATATATTTTTTCAAAATTACTTTTTCACTGTTTATAAACGAAAAAAAAAAGATTTTTATATAATTACGCATTTGCATGGAACCTCCTTATGAATTTTGTCTTTCATAATAATTAAAATGACGAGATGGGAAAACGCGGAGGTGTAAAGAATAAAATAAAAAAAAAGGGTAGCGCACTTAAAGTGGCTATTATATTCAAATACACCACCTCCCGCGTGGGCAGTAGCCCAAAAATTGCAATGCGAGCTTGATTTTCTTACATAAAGACTCCAAAACACAAACCCGCAGGTCCCAACTCAATCGGGAATAAAATCTGTAACCAATCAGGAAGTTATAGCCCCTCCAGCCCCAAAAACGGTCCCGCAACGGGGAAAAAAGTGCCCAGCCGACTGCCCTGGACCAATGGACAGTGTTTACTGCAACTATACGTGCAGTCACTGCGGGCCGAAAAATAAATAGAGTGCTCACGCCTAAAGACCCTTAATTTCTAGAGCCAGTGCGACCTCGAATGACATTATCAAATGGAATGGTCCAGACTGCTCTCAGAAATAAAAGAAATAAAAATAGAATTTGATAAATCCTTTAAGTGCTTAAATAAAAGCGCTGCAATATCAAATCAGACTAATATAAAACACGTTGAGATACTTACAAAAACAGACTCAGCAGCTTAAACTGGGTGCAATCGTCAGACATCTTAAGACGCTTGCGTGAACAATTGATTAGTGTATCAGATAGGCATAAATTACAACTGTTTTGCCCGTCCATACTAAGTACACCTGCATCATTTGATCCATCTGTGTTGCAGTCAATTGACGTTAAGGTTTCGGAAGAAACAATAACCGAACAACCAGAAAGCATTGATGTCGAATGTGAAAGACAAAATATAAACTTAACAATGGCACAATCAAATATTGATTTTATTAATACAGCATCTAAGCTTATACCAGTTTTTGATGGTAAGGCTGAGCACCTAACAAGTTTCATTGATGCTCTATAAATAATAGAATCAATAAAAGGCGAACACGAAGAATTAGCTGTTTCCATCATTAAAACAAAGCTAAAAGGTGTGGCCAGGAATCTAATCGGTAATGAAACAACAATTACTGAGGTGATTTCCAGACTTAGAGGCAACGTCAAAGGCGAAACTGTTGAAGTATTATCAGCAAAGCTGATGAACCTACAGCAGCGCAACAAAACTGCCAATCAATACACATCAGAGATTGAGCAAATGACGAAGGCCTTAGAAGGTGCATATATAAACGACGGCTTAACTCTAGAGTTAGCCAGAAGTTATTCCACCCAGCATGCGATTAAAGCAATGACCAAGAATTGCACAATCGATAAGGTAAAACTTATCATGCAGGCTGGCAACTTCAACACTATGAATGACGCCATATCCAAATTTATAAACAGTTGCACAGAAGCAACCGGACAGTCAAACACTGTCCTACATTACAGGAACTTTCCACATCGCGGTACAAATCGCGGACGTGGAAACTACAGAGGAAACTTCCGTGGTTATCGTAACAACTACCAAAATAACGGTTACAGCCGAAACTATAATAATCAAAACAACAATTATTATAGAGGAAATAACCGTGGCGGAAACAACCGCGGGGCAAACACCAACCGTCAAAACAATGTTCGAGTAGCCCAAGGTAACTCGGAAAACCAGCAAAACCCTTCAGCTATTTAGAGCGAAAAAATAGCAATAGCAATAGTATCGCTTTACGCGATTACCATTTGGCTTGAAAATAGCCCCAAATTCATTCCAGAGAATGATGACTATCGCTTTCTCAGGATTAGAACCGTCTCAAGCATTTCTTTATATGGATGACTTAATAGTCATTGGATGTTCCGAAAAACATATGCTCAAGAATTTAACTGATGTCTTTGAGAAATGTAGGAAACATAACCTAAAGTTACATCCTGAAAAATGTTCATTTTTCATGCATGAAGTCACATTTTTGGGACATAAATGCACTGATAAAGGAATCTTGCCAGACGACAAAAAATATGAGGTCATTAAGAACTATCCAGTCCCACATGATGCGGACAGCGCTAAACGATTCGTTGCATTTTGCAATTACTATAGGCGCTTTATAAAAAATTTTGCCGAATATTCCCGTCACATAACCAGGTTATGTAAAAAAGATGTAAAATTCGAATGGACATCTGAATGCCAGAATGCCTTCGATCATCTTAAAACGGCACTTATAAACCCAACCTTGTTACAATATCCAGATTTCTCTAAAGAATTTTGCATAATAACTGATGCAAGTAAGCAAGCGTGTGGAGCGGTTTTAACTCAAAGCCATAATGGACTCCAACTTCCAATTGCATACGCATCAAGATCCTTTACTAAAGGAGAAAGTAACAAGAGCACTACTGAGCAGGAATTAGCTGCTATTCATTGGGCTATAACACATTTTCGACCATATATTTATGGTAACCATTTCACGGTTAAAACAGACCATAGACCGCTAACCTACTTGTTTTCAATGGTAGAGGAATACGATTTTACGGTAGAATACCTGAAGGGCAAAGATAATCACGTAGCTGATGCGTTATCAAGAATAACCATCAAAGAACTACAAAATATAACCGGAAATATATTTAAAGTCACTACCAGATATCGAAGTAGACAGAAATTCCGCGCGGAAAATCAAGAACAAGAATTGCCTATGCAATCTTTAAATAAAGCTTCTAAGCCCAACGTATACGACGTCATAAACAATGATGAAGTACGTAGAGTAGTGACCTTGCAGATAAAAGATACGCTATGTTTATTTAAACAAGGCAGAAAAATTACTGCAAGATATGATGTTAGCGATTTATATACTAATGGGGTTATTGATTTAGGTAAATTTTTCCAAAGGCTTGAAATGCAAGCCGGTATTCATAAAATCAGCCAACTCAAAGTGGCACCGTGGGAAAATATCTTTGAACATACTTCAATAGATAATTTCAAATTAATGGGCAATAAAATCTTGAAAACATTAAGAGTAGCGCTACTCAACCCGGTGACCCAAATAACAAATTTAAAAGAAAAAGAAGCAATATTGTCTACATTTCATGATGATCCAATTCAAGGAGGTCATACTGTCATATCAAAAACTTTGGCCAAAGTAAAAAGACACTATTACTGGAAAAGTATGTCTAAAGATATAAATGAGTACGTAAGAAAATGTCAAAAATGCCAGAAAGCCAAAATAACTAAACACACAAAGACCCCTTTAACAATTACAGACACACCAATAAATGCTTTCGACAGAGTGATAGTGGACACTATTGGTCCACTACCAAAATCAGAAAATGGCAATGAGTATGCAGTCACTTTAATATGTGATTTAACTAAGTATTTAGTTGCCATACCTGTTCCGAATAAAAGTGCTAATACTGTCGCTAAAGCAATATTTGAATCTTTTATCCTGAAGTACGGTCCAATAAAGACGTTCATTACGGGCATGGGAACAGAATATAAGAATTCAATTATAGACGATTTGTGCAAGTATTTAAATATTGAAAATATAACATCCACAGCACACCACCACCAGACAGTTGGAACAATAGAAAGAAGTCATAGAACTTTCAATGAATACATACGATCTTACATATCGGTTGATAAAACTGATTGGGACGTATGGCTTCAATATTTTGTCTTCTGTTTCAACACGACCCCCTCTATGGCACATACTTATTGTCCATATGAGCTAGTATTCGGTAAAACAAATAATTTACCGAAACATTTTAATAGCATAGATAGTGTAGAAGCACTTTATAATATAGATGACTATGCTAAGGAGAGTAAGTATAGACTAGAAGTAGCCTATAAAAGAGCTAGAGTTATGTTAGAAGCAAATAAGAATAGAAATAAACTACTATACGATCATAAAGTAAGAGATATAGATATATCAGTAGGTGACCAAGTTTTATTAAAAAACGAGACAGGTCATAAGTTAGATCCTAAATATACAGGTCCGTATATAGTAACGGAAATAAGAGATAGAAATAACATAGTAATAACAAATAATAAACATAAGAAACAGGTAGTGCACAAGGATAGGTTAAAACCATTCATTTCATAACCAATTTAGTTCTTTTTATATTTCACGTATGGCCATACATAGCATAAACACTATAATACATAATTGACTAAAAAAAAAAATTTTTTTTTTGATCATTTCATTTTCTTTGATTCTAATAACATATTACACACAAAAAAAAAAATTATATAAATTAAAAAAAAAAAAGTTTATTAATTAGAAATTTTTATCATAAAAATAACTTCATTATATTACGTTATTTTTCAAAAGGAGGGAGATGTAGTATGCTCATATATCGAATACCCACTGTACCGAAGGTACTTAAAGGGTACCCACTGTAACACTTTGTTGCAGTGTTTACATATTTCAATGTCCAGGCCATAAACCTTAAGTGGCCGAAATATGAACCGATCGCTATGGCTTAGCCCGCACACAGAAAGTGCTAGCGTCGGCATAATTGTAACAAAGGGACAGCATATGCATACCCCTCGCGCCTCCCTTTAGCGCGCATGGCAATGTATACATAAGTATATAAGTACATAGCCGTCTCTCTGCCGCCGCCTGCGAGCAGCGCAGCTAGGAGACTTAGCCTTAATTAGACTTTAAGAATATTGTAAAAATCAGAGATACTTCGTTCATTGGAGCGGCACCATTCGCTGCTCCAAACTAAATAAAATCAACCAAAATATAAAACAATTGCATTTCAATATAAACTAAGGAGGAAAGATATATCACTTGAGCACAGACCGTATTAATCTTAGGATTGCTAGATGGTCCCTTGAATTATCAATTATGCATAAACCTGGTGTATGGAGATGCTTTAAGCAGGCAAGTAGAAATTGTGAAGTTATTAAAAAGTAGTCAGTTTAGTGATGATAAAGATTTGTTAAAAACCCTTGGAAGAAAACCTTAGTAAAGAAAAAGAGGATGAGAATGGAGGAATTAATTGTGAGAAAAGTTTTAGGGATTACAAATGAGGAATAAATATATAGTTCGATTAAGAGAGAAACTAGAGACAGGAAACGTGTGTAACTTCGAGTTAAGGTATGGACTAGTATGTAGAAAGAACGGAGACAATTCTTATTGAATGTACGCGTCTATTTGTATGGAGGAACAGCTAATTAGAAAATTTCACGAAAATCTTGGACACTTGGCAGTAGACTAATGCGTTAAGGATTTAAGAAGGACCTATTGGTTTTCGGAAATAAGTACTGAAGTTGAGCATTTTATTACGAAGTTTCGTGTATTCGGTGCCTAGGTTCATTCATAATAGAATCTTACATAGTATTCCAAAACCTTTTATTCCATTTTATACACTCCATATAGATCATTTCGGCCAGGGGTGCCCAAACGTAGCTTATGGCAGAGCAACTCACCAATACACATAAATGAAAGCACAAATACATTTACTCAAACGTTTTTTTTTACTTCCAATTTCTGCACTGAAAAAAATGAAAGTAAATTCAAATTTGAAAATTAAACTTCCTTTTATTTATTGACACGTTAAAGCAAACAATACATTGGGGCTCACAAAAGCAATTTTCAGAGAAAAAGAAATTTGTTTTTCAATATTAAACATCTTGCTTGCAACGCAAAATCCGACTGATTTTTCGCGATGTACATTTTTCGACGATCCAACAACAATTTACATTCGTGCAAGACAGATAACGGCGAAGCCTATGAAAGTGTTGTTGCCGAGATCGAAGAAGACGCGGAGAATGAAGAGAATTCGCAAAATTGTTAGTGTAGTCTGCTTTGCTTATGGAGTGAGTCGTGCATGTATACGGCGATTGCTTTGCCTATACCTACCCTGCAGTACCTGTCATCAGTAATTCATCAACGCAAATGTCGGTGTTGTTGATGAAAAGTTGATGACAGCCCATACAAACTACTGATGAATTTAACATGGGCATGTCCTAGGCTGTCATCAACACAAATTCATCAACTTTTAATCACTTTTTCATCAACACTTTTGACCAAAAATTCATCAACACTTATACCAAAAATTCATAAACAATTTGATGATGAATTCATCAACACTTTGTTGATGAATTGTTGATGAATTCATCAACAATTAATCAACAAATTCATCAACAAAGTGTTTGTAGTTTTTAATTTTAAGTTTTTAATTTCACAGCTTTCCATTTAATACCCAATTTTTTTATATAATTTCACTGTTATAAAAATATGGTGTACTGCTGTAGAAATAACCCTCTCGCGATAATGGGAACTTGTTAAAACATTTTAATTTCTTTCACTTTTGTCGACCACAAAGTATTGCTCCTCACTCCTTCAAAAGATACAACGCAAATAAAAAACGCTCACCCCGCTCATATTTTTGAGAGAGGGAGAGTTCAAGAGAGCAAGAGCCAACATGCTGTTTTTGTTGATGAATTACTGATTAATTTAGACCATTTTGTCATCATCTTTTCATCAACAACTTTTAATCATTCTGTCATCAACCTTTTTTGCGAAGAGAGAGAAATGAGAGCGCGAGAGAGTCGGGTTTGACACGATGGTCGAATGAGAGCGTCGGCTCGGTAGAAATCGACGTCGGCTGTTGATGAATCGTTGATTACAGAGGCCTATTGATGACAAGTGGTACTGCAGGGTAGGAGCAGAAACAAAAACGCGAGCGGCAAGAGCAATGGGCTGATGATTTAGGCCATTTACCCAGTATAAATTCAAAGAGGAAGCTTCTCCTAGTCGTTATTGATGCTTTTACCAAGTTTGTTGAACTCTTTCCCGTAAATACCACTTTTACAAGAGCAAAGCAAGAGATTCGCTAGGTAAATACTTTAATTTCTATAGGCGACTGCATAGGATTATATCTTTTTTTTTTTTTTTTTTTTTTTTTTTTTAAAACAATTATTTATTCAAAATTAACAGGTATACTGCTACCTATGTGGCAGCTTGAGCAGGTTGTAAATATAGGGGATAACAAGTGTTGGTATACAAGACTAATTAGTTCGTTTAATTTGCAATTTAGACTTCAGTCTTCTAGGGTATTAAATGTATCTTAATGGAAGGTCATGTGGGTGGTATCTTTTTAGTCTTCTTCTTGTTGGTCTCCAGATTAGCCTCTTCGCCAGGGAGTTAGGATGAGAGCCAAGGCGTCTGAAGTAGTTCTCAGCATGCGTACGGCAAACATCGCCAATTTTTGGGATTTTGAGATCTCTTTCAATATCTCTGGTTCTCATGAACCAGGGGGCATTACATATCGATCTTATAATCTTGCTTTGCGCTACTCGTATTTTGTTAAGGTTCGATTTAGACGCTATGCCGTAGACTTGCAATGCATATTTCCAGATTGGACTAAGAATCGATTTATAAATCCGAACTTTGTTGGTCAGAGAGAGCTTATTTCTTGACGAAAGAAGCCAGGACATACTTGCTGCCTTTGAAAGCACTGTCTGCTTGACCATTGTTGTGTGCCTCTGGAAAGTGAGTCCTCTATCCAGAATCACACCAAGATACTTGTAGTAGGACTCGTGGCGAAGTACCGAACCGAACATGGAAATGCCTGGGCAGTTCTTTGGCCTTGTGGAGAATGTGACACAAGCGCATTTGCTGCAGTTTATGCCTATATTCCATTCTGTTGTCCATTTTTCAAAGCGTGATACGTACTCCTGCAGGCCCATGGTTGCAATGTCTATGCTTGGACTCCTGACCATAACCGCTGTATCGTCGGCGTATGTTGCGATGAGCATGTCATCATCGTCAACTTCAGTACAACCCCAGGAATCGGGCATATCTGGCGTATACAGTGAGTAAAGTGTCGGGCCTAGTACACTGCCTTGTGGTACACCGGCTGAGATTGGACGTTTTGTCGACTTTTCACCATCCACAACAACACTAAATTTCCTTTCCGATAGGAAGCTCTGGATGAGGAGGAAAAGCTGTGGCGTTAGTAGGGTCTTTAGCTTGCTTAGGAGGCCGTCGTGCCATACCCTATCAAAGGCTTGTTGGATATCCATAAACACAGCAACTGTGTACATTTTGCTTTCCATAGCGAAATTGACCACTCGATGCAGCTGTTCGGGTGTGCCGTGACTTTTTCGGAAACCAAACTGCCACTTAGGGATAGCTCTGCTCACACTTTCGAGTCCAATGATCCGATCCAGTATCACTCTTTCCATCATTTTGCCCAATGCAGGTAGGAGGCTTATTGGCCTGTATGCATCAACCTCGGTGGGTTGCTTTCCAGGCTTGGGGATCATCGTGATAATGGCACTCTTCCATGAACTTGGGTAGTGACTCAGCCTTAAGACGCTGTTGAACAACAGGACTATAAAAAGCAGAGCTTTGGTGGAAAGAATCTTGAGCGTTTTATTGTCTATAAGGTCCTCGCCTGGGGCTTTTTTGTTTTTAAGCTTTCCGATCTGTGTCACAACCTCCTCAAGGGTAACTGGTCTTGTGGGAAGAGCCATTTGAAAAGGCCAGTCCAGACGCATTTGCACAAGCAGACGATTTTCAATCGGAGTTAGGTTTAACGGCTTAAATCTATTCTCTAGATTGTCAGCAAAGATATCAGCCTTCTGCTGACTGGAGCCACACCAACCACCAGCGGGATTTCTGATAGGAGCCTTTGGGATAACTTGTCTCTTAAATCGATTCGTTAGCTTCCATAGAGAGTAGTTAGTTGATGCATCTGGACCCGCATTTTCCAACATATGGTCAATTTGATCTTGCCTGTTCTTTTTCAAGACTTTGCTTAGGCGATTTGAAAGCCTTTTGTAGATGTTGTAGACGCGCATATCTCCTGTTCTTGTGTATTCTCTACGAACTCTTCTTTTCAGCTGTATAAGAAGTAAAGCATTTTGAGGGAGCAAATTGCTTCTAATTTGATTCGGACGTTGCCTTTGGTCGGGGGTAGCAGCTGTTGCAGCAGAGTATATTTGCTCCATAAAAGCCGTTACCGCATCTTCAAGATCATCTGGATGGTTAATCACAGTGTTGAGATTTATACTTCTATCCAGGGTTTCCTTAAATTTTTCAACGGAGGAGCCGGGCGGTAGTAGTGGTTTCCTTTTGGCCGTGTACTGAGGTGTTTGACTAATCGTTGCAACAATTGACAAATGGTCCGAAGATAACTCGTATCTTGTTTCGATCGAGAGTTGATTGAGTTGTACTCCATTTACGATAAAAAAGTCAAGAGCTGTTGGCGTAAGCCTAGTATTCGACGAATAAAAGGTTGGTCCCCCAGTAGCTAGAATTTGGCAAGAACTAGAAACTATGGCCTCTTGAAGACGCTTTCCCCGACAGCAAGACCTTAAGTTGCCCCACCATTGATGCTTGGCGTTAAAGTCGCCTCCAGCCAGGAATTTCGGGCCCAGAGACACTAGTAGCTGGTCAAAATCGTTCTTTGTCCAGGGCTCGTTGGGAGGAAGATACAATGACGCTATTTTAAGGACCCCTCCGTTTGTTGAAATATCAAGACTGGCTAGCTGTATCTCAGATCGCGTTATGGACTCAGTCTGGGTGTGGATGACGTTGGTCTTGATAAGGATAGCAGAACCGCCTTTAGCGGTATGGCTAGGGTGATTGGCAAAGTATTGGTCATAACCAGGAAGGTACATTTTAAGACCGGTCTTTTTTTTGAGTCTCAGTAATGAGCATTATGTCTATTGAGTTGTCGATAAGGAAAAGACGAAGTTCTTCGCTTTTGTTAACTATTCCTCTTGCATTCCATAATCCGATTTTCATAGCTGAGAATGTCATTTTCTAGAAATAAGAACCTGAACTAGATCGCGAAAAGCCTTGTTCGACTCAATCGTTTCCATGACTAGCTTGAAGAGTTGATCTAGCCTTGTGTTTATATCAGATATTGCCTTCTCCAAGGTAGACAAATTTCGGTTTCGGTTGTGGTCATTTTCAGGTACATGTGCAACAGTCTGCCTAGCTGTAGCGCCGATATTATTTGGGATGCTATTTCTTGCCATATCTGCATAAGATACGCCAGCTCTGGTAGTTGACATGGAAAATATTGGACCGTGTCGGCTTTCGTTTGTCCTATTGTTCGTATTGTTCCTTACTGCAGCTTTTAGTTTATTGCTTAGTTCCATCCTAACTTTGCAGCCCTTAAAACCTGCAGGGTGATTTTCTCCGCAGTTTGCACACATGCATTGGTTGCTGAGATGGGATTCACACGATTTGGAGTTGGTAGGATGATCTCCGGCACAATTCCCACAAACAGGCTTTATAAAACAACAATTTTGAGTGTGTCCAAAATTTTGGCATTTATAGCACTGGACGATGTCCTTATTGCGTGTAGCCTTTTCCACAGTGACTCTGTGCCTTCCAATTTGCTTAATTTTTAATGACTCGGCGACATTCGGCGACATCTTGAGATTGACATAAAACAAGTTCTGCCTTTCCTCATTATTTACATCGGACATAGTCCCGCGCATGCCAGGCTTTTTTGGGCAGTAAATGTTTGCAACGTTGAAACCTTTGTCCGTGAAGCAACGCTCTATTTCCTCCTTAGGGACTGTGGAGTGTATGTTCCTTATCACGAGCTTAAATGGCTTGTCCTCACGAAGTTGATGATGCCAAAACTCGCAATTCAAAGCAGTCAGGCTACGAACTACCTTACGGAAAGACTCGGCACTGTCAGTGTATATGCGAGTAATTCCGAATTTAGATGTACGTATCTCATATTTATCTGCACTGATGCTTTCATCTAGGGTTCGTTCTAGAGTGAGGATATTGGTAACCTTTGGTACACATATGGGCGGAGGTTTCGGCACGTATGTGGGCGAAGGTTTCATCAAACCAGGTCGGCTTGAACTTTGAGCTTGGCTATTGGGATCAAACGTCTCCTCATTTGTCTCCATCTCCTCAATAGAGTTAATTTCTTCAGCTAAAGCTGCGAAGCGGTTGTTGCGAAGTCCATTGGATGTCGAGGTCTGACTTGAATTACCGATTTCGGGATGGTTTACGTTTGCTTTGCTTTTCTTTCTGTCGGCTGGCTCTTTACTGCAGTTTGTAGGGTTCCGTTTCCTGCGAAGGGAAGTACTTGGTGCTTGAAACGAGCACCCCATAGACGGCAATGTTGAGAAGTTATTAGCTCCCAAAGACATTTCTGCTGCAAAAACTGGAGTGATACATGAAGAAGCTGCAACGGTGTAAGTGGTGGTGCCAGAACTGGCACTTGTAGCTGTAATAGTGTTAGTTACAGGTGTTGCTGAGCTGGTTTTAACAACATCTGTGTTTTGTTGCCGTAGAGAGTCCAAATGCTGTCGAACCGAATCTCTTGCAAGCTTGGCTCGTAGTTCCGCTGAAGATAGGCCAGCGATTTCTTTCTTCTTCATATATCCGGACAGCTCTTCCGAGAGCGGCGGATAAGAAGGTGTGTTGCTATCCATTTATTAATTTACTATATTTTTCGATTAGGAAAATAATAGAAATTAAATGCAATATATTCAAAGTCTTTACTTCTTGTCTCCCGCTGGGCAGTGGGTGCACAAGCGAGAGACAAGTTCTAGCCCAATGGGCAAAGTCGTAAACAACGCCTACACTTTCGCTCGGGTGACAAATAAGTCAAGCTCGGTAAAGACACCGGCGGGCGGTGTCTAAAAATAGATTGCGCGCAGATAAGTACTGCTGAAGAAGTCCAAGATCACTCTCTGGTTGCTGATCAGAAGCTTTACACGACCGTACATAACCAGTGCACAAACTCGACTGAGGATTATATCTGATCGCTGTACTTGTTTTATGTCTCTTGAGTTCACCACCATTTGTAAAGAGCGAGACATTGAGCACATAAAGGTAGCCAATGGAGCGGCACAGAATAATGGCTATGTAGATAGTGACTTGGATATTAAGAGCATTCGTGATCTCGCATCCGTCAATATTAAAAAAATCCCAAATATGTAGAGCACATCGTGATTATCAAATTGGATATGTGGCCATAAGAAATGTAAATACTAGTGCAGGAGTTAATAAGAAGTTTGCACCTAATACCGTGGGTCATATAAGATAAGCCGTGTCCTTGCAACTAACTCAGTTGCCGTTTAGAGGCATTCTTGAACCTGCTAGACTGAAGTTTTGGATACAAAACTATTTCCCTTTGTTCATAAAGATCGAGGTCGATCTGTAGCCAGGTTGACCGAATGTAAATAGTGTAAATAATATGTAAGCTTAACATAAGGTAACACTAAGAAATGTAAATATCAATAAGACACAGTACAGTGTACACTCGATATTGTTATCGACCATACACAATCGAGGAGGTGTGATCACTATCTAGAGAGCGCCAACAAGGAAAAGACGAATATAATAAAGCTATAGAAAATTATATTCGTAATTTTTTTGAAGAAGGGAGATTTTGTTTATTCACATATCGAAAGACACTGTTCTGAGTGTATTGCGATAATATTTTTACAAACAGAGACATACAAATTCGACCGCTGGTCTGCAAAACTGTAAAAGAATAAATAATCATTGAAAAAAGAGATGTCTACAAACGATGTTGTACTTCTTCTGCATCGGGGAATCCTAATACTACACTTCAACAATACCAAGTGCGTTTAATAATTTAATACAACATGTCCGATAATAAACCTCCAAAGATTGTTTTGACAACGATACTAACTGGTAAAACGATACTAACTGGTAAAATCTTTGGCCAATAAAACACTTTCTACAATTTATACGGCCAGGAAATCGGACTTAAGGAGCCACCATCTTAGAGAGACTCTCAAAGAAGCCTTTTAGATTCCATTTTACAAAAGCGCCCAAAGCGAACACCGACACACCTACTGACACCTCTTGCACTACCTTGGACTCAGTATCTACTGAAATGCTTCGCTAAACTACAGACCTCACTGGAAAATACGAAACACTTAAAACCTTCTCTGCTGCAACCTTCATGCAATAGAAAACGTTGTGCACTTCATTGGAACGTTTACAATTCTGGGAGAAATAAAGATAGGCTGCATGAACCAAGCACGATGATTTAAGATATGACTATATATCATAAATTAATCCTTATTGTTCTTCATCTGACCTTTTTATTATTGTAATTATGTACATTTGTGGTTTTATAGTTTGTACGTAATTCTAATTGTAAAACTAAATTTTTTTTAAATAAAAAGTTATGGCGGATGGTTATAAACCATTTATATCTTAAATAAATATGCTAGCCATGCCCGTCTGTCAATATCTACTTAAACTAGTCTCTAGCTTTAAAGTTATCTAGATGAAACTTAGCAAAAAGTCTTCTGACAGTTCTCACTATTTTACACATACGGGACGGATCGGAACATCATATAGCTTCTATGAATGCGATCGGAAAACTTTTTGAAAACAAATTAAAACAGCTTTTCAACGTTTTATTTTTTTTTTTATATTTTGAAAAATTGCCAATTTGTATTATTTTAAAATTTTTATAAACCAGGCGACTATATCCTATTGTTGGTACAAGTAGATAAAAACCTATAGCTGTGAATGTAAAACTGCAAGTGTAAAGCTGTAAATACAATTTAAACTAGGTTCGTCAATAACTTTGTTTTTGTTCTGCCTATATATTTATTATTTAGATTATCAAATCTAAAACAGTTATTTACGATTTAAAACACATGATTTTAAGATTTTATCAAACTCAAGTTGGCTTCCTTCTTCTCAATAACCTAACATATAGGATTCGAGTTCACTGCATCGAAAACCTTATAAAGTGTACTCCAGTTCTTGGTTCTTCAATGTATGTATAATTAAAAAAATTTTTAATGTATCTTTACCATTAAATTTCATAATTATTGTTTAATTAATAATTTAGCACCCATCGGAAATTTTAAATTTTTAGGAAAAAAAACTATAGTTTAGATACATCTTATGCTTAAATTTATTAAAAAAAAAAAACAAAATGAACTCACTGCGCTATCATTTTCTTTAATACACAGGAACACAACGTCTTCCCTCAGGAGTCTAACAGCAGCATGGAGTGGATACTTTGTTTTATTTTTAAGCATTTTATACAATAAAGGTCCGGACATGTGCTCAAAATCTTGCGTTGTTAAATCATCCCAGTGTGTTGAGATTAAACCAGAGCAATATTCCAATAGTGTTGTTGCAGATACTTCTTCGGCAACACAATAAAATCGTACGCAGGATCTTATACCAACTGTTGTAACCAATGTCCGTTCACACAATCCTAAAAGAGCAGGCAATCCAAACCGATGTGAAGCTTTTAGTACATCTAAAGCTAATCCGTCATGATGAAAATCAATGAGATCAGTATAAATCCAGCGTAATAGAGCTAAAATTACATCTTCTTTTAAATCGCTCCAGTCCAATTCTTGCACCTTGTCCAAGACATCAGCTCGCCATTTCTCCGACCGTGCATGAAGGACGATCTTATGAGCAGGAAAAACTTTTGACTTTGTTCGAATGTTTATATCTGAATATGTGTCGCGTCCAAATAAGGATGAAACTGTTAATGACAATCGGGAGACAAAACTGTTAAGCTCTCCTGAACTATCTTCGTTTGATGTTGCAAGAATTTCGTTGTACTTCTGCTCTAATTCCGAATAACTGCACTGCAGTTTTGTAAATTCATCTTTTAATAAAATTAAATTTTTTTCTAATTTCTTAACAGCAGCAGCGTCACTGTCACCTGAAATAAAAGGATGTTTCAAAATAAGTTTATTATTTTCTTATTTTTGCGTGTATGACATTAGTATTGAAAAAGAAATGTCTATCGCTAAGACACAGTAATTCAGTTTTTATGAATAAGAGAACTGTTAAAAAAGACAACTATATAAGTTACTTTGCTCCGATTTAAAAAGGTAAACAATAACAAAAGCTACAAGTAGTAGCCTATAAATGTTTTGAGTCCACGTGACAGAATTCCTGCATTTATGTTTTTGAAAACCCTTAAATTAATAAGCTACATACAAAACCAAAACGACTTGGAGAAAATTAAACCGCTCAGGTGCCGCCGTCGATACAGACTCACACAAGAGGATGAAGCCCTCTTCGCTCGCCAAGACCAGGCACCAGCTCCCCGCACAGGGACGGACCGAAACAGTCAAGTGAGGGGATGAAGGCGATGACGCAGTATGCCCTCAAGGTCCAAAGCCGGCTGCGGGCCAAAGCTAACCTCTCCCATGGGGAGAAGGCAAAACTAGCCTCGGCCAAGCAGAAGATCAAAGAGGGCAGGTAACACTTCCTCCTCGACGGGCGGATTGTAGGCGTCAGAGGGTAAAAATAGAAAAAATATAAATAAATATATGTCGTAAGATAAAATGATTATAACCGACCCATCGAAACGCATATGCAGGGACTGAGATGTAGGGTAGCGCCTTCCAGACCGTGGCTGACTCTTCTACCTGCAGTCGCAGCGGCAGCGAAATCATATGATTTTCTGCTTATTCCCCTTCCTCCGTTCCTTCGCTTGCGAGCATTGAGAACGCCGAGGGAGGATTTGGGAAAAGCCCCATAGCTTTTGGCTCGCTTGCTATGCAATGCACGCCGCATGAAGAAAAGTTGGTGACGCTCGCTCACTAGAACTTGAAAATCAGAGAAGAGCAAACGCATCGAAGATTAGCCTTACTATAACGTGGATTATACAGTTTTCAATTGATTTAATAGTAGAGCGCCAGCAAGAGACCAGTGACAAAAAAGTAACAAGTGTTGTGCACCAGTGTGAGCGGGTAAATATTAGCGGCGGAACGGCAGAGTTTAGAGCCGTGGTTAAAATCTTTGTCTGGGCAGGGCTAATTTGGTGCTAGGCGACGGCTCTTACATCCCTCGCGAAGGCAAGTAATCTCGAAGAACAAGGCCAGAGGCGGCATGTGTCTGAGTTCTTAGAGGGATGCGATCGGCCTCGTGGAGCCCTAACTAAGGCGATTCGGCTGTATGGACAGCGGCAAGGCACTACGGGTTTAAACATAAGCCAGGAAGAACTGTGGAGGCGCAGCGAAGTTAGCTAAGCGGCAACTAGGCAAGAACAGGCGCAGCAGAATATCAAGGGAACCCGATCGCGCAGCAGGCATGTGAGCTATCGAAGAAGCTAGAGTCGCGTCGCTGCGAGCAGCGCGCTCCCGCTGGAAGATGTCAGCATCCGGAAGTATTTAGAGAAGTTTTGAAATCAATTAAATTTAAAAAATTTAGGGGCAAAGGCCTTATATTTTTATGCTTTTATATATATCTTTCAATACGTATAAGCACTAACCATACAACATATAGACTACCCATTTCATACAACGAAAATGGAACCAAAAATTTCTTAGCGACAGGCCCCAGAGCTGTTCGCGACAGGCCCCGAGGCTTCGGGTGCGCCCTTCGGGCTGTTAGCGGCAGGCCCCATAGCTTCGTGTGCGCTCGGATTTTTCGCTCTCTCATTCTTATGCTCGCACACTGATTTCGAGAGCTCAGTCGCAGAGTGGCGCATCCTGAGAAGGTTGATCTGCGCTTGAATTCTTCTTTATATGTATGCGTGTTCATGCATTCACGTACACGTGTGCATGTGTGCGATCATTTCATTTCGGCCCGGCAAGAATATTTTGTCTTTTGCTACTTTTCATACTAGGTGCCCTAACAATATAGGCATATTCACTTTTGGGTTAATGATAATTATAAGAATGTTATATGTTATAATATATTTCTTAATGTTTCAGCATACATTTCATATTTGTTTACAAATTCAAATCAGTGGCAGCAGTGAAATGTTTTGCATTTATATATGTATTTGAATGAATAAAAATCCATATACTGAGATAGGAACATCGATCGACTGCTCTTATGGAGTAGAGAAATCAAATCAGCTGTTATTGTTGTTCTGCGAGCGGATGGTGCCTGCATACCCTACCGACGATTGCTTCTTAGGGGAGCGGGCAGAAACAAAAACAGATGTTTGGCTTTGTTTTGTTTACATTTTTTAGGACACTTGTTATGAATTTGGTTTATTGTTGTTATTTATTTTATTTCTTGTTGTACATATTTTTATGTATGTTTGTTTTTGAATATTATTTATATTTTCTTTATTTAAATGTCGCCGCTCGAATTAGTTACCGATAAATATAAATACATACATATACACCTGTGTTAAATAGTAGTTTTTAACCTTTTTCAAAAATTAAAAGAAATTAATTTAGATAAAATTTCTAAAATACTTTTTATATTTTTGTCAAGGTAAATGGAACAATATACAATAATACCAATATTTGTTAATATTTTTACCTGTGTTTACAAGAATATTAACAAATATTGGTATTATTTTTACCTGTGTTTACAAAAATATTGTAAATGTATGCTGAAACATTAAGAAATATATTAAAACATATAACATTCTTATTATTATCATTAACCCAAAAGTGAATATGCCCATATTGTTAGGGCACCTAGTATGAAAAGTAGCAAAAGACAAAATATTCTTGCCGGGCCGAAATCAAATGATCGCACACATGCACACGTGTACGTGAATGCATGAACACGCATACATATAAAGAAGAATTCAAGCGCAGATCAACCTTCTCAGGATGCGCCACTCTGCGACTGAGCTCTCGAAATCAGTGTGCGAGCATAAGAATGAGAGAGCGAAAAATCCGAGCGCACACGAAGCTATGGGGCCTGCCGCTAACAGCCCGAAGAGCGCACACGAAGCCTCGGGGCCCGTCGCGAACAGCTCTGGGGCCTGTCGCTAAGAAATTTTTGTGTCCATTTTCGTTGTATAAAATGGGTAGTCTATATGTTGTATGGTTAGTGGTATAAGTTAAGCGGGGTCCTAAGCGAGCCGCACATTTACGCGTTTGTTTATATTAGTTTCATTTAACGTAGAACTAAATGGCGAGGTACTAGATAAATTAAGGAACATGAATAGCGACTGTAAGAGAAAAAAAATTGTATTATCTTGAATTATAAAGAAATAATAATGGAGTAATAAACTAATATCTTTGGTCTTGTGTTAGTACAGCAAGTGGATGTCGAATAACTTTGAAATGAGCTAAAATTTAAAAGAAGAATTAAGTTAAGGGGTAACGACTAATTATCTGGAGTTACTACGGCAGGGAGGGTAAAGACGTAGGGGCGAACGACACCCCAACCACCCACAACGCGAGTGTTCCTCTCTTATAACCCTCTCTTTAGGGTCCGTCCGAGCGTCCGAATAATTCAACGGTTGACCAATCATTAGTTTTCAGAATGTGCACTTAAACTTTTATTATAGTAGTGTAAAGGTATGACATATAATCGGTGGGGAAGGGGCACGCCATATCCGACGAGCTTTGTACCGAGCATAGCAAGTGCACAAATACCGATCCGATTGTACACTAGAAAACCCACAGTATCTAGTGAGCACCCGCCTCTTGGCTACTACAGGATTCGCCAACAAGGTGCAGGAGATGCTTGCCAACAAAAGGAGAGCAGAGTGCGATTTCAGAACTCTTCTTCTCTTTTCCATAAATATGAGCATCTTTTGTTGATGAAGACCTTAATATTTAAAAAATATTAATGCAAAAATTCTGTTTGTTCTGTTCTATCATGTGAATTGTTCGGGAATTCACTACAATGTTTAACTATAATGATACTGGACGTCGTATAGTGCTAGTTTTGACTTTGATATTTCAAAAATGCCCATCCTTCGCAGATATACTTTAACAACACGTCCTTATTTGTATTGTTATCACGACAGGGACTAATTCAAAATAATAAATAAATCATTTATTTTGATAGGTTCGGGTTTAACATACCACTTAGGCCGATAGATAAGCTGATGTATCTAATCCTTTATCCACCGTTTGCATTAATGCAATTACAATTTTACTCCATAAAATTCTCAAGTCTTCTTCATGATCAATGGGTAAATCCGTTAATGATGGAGAATTAAGTATACTTACTGTCTCAATAAATGCCGAACGCAATAACCTCCTGAGTACCAGCTTTATAACGCGAATAAGTCTACTTGAAATAAATTTTTCATTATCGGTAATTTGTACAAAGTTCCTTCTGAGCTCCTGTAAAATTAGTGCCATTGTCGCTTCTGATTATCAATAGAACACCCGGGCTATTTAAAAAATTCTTTAGGTTAAGGCGTCTGTTGACAGAAATTCGACCAAATCCAAAGGGCTGATTGTATTGTAGGACAAGTAAATATTGCTGGTAATTAGTTTTCCATTAATAGATCCGAACAGACCGACACCACAATATGTATAAGGCCAAACAAACGGATTTATTCGATCAATTGGATCTGAACCCATTAATGATAGATTATTCGAGCAACAAAGCATATATTGCAACTTCTTTAAACACGCTTAAGCAGACTTCTGGCATCTGGAATTTTATAATTTTGTTCGTCGCGTCGAATCTTCCAGCTATATGTAACAAGCCATTGTCCAGCTATATGTAAAAAGCCATTGTTTTCCATATATCGTAATAATTTGTAGATGGAACCTTCTTCGATAAATGTGTATTTTCAGTTATCGCTTGGATCTCTTCTGAAAATACCTCCTCTTAGTTGTTGTTCACATATGAACACGAATTATTTTTATTAATCTCAAGCCGTTGCTTTGGTGCATTGTTAAGTACTTGTCTGTTTACACAGATTTAAATATATACGCCAATATCTAAATGTAATAAGAACTCCTGGGTGGGTGATAGATAAAAAATGGGCGGTAGAAAATTCTCGACATAACCTAGAATGATTTCTACGCTAGGGGAACAATTAGCTACTGCGTAATCTAATAAGAGTTAAGTCAAATCTCATGTTAGCTACTTAAGTTAGGACTTATACGAAATGAAATTATTTTTTAAATCCTTTCTTACAGTTGTTCTTTTGACCTTGACAAAAAAAATCTTAGGAAGAAAGACCCATCCGACAACTCTGGTCAGCCTTGAGAAGGAAGAAAATCTGTAGAGATCAGTGAAAGGGTAACATAGTTGACAGTTTAAGAGTCTCTGCAAGTGTAATAATGTTATCTTAGGCCATCCGCTTCGATTTAGCTTAGGAAATTGTATGCCACGTAACCATTAGTTGTTTTGACAGAGGCTTGGTATATCAGGTTGTCGAATGGCAGCGTCTGCCGTTTTATGGTATCCAACGCCATTGCTTCGGTTAGGTCGGTTGTATATTTCAGTAACACGATACAATGAGAAAGAAACCTTTGCGCAGACTGATCTTAATGTCGAATTTCAATATGTGAGAACAATTGATCTGGACCTTTTTAAAACGATAGGTCGCGCGATACACCACCATTGTCAGGTTAACGATTGTTCGTACTAAAAAGTGCGGTAAATTCTAGTCTTCGTGTTCGGAATTTTATCATCTGTGAGATTCCTTGGATATCCTTTCTGTAAATTTTTTTTATTTCGGCCTTATACCTCTTACCATACTTTCTGTTCTGCAAAATCTTCTTTATTTGTAGGAAATATTTTTCTGTTATAAAATAACTTGAACTTTCTCTTTCCATTGACAACCTATTTGATTCGACTAGTTTTATAACATTCAGTCTGTGATAAAATATCTAGCTCTTAGCTCTTTTCGGACTGGCGAGTTCTGCAGATGTTTGCATTTTCTTTTGATAAGTGGTAAATTGGTAATTTTAAATCTGTACTGTTTTTGATCCCCTAATATATAATCGGCGATTTCTATTGGCGATTTCAAAACAAACCACATTGTAACAACTCTGTTTTCATACCATTGTCGGTTTAAAGACTGATGTGGCCTAGGTAAGCCAAATTGAGCTGCTATATTCTCATCCATTAAAAAAACGCCCTGAATCCATAAGGACTGAACAATATAACTGGTATTATTTGAAATAATATTTTTTTCAATAATTTTTTGATTATCCTTAATCTAATTGGAGGTTGTCCCTGACACGGCGTTATGTAAACTTTTATGGTGAACTCGAGTACCACCGTCAATGCCACATTTTCATTAAGAAGCTCTGTTTAAAATATCCGGTTGATGCATGAAAAACATTCTCCATTTTATTTGGCGATATCCCAGCGTGCAGCATGCACCATGCCTAGAAATGAATCATTGAATGGTTTTCGGCGAACAAGTTCTTCCAGCAGGATCGGGTTGTTTAGATGACTTGTACAATTGGCCAATGACAACTAGGCTACGACATAACGTACTTATGTCGATAAATTAATTACCTGATCTTTGTTATAGCTAATTTTTGGGGATTTTTTTATTTCTGCAGTCGACCAAATCGAAATTGTAGATCGTTTTTTACCCCTAGTACATCATCTGGGTATATCAACATTTTCTGTGCGTCTCCAATTATACATTTTTGTAGTCAAATGAGATAGAAGATTGATGTTTTTAAACTTCTTTGTTGTGACATGGAAATTGGGAATGAAATGCGGCTGTTGCTCAGCCGCTCCTGAAAAACCGGTCAGTCATAGATCTTTGTGGATGAATTGAAAGAAATATAAAGAGTATTGAAATGTTGTTCCATTTTCCTTTCAAACACTTTCATGATTAAATTAAACGAGAGCGTTTTTAGAAATTATGTTCTTTATTCGCATTTATGATTGGGAGTGATTTTACATTTAGCGGCTCGCGGCTGCGCTGCCTACTGATATCGGCAGCATCCAGCAACGCCCTTATTCATAGAAATATCTAAACTCTAACATAAAGCTGGTGACAATGAGAGCTCGAGAGAAGTTGTTTATGCATGCATTAAATAAAAGTGTACCAAAGCTACGGAAATGTGCTGACAGTTGTACTTCCCATATATTGGGTAGAGCCCAATTGAGCGATCATGTTTCTGTTGGGTTTAACAGCAGGGCCTTTCGTGTTTGCGCAAGTAACATTGCGTATACGTAATATTTCCGCAACATTCCTATTGCAGCTATATGATATAGTATTCTGATTTTGATCAAATTAAACCCGAAATTCTCAAATTATATGAAAATATTTTGAAAATTGGATAAGTTATAATTTTTTTTTTTCTAAAAATTTACCGATTGTTCCTATGGCAGCTATATGATATAGTCGTCCGATCCGGCCCGTTCCGACTTACATAGTAGTGAGAGCATATAGAAGACTATCTGCAAAGTTTCATTCAGATAGCTTTATAACTGAGGGACTAGTTACGTATAATCGGACTGCAAGGGTATAAAACATAACAACATACAAAATAACGGGTGATTGATATAGTCCTTGTGAATTTTCTCTCTATTTCTTACAAAAATGAATTTCTTCCTCTGGTATATCAGCAGGGACTTGTTGGTTCATTTTCACTAAGTTTTGTTGGTTCTGTCTTACCACAGTATTTAGTTCTGGCAAACTTATCAAAGTAGCGGCTGTTTAAGCGAGGAGGCTCTCAGTGTCGCCCTCTACCCACCGGGCTTCCGAAAGCTCAGCGGCCCGTCTATCAGGCGTGTCCACGCTTGCCCGCTCTCCGCTCCTCATTAATCTTCGGCCGTTCCTCGGTACTCTTCCAGCGCACCACGGCACTCAGCCGCCGCTCCTCTGCACTGTTTTGGACCAAGCCCGTCCGCTATCACCCCTCTCTCAGCGGACCTCTGTTTCGGAATCCAACTAAACCGTCGGCCGCTGCCGATCTTCCGCTCTCGCTTTAGCGGAGGGACTAGTTTGCGTACAATCGGACAGACGGACATGGCTATATCGACTCGGCTGTTAATGCTGATCAAGAATATATACTTTATAGGGTCGGAAATGTCTCCTTCACTGCGTTGCAAACTTCTGACTGAAAATACATATAATATGACAGACATCCAAAAAAACATGTGCTCGGCGAACCACCGATCCCGTCTCTCGTAGGGGAAACGTTATACAAAGCATTTTCGCGCCTGATAAAAAGTATTTCCTTACCTGTCTGGACAAGTTCTCCAAATTCAACCGATTCCGCCTAGAACAATACATGACTTCAAGTCGCCCCTATTACAACTTATAAATATTTTTTGTAAGGCCAAGGCTATCTATTGCGACAATGAGCCATTACTGAACTTGCGCACGATCGTGGGCATTCTGGAAAACTAATTTGGAGTCAGCGTCTCGAATGCATCGCCTCTTTACATTGTTTCCAACGGGCAAATGGAACGCTTTTATAACTTGCTAGATGCTTGAAAATTTACCATAAGCGACACGGTAGAACTTATCTTGGTCACTGCCAAATATAATAAGTCTATCCGTTCGGTCTTTTACAAAAGACCGGAAGACGTTATGCAAGCAAAACCAGACGACCGACAATTTGAGGTCCAAAACAAAATAAGAAGCGCCAAGAATGTGCTTAGAAGCTGAGACAAAACCTCGACAAAATAGGGTGTTCCAAGTTGGAGACAAAGACCTAGGAAAGTCCAAGAGACGTCTAGGAAACACACTCGCACCCTTGTGCGTAAAAAAAAGCCGCCGAGGCGGGCTCATGTGCCCAAAAACTCCAAAAACTGGAGGAGTAGCGCGCTGTGATACCCAATTACTCATGACGACGAGGGAATTATCATCATAAAAGATAGACCGGTACTTGTGCGTGCCGCCAACGAAATCACCGTCCATATATGTACAAGGCACTCCCCTCATCACATTTAGAGAATGTGCAACGGTCAATTCATAAAACCCCGAGTTTAAAGGGGTTTTGATTTGAACTAACTGCACGCTATAATAAAAAAACTGGGAATATTTTTCGGGGGGCCATAAGAGTTTAGGTCTCTTGCTAGCTAGCTTGGGAGAGCGGATTGGAAGCTCTAGCGACGAAGAGGGAGAGTGTACGGGATCACACTGCTCATGGATAAACATTCTCCCCCCCCTTGCGAGAATACGCAGCATAGGAGGATACGCTGAGCGCTCATTGACATATAGAAGGGTGTGGTGATCCTGAGCACATGACTGGCATCAGCCGTCACTGTGGCAGGTTCCAGTGAAATGGTGGTGAACCAAGCAATTAAGGCAGTACTTCTCAATGACAGCCTGTAGCCGTTTCTCAGCGCTAAACCGAAGACTTGCCACGGGTAGGATAAAAACCGCTCGGTTTAAAAAAAATCAAGTTTTAACCATGTCGATATATCGGTTTTGTCGGTCGGATAAGATCGTCGGTTTTGGAAGCTTGGTGGAACACAAACAAGCCAGGAGACATACCCAATCATCAGAACAGAGGCCGGACATGTTGTGTGATGTGAGGCAATTTATGATTGTATTTTGCAGCTCATTCAAAGCTGCCGAATATTCGAATATTCGATCTGTTTTATGAGCTGGGCGGCACATGTTTCGTAAAGGAAATAGAATACTCGTGTCTTGCCCTAAGGCAAGTTGTCCGCCGCGCCCAACTGAAATTAGTTCCGAACAAGCTTACTCTATTCAACCTTATTATTTTGGCATGTATGTACACTTGGATGGACTGTGTGCTGCTGGACTGCGGACTCTGGACTCGAAGTGACTCAGACGGAAGAAGTCATTCTGGATATATTTTACGAAAATTTACTGTCTGTATATTAATATATATTTCAAATTAATTATGTGTTGAAGATAAATATTTAATTTAGGAACCAATAGGAATTTATCATAATAATGTTAATTTAATTTATTTATATATATTGTTTATAAGCACACCGTTCACTACAGTGCACTACCAACAAGTTAATTGTAACCCTTAAGAATTCATCCCGTGCGACCTCTGTTATTTATCAGAGAATGATGATATCCAGCAATAGTAGTTTATTTGTAACCATTAGGCATAGGTAATAAGTTAAAAAAGCAATGTTTTGCACCCTTTAAGAAAAAGTACAAAATAAATTCATAACCCATTTTTCATGTTTTGCAATTCCCTAATTAAATGTTCAATAATTCATTTCCGAATATTATTCCACTCTAATTCAACACGTTTCCAAAGATCGTCACAGTTGGTTGGGGCTGATGATACTGGCCGGGCCGTCGCTTGACGATTGCCCATAGGTTTTCAATCAGATTGAGGTCTTTTCGGGTCTTTGCGCTAGCCAGTGGCCACCCCATCATCTTAAAATTTGGATTACCGAGTCATTCTTTAAGAATTTCCGCAATGTGCTTGGATCTCCATCTTGCTGAAAAGTGACACCCCAAGGCATTATGTTACTGCCTCCATGTTTCACTGTTTTCTTCACATTATGCCTTTGAAGTTTGTCGCCGGTTCTCCATCAACAGCACTGCTTTCGATTGAAAACGATTAAACTTATATTCGGCCAACCAAATAACGTTTTTAGTCTTCTATTGTCCAGTGTTTAGTGCCTTTGCGAAATTTAGCCTAGCCTTAAAATTTTTCGCTCTTCTATCCGTCCGTCGACTTACGCCTTTATTTATTTACGTAGAAGCCTCTTTCAGCGTTAGAGTCTATCTTTCCTCATTTTAGACATTGTCTTTTCTGCACCTTGATAACCACTGATATTTTAAGTTGCAGCTTCTCAGCAATAGAGCATGTCGAACACCACACTTTTAGTCAGGGAGACAATACTATTTTGTTTATCAGGAGACAACTTCTGTTTCGGCAAATAATTAGAGAGTAAGTTCCAAGTTCAACAAATTTACTATAACCTTGTGGAAAAAGAGTAATATTCTGATTTCTGGCAACAAAATATAATTTCAAAGGTATATAACGGTAAATTTGATAGTCAATTGCTGATAGGAAAGTAAGTAGAACTAAAATTAAAGCAAATAACGAGTACCTGCCGTTTGTTGATGTTTTGGAATCATAACTATTCCATTTCTTGTACTATTTTGCTATATAACGAACAAATAAGGTATTCGAGAAAAAAAAAATGTTCATCATTTACTTTACTCGCTTAATTTTTAAGTCCGCTCAAACATGAAAACGTTGATCGTAGAATCTATTTTATATATGTATATGTATATAGCCCAGTATATATGTATATAGCGCTAACAGAGTGTACAGCGAAATTTTATGTTAAAGTACATAATACATCATACAATTATTAAATAAGGGAAATATTTGTATTTTTGTGTTTAATTTTGTTTCCCGTGCCAAGTCGGAATAGGCTTCTAGTATATTTATAATTTATAATATTTTACATACTTTTATACATATATATACTTATTTTTTTAATACATATAATGAATAAATATTAACATTACCCGTTTAAATTATTGGGAATACCCTTTTGGTTCGCCTTTTATAAACATTTAAAGTTTTAGATTGGATACAATTGAAATAAGCTGCGAGACTGTATGTAGTACTGTTTATAACTCAGCTAAAGCATATAATTTTGGAACAAAATAAAGTCAATTAAATGGCTAATTAAATTAAAGAGCGGATTTATTTTACATAAAAGTCATGATAACTTAACACTATGTACATATGTAGTGTATTCCCTCATAAATTTTTATGTATTTTAAAAAATAAACTTAAAGAACAATGTGAACAATGAATAAGATTTCTGTCCCTGTATTTTTGTTAAAAAAAGTTCCTTTCTCTGCAATTAAGATGGGTGGGTGAATGTTAAAATTGTGAAGCTTTATCAATGTATACAAATTTACAAAGAAGTAAATGCAATATGACAAACAACATACGCTACGTTTGAACATATGTACATACGATTAACGCTCTATGCTAAACAACAAATTTTATAAAACATACCCATTATTCAAATGAACCGAAAGCTTTAAATTAAAGAATATCAGAATTTCTTAGATGCGTCCACCGCTTATTTTTATTATTGTCAGCTGATGACGTTCACAATTGAACTAGTTCTAAAAATCAAATACTATGCTTACAACATTTTCCAAAGTAAAGCCTTTGGTTAATAGACTTTTCCAACTGAGATCCTTTTTCCGTTGCCCATCCGTTGAATGGATGGGCGATTAGTTTAAGCATTTCAAAATCTCATATTTCAGTATTTCCCTTATACTGTCTTCCCACAGAGTCCATCAGTGTGAAACAGTTGGGATATATAGGCAGATATGAAACTCGTGTTCCCACAGAGCTACATCTGCATCTACCGTCTCCAACAAAGAGCAAATGCCCCGAAGAGTGCCCTTGGTGGTAAAGGCTCCCCAAATCTATTCATGATAAAGTAGATATAGGGGGTTTTTTTATTAAATACTAACAATCTTCGACCGTTTGCGAGAAAAATATTCCGAAACACATCGACAAGCTCCATGGACATACTTTGAACTTTGGTGCCTACCTTGTTCCAATTGTTCCGGGCCATTTTTGTTTACATTTTCGTTGTGAATGATGCCGAGGAGAAGAAGAATTCAGAGTTCCATCGAAAATCTATTGTATAACTATCGGCAAAAAACGTACATCAAAACATTTTTATTTTTTACTTTAAATAAATTCAAAGAAAAGCCAAAAATTAAATTTATTTACATAGTCATTCTTAAAACAATAAACCAAAAATGTTTTCATAATAAATCAAATAAATTTTTCTGACCATAACCAGTAATTTATTTGTATTTTTTTTTATTTTATAAAAATATTTTGTTTTTTTTATTTTATGAACCTTTATTTAAAATAAAATTATTTTAAATAAAATTATTTTAAATGAAATTATTTTTATATAACACACACACAATCCTAACGAAATCTTAAAACGTTTATTTAATGAAAATTAATCATTAAAAAATGAAATTTTAACTCAATTACCCTTATGTACACGTCCTCTTTTTCTTCATAGGGGTGGAATATATCTTAAACATGGACCTTGTCGATTTATCGATTCTTTCTAAACCGAATCGATGCTCGACCGAAAAGAAAGAATCGAAAGCTCTATTGACGACTTCACAATAGCTCGATAACAAGAGAGATGAATGATGACAACAAAGATAATAAGGAGCCCAAGCTATATATCAGCTTGACTCAAGCAGCATGAGAGAGTTATCTGCTAGAATTATGGAAATCTCACAAATCGACCATGTCGAACCTATATAATCTGGCCTTGAGGTACCTCGTTACACCGGGTAGCTTGATACCATCAGAGCGAGGAGCCGGATGATAGACGCACATATAACCCAAAGAGTCTTTTTAAAGTCTTTATCATCTAGTTTGTATCAATCTGTATAATAATATTATGTGGAAATATGTACCAATATGTAGATGGTAATGGCTTTAGAAAGACTCTTTCTAATCTTAATTTCTTTATTATTTTTATGATGAATATGTAATATTAAAATTTCAAATCAGAATATAAGGAAATTAATAAAGTAATATTACATTGAGAATGTATAATTTGTGGTAAAAACTTGTTTTTTTATTGTGGAAAACTAAATTATTTAAACAAAATATCAAAAATATCAAATATATCGTTATTTTTTAGTGACATTTTAAATATTTTTATAATTTTTTTGATAAAAAAAATATCATCTATACGATATTTTTTTTAATCATCTGACACCCCTAGTTCCCATAGAGCTTGAATTGGAGGGGGCGGAGTCCCAAAGATTATGTGGTGGCTTCTGGGGGTCGTGGCGGTTGGAGCAGCTTCGAGAAAAAACTCCCAGAGGTCCCGTGGTCGAGAAGAAGAAGATTGGGTGGCGGCGTCTTGTATTTAAAATGCACTTCACTTTATTGGTTCAGTTCTTGCTTAATACTAAAAACTACATAGCGAGCGGGTCATCGCGGCGGCCGGTGGAGAGGCCCTTTGGAGGCGGAAAGAGAGGGGAGAGCGAGAACAACCGATGAGCGGGAGAGCGGGCGCAAGCACTAGCATCGCTCAAACGGCTCACTAGCACGGCAAGAGCGGCGCGAGTCCAAGCCCCGCTAGAGCGAGCTTGCTCGCTCCCACACTGCCGCTCGAACTAAAGCGCCCTTCTGGCGCGAACAGAGCTAGTTCTGCATCTACCGCCGGATAATAGCTGATCCAATAGCTGTGGATCATGCAAGACGTAAATATCGAGGAATTGGAGATTCTCTGATGATATTTCTCTAACAAAAAGCCAATACCCCGAAGAGCGCCTATAGTTACAAAATCTATTAAAACTAAAGTAGAAATAGGGGTCTTATATTAAATAGAACCCATTCGATACATATACGGGGAATACATATATGACGGAAAAAATGCCCTATTTCAATTGTTTACGTTTACTTTGTAAATGATGCCGAGAATAAGAAGAATTTAGAGTTTCACTGAACAACTATCGCCAAACTATCGGAAAAATATGTACATTAAATTCTGATGAACAACGGACGAAGAACAAAATGTGAAATTTTTGACCGGGAAAGCCCTATGGACCGTTCGTTCAAGGGCTCTGGTTACTATTTAAAGCATGGTATCCAGACGGTAAAACACCGTTTCTAAGCAGCAGAGAGAGAACCATAATTTGTTTAGAACGGCGGTTCGTTAGCGCCGTTTTAAAGACAGGTACCCATTTGAGATTCTGAACTCCTAGATAGTTGCATGGCGTCCAGTGCGGTGGCGAAAAGAATAAATAACTTAATAAAACAGGCTGTTCCCGACTCTTAGCCTTTTCGCATATTTCAAAGTAAGGATCCCGCCATGAACAAAAAAGTGCGGAAAAAATGAATACAGGATTTGGAAGTGCAAATACAGCTAATCTAATTAATTTGATAGAGGCAAATACTATTACTTTAGGAATTGAGTAAATAGATTAATCTGCATTAAAGAGACCAGAAACGAACAAAATAGTAAAATTAACAATATCGATGCCGGGGACCACCGATAAAAAAATGGGCCAGCTTTCAGCTCTTTCATAGTTTCGATCTCGTTATGCAACTGGCACAGGTTATCCTGGTTCTCCTCCACATTGACTGAATTTCCCAGGTCAAGCACCATGTTGGATAGAATTTTGGTTTTCAGCTTTATTTGGGGCTGACTTCATGACTTAGCCAAAAGTGTACATGGCCACTGGGGCCACCATGTTCCTCCCTGAACGGGAGACTGATCCCATCTTTGCCAAATAGAGTCCATGTCCAATCGAGTTACTCAGACATATATTGCATGCTTTTCAAGGCAAGCGCAACCACAAGAACTAGAAATGGAGAAACATCGATGTTTGCTTGCATCGATGTTCGTGGGTACCTTCATGAAACCCACCAATGATTTAAAACAATTTTTTTTTCCGGCTTTCTATGGCTTTTTATTAAGAAATATAAGTTTGTTGAGCGTTCAGGCAGCTCCTGCGGTCGGGCACGAAAATATACTGCTTTGCAGTACTTAAAAGCACACATGTATGATTTTTTACAGTCAATTAGTATAAAAAACCAAATAAGTCGTATAAACAATATGTTCAGTCGCGTCATTATTATATAATACTTCATACACCAAAAACAATATGTTAGAACCTTGCAGTTGCAGCAATATGCATTTATCGTATCAAATCTAGTGCATATGCATAGTCTGCTGATACGAAGAAGGGCAATGGTCACCTTTATACACTATAAGCACTTTTGTACCTATAAATAGTGTTAAGTTTCATTAATAAAAGCAGTAAGTGTTCTACCTCAACCGAAGCTGTACTCATTCAACAGAGGCTGTCGCCGTGTCGATCCAAACCGATCCAACCCGTCCACCTAGTTCCAAGCGCTAGTTGCGACAACAAAAGGCAATAGTTTATGCACTATCTGCCAGGCATCTAAGCTTCCTTACAAACATTTTGGTGACCCCGACGAACACGTCCACCCACAGGAAGCATACGGTAACTCTTGGGAATCTTTCTGAATGTTCACTCTTGCCATAAATATTTGGTAAGACCAGCAGGAAAAGTTCCATAACTCTTGTGAACCTTCCTGGACACTATCAGCAAAGCTAACGTTGACAAACAATCCTTTTCAGCGGTCGAGAATACTCACCGGCAGTATCAGGCCGCAGGTGTCCATGGAGGACCAGGGAAATCCGGTCTTCTGATCCGGAGTATCTGGTCGGTGGAGAGAGCGGTTCCTCCGAAATCGGTATGTTGTTGTTGCCTCCTTCGTGAAAGTTTTCTCTCGCGGTAAATGTGGCTGCCCCCTCAGCATAATTGCCAGTCACATCACACAGTGACACAGTGCTGGAAAATGTCCGGGATCCCACCGTTATGGCAGCTCCCAGCCCTTACCGTATGGTGTAGTACCATATGACCGGTAGGTGGCGCTGCTGTTGCCGTGACCAAAGCTGCCGGTTACGACACGCAAATGCGATCTCCATATGCAGGAGATAGCATACTTTTTTGGGCTGCCGCCCCAAATCCTTGGCAGGTGGCGGCGGAATCGGGGAAAAACCCCAAAACCGCACGGGGATAAAAATAGGTGGTAAAGGTCAAGTAGCGAACCATTAGCCAACCCCGGCGATCTACGGTGCACCTTTAAACGGGGCTCTGGCGACCGAGTAGGAGCGGTATATTTCCCACCTGCTTAGCCACGGGGAAACTCCTGGCCAACAAAGGACCCCGCACGCGCATGTGCCGTATCTCCCTACCCTTCCACGTAGCGTTAATCCAAAACTGGCTATGTGATATGCGTCTGAGCCATAGTGGCGGGCAGAAGATCAAGCCTGGCAGCAGGCATTAGCCTAAATCTAAATCCAGGTAGCGTCTGTCTCAAAATGGGCGGCTACCCGGTCTGCGTCTGAGCCATAGCACAGCACCTAGCAGAAGGTTTAAAATGCAGCCGAGCATGGGCAACAATGCATGCAATGAATGTCGGTAAATAACATAACTACTCCAGGTGGCAGCCACAAAAGTGAAAATCCACCCGCGGGAAATCCCGCGGCTAGGGCATGGATTCTAGAGGCCCTAACTAACACTCCACTGCAGAAAGCCAGGAGAAGGCTTTTGGAAAAAGTAGCCTGATGGTCCGATCCCCACGCATCGCGCCATCACCGGCGTCGGAGAGGAGTGGAGGTGGCGATCCCGCCAGCCGGCAAGCGGTCTCAGGGGTACGCTTCCGAAAAGGAGCAAAGCTGTCCAGGAGGAGCTCAAATCCGACGCCGAGGAGGAGGAAGAGGAGAAGCTAAAGCTCGCTCCGGCCGAGTGCGACTCGAAGCTTGGCATTCTGCTTGAGAAACTGCACAAGCAGATGCAAGATAAGCAGGTGCACCATATCAATAACCGTATGCGGGAAATGGTCACCGAGATGAGGAGACTCAAATCCTGCATCGAGCAGTCGGCCGAGAAGTCTGTGGTCTCGGAGAGCGTTTACAGCAAATGTGCCCAGTTCATACCGGATGGGAAGTTTGGTGTAAACAAGGAGCAGCAGACGACGGCATTGCGGAAGAAGGACCAGGCCGCCCAGACGGACACGTGGCGGGGACAAAGCCAACCCGAGGGGGCGGCCGAAACCCTGGATCTTCCCGGTCAGGCTCACCAACCCGCTCGTCCACCACCAGCCCGGACCACCGTCCCTGCAGCATCCCGGAATTGAAAAAAAAAGCTCGACCACCCGCCGCAGAGGGGCGCAGAGAGCCGGAACATCGGCAAGAGGGTACGGCGAAGACCGCTGGGAGCTCGTAGAGCACTGTCGTGAGAAAGAAAAAGCCATCTCGCAGAACACGACCCGACGCAGTGGTAGTGGAGGCAGCAGGGAAGACCTAAAACGAGGTCTTGGCAATGGTCACGAGATGGGACGACAACCAACTGTCTGACCTGGGAGGTGCCGTTAACACGGTTCGCCGTACGGCAAAAGGTAACCTACTCCTGGAGGTGGCAAAAGGCAGTAAGGAAAGCGCCGAGTCCATGAGAAACAGCATCTCTCGAGTCCTTGGGGACGCGGCGGAGGTACGGGCACTGACCGAGGATTCGAAGGTCTGTGTCTTCGTAATATGGGACCCGTGATCCGATACGCCTTTACAAAGCAGTACCAGCTTAGTGAAGGTGCAGTTAAGGTCCGAAGCCTCCGACCCGGGGACCGAGATTTAAAAATAGCGGAGATCAGCCTGCCTTGGCCAGAGATGTAAGGAAAAGAGGCGAGATCCGAATAGGATGGGCGAAGAGCAGAGTGCGGGAGCGCGAGGGCCCTTCTCGATGCTTTAGATGCCTGGAACTGGGGCATATCGCCAGGAGATGTAAGAGGCTTGTGGATAGGAGCGGCTGCTGCATCAGGTGCAGCGAAGCAGGACACGGGGCTGCTACTTGCGACAAGGAGCCGGTGCACCCCCCCGGTAGAGAACCTGGCAGCTGTGAGATCAACGGTCGAACCGGCAGCAGAAGCAGCCCGATCGGAATTGGCGGTGAGGGTCCCCAACAGTGTTTCAAAACTTCAGTCAAGTTAGCAAAAGTCTACTTTTTTTTGCTTTTTAATACCTTAACTTCCGAGTGATTTTTTGAAATGAGCAATTGCTTCAGCTTTTGCTTCTGAATTTGTTCTGAAGTCAGAATCAAAGCATAGTCAAAAATCAAAAAGCAACAAAAATCATCAAACAGCTGCAGTCGCCTGTTTCATATTTTTTGCTTTCTGCTTTGCTGTTGCTTTTTTCGTAAACGTAAGTTGGCGCTGAAGCAAACTTTGTAGTAACTAATAAAATAACTATAAACGATGCAAGACAATTTATATATCATTTATAGGTTAGGTTAGGTTAAGCCGGATGGCCCTCACGGGGCCTTAAAATACAGAACGTCATACGGGATGACCCCCTTAAAGGCATATTATTAATCAAAAGTAGTAATAAGTCGAATGTATCGACTTATTCGACTGTTACTTTCGACGACTTCCGAAAGTTGTAGTTTGGTTCAGCGCCAACTTACGTTTACGAAAAAAGCAACAGCAAAGCAGAAAGCAAAAAATATGAAACAGGCGACTGCAGCTGTTTGATGATTTTTGTTGCTTTTTGATTTTTGACTATGCTTTGACTGTGACTTCTGATTTGTTCAGAAGCAAAAGCAGAAGCAAAATCATTTGAAATGAAACTTACTTCAGTTTTTCAAACACTGGTCCCCAAGGATGTCATGCAATTGATTCAGCTCAACCTGAATCATTGCAGGGCGGGGCAGGATTTGTTGCGGCAGACGGTCCGTGAGGTAGCAGCTGATGTTGCTTTTCTGAGCGAACCCTACAGGGAGAGGGAAGGAGCGGAGTGGGCCAGGGACCGTACCGGCAAGGCGGCCTTTTGGCTATGCGGCGACAGGCGACATCGGATGTCTTGCATCTGAGAAGCCGATGGTTTTTTGGCTATTGGATGTACAGTTGCTACCTTGCGCCTAGCCTGCCGTTGAAGGCGTTCTGCTGGGATACTCGACGAACTTTGCTACGACTTGCGCGGTAGGTCAAACGTGATAGTTGGAGGCGACTTCAATGCCTGGGCCCAGGAGTGGGGATCCACATCGACCAACGCCAGAGGACGGGTGGTGCTAGAGGCGTTCGCTTCGACAGATATCGTCGTTTGTCAGAGCTGGAGCTGCCTCAATCATTGACCTCACTTTTGCGAGCACTACAATTTCCCATAATGTCAAATGAGAGATCAGCGACGCATATACGGGGAGCGATCACGAGGCGATCCTCTGTTCTGTAGGACTTGTGGAATATGCATGCGACAGGAGCATGCGACTGAGAGGGGCGTTTCGGAGGGACAAGAGGCCTATGTTCTGGTGGAGCGGCGCGATGGCCGAGCTCCGGTCCACTTGCCTTCGCGCTCGGAGACATATTACGCAGGAACGAGGCTCGTCCACAGTCGTCGAGTGCAGCGAGGCATATAAAACTGCACGAAAGGCTCTCAAGATTGCCATAAGGGACGCGAAGAGGGACAGTTTCGTGCGGCTCTGCGACGAAGTGGAAAACGACCCCGTGGGGCGGAGCCTATATGTTGGTGGTCAAAGGGCTGAAAGCGGGTAGCACTGCCCCTTCAGAACCGCAAACACTGGACGGCATAGTGCAAGCCCTATTCTCGAGGGGAGCACCAGTGACCCTGCAGAGAGGTGGAAGAGGCAAAAGCTTCTGCCACTGGCCAAACCGCCGGGAGAGCCATCCTCTTATAGGCCAATCTGCCTAACCGACATCACGGGCAAGGTGCTCGAAAAGGTAATAGCCGCAAACCTATACGCCGCCATCGAGAGGGCTGGAGGCCTCTCCCCGAGCCAGTTGGGCTTTAGGAAAGGGATGTCAACGCTGAACGCAATCGAGGCGGTGAAGGAGACTGCGGGATCTGCGATCGTGGAAAAGAGATGGGAAGGCAGTTCCAAGAAACACTGTCTGGTGGTCTGGACATAAGGAACGCCTTCAACACTGCTGACTGGAATCGGACGCTAGAGTCCCTTGCAGCCCTCAAGATCAGATTGTGAGAAGTTTCTTCAGTGAGAGGACTCTCGTCGTGGACACGAACACGGGTTCCAGAGCATACGAGGTCTCGATCGGAGTCCCGCAGGGCTCCGTGCTGTTACCCCTGCTCTGGAACACCATGTACGACGGGGTCCTGGGACTCCCGATGCCCAGCGACACCAATATCGTTGGCTTTGCGGACGACATAGCTGTGGTAGTAGTCACGAAGGAGCGTGTGGCTGCGGAGGAGGCGCGAGGCGTGGCTCTCGAACGCTGGTCTGGAGTTAGCGGCGCACAAGACGGAGGCAGTCTTGATTTCGAGCAGGAAAAAAATCGAAACGGCGGAGATCCTGGTCGGTGTCCTCCTCGATACAAGGCTATCCTTTAAGGAGCACCTCCAGAACGCCCAAAAGAAGACCAGTGGGACTGTAAAGCACGTTCTCGTGTGCTTCTAAACATCAGAGGACCCAAGCAGAATACAAGGAGGCTGCTGACTAGCGTCATCACCTCCCAATTGCTGTATGCGGCACCAGTGTGGGCTGAGGCGGCTGAAAAAAAGAAAGAAAAAGAAGACCAGTGGGACTGTAAAGCACGTTCTCGTGTGCTTCTAAGCATCAGAGGACCCAAGCAGAATACAAGGAGGCTGCTGACTAGCGTCGTCACCTCCCAATTACTGTATGCGGCACCAGTGTGGGCTGAGGCGGCTGAAAAACAGTCGTATATGCGGGGAATCGAGAACACGTACAGACTTTGTGCCATCCGAGTGGCGAGCGCCTTCCGAACTATTTCGGACGACGCGGTGCTGGTGCTAGCCGGCATAGTCCCTCTGAGGGAGCTGATTCGCGAGATGGCGGACATTCGTACCGCGCTTCGCGGCCAGCAGGGAGCCGATGCAGTCGCGAAGGCGAAGCCGAAAAGCGCGGCCAAAAAGCCGAAAGGAGCTACGGAAGCTGGCAGGCCGGGTGGGATTTCTCGTCTAAAGGACGATGGACGCACAGGATGATCCCCAACATCGAGGCCTGGATGGAGCGGAAGCACGGACAGGTAGATTTTTACCTGACCCAGGTGCTGAGCGGGTATGGTTGCTTCCGTAGCTACCTCAAGAGGTTTGGCCATGACACGGAGGAAAGCTGTCCGGAATGTGGATCCGGGATAACCGAGGAAGCCGGCCACGTCATCTTCGACTGTCGCCGGTTTGACGAGGAGAGGGACGAGCTGGAGGCGGTAGCAGGTGCAGCCATCCGTGTGGATACACTGATTCCGCTGATGCTGGCGGACCCGAGGACATGAGAGGCGGCGGCGGAGTTCGCTGCCAAACTGATTAGATCCCTCAAGGCACTGGAGAGATCGAGGAAGGATCAGACTGGCTGAGCGGCTTACCGTTGTGCGAAGCGAGAGAGGACACGATCACGCCATGAAATCAACTCCCGAAAATTGGCACGTGCCCTAAGAAAAGAGCGAGAGGAAGCGTTGCCAGAAACTTCGAGAAGTTTCAAAACGGAGCCACGAGAAACTTCGCATAGCGAAGTTGCGGGCAGTTGTGAAAGAGACGTGAAGGAGATCGGACGGAGATTTTTCTTTGAGATGGGGATTGTCACTCGTCCACCCAAACCAACAACGCGCGAGTGAAAACGAAAAAAAGAAGTACCAGGGAAACCCAGCCGTCGAGTAGCGGCTGACGCAAAAGCAGAAAACCAGGAGACAGCGAGGGAGTGTGCCGGCCCAGGACCAGCGGCGGAACACCCAGCAGACCAGCCGCGTGTCTGTGTGTGTGTGCGGAGTGAGACGGGTGAGTGTTGCAAGTGAATCCGCAACGAGTGGCCAGCGAGTAAGCCGCCCAGAATGGCCAAGTGCACATCAAATCTCGGCGGGCCCCGATGCGGTATCGCTATAGGGAAGATTTGACCTTAAGTTTTGCAAGACCTGAATTAGAACGCGACCCCAAACATAACGTCAAATCCTTACCGAGGAAAATGTCGCTGAGGAAAATTTGTATAAAACCTTAGAAATAATCGGATTAAACTACACTGGGGAAAATTGCATTGAATAAGAATTATACTGAGGAAATTTACACTGAGAAAAATTACATTGAATAAACGTACACTGAATACACTTACACTGAATAACAATTTCACTGAGAACAAGAAATAAAGCTAACTTCGGCACGCCGAAGTTTGTATACCCTTGCAGCTTACAAATGGATCATTATGAAATAATAAAAATGTTATCAAATGGAAAATAAAACTAACAGGAATTGTATACAACATTTATACATATAAAAATTCGGTTTAACATTACGAATACGTAATACTTTCCGAACATTTCTATGGCAGCTATATGATATAGTAGTCCGATTTTGATCAAATTAAAACTGAAATTGTAGAATAGTATAAAATGGCCATGTCTCAAATTATATGAAAATATGTTGAAAATTGGACAAGTTGTATTTTTTTTTCTGATCATTTACCGATCGTTCCTATGGCAGCTATATGATATAGTCGTCCGATCCGGCCCGTTCCGACTTATATAGTAGTGAGAGCATATAGAAGACTATTTTCAAAGTTTCATTCGGATAGCTTCAAAACTGAGAGACTAGTTTGCGTATAATCGGACAGACGGACAGACAGTCAGACGGACAGACGGACAGACGGACATGCCTAGATCGAGTCGGCTGTTGATGCTGATCAAGAATATATATACTTTATAGGTTCGGAAATGTCTCCTTCACTGCGTTGCAAACTTCTGACTGTATAATCAAATTTCAAAATGTCGAAAGGAAGTTTTAATTAAATCTATTCTACACTCAACGGGAACACATATGCTCACTCGTGCTATTATCTATAAATAAATTGTTAAATCCCGATACTTGTCCGGGGCCAGGCTCAGCCGGCCTCATAGCTTGGGCCGACAGCGAGTGTTAACGGCGGAACATGCGAGCCGTGGTGACGGCCTTCTCGGCGAGTGCCGGTTGCGATCCCACCTGGCGGATGTATAGCCTCTAATTTAGAGGAACGTCCCCAATTATATAACTCTTTCGGTCTGCTCGCGGCGAGTGCCCCTGAGTCAGACCCAGTACGCGCTACTGCGGATACCCTTCACTATTTTTCCGAATACCAAAATAAAACTGTTTCCTGTTTGGTAGCCCGGTGGCTGACATCCTCCATCTCACGTCAGCCCACCGTTCATCGAAGACACATTGTCCTATCTTTATAAATTTTCAGTAAAGAGATCCTGGCTTGACTGAGCTTCACCCCAGCCTTAGAACTACTTCACAACAGATACAGAACCATTATAACCGATACAATGGCTCAAACCTCGAGCAATGCTTCTGGAAGGACAACCTCGGAGACGCTGCGGGCATACAGCAACCTGCGAGCAAGCTGATATCAGCATGTCTTCACCAAAGGGCGATAGCCGACTCCATCAAATGTGGTCTGAAAGAATATTTAGAAAAAGCTTTTCTCTCTTCCAAGTGAACGAACCTTATTTTTTCTTGCGCTCTCGTTTTGTGTAAATTTTACTTACAAACCACCGGGGTTCTACTTTATTCTTCTACCTTGTGTTTAATAAAGATCCGGTTCACTTCGCATGGCTGCAGCTTTCCTGATTTGTGCATTTAATTGAACTATTTTCACACTTTTAGTTGTGCTGCCAATGTTTTGCTTGTGCTTATTTTTGTGTTCCTTTTTGTGCCTTCTTCGTTTAGCAGTTGTTTGCGCCGTCGCGACAGCTAAACGTTATCTTGTAAGCTTTTGCTCCCACGCTCACCCGCTCACCCGCTCTCTCTCTCTTCTCTGTGCAGCTGCACTATTTCTTATCTTCACGTAAAGGTACAATGGTAAGTCCCTATAATGTCCGCTATTGTCTGCGCTGTTAAAACCTGCTGGCTGTGCGACAACATTGTGCATGCCAAGTGCATTGGTGTTGTAGCGCGGACGGTAGACGATTTGAGAAGGAACATCGGTTTGCGTTACTGCTGTGATGCCTGTCGCGAGGTTGAAAGCGAAATGATGTCTTTTATGCGGCAAACCAAGAGCGGTTTTAAGGACGTATTATCGAGTTTTCGCAAAACTCATGATATGCTCTCAGCGCTAGATACTCAATTTAATAGCCTTAAGGTATTAAATGAGTCTCCTAGGCGCAAAAAAACTGCTACTGGCTTGCAACATAACGACGGATCTCTTAAACCCGCAGCGGGCTCCCAACACCAGCCTCCTTCGATTCAGCCATCGACCTCAGGATTAAATCCTAGAATTCTGAGGTCGAGTGCGAAAAAAGATTCGGTACCCGAATGTGCCGATGGAGGGCCCGTGCTCCCGTTGATTTCCGTTTCGTCCCCTGGGGGATTGCAAATTACGACCCCTCAGACTCCCATCAATGTAACCCCCCAGGGCGTCAGGCCCGGATTTCCGGCCGATATTGGCAATTCAAACAATGTGTCCCACCTACGAAACAGACATTTGTTTCGCGTCTTTCCCCTGATCAAACATCGGAATATATAATAGCTTTTATTCAAGGCAGAACTAAAGCCGAAAAATTGAAAATTAAGGTGGAAAAATTTAAATTTTCCTATGCTAGGGACATTTCATCTTTCAAGATAAATGTCCCAAACGAGCTCTTTGACACAATATGCTCTACCAAATTCTGGCCGGAGTATATTGTCGTCAAAGAGTTCGAAGCTAAGAAAAAGAAAAGGCTGCCTGTAGGAATAAGTCTTCCCAGGCCTGACCAGACCACTGCTTCCTCTACGATTCCCACTCCAAAAAACTATCTGACTACCTCTTCATCTCCTATCAGAATGCAAGAGGTTTACGTAGTAAGCTTCCCAAATTGTTTTCTGATAGTCTTTCGTTTGCTTCTCAGGTTATCGTGTTCACAGAAACTTGGTTAAAGCCGGAGATTTTGAGCTTTGAAGTTTTTCCAGCTGCGTGAGCTGCGTTCACGGTTTACCGAGTGGATCGGCCTATCATACGTGGGGGTGGTGTCCTCATAGCGGTTGACTCCAGTCTCACGTCTCAAATTTTAACTTTTGAGAAGTGCAACGATGTTGAATTCCTTTGTGTGAGGCTATCAGTTAATGGTAGCTCCATTTTCATTACTTGTTCCTACATTCCTCCCTTGTCGGAACTTCCTTTTTATTGGAACCATCTTTCCGCTATTCAGATGGTCTCCAATCGTCTTTCAGATAAGGACCACTTAGTAGTTCTTGGTGATTTGAATATCCCAGGGGCTATTTGGTCCTCTAATAAATCGACACACTCACTTCTTACTACAACACAGCATGATTTTATTGCTGGCTTGTTTGACATTTCGCTGTCTGAAGTCAACCATGTACATAACTCTTTAGAGCGCTTGCTTGATCTCTGTTTTGTTTCAGATCCTGCGAGAGTTAGTTTAGCCAGGGTGGCGCCGCTGACGCTACCCGAAGATCCCTATCATCCTACTTTTGATGTGACCCTCGACGTTGGGGCCGACTTACAGAATATATCTGACCGTCCAGCCATAAAAGTCTTTTGTTTTCGCAGGGCGGACTTCGAGCGGCTGAATAATCTTTTATCTGATTTTATTGATCCGATCTATATATGTGCACTGACATGGCGAAAACCGTGGATATTTTTTACAGTGCTATGAATTCATGTTTTACTGAATGTGTTCCGTTATACTACCCGTCAACCTCTAATATGCCTCCGTGGTTTACTAAAGAGTTAAAACGTCTTAAAAACAAAAAGTCTAGGCTGTATTCTAAATTTAAACGCACCGGTTCTCAATCTGCACTATCAATTTATTTATCGGCTCGGTTCAGCTTCACCGTGTTGAACGTGCAGTGTTACAAAAATTATCTTGCTCGTTGTAGGGCCCAGTTTTCTCAGGATCCAAAACAGTTCTATAATTTTGTTAACATTAGATGTACGCCAGTTACTCAACCTTCCTCGCTCTCATTTGAAATTACAACCGTAAGTAATGATCAGGCAATAGCCGACCTATTTGCGCAGTTTTTTCAAACCACATATTCAAACTCCACTGACTCAAATCAGACCAGGTCCCGACGGAATACATGGCTGTGTGCTTAGGTATTGTGCCGACGCCCTGTGCACTCCCCTTCTGAAATTGTTAACCTTATCCTTAGAATCCTCCCACTTTCCCCTTATTTGGAAGGAGTCGTTTGTCATTCCTCTCCACAAAAAAGGTAGCAAATTGGATGCCAACAACTACAGAGGAATCTCTAAGCTGTCGGCAGTCCCAAAACTTTTCGAAAATATCATTACTCCACATTTGCAGCACCTTTGCAGTTCAATAATTTCTCCATGTCAGCATGGATTTATAAAGCGAAGATCAAGTACAACTAATCTTTTGGAGCTCACTTCCTTTATTATAAAGGGCTTCCATAACAACATTCAGACAGACGTAATCTATACTGATTTCTGTAAAGCATTCGACTCTGTTAACCATTCTCTTCTTGTTCGGAAACTCGGTTTAATGAGATTTCCGGTTGATTTTCTAAGATGGATCTCTAGTTATCTGAATGGCCGGACGCAAATGGTCCTTTTTAAAAATACCTCGTCAAATGTTCTCAGGGTTACTTCTGGCGTCCCGCAAGGGAGTCATTTGGGACCCTTGCAAGTAACACGCTGAACTGTTGCTCTTTGGAATGAATCAATATAGTTGATGATTTGGAAGTTCGCCTGGACCCTAAACTTGACTTTATTGATCATATTTCCTGCATGGTAAATAAAGCCAGAGGTGTGCTTGGTTTCATTAAACGGTGGTCGAAAGAATTCAATGACCCCTATGCTTTGTCTTTACATTTCTTTAGTTCGTCCTATTTTAGAATATGGATCTTGCGTGTGGAGCCCTCAGTATGGGGTCCACAGTAAACGCATTGAGTCGGTTCAAAAGAACTTTTTACTTTTCGCTTTACGCGGTTTAAACTCGGATGCAAACCAGAGATTACCCTCTTATTCCAGTAGACTCCTACTAATTAACTTACCATCCTTATCTAATCGTAGAACTATGCTAGGCATTACCTTTATTTACAAACTTATCCGAGGTGACGTTGAAAGTGCTGATCTTTTGGGTCAGCTTTACTTTCACGTAGAAATACTAGATCTTATATTTCCTTAGTTTTGCGCGACTATAGAACGTCCTTTGAATTGCATGAACCCTTTAGAGTCTTATGTGCAAATTATAACGATTTGTACATAATAACGTCTAACGTAGATACCCTTCCCAAACTAAGAACTTTAATTCTAACCCACTTAGCACGCATGCAAGCAAACAATCTGGCAGCACGCCTTTAGTCACTTCCTTGAATTTCATTTCTATACTTTAATTTGTCGCGCCTTCTAACACCTAACACGAACAAGCACGTGCTTGGTGTCATACGGGCCACTTGAATGTACTGATCGTAGTGCATCAACGTCCAGACCAGAAGGGCCATAACAAGGGATTTGATAAACTCCTTATGGTCCCAATATCAAGACATCCACTTCTCGGTTCATGAAGAATACGAAGAACCGGTCAGGGGAGGATATGATATGCAGTCGTTCCTCCAACTATAAGGGGATGTTCAAAGGGTCTTAAGGGCGCAAACAAACGCATCAAGCAATGAAGATGTGCATCTGCCCAGAGTCAGCATGCCGAAATTCGATGGGAATCTACTCAAATGGACTCCATTTTTTTATTTATTCAAATGCATGGTTCATGACACCATTATGCCCACCGTAACTGGAGAGGCTGAAAGACTAATAAGGCATATTGATCTTAAATCAAGAAAGAAAGCTAACTTCGGCACGCCGAAGTTTGTATACCCTTGCAGTTTACAATAAAATTTTATCAAATGAAAAGTAAAAGTGACAGGAATTGTATACAACATTTATACATATAATTCCTATGGCAGCTATATGATATAGGTATCCGATTTTGATCAAATTAAAACCGAAATTCTAGATTAATATAAAATGGCCATTTCTTAAATTGGACAAGTAATAATTTTTTTTCTGAAAATTCACCGATCCTTCCTATGGCAGCTATATGATATAGTCGTCCGATCCAACCCGTTACGACTTATATAGTAGTGAAAACATATAGGAGACTATCTGCAAAGTTTCATTCAGATAGCTTCAAAACTGAGGGACTAGTTTGCGTATAATCGGACAGACGGACATGGCTAGATCGACTCGGCTGTCGATGCTGATCAAGAATATATATACTTTATAGGGTCGGAAATGTCTCCTTATATACCTGTCTCCTTAATACCCCTTATATACCTGTCTCCTTAATACCCTGCAGGATATAAAAAGAAAATTACATGGGCGCATGTGAAATATTGGTTAACGCTTACAACAATCCCCGCCATGTAGCAGACACGATTCTCAATCGTCTTTTGCAGCATCATACAAGCAGTGACGATCCAAAGTCATTAAAGGAATTGTATATTACAACAATTGAGTCTCTAGCATCATTAAAGGGACTAGGCATTGATATATCCAGCTGGGATACAATCATAATTGCCATCATCAAGCAAAAACTGGATTTAGCAAACAAAGCCCTCTACGAACAATCGTTTGACGGGTTAAGAGAACTACAAGGTCTCGACACGATGTTAAGCTTCCTGGACCAGCGAAGCCGAGTACTGGGAACAGGAAGACGCAATCAACAACCGAGAAAAGAGCAGGTGGGATCAACGTGTACTTCCGCCAGCGCTGGAAGGCTATCACACTGCGAATTCTGCATAAGAAATCATTGGATATGCAAATGTGATGATTTCCACGAATAGACAATACTCGAACGAGTCAACTAGGTATAAAACCAGAAAAGGTGCGTTAACTGTTTCAGCAGTGACCACAAGGCAAAGAATTGCCGAGACCGTACGTGTTTTAAATGGGATTAAAAACACCATACATTGCTTCATCTTGAAGCTTCATCAGGTGCAGCAACAGAGACACAATTATCTCCTGTAGGTGCAGCAAGCATCAAGTGTTACAATTTGCTGGCCACAGTCAAGATATCAGTTAAAGCAAGTAATGGTCAGATGACCACATTTAGAGCCTTGCTAGATTCAGGACCGCAAAAAAATTTGATCTCTGAACGAATGGCTTCAAAGCTATCATTTAAGCTACACGGTGCATCATTAAGTATCGGGGGTGATGGAGGCAATTGGAGGCAAAAACCAGCCGAGCTAGAGCAAACATTCGTATGAAATCTATGCATAATGACTTTACTCAACAAATAGAAGCTTTTGTACTGCCCCATATCATAGCTGATCAACCAGCTCATGACTTAAATTATTCAAAATTATAAATACCAAACAACATTACCCTGGCTGATCCAATATCTGACAAACCAGGAAAGATCGACATGCTTATCGGAGCAGAGCACTATTATTCTTTGCTGCTACCAAACCAGATGCTATTAAAGCCGGGATGCCCAATTCTCCAAAATACAAAGCTTAGATGGATTGTTTCCGGCAAAATTCCCACAGAAGGAGAGGTGGATACGCTGCTAGAACGATTTTGCACATTAGAAAATCTAGACACCAAAGAGAAGATTCGATCTCCGATAGAAGCTAACAGCGAATCTTATTTCGTAGCAAATCTATAGGTTGCAATAGATGGGAAATTATTTGTTAAACTTCCATTTTCTGAAGGAACTTCAGCCCTGGGGGAATCTCAGAAGACGGCAACCAACAGATTCTTGGCGTTAGTGCGACGAACAGCACTGAAAGTCCGGAAAGAATATGTAGACTTCATGGAGGAATAAGAACGCTTTGGGCACAACTGATGCATCCCACGCACTTACCCTCGGATCACTACCTTATCCCACATCGCTGTGTATTGAAGCCCAAAAGCAGCACCACGAAACTACGGGTAGTGTTCGAAGCTTTCTGTAAAACGACAAGCAATAAATCATTGAATGATATATTATACGCTGAACCTACGGTGCCGAGCAAGCTGTTTACCATTTTGCTACGTTTCCGCACCAATAGACGGTATTTCTAAAGCAGTCGAAATTCAACAAGAACTAAACAAAACATTGCTACCGTCCGGATTCAAACTTCGAAAGTGGTGCTCCAACAACGATCAAGTATTAACCCAAATTCCACGAGAAGACATGGTTCATAACGTCAAACTAGACGAAACACTCCAACAGTACAGAGTTAAGGCTCTGGGTTTGCTAAACCATCACCAAACGGGTGGTAAGCCTAGAATCATCGAAAATATTCGGACCCACTAGGATTAGTTGCTCCGTTGTGGGGAAAGCAAAGATATTCATGCAAGCCCTTTGGGAGTCAAAATGTGCTGATTCCAAGGCACATCTTTGAAGGAAGGGTGCCAGGCAGCCAAGAATTACACACCTTTGTCCAAGCTTCAGAACGAGCATACGGAGCGGCAGGGTATGTACGAGCTACATACAAAAATAATCAAGTTTCCGTCCGGTTGGTTTGTTAAAAATCTAGAGTAGCACCATCAGCTAAGAAAACACTACTTCGTCTAGAACTATGTGCTGCAGTTTTTGGGAGCTGAACTGATCCATAGAGTCAGTAAGGATTTACGCATGCCTTAGGATACGCTAACTGGGTATTTGTGGACTGATTTAACTGTAGTCCTGTCCTGGATAAGTGCGGCTGCATAACCATACAAAACGTTTGTGGCAAATCGGATCGCAAAAATCCAAGCTGTGTCACATCAGTCCCAATGTCGCCATGTGTCATCAGCAAGTAATCTAGCGGATGTACTGTCAAGAGGGATTGCCGCAAGCAAATTAGCAGAGCACAACCTCTGGCTGTATGGACCTCTATTTCTGCACGGGTCCCGAGACAAGTGCTCCAAAGTACCGACCATTGTTCCCCGCGATCTAGAACGACGAGTGAAGCAACTGAGTTTGCCGACATGTCAAGATCAAATTGGAAGCGCACTATACAATTTCAACCACAGCAGCTCCTTTCATAAACTGCAACGCATTGTAGCACAAATGATGGGCTTTTGTAATAAGCAAACCCGAGCTCCCGCTGAGTGTCGGTGAATTGACTCATGATAGGACAATCATCGTTAGCACCATTCAGAAAGTTGAATTCGGTATTGACCATAATCAACTTTGCATCCACAAGACAGTGGACAAAAGGAGTTCAATCGTCTCCATGTCTCCAATAATAGAAATTGACGGACTTATCAGAGTCGGAGGGAGGTTGGAAAAATCTAACCTTCCATATAACGCAAAGCATCGGATCCTGCTTCCCTACAATGATCCAATTGTGAAGATGCTGATGCGAGAGATGCATAAAGAGAACATGCATTGCAGAGCACAATCTCTGAGAGCCATATCCAGACAGCAACATTGGATTCTCAATGACAAAACAATGGCCAGGAGCATCATACACAGTTGTGTCAGATGTATATGAGCACGACCCAAATTGATGCAACAAATAATGGAAAATCTATCAGCTGATCAAGTGATACAGGCTCGGCCGTTCTCCAACTCTGGAGTTGACTATTGCGGTCCAATTTGGATTTATCATAAAATCCGTGAAAAAATACCAGATAAGGCCTGTTCTGCTGCTTTGCTACTATACAGTACATCTGGAGTTAGTGAGCGACCTAACGACAGATACTTCTTGGGTCGACGAGGAAAGTGTCAGACCATTCACTGCGATAAAGCAACAAACTTCGTCGGTGCCAACAACGAGTTGAAGGCTTTAGAGGAAACAATCTTCACGGAAAAGGACTAGACCAGGATCATAAACCAATGCAGTTAGAAGCAAGTGAAACTCAAAATTATACCGCCTTGAGCGCTATCATTTGGCGGCCTATGGGAAGCTGCGGTAATAACTGCGAAGCGACTACTGTTATCAATCACAGCCACATCATCACTAACGTTTGAAGAGCTCAACACTGTAATCATTGAGGTCGAGGCGGTACTCAATTAAAGGCCCCTCACTCCGATGTCATCTGACCCTACGGATACATCAGCACTCACCCCAGGTCATTTCCTAATTGGTGAGCCACTAACAGCGCCTCCTGATGCAAATCTTACCCTACCCGGAAAAGGGTAGGTAGGTAGAAGTGGTGAGACCCTTTCTTGATCCTCTAATTAGAGCTAGGCTCCATATGTCCATTAGCCTCTCCATCGTCTTCAGGATGAAGGATGTTAGGCTGATTGGTCTGCAGTCCTTTGCTAGGATATGTCCTCTTCTGCCAGGTTTTGGTATAAATATTACCTTCGCTTTCCTCCACGGAAGCGGTATGTACGCAAGGTTGATGCTCGCCTCATATATGGCTTGAAGTCACCTGCTGATACTATCCTATTTATCCTATTTATCGAATGAGTCTATCGCCCATTGTATCTTTTCAATGGTGATATAGTCTCCAGTAGACGTGTTTGTCTGTATGGTTCTGGAGCTCTCTCGCCCCGAGTATACACGCACGTTCCCTGGAAAGTGTGTGTCTACCAGAACCTCTAAGGATTCCTCGACTGACGTTGTTGACGTACCGTAAGGATTGTTTATTAGTGATGGGCTTGTGTGACCTTTAGCAAGGATCTTGCTTAGACTTGCCGTGTCTTTTATGTCTTCTAAAGCTTCGCAGAACCTTTTTCAAAATTCTTTCTTGGCTTTGTGTACTGCTTTTTTGTATTGTTTCTGTACCTCTCTATATGGTACCCATTCTTTGGACCTATAGCTTGCATTAAAGGACTTTCGTGCTCTCTTTCTGAGATCACTCAGTTCTTTTGTCCACCATGGCGGATACTGCTTTCTTGAGTATGACACCTTGCATGTCTCGTTGAAGGCGTTGTTTAGAATATTCGTGAGGTCCTCTACTTCCTTGTCGAGGGCCTCTGTTGAGGATTGTATCTTTATCCTCGTGTTGCTGACCTTAGCGTGGACAATATCGCTAAATTTGCCCCAGTTTGTTTTCCGTGGGTTACGTCTCGGTACCGTCTCACTAGCCGGTATCGATAACTCAAAGAATATGTACCTGTGCTCTGAAAACGAATGTTGTAGCGACACATTCCATTTTCCGATCGTGTAATGGCTGTGTTCTTCGAGTAAGGTGAGATCTTACACCTCCTCCCACCCTTGAAAGTCCTCCGTACTCGGGAATACAAAGGTTGGTGTATTCCCTTTGTTACAAATTATGACGTTACGTCATATAATATGATCAAAAAGTGACTCACCTCTTTCACTTGTCTCAGAGCGTCCCCAGAGCGTGTGTCTCGCGTTCGCGTCGCACCCAATCACCAGGGTCGTCTTCGTCTCTTCAGCCCTTTGCAGCAGCTTGACCACCGGTTCTGGCGGAGCCGGGTCGTCATGGGCCATGTACGCAGATGTGATCAGAATGCCTATCCCATCCGCTGTCACGAATCTGGCAACTGTAGATCCGATGTTCTGAGATTAGAACAGAAAAATGCGTTAAAGTGATTATTACTATACATGCTTTCGTTTTAACTGTCGAGTTGGTGTATAGTAGGATGTAACCAGGCAGTGTCAGACCAGAAACTAGCTCATCCCTGGTCCATGGTTCTTGTAGTAGCGCAATGTCGATGTCCTTCTCCCTTAGAAAGATCATTAGATTAGCTGAAGCGTGGGAGCTACGCTACGCAGACGGCATTGTTGTTAGTTGGTGTGGAGTTGGGCGACTTGTCGTCGATGATCATGTCATCGTGTCGTCCACCTCCTCTAGTAGTTCATCTGGTTCGGCAAGGAAGACCTTGATCTTGGCCTTCCTGATACCGTACCGGATTTTGTGGTCCCGTTCTTCCAGCTACGACAGGCAGCGCTGATTGATATGCAGGAGAAATGGCTGGCTCGTCTTCATTTCTCTCTCCGTTTTGAGGATGGCCCAGTCCTCTGTATGTATGTCTGGATTCTGCGCTCTCAGACACTGGAGCACCCTTGCGTGGCCAGATTGCCCCAGTGGTAACCAGATGAGTCGAAGGACGGAATAGGACCGTCCGACAGGGCAACCAACCTGTCGGTCACCATGTCGGACAACTTGGCCTCTATCTCCCCCCACTTCTCTGCCAGCATGCATCCGTCGTCATTGAGCTTATCCACCAGCGCCATAGCCAGACTGTCTCTGACCACCTCGCTAAACTTCTTCGTCTGCTTGGAAAAGGATGTGGCTCTGGCCTTCCCTTGGGCGTTCCTGGCCATCTTGGGTGCGCTTAAGCTCACTTCCTGTGACCGTTCACGCTTCGCCTTCGGGGCTTGGAACGCCTTCGGGTTGGCCTTCTGATATTTCTCGAAATCCTCAATCTCTGCGAGGAATTTCGTTTTGTTAGCGTTTTTTGGGTCTTGCCCTCAGCCTTATTCTTCGCAATCTTGCTCAGAAAGAAACGGGCTAGCGTGCCCTAGCACGCCGCTTTTGGTGTGTAAGCGGCTCAACTTTGCCGTTTTTCGGGTCTACTCCGGTGGTACCCATCTGGGCCACACCTGTGTGTAACATGGTCAGGGGGGTTCTAGTACTAGCGTCCACCTTAGATGTCGACGGAGCGTTGATGACCGGACTTGGCATCAGCAGCTCGTCTTCATCTAAATCCGACGACGGTTGAGATATTAATAATATAATATTAATAATATAATAATAATTTTAATACATGATCTACCGCTTTGCTCGATCTGGTAAGCGCGGCGGGCCAGAGGGGTTGTGGGGCTTTGAAGTTGTCGGAAAAAATCTGGTAAAAAGATGGGAGTTAGTATCTAGGCTCAAACAATCATTCTGGAATCAGTGGTCCATGGAATATCTACAAGAACTACAAATGCGCACCAAATGGAAAACCATGGCGCAGATTGTCAAATAAGGATTACTAGTATTAGTAAAAAAAGACAACGTGCCGGTAATGAGTCGGCCTATGGGACGGATAGTAAAAACATAGCCAGGCAAAGACAACCAGGTCCGAGTAGTAGACGTTAAGACCGCAACAGACATATTCAAACAACCAGTTACTCGCTTGGCACCTTTGTTAAAGGAAGAAGTAGCCACAAAACGTATGCACAGCGCCATTGAGGACACAGCGCTGGCAGAAGAAACCCATACGCAGAAAAAGAAGATGTCGTTGCCGACCTTCCCAACATTGCTGGTAATGCTACTCATTCTTCCGTTAGCAATGGGACAATCAATAAGCGTGACTCAGTTATCAAATCAGCCTGGAATATTTTACGAGCGACTCGGCACCTCCAGAATGACAATATCAGAATGGACGATAATCGTATATTACGACTTGAAGCCATATTGGTGCGATATGGAAATATTGTCGGCCGAGATATCGGAACTGAAACACAAATGTTCAGAACTACGCAACGTCAATGCCTGTAGGTCCATCTATGAACATTTTCAACATGTACACTGCGAGCTATAATCAGGAAGTGAGCTGGTTAATCCCGACAACGAAGATTACCACTTGATATAGCCGGAAATGTGGCAAATTCGTTATTTGGTGTTCTGGGCTCAAAATAAGCCGATGACATGTCCAGAGTAATAAAAGAGGTCAAGTTCAACGAAGACATATTAATAATGCTCTTGAAAAATCGAACATTAATTCTGGACTCTACTATAAACGTAGTCCAAAAGAGCAGTTTAGCCACCAACGAACGTATCAAAACGCTAGAATACCAGATAGATACGATCAAAAAGGATAGAGGTAAATATCAAGGCGATGACCTACAGCAAGCTTTTATGGTCCTGACAGCTCAGTTAACTCTGGTGGCAACTAGACTGCAGCGGATGCAAATTGAAATAGCTAGTGTGCTCACTGACATTCGCCCTCGAAATATTAGTCCGATGCTAGTATCTCCCAAGCAACTAAGGGAGCAACTAGTTCAGATTCGGGAACATATCACACCAGATCAACTACTTCTAGTATCATCGAATAATGTTATTCAACTCTACAGACTCATGCATGCTGAAGGCACAGCAACTAGCGACCATGTAATCTTCAAAATATCGTTACCATTGGTGCCCAAAACGCAGCATGAAGTGTTCAGTATCATTCCTATTCCGACATAAAAAGCAGGAAGCTGGCAACGATTTAGTCTGAAAACTGAAATCATAGCCGTCAATGCCCACAGAGATCAGTTCATGGATTTGACTAAGGCCGAATTTAAGCAATGTCTTGAGTTGCCAAACGATGAGCAAATATGATTCAACCACCAAGCCACATTTAGCGTGGAAAATCGGTGTGAATATCTTGTATGCCTGCCATGTTAAAATCAAGGAAATCATAATTTTTTATAATGTAATAATATTCAATGAAATCAGAGTAAAAGTATTTACCTGGGGGAGATGGGTCGGTCGCCAGACCGCCTGCCCCAGAGGCACCACTGGATGGGTGGGATCGTCGTGACGAATCCATCGATGCCACCAATTCCGTCCCAAAAATGTCGTTATGTTTGTTTGTTTAGCTTCTTTTGTGTTAAAGATGTGTTTAGTGTCAGTGGGGAGATTTACGAGACGTCCGATTAATATTTATTTAATTGTGCGGACTGCGGGCATTGGGTCGAACCTGCCCTGGGAATCCACGAGCTAGCCCGTCCTTGACCAGGAAATGAAGCAATTCCGTTACAATATGGCGCCCAAGCCAAACAAATAACGGGATGACGACGTCTCGTCAGGCCACGTCCTGGACCATTGAGCCCCTGCGCACTGTGGCTTGCGAGGCCTATTTTACGGCCTGCAACTGCACCGATGTCTTTTGTTACATGTGTAACGTAATTTTAGTAGGCAGATCCTTGGGTTTTCCTGATAGATGGGGCTTTTGGAAACATCTGCGAGGTGGAATCGTGATCTGCAGGATTGACTGCGCGCTGCAAGATCACTACAAAATGTCCCTCAAGTCATGTTTGCCGAGGGAAATGCTACTGAATACTGCAGAAGGCCGATGTCCTTAACTGGCGATTTTCAGCAAAGCTGAAAGTTAGTCCAGTTGACGATCGGCCGGAGTAGGGACGACTTGGGCGAATTGAAGACGCATGAAATCTGGCATGGAGTTCACCGGCGGTTGATCGGTCCCATCTCACATAAAAATTTAGAAAGAGGAAAAGGAATTAGTTGAGACAATATATGCAAAGTTGATATTATAGGGTTAGAAAATATTTTTTCACTTATGTATGGAAAATTGTTTACTTATTTAACTGCATAATATTTTTTTTTTATTTTTCGATATTTAATAAATATTATTTAATTATATATTGCTTAATTATTTATTTATTTATTGCGTATTTATTTATTGCACATTTATTTATTTAATTATTTAATTTCTTCGTATATGCTAAAAAACCAGCGCTGCCTACCTCACCTGGAGGAGAGCGACTACAAGACCCGGTACGGCATTAGAAAGGCCAAGATCAAGGTTTTCCTTGCCGAACCGGATGAGCTATTGGAAGAGGTGGACAGCACGAATAAGTTGTTGGATGACATGATCATCGACGACAACCTATCAACCGCCGGTGAACTCCATGCCGACTAACAACAATGCCGTCAGTAGTGCAGGTTAACCTTTAGCTTCAGCTAATCTGATGATCCTTCTTAGGGAAAAGGATATGGACATTGCGCTACTACAAGAACCATGGACCAGGAACGAGCTAGTTTCTGGTCTGACACTGCCAGGATACTACATACCAACTTGACAGGTAGAACGAGAGCATGTATTGTATTGCAGAATCACTTTAACGATTTTTCTGTTCTAATCTCATCACATCAGATCTAGCAGCTGCCAGATTCGTGACAGCGGATTGGATAGACATGCTTATTACATCTGCATACATGGCCCATGACGATCCGGCTCCGCAGGAACGTAACCAATGAGCCGAAGAGACAAAAACTTTTCTGGTGATCGTGTGAGGCACGAGGCACAGGCTCTGGGGGAAGTTCTGAAACCAATAAAAGAGGTGAGTCACTGGTTGACTATATTATATGTCGCAACGTTACAATTTGTTACAAAGGGAATAACCAACCTTTATATTTCCGAGTACGGAGGACAACTTTTCATTTTCATCTTCGCGTTTTTATATTGCGTAGTGAATAATTTTCCCTGCCGGCTGCGGTCCTGTGGCTTCTACTGGGCAGAAGCCGCCCGTAGCTGGTAGGTGGTAAGCTGTTACCTGGACTTCGCCAGAATACTTGAATTATATCAAGAAAAAGCAAGCTACAAACTGCCCCTCGCTTTGCGCTCTGCGCAGGCGAGAGGTTAATCTTAACATAATGGATAATACATTTACTGAGTCACATTCTAATTCGATGCGATAAAGACGCGGAAATGCGTACAGTAGCTGGTGCAGACCCAGACTCCCTACTCAGTGAGAGAGGTAAAGATTTATCTGCTTTTCTCGCAGGATTGCCAACAACATCAAAGGTCTCCAACTCGCTGGTAAAAATCAGTAGTAACATCAGCACCAGTGATATCTGCACCATTTCAAATGTAAGGGCTAGTCTCACTTGTACTCCTACATATTCCTGTGCCTCAACTATGATGTCAAGCAAATGCTCAACCACTCCGACAACTTTGCCTTCTCCGGCAATAAAACCAGTTAAAGAAAAGTGTTTATTTCAAACCTACGTTCGTAAGGACAACAGAAATCGCAAGGATGTGTCGCAGTCCCCTTATCCGGTTCTCACCCTATCTCCGAACCATAAAACTAAAAGGCAAACCAATGCGCCAGCAAATAAGGCGGCCTCTTCCTCCGCTGCTGTTTCATTGAGCAACAATCGTTTTGCGATATTGGCTACTGAAGCAGAGATTATGGAACAGGATATGCTGGGTGCTGCTACTGACACTGACGACTCATCTGCTCCGGAGAATTTTGGACAGTCTGCAAAATCCAGTAAGCCCCCAGCTATCTGTGTACCAAATGTTAGTGATCCGCTAACCTTGGAACGGACCCTTAATCTGGTTATTGGTTCCTCCAACTATTACATTCGCACCTCTAGGTTTGGTGTCTCTAAAATTTACACAACCAATCCTGACTCTCCGTAAAGTTGTAACGGAACTTACAACTCTGAACTGTCAATTTTGGCATCACCAACTTAGAGAGGACAAGCCCTACAGGGATGTAGTTAAGGGAATGCATGCTGGAGTTCCTAGTACTCAGTTAGAGCAAGCTTTTAGTAACCTTGGTTTTGAGGTCCTTAACATATATTGCCCGAAAAAACCTGACTGGAAAAGCATTAAAGTTAATTTGGATGACAATGAGACCACAGCTAATTTCAAGACAAGGCAAAATTTGTTCCTTGTGAATCTTAAGCAAGTTCCGAATGTGGCAGTCTCTAAAAATTACAAAACTGGATAATTATAGAGTTACTGTTAAGCGTGCTGCTCGTAGAAAAGTTTTGCTACAGTGTCAAAGATGCCAATTATTTGGACACTCAAAGAACTTTTGCGTCCAGGACCCTATTTGTGGTAAATGCAGTAATCCTCATATGTTTGGATCTGCTTTATGTACAAGTGACGTAACTCAATGTAAAAATTGTGGTGGCAACCATGTCTCGTCTGACAAAAGCTGCCCTGTTAGACTAGATAAAATTAAAAAACAAATGTCGAAGCCTCGTCTCCCGACAATCAACGATCCACGACTCGCTTCGCGTGGTTTCATACCAGCTGAAGCATTAAGAACGAATATATCGTATGCTGATATAGTTAAATCGAAGGATATACAAGCAAGGACTGACTCAACACTGCAGAGTAATGCAAGCTCTCCTTCTGACCCTAGGCTCAACCACAAGTTCACAGCGATAGATAATGCCATCCGCGACATCAATACAAAACTGGACACTATTCAAGCTGATGCAAGAAAATGCAGAGTCCAATAAGGCTTTCAGAGAGCTAGTACAGGTTCTCATTGCGCGATTGCCGAAATGATGCCGCCAGCATTAAAAATCGGATTGTGGAACGCTCGTGGATTAGTCAGAGCATCTGAAGAGCTTCGATTATTCCTTAGTGCTTATAACATAGATATACTGCTTGCTACAGAAACTCACATGCGCGCTGGTCAGTGCATCTACTTTCCAGGCTATCTTATCTATCATGCTCATCACCCTAGTGGCAACAGCAGAGGTGGCCCTGCAGTCGTTATAAGGGATCCTCTTAGTCACATTCCCCTGCCACCCAACTCTAGCAACGACAGACAGATTGCGAGCGTCCAATTACAGACTTCCGAAGGGAATGCCGCATTAACGGCGATATACCTACCTCCAGCTGAAAGATGGACTCAATCAGAATTTGAATCCTTACTGGCCAGTCTTGGAAGGAAATTTTTGCTGGTGGCGACTTTAATTCACAATTCACGAGCCTGCAGTAGGGGTAAGAAATTGCAATTACCAAGTACTTGCCACAGGTGAACCCACATTTTACTCATCTAACCCCCTGATAACACCGTCAGCGCTTGATTTTTTCATAAGCAATGGTTACGCTACTGACAGACTACAAGTAAGAACACTACTTGAACTCTCCTCGGATCACACACCTATCCTGGCCACACTGCATGCCACACCTGTGCAAAAACCACAGCGTCCACGACTCCTTGCCAGAGGTGCTAATTTAAGCTCTTTCAAAGCCCACCTAGAACAGCTGAGCGAGGTTAACATTCAAATCCAGGAACCTTCTGACATTGACAATGCCATCAGCCTTTTTATGAGCATGATAAACCAGGCTGCTGAGATAGCTACACCCCAAAACACCTCTAATCATCTCCAATTACCACCCAGAAGTGGGGCTTTACTCAATCTAAAGCGAAGAGTAAGAAGAAAATATGGAAGAACCGGACAACCCCGAATCTATCGGATACATAATCGATTGGCTAATTGTCTAAGCAAGGCGCTCGCCCGAAGGAAACAAGAATCTATAGACAGTTTTTTGGAAAATTTGGACACGGATGCTAGTTTTAACTACTCGCTGTGGCGTATTACAAAACGGTACAAGGCTCAGTCCACCCCAAAATCAGCTATTAGAAACCAGTCTGGTGGTTGGTGCTGCACGAGCCTAGAAAAAGCTGAAGCGTTCGCTAACAACCTCGAGCAGCGTATCAAGCCTTACGACTATTCGTCTGAAAGCATGCGTAGACAAGTTGAAGAATTCCTGGAATCTGCTTTTCAAATGAACCTGCGGTTTCTGTCTCACTGACAGATGTGAAAGACATTGTAGGTAAACTTTCACCAAAGAAATCTACCGGTGAAGATCTTCTGGACAACAGAACAATTCGTCTTTTAACGGATCAAGCCTTGCAATTCCTTGTGATGATATTCAACAGCGTATTAACTATTGGATACTTCCCGAAAACTTGGAGATCGGCAAATATAATCATGATTCCTAAACCAGGAAAATCGCCGACTAAAGTGGACTCATACAGGCCGATTAGTCTTCTACCATCCCTGGGTAAAATCATAGACAGGCTGATCCTCAACAGGTTACTCTCTTACGAGAATGTTACCAGTGCGATTTCGGAATTTCAGTTCGGCTTTCGTCTTCAACACGGGACTCCTGAGCAGCTGCACAGAGTTGTCAACTTTGCTTTAGAAGCCTTGGAGAAGAAGGAGGTCGCTGTTGCTGCCTTCCTTGACATTCAGCTGGCTTTTGATAGAGTGTGGCACCCTGAGCTTCTGTACAAAGCTAAAAGCCGTTTTTCACCTCAGCTGTTTCAGCTCATGAAAAGCTTCCTATAAGAACGTTATTTTCACGTATCTGCTGATGGGTTCAAGTCATCCACCAAACCTATCTCTGCCGGAGTTCCCCAAGGTAGCGTCCTCGGTCCTACTCTATACTCTATCTTTACTTCAGATATGCCTACACAAACACCAATCACTGAAGTTAAAGAAAAAGACGTTCTAATGGCGACCTACGCTGATGACACTGCTATCATAACTAGAAGCAAAAGTATCTTGGCTGCCACATTTGCACTGCAAGAGTATATGGACGCATTTCACCAATGGGCCATGAACTGGAATATTCGAAAAAACGCAGAAAATGTGCAAATGTTACGTTTACCAATCGCCGAAGTAGCTGTCCTGGAGACAGCCTCAACAATAGTCGGATCAGAGCCCCTTCCTGCATACAAGTTCCTCGGGGTCACTTTGGACAAAAGACTCACTTTTGGCAGGCACATTACTTGTGTCCAACACTCCTTCAAGAATAAAGCTGTTCGGATGGCACGCAACAAGCTTGCACTTGACTGTAAGGTCAAAATATATAAGTCGATTCTGGCGCCAAGCCTTTTTTATGGACTTTTCGAATCTCAATAAAATACGGGTTTTGCAAGCGAATACACTCCGAAAGATCTGTGGAGCTCCGTGGTATATGCGAACCAGAGACATCGAACGCGATCTCAATGTACCCAAACTTGGAGATAAACTGCAAGAACTGGCTCGGAAATATATGGAAAGGCTAAATGAGCACCCCAATAGTCTAGCCAAAAGACTTGGTACGGCTGCTATTAACAGTGCTGATGCAAGAAACCGAGTCAAAAGAAGACTGAAGCGACACCACCCTCAAGACCTACCGGACCGGGTTTTGACATAGCAATTCTACCACCTTCAATATTACTTAAAAAAAAAAAAATCTATATGAAACTCTTCTAGCCCTAAGTAACGCTTAGTCTAATTTTCGTATTTTTTTCTGTTACAACCGATTAGATTAAGCTGCCAGTTGGGTAGCAGTGCGCTAATCAAAAGAATAAATTTCCGCATTTATAAACGTTAAAAAAAAAAGTTCACAGGTACATATTTTTTGAGTTAGCGATGAGCAAAAAGATACCGAGACGTAACCCAAGCAAGACAAACTGGGGCAAATTTAGCGAAATTGTCCACGCTTAGGTAAGCAACAATACGATAAAGGTACAATCCTCAGCAAAGGCCTTCGACAAGGAAGTAGAGGACCTTACGAACATACTAAATGTTCTCATTCTCAAAGAAACAGTACCCGCGTGGCGGACCAAAGAGTGTTCACAGAAAGAGAGCACGAAAGTCCTTTAATGCAAGCTATGTGTCCAAAGAATGGGCACCATATAGAGTAGCACAGAGACAATACAAAAATACAATACGGTCAGCATGCGCAGGTCCAACGAGGGCTTTGCGTTCGTTCCCAGCGGCCGCTCTGAACGTAATTTTAAATATTATGCCGATTGAGATGTTTATCAAGGAATCTGCAGCTCAGAGTGCGGTGAAACTCAAGGCAAGCAATTGCTGGAGAGATCACTGCATAGGCCATCGCACTATTATTGCAAGGGTCACAGCACAAATAGACAAGGATATAGATATAGATATAGACTACACGACCACCAAAATAAGATTCGGAAACAGCTACACTACTTCTTACCCATCGAGGGAGGAGTTGACTAGAGACAGAGTAACCGAACAAAATGAGGTATCACTCTACACCGATGGCTCCAAGATGAGCTGTGGTGTGGGGGCTGGGATTTTCGCTGAGAGCTGGGAGATCGAAGCGACCTTTAGTCTCCCAGCATCAGCGACGGTCTTCCAGGCAGAGGTACTCGCAGTATTGGAGGCAGCTAAACTATCAATACAGCGAGGCCTTAAGAATACCAAAAATAGGATCACTCTGATAGCCAAGCGGCTATCGAAGCTCTAGCATCAGTCAAAATAAACTCACAGTTAGTGGCTGAATGCCGACGACGATAGAATGGGTGCAAGGGCACAGCGACATACCAGGGAACGAGAAGGCGGACGAGTTAGCCCGCAAAGGCTCAATCGAGAACAGCAATATTAAAAGTATACAAATAGCACTAAACACAGTACAGTCTATGATTCATGAATACTTCAATGCTAAGGCCAGCAGAGAATGGTCAAGGACGAGTCAGAACCAAAGATCGAAGCTTAGTTGGCCGAACTTCAACGATAAACGCACTAAAGAACTGATATCCCAAAGCAAGAAGGATATCAGCAGGATCACAGCAGTCTTAACCGGTCATTGGTTGGTTGGTTATTTATTTATTTTTTTGATTAGGTGTTTATTGAGATATTTTTTGGTAGTTATCGTAAATAAATTTGTTAGTTGTTTAGGAATTTAGAAAATTAATAATGGCAGAGGATACAGGGCATGAGTACCAGCTTAGGTCGATGGGTCCGTCAGCCCAAGATGAGGATTGTGGTAAACGGACGTGGAAAGTGCTATTGGGTACGCGCCGCCGCGAATCTCAACGGGGTTGCCGAGTCGCCACCTTTACGAGAACCAGATAAGCAGTCGGAGAAGCTGAAGCAATCGGAAGACGCTGGAGATCCTCCGGTGGCAGTTCTACTGGCCTGGGATGGTGATGCAGGTCCGCGAGTTCATCCGAAGATGTCAGGTGTGCAAGGAGTCGAAGGCCCCAAACTACCGGGTGATGGTGGGGATCGGTAGCGGGTACAGACGGAGCGGCAATTCCAGAAACTGTACGTCAACTTTCTTGGCAAGTATCGACGAAGGGGTCACGCCGGAATCTTCATCGTTGTGGACCACTCCTCCAAGTATACGTTCCTGAAAGCGATGAAAGTCGCGACAGCTTCTTATCTGGTAGATTTCCTCATTACAGAGGTATTCTACAAGTTCGGAGTGCCGAATCGGAACATCTGAAGACTCCGATCTACTCTCCGCAGAACAATCGTTGTGCGACTACGAGATGAACGGGATACCTACAGCTGATAGACTTCGAGTCGTGCAGGAGAAGATGTGCAAGAGTCTGGAGAACTCTTACGATCACAGTCGCCAGCAATACGACCAGGCCAGAGTATTCTGTGAAGTAGCTCTAAGGCTGGGGTGAAGTTCAGTCAAGCCAGGATCTCTTTACAGAAAATGTATAAAGATAGGACAATGGGTCTTCGATGAACGGTGGGCTGATGTGAGATGGAGGGTGTCAGCCACCGGGTTACCAAGTGGGAAACACTTTTATTTTGGTATTGGAAAAAATAGTGAAGGGTATCCGCAGTAGCGCGTACTGGGTCTGACTCAGGGGCGCCGCGAGCAGACCGAGAGGGATTTATAATTGGGGACGTTCCTCTAAGTTAGAGGCTATGCATCTGCCAGGTGGGATCACAACCGGCATTCGCCGAGAAGGTCGCCACCAGGGATCGCATGATCCGCCGCCAGCACTCGCTGTCGGCCCAAGCTATGCGGCCGGCTGAGCCTGGCTCCGGACAAGTATCTGGATTTAACAATTTATCTATAGATAATAGCATGGATGAGCATCTGGGTTCTCGTTGAGTGTAAAATATAATTAGTTCAAACTCTTCATTTCGATATTTTGATTTATTTATTTTCTACAGTGTAATTTCGATCACTACAATTTCTTTCCATATAATTTCCCTCAGTGTAGCGGACTTCCATTATTCCTTGGCTTTTCTCATACCTTTTTAATCAGAGACATTTTCTTGGGTTAGGGTTTGCGGATTTAGTTTTAGGTTATCTTTGGTGTCACATTTTAATTTGGGTCTGGCAAAGTTTGAGGTTAAATCTACTCTATAGCGATACCGCGTCGAGGCCCGCCGAGATTCGATGTGCTCTTGGCCATTTTGGCCGGCTTTACTCGCTGGCCACTCATTGCGGTTTCACTTGCGCCACGCACCCGTCTCACTCCGCACACACAAACACACACTGCTGGGTGCGGATTTCTTTGGCGCTCCGAAAGTGAACAGTGTACTAGCCAGTGAATTACCGATAGGACTCTGGAAAGTATAAATACTTTAGGGTGAGGCAGTCTGGGACGCAGGTACGTACCAGGATCGGCACAGGGTGGCCAGCTGGATGCCCAAAACCTTGGCGATTGCGACCTGCATCGGAACTCTCTTAGTTTCCACAAGCCAAATTTTCCCCGCGTTTTCGACGCCGGCACTAACAACACAAGAGCAGCTGATGGCAGTGTTGCAAAACGCACGTGCAGGAAGCTTTTTGCAGCAGAGCAGTGTTGCGCAACGTGCGTGGCCAGGCACCCCGTTCAAGTTCATATTCAAACTTAAGCTAAAGCTCAGGTGCTAGGCTAATTTTAAATTTGAAACTTGAAATTTAAAATTAGCCTACAACACGGGTTTTAACTTAGATTTAAATGGGTAACTTGATGGCAAACCTAACCGCACGGCTGTAGTTATCCTGCATTTTCCGCATCTGGCTCCAGGTGAGAAAAGCTGAAGGCCAAGGATCTGGCTAGTTTCCAACCCCTCCGCTGAGTCGGTGCCAAATAAAAAAAGGGGCTTTGGGGACCAAGAAGGGGCGGTATAACCCCCAAGAGGCATAGACCGGGGGAAATCCCTGTGCACCGAGGGACCCCAACTAGGAGCAGGTGTAATGAACGTGGAGAAGCCACCAGCACGGGACGACGAGACCCAGGCCCTAGCGGTAGGCAGAGCAGAGGAGGAACTGCTGCGCAACTTTCAGCGTCAGAAGCAGAAACTGCAAGTCTCGCCTCCTGCGACCACGTCCGAGACGCACCCGGTGTCAGCACCACCGAGAGTGCACGGCCGATTTTCGTTTTTAGCGAGGAGGAGACGGCCACCCCGAAGAGAAGCCGGTGCGCTGTGAGGCCTGACGGGAAGCCCGGCGGAGCCTGCAAGAAGCAGAAAGTAGAGGTAAACGCATCGGCTCTGACCGAGAAACTTGGATGCTGGACGAGATGATCGCCAAGTTCACCGACACTAAAAGCAACAACAAAATGGTAGTCCGTCATGTCACGCAGAACACCATAGACGCAATGATTGCCATGAAAAAGCTCCAGCTTGGCATTGCCGAAGCGCTGGCCGACTCCCATCCGAGCGCTGCACCTCGTGCGCAAGCCAGCAAACAACCCCCACGCTGGCTACGACTGAGGCAAATGCCCCCTCGGGCGTGAAAGGGAAGCCGGCCTGGCAGCGGGTTAAGGCAAAACCCAAACCGAAGGGTCCTCAAACCGAAGCTGAAATTACAGCGCGCAAAGAGGAACGTGCACCCCGCACTACGATATCCAGGAAGCAGCGCTCTGATGCGATCCTGATAAAGTACAGCGGAGGATCCTACGCAGACATGCTGAGGATCGTCAAGACGGAGCCCTCCCTACAGGCACAGAAGGACAACGTCCTAAGTCTGAGAAGGACAGCAAACGACGGACTACTGCTAAGGATGCAGAAGCCCTTCTACCCAGCTACGCAACAGACGCAAGCGGCCATCTCCGGGAAAGCGGAGGTGGCAGTAATGCAGGAGACGGTAAAGGTTGAGATCCGCGACCTGGACGATATGACCAGTGGAGAGGAGGTCACCATGGCCCTCTTTGCGGGTGTAGACTGCGACATCGATGCGAAAAGCTTTCGGCGGGACCCAAATTGCGGCGGTCAATCTCAGACCAGAGCATGCGCAGAGGTTGCTAGAAAAGGGCAAAATCCGGATTGGATGGGTCGTCTGTCGAATAAGACAGAAAACGGAACCGAGGCGCTGCTATAAGTGCATGGGCTTTGGCCACACCTCGGCGAGATGCCGAGCCTCGGACGCAACTTCCATGGCCACGCAGGATTCCTGCTTCAGATGCGCGGGCTCCGGGCATAAGCATCACATGTGCCAGGCCAAGTCAAAGTGCATCCTGTGCACCCGTGGAGGTAAGAGCGGGAGGGAAGCGGAACACGCGACCCTGAGCCGGATCTCCCCGGAGTATCAGAAGACCACACACACAGAATGGTTAAGTGTATCCAGCTTCATCTGAACCACTGCAGAGCAGCCCAAAACCTCCTGTCCCAAACTGTTTCTGAGCTAGGAATCGACGTCGCTATACTTAGCGAACCATACAAGGCCGGCAGCCTGCTGGCCACCTATCTCAGAGGGTGTCTAGACCTGGCTACACGAGGGCTAAACTCTATGAGACGACTGTGTACAGTTGGTACCTAGCCCCGAGCATGCACATAGACGCGTTCAGAGACGTGGTGTTGAAGATCGCCCAGGACGCGCGTTGGAGATCCCCTATCCTAATCGCAGGTTATTTCAATGCGTGGACCTCCTCGTGGGGTGGCACAAAAACGACGCAGCGGGGAACTGTACTACTAGATGCACTTGCAAGCCTTGATGTCTGCCTGCTCAACGATGTACCTACAGCAAGGCAGGACGGGAGTCAACCATTGACCGATCTTTGCCAGCCCTGAGCTCACTCGGAATACATACTGGGGAGTCAGCGAGCTGCTCACCTACAGCGACCATGCAGCCATCATCATCCAGACGAGGAAAGGTCAGCCGTGCCCACATAACCGGCAAACTGCCTATAAGGTAGGCACCCTCAACGGCGAGGGGCTACTAGCCAGCATGGATGCAAACACCATCATAGGTGAGGCTAACAAATGCGCGGACAGGTTAGCCGAGAGAATAAAAACAGCCTGCGACTCGGCGATGAGGAGGTCATTTGGAGCAAGTGGCAGGCGACCAGTCTCCTGGTGGAACCAGGAAATAGCCACTGCCAGAAGCGAGTGCCTCTCTGCGCGGCGGAGATACCAGCGAAACGAGGACACCCACTGCAGGAGCTGTACGAGTCTCGCTACAGGGAGAGGAAGACAGCACTCAAGATGGCCATAAGGAAAAGCAAAAACAATGCTTTCAGGACCTTTGCGATGCTGCTGACAGGGAACCGTTTGGATCAGATGGTAATGGGCAAGCTAACCCGGCAGCCGACACTAACCTCCCAGCAGCAGCTTGGAGCGATTGTTGCCACACTGTTCCCAGCCCAGCCGCCCTTAAGGTTACCCAGCGCGAGTGCGGGCGAGCCGATCCCGACCAGCGAAGAGGAAGTCTTGAGCGCACTGGCCAGCTGCAAAGCATCCAAGGCCCCCCGACCAGATGGCATTCCGAACGCAGCGCTGCTTGCCATAGTGCAGGCATACCCGAGGCTGTTCGCGCAGGTGTACAATAAGTGCATCGCCGAGCGGACCTTCCCAAGAGCGTGGAAGCGACAAAGGCTTGTGCTCATTCCAAAGCCTGGTAAGCATACCGACGACCAGTCCTCGTACCGACCCCTCTGCATGCTGAACACGCAGGGCAAAATCTTTGAGCGCATCATATGCAACAGACTCGAAAGAGAAATCGAAGAGTGTGGAGTCCTATCTTCCCACAAGCATGGATTCCGGAAGAAGCGAAGAACCATCGACGCAATCCGAGAGGTAACGCAGCTGGCAGCAAAGGAAATTGAAGGCGAAAGATGGCAGGGAGGCTCCAAGAAGTACTGTCTTGTGTGCACCCTGGACGTCAAAAACGCCTTGAACTCGGCAAACAGGAGTCTAGTCCTGCAAGCACTTCAACGTGGTGGCATATCAGGGTACCTCATACAGCTGATAGCCGATTATTTCAAGGACCGCGTTCTGCTGTAAAACTCAGACGCCGGCTACCAAGAACACCAGGTTACAGGAGGCGTACCCCAAGGCTCGCCGAGCAGAAGACGGAAGCGGTGCTCATAAGTAGCAGAAAGGCTACTATCGAGTCCATCCCGGCTATCATATACCTTGGGGTCATGATTGACCATAGGCTGAGCTACAAGAGCCACCTGGAGTACGCAGCTACCAAGGCATCCAAAGCCACCGCCGCCATTTCGAGGATGATGGCCAATACGCGCGGACCCAAACAATACAGCAGACGGCTAATTGCAACAATGGTAACATCTACTCTGCTGTATGGACTTCTACACGACGCAGCTCATCACGGACCACGGATGTTTTAAGGCGTACCTGCACAGGTTCAAGCACGAGGCGGATCCTTTCTGCAGCTACTGCGGCAGCGAGGTCGTCGAGGACGCGGAACATGCGTTTTTCGCTTGCCCGCTATTCACCGCACCGAGAGCTGCTTTGGAGGCAGCACTGAACACTTGCCCTACACCCGAGAACATAGTCGGGTGCATGCTGGAGGCCCCATCCAAATGGGAGGCAGTTACGGTCATGGCAGCAACCGTTCTGAAAGAGCTGAGGCGCCGGGAGCAAATCCGACGCACGGACGGCGAGCGATGAGCGGCACTCTGACCGCCAGCCACCTCCGCGAAGTATAGCTTTGCGGCAGTCCCGCGGGAGTGGACTTTCCCTTTCTCTTCCCTCTAACCACCTAATGTTCCTCGTCTCTTTTCTTTTTTTTTTCTTTCCTGTTTATGTATATTTTTTTTCATGTTTATATATAGTTATCATTTTTTGAATAATAAAAAAAAAAAACGCGCCTGGTCTGCTGGGTGCTCCGCCGCTGGTCCTGGGCCAGCACACTCCCCCGCTGTCTCCTGGTTTTCTACTTTTGCGTCAGCGGCTAATCGACGGATGGGTTTCCTTTTTCGTTGTCACTCGCGCGTTGTTGGTTTGGGTGGAGGAATGGCGCTCGCCATCTCCCAGAAAATCCGTCCGATCTTCTTCACGTCTCTTTCACAACTCCCCGCAACTTCGCCATGCGATGTTTCTCGTGGCTGCGTTTCGAAACTTCTCGAAGTTTCTCGCATCGCTTCCTCTCGCTCTTTCCTTAGGGCGCGTCCCAATTTTCGGGGGCTGATTTTATGGCGTGATAGTGTCCTCTCTCGCTCTCTCTTGCATACGTATGGTCATGTGACCGCTGCTTGTGGTGAGTTTTCGTTGTTGTGTCTCTGTGTGTGCGTCTGAGTACGTTGAGCTTTAGCTAAGCCGCGGCTTAAATTAACTATCGATAGGGCTTTCAGAGCCTTATATCTATTTATTTCTAGCTAAATCGAATCTTAAATATCTAGGGAAAATAGCCATTTACCTCTTAAACATATTCGTTACATTATTTACTATATTAGTTACCCAATGATTATTTTGATTATTATTTACATTATTAGCTGTTCACGCCAAAAGGGCGTTTATTTTCCAAAGGCAGTGTGTCCGATCCCGTACACCCTCGCTCTCTCTCCCTCTTCCTTTTGACTTTCGGTCCATAGAGCTTCCAATCCGCTCTGAGATGCTAGTTTAAGTCATCATGTGTTTTAGTTATAATTCCTACTTCTATCAATAAAGACTGACGCACGTCGCGCAATACCCCGAAATAGTTTTCCGTGTTTTACTTATCAAGTGTTTCCAGGTGTTAGCCAGTGTTAGTTTTGCGAAACTCAGTTCGCCTAACTTCTCTGTATGATTATTGTCTAAAATCCAAGTCCGATTGATCCGAAACTACGGCAGCTTCCGATTCCAAACAAAATTAATTTCCGCATATTTATCCGTGTGTTTAAATTAATGCCAAAAGCCACAGTGAAACTTCCAGTTCCGAATTTCGCTTCGTTCACTGTGTTCCGCTTGCATTTATTTCCACCTACATACATACATACATATATGCTCCTACATATTTCCAATACAGTCCACTCCACTTATCTATAATTGCCACCAGCAATTTACACAAAATTAATTAAATATATTAAACCCCAAATATACCGGCAAGGTATTTAAGTTATTTACACATCCAAAAATTAATTCAAATTGTTCTTATTAAATATATTATATATTAAATAATTCCAGAACATAAAATTTAAATATTCTACAATTACAGTCCACAGCTACTACGAATAAATATATCAAAAAACCAAGGCACATCAAAGCCAACTTAATTTGAATATTTATTTGTTTACTTCCCTTGCTCTATCCTGAGCTGAACTACATTCAACTAAAATTATACACATTGCAATTACATATATAATCGTAGGTAAGTCGGTGTTCCTATTTTTGTCAATTTTTTACGCCTCTCATTGTCTCCGCTATTCTGCCTTGACATACGGCTAATGCACAAGCAAATTCACACGCACGCCTTATATTTGTAAACAGTACCGCGTCAAATACAGCAGCGGTCAACTAAAAAAGTCCACCCACAGAAAATAATTTATAAATTATTTTTTATAATATTTCAAAGAACTAATTCAGTTACAAATTTAAGTGCGCTTCCAAATCCGCGTGAGTGTGACCGTATATGTTTCCGACTGAGTTAATATTATTCAGTTAAATACCACATTTCCGCAATAAAAAAAATAATAAAAAATAAAATAAATTATTTAAATTATTCCGCTTGGTTCCTAAATTCCAAACCTAGCTGCGACCTTAAAAATAATTCGACAAACATTCATTGTTAAATCCAGTCCAGTAATTCCAAATAAAAATTTCTCCAATATGACTCCATCAATTCTAAGACAAGGTCGAGAAAGACTACGAAGCTTGTTCCGAGCTAATTTCAGTTGGCATAGAGGGCGCGGCGGACACCGTTCCTACTCTTAAGGCAAAATACGAATATTCCTATTTTGTCAACGAAAGGTGTGCCGGCCAGCTCATGGAACAGATCGATGCGATCTCTTCCAAAGCTCAAGTCCAATCCCCTGCGCCCCACAATACCTTTCCGTCTGGCTGTCGCCTTCCTCCTTGCGATACGGAAGTTTTCTCAGGCGATTATATTCGCTGGCCGACTTTCCGAGACCTTTTCACAGCGGTCTATATTGACAATCCTGCGCTGACCCCTGTTGAAAAGTTGTTCTATTTAAAGGCCAAGACAAGTGGTGAAGCTAATTCCATAGTTTCCAATTCGCCACTCACCAACGATGGTTTTTTTTTTTTTTTTTTTTTTTTTTTTTCGCGCGGGTCCCATCGATTCCCACCTCCCGCCCAACCGACCGAGAGGCGCAGCCGTGTGAGGAAAGTATAAAAGAACGAGGAATATTTAATATTGCTAAGGTGCTAAATTACGGGCTAATTCTACAAGCAAAGTAGTTTTAAGTTTAGGAAGACTATCACTACTAGCAATATAGTCATACAGGCGGTTGTAATCGGTGCATAAAACCCTAAAGGGCTCATGCATTTCATACTCCCTCCTGCAGTGACCAATTACTAAGGGGATATAGGATCTGGAAGTTAGTCTGGGAACATGGAAATTGAGTTTGCCTAGCAGGTAGGGACTCTCCACGTCCCCATGAATAAGCTTATGTAGAAAGACGACACCAAGCATCGTTCTACGGTTCGCTAGGGAGGGAAGGTTAATTAATAGAAGTCTACTAGAGTAAGACGGTAATCTCAGGTTTGCATCCCAGGTTAAGCCCCGTAGGGCGAAAAGCAAAAAGTTTTTTTGGACAGATTCAATGCGGTTAATATGGACTCCAAAACTAGGACTCCAAACGCAAGAACCATATTCCAAAATGGGCCGAACTAACGAAACAAAAAGGCTCTTAGTTACATAAGGGGAATCGAATTCCTTCGACCACCTTTTAATGAATCCAAGCATGCCTCTGGCTTTGTTAACCATGCAGGAAATGTGTTCAGAGAACGAAAGTTTGGGATCAAGGCGGACTCCAAGATCATCGACAAGAGTTATTCTTTCCAAAGAGCAGTCATTGAGCATATAAGTGGCATACTGGGGAGTGACACGCGAAAATATCATCAGTTTGCACTTGGAGCTGTTGAGATGTAATAGGTTAGCACGACACCATGCTTGAAAATTATTAAGATCCGATTGTAAATCTGACTGGCATGAGCTGTCTCTATACTGCACACATAGTTTAACGTCGTCAGCGTACATTAGTACTCTAGAGTTGGTTAAAACTAGCGGAAGGTCATTAATAAACAATGAAAATAGCAGTGGGCCTAGGTGGCTACCTTGTGGGACGCCAGATGTGACACTGAGGAATTTGGAGAGAGCATTTTTAAACAGAACTTTTTGAGTCCTGTCAGACAAATAACTCAAAATCCATTTGAGAAGATCAACAGGGAACCCAATTAAGTCGAGCTTCCTTACAAGAAGAGAATGATTAACCGAGTCAAAAGCTTTACTAAAGTCCGTGTAAATCACATCGGTTTGAAAGTTACGTTGGAACCCTCTAATAACAAATGAGGTAAGTTCCAAGAGATTTGTAGTGGTTGATCTTCGCCTCATAAAACCATGCTGACATGGAGAAATTACGGATCTGCACAAATGCTGCAAGTGTGGAGTTATTACATTCTCGAAGAGTTTCGGAATGGCTGACAACTTAGAGATACCCCTATAGTTGCTGGCATCCGACTTGCTACCTTTTTTGTGGAGAGGAATAATAAAGGATTCCTTCCAAATAAGGGGAAATTCAGAAGTTTCTAAAGATAATTTAAACAATTTAAGAAGGGGGTTACACAGAGCGTCCGCGCAATACCTGAGCACGCAGCCCGGTATTCCGTCGGGACCCGGTGAGTAAACTGGCTTAATACGTCGAAGATCCAGACTAAGAGAGCTTTCGTTTAAGATAGGACTGAAAATTAGGTTTGAGCAAGGCATAGAGTAAGGGTATGTCTGGTTTAAATTGGTCGAGGGAGAATAAGTTGTTTTAAAAAACTCGGCAAAGAGATCAGCAATAGCCTGATCTGATTTTGCTGTAGAATTTTTAAATGAAAGCGAGGAAGGATATAAATTAGGTTTACGCTTAGTGTTTACAAAATTATAAAACTGTTTCGGGTCCTGCGTGAACTGAACCCTACAACGAGTCAAATAATTCTTATAACACTGAGCGTTGAGCACGGTAAAATTCGACCGAGCTTTAATATAATTAGATGAAGCAGTTAGAGAGCCGGAAGTTTAAATTTATTATAAAGCCTAGACTTTATGTTTTTTAAGCGTGTCAGCTCCTTATTAAACCAAGGTGGTTTTCTGGAGGCCGACGGATAGGTTAACGGAACACATAATGAGAAGAACGAGTTCATGGCACTGTAAAAAATGTCCACGGCGGCTGCCATGTCAGTGCACATGTAAAGGTTAGACCAATTAAATTCAGATATTAAACTGTTTAGCCTTTGAAAGTTAGCTTTACGAAAACAGCGAACTTTATCGGCCAATCGGTTAGATTTTTCCCTTACAACGATGCCCGTATCGATAGTCACATCGAAAGTAGGATGGTAAGGATCTTCAGGTAGCGTCAATGGAGAAACTCTTTTTAAGGTCACACCTACGGGATTGGAGACGAAGCAGAGATCTAGTAGGCGGTTTAAAGAATTAAAGACATGGTTAACTTGCGACAACTTCCGCTCAGCCTGGGAAAACCTTTCTGAGCGTTTCGAAAATAAACGTGCGTTGGTGAACAGCCAACTGAAGAAATTGCTTAATATGCAGTCCATCGTACACGAATCTTCGGCAGCCTTGAAGGAGCTGCAAAGTACAATTCAAAATTGTTTCCAGGTGTTAGCCACCCCCCTCCATTTCATTAACTATTAATATTAGCATTATTCTCATTATTTACATTATTATTATTAGTATTATTTGTGGGGATCCGGCAGGTTCTTCACAGTTCACCGCGAAGCCAGGTAAGGCGGTTTACCGGGTGGTGTTGCATATTTTATGTATTCCGAATTCAAAACAACATGCATCACTTGCTTTCCTCCTAAAATTTTAAAGAAATTTTGCTGTTCAGATCATAGCGTTTTTTATTGAAAAACTATTTTTCTACCGAAACTTTCGATTTGATTGTTTCTATGAAAAGTGTAGAAAATTTTGTTCCGATTTTGACGATATATTGAAAAGCTGAATTTCTACCCATAGATGGTCAACATTTATTTCAGCAATCACAACAAAAGCAAAACAAATTTATTAAGCTGACTCCTGGCCGCCCTACGCAATTAGATAAATGCAGCCTGTAACATAAAATTAAAAAAATTCCCTTTTTGTTATTCTTTTTTTATTATTAAATATTCGATAAATTCTATTTATATTTTTAACGAAAAAACCATGCTTAAAAACTGTTCATAATGTATAGTGATAATACCATCCATGTCTGTGTCGTGCTGCCGGAATGCTGTTGTTAAAGTCTGCAATAAAAAATATACCAATTTAATACACGAGGCCATGATACATATATTCATTTATTCTTAAAATACTTTATCTAATAAGGTAAAAATTTAAAAAGGCAGAAGAAAATGTTGACTAGTAGTATCAATAATATGGATCAACATAAGCTACATGTGTGGCCTTAAAACGTTATCTGCTGCCCTACCAATCCAAACGACTGGATACAAAGACAAGACATAAAAAAATGAATTATTCAAAACCCTCTGCACCTAATGGTCTAACCACCACCACTTAACAAGAACACCAACACAACTTCATTCAAATCCAATCTTGAACACACAAGCACACACACACATGCATGTAATATCTTTTACAGAACCCTTCAAAATAAGTTTCTTAAATTTTAAAAAATCTTTTTTATATTCAGAGATATATCTTGTAAACTTTTATATATATTTCTCAATACATCTTGTCAAATGCACCACACTTCCAAATATATGGGAAAATGTCGATATAAATTCAAAAGACAATATCTCGGAAACCAATCGATTTTAACAAAAAACTGATTTTGGGGGAACAGTCATTAAAAAACCCCTATTTAAGTTCCTCAAATGTAACCAAAAACAAAATGTTTTGCTTTTTAAAATTTAAATATCTCGAAACCCCGACGTATAGGACATTTTGTAAGGCAGAGTTCAGCGCATCGAAAAAGTATAATCACGTTCTTGGTTCTGATAATTTTTTAATTTTTGTCTGAAGCTAAACAATTTTTCCATACCCCTACAGCTAAGACTTCTTCCCAAACACATCCCCAGCTCCATATTTCTTAGATATGCAAAGTAAGAAATACAATACCCATACCCAACCTAAACATTGGGAAAATCCGCATCACCTCCTACCGACGCATTTAGCTAAATCCTTGATAATTTGGTTTTATATATGATCATTGATGTACCACGTTCAGTGCACTCAAGTGGCCCTTTTCGGGAAGAGAGTACTAGGAATAGAACAAATTAGGATGAGTCTACAAGATTAGGACGGTAACCTATGGTCTGCTTTGCGAAATTTAAAGTTCTTTTGAAACGTTTCGTTGTTTTTACTGTGAACGCCATACTTAGCATTTTAAACACAAGATCAATATTTGAAGATGGAAGAACTAGTGAAGTATATAAGGATTTTGGTTAAAAAAACTCCTGACTTTATTTACCATGCACGAAATATTATCAACAAAGTCAAGTTTAAGATCCAGACGTCTCCCTTGCCGGTAATACTCTTATTAATCGCCTCTAAGCTATTAAATTTAATATTATCACTCATGAATGATTTCACTTTATATAATAAAAGGAATAATAAATGGTCAGTTATGTAATCAATGTCATCCTCAGTTAGTGCGCAGTGCTGCACTTGCGGCAACGGGCACAGAAGCATTTTAAAACGAGCTTGTTGTTGATTTTTATGAGGTTATTGTAATGCTTGAGTCATTTCGCACCCTATAAGGTATATACATATATTCAGCATCAAGAGCCGAGTCGTTTCTCCGAAGCCACCTGATTACTGATTACTGAAACATGTCATCATGTAATAGCCTCGTCCCACGAAGATCACGTCATCCACCATCCGTTGAACGTATGGTCTCTAAGGTATTGACGTTCGGAAATGTTAGTTTCCCCTCCAAATTTGACGGACGTTTTTAGATAATGGATTTTTAGTAAAACTATAACTTCTTAATTTTGTCAGAGAGCATTTAAGAATTCACTACGAAAACAAAAACAAAAACGGCAAGGAAAAATTTTAAAAATTGTGCACAAAGTACGTCGGTGTTATCCAGTATATTCTTGCTTAAAAGTGTGCCGAATAGCAACTTTTAATAAAACTTTCACTTAAACTTTTTTAAATAAATTTCGATAATCTGCGGGATTTCCTGTTCAACAGCTAAAATAATTGATAAACTATCGATTTTAGTTTTACGAAGCCCAATTTATTTCCATATGTTTTGAATAAGCCACAGCTGTTCGATTAGATGTTATCGGATGGTTGATGGGTCTGTGTAGCGATCGGAGTTTTACATCCTTTAAAAGTCCCACCCTTCGGAGGGACTGCGTCGAAAGACAGTATAACATGCAAAAAAGAAAAAGTAACCACTCTAGCTGTAAGCAAGAATTAAAACATTGCTTTAAATCCCATCCAAAGCAAAAACAGCACCCATAATACACTCCTCGCCACTTGAATAGGACACCCCTCTATATTTGTATTTAAACGGCTATACCACCCAAAAGAAAAGAATAACATATTTATTTTATTTTGTATAAGAAAGCTTATTTTATTACGTTAATATGTACAAAAGATAAATTGGCTCCGTTGCTTGTGAGTACTACAAAAAAATATTATCCAAAAGCCTTATAATTTGGGTTGAACCTCCTTTTTGCTCCAGAACTTCGATCAAACTAAAGCTTGTCCTATTCTAGTGGCGCATTTTTTTTAAAGAATTAAAATATACACTAGCAGATGAATGCAAGTCATCTGACTGATTCTCATACAACTTGAATTTTAATGGTTGGCCATCATGTTAAGATTTTGAGATATTTGAGGTTGTGAACCAACAACTAAACCATGTTAACCGGTGTACTTTGCAATCTGGACAGACTCTCTCTGATCGCTACCAAATGCAGCTTCTTGTGGCCCCCGTTACTATTTCGGAGGTAAGAGAAGATATTAGGCGACTTAAATTTAGGAAGGCTCCAGGCGATGAAGGCCGCACGTACCAGAGCTCTTCTGTTTTTGTTAATTATCTCTAATGCGTCAGGGCACTAACCATAGAACATATAGACTACCCTTTTTATACAACGAAATTGGACACAAAAATTTCTTAGCGACAGGCCCCAGGGCTGTTGCGACGGGCCCTGAGGCTTCGTGTGCGCTCGGATTTTTCGCTCTCTCATTCTTATGCTCGCACACTGATTGCGGGAGTTCAGTCACAGAGTGGCGCATCTTGAGAAGGTTGATCTGCGCTTGAAGTCTTCTTTATATGTATGCGTGTTCATGCATTCACGTACACCGGTGCATGTGTGCGATCTTTCATTTTGGCTTAGCAAGAATTTTTGGTCTTTTGCTACTTTTCATGCTAGGTGCCCTAACAATATGGGCATATTCACTATTGGGTTAATGATAAAAATAAGAATGTTATATGTTATAATACATTTCTTAGTGTTTCAGCAAACTTTTCATATTTGTTTACAAATTCAAGTCAGTGGCAGCAGTGAAATGTTTTGCATATATGTATGTATTCGAATGAATAACAAGAAAGAAAGCTAACTTCGGCACGCCGAAGTTTGTATACCCTTGCAGCTTACAATTAGATGAATTAATAAAATTTTATTAAATGAAAAGTAAAACTAACAGGAATTGTATACAACATTCCTACATATACAAATTCGGTTTAACATGACGTATACGTAATATTTCCCGAACATTCCTATGGCATCTATATGAAATAGTAGTCCGATTTCGATCAAATTAAAACCGAAATTCTAGATTAATATAAAATGGCCATTTCTTAAATTTTATGAAAATATGTTGAAAATTGAACAAGTAATAATTTTTTTCCTAAAAATTTACCGATCGTTCCTATGGCAGCTATATGATATAGTCGTCCGATCCGACCCGTTGCGACTTATATAACAGTAAGAGCATATAGAAGACTACCTGCAAAGTTTCATTCAGATAGCTTCAAACTAGTTTGCGTAGAAACGGAGAGACAGACATGGCTAGATCGACTAGGGTGTTGATGCTGATCAAGAATATATATACTTTGAAGGTGTGACGATCCGTCGTTGGTCGGGCGGCTCAGGGATGGCCAGGATCTGTCGCAGGTATTTATTTGTGTCGAGTGTAGCTGCTAGAAGAGATTTCCGACCCGGTCCCAGAGTATAAGTCAAGGGAATTACTTAGTAATTAGTTAAAGAGTACGTTTATTTCGGTTTAGATTTACAATTTGGTGGAAACCGGATAGCGTGTGTACTGTCCCTAACGCCTTCTCCCCGCAGTGTGCCCGCTTAGGCGCGCGCGCCTTTCGTTTGAATTCAAAATTCGTTCTCTCTACGCTTGTCTTCTCTGCTTCTGTTTTCCCTGCTTTGTTTCTCTGCTTCTTCTTGATATTTTGTTATGTGGGCGGTCACGCGTCACAAAGGCTATAAATATAGCCGCAACTATTCGAGGTACTGAGTGTGGGAGAGATAATTTTAATGAATTGTTATTTTGACTATAGACTGTTGAGTTTTTTTTTTAAATAGACCTAGAGCTTTGGAAAACAAAATTAATTCTTAAAATGTCAGAGCTTTCACAATATTAAATATCAAATATTAAACTAAATTGAATCTTTATAGTGTGTTCACGCCAAAAGGGCGTTTAATTCCCAGAGGCAGTGTAATCCCGTACACCCTCGCTCTCTCTCCCTCTTCCTTTGGACTTTCGGTCCATAGAGCTTCCAATCCGCTCTGAGATGCTAGTTTAAGTCCTCATGTATGATAGTTCTAATTCATACTTCTACAAATAAAGACCGCACGTCGCGCAATACACCGAAAATAGTTTCTTCCGTGTTTTTATTTATCGAGTGCTTTAGGTTGAAGCCACCCCCCTCCACTTCATGGTCCATCAGAGCCGGATAATTCCATCCCCAGCAGCTTCGGTGGCTTTAACACCGCACAAGATAAGTAACGTTTACATCTGCTGCCGGTCATACAGTTTAGTTTTGCGAAACTCAGTTCGCCTAACTTCTCTGTATGATTATTGTCTAAAATCCAAGTCCGATTGATCCGTGTGTTTAAATTAATGCCAAAAGCCACAGTGAAACTTCGAATTCCGAATTTCTCTTCGTTCACGGTGTCCCGCTTGCATTTATTTCCTACATACATATATGCTCCTACATATTTCAAATACAGTCCACTCCACTAATCTATAAGTGCCACCAGCAATTTACACAAAATTAATTAAATATATTAAATCCCAAATATACCGGCAAGGTATTTAAATAATTTACACAGCAAAAATAAATCCAAATTGTTTTTATTGAATATATTATATATTATATAGTTAATAATTCCAGAACATAAAACTTAAATATTCTACAATTACAGTCCACAGCTACTACGAATAAATATATCCAAAAACCACGGCACAGAAACGCCGACTTAATTTGTTTTTTATTTATGCATTCCCCCGTGCTCTATCCTGAGCTGAACTACTTTCGACTAAACATATACACATTGCAATTACATATATAATCGTCGGCAAGTCGACGCTCCGATTTTTGGCAATTTTTTCCGCCTCTCATTGTCTCCGCTATTCTGCCTTGACATACGGCTAATGCACAAGCATATTCATATGCACTTCTTATCCACGAAAACAGTACAGCCGCAAATACAGCAACGATCAACTGAATAAGTCCATCCACACAAAATAATTTTTTTAATTATTTTTGGTTAATAAAATTCAAACTAACTAATTCAGTTAGAAATTTCAGTACGCTTCCATAGTGACATTAGTGTGCCCGTATCTGTTTTCCTGCATAGTGAATATTGTTGACTTAAATTCGAACTTTCCATATATATTAAAAATATTCTACAATTAAATATTGATATATATTTCCTAAGTTCCGAATTCAGCTTCGATCTTTAGAAAGGGGCGTTTCCAAATCCGCATTAGTGTGACCGTATATGTTTCCGACTGAGTTAATATTATTCAGTTAAATTAAAATAAAAAATAAAAATATATTATTTAAATTATTCCGCTTGGTTCCTAAATTCCAAACCTAGCTTCGACTTTAAAAATAATTCGACAAACATTTATTGTTAAATCCAGTCCAGTAATTCCAAATAAATATTTCTCCAATATGACTCCATCAATTCTGAATAAATTTACGATGACCTGTGACCGTCTGAGTCACTTCGAGTCTAGAGTCTGCAATCCAGCAGAACCCAGTCCATCCAAGTACACCTGCCAAATTCACCTCGACCAAGTCCGGGCTCTATGGGACAAGGTCGAGAAAGAGTACGAAGCTTGTTCCGAGCTAATTTCAGTTGGCATAGAGGGCGCGGCGGACACCGTTCCTACTCTTAAGGCAAAATACGAATATTCCTATTTTGTCTACGAAAGGTGTGCCGCCCAGCTCATGGAACAGATCGATGCGATCTCTTCCAAAGCAGCTCAAGTCCAATCCCCTGCGCCCCAAAATTCCTGTCCGTCTGGCTGTCGCCTTCCTCCTTGCGATACGGAAGTTTTTTCAGGCGATTATATTCGCTGGCCGACTTTCCGAGACCTTTTCACAGCGGTCTATATTGACAATCCAGCGCTGACCCCTGTTGAATAGTTGTTTCATTTAAAGGCCAAGACAAGTGGTGAAGCTAATTCCGTAGTTTCCAATTCGCCACTCACCAACGATGGTTTCCGCTCAGCTTGGGAAAACCTTTCTGAGCGTTTCGAAAATAAACGTGCGTTGGTGAACAGCCAACTGAAAAAATTATTAAACATGCAGTCCTTTCCACATGAATCTTCGGCAGCCTTAAAGGAGCTGCAAAATACAATTCAAAATTGCCTCACGTTCCTAAACTTGTCCGGTCTTCCTACCGATAATTGGGATTGTATTCTGGTTTATTTGTGTTCCACGAAGCTTCCAAAGCTGACACTCTCATTATGGGAGCAATCATTACCAAATAAAACTGAAATTCCTACGTGGCAACAACTTGATTCTTTCCTGACTGAGCGCCATAGAACTCTAGAAACTATAGATTCTATTCAACCTTCTCCGGTGCGCCTCCATCCGTCCAAATCGAAACCCTCCAATGTGTCACCACGAGTACTGAAATCCTTCAGTACTAGAATCATTCCAATACCGAAAGAATGCGATTTATGTTCAAAAGAGAACCACCCAGTGCGTAAATGTCCACGCTTTCTCCAGATGACGACAGAGGATCGTACCTCCTTCATCAAAAATAAGCAGTTGTGCTTAAATTGCTTTGCAAACGGGCATCAACTCCATAAATGCACAAGTGTCCACAAATGTTTTACGTGTCACGGTCGGCATCACACTTTGTTGCATCCCAGCAACTGTTCCTCCAGTGTTCCGATTTCGCCTGATACTGCCAAACAATTATCCGGACCGATCCAAAGGGTTTCTTCGTTCTCCACACGAGTTTCCACTTCTCCCGATTCCGTCAATTACTGGGTTCCATTTGGCGAGTACAAATGCAGACGTTCCCGAGGTATTTTGTCCTACCCATGCCGAGTCTGCCAAGGGAACCATCCTCTTCGGAAGTGCCACCGTTTTCTTCGTCTTAGCACTGAGAAACGGCTCCAGGCTGTTATCGAGAAGAAGTACTGCGTCAATTGCTTGGCCCACCACCATTCCACGGGATCTTGTCGCAGTGACGACCGATGCCAGTCGTGTGGTCAGGATCACCACACTCTTCTACATATCGACGAGCGCTCAGCGTATCCAACGCTTTCCCGAGCTTCCTGATATTCTTGCTGCGTATCCTCGCAAGGGGGGGGAGAATGTTCACGCCAAAAAGGCGTTTAATTCCCAGAGGCAGTGTAATCCCGTACACCCTCGCTCTCTCTCCCTCTTCCTTTGGACTTTCGGTCCATAGAGCTTCCAATCCGCTCTGAGATGCTAGTTTAAGTCCTCATGTATGTTAGTTCTAATTCATACCTCTACAAATAAAGACCGCACGTCGCGCAATACCCCGAAAATAGTTTCTTCCGTGTTTTTATTTATCGAGTGCTTTGGGTTGAAGCCACCCCCCTCCACTTCATAGTGGAAAGAACTAAAATTTGGGGAATAATGGAATCAATCGGTTAAACTGTTATTTCTTAACTCTCTCGACCCCAACTTTTTCCACACCCACTAGTTTGGGCGCTACCGGAAGTTGCTTGTGGGCAACGTTGGGCAATGGTGTGTATTAAAGAATAAATTTTGAGTTGATGGTTATTTTTGTTTATTTTCAATTTTTAAGTGTGGTAAGATAAAAAACAGTTTTTATTGTTGTAGCATAGGTGTACTTTACATTTAATACATTTTGACAATGGAGTTCCCGTCTTACACAGTCTGCAACGCCCTTTTTCAGCACCACCCAATGTTCCATACAATCGTAACGCATAGAATTTGTAGGATTGGGCTGAAACTTGTACTTTCTGGATTGATTCGAAGACACACTGCTGGTTGAACCCAAAGATATTATTGAGTTTTCTCTTTGCCAATTTGATGGCCGACCCCTCTTTTTTTCAAAAGAAGTAGAGTAAGTACATTGTAGGAGCTCATGAGCAAATTCCATTTGAAATTTGATAAGCGGTATATACTTTTGATTTGGGTTTAGAAAATCATGTATGTTAGTTCTAATTCATACTTCTACAAATAAAGACCGCACGTCGCGCAATACCCCGAAAATAGTTTCTTCCGTGTTTTTATTTATCGAGTGCTTTAGGTTGAAGCCACCCCCCTCCACTTCATAGTGGAAAGAACTAAAATTTGGGGAATAATGGAATCAATCGGTTAAACTGTTATTTCTTAACTCTCTCGACCTCAACTTTTTCCACACCCACTAGTTTGGGCGCTACCGGAAGTTGCTTGTGGGCAACGTTGGGCAATGGTGTGTATTAAAGAATAAATTTTGAGTTGATGGTTATTTTTGTTTATTTTCAATTTTTAAGTGTGGTAAGATAAAAAACAGTTTTTATTGTTGTAGCATAGGTGTACTTTACATTTAATACATTTTGACAATGGAGTTCCCGTCTTACACAGTCTGCAACGCCCTTTTTCAGCACCACCCAATGTTCCATACAATCGTAACGCATAGAATTTGTAGGATTGGGCTGAAACTTGTACTTTCTGGATTGATTCGAAGACACACTGCTGGTTGAACCCAAAGATATTATTGAGTTTTCTCTTTGCCAATTTGATGGCCGACCCCTCTTTTTTTCAAAAGAAGTAGAGTAAGTACATTGTAGGAGCTCATGAGCAACTTCCATTTGAAATTTGATAAGCGGTATATACTTTTGATTTGGGCTTAGAAAATTAAAATGTTTTCTATACAGCAGACATGCATTTGTCATTGATGTTTTCAAGCACCAATAAACGATTCTAATGTACCGTTTTCTTGAACGATGGTTATTTTTGTATAGATCCATAAGCATGTCCGCTAAGTCTACTCCTCCCATACCCTTGTTATAAGAGCCTACGATAGCAGGCCTTGCAACATCAATGTAAACTTTTTCTTTGGGACTCCATCGTTTGCACATCCCAACTGGTTGATGGTCTTCATACGAAGATAGTAGTTGAACCGACTTATTATCAAACCATTTGACGCATACAAGATTTTTTTTTTTTAAAGCCCATTTTTGAGGTTTAGCTGGGTTGTATTTCTTAAAAGACGATTGGCCTGAGAAAAAATTTAAATTGAATATATAAATTTTAATAAAATTTAACTTTGAATACCTTTGTACGCAATGATTTGCTCATCAACGCTTTGATGTTCTTCTTGGGGTAGTTTACCAAAACTTTCTTTGAGTTAGTCAAGTAAAGGGCGTATTTTGTACAGCTTATCATAGTTGAAATCACCTTTTTTGAGTTGTTTAGTGTTATCGTTGAAATGTAAACATTGTTTGATTTTTTCAAACCTTCCTCGTGGCATTGCATCTGATATAGCAGAAAGCTTTAATTGTTTTGACCAAGCCATTTTCAATTGCGGTACTTTTATTACACCCAAGTATAATAAAATTCCGATATAACCTTTTCATTTGATCTCCAGTACATTGAAGCTCTATACCGTGCCCTTGCAACCCAAACAAATTAGTTTGATTTGTTATTAAATCAATTACATTATTGTCAGAAAAAGCAGCAGAAATACTCTACAGGAGTCTTAACTTCATCGATTTGGTGATTACTATCTACTTCCCAAATACACCCTAGAGCTTGAAATGGCCTCGTTTTTTGGATCTACTTTATCAAAGCAATTATTAGCCACAACACTAATTTCGTGGATACTTTTTTCTTCCACCAAATTTTCAATATACTCAAATTCTATTGATTCTCCCCTTTCCAAAATACTTTTTAAATTATTCTCCAGCATTGCAGAGATATCTTCCGTTTCATCACCACTTTCTTCGTCAGTGGAGACATCCCAATCGAAGTTGATAATCCTCTCCATATCATCATTTGATAACCCTTTCGCTTTTGGTCTCATACTTTGGTATAAACTTGCAATGGCCCAAGGTTGCCCACAAGCAACTTTATAACTTTGAAAATTCGTCAGCTGTTTTTCAAAAGAAATCAATACGGGTGAACTTCAACATAGATTAAAGAATTCATTTATTAACAAATTTCACTCACATTCTTTAACTTTTAATGTACAATTTAAAAGAAAATCACTTTCTTTAAATATACCTCACAATACAACGAACACTTTTTACGCGAGGCACGTCCAGCACTTTCCAAATAATTCCGTCAAATGATGCGCAAACTAGAATTCTTTTGCTTACATTATAAGTATACACATAAAAGCACCGTTATCTCGAAGAATAAGCACACAAAAACAAACGAAGCGACTACCACACAGGCAACTCTGGGGTCGAATGGGTTAAGAAAATAAGTCTTTGCAAACCAGTTTATTATTTTATTGAACGGTAAGAAATTCTAATAGGGTTATTGAAATAAATTAAGCTCTGAGTTTATTTTAAGATTTAATGGGTTTGTACCTATATAGATATACTATATCAGTATATCACAATAGGGCGAACCATAATAAAACATCTTTTGCAGTGTATGGCTCGTTGAACACTTTTGCCCATCGTATAATAAAGGCTGAAACCTAAAGCTAGGAAGCTTTCCGACAATAACAAAATTGTGGCTATTAAAACATTATTTACAATCAAACAAGAGACAAATATAATTTACTTGTGTAGTCCTTTTAAGGTAACAGTTTCCAATATGATAGAAATTCATATGGGCCTAGGTCCGACAGAAAATCATAGTTTTAGATGGTGTTAATATTTCATTCATTAGAAATATAAATTAATCATTTCAGTAAATAACACAGCCGTCTTACATAGTTATAACTTAATATATCCGGTCCTTTATAGAATTTTACAAGGAATCTATGTATTTTAAGGAAATCTAGCTCCAATCGTAATAATAAGATTAAAAGCCATTTTTTATCTAGTGTCGAGTGTCAGATTGAATCATCAAAGTTATGCATTCTTTCACAAATGAAAGCCGTTTATCTTTGCCTATTGCATTCAGAGGATGTTTTTTTCTGGATTTTTAGATGCTTTAGGTGATGCATTTCTGATTGTACGCTGAGCAGTTGAGAGGCTTGATTTATTTCCGGCTAATTCCATAATCTTAGCTAAGTCGAAGTTTAAGCAATTTTAACAATTTTGCGAACTGTCTGTTCAGATAGTGATGTTTTTTTTTTTCGTTTTATGTTTTTTCATATGCTTTTGGATCCTTTAAAAACCTATCAATTGTTCTGGACCTGCGATTTATCTGATTGGCAAAGTTAAAATAAGATCATAACAGCAAATTTTCCATTTATACTTTAAATACTTTAAAAACCCTTTAAGAATTAAAATTTTGTTAAACCTGTATAATCATTTGAATATATAATTGAAGTATCTTGAAAACCAAATTTTAACATTTTTTAATTATTATTATTTATTGTTATTACTCCTCGTCAGACTGAGCAGACATGTTATAAAATTTGCCCTGAAGACGGTTGCCGATTAGCAACCGAAATATACATATCGGAAAGAAACAAAAATAAAAATACTGCTTCTATTTTGTGAAAAACCCCCACTTAACCTCGAAGCGGCTGAACAAAATATTTTAGATATTAGAAAGGTCGCCAGAAACAATAAATAGAAAAAAAAAAAAAAGTTAATCCAAGTAAACGTGCGTCTAACCCTAGACCAAAGACCATAGAACATTAAGATAAGTAACGGCCATACATTCGTTTTGCAATATGAAGCTGCTTTTTCGATGGCAACGACAATCACTCTCTCTCCGCTCTCACAAAGTTGAGAGCGCAAAATTCTAAAAAATAGATTGAGATTGATTGTATGAGTAAACACAAGAACAACCATGAGAATACGTGTGCACACAAACATTCGGCAACTTTCGCTGTATGCGTAAAAGAGAGCGGCTGGCTCTAGAGCCAGCGAGAGAGAGCCAGAAGCCAGGGAGAGCCTGAAGCCAGAGAGAACCTGAAGCCAGAGAGAGCCTGGAGCTAGTTCTAAAGCCAGCCCGAAAAAATCGGGTGCAAAAAAATCGTATGGCGTGCGGCCTCTTACTCCTTATACACTCTTTGCCTAGACCAACAGTATATAAATACCTTCGCGGGGAGTTATGTATGTCGTTTTCATGCGACATATCGTCGAGAACTAAAAACGGCACATGTATTTCCGCGCAGATTTGTATCGTTTTAAAGTGACATAACTCCGCTCGGAGGTATGTCGTTTGTAGTTTGGCGGAGATATGTTGCGAGGACTTATGTCGCTATACCCCATGTAGAATGACAGAAGAAACAGAAAGATTACAAGAAAATTACTAACCACTCAAGGCAGTTTTGAACTAATATTAGTACCCGACAAACTATTAATTTGCAATATTTACTAAGGCTGCAAACATAGTGCGCGCTGAGACGAAGATAAAGATGAAGACGAAGCTGAAGACGAAAAACAGTGCATAACAATTCATATGAATTCGCTCGCCCGCAAACATAGTGCGCGCTGAGACGAAGACGAGGATGAAGACGAAACGCAAGCGACCAGCTTCAAACGGTGCAGTACTGTTTTTGAAGGCGAATCGCTTGCTATTTTGCGTTGTTCTTCTTTTTCCCCACAGGAGCCGAGCCAATAAGTTTCATTAGGAAACATTGTTATTTAAAAAAAAAAAAAAATTAAAAATAAGTAACTAAATGAAAATTATAAATGATTAAAATTAATTAAACAAAAAAATGTAAATAATTTTTTACCTTATCGTTACAATTAACCTTTCTGCAGGTATTGTTGCGGTTTAATTAAAATTTGTCCAATTTTTAATAATCAGCGGTTCAATATTTAACAGAATGTAATCAAATGTGCTGATTTTCATTCTGATATACTCCACAAATTTGTTTTCATCTTATCATCATTAAATAAATGATGAAATTCATAGAATGCTTTTCTTTCCAAATTAATTGGGTGAATTCTTCCGTACACTTTTTGGTTCCATTTTAATTTAAAAAATAAACTTTGGTCTAACAGCAGGTCATCATCTGATGAGAAATCCATTGCGACTAACATCACAAAATCGCAACAAATTCGTCTTGCGCTATTAGCTTACTCGCATCGCAAGCAATTCGTCTTCAGCTTCGTCGTCATCTTCATCTTCGTCTCAGCGCGCACTATGTTTGCAGCCTAACCCACAAGCTTTTAAGATTTCTATTAGCTAAGATATAAGAAAGCGGTCAATTTATTGTGTCAAATATCTTCCCAGTACAAATTTATGGACAGTTATTTGACAAAAAAGTAAATGTTTTGATATTTCATGGTACTGTATGCTGAGAAGTGCATTCTTATGTTATAAAAATACTGCAAGGCAATTATCTATAAAAATAACTTTTACTTTTAAGTTCTGTTAAACATATCAAGCAAAGTTTTGTTTCATAAAAAACAAAGCAAAAATGTTAGAATACTTACATATAATACTATGCAGCATTGAATAAAATCATCAAACAGAATTGTTCCACGGCCAAAGCGATCAAATTTTCGGAGTAAAACATCTATAAGGTTGTCAGATAAACGATATCCAAATGAAGTCAAAGCCGTTTTCAGCTCATTTTTGTCGATGTTTCCCGAGTTGTCACGGTCAAAAGACCGAAAACAATTTTGCCAATCCGTCACGTATTTCCACAATGCTCCAAAATCTTGAAAGGATACCGTTCCCCCATTTTCTCGATCAAACATTCCGATCATCAAGCGTATAGTTTCGGGATTAAAAGCAGACCATGTACCATTGGAAAGAGCCACTTGTAGCTCATCGGCAGAGATATGGCCACTCCTGTCTTTGTCCACTCTAAATAAGACAACAGATTTATCATATCATTACAAAAAAATAATACTTACCTTTGAAACACGTCCCAAAGAAATTGTTGATCTGGCATCCCGTCTTTATTGTATGACATCCTTATAAAGAAAAATCAGCTTGTTAAGAATCTTCAATACGGTCTGTAAACTTCTGACTCATTCTTTTTTCGATTAATATTAAAGAACCAATCGAGTTTTCAGTAATGATTCTATTCAATACAAAATCTAAAATGCGGAAATGCAATATCATATTTCCACAGCACACAGCAAGTGGAAATCTAAATTTTTGTAGTAATACTGTCTTCCCACAGAGTCCTAAGTGTGAAACAGTTGGGATTTATAGCCAGATGTGAAACTCGTGTTCCCACAGAGCTACATCTGCATCTACCGTCGGATAAGAGCTGTGAGTCATGCAAAACGTAAACAAAGATGGCTGAAATGCATGCTGCAGAACTGAAATGAAAAGATTTCCAATTATTTTGGCTGTTTAACAACAGGAAACAGCAGAGTGTCTCATATTTTGTTGACACTAGATAAAAAAGAATTAAATAACGAGGAATTGAAGAATCTCTGATGATTTTTCTCCAACAAAGAGCAAATGACCCGAAGAGTGCCCATGGTGGTAAAGGCTCCCCAAATCTATTCAAGATAAAGTCGAAATAGGTTTTTTTTTTTATTAAATACAAACAATTTTAGACCGTTTGCGGGAAAAATATTCCGAAAAACATCGACAAGCTCCATGGACATACTTTGAACTTTGGTGCCTACCCTGTTCCAATTGTTCCGGGCCATTTTTGTTTACATTTTCGTTGTGAATGATGCCGAGGAGAAGAAGAATTCAGAGTTGCATCGAAAAACTATTGTATAACTATCGCCAAAAAACCTACATCAAATTCTGAGGGACAACTGATGGAGAACAAAATGAGAAATTTTGGAACGGGTAAACCTTATGGACCGTCAGTTCAACTGATGGAAAATAGCCAGATGTACTCCTGTGGGAAGACCCTATAATACTGGCTTTCTCCTGCTCACCGATTCATCTTATCCCCCCATTAAGAAACGCTTAGCAACTCATTTTTTTATACAATTTAATATTTAAACATATTTAACATATTTCAAATTTTAATTTTCTTTCAGAATTACCTTCCCATGGGCCAAGCAAATGTTAATTAAGGAAAACCAACAAAGAATGATGAATATGGGACAATGACGACAGGGACACGCAACGTTATATGGGTATGTTTATAACCGGCAAGAATTCGTATTTATATAGACATATTTAAACCCTTTATTTTTTTTTTCATCAGCAGGTTTTCTACCTACTTGGAGCTTCAAACAGGGATCAAGGGGCTGAGACGGGTCATGGACAATATTACGGATTCATACCCCTACAAAGATTATGCCCCACGCAGCAGAATTTAGAATTAGTTTTAAATTTTAGGTTAAATTGTAGTTTGCTTGGGCTCAGGTCCGATTTTTACATGGTTTTAATTAATATTCGTTTACGTTAAAGTTTTACTCTGTTTTCTCGCTTATTGTTCAATTATTTTCACTCTATTTTTGATATTATAGTGCCTTTTTTGTTCGTTTTAAATTGTTTAAGTGCTTGTATTGTCTTTTGTCTTTATTATGACATTTGTGCGTTTTAGCCAACATTTTTGCAAAAAATAAATAAATTAAATAAATAACTCACACAGACAAATAAATATGTTTCAATAAATTAGCACTGGCACTCGGGGTAATAAATAACAATTAAATAAATATATAAATAAATAAAAATGTGAATAAATAGTGTAATAAATAAATAAATAATTGCGTAAATATATAATATAGTAAATAAATATAATAGTTTTTTGTATGTGCAGATTTGGGCCTGGTGACTCTTCCGCCCGCTCGGCGGCGGGTTCCAGGTTCGGATCTCGAGTGAAAATCGGAAAACTGGGTTTTCTCCAGGGGTGGTTTCGGGATATGTGCCCTGGCGGCGCCCGCGATGATGCGGTTTGGATCCTGTAAAGCGCTCTATTTCTATTAATCTACTCTTTGTTCCATTCGGAACGGACTCACGTTTTAATTTTTTTTCCTCCTTGCCTCTTTTGTACAAATTCCCTCCTGGTCCTTTCTTTCTCTGGGTCCTGTAGCCCCTTCCTTTTTCCCTTTTCACTGGATGAGGTCGTCCAATTGGCTGCATCCACTCACGAGATTTTGACGTTCATTTTTTTATTTTTTTTTTTAATTTCACTCCGAATTAACCGGCGGAACACGCAGTACCCTGGAGACCAAAGTTTCGCTACCGTCTCTTGTTTTCTTTACAACATTATGCACATGGCGGTCCTCTTTGCCCTATATATTGGCTCGGTTTCGCCTGTCCCTCTTCCCACTTACCCGATTCTCTCCCTTAAGGTCGAGAACCGCATTCAAGGCCGGTGTTCTCCCTTGCCTTGGTGTGTGTGGATGCACCTCTCTGGCGATCTCCACTCCATCCACACTTCCCCTTTTCTTGAGTGTGGACGGTAGGGGGCGCTCGACATAGGTTCCACATCCCCCTGCCAACCTCGCTTCTCGGGTATTCCTTCCCCCTGCGGCCCTGCCAACCCTTCTCGGTGCGCATTCCAGGCGATATTTGTTTCGCCTGCGGCTATCGATCACCGTCAGAATGCAACAATCTTCGCTCTTATGTGAGCCTCTGACACTAAACATTTACAATTTGGACATTTACTTTGTGGTTTTTTCCTCTCCAGCACCCTAGGTTTTCCGACGGCGAGCAATTATGTTCGACTTTTGATCGCCAACATAAGCCATCGCATCGCTTTCCAACCTGGACAGCCGGGCCACTTGGACTTCCATCCTCTCTTTTTTTTTCATAGTCTTCTGCGTATGGGTGCGGATGTCCCTTTATAAGGACCTTCGCCACCCCACTCCTAGTTTGACAGCTTGGGCGCTGTTTATGTGAGGGGCCACTGTGCCTTTGCCGCGCACAGAGCTTTCGCTCTCGTCCGCGCTCGCCCCGCTTGTGCGCTTACGCTCTCGGCCTCCCCTGTGCCCTCTCGCTCCGGAGCTCGGGTTGTGACCGAACACGGCGGTCGGCCGCCGTCGATCTCCCACGCTCGCTTTGACGAAGCAAAGCGAGCTGGAGCGCGGCTTTAGTTTTAAGCTTAGAGTTAGTCACATGTATGAAGCCAATTAAAACGTATGAAATTAATGCCCACGACGCCCCCGCTTCTTCTTCTTCGTCTTCGTTTGGATAACTTGGGTTGTCCAGTTCTTTCGCCTGCGCCGTGGGAATTTTTGTACCCTTCTTCTAATCTTGGGTGGACTAAAGGCCCCCCTACAATCATTGGTCCTTCGAGCCGGATCAGGAAATTCTCCCGTCATCTGCCAGCAGTTCCCGGCCATTTGTCCGCCAAAGATAAGTACGAGCCTCTTACATTTTCTTACTGCCGGTCTTCAGCAGCGCTACGAACATTCCATTTCGTCCGCACTGCTGTCAGACTTATTTTCCGTGTCAATTCCACATCCGCGAATTTTCCTGACACAAAGGCAGTTGAGAAATTTATATTTCTCCTTATCGAATTTTTTCAATTCGTCTCCGTTTTGTGCGCCGCCATATTCCTCGCCGGTCTTCTTCCACCGCTGTACATCAACATATGTACATACATATACATTTTACATACATACATTTTCGGCGCAATTTGACCGGCAAAAATCCGCCAAGTGAAAAGTGATTTTGTGTGGTGAAAAAGGCATAAAAAATATCGGCCAACGGATGTGCACTGTTTTCGGGAGTTTCCCTGTTCGCCGGACAGTCCGCCGTGGTCGCGATATTTTTTTCCTCATTCTGGAGTGTGCCAATTTGTCGCCACATAATTTCTCTGTCCTTTCAAATTCAAATACAGTCCACTTCTCGACTCTCCACTGTGCCAACACATGACCACACATACATATATTTTCTGCCTCCGATTTCAGGAACTAACCTCCGCTACGAAACAAATATAAAATACAAATTAAAAGCGAGAAAAACTACAACATTACAAATCGAAACATTATTACAAAACACACGGGCGGGAAGGCGACTTAGCCGCTGCAGCAGCCGCAATTTTTTTGTGTTGTTGCTAGCTTTTGTGTTCTATTTTCTTGCGCTTATGCATGCACTGCTTTGCCGACGGCATAACAGTGAGCTCTCGGCCAAGGTTAATATCCACCGTTCCGGCCAATTAATTCATTTTGGATACATGTTTTAAACAAAAAAATTATTAATGATTTTATTTTGAAACATTTTTTAAACTTATAAATTAATTCTTAAATCCAACTTTTCGTCGGTCTCATATTTTTCCTGACTCGACTGAAATACAAGCAAGCTCCACGTCCGAGCAGAGCGCATATATAGACACCTTAATTTACATATGTATTTGGGTTTGTTTTCGAAAACATCAAGATCGCGTACCTTCCTGCCTTCTTTCGATTCTCAATTCTGCTGTCCAATCCGCATAGGGCATCATCCGCCCGCAGCAATAGTAGCCGAGTATATTTTTTCAACCCGTGATTTTAGCGGATTAAAAGGATTTGCCGCCAAGCACTTTCTGGATTATCTTGGCCTTTCCGCTGCGCTCAAATATCCCGATTTTCTTCTTTCCAACGGGCTTCAGCGGCCGCCTGTCATTTGTTTTTTTTGTTGGCGTGATTCTTTTTTTGTTTTTTCTTCGGCGACGACAAACTTGTCGCGCCGAGCATTAGTGTGACCGTCTGCCCGCTCCGTACGAGACACTTGTTGCTCACACTAGGCGACACACGCCAAGCAAAAGAATTCGATTCTGAGAATGCCAACGGGAGACGACAAGAAGCTGCGTCTGACCCCATCTTTCCGTTTGGAGAGGTCCCAATCCGCATCTCCGCGCCCCCTTCGTCCGAAATCAAGCGCTTCCGTTTCCAATCCACGGGCTAGTAGCGACAATTCTTTAAATATCAGCCCAGGTCCATCGTCAAGACACACTCGATCGACAACAAAAATGGCTCAAGCCGCCATCGATATCGCCGTGAGGAAGTTCACTGCCACCACGGATCGTTTGAGCCAATTTGAGGCCAACATTCACACTCCAGGCACCCCAGAAACTACCAGGCTCTCCCCCCATCTGTGTCAAGTGCGTCGCGATCAAATCCGAGCACTGTGGGAAAAAGTGGAGAAAGATTACGACAGTTGTTCTGAGCTTCTTGCGGCATCCGTCGAAAGTTCAGATATAGGGCTAACACTCCAGTCCAAATATGAGTATTGTTTCTCCGTCTACGAAAAGTGTGTCGCCAATCTTCAAGAGCTCATAGAGAAGGCCACCTCTCAATCCACACAGACTTCCGTCACTCCTCAACCACTCCCTTCTACGGTTTGCCGCCTGCCACCGGTCGACACCGAAGTCTTCGCTGGTGACTACCTTAGGTGGCCCACCTTCAGAGACCTCTTCTCCGCAATTTATATCCAGAATTCGCGCCTAACGCCTGTGGAAAAGTTGTTCCACCTCCTCTCCAAGACAAGTGGGGATGCGCACGCCATCGTTTCCAAGGCGCCACTGACCAACGAGGGTTTTAACTCTGCTGTCCCCCAAGAGTCCGGAGGCGCTTTAAAAGAGCTGCAAGGCACGATCCAAAGTTGTCTCACAGCCTTAGAGATGTCCTCTATTCAAGTCGAGGCGTGGGATTGTCTCCTTGTTTACATGGTTTCCTCAAAGCTTCCCAAACTTACTCTGTCCATGTGGGAGCAATCCATCCACAACAAGGCCGAAATTCCAACCTGGAACGAGTTAGACTCGTTTCTGACAGAGCGCCACCGTACGCTGGAGGCCATCGACGATATCAGGCCTAGCAGTTCAGGGCAAGTTCCGCCCAGGTCGACCCCTGCGAGTGCATCAACGCGCCGGCTCAACTCATATGAGGCCAGAGTGACTCCAGCCCCCAGAGGGTGCGATATCTGCTCCAGGGAAAACCATCCAGTTCGCTTCTGTCCCGGCTTCCTCGAAATGAATGTAAATGGTCGTTCCGACTACATCAGAAGAAAGCAACTCTGCTTGAATTGTTTTGCCCGAGGCCACCTACAGCGGGACTGCACTAGTCCCCACTCCTGTTTTATGTGCCGTGGCCGGCATCATACTCTACTGCATCGCGACGATCCGGTCGCTACCGTTTCAAGACCTTCCGCTCCTTCTAGTCCACGACCCGTTCCCGTTGCGACACGCGCAGCAGTTTCTGACGACCACGCAAATGTGCAAGTGTGTTTTGCGTCAGGATCAAGAGCTGTCCTGCTCGGCACGGCGATTATTAATATCTGCCATCTTGGTCGCAACTTCGAAGCCCGCGCTTTAATTGATTCTGGTTCCGAAGCAACATTTATTACTGAGCAACTCTTCAACCGAATCAAACTTCCATTTAAGCCAGTTCAGACCCAAGTTTCCGGTCTCAATGACACAGTTGCAGCCCAATCCACGAAGTCTTGCAATTTTTCCATTTGCGCTCCCTCCAGACCCGGGCTGAGTTTGGAAACAAATGCTTATGTTCTTCCTCAACTAGCCGGAAAACTTCCATCATACCCCATTCCAAGAGATCTCCTGAAGGAGCTTCCGAATCTCACCTGGGCGGATCCGACGTTTTTCGAGAGCTCCGCAATTGACGTCCTGATAGGAGCTGATATTCTTCCGTCTGTGCTTCTGGGCGGCTCCAAGAGCAGCATTCTGGGCTCTCTTCTGGCACAAGAGACAATTTTCGGATGGGTACTCACGGGCCCAGTGTCCACGACAACCGCGCGCACCGTATCTGTGTTCTCCACGCGAGTTTCCTATACATCCAAGGGTCCGTTGGGCAGATGTTTTGCCACTCGCAGAACGGCTGCCTTTGAAGGCAGGCGTTCCAAAAGCACTCACTCCTACCGGTGTCGAGTCTGCAACGGAATCCACCCGCTTCGGAAATGTCAACAGTTCCTCAGGCTCAATGCAGAGAAGAGGTTCCGCGCGGTTCTTGACAACCGCTACTGTTCGAACTGTTTGGCTCACGAACATTCCGAGGGAACCTGCCGCAGTGGTGACCGATGCAAGACGTGCAATAAGCACCACCATACGCTCCTGCATATGCACGAACATCAAGTGCATATGCCCCATTCGCAGCATCGGGCACCTCCGTACTCCTAAGTCACACATTACAGACCATCACTTATTCTATATTTTCTTCATTCAGACCAGATCCGATGTATCCACTTCCATCCAACGCATCCTAGTTAAAAAGCAGACGTACCCGAGGTACCGACTCCTACCGTTGCCGAGTCTGCAGGGAGATCCACCCTTTACGAAAGTGCCGCCGTTTTCTTCGTTTGAGTGCTGAGAAGCGGCTACGGGCAGTTCTCGCCAATCGGTACTGCCCCAGTTGTTTGGCCCACGAGCATTCCGACGGAGCGTGTCGGCGAGGAGACTGCTGCAAAACATTTGGCCAGGATCATCACACGCTACTGCACCTCCCCGATCAACCGTTGGCTCAGCGCCGGTCGCGTCAGGAGGCGCGCCAGTTGCCGGGCGCCTACCCGCGGAGTTCTACAGCCGCGCCACGACGTGCTTCAACCGCTCCTCGGCCCTCATCCGCCGCTCCACGGCGCGCTCCAGCCGCTCCTCGGCCCTCATCCGCCGCTCCACGGCGCGCCCCAGCCGCTCCTCGGCCCTCATCCGCCGCTCCACGGCGCGCTCAAGCTGCTCCTCGGTCCTCGTCCGCCACACCACGTCGTGCTGTCGTCGTTGTTGCAGCGGCATAGCGTCAATCTGCTGCCGACGGCTCTGGTGCGGATCCACACCGGGACTCAGTTCTTCGACACGGCGGCACTCATCGACCCGTGCACGCCTACGAGCTGCGTCGACGCGTCGCTAGCGTCCGCTTTTCGACTGCCTGCCACCAGCCATGAGGACGATAATGTTGCAACCCGAGTGATTGCAAGGGGGGGAGAATGTTTATGTGAGGGGCCACTGTGCCTTTGCCGCGCACAGAGCTTTCGCTCTCGTCCGCGCTCGCCCCGCTTGTGCGCTTACGCTCTCGGCCTCCCCTGTGCCCTCTCGCTCCGGAGCTCGGGTTGTGACCGAACACGGCGGTCGGCCGCCGTCGATCTCCCACGCTCGCTTTGACGAAGCAAAGCGAGCTGGAGCGCGGCTTTAGTTTTAAGCTTAGAGTTAGTCACATGTATGAAGCCAATTAAAACGTATGAAATTAATGCCCACGACGCCCCCGCTTCTTCTTCTTCGTCTTCGTTTGGATAACTTGGGTTGTCCAGTTCTTTCGCCTGCGCCGTGGGAATTTTTGTACCCTTCTTCTAATCTTGGGTGGACTAAAGGCCCCCCTACAATCAGGCGCCATTATGATACGACCTGCTTTTTCGTTGGCTAGGCCGGCTACCCAGTCGTCTCAGGGAGGGATTTTTCCCCGTCTGCCCACAGGTCGCACCATACTTCCAGCTTATCTGGAATTCCATAACAACATTTTTTTAGAAAACGACAAACTAACCCATTCCCGGCTTAGGATCTATGTTAAGTCGCGAACATAATTACGACAATAATAATAATACATAATTTGTCATTCATCAGTCGCAGCAATATCATATACGGCCACAATAAAGTAAAGCACCAGGTCAAGCGCATATGTGTATTCTGCTGACGATGAAGAAGTGGAATGGGGCACTGATCTCATTTCCGCATATTCAATGCGCAACATAGCAACCTATATTACTCTTTCATATAAAATTCTGTAAACACAAGCATATTTGCTAACCACTTCTTAGCTATAAATACCGTTATATTTTACCAATAAAGTCAGTAATCGTCTTCAACTCAAAAGGCATTTTACTCTTGCACAAACCTCAGTCCACCTAGTTCAAGTACTAGTTGCGACAACTCAAAGGCAATTAGTTCATGTACTATAAAGTTCATGTACCGAAAGGAAAAATTCCGTACCTCTTGGGAACCTTCCTGGACGTTTAAAGTTTCGAAAAAATTCCTTTTGCTAGAACTCAGCTTCTAGTAAATCCCCCAAGTATATTGAACACTTAATAATTCCTTCGACCACCAACGGTTGCGAATAGGAGCGTATCTAGCTATCAATCGAATAAAATACTCCCATCGGTCAGGAATTAAATAAGTTTCAATATGACTACCAAGGAGAAGCAAGCAGTCACAGAGGCGTTAAACTTGCAAGAAAAGATCAGCCAGGAGATCTCGAAACTTATCCCCAATTTTAAGAAAGATTCAGCGGAAAGAAAGCTAAATCCAACTTACTACCAATCAAAGTTGGCCGCAATCGATGAAGCATGGAATCGACTTGCGGATAATGATCGTAATATTCTTGAAAAATACAGGACCTCAGAATATTTAAATTTCTATAAAGACTGTCAAGAATCATATGACAAGTATAGAAATGTTATAACTGACGCAATGGCTCAAACGACGAGCCATGCCCAGGGGAACACAGACGCTGCCAGCATCCAGCAGCCTGTGAACAAGCTGATATCGGCATGTCGCCGACAAAAAGCGATATATGATTCAATCAATCGGGCTCTGAGAGAATTTTCAGAGACCGGAAAGACCGTAACTAGTGATTTGATAAAATCACTATGGTCTCAATCCCAAGAAATCCACTTCTCGCTTCATTAAGAATACGAGGACCCGGTCAAGGCAGGATATGACATAAAGTCTTTTCTCCGACTTGAAAGGGACATTCAAGCAGTGTTGGGAGCAAGATCAAACGCATCAAGCAATGAAGATGTGCACTTGCCCAGAGTTAGCATCCCAAAATTCGATGGTGATCTACTCAAATGGACACAACTTTTTGATTTATTCAAATGCATGGTCCATGACACTAACATGCCGACAGTACGGAAAATGTGGTATCTCAAAACCACCGTAACTGGAGAGGCAGAAAGATTGATAAGACATATCGATCTTAAAGAAGAAAATTACGGATTAGTTGACGCATACAACAATCCCCGACATGTCGCGGACACAATTCTTAACCGTTTCTTGCAACACCACACAAACAATGACGATCCAAAGTCATTGAAGGAGTTGTACATCACCACTATCGAGTCCCTAGCATCCTTAAAAGGACTAGGCATCGATGTGTCCAGCTGGGACACAATATTGTTTCCTATTATTAAGCAAAAATTGGATCTTGCTAACAGAGCTTTGTACGAACAGTCGTTAGATGGATCGAGACAACTACAAGGTCTCGACACCATTCTCGGTTTCCTCGACCAACGAATTCGAGTGCTGGAAACAGGAAAAAGAGTTCAACACTCAAGAAAGGAACAGAAAGGGCCAACGTGTACTTCCGCCAGTACTGGAAAGTTACCAAACTGTCCATTCTGTAAACGGAATCATTGGCTTTATAAATGTGATGACTTCCGCAATAAAACCATACCCGACAGACTTAATTGGTTGCAAAAACAACGACTGTGCGTCAACTGTTTTAGCAGCCACTACAAGGCAAAGGAATGCCGAGGCCGTATGTGTTTTAAATGCGATAAAAAACACCATACATTGCTGCATCTTGAAATTACGTCAGGTGCAGCGACCGAGACAAAATCTCCGTCTGTAGGTGCAGCAAGTAACAAGAGTTACAATCTGCTGGCCACAGCCAAAGTATCGGTGAAAGCAAGCAATGGTCAGGTAGCTACCTTCAGAGCTTTGCTTGATTCAGGATCACAAATAAACTTGATCTCTGAACGAATGGCTTCAATGCTGTCACTTAAACTTCACGGTACGTCATTACGTATCGAAGGTATTGGAGGAAATCCAAAGACTAGCCGAGCGTGAGTTAATGTGCTCATGAAATCAATGCACAACAATTTTGCGCAACAAGTCGAAGCCTTTGTGTTACCACACATTATAGCTGATCAACCAGCTCATCAGCTAGATTCCACAGACTTGCGACTCCCTCAAAATATTGATCTGGCAGATGCAAACTTCGACAAGCCTGGAAAGATTGACATGCTTATCGGAGCTGAGCACTACTATTCACTACTTTTGCCAAATCAGATGATGTTAAAGCCAGGTGGCCCAATCCTCCAAAATTAGGTTGGATTGTCGCCGGAAAAGTAGCTGCAGAACACAACTAATCAGCAATTTGTGCAGCGGCTACAACAGATGAACAAATCGACACCCTGTTGGAACGATTTTGGACGCTGGAGAACTTAGAAACCGACTAGAAACCTCAATCACCAATAGAAGCGCATTGCGAAAAACACTTCGCAGGAATATCGTTTTCACTTTCACAGCGAACGGTCGTGTTTTTGTTTTGCGCTCCGAATTTGTGTTTTTATTTGCCACCGGGGTTTCATTTTTTTGTCACTTAGTAATTTATTAACGTATACCGTTTTGCTGCCGCGTGTGCATGTGCTATTTCTTTTTCTGTGCTAAATTATTTGTATTTTTTCGCTTTAGTTATTTTTACTAAGACGGTTTTTCTCGCCTTCCTTTTGTGTTTTCTCTTCCCGCTTAAGCTCCGTTGCGTATAGCTGCAGCTAAGCGGTTCCAAGCTCTCCCGCTCTCTTGCCCTCGCACGCACTCTCCCCGCTAACCGTATGCTGCCTTATCTTTTTTTTTCTGGCACAGTGGTCTGAGCATTGTGGTTATGTCTGCAAATATTGTCTGCGGAATTAAAGGCTGCCAAAAAAATGTTTTGGCAGATACGCCTTCGCTTTACTGTTGGCTTTGCGACGCGGTAGTTCACGCCAAGTGCGTTGAAGTTACGGGCCGTGTCGCGGATGTAATATCCAAGAATATTGGTTTACATTATTGTTGCCATGCCTGTCGCGAGGTTGAGAAGGAAATGTTATCCTTCATGCGCCAGACCAGAAGCGGTTTTAAAGAACTAATGGTCAATTTTCGCAAAGCGAACGACCTGTTCTCCGCGTTAGACGCTCAGTTTAATAGTCTGAAGCTGTTAAACGAGTCGCCAAAGCGCAAAAAATCAGCTACTGGTCGGCAGCAACTGTGCCAATCCCAGCAATCCAAGATTGGGCACACCCCATCGGCAGAGCCCCCGACCCCAATACCATCTCCAATGGTTTTGCGATCGGGTGCAGTTATTGATTCGGTAACCGAATGTGCCGGGGTGGAATTGGCGACAGCTCCGCCAGTAATTACAGTTGAGTCCGTTGAGTCCGCTGCGGTGTCCCAACCCCAGAAACCGCAGACTTCAATATTAAAAAATACCCAGGGTCAAACAAGGCCCGGATTACCGGCCGGTGTTCTACCAAAGACCCTTACAGCTGTTCCACCTTTAAAAACAATATTTGTCTCGAGGCTTGCCCCTGATCTCGAATCTGAAGATGTACTTGTCTATATAAACGGCAAAACCCAAGCCGAAAATTTAAAGGTGGAAAAATTTAAGTTTTCTTACGCCAGAGACATCTCATCTTTCAAGATAAGTGTCTCGCTCAAGTTCTTTGACACAAGAATACGAGGCTAAAAAGAAAAAAAAAGCGGCCAGTGGGAGTTCAACTCCCTAGGCTGTCACAAACCTCTGCGACCACTGCGACCACACCCATTTCAGCTGCAAAAAACTAACCACCTCCCTCCTACTTTCCTATCAGAATACTAGAGGCTTACGCAGCAAGCTCTCGAAATTGTACTCTGATAGTTTTTCCTTTGCATCCCAGGTAATTGTGTTTACTGAGACCTGGTTAAAGCCGGAGATTTTCAGCTCCGAAATTTTTCCAGGTAAGTACACAATTTATAGATTGGACCGTCTTTCATAGCGAGGAGGTGGAGTTTTAATTGCCGTTGACTCCTGCCTTATCTCCGATCTGGTCGTCTTAGATGATATCACAGATTGTGAATTCATCTGTGTAAAACTATCATTCCCAGGTAGTTTTATTTACATAACATTGGAAACACCTTTCGGCAATTCGGGCTGTTTCCAATAGACTCTCAGATCGAGACCAACTTGTGACTTTAGGGGATTTTAATATACCTGGAGCGCGTTGGTCATCAGATGGTGTGTCAAATGTTCTTGAGACTGCGGCACAGCATGACCTTATTGATGGCCTGCTTGACTTGTCTTTGTTAACATGTTAACATGCAAGTTAACCATGTCTTTAATTCTTTAAACCGCCTACTAGATCTCTGCTTCGTCTCCGATCTCGTAGGTGTGACCTTAAAAAGAGTTTCTCCATTGACACTACCTGAAGATCCTTACCATCCTACTTTCGATGTGACTATCGATACGGGCATCGTTGTAAGGGAAAAATCTAACCGATTGGCCGATAAAGTTCGCTGTTTTCGTAAAGCTAACTTTCAAAGGCTAAACAGTTTAATATCTGAATTTAATTGGTCTAACCTTTACATGTGCACTGACATGGCAGCCGCCGTGGACATTTTTTACAGTGCCATGAACTCGTTCTTCTCATTATGTGTTCCGTTAACCTATCCGTCGGCCTCCAGTAAACCACCTTGGTTTAATAAGGAGCTGACACGCTTAAAAAACATAAAGTCTAGGCTTTATAATAAATTTAAACTTACCGGCTCTCTAACTGCTTCATCTAATTATATTAAAGCTCGGTCGAATTTTACCGTGCTCAACGCTCAGTGTTATAAGAATTATTTGACTCGTTGTAGGGTTCAGTTCACGCAGGACCCAAAACAGTTTTTTAATTTTGTTAACACTAAGCGTAAACCTAATTTATATCCTTCCTCGCTTTCATTTAAAAATTCTACAGCAAAAACAGATCAGGCTATTGCTGATCTTTTTGCTGAGTTTTTTAAAAAAACTTATTCTCCCTCGACCAATTTAAACCAGACATACCCTTACTCTATGCCTTGTTCAAACCTAATTTTCAGTCCTATCTTAAATGAAAGCTCTCTTAGTCTGGATCTTCGACGTATTAAGCAAGTTTACTCACCGGGTCCCGACGGAATACCGGGCTACGTGCTCAGGTATTGCGCGGACGCTCTGTGTAACCCCCTTCTTAAATTGTTTAAATTATCTTTAGAAACTTCTGAATTTCCCCTTATTTGGAAGGAATCCTTTATTATTCCTCTCCACAAAAAAGGTAGCAAGTCGGATGCCAGCAACTATAGGGGTATCTCTAAGTTGTCAGCCATTCCGAAACTCTTCGAGAATGTAATAACTCCACACTTGCAGCACTTGTGCAGATCCGTAATTTCTCCATGTCAGCATGGTTTTATGAGACGAAGATCAACCACTACAAATCTCTTGGAACTTATCTCATTTGTTATTAGAGGGTTCCAACGCAACTTTCAAACCGATGTGATTTACACGGACTTTAGTAAAGCTTTTGACTCGGTTAATCATTCTCTTCTTGTAAGGAAGCTCGACTTAATTGGGTTCCCTGTTGATCTTCTTAAATGGATTTTGAGTTATTTGTCTGACAGGACTCAAAAAGTTCTGTTTAAAAATGCTCTCTCCAAATACCTCAGTGTCACATCTGGCGTCCCACAAGGTAGCCACCTAGGCCCACTGCTATTCTCGTTGTTTATTAATGACCTTCCGCTAGTTTTAACCAACTCTAGAGTACTAATGTACGCTGACGACGTTAAACTATGTGTGCAGTATAAGGACAGCTCATGCCAGTCAGATTTACAATCGGATCTTAATAATTTTCAAGCATGGTGTCGTGCTAACCCATTACATCTCAACAGCTCCAAGTGCAAACTGATGACATTTTCGCGTGTCACTCCCCAGTATGCAACTTATATGCTCAATGACTGCTCTATGGAAAGAATAACTCTTGTCGATGATCTTGGAGTCCGCCTTGATCCCAAACTTTCGTTCTCTGAACACATTTCCTGCATGGTTAACAAAGCCAGAGGCATGCTTGGATTCATTAAAAGGTGGTCGAAGGAATTCGATTCCCCTTATGTAACTAAGAGCCTTTTTGTTTCGTTAGTTCGGCCCATTTTGGAATATGGTTCTTGCGTTTGGAGTCCTAGTTTTGGAGTCCATATTAACCGCATTGAATCTGTTCAAAAAAACTTTTTGCTTTTCGCCCTACGGGGCTTAACCTGGGATGCAAACCTGAGATTACCGTCTTACTCTAGTAGACTTCTATTAATTAACCTTCCCTCCCTAGCGAACTGTAGAACGATGCTTGGTGTCGTCTTTCTACATAAGCTTATTCATGGGAACGTGGAGAGTCCCTACCTGCTAGGCCAACTCAATTTCCATGTTCCCAGACTAACTTCCAGATCCTATATCCCCTTAGTAATTGGTCACTGCAGGAGGGAGTATGAAATGCATGAGCCCTTTAGGGTTTTATGCACCGATTACAACCGCCTCTATGACTATATTGCTAGTAGATATAGTCTTCCTAAACTTAAAACTATTTTGCTTGTAGAATTAGCCCGTAATTTAGCACCTTAGCAATATTAAATATTCCTCGTTCTTTTATACTTTCCTCACACGGCTGCGCCTCTCGGTCGGTTGGGCGGGAGGTGGGAATCGATGGGACCCGCGCGAAAAAAAAAAAAAAAAAAAAACAAAAAATATGCATCAATCATCAAGCTACGTTTAGCGTGGATAATCGATGTGAATTTCAGTTATTCAATAACAAGACTGAAACAATATGTGAGATGGTTCAAACGAAGGCCGATCTAATATGGTCAGCAACACATCAACAAAACAGATGGATGTTTGCAACCCACAGTCCAATCGAACTTCAAGCTGTGTGCAAGGGAATTCCGTCTACAATGCACATTGATGGAACTGGTTTGTTATCACTTGCTTCAGGTTGCACTGCGCGCACCTCAAAAATCAGTGTTAGCACATTCTGCACTCAGATCAGCGAGACAAAATCAACATATGTCCGCTTTGGCAACATCACCCAGATCAACGTAGAAGAGACATCAAAACCAGTTGGAGAAGCTACAACCAAGGTAGCCGATGCCGAACTAGCCGAATTAGATGTCCTACAACAGCAGCTGGCCAAACTGAAGGATGCAAAATGGGATAATAAAGTCAGCACTGTCCATCATCATCAAATAGCGGCTTACGTGGCCCTAGCAGTATCAATTATACTAATCATAACAATTGGTATAAGGCAACGACACAACAATTGGAAACCACGACGACGAAGTTCCAAGCCCCGAACCTGCCCCACGGAGTTTTGCGTTCGACATCAGTGACGGTTGAACACCCGTTCAACGACCGGGAGAATGTTAAGTCGCGAACATAATTACGACAATAATAATAATACATAATTTGTAATTCATCAGTCGCAGCAATATCATATACGGCCACAATAAAGTAAAGCACCAGGTCAAGCGCATATGTGTATTCTGCTGACGATGAAGAAATGGAATGGGGCACTGATCTCATTTCCGCATATTCAATGCGCAACATAGCAACCTATATTACTCTTTCACATTAAATTCTGTAAACACAAGCATATTTGTTAACCACTTTTTAGCTATGAATACCGTTATATTTTACCAATAAAGTCAGTAATCGTCTTCAACTCAAAAAGCATTTTACTCTTGCACAAACCTCAGTCCACCTAGTTCAAGTACTAGTTGCGACAACTCAAAGGCAATTAGTTCATGTACTATTTGCCAGGCATCTAAGCCTCCTTACACATACATAAACAATCTATATTCTTTGGGTCGAGGCTGGTATTTGCCCTAGACGCACCTTCCCATCCTGAGATCCTGACTCATTGTTATATTTTGGATCTCCCTGGCCCGGTAGTTATTGACTTTTCTCTACGTCAACATGATTTTATTTAAGCTAATTAACAAATTCGCATTTTCAAAAAAAATTCTCTTTCAGGTGACGTCCCCTTGTGCCAAAGCAATCAATCGCAAAAAATATTTAGAGCGATAAAAAACAAAACAGCAATAAGGACGCGAAATTTTGCACAGGTATGTAAGTTTTCAATGTTTAAACAAACAAAAAGGAAATTATTGAACCCCATTCTTTTGATGCAGCTTTTACCTACCTATATGGAGCTCCAACAAGGATCAGGGGCTAAGACGGGTCAGGAATATTACGGCGAAAACATACCCCTACCAAGTCAACGCCTTAGCATTAATATAGTTATAAATGTTGTGGGTTCACCAGTTACATGCTTAAATTTGTTATATATTATTATATTTATAGTTGATTTTAACTTGTTTAGAATTTAAGTAATTGTAATATATTTAATCTGTTTTTTGTTATGTATGGTCTTTTCTGTTTGTTTCTTTTGAACTATTCAAGTGCTATTTTTTTTTTTAATTCTTTTGCCTTTTTTAAATAATTTGGTGTGTCTTCCTGGCCTGAGTTTTGGCCAATTAAATAAATAACTTGTACACACGGGAAAGATTAATAAATTTAATAAATAAGCACTGGCACATACGATGATCAATTAACGGATAATTATATATAAACAGAAAAATAAATAGGATAAATAATAATGTTGTGATTAAATATATAATTGTGATTAAATTTATATTTTACATAAATTAATAATTTAAATAAATAAATATGGCGAATAAATATTTAATTTGCACTGTCCTCTGGGGCAGGTTTATAGTCGGGACAATTATCCCGGGTCCGAGAAGGTAGTCCCGGGATTGAAAGGTGTCCTCTGAAACCCGAATCACATTTTTTTTACATAAGGTTTCAAGTTCCATTCGGAACGGACTCCCTTTTTTTTTCCTCCTCAGCTCGCTTCTAACCTTCGATCTCCGGACCAGGGTTTTACTTTAATTTTACCGTTCACTTCGCGTGCATGCAGCCTTCCTGATTTGTACATTTAATTTAATTATTTTCACAATTTTAGTTGTGCTGCCAGTGTTTTGATTGTGCTTATTCTTTGTATTCCTTTTTGTGTCTTCTTCGTTTAGCAGTTGTTTGCGCCGTCGCGACAGCTAAACGTTAATCTTGTAAGCTTTTGCTCCCACGCTCACCCGCTCACCCGCTCTCTCTCTCTCCTGTTCTCTGCAGCTGCCCTATTTCTTATCTTCACGTAAAGGTACAATGGTAAGTCCCTATTGTCTGCGCTGTTAAAACCTGCAAGAAGGTAATTGCGGCTAGTGATCTCTCGATCGGCTGCTGGCTGTGCGACAACATTGTGCATGCCAAGTGAATTGGTGTTGTAGCGCGGACGGTAGACGATTTGAGAAGAAACATCGGCTTGCGTTACTGCTGTGATGCCTGTCGCGAGGTTGAAAGCGAAATGATGTCTTTTATGCGGCAAACTAAGAGCGGTTTTAAGGACGTATTATCGAGTTTTCGAAAAACTCATGATATGCTCTCAGCGCTAGATACTCAATTTAATAGCCTTAAGCTATTAATTGAGTCTCCTAGGCGCCCAAAAACTGCTTCTGGTCTGCAACATAACGACGGATCCCTTAAACCCGCAGCGGGCTACCAACAGCAGCCTCCTTCAGATCCGCCATCGACCTCAGGATTAAATCCTATAATTCTGAGGTCGAGTGTCAGAAAAGATTCGGTACCCGAATGTGCTGCTGGAGGGACCGTGCCCCGGTGATTTCCGTTTTATCCCCTGGGGGATCGCTAATTACGACCCCTCAGACTCCAATCAATTTACCCCCCCAGGGCGTCAGGCCCGGATTACCGGGCGACATTGGCAATCCCGACAATCTGCATTGCCGAAAGCCCTTACTGTTGTCCCACCTACGAAACAGATATTTGTTTCGCGTCTTTCCCCTGATCAAACATCGGAAGATGTAATAGCCTTTATTCAAGGCAGAACTAAAGCCGAAAAAATTAAAATTAAGGTGGATAAATTCAAATTTTCCTATGCTAGGGACATTTCATCTTTTATGATAAATGTCCCAAACGGGCTCTTTGACAAAATATGCTCTACCAAATTCTGGCCGAAGTATATTGTCGTTAAAGAGTTTGAGGCTAAGGCTGTAGGAATAAGACTTCCCAGGACCGACCAGACCACTGCGCCCTCTACGACACCCACACCAAAAAACTAACCGATTCCCGCTTCATCTCCTATCAGAATGCAAGAGGTTTACGTAGTAAGCTTCCCAAATTGTATTCTGATAGTCTATCGTTTGCTTCTCAGGTTATCGTGTTCACAGAAACCTGGTTAAAGCCGGAGATTTTGAGATCCGAAGTTTTTCCAGCTGCGTGAGCTGCGTTCACGGTTTACCGAGTGGATCGGCCAATCAGACGTGAGGGTGGTGTCCTCATAGCGGTTGACTCCAGTCTCACGTCTGAATTATTAACTTTTGAGGAGTGCAACGGTGTTGAATTCCTTTGTGTGAAGCTATCAGTTAATGGTAGCTCCATTCTCATTACTTTTTCTCTACATTCCTCCCTTGTCGGAACTTCCTATTTATTGGAACCATCTTTCCGCTATCCAGATGGTCTCCAATCGTCTTTCGGATAAGGACCATTTAGTAGTTCTTGGTGATCTTAATATCCCAGGGGCTACTTGGTCCTCCAATAATTCCACAAACTCACTTCTTATTACAACACAGCATGATTTTATTGCTGGCTTGTTTGACATTACGCTGTCTCAAGTCAACCATGTACGAAACTCTTTAGAGCGCTTGCTTGATCTCTGTTTTGTTTCAGATCCTGCGAGAGTTAGTTTAGCCAGGGTGGCGCCGCTGACGCTACCCGAAGATCCCTATCATCCTACTTTCGATGTGACCCTCGACATTGGGGCCGACTTACAGAATATATCTGACCATCCAGCCAAAAAAGTCCTTTGTTTTCGCAAGGCGGATTTTGAGCGGCTGAATAATCTTTATCTGATTTTAATTGGTCCGATCTATACATTTGCACTGACATGGCGGAAGCCGTGAATATTTTTTACAGTGCCATGAATTCATGTTTTACTGAATGTGTTCCGTTATACTACCCGTCAACCTCTAATAAGCCTCCGTGGTTTACTAAAGAGTTAAGTCGCCTTAAAAACAAAAAGTCTAGGCTGTATACTAAATTTAAACGCACCGGTTCTCAATCTGCTGTATCATTTTATTTATCGGCTCGGTTAAGCTTCACCGTGTTGAACGCTCAGTGTTACAAAATTTATTTTGTAGGGCCCAGTTTTCTCAGGACCCAAAACAGTTCTATTATTTTGTTAACACTAAACGTAAGCCAGTTACTCATCCTTCCTCGCTCTAATTTGAAAATACAACCATAAATAATGATCAGGTAATAGCCGATCTATTTGCACAGTGTTTTCAAACCACATATTCAAACTCCACTGACTCAAATCAGAATTATTCTTACATCATTCCCAAATCGAACTTAATTTTCAGTCCTAGTTTAAACGAAATCTTTATTCATTTAGATTTTCTCCGTGTTAAGCCAGTTTATTCGCCAGGTCCCGATGGAATACCTGGCTGTGTGCTTAGGTATTGTGCCGACGCCCTGAAATTGTCTGTCTAGAAACCTCCCACTTTCCCCTTATTTGGAAGGAGTCGTTTGTTATTCCTCTCCACAAAAAAGGTAGCAAATTGGATGCCAACAACTACAGAGGAATCTCTAAGCTGTCGGCCATCCCAAAACTTTTCGAAAATATCATTACTCCACATTTGCAGCACCTTTGCAGTTCAATAATTTCTCCATGTCAGCATGGATTTATAAAGCGAAGATCAACTACTACTAATCTTTTGGAGCTCACTTTCTTCATTATAAAGGGCTTCCATAACAAGTTTCAGACAGACGTAATCTATACTGATTTCAGTAAAGCATTCGACTCTGTTAACCATTCTCTTCTTGTTCGGAAATTCGATTTAATGGAATTTCCGGTTGATCTTCTTAGATGGATCTCTAGTTATCTGAATGGCCAGACGCAAATGGTCCTTTTTAAAAATACCTTATCAAATGTTCTCAGGGTTACTTCTGGCATCCCGCAAGGGAGCCATTTTGGACCCTTGTTGTTTACATTAGTGCTGACTAACTCCAGAGTACTTATGTACGCGGATGACGTCAAACTTTGCGTGCAATATAAGGGCGCTTCTTGCCAGTCAGATTTACAAACAGATCTTAATAATTTTCAAACATGGTGCCGCGTTAACTTATTAAATTTAAACGGCTCTAAATGCAAGCTAATGACATTTTCTCGTGTTGTTCCCAAGCTTGCAACTTACACGCTGAACTGTTGCTCTTTGGAAAGAATCAATATAGTTGATGATTTGGGAGCCCGCCTGGATCCTAGACTTGACTTTATTGATCATATTTCCTGCATGGTAAATAAAGCCAGAGGTGTGCTTGGTTTCACTAAACGGTGGTCGAAAGAATTCAATGACCCCTATGTTACTAAATCGCTTTACATTTCTTTAGTTCGTCCTATCTTAGAATATGGATCTTGCGCATGGAGCCCTCAGTATGGGGTCCACAGTAAACGCATTGAGTCGGTTCAAAAGAACTTTTTACTTTTCGCTTTAAGCGGTTTAAACTGGGATGCAAACCAGAGGTTACCCTCTAATTCCAGTAGACTCCTATTAATCAACTTACCATCCTTATCTAATCGTAGAACTATGCTAGGCATTACCTTTATTTACAACCTTATCCAAGGTGACCTTGAAAGTGCTGACCTTTTGGGTCAGCTTAACTATCACGTACCAAGTGGAAATACTAGATCTTATATTCCCTTAGTTTTGCGCCACTGTAGAACGTCCTTTAAATTGCGTGAACCCTTTAGAGTCTTATGTGCAAATTATAACGATTTGTACATATTAACATCAAATGTAGATACCCTTCCCAAAGTAAAAACTTTAATTCTAACCCACTTAGCACTCATGCAAGCAAACAATCTCGCAGCACGCCTGCACTTTAATTTGTCACGCGTACTAACACCTAACACGAACAAGCACGTGCTTGGTGTCATACGGGCCACTTGAATGTACTGATCGTAGTGCATCATCCAGAGAATTATTTCGGAGCTTTCACCTCCAACACTTTCGACTCACTCTATTTTAATTTATTCCTTTTATCGGAACCCTGAATTCGTTTATTTATACCAGCGCGGATCACTTCTTGCTGGCGCGGATCACCTCTTCCTGGCGCGGATTTTAGGAAATGGCCCTCACCTTGCCCTAATTATGGGCTCGGTTCCCACCGATTCCCTTTCCCACTTTCTCGTCTCTCTCAATCGAGGTCGAGAACCGTTTCCAAGGCCAGTAATCCGTTCCTGCCTTGGTATGTGTGGTTGCACTCCATCCGTGCTCTCCTCTCCTCACCTACCATTCACATTTTCCTCTTTATGGGTTTGGCGCTCTTAGCATCTACTCTTCCCCTTCGGCCCTGTCAACCTACTTTCGCTGCGCATTCCAGGCGATATTCGTTTCGCCTGCGGCTATCGATCACCGTCAGAATGCAACACCACGCGAAAATTGGCCAATCGAAGAAAAAGCTAATATTCGCGAGCACCACACCAAAACATAAACAAACAAAATAAACGAACAGCGCTGGACAACTACCTAACTCGCTCCGTGGTGTTCCACCGGCGGATGGCCCTCTCCCCACCACTACTGGGCTGCCCCACCGTAGGCCACACCCGCGGTATTGCCTCATGCCTACCTATGGTATCTGCTTTCAGCGTGTTTTCTTCCCTTACAGCCGCAAGTCTTTTGCGTGGTAGATGCCAACAGGCTTCTCCGCCAGGTCCTCCAACTCGAACATATTGTTCCCAACGGGCCTGACGACTCGGCATCTCGCAAATTTCCGCGCGAACTTGGCGTTATAATTCTTTCCGAAGTGAAGTTGGGTGAAGTTTCGCTGGAACACTTCTTGGCCGGGTTTTACGTGGAACACCCGGGCGCGCATATTATATCGCCGGCTGCTTGATGCGTTCGCGGATGATGTTCCGTTTATCTGTGTGTTCAGCGTGGCTACCTCGTAATCAGTAATCGACTGAAGCTGTTCGAAGCAGTAAGAGCAACAATATTTTTATGCTCTCACTTTTTAATATATCGCAGGGGTATCAAATGGCGCAATCGCTATATATTTTGCTCGGTAACCAGTGTGACCAAAGAAATTAGGGAATAGCAATGAAACGCCTTAAAGGGTACTACTGAACAGCTGTTTGTAAATCAATCGTTAACAAATATGGCATTAAAATGCCCTTTGTGGGTTAACCCTGTATTATGGACCGCCTTAACAATGCCACTTTCTCCTTGCGGGTTCTTTTCCTTCAACTTTGCCTCCATGCCTGTAGGAATAAATGAAATAAATTATTGTGACAGGAAAATTTTAGCTGTTTACTTTCATGATCTGTGAACGCCTTACAATTTTCGAAGGTGTCATTTTCGATATGTCAGTACCCGAAAAAACGACAAGGGAAAAGGTTCTTCTTCTTCCGATCCACAGTAGCGCCTCTCGAACAAAAGCCGTTGCAAAAATAGGAAAATTCATAATCGCAAAATCGATTTAAACTATACAAATTCGACAGAGAATTTCCCAAGGATTCCGAATCTGTAACCAAAAAAAGTTTCAGATTTTTTTTGTGGAAGATATGAGCATTCAAAGTCGAAATTGTTTTCCGTGTATGCGTCATACAACCAAAAATAGGTAAATTAGTCGACTTTCAGGTAATATTACACAAAAACTACATAACCAATCGTTATAATTTTTTTTTTAAATGACAGGTATATTCATTAACTCTTATCCAAATTAAAAAAAAGGGTAGTTATGTGTGGGCTTGTACAGGAAAATCGCTACCTGCCAGGTGTCCATTATTTTCACCTTTTTTCTGGCTAAAGTAGTCTATAACTTCTGAAGCTGTCCAGAGCCGGTAACCACACTATGACTACACATTCCGTGTATCTTTCCTGAATCAGAATCCGTTTAGATCGGCTGCGTCCAGCTGCGACTCTGGCATTGCGAAGCAAAAAACCGAAGCAACTCAGGGTAAAATATACCAAAATACCAAAAAAAATATGTGCTTACCTACAAATATACCAACTGTTGGGCGCAACCGATTAACAAAAAAAAAAAAAAATTTTTTTTCAGGGTTCAAAATATTTTTATTTGATCAAATAAACAAAAATAAAGCAAAAAAATTAACAAACTTTTGTTTTTAAAAATTCGTTTTCATAGGAAAAATTTGATTTTTTCACTTTGATACCCTATAAAAAGGCGAATTTGTGGGCGTGGCACATTATACAGTACATATATAAATTCTACAACAATTACCTGTCGAATGTCGTTTAAATTTTTCAATTATCTTATTTGGTTCAAAAGTTATGATTTTTGCAACGTAAAATGAGAAAAGGCGCTACTGTGCGTTCTTCCCAGCGTTTTTTTTTTAATGGAGTTTTGCCGCTGTAGCAATTGTGACAACCGATTTTCGTTCTCTCAGTACTAGGCTTGAAAATCTAAACTGAAACATATTTTGCCTACATTTTAAGCGTTTACACATATATCCCCACTTCAAAAGTAAATATATTAATGTTGGGTGTGTTCTTTTCGAAATTAAAATTATTTTTTAATAATATAATATTACTAACTACATTTTATTTGTACAAAACATAAGATAACAAGAAAGAAAGGTAACTTCGGCACGAAGTTTGTATACCTTTGCAGCTGACAATGTGATTTAATAAAATTTTATCAAATGAAAAGTAAAAGTAACAGGAATTGTATACAACATTTATACATATTGAAATGGATGGGGGTGGCTTCAACCTAAAGCACTCGATAAATAAAAACACGGAAGAAACTATTTTCGGGGTATTGCGTGACGTGCGGTCGTTATTGTTAGAAGTAGGAATTAGAACTAAAATACAAGAAGACTTAAAACTAGCTTCGGAGAGCAGATTGGAAGCTCTATGGACCGAAAGTCCAAAGGAAGAGGGAGAGAGAGCGAGGGTGTACGGGATCACACTGCCTCTGGAAAATTAACGCCCTTTTGGCATGAACATTCTCCCCCCCTTGCGAGGATACGCAGCAAGAATATCAGGAAGACATTGCTCGGGAAAGCGTTGGATACGCTGAGCGCTCGTCGATATGTAGAAGCGTGTGGTGATCCTGACCACACGACTGGCATCGGTCGTCACTGCGACAAGATCCCGTGGAATGGTTTTGGGCCAAGCAGTTGACGCAGTACTTTTTCTTGATCACAGCATGGAGCCGTTTCTCAGAGCTAAGCCGAAGAAAACGGTGGCACTTCCGAAGAGGATGGTTCCCTTGGCAGACTCGGCATGGGTAGGACAAAATACCTCGGGAACGTCTGCATTTGTACTCGTCGTATGGAACCCAGTAATTGATTGAATCGGGAGAAGTAGTAACTCTTGTGGAGAACGAGGAAATCCTTTGGGTAGGTGCGGATTTTGCCTTGCCGTATCAGAAGGACTCGGGACACTGGAGGAGCAATTGCTTGAATGCAACAAGGTGTGATGCCGACCGTGACACGTGAAACAATTGTGGGCGCTTGTGCAATTTCGGAGTTGATGACCGCTTGCAAAGTAATTAAAGCACAACTTGACGTAAGAGGTACGATCCTCTTTCGTCATCTGGAGGAAGCGTGGACATATACGCACTGGATGGATCTCTTTAGAACATAAATCGCATTCTTTCGGTATTGGAATGATCCTCGTACTGAAGGATTTCAGGACTCGAGGTGACACGTTGGACGGTGTCGATTTGGATGGATGGAGGCGCACTGGAGAAGGTTGGATAGAATCTATAGTTTCTAGAGTTCTATGGCGCTCAGTCAGAAAAGAATCAAGTTCTAACCACGTAGGAATTTCGGTTTTGTTCGGTAAGGATTGCTCCCATAATGAGAGCGTCAGCTTTGGAAACTTCGTTGAACACAAATAAACCAATAGACAATCCCAATTATCCGTAGGAAGACCGGAAATATTAAGGGACATGAAGCAATTTTGAATTGTACTTTGCAGCTCCTTCAAGGCTGCCGAAGATTTGTTCACGATGGACTGCATGTTAAGCAATTTCTTCAGTTGGCTGTTCACCAACGCACGTTTATTTTCGAAACGCTCAGAAAGGTTTTCCCAGGCTGAGCGGAAACCATCGTTGGTGAGTGGCGAATTGGAAACTATGGAATTAGCTTCACCACTTGTCTTGGCCTTTAAATAGAACAACTTTTCAACAGGGGTCAGCGCAGGATTTTCAATATAGACCGCTGAGAAAAGGTCTCGGAAAGTCGGCCAGCGAATATAATCGCCTGAGAAAACTTCGGTATCGCAAGGAGGAAGGCGACAGCCAGACGGAAAGGAATTTTGGGGCGCAGGGGATTGGACTTGATCTGCTTTGGAAGAGATCGCATCGATCTGTTCCATGAGCTGGGCGGCACACCTTTCGTAAATGAAATAGGCATACTCATATTTTGCCTTAAGAGTAGGCAAGGTGTGCGCCGCGCCCTCTAAGCCAACTGAAACTTGTTCTGAACACGCCTCGTATTCTTTTTCGACCTTTTCCCATAGCGCTCGGACTTGGTCGAGATGAATTTGGCAGGTATACTTGGATGGACTGGGTGCTGCTGGATTGCAGAATCTGGACTCGAAATTACTCAGACGGTCACAGGTCATCGTACATTTATTCAGAATTGATGGAGTCATACTGGAGAAATTTTTATTTGGAATTACTGGACTGGATTTAACAATGAATGTTTGTCGAATTATTTTTAAGGTCGAAGCTAGGTTTGGAATTTAGGAACCAGCGGATAAAATAAAGCGGATAATTTAAATAATTTATTTTATTTTATTTTTTTTATTTCGGAAGTGTGGAATTTAACTGAATAATATAAACTCTGTCGGAAACATATACTAACGCGGATTTGGAAGCGCACTTAAATTTGAAACTGAATTAGTTCTTTGAAATATTATAAAAAATAATTTAAAAATTATTTTCTGTGGGTGGACTTTTTCAGTTCACCGCTGCTGTATTTGGCGCGGTACTGTTTACAAAGATAAGGCGTGCATGTGAATCTGTTTATGCATTAGCCGTATGTCAAGGCAGAATAGCGGAGACAATGAGAGGCGGAAAAAATTGCCAAAAATCGGAGCGTCGACTTGCCGACGATTATATATGTAATTGCAATGTGTATGCTCAGGATAGAGCAAGGGGGAATGCATAAATAAAAAGCAAATTAAGTCGGCGTTTCTGTGCCGTGGTTTTTGAATATATTTATTTGTAGTAGCTGTGGACTGTAATTGTAGAATATTTAAATTTTATGTTCTGGAATTATTTAATATATAATATATTTTATAAGAACAATTTTGCTGTGTAAATAATTTAGATACCTAGCCTGTATATATGGAATTTAATATATTTAATTAATTTTGTGTAAATTACTGGTGGCAATTATAGATTAGTGGAGTGGACTGTATTGGAAGTATGGACACAGTGAACGAAGAGAAATTCGGAATTGGAAGTTTCACTGTGGCTTTTGGCATTAATTTAAACACACGGATAAATATGCGGAAATTAATTTTGTTTGGAATCGGAAGCTGCCGTAGTTTCGGATCAATCGGACTTGGATTTTAGACAATAATCATATAGAGAAGTTAGGCGAACTGAGTTTCGCAAAACTAAACTGTATGACCGATAGCAAATGTAAATATTACTTATCTTGTGCGGTGTTAAGCCACCGAAGCAGCTGGGGATGGAATTCTCCGGCTCTGATGGACCATGAAATGGAAGGGGGTGGCTTCAACTTAGAGCACTCGATAAGTAAAACACGGAAAACTATTTTCGGGGTATTCCGCGACGTGCGGCCTTTATTGATAGAAATAGGAATAAAAAACTAACATACATGAAGACTTAAACTAGCATATCAGAGCGGATTGGAAGCTCTATGGACCGAAAGCCCAAAGAAAGAGTGAGAGAGAGCGAGGGTGTACGGGATTACACTGCCTCTGGGAATTAAACGCCCTTTTGGCGTGAACATTCTCCCCCCCCTTGCGAGGATACGCAGCAAGAATATCAGGAAGCTCGGGAAAGCGTTGAATATGCGGAGCGCTAGTTGATATGTAGAAGAGTGTGGTGATCCCGACCACACGACTGGCATCGGTCGTCACTGCGACAAGATCCCGTGGAATGGTGGTGGTCCAAGCAATTGACGCAGTACTTCTTCTCGATAACAGCCTGGAGCCGTTTCTCAGTGCTAAGACGAAGAAAACGGTGGCACTTCCGAAGAGGATGGTTCCCTTGGCAGGACAAAATACCTCGGGAACGTCGGCATTTGTACTCGTCGTATGAAACCCAGTAATTGCTTGAATCGGGAGAAGTAGTAACTCGTGTGGAGAACGAGGAAATCCTTTGGATAGGTGCGGATATTTGAATTGCAGTATCAGGCGGAATCGGAACACTGGAGGAACAGTTGCTGGGATGCAACAAAGTGTGATGCCGACCGTGACACGTGAAATACTTGTGGGCGCTTGTGCAATTGCGGAGTTGATGACCGCTTGCAAAGCAATTGAAGCACAACTGTTTTGTTTTGACGTAAGAGGTACGATCCTCTTTCGTCATCTGGAGGAAGCGTGGACATATACGCACTGGATGGTTCTCTTTAGAACATAAGTCGCATTCTTTCGGTTTTGGAATGATTCTAGTACTGAAGGATTTCAGTACTCGTGGTGATACATTGGAGGGTGTCGATTTGAACGGATGGAGGCGCACCGGAGAAGGTTGGATAGAATCTATAGTTTCTAGAGTTCTATGGCGCTCAGTCAGGAAAGAATCAAGTTGTTGCCACGTAGGAATTTCAGTTTTATTTGGTAATGATTGCTCCCATAATGAGATTGTCAGCTTTGGAAGCTTCGTGGAACACAAATAAACCAGAATACAATCCCCATTATCGGTAGGAAGACCGGACAAGTTTAGGAACGTGAGGCAATTTTGAATTGTATTTTGCAGCTCCTTCAAGGCTGCCGAAGATTCATGTGGAAAGGACTGCATGTTTAATAATTTTTTCAGTTGGCTGTTCACCAACGCACGTTTATTTTCGAAACGCTCAGAAAGGTCTGAGCGGAAATTGGAAACTATGGAATTAGCTTCACCACTTGTCTTGGCCTTTAAATAGAACAACTTTTCAACAGGATTGTCAATATAGACCGCTTAGAAAAGGTCTCGGAATGTCGGCCAGCGAATATACTCGCCTGAGAAAACTTCCGTAACGCAAGGAGGAAGGTGACAGCCAGACGGAAAGGAATTTTGGGGCGCAGGGGATTGGACTTGAGCTTTGGAAGAGATCGCATCGATCTGTTCCATGAGCTGGGCGGCTCACCTTTCGTAGACAAAATAGTAATATTCGTATTTTGCCTTAAGAGTAGGAACGGTGTCCGCCTCTATGCCAACTGAAATTAGCTCGGAACAAGCTTCGTACTCTTTCTCGACCTTGTCCCATAGAGCCCGGACTTGGTCGAGGTGAATTTGGCAGGTGTACTTGGATGGACTGGGTGCTGCTGGATTGCAGACTCTAGACTCGAAGTGACTCAGACGGTCACAGGTCATCGTGAATTTATTCAGAATTGATGGAGTCATATTGGAGAAATTTTTATTTGGAATTGGAACAATGAATGTTTGTCGAATTATTTTTAAGGTCGAAGTTAGGTTTGGAATTTGAGAACCAAGCGGAATAATTTAAATAATATATTTTTATTTTTTTTATTGCGGAAATGTGCAATTTAACTGAATTATATTAACTCAGTCGAAAAATATACACTCACACTAACGCGGATTAAGAAGCGCACTTAAATTTGTAACTGAATTAGTTATTTGAAAGATTATAAAAAAAAATTTTAAAAAATTATTTTCTGTGGGTGGACTTTTTCAGTTGACCGCTGCTGTATTTGGCGCGGTACTGTTTACAAAGATAAGGCGTGCGTGTGAATCTGCTTGTGCATTAGCCGTATGTCAAGGCAGAATAGCGGAGACAATGAGAGGCGGATAAAATTGCCAAAAATCGGAGCGTCGACTTGCCGACGATTATATATGTAATTGCAATGTGTATATGTTTACTCGAATGTAGTTCAGCTCAGGATAGAGCAAGGGGGAATGAAATAAATGCAAGCGGAACACAGTGAACGAAGAGAAATTCGGAATTCGAAGTTTCACTGTGGCTTTTGGCCTTAATTTAAACACACGGATAAATATACGGAAATTATTTTTGTTTGGAATAGGAAGCTGCCGTAGTGTCGGATCAATCGGACTTGGATTTTAGACAATAATCATATAGAGAAGTTAGGCGAACTGAGTTTCGCAAAACTAAACTGTATGACCGGCAGCAAATGTAAATATTACTTATCTTGTGCGGTGTTAAAGCCACCGAAGCTGCTGGGGATAGAATTATCCGGCTCTGATGGACCATGAAATGGAAGGGGGTGGCTTCAACCTAAAGCACTCGATAAATAAAACCCGGAAGAACTATTTTCGGGGTATTGCGCGATGTGCGGTCTTTATTGGTAGAAGTAGGAATTAGAATTAAAATACAAGAAGACTTAAAACTAGCTTCGGAGAGCGGATTGGAAGCTCTATGGACCGAAAGCTCAAAGAAAGAGGGAGAGAGAGCGAGGGTGTACGGGATTACACTGCCTCTGGAAATTAAACGCCCTTTTGGCGTGAACACATATAAAAATTCGGAATTAACATTACGTATACTTAATATTTTCCGAACATTCCTATGGCTATATGATATAGTAATACGATTTTTATCAAATTAAAACCAAAATTCTAGAATAATATAAAATGAATATTCTCAAGTTATATGAAAATTTTTTGAAAATTGACTAAGTACAATTTTTTTTCTGAAAATTTACCGATCATTCCTATGGCAGCTATACGATCCGGCCCGTTCCGATAGTTATATAGTAGTGAGAGTATATAGAAAACTACTTGCATAGTTTCATTCGGATAGCTTCAAAACTGAGGGATTAGTTTGCGTATAATCGGACAGACAGACGGACAGACAGACAGACGGACAGACAGACAGACGGACATGGCTAGATCGACTCGGCTGTTGATGCTGATCAAGAATATATATGCTTTATAGGTTCGGAAATGTCTCCTTCACTGCGTTGCAAACTTCTGACTGAAATTATAATACCCTGCAAGGGTATAAAAATAACTAAGGATGCAACTGATTTCATGACAAATAATTCATATTTCAGTTGCTTACATTCTTATATTTTTCCTATTTTTACAGATACTTCAACCATCATCGATATAATTCATCAGTATCGCGAAAAGGTAGCGTACTATTTTTACGGTACGACATTAGGAAGGCCAAGATCAAGGTTTTCCTTGCCGAACCGGATGAGCTATTGGAAGAGGTGGACAGCACGAATAAGTTGTTGGATGACATGATCTTCGACGACAACCTATCAACCGCCGGTGAACTCCATGCCGACTAACAACAATGCCGTCAGTTGTGCAGGTTAACCTTCAGCTTCAGTTAATCTGATGATCCTTCTAAGGGAGAAGGATATGGACATTGCGCTACTACAAGAACCATGGACCAGGAGCGAGCTAGTTTCTGGTCTGACCCTGCCAGGATACTACATACCAACTTGACAGGTAGAACGAGAGCATGTATTGTATTGCAGAATCACTTTAACGATTTTTCTGTTCTAATCTCAGCACATCGGATCTAGCAGCTGCTAGATTCGTGACAGCGGATGGGATAGACATGCTTATTACATCTGCATACATGGCCCATGACGATCCGGCTCCGCAGGAACGTAACCAATGGGCCGAAGAGACAAAAACTTTTCTGGTGATCGTGTGACGCGAACGCGAGGCACAGGCTCTGGGGGAAGTTCTGAAACCAATGAAAGAGGTGAGTCACTGTTTGACTATATTATATGTCGCAACGTTACAATTTGTTACAAAGGGAATAACCAACCTTTATATTTCCGAGTACGGAGGTCTTTCAAGGGTGGGTGGAGGTGTTAGGTCTCACCTTACCCGTAGACTCGTATCGCTTATACTCAAACTAGTCCCTCAGTTTTGAAGCTATCGGAATGAAACTATGCAAGTAGTCTTCTATATACTCTCACTACTATATAACTATCGGAACGGGCCGGATCGTATAGCTGCCATAGGAATGATCGGTAAATTTTCAGAAAACAAAATTTACTTAGTCAATTTTCAACAAATTTTCATATAACTTGAGAATTTTCATTTAATATTATTCTAGATTTTTGGTTTTAACTCCAACATACTTTTTCAGGAAACAGGTACAAGATTTGTGTTTGTCCACTCCGACAACTTTGGCTTCTTCGGCAATAAAACCAGTTAAAGAAGTGTTTATATCAAACCTATGTTCTTAAGGACAACAAAAAACGCAAGGATGTGTCGCAGTCCCCTTATCCGGTTCTCACCCTATCTCCGAACCGTAAAACTAAAAGGCAAACCAATGCGCCAGCAAATAAGGCGGCCTCTTCCTCCGCTGCTGTTTCATTGAGCAACAATCGTTTAGCGATATTGGCTGCTGAAGCAGAGATTATGGAACAGGATATGCTGGATACTGCTTCTGACACTGACGACTCATCTGCTCCGGAGAATTTTGGACAGTCTGCAAAATCCAGTAAGCCCCCAGCTATCTGTGTACCAAATGTTAGTGATCCGCTAACCTTGGAACGGACCCTTAATCTGGTTATTGGTTCCTCCAACTATTACATTCGCACCTCTAGGTTTGGTGTCTCTAGAATTTACACAACCAATCCTGACTTTTTCCGTAAAGTTGTAACGGAACTTACAACTCGGAACTGTCAATTTTGGCATCACCAACTTAGAGAGGACAAGCCCTACAGAGTTGTAGTTAAGGGAATGCATGCTGGAGTTCCTAGTTCTCAGTGAGAGCAAGCTTTTAGTGACCTTGGTTTTGAGGTCCTTAACATATATTGCCCGAAAAAACCTGACTAGAAAAGCATTAAAATTAATTCGGATGACAATGAGACCACAGCTAATTTCAAGACAAGGCAAAATTTGTTCTTTGTGAATCTTAAGCATGTTCCGAATGTGGCAGAGTCTCTAAAAATTACAAAACTGGGTAATTATAGAGTTACTGTTAAGCGTGCTGCTTGTAGAAAAGTTTTGCTACAGTGTCAAATATGCCAATGATTTGGACACTCAAAGAACTATTGCGTCCAGGACCCTATTTGTGGTAAATGCAGTAATCCTCATATGTTTGGATCTGCTTTATGTACAAGTGACGTAAATCAATGTATAAATTGTGGTGGCAACCATGTCTCGTCTGACAAAAGTTGCCCTGTTAGACTAGATAAAATTAAAAAACAAATGTCGAAGCCTCGTCTCCCGACAATCAACGATCCACGACTCGCTTCGCGTGGTTTCATACCAGCTGAAGCATTAAGAACGAATATATCGTATGCTGATATAGTTAAATCGAAGGATATACAAGCAAGGACTGACTCAACACTGCAGAGTAATGCAAGCTCTCCTTCTGACCCTAGGCTCAACCACAAGTTCACAGCGATAGATAATACGATCCGCGACATCAATACCAAACTGGACACTCTATTCAAGCTGATGCAAGAAAATGCAGAGTCCAATAAGGCTTTCAGAGAGCTAGTACAGGTTCTCATTGCGCGATTGCCGAAATGATGCCGCCAGCATTAAAAATCGGATTGTGGAACGCTCGTGGATTAGTCAGAGCATCTGAAGAGCTTCGATTATTCCTTAGCGCTTATAACATAGATATACTGCTTGCTACAGAAACTCACATGCGCGCTGGTCAGTGCATCTACTTTCCAGGCTATCTTATCTATCATGCTCATCACCCTAGTGGCAACAGCAGAGGTGGCTTTGCAGTCGTTATAAGGGATTCTCTAAGTCACATTCCCCTGCCACCCACCTTTAGCAACGACACAGATTGCGAGCGTCCAATTACAGACTTCCGAAGGGAATGCCACATTAGCGGCGATATACCTACCTCCAGCTGAAAGATGGACTCAATCAGAATTTGAATCCTTACTGGCCAGTCTTGGCATCCTCGATCGAACTCGACCAGGGACCTGCTTCCAGCCGCCTCGCGTGGAGAGTATAATCGCACTTCCAATGGTGCACACAACCGTTGTTCCCCCCTGTGTACCCTATCGGCTGACGGCCCAACTACAGCCGTAGTTTCATGGCTTTTACTTAAATCCTTTTACAATATTGTTTTTTGTTTTCTTAATTTAACAAATTTAAACAACCTTATTTTATTTATTTTTAGTTTACTGCTTGGAATAGCTAGGGATTATAATTACCTTTGTATCTCTGTTTTCCTTGCAAATATAATGAATATAATTATAATAATACTTGCCAACATCAACGATGCATGGCCAGTAGTATGATGAATCTAATTTATGTAATTTTAGCTAATGTGATTTTAATATTTTACTTCATTTTACAGGTTATTCATTTTTATTGAGTGATTTATCATTTCAAACAATTTTACATACATATGTAGGTATCTCTTTTATCTCATATGATAATGAACTGAGCCACCAATTATCTGTTAAAGCAGTGCAATCTGTCTCAATTGGTAAAAATCCTTGTTCAGGTAAATTTACTATTTCTATCTTGGAACTTCCGCATTGAACGCGAGCCTTGGTGTTATTCTGTTCCTTAAATATGATTCTTTATACACATAATATGATTCTTTCAACAAATCAGTCATATTTTGAATTGTTGTATTCATGTCTCTAAAATTTTAGCTTTTTATTCAATTTGTTAAGGCTCTGGTGATTATTAAAATCTTCATATTATCCTCCATTTGTATTCTATCATTCCCATACATTATTTCGAACAATATATGATAAAGAGATCACATAAAGCTTGCTATTTTCCTCTAAGTCTGAGATATGTTCCTTTGTGCTTTATGGAATTATAAGACACTCAGGCCTGCTCCGGTTCTCGAAATCGAAAAAATTTTGCGATTTCGATTTTGAAAACGGGAATTGGTGCTCCGGTTCTCGAATTCGTAAGATTTTTTCGATTTGCAAAACGGGCACCTTTGTCTGGTCGAATTGAAAAGTAAATGTTTTTTTTCTCATCAAATCAGATCTTATTTGCTAATGGGAAAAAATAGTATACTCAGTGGTCTATTGATGTTTATTCCACATCACCACAAGATCATTCTGGCACGTAGTTATTTAATAAAAAATTTATTTCTGACCCCACCTCAAATTTGGCAACACAAATTTTGCCGTCGGCAACAAAAAGTTTCGATTTGGCGAGGGGTCGATAACTCCATTGCCAAAAGATATCGCCAAGGTTGCCATTGTATTACTTCAAAATATATACATATTTTTCCTTTATTCATTTAAAAACTCGATATCATAAATCATTTTAATTCATTAAAAATAATATTTTAGTAATTTTTATTTTATAATGAAAATATAGTTAATAGAAATAACTTCATTTCATTACGTTATTTTAAAAAAGGGGGGAGGTGTAGTATGTGCATATATCGAGGGTACACTGTACCTATAAGTACACAGCAACACTTAGTTGCATTGCATAAACAAATAACTCCAGTGAGCGTGAAATAAGATCACCCACTTATGCTTCAAGCTAAGTCAGCATTCCCACGCTGGCCGCTGGCCATATATGCGCATAAACCCTCTCTCTCATATACATATATATATATACGGCTGCTCTTCTGCCGCTCTCGACGGCAGCGCAGTCGCCAGCTTTCTTATGTACTTAGGCTAAGATCAATTATTTTCGACAATAAAGAAACATTCTAAGAACAACCATCAAATGGCACTGACGTGCCCGTCTATTAAGACTTCTTTACTTTCATGGTGAATTGTCTACTTACACCATACTGTTGGTGAAACGAAACAGCCAGGTAAAAATACTTATAAAATATACAAGAATTCATCAATAACTTTAAAGGAGGGCAAAAAATGTTTTTTTATAAATAACGCTATTTAATTTAACTACTTAAATGGTCAAAATAAAGTAAAAAAGTAATTGAGACCACCGGAATTAAAACTGTGAAAAAAGTGGCAGCCTGTTTGTGCGGAAAACATCTCAAACAGCTGTGTTAAATTAAATTCATATATAAAAATGTAAACACAAAAACTTTATTTAATTTTTTTCGACTAAACGCTGAGCTATTGTTTCAGGGGAAATCACAAATCAAATTTAACATTCCGATAGCAATACGATAGCAAAAATTTTGCGAGAACCGGAGCAGCTAAAATCGAAATCGAAAGATTTTGGTCAAATCGAAATCGAAAAAAAATTTCGAGAACCGGAGCAGGCCCGACTGATTTTCCAAACTTTTAGATTTATAGCAAACTTCTTTCATTTTCGTTATTAACTGTCAGAAGACGGAGTATAACTTCAAGTTGTTGAAACTGCTAAGTGACTCACCAAACATTAAAGGGTTCAATCCTTCTAATAATTTAAATTTTCATGTTCCAGATCCAGCGAGCCCTCTTATGCAGCTATAAATCATTGGATAACACCATGGCTCTGGTGAGGAACGTGGTCCCCCAACTCAGGACAAACAGATCTAGCCTTACCTTTTAGGCCTCCATACTGTCAACGTTGACCAGGTATCCTCGTCGCGTGCGGTTGCCTCAAAAGACGAGTTGCTTTGGATAACAACGTGGATGCCCATCTTGTGATTCCTCCGGTGGTCACAAACTCGACCCCCTCTGTCACAAATCCCGGACCAATACATTCATTGATTTATGGTGCCGCCCAAACAAGTCTGGCACATCTAGCTGGCGTTGCCCCTAAAAAGCTTGCTGTTGTTTCTCGCCTAAGTCCTGGTGCTTTCGAAAACGACGTTAAGACCCAATTGACTAACAAACTCAATGTTTCTGGTGGCGAATTCACAGTCTTAAAATTCAATTTTAAGCAAAGACCTCACATATCTTCGTTAGTTGCAATTTCTGATGCACTGATTGCTAGGGTCCTTGATACTTCTGTATGGCCTGATCATTGTTCCAGAATTGCACCATTGTTCAAGAATTCGTAAATAAAGTTCTCCTCGAGCTCGCGGGCCTCAAACAACTTTAACTAGGCCTTCAAACAATTAATAGAGTAGATATTTTCTTCATTATCAAAATGTTCGCAATTTACTAAGCAAACTTAGTAAATTGCACGTCAATAGTATCTCTTTTGAAATCAATATTATTGCCTTTACCATTAAATGGAGGGGGGTGGCTTCAACCTAAAGCACTCGATAAATAAAAACACGGAAGAAACTATTTTCGGGGTATTGCGTGACGTGCGGTCTTTATTGTTAGAAGTAGGAATTAGAACTAAAATACAAGAAGACTTAAAACTAGCTTCGGAGAGCAGATTGGAAGCTCTATGGACCGAAAGTCCAAAGGAAGAGGGAGAGAGAGCGAAGGTGTACGGGATCACACTGCCTCTGGAAAATTAACGCCCTTTTGGCATGAACATTCTCCCCCCCTTGCGAGGATACGCAGCAAGAATATCAGGAAGACATTGCTCGGGAAAGCGTTGGATACGCTGAGCGCTCGTCGATATGTAGAAGCGTGTGGTGATCCTGACCACACGACTGGCATCGGTCGTCACTGCGACAAGATCCCGTGGAATGGTTTTGGGCCAAGCAGTTGACGCAGTACTTTTTCTTGATCACAGCATGGAGCCGTTTCTCAGAGCTAAGCCGAAGAAAACGGTGGCACTTCCGAAGAGGATGGTTCCCTTGGCAGACTCGGCATGGGTAGGACAAAATACCTCGGGAACGTCTGCATTTGTACTCGTCGTATGGAACCCAGTAATTGATTGAATCGGGAGAAGTAGTAACTCTTGTGGAGAACGAGGAAATCCTTTGGGTAGGTGCGGATTTTGCCTTGCCGTATCAGAAGGACTCGGGACACTGGAGGAGCAATTGCTTGAATGCAACAAGGTGTGATGCCGACCGTGACACGTGAAACAATTGTGGGCGCTTGTGCAATTTCGGAGTTGATGACCGCTTGCAAAGCAATTAAAGCACAACTTGTTGTGACGTAAGAGGTACGATCCTCTTTCGTCATCTGGAGGAAGCGTGGACATATACGCACTGGATGGATCTCTTTAGAACATAAATCGCATTCTTTCGGTATTGGAATGATCCTCGTACTGAAGGATTTCAGGACTCGAGGTGACACGTTGGACGGTGTCGATTTGGATGGATGGAGGCGCACTGGAGAAGGTTGGATAGAATCTATAGTTTCTAGAGTTCTATGGCGCTCAGTCAGAAAAGAATCAAGTTCTAACCACGTAGGAATTTCGGTTTTGTTCGGTAAGGATTGCTCCCATAATGAGAGCGTCAGCTTTGGAAACTTCGTTGAACACAAATAAACCAATAGACAATCCCAATTATCCGTAGGAAGACCGGAAATATTAAGGGACATGAAGCAATTTTGAATTGTACTTTGCAGCTCCTTCAAGGCTGCCGAAGATTTGTTCACGGTGGACTGCATGTTAAGCAATTTCTTCAGTTGGCTGTTCACCAACGCACGCTTATTTTCGAAACGCTCAGAAAGGTTTTCCCAGGCTGAGCGGAAACCATCGTTGGTGAGTGGCGAATTGGAAACTATGGAATTAGCTTCACCACTTGTCTTGGCCTTTAAATAGAACAACTTTTCAACAGGGGTCAGCGCAGGATTTTCAATATAGACCGCTGAGAAAAGGTCTCGGAAAGTCGGCCAGCGAATATAATCGCCTGAGAAAACTTCGGTATCGCAAGGAGGAAGGCGACAGCCAGACGGAAAGGAATTTTGGGGCGCAGATGATTGGACTTGATCTACTTTGGAAGAGATCGCATCGATCTGTTCCATGAGCTGGGCGGCACACCTTTCGTAAATGAAATAGGCATACTCATATTTTGCCTTAAGAGTAGGCAAGGTGTGCGCCGCGCCCTCTAAGCCAACTGAAACTTGCTCTGAACACGCCTCGTATTCTTTTTCGACCTTTTCCCATAGCGCTCGGACTTGGTCGAGATGAATTTGGCAGGTATACTTGGATGGACTGGGTGCTGCTGGATTGCAGAATCTGGACTCGAAATTACTCAGACGGTCACAGGTCATCGTACATTTATTCAGAATTGATGGAGTCATACTGGAGAAATTTTTATTTGGAATTACTGGACTGGATTTAACAATGAATGTTTGTCGAATTATTTTTAAGGTCGAAGCTAGGTTTGGAATTTAGGAACCAGCGGATAAAATAAAGCGGATAATTTAAATAATTTATTTTATTTTATTTTTTTTATTTCGGAAGTGTGGAATTTAACTGAATAATATAAACTCTGTCGGAAACATATACTAACGCGGTTCTGGAAGCGCACTTAAATTTGAAACTGAATTAGTTCTTTGAAATATTATAAAAAATAATGTAAAAATTATTTTCTGTGGGTGGACTTTTTCAGTTCACCGCTGCTGTATTTGGCGCGGTACTGTTTACAAAGATAAGGCGTGCATGTGAATCTGTTTATGCATTAGCCGTATGTCAAGGCAGAATAGCGGAGACAATGAGAGGCGGAAAAAATTGCCAAAAATCGGAGCGTCGACTTGCCGACGATTATATATGTAATTGCAATGTGTATGCTCAGGATAGAGCAAGGGGGAATGCATAAATAAAAAGCAAATTAAGTCGGCGTTTCTGTGCCGTGGTTTTTGAATATATTTATTTGTAGTAGCTGTGGACTGTAATTGTAGAATATTTAAATTTTATGTTCTGGAATTATTTAATATATAATATATTTTATAAGAACAATTTAAATTTATCTTTGCTGTGTAAATAATTTAGATACCTAGCCTGTATATATGGAATTTAATATATTTAATTAATTTTGTGTAAATTGCTGGTGGCAATTATAGATTAGTGGAGTGGACTGTATTGGAAGTATGGACACAGTGAACGAAGAGAAATTCGGAATTGGAAGTTTCACTGTGGCTTTTGGCATTAATTTAAACACACGGATAAATATGCGGAAATTAATTTTGTTTGGAATCGGAAGCTGCCGTAGTTTCGGATCAATCGGACTTGGATTTTAGACAATAATCATATAGAGAAGTTAGGCGAACTGAGTTTCGCAAAACTAAACTGTATGACCGACAGCAAATGTAAATATTACTTATCTTGTGCGGTGTTAAGCCACCGAAGCAGCTGGGGATGGAATTCTCCGGCTCTGATGGACCATGAAATGGAAGGGGGTGGCTTCAACTTAGAGCACTCGATAAGTAAAACACGGAAAACTATTTTCGGGGTATTCCGCGACGTGCGGTCTTTATTGATAGAAATAGGAATTAAAACTAACATACATGAAGACTTAAACTAGCATATCAGAGCGGATTGGAAGCTCTATGGACCGAAATTCCAAAGGAAGAGGGAGAAAGAGCGAGGGTGTACGGGATCACACTGTCTCTGGAAAATTAACGCCCTTTTTGCGTGAACAATTATTAAGATCTGTTTGTAAATCTGACTGGCAAGAAGCGTTATTATATTGCACGCAAAGTTTGACGTCATCCGCGTACATAAGTACTCTGGAGTCAGTCAGCACTTTGGGCAGGTCGTCAATAAATAATGTAAACAACAAGGATCCCAAATGGCTCCCTTGCGGGACGCCAGAAGTAACCCTGAGAACATTTGATAAGGTATTTTTAAAAAGGACCATTTGCGTCCGGCCATTCAGATAACTAGAGATCCATCTAAGAAGATCAACCGGAAATCCCATTAAATCGAGTTTCCGAACAAGAAGAGAATGGTTAACAGAGTCGAAATCAGTATAGATTACATTTGTCTGAAAGTTGTTATGGAAGGCCTTTATTATGAAGGAGGTTTTTTTTTACGTTTGGTGCCATTTATTGAATCTTCTCTAGGGCTTAAGAGACTAACAATAGGTTTTCAAACAATTTCTTCTTTTACGGGATTTATATCCAGGTCTCTCTGGATGTTTGCTCTACGGATATACCAGGGGGCTTCAGTTATTGTTCGTAGGATTTTTGATTGTACTCGTTGAATGATTTCTATATTGCTGGTGCTTGCATTTCCCCAGAGTTCCGAACCATAGGTCCAGATCGGCTTTAAGCATGAGTTATAAAGTAAGACTTTATATTCGAGTGGGAGGGGGGAGCGGTGATTTATAAGCCAGTGGAGGCTGCTGGCCTTTAGTTTTAGTTGTGTCTTCTTTGCTTCGATGTGATTTCTCCAGGTAAGCCTTCTATCTAAGTGTATGCCTAGATAGGTGACTTCGTCAGCTTGTGAAAGCTGCTTGTTGTTTAGGGCCAGTGGTGGGAATTTCGACAAGTTCAGGGTGAATACAATGTGCTTTCATTTTTGCTCATTGACATTAATCCGCCAATCTGCTAGCCAATTTTCGACGGCCACCAGATGCTCTTTTAAATTTTCTGTTGCTGTTTTTGGGCATTTTGAGCGGCATACAATGACGGTGTCATCAGCAAAGGTTGAGATGAATGTCTTGCGGTTTGTCGGGATGTCTGCCGTGTATAGGATGTACAGGATTGGCCCAAGCACACTTCCTTGGTTACTCCAGCTTCGATTTTACGAGTTGTTGAAGTGAACGTTTTACATCTTACCATGAAGGCCTTGTTTCTAAGGTAAGACTTGTGACGATCCGTCGTTGGTCGGGCGGCTCAGGGATGGCCAGGATCTGTCGCAGGTATTTGTGTCAGGTGTAGCTGCTAGAAGAGATTTCCGACCCGGTCCCAGAGTATAAGTCAAGGGAATTACTTAGTAATTAGTTAAAGAGTACGTTTATTCAGGTTTAGATTTACAATTTAGTGGAAACTGGATGGCGTGTCCGCTCGTTCGGCTCCTTCCGTCAGGATCTGTGTGCTCGGCTCCCGGTCCGGTGTCCTGGGTGATGCCTGTCGCCTCTCAAGGCAACGCAACCGTTTGCGGAGTGTCCGCTGGGTGCCCTGAATTGAGCCGATCGCTGTCTGTGGCTGGAACGATAAGAAGCCGTCTCGGAACCTTTCGGTCGGCCGCGAGAGCGGGCGAAGATATCTCGGGAACCTTTCAGTCGACCGCGAGAGTGAGAGAAGATATCTCGGGAACTTTTCAGTCGACCGCGAGTGAGAGACAAGATATAACTCGGGAACTTTTCAGTCGACCACGAGAGCGAGAGACAAGATATAACTCGGGAACTTTTCAGTCGACCGCGAGCGAGAGACAAGATATAACTCGGGAACTTTTCAGTCGACCGCGAGCGAGAGAGACAAGATATAACTCGGGAACTTTTCAGTCGACCACGAGAGCGAGAGACAAGATATAACTCGGGAACTTTTCAGTCGACCGCGAGCGAGAGACAAGATATAACTCGGGAACTTTTCAGTCGACCGCGAGCGAGAGACAAGATATAACTCGGGAACTTTTCAGTCGACCACGAGAGCGAGAGACAAGATATAACTCGGGAACTTTTCAGTCGACCACGAGAGCGAGAGAATAATACTTAGCTCGGGAACTTTTCAGTCAACCACGAGACGAGACTTAACCCGGGAACCTCTCGGTCGGCCACGGGATAGACGTAATGCGGATCGGTGAACCGAGCCGGGGGAAGGCGGGTTAGGGGGGAACAAAGTAACTACTATGCTAGCTAACTACGATTTATTAGCCGACCAGATCAGAAGATCTGGCTGGGCCCAAAAAAGTGACTTGGCTGCTGACTACTTGGGAGGCTTACCTCACCCGATCGCTGTCGGCTGCTGAGTGACGATACAAGGGCTGGAGCTCGCCTTATATAGAGATCCGGCAGGTTTCAGTGTGCCTGTCCGCCTATCAGGCGTTAGCCCCTTTCCCTACTGTGCCTAACGCCTTTCTCTCTAAGCTTGTCTTCTCTGTTTCTTTTCTTGTTCTTTTATTTCTGTTTCTCCGTTTACAGTTTTTATTTTGATTATTATTTCTTATATTATTTGTGCGCGGTCACGCGTCACACCCCCCTCGTTTCGGAATGTGTGGCGTGTGGCTTGAGGGACACATAATTTCCCCTGTTCGATGTCACGCGCCAGGCCGCTGCTCCATCCTTCATCACAAACTTGAGCTGCTTCCCGAACTGCTTGCCCCGAAGCCTGCTTTGGATTTCTTCCTTTGCCGCCTGTGACAGGATTGTCCCAGCCGGCATTCTCCAACCATCGTCGTTTGCTCCCTCTATGTCCAGCTCTATGATGTTCCGGTCCGGAGATCCACCCGCGCGTGCTGACTCCTCTCTTGCCTGGTCTTTGGCTCCGAATGTGCCGGCCGTGGGCGCGTTTGGAGGTCGCGGTGGGCCAGTTGTTGCCTGCTTCTTTGATGCCGCTGCCGCCACCCCCTTGCTGCCGTCCGCCTGATTCTTTGCCACGTGCGCAATTCTTTTCTTCCCCGGCGCTGGCGGGGCCGTGGTCGCCTTTGCCGGTGGCACACTTGCTCTCTCCTGCTCCGCCTCTGCTCGCTGTTCCTTCGTGGTACCCATCTTCGCTGGTGCCGTGCGCTTCCTGCCCATCGGTGCCGCCTCCACCAGTTTGGCCGCGGTGCGTGCCGCCGCCATCCTGGCGTGATGTTCTTTGAACTTTCGTACTGACTCCTCGAAGCGTTGCATTTTCCCTGTAATGGGACAATATAAGTCTGTGTTAGTATTTTTGATGTGGCCGTGTTTCCGAGCATGCAGTGTTGTGTTATGTAGTGTTGGTTTATGTGTTATGTGTAGTGTTGGGTTAGTTGTTTTATGTTTCATGCGTAGTGTTGGGTTATTTAGTGTTGGCTTATGTGTTACGTGTAGTGCTGGTTTACGTGTTACGACGTAAGTATATTGTGTTTTGCCATGTCTAACGTTATTTAACGTATTTTTTCGTGATCTTTGTGATTTGTTTGTTGTGGGTTTGATCCTACGAATGGTTTTATGTCCCCGATGTATGCGCGTTTCGTTTTCTTTGTTTTTGTGTCTTTAACGTGTACTATGACCGGTGACGTGAACCTTACCACTTTCCACGGTCCGTCGTACTTGGGTGCCAGTTTCGCGTTAAATTTTTCCGCTGCGTTCGACAGTTGGTGTGTTTTGCACCACACTAAATCTCCAACGTTTGGCCTCCACTCTCGTTTCCTCAAATCGTAATGTCTCTTTTGCTGTTCGGCTGCCTGCTCCATATGCGTTGTTGCCTTCATTCTTACGGTTTTCAGCCGTTTCCATCGGTCCTCTATCGTTTCCTCTTGCAACCCGGAACCTTCCGTTACCCTATCGAACGTTGACCGCGGTATTCGGAGCTCCCGTTCAAACACTAACTGTGCTGGGCTATATCTTGTCGATTCTGACGTGCTGCTATTGTATGCCAGCATTAGTTCTGGGATGTGCTCGTCCCAGCTCGTCTGATCTTCGCCCGAAATCTGCGCAATCATTGTCTTTACAGTTCGGTTGGTTCGTTCCGTCGGATTTTCTTGAGGCGTATATGGTGCCGTGAATTGGTGCTTTATCCCCCATTGTTCCATTGCCGTCCTCGTCTTGCCTCCGGTAAACTGGACTCCGTTATCCGATATTAAGACTTTCGGAGCGCCTACCCTTGAAATCACTAGTTCTCTGAATACCCGTAAGAACGCATCTGCTGTCGCCTGTCGAATCGCTGCCAACTCCACCCACTTGGAGGACTTGTCGACCATAACCAACAACGTGGTGTTTCCGTGCTTGGTTCTCGGCAAGGGTCCCACGAAGTCCACGCATATTGTCTCCCAGGGAGCTTCCGCAACTTTGGTCAGCATCTTCCCTGCTGCCTTTTGCTGCGATACCTTGTATTGTTGGCAACAACTGCACTCCTTCACGAATTTCTTCACGTCCTTTGCTAACCTGGGCCAGAAGTACCGATGTCTCACTCGTTTCAGTGTCTTAAACGTCCCTAGATGCCCTGCCTCTGCCGTGTCGTGATTTTCCCGTAGCACCTGTTGTTTCTCATCCTCCGTTACGCACAACTTCCACGGTTGCCGGTCGTTCGCGTTCCCGCATAGCTTTTATAGCCTTCCGCCCTCTATGCGGTATTCCTGCTCTTCCGGATTTTTTTCGACTTCTCCGAATTTCCGCTCCAACCAATCTGCGGTGCTACTCATCGTCCTTAGCTCCGGTTGTGGGGCTCTCGATAGTGCGTCTGCCACGGCGTTTAGCTTTCCTTTCCGGTATTGGACTTCAAACTGAAATGGTTGCAAGCCTAGTGCCCATCTGGCCACTCGTCCCGACGGGCTCTCGATCGAGTTTAACCATTTTAATGCCATGTGATCGGTCACGACTATGAAATGGTAGCCTTCGAGGTACATTTTGAACTTGTTGATGCCCCAATATATCGCTAGACACTCCTTTTCTGTTGCGCTGTAATTCCGTTCGACGCTGCTCAGTCTTCTGCTTGCGAATGAGATTACTTGTTCTCCGTTCTCCCCCTCCTGTGTCAGTACTGCGCCTATCCCTAGGTCACTGGCATCTGTTTGCAGCTTAAACCGCCTCGTAAAATCCGGGGATGACAGCACCGGCGCCTTCATTAGGCTCGTCTTCAAATGGTCGAACGATTCCTGATGTTTCTCATTCCACTCGAATTTCTGTCCCTTCTTGATCAGGCCTTGTAATGCTCCGGCTTGCTCCGTAAAATAAACCGTCTGTACCACGATGCCATCCCTAGAAGGCTGTGCACTTCTTTCGTAGTCTTTGGTGTCGGGTACTTCTGGATTGCCGCTACCTTCTCTGGATCCGTCCGGATGCCTTTGTCGCTCACCACGTGGCCCAGGTATTTTAATTCCTTCTGGAAAAAGTGGCATTGATCCGGATTGATCCTCAGGTTTGCTCTCTGCAATCTTCTGAACACCTCTTTCAGCTTCTCTAAGTGTTCTTCCTTGCTCCGACCGATGACCACTATATCGTCCAGATATGCGAAGGCAAACGGTTCCATCTCGGGCCCTATTATGGTATCTAGCGCTCTTTGGAACGTTGCCGGCGCTGTGGTCAGCCCGAACGGCATTACTTTCCACTGAAAGAGGCCGCGCCCTGGTACTGTGAATGCTGTATATTGTCGACTATCCACCTCCATCGGAATCAGCCAATATCCCGATTTCAGATCGATTGTACTGATGAATTTCGCTTCTCTTAATTGGTCTAAGATGAAATTCAACCTTGGTACTGGATATGCGTCTTTCTCTGTTTTGTCGTTCAAGAGGCGATAGTCTATACACATTCTCCACTCATTGGTTTTCTTCTTCACTAACACTACCGGTGCGCTGTATGGGCTGCGTGACGGTTCTATTAAACCCAGAGCCAGTAACTCATCCACTTGTTCGTTAATGACTGCCTGCTGCTTTGGGTTTCGAGGATAATACCGCTGCTTTATCGGTTTGTCGTCCGTGAGATAGATCTTATGCGTCGTTATATTACTAACCCCCTGCATATTTTCAAATACCTGCCTTTGTTCTTCCAGAAAGGCCTCCACTTCTTCGTCGGATGGCTCCTTCTCCATGATGCCTGCTCTATCCGCCTGGCGTTGACCCTCACGTTTCTCGTCCTGCACTTCCATTATCTCCAGTTCCAGATTCCCGCACCTCAGCGTGCTGTGTGCCCCTGCCAGGAAATCCATCCCTAACAAGATCCCTCCTGCGACCTTCTCCAGTATCATAAATGATATGCCGAAGACTCTTCCTCCGAATCTGATCTTCGCTTCGATATTCCCTACGGTTTTCTGCTTTGATCCGTTTGCGAGCGTTATCTCCGTTCGGTTTCCTGTCCATTTGCCCTCCTCCCTCAGATCCTGGTATCGACTTCGGCTTATCGCACTCCGGGATGCTCCTGTGTCTATGATTCCCTTCGCCGTTTGATTTCCCAATCCAATCCACGCTACCACCTGGAATCCGTCGCAGCTTAGTTTCTCCTTCGGTACTGGCTTGCTTCCTGGTGTCTGAGCCGCCAGATTTATTTGCTCAGACCTCCTGCGTTTCCCGGCCCCGTTCTACAACATTCCATTGTTCTCGTGCCGTTCTTTCCGCATACCCAGCAAAACAGCCTTGGCGGATTGCTGCATGTCCGCGCTGCATGCCCGGTTCCTCCACACCGCATACAAATTTCTGCCCTTAGTTGCTGCTGTCCTGCTTGGCTGGCTCTTGTCTGGTGCTCCATAGACTCGATGTCCTCTACTTCTTCGGCTAATTTGAGGAACTCCGTCAGGGTCTTAAACCCACTCCTTCTGGTGTACAGTTTTATCTTGCTCCTGGCGTTTTTGTACACCCGATCGAGCTTTTCTTCCTCCGATAGCTTCGTGAAGCGCATCAGCTTTCTTAGTCCCATCGCATACTCTCTTGTTGGTTCGTTCTCCCTCTGTCTCAGCTGCGATATTTGGGTCTCTAGCTGCTCTTCGTATCTCGGAGGTAGGAAGTATTCCAATAACTCTGCCGTTAGTTGCTTCCATGAACCAATCCTCGATGGTGTTGTGTTCCACCAGTCGCTGGCTATCCCTTCCAGGATGAACGGCATCGTCTGGACGAGCTGGTCCTTTTGGATCCCGTAACCAGTTGCCCATTGTTCCAGTTTTTCCAGGAACTCCAACGGATTCGACGTTCCTTGGTATCGGATCCCCCAGTTCCGAACCCGGTCGACTATTTCCGTCTCCACCTTTTTTGTGGCTTTCGTGTCCTCCATCTCCTCCATCTTTCTTCCTTCCGGGTTTGTTACGATGACTTCCGGTTTCGGCGACGGACTCCTATCCCTCGTATGTTTTGCCGCCAGTTGTTCTAACTTCCGCTTCACCTCCTCGGTATGATCCTTCTCCTTCGTGAACGCCGCTACCGTGCGTCTCAAGTCCTCCACTTTTCCTGATGAGTCCAGCCCGAAGTTTTCTGCGTATTCTGTTAACTCCGTTTTGGACGCCAGATATACCCATGTAGACATTAGTCTACCGGTGTCGGTCATTTTTCTTGCAACTACACAATCTGCTCGGGCGCCACTGTGACGATCCGTCGTTGGTCGGGCGGCTCAGGGATGGCCAGGATCTGTCGCAGGTATTTATTTGTGTCAGGTGTAGTTGCTAGAAGAGATTTCCGACCCGGTCCCAGAGTATAAGTCAAGGGAATTACTTAGTAATTAGTTAAAGAGTACGTTTATTCAGGTTTAGATTTACAATTTAGTGGAAACTGGATGGCGTGTCCGCTCGTTCGGCTCCTTCCGTCAGGATCTGTGTGCTCGGCTCCCGGTCCGGTGTCCTGGGTGTCCGATCCGAGCGAGAGACAAGATATAACTCGGGAACTTTTCAGTCGACCGCGAGCGAGAGAGACAAGATATAACTCGGGAACTTTTCAGTCGACCACGAGAGCGAGAGACAAGAAATAACTCGGGAACTTTTCAGTCGACCGCGAGCGAGAGACAAGATATAACTCGGGAACTTTTCAGTCGACCGCGAGCGAGAGACAAGATATAACTCGGGAACTTTTCAGTCGACCACGAGAGCGAGAGACAAGATATAACTCGGGAACTTTTCAGTCGACCACGAGAGCGAGAGAATAATACTTAGCTCGGGAACTTTTCAGTCAACCACGAGACGAGACTTAACCCGGGAACCTCTCGGTCGGCCACGGGATAGACGTAATGCGTATCGGTGAACCGAGCCGGGGGAAGGCGGGTTAGGGGGGAACAAAGTAACTACTAGGGTAGATAACTACGATTTATTAGCCGACCAGATCAGAAGATCTGGCTGGGCCCAAAAAAGTGACTTGGCTGCTGACTACTTGGGAGGCTTACCTCACCCGATCGCTGTCGGCTGCTGAGTGACGATACAAGGGCTGGAGCTCGCCTTATATAGGGATCCGGCAGGTTTCAGTGTGCCTGTCCGCCTATCAGGCGTTAGCCCCTTTCCCTACTGTGCCTAACGCCTTCTCCCCGCAGTGTGCCCGCTTGTGCGCGCGCTTAGGCGCGCGCGCGCCCTTCGTTTGAATTCAAAATTTCTTTCTCTCTAAGCTTGTCTTCTCTGTTTCTTTTCTTGTTCTTTTATTTCTGTTTCTCCGTTTACAGTTTTTATTTTGATTATTATTTCTTATATTATTTGTGTGCGGTCACGCGTCGCAGACTCAAGCAACTTATGGGTGTTATCCGGCAAAAGGATTTTGATTTTGTACAGACCGTCGATCCAGACGCGGTCAAATGCTTGTGATACGTCTAGAAATAGAGCGCTCCAGTATTGCTTGTGTTCAAAGGCGGTGCGAATTTCAGATGTCAGGCTGTTTACCTGTTCGGTAGTTCCATGCTTTTCTCTAAATCCAAACTGGTGCTGGGCATTCGCTCTGTTGTTTTGCTTATGTCTTAAAAGGTCCAAAAGGAGTAGTTTTTCAAATAGCTTTGGCAGACACGGAAGGAGGCTGATGGGCCGATGCGAAGAAGGCTGGGATTTATCTTTGCCTGGCTTTGGGATCATTGTAATAACAGATTTTTTCCATTGTTCAGGAAAGTGGCCCCATTTTAATATTTAGTTGAATATGTATGCGATGCATGTGACAGCGCATTTGGGCAATTAAATTATGATTTTGGGAGAAATTAAATCGTGACCAGGAGCTTTTTTGGAATTTATTTGTTCTTTAAAGGTCTTAAGTATTATGCTGGATTCGAGAGTAATTGGAGAAGAGTGAATTGGTTTGATGGCGGGTGAGGCTTGAAGACGTTTTGCAAGTGATGGGAAAAGCTGTTTGCCCTTTCTTCGTCACTACGCGCCCAGTCACCTATTTGTGATCTAATTGGCCATTCGGGTTCTATTGGTGGTTGCATGTTTGGATGAGCTCTCCATAGTGGAAATTTATTGCCAGTCGGAGAAAACTTTGCAATGTATGCACGTTGAACCTGGTTCTTTTCGATAGACAGTTCTAGTTACAGCGAAGTCGATAATGTCTGGTTGTTTATTGGGATCTGTGAGCCAGTATGTAGGCCTTCCCGGTGAAACGAAGTCTAGCATATTGCCAGGGGTTATAATGGCTATGTATAACTGGCGCCCTTTGGAATTGGTAAGACGAGAACCCCAGTGGGGAGGCTTTGCGTTATAATCCGGCAGCTATAAAGCAGCTTCCTAGTGAGTTATAGAAGTTCATAAACTCGTTTTCTGCAATATTAAAAAGTGGAGGGCAGTAGATGGCTGATAGGGTCAGTGGGCCGGTAGTTAGGTTAATACGTAGGGATGTGGCCTGTAGGTAGTTAGTAGCGAATGTCTCCGAAGGATGGTATTTTATACGTCTTTTTATAAGTATTACGGTCCCTCCATGCGCTTTGCCGTCTGGGTGGTTGGTCGCATGGAATATGTAGCCGGTTATATGGAAGTTGTTTTTATTAGTTAGATGGGTTTCAGAGAGTAGCATTATGTCTATATTATGGCTATTTAGGAACCGCAGGATTTAATTTTTGTACCGGGAAACGCCGTTGGCGTTCCAAAAGCAAATTCTTAAAGAGTTCATTTAAACAGACTTTTGATTGATTAGCAGTTTCATTAGTAGGTGCTGCGTTCGAATTAGGTCTTGAATAGAACTTTGCTGATTTGATTTTGCTGCATAGATGGTTGAGTTGCTGGCTGGGTATTTTGGTGTAACTGTGGGAAATCATTTAGGTTTGGTATAGATTGCTGGGTACGTAATGCCACCGGCTGGGGGGTAGACATGAAGATGTTTGGTTGAGTACAATGTTGAACATTGTACGGATTGCTGCGTCTCTCATGCAGGCGGCTCTTGAGTTCTTTTTAGACCGGACAGCCCCGGTAATTGGCGGTGTGGTTTCCGCCACACTTGCAAAATTTTCTTAGATTAGGGTTATAAGTATGTTTTCTGGGGCCGGGGTTAAATCTCAGCTGCCCAGAGTTCCTCCATAGAAAATGTATAATTTTTATTACGAAGCGACCGGAGACATGGACGCACGAAATTTTATCATTTAAAGAGAGCAAAAATAGTTGGCAATGGGTTAGAATCCGGTGGCGGCCCGGCTCGGGAGGGGTCGGGGGCCCAAACTGGAGGCAACGAACACGTGGCTGCGGCAGACCCCGCAGTCAAGGTTCCGCGTCCAGGTTTGCGCCTGGCAAAACCCAGGGCGCTGCCCCGAACTGGAGGTAACGAACACGTGCCTGCGGCAGACCCGGCAGCCAAGGTTTCACGTCCAGGTTCGTGCCTGGCTAAACCCAAGGCGTTGCCCCGAACTGGAGGTAACGAACACGTGGCGGCGGCAGACCCAACCGTCAGTGTTCCCCGTCCAGGTTCGCGCCTGGCAAAACCCAAGGCGTTGACCCTGACTCCGTCCCGCCTCGTCTCGTGCCCGGCAAGCCCTGTGGCTACGCAACGAGCTAGTGCGGCAAACCCCGGCACTAGATCTGAGTGTGAGCGAGCGAGAGGGAGCAGTTTGGTCTAACGGGCCCTGCTGAAGCCCCGACGGCCGGCCAAATGCATTCTTATGCGTGCGAGGGAGATGGGAAAGGCGTGGTTTCAAGTCTTTAAAAATATGGTTTTATTATTGGCCCTATCTACGCGGTTATAGGGAAGGTCCTTGACTATGCCCTACTCCGCAACCCCGAGATTTTCCCTGACATGGCCCTGGGCCAGCTCACCCCGGTTGTTGGCGCGCGCCGGCGTATCCGTGCCGGTGGCGGCGCCGCGAAGATCCTGCGGCTGGGTCTCGGGCACTAAGTTGGCGGTCACACGTGGAGGCTTTGGCTTCTCCTTTTCCCGATCGCGTTCGTTCCGTTCAAGTGTCGTAGACAGAATTATTCTTGCTGCTCGCTGCGGCCTGGCCATGACCTAATTCTGCCTTGGTCCTCTCTTCGTCTTCCCTCTCCCTCCAGCTGCAGCGCAAGCTCGCTGCTGTCGGCGCTATGCCGATAGCGAGCCTAAGGCGGCGTAAGGGGAAATAGCCGCGGTCGGTGGCTCTCTTCGTCTTCCCTCTCCTTCCAGCTACAGCGTAAGCTCACTGCTGTCGGCGATAGCGAGCATACGGCGTCGGCGTCAGGGGAAATAGCCGCGGTTGGTGGCTCTCTTTGCTCTGCCGCGGCTCCTCGCAATTTCGGCTTCTCCCTTTCAGTGTCGGTGGTCTCGCTCACCCCTCTGCCGTTGGTCGTGCGAATTGGCTCTCTATCTGTTGCCGGGAGGCGAATTCTGTCGTCGTCGATCGATCGGGCTTGGCGCGTGTCGCTCGCGTGCCCTGGCTCCTCTCTCCTCTCTGGCCACCGGTGTCCCGAATTCGTCCATCCGATTGTCGCTGCCGTTTCTCTTGCGTGGCTGCTGCTTCTCTTGCGGGGCTGCTGCTTCTGTTGCGTGGCTGCTGCTTCTCTTCCGATCTCTTTTCCCCCCCCCCTTGTATTAACTAATGTCTAGATTTAAGCCATAGGCAAAACATAATGATTTAATAAAGCCCTTCGTGGGCGGAAATAATTTACATGGGGTGGCTTCTTGCCGTGTGTTTGTGTGTGTGTGTGGCTTCTTGCCGTGTGTGTTTGTGTGTGTGGCTTTCCTTCAGTACCATTCCCATCGGATTCTGCCCTGAATCAGGTCGGACACTAACCTGATTCCGACTTGAATCAGACCTGAATTTTCATACAATTTTTTTGGAAATGCGTATCCAGACCTGAATTCGGACTTCCCGGTGAGTCATCAGGAAATCCGCCCGGAATCCCGCTCAAGTAATTCATCGCGAATTTCGAAACGAATTCTCCCTGGAATCAGGCGGGAATTTCAGAAGTGAAATCCGACCGGAATCCGCAAGAAATTCCGGACAAAATAAGAAAATATTCAGGGAGGAATCAGATAGGAATCAAAGAGGAAATCCGGTCAGATTCAGACAGGATTCTTCTAGGAATCACAAAGGAAACTCTCAAAAGCATATTCCAAATATCCCCCAGGATTCCCCAAGGAAACCCTCTGGAATTTTTCCCCACAAAATATATAAAAATAAATATTAAAAATAAGAAAATATTCAGGGAGGAATCAGATAGGAATCAAAGAGGAAATCCGGTCAGATTCAGACAGGATTCTTCTAGGAATCACAAAGGAAACTCTCAAAAGCATATTCCAAATATCCCCCAGGATTCCCCAAGGAAACCCTCTGGAATTTTTCCCCACAAAATATATAAAAATAAATATTAATGCGATTTCATATTATTATTTATTTTATTATTTCTATTTTTGTATTCTTCTCACATTTATTATTTTTTTTCTTAGAATTATTTTTTTTTATGCAGCTTAACGCGTGATCTAGAACTTTTTCAGGCGGCTGATCCTCTTAACTCGAAATACTTTCTGTAAATAAAATAAATTAAAAGAATTTAATTTTTTGCTATATTATTCCCAAAAATACATACCAATCAAAATTCCATTAAATTTGGGGAAGGCCTACAATTTTTTTTCCTGTTTACCCCGTCAACATTAAACTCTAAAGTGATCTCCTCCGACAGGACGGTTTTGAGGGATTTCGAAATTTGGCTCCTTTTTAGTTAGTTGGTTACAGCTGTCGTCTGCAAAAAGATTTATTTTATACGTTTCTTATTTATATTTAATATATAAATATTATACTTACACATAACTCCTTATTCTCCGGGCCTAAAAGAAGCTCCAATGAAGCGAGAGCTTCTTCGTTGGGCACAGGGAACTCGAAATTGACTCCACTACCGTGTGTTTTTTTTTTTTTTTTTTTTATACTTAAAATATTGTTAATTAAATATATTACATAAAATGGATAGATAGGTAGATAGAGAAAGGACAGTAATAGGAAAAAGTCCTCTCCCGCGGGACTGCCGCAAATCTATACTTCACGGGGGCAGCTGGCGGTCATGTTGTTGCCATTTAAGCAACCGCCTCCCATTGGGATGGGTCCTCCAGCATACACCCGATTACGTTGTCCGGTGTAAGTCGGCTGTTAGTGGCTGCTTCCAGTGCGGCACGTTCTGCCGCAAATAGGGTGCACACGAAAAAAATATGCTCCGCGTCCTCGATGAATGGGCTGCCGCAGTAGTTGCAGTATGGGTCGTCCTCGTGCTTGAACTTGTGAAGGTACATCTTGAAGCATCCATGGCCGATGAGTATCTGCGTGGTGAAAAAGTCCATCTGCCCGTGTCGTCTCTGCATCCAGGGAACCAGGTCGGGGATGAGCCTGTAGGTCCATCGTCCTGAACTCGCGTTGTCCCATCTCTCCTGCCATCGAGAAATGGTGCTACTCCGCTGGGTTCTATTGCCTGAGTTCCCTGTCCTGCGATCATCTGCCAGTATTTCGATTGGGATTGTTCCCGATATCACCAATGCAGCTTCCTCTGACACCGTGCAGAAACAGCTGGAGATGCGCAGCGCGCATCGTCTGTAAACAGACTTGCACGGTCGGCTGTAGCTGGCAGTCTTCATGGCTTCGGCCTATATCGGCGCTGCATACAGGATGGTCGAGGTCACCACAGTAGCTATCAGCCGCCTGCTGTGCTGCTTGGGACCATGTGTGTTGGCCATCATCCTTGAGATGGCAGCTGTAGCTTTGGAAGCCTTGGCCGCCACGTACCCCAGGTGGCTTCTGAAATTCAGCCTATGTTCGATCATGACTCCGAGGTATTTCATCGCCGGACTCGATGCTTGGCGAGCCTACCCGGAAGGTTAGCTTTTCAACGGCGTTTCTGCTGCTTATGAGCACTGCTTCCGTTTTATGTTCGGCCAGCGCAAGCCCGTTGTCGGCCAGCCAAGACATTAGCAAGTCAATTGCGAGGCTGCATTTAGCAGATACGTCGGCAAGGTGGTTCTCCACCGTGACTAGCGCTATGTCATCTGCAAACCCCACTACGGAGCAGCCATCAGGAAGTGTGAGTCGCAGTATCCCTTCGTACATAACGTTCCACAGGATAGGCCCCAGGACAGAGCCCTGAGGTACACCTCCTGACACGTTATGTACCTGGTTGTCCTCGTTGGAATTGTACATCAGGAAGCGATCCTTGAAGTAGTTCGCTACCAAGAGGATGAGGTATCCAGATATGCCACCTCGCTGGAGTGCCTGCAGGACTATGCTCCAATTTGCTGAGTTAAAGCCATTCTTCACGTCTAGGGTACAGACCAGGCAGTATTGCTTAGAGCCTCCCTGCCGTCTTTCGCCTTCGATAGCGTCTGCTGCAATCTGCGTTACTTCGCGGATCGCGTCGATCGTGCTTCGCCTTTTCCTGAAGCCGTGCTGCTGGTTCGATAGGGCTCCACGTTCTTCGACTTCTCTCTCCAACTTGCTGCAAATGATGCGCTCGAATATCTTCCCCAATGTGTTGAGCATGCAGAGGGGGCGATATGAGGATGGGTCATCATTCGTCTTGCCTGGCTTCCGAATGAGCACTAGCCGTTGCTGCTTCCAGACTCTAGGGAAGGTGTGCTCAGCGAGGCATCTGTTAAATACCTGAGCAAGTAATCTCGGGTGGACCTTGATTATGGCATGTAGTACCACGTTAGGGATGCCGTCCGGGCCGGGGGCCGTTGATGGTTTGCTGCTGGCCAGCGCACGCATGATCTCCTCTTCACTGATGAGGGGCGCTTCACTCTCGGCTAAGCTGGAAGCAAAAGCGGCGGCTGCGTAGGGAACAACGTGGTAATTATTGCTCCCAGTTGTTCCTGGGAGGTTGGAATCGGCTGCCTGCCGAGCCAAATGGTTCTTGGTCTGCTGCATCACACAGGTCCTGAAAGCATTTGTGCTTACTCCTCCTAATGGCAGCCTTGAGGGCCTTTTTTCTCTCCCTATAGCGGGACTCGAGCAGCGCTTGCGTGGTACGACCTCTGCCTCGTTGGCATCTCCGCCTTGCAGCGAGGCACTCACTCCTGGCCTCTTGGTTCCACCAGGGAACCCGCCTCCTTCCTCCTCCTCTAACGGAGCTCACAATGGCAGCATCGCAGGCTTCTTTGATCCTTGCCGCTAACTTATCTACGCAGGTGTACGCGTCGCAAGTGATGGTGTTGCCATCCATACTGGCTAGGAGCACCTCTACGTTTAGGGTGTGCACCCTATATGCCGGTTGCCGATTGGGAGGTCCCTGCTGCCTATGCGTCGTCTGGAATGTTATTGCTGCATGGCCGCTGTAAGTGAGCACTTCCACTTCCCAGTGGCTGTTCCGGGAGAACCCCGGGCTGGCAAAAGTCAGGTCGATGCATGACTTCCTACCTGACTTGCTGTAGGTGCATCTGTTCCCCTCATTGAGGAGGCAAACATCCAGGGTGGCAAAGGCATCCAGGAGGATAGTTCCCCGCTGTGTCGTCTTCGAACTCCCCCATGCGGTGGACCACGAGTTGAAGTCCCCAGCGATTAGTACCGGAGATCTTCCACGGGCGTCTTGGGCGATCTCATGCACTATGTCCCTAATCGCATCTATGTGCAGGCTCGGGGCTAAGTATCAGCTATAGATCGTTGTTCCATGGATCTTGGCCCTGGCGTAGCCCGGTCTCGACGCCCTCTTCGATAGGTGTCCGGGAAGCTGACCGCAGCTCCAGATGGCTGCACCGCCGTCCGCGCTCTGCTGCCATACTCCCTCTGCTTTCGCTTTGTATGGTTCGCTCAATACTGCTATGTCCGTCTTCATCTCGAGTACCGTCTGTGACAGAAGATCCTGGGATCTGCAGTGATTTAGGTTAAGCTGTAGAAACTTAACCATTCTGCGTATTTTGGATGGCCTTCAGATATTCGGGGCAGGTCCTGCTCAGGGTCGCATGGGCAGCTTCCCCTGCGGGCTTGCCTCCTCGGGTGTACAGGATACATCTGGGTTTGCCCTGGCACGTGTAGTGCTTGTGGCCGGTTTCCCCGCATCTGAAGCAGGAGTCCTGCGTGGCCTTGGCTACTGCGGCAGAGGCTTGACATCTAGTGGAAGTATGTCCAAAGCTCATGCATTTATAGCATTTCGTCAGCTCCGTCCTCTGTCTGATGCGACAGATGGCCCATCCGATTCGGATTTTACCCTTCTCGAGCAGCCTCCGCACATGATCGGGTCTGAGGTTGACAGTGGCTATTTGCGTCCCGCCGAACGCTTTTCGCATTCTGGGTGCAGCATCCCCAGGGATGTCACAATCCTCTCTCGCGAATAGGGCCAGGGTGACCTCTTCACCGCTGGTCATCTCGTCCAGGTCGCGGATCTCCAGTTGGACAGTTTCCTGCATAACCACCACCTCGGCTTTGCCGGAGATGGCCGTCTTTAGGGCTGTCTGCAGTTCTTGAGTGGATGGATCCTGAGGCTTTTGCATCCTTAGGAGGAGTCCGCCATTGGCTGTCCTTCGCAGGCCTTGGACTTTGTCCTTGAGTCCTTGGAGGGAGGGCTAAGTTTTGACCAGCTTCAGCACATCCGCGTGTGCCATAGCTGCATTCAATTAGAATGGCGTCAGCGCGATGCTTCTTGGGCATCTTTGCGTGAGGTGCGCGGATCTCTTTGAGTTCACTACTCTCCGGTCTGTGTTTGGTATTCTAGGGCCTGGGTTTGGCCTTGACCTGCTGCCACGGCGCATTTCCCGTCCCGGCCGTGCACGCCGCGTTGGGGATCGTGTCTGTCAGCGTGGGGGTGGTCTGTTGGCTTGCGCATAGCCCTTGGCCCCTAGCGTAGAGCCCTTGGAGTGGCCCTCGGCCAGCGCGGCACATATGTCGACCTGCGGTTTCTTCATAGCCATCATGTAGTCAATCGTCCCATGTGTGACGTGTCGAACCACCATTTTATTGTAAGTCTTGGTGTCTGTGAACTTGGCGATCATCTCATCGAGCATCTTCCCAAGTTTTTCGACTAGGGCTGGTGCGCTTGCATTAGCCCTTTGCCTCTTGTGAGCTCCTGACTGTTTCCTGTCAGGGCTCGCTGCGTCCCAACTTGTTTTCGGGGTGGCAGTTTCCTCCTCGGTGTCGCCGAAAACAAAAATTAGCCCATTCACTCTTGGGGGTGCAGACACCGGGTGCGTCTCGGCCATGTTCACAGGAGGTGAGCATTGGTCCTCCTGCTTGGTTCGTTGGAAGTTCCTCAGCAATTCCTCCTCTGCTCTGGCTCATGCTAGCGCCGGGGTCTGGTCGTCCCGGCACGCAGGCAGCTTTTCCCGGCTCATCGCACTTGCTCCTTTGTGGGGTCCCTCGGTGCACGGGGATTTCCTCCAATGAATGCTTGGTGGGAGTTATACCGCTCATTCTCTGTCCCCAGAGCCCCACTTGAAATGGCGCTGCCTCAGCGGAGGGGTTGGGAGAAGGCCAGATCCTCGTCCTTCTGCTCTGTGCCCAGCTGGAGCCGGCTGTGGGAGATGCAGGGGCTGAATCACTTTGATGCAAAGATAAATATTAAAAAATAATCAAAGACCACGGGCTAATTTTAAATGTAGATTAAAGATTAAAAACCGCGGCTTAATTTATAGTTTTATACCAACTGTAGGGCGGAACTGATTTGAAGCCTTTATTTGTTATATTAAATGTTTTGTTTTGTATTGATTGATAAACATACCTTTAAAATGGTTTTGTATGAAGTTTTAAGTTTTTTTATTTATTCCTAAGAAGAGGCAACTTATGCTTCCAAAGGAAAAAATAAGAAAATCTCGTATACAGGAAGCATTTTCAAAGCAACTTGAACTCAAAGTGGACTGCCCAAAACCCGGATATGGAAACTCAAACGATGGAAATACTTCTCGGAGATTTTTTGAAAATTGCCATGTTACTGCAGAAATAACTGGAATTGACGAGGAAATCATTGAAAGATTGGGTACGATCTTGAATGTACTCAATTGCAAGGAGAAAATTGATTCTGTGAAATATGGGTAATATGCTTCCATCACAGCTTCACTCTTGGCTGAGAAGTATCCACATAAGAGATTGACTCCGACAGTGCACAAAATTTTGGAACATGGTAAAGATATAATTGAATATCAAACTTTGCCTATTGGAGAACTTTCGGAAGAAGCCCAGGAATTGCTGAATAAATTCTATAAGAAATATAGATACAAGATTACAAGTCATTAAGACTAAGGCAAAATGAGGACCTCTTCAACATGTTGGCTGCATCATCTGACCCATTTATTGCATCTCTGCGGCATGTAAAATCACGAAAAGAGATAGAATCAAGTAATTATAGTCCAGAAATGTTAAGTCTATTAGAAATTCCCCAAATATAAGCATATATTTAGAAACAAGTAGTCAAAATGATCCAACAATAAAGCAAAAAAATTAACAAACTTTTGTTTTTAAAAATTCGTTTTCATAGGAAAAAATTGATTTTTTCACTTTGATACCCTATAAAAAGGCGAATTTGTGGGCGTTGCACATTATATAGTACATATATAAATTTTACAACAATTACCTGTCGAATGCCGTTTAAATTTTTCAATTATCTTATTTGGTTCAAAAGTTATGATTTTTGCAACGTAAAATGAGAAAAGGCGCTACTGTGCGTCGTTCGTCTAGTTGTTTTCGTTCATTCGAGACTTTGGTTCGTGGCTTTGCCGATTGCACTTGTTAATGTTTTATTAACGTTTGACATTTCAATTAGTTCTAATAAGCTAATTGGATTTTTACTTTCTCACAGACACAAGGAAATATATCTTTTGCGATATGGCATTTCTGCCAGCGTCTTTTCGCTGCATTTTTTTTTTTTTTTTAACTTCGGTTTTAGGGCTCTCTAGGCAGAGCGATCGAAAACTCGTTTACACGGGGTAACATTCGATCTCGAACCCAAAGATTAGTTGTAGTTGATCTTCGCTTTATAAATCCATGCTGACATGGAGATCTTGGAGATTTTGATCTGTAAAGGTGCTGCAAATGTGGAGTAATGAAATTTTCGAAAAGTTTGGGGATGGCCAACAGCTTAAAGATTCCGCATCCTATTTGCTACCTTTTTGTGGAGAGAAATAACAAACAACTCCTTTCAAATAAAGGGAAAGTGGGAGGTTTCTAAGGATAAGGTAAACAATTTCAGAAGGGGATTGCTCAGGGCGTCGGCACAATACCTAAGCACACATCCGGGTATTCCGTCGGGACCTGGCGAATAAACTGGCTTAACCCGGAGCAGATCCGAATGAATAGAGTTTTCGTTTAAACTAGGACTGAAAATAAAGTTCGATTTGGGAATGATGTAAGAATAAGTCTGATTTGAGTCAGTGGTGTTTGAATATGTGGTTTGAAAAAATTGCGCAAATAGATCGGCTATTGCCTGATCATTATTTACGGTTGTATTTTCAAATGAGAGCCAGGAAGGATGAGTAACTGGCTTACGTTTAGTGTTAACAAAATTATATAACGGTTTTGGGTCCTGAGAAAAATGGGCCCTACAACGAGCAAAATAAATTTTGTAACACTGCGCGTTCAACACGGTGAAGCTTAACCGAGCCGATAAATAAAAGGATAGAGCAGATTGAGAACCGGTGCGTTTAAATTTAGTATACAGCCTAGATTTCTTGTTTTTAAAGCGACTCAACTCTTTATTAAACCAAGGAGGCTTATAAGAGGTTGACGGGTAGTATAACGGAACACATTCAGTAAAACATGAATTCATGACTCTGTAAAAAATATCCACGGCTTCTGCCACGTCAGTGCACATGTATAGATCGGACCAATTAAAATCAGATAAAAGATTGTTCAGCCGCTCGAAGTCCGCCTTGCGAAAACAAGGGTCCTGGGATATTAAAATCACCAAGAACTACTAAATGGTCCTTATCCGAAAGACGATTGGAGACCATCTGAATAGCGGAAAGATGGTTCCATTAAATAGGAAGTTCCGACAAGGGAGGAATGTAGGAACAAGTAATGAAAATAATAAATAGGAACTGATAGCTTCACACAAAGGACTTCAACATCGTTGCACTCCTGAAAAGTTAATAATTCAGACGTGAGACTGCAGTCAACCGCTATAAGGACACCACCCCCTACGTCTGATATGCCGATCCACTCGGTAAACCGTGAATGCAGCTGGAAAAACTTCGGAGCTCAAAATCTCCGGCTTTAACCAGGTTTCTGTGAACACGATAACCTGAAAAGCAAACAAAAGACTACCAGAATACAATTTGGGAAGCTTACTACGTAAACCTCTTGCATTCTGATTTTCAGATTTTATTTTGTGGAAGATATGAGCATTCAAAGTCGAAATTGTTTTCCGTGTATGCGTCATACAACAAAAAATAAGTAAATTAGTCGACTTTCAGGTAATATTACACAAAAACTACATAACCAATCGTTATGATTTTTTTTTAAATGACAGGTATATTCATTTACTCTTATCCAAATTAAAAAAATGGGTAGTTTTGTGTGGGCTTGTACAGGTAAATCGCTACCTGCCAGGTGTCCATTATTTTCACCTTTTTCTGGCTAAAGTAGTCTATAACTTCTGAAGCTGCCCAGAGCCGGTAACCATACTATGACTACACATTGCGTGTATCTTTCCTGAATCAGAATCCGTTTAGATCGGCTGCGTCCAGTTGCGACTCTGGCATTGCGAAGCAAAAAACCGAAGCAACTCAGGGTAAAATATACCAAAATACCAAAAAAAGTATGTGCTTACCTACAAATATACCAACTGTAGGGCGGAACTGATTTGAAGCCTTTATTTGTTATATTGAATGTTTTGTTTTGTATTGATTGATAAACATACCTTTAAAATGGTTTTGTATGAAGTTTTTAGTTTTTTTATTTATACCTAAGAAGAGGCAACTTATGCTTCCAAAGGAAAAAATAAGAAAATCTCGTATACAGGAAGCATTTTCAAAGCAACTTGGACTCAAAGTGGACTGCCCAAAACCCGGATATGGAAACTCAAACGATGGAAATACTTCTCGGAGATTTTTTGAAAATTGCCATGTTACTGCAGAAATAACTGGAATTGACGAGGAAATCATTGAAAGATTGGGTACGATCTTGAATGTACTCAATTGCAAGGAGAAAATTGATTCCGTGAAATATGGGTAATATGCTTCCATCACAGCTTCACTCTTGGCTGAGAAGTATCCACATAAGAGATTGACTCCGACAGTGCACAAAATTTTGGAACATGGTAAAGATATAATTGAATATCAAACTTTGCCTATTGGAGAACTTTCGGAAGAAGCCCAGGAATTGCTGAATAAATTCTATAAGAAATATAGATACAAGATTACAAGTCATTAAGACTAAGGCAAAATGAGGACCTCTTCAACATGTTGGCTGCATCATCTGACCCATTTATTGCATCTCTGCGGCATGTAAAATCACGAAAAGAGATAGAATCAAGTAATTATAGTCCAGAAATGTTAAGTCTATTAGAAATTCCCCAAATATAAGCATATATTTAGAAATAAGTAGTCAAAATGATCCAACAATAAAGCAAAAAAATTAACAAACTTTTGTTTTTAAAAATTCGTTTTCATAGGAAAAAATTGATTTTTTCACTTTGATACCCTATAAAAAGGCGAATTTGTGGGCGTTGCACATTATATAGTACATATATAAATTTTACAACAATTACCTGTCGAATGCCGTTTAAATTTTTCAATTATCTTATTTGGTTCAAAATTTATGATTTTTGCAACGTAAAATGAGAAAAGGCGCTACTGTGCGTCGTTCGTCTAGTTGTTTTCGTTCATTCGAGACTTTGGTTCGTGGCTTTGCCGATTGCACTTGTTAATGTTTTATTAACGTTTGACATTTCAATTAGTTCTAATAAGCTAATTGGATTTTTACTTTCTCACAGACACAAGGAAATATATCTTTTGCGATATGGCATTTCTGCCAGCGTCTTTTCGCTGCATTTTTTTTTTTTTTTTTAACTTCGGTTTTAGGGCTCTCTAGGCAGAGCGATCGAAAACTAGTTTACACGGGGTAACATTCGATCTCGAACCCAAAGATTAGTTGTAGTTGATCTTCGCTTTATAAATCCATGCTGACATGGAGATCTTGGAGATTTTGATCTGTAAAGGTGCTGCAAATGTGGAGTAATGAAATTTTCGAAAAGTTTGGGGATGGCCAACAGCTTAAAGATTCCGCATCCTATTTGCTACCTTTTTTGTGGAGAGAAATAACAAACAACTCCTTTCAAATAAAGGGAAAGTGGGAGGTTTCTAAGGATAAGGTAAACAATTTCAGAAGGGGATTGCTCAGGGCGTCGGCACAATACCTAAGCACACATCCGGGTATTCCGTCGGGACCTGGCGAATAAACTGGCTTAACCCGGAGCAGATCCGAATGAATAGAGTTTTCGTTTAAACTAGGACTGAAAATAAAGTTCGATTTGGGAATGATGTAAGAATAAGTCTGATTTGAGTCAGTGGTGTTTGAATATGTGGTTTGAAAAAATTGCGCAAATAGATCGGCTATTGCCTGATCATTATTTACGGTTGTATTTTCAAATGAGAGCCAGGAAGGATGAGTAACTGGCTTACGTTTAGTGTTAACAAAATTATATAACGGTTTTGGGTCCTGAGAAAAATGGGCCCTACAACGAGCAAAATAAATTTTGTAACACTGCGCGTTCAACACGGTGAAGCTTAACCGAGCCGATAAATAAAAGGATAGAGCAGATTGAGAACCGGTGCGTTTAAATTTAGTATACAGCCTAGATTTCTTGTTTTTAAAGCGACTCAACTCTTTATTAAACCAAGGAGGCTTATAAGAGGTTGACGGGTAGTATAACGGAACACATTCAGTAAAACATGAATTCATGACTCTGTAAAAAATATCCACGGCTTCTGCCACGTCAGTGCACATGTATAGATCGGACCAATTAAAATCAGATAAAAGATTGTTCAGCCGCTCGAAGTCCGCCTTGCGAAAACAAAGGACTTTTTTGGCTGGATGGTCAGATATATTCTGTAAGTCGGCCCCAATGTCGAGGGTCACATCGAAAGTAGGATGATAGGGATCTTCGGGTAGCGTCAGCGGCGCCACCCTGGCTAAACTAACTCTCGCAGGATCTAAAACAAAACAGAGATCAAGCAAGCGCTCTAAAGAGTTTCGTACATGGTTGACTTGAGACAGCGAAATGTCAAACAAGCCAGCAATAATATCATGATGTGTTGTAGTAAGAAGTGAGTTTGTGGAATTATTAGAGGACCAAATAGCCCCTGGGATATTAAAATCACCAAGAACTACTAAATGGTCCTTATCCGAAAGACGATTGGAGACCATCTGAATAGCGGAAAGATGGTTCCATTAAATAGGAAGTTCCGACAAGGGAGGAATGTAGGAACAAGTAATGAAAATAATAAATAGGAACTGATAGCTTCACACAAAGGACTTCAACATCGTTGCACTCCTGAAAAGTTAATAATTCAGACGTGGGGCTGAAGTCGACCGCTATGAGGACACCACCCCCACGTCTGATAGGTCGATCCAGTCGGTATACCGTGAACACAGCTGGGAAAACTTCGGAGGTCAAAATCTGGGAAGCAAAGGAAAGAAAGTACAATTTGGGAAGCTTACTACGTAAACCTCTTGCATTCTGATAGGAGATGAAGAGGGAGTCAGTTAGTTTTTTGGAGTGGGAGTCGTAGAGGGCGTAGTGGTCTGGTCGGGCCTGGGAAGACTTATTCCTACAGGCCGCCTTTTCTTTTTTTTTAGCTTCGAACTCAGTGACGACAATATACTCCGGCCAGAATTTGGTAGAGCATATATTGTGTCAAAGAGCTCGTTTGGGACATTTATCTTGAAAGATGAAATATCCCTAGCATAGGAAAATTTTAATTTTTCCACCTTAAGTTTCAATTTTTCGGCTTTAGTTTTGCCTTGAATAAAGGCTATTTAAGTACCGATGTCTGATCAGGGGAAAGACGCGAAACAAATATCTGTTTCGTAGGTGGGACAACTGTAAAACCCTTCGGCATTGCAGATACATTGTTTAGATTGCCAATATCGGCCGGAAATCCGGGCCTGACGCCCTGGGGGGATACATTGATGGGAGTCTGAGGAGTCGTAATTTGCGATCCCAAAGGGGACAAAACGGAAATCACCGGGGGCACCGTCAATCCAGCGCCACATTCGGATACCGAATTATTTTTCGCACTCGACCTCAGAATTCTAGGATTCAATCCTGAGGTCGATGGCTGATCCGAGGGAGGCTGCTGTTGAGAGCCCGCTGCGGGTTTAAGAGATCCATCGTTATGTTGCAGACTAGTAGCAGTTTTTTTGCGCCTAGGAGACTCATTTAATAGCTTAAGGCTATTAAATTGACTATCCAACGCTAAGAACATTTCATGAGTTTTGCGAAAACTCGATAAAACGTCCTTAAAACTGCCCTTAGTTTGCCGCATAAAAGACATCATTTCGGCTTCAACTTCACGACAGGCATCACAGCAGTAACGAAAACCGATGTTCCTTCTCAAATCGTCTAGGGTACGCGCTACAACACCAATACACTTGGCATGCACAATGTTGTCGCATAGCCAGCAGCCGATCGAGAAATCATTAGCTGCAATTACCTTCTTGTAGGTTTTAAAAGCGCAGAAAATAGCGAACATTATAGGGACTTACCTCTGTACCTTTACGTGAAGATAAGAAGTAGTGCAGCTGCACAGAGAACATGAGAGGGAGAGAGCGGGTGAGCGGGTGAGCGTAGAAGCAAAAGCTTACAAGATTAACGTTTAGCTGTCACGACGGCGCAAACAACTGCTAAACGAAGAAGGCACAAAAAGGAATACAAAAATAAGCACAAGCAAAACACTGGCAGCAAATAATTAAATTAAATGCAGAAATCAGGAAAGCTGCATGCACGCGAAGTGAACGGGAACTTTATTAAACACAAGGTAGAGGATTAAAGTAAAGACCCGGTGGTTTTTAAGTAAAACTTTCAAACAAAACGAGAGGGCAAGAAAAAAACACGTCAGTTTACTTGGAAGAGGGAAAAGCTTTAAGTTCGTGATTTTTTTTTTATGTGTCAAGCTCGTACATCCCATCCCGTTCTGACTATTACATATATAGCATTTATATTTAAATCAAGACATTCATTCGGGTCTTGGTGTTAATGACAACCTTATTGTTATGGGTGATTTTAATCTGCCGTCCATATCTTAGATGCCCTCACCTGATTTAAATGTTCTTGTTCCCACTGCATCCCATAATTTTATTCAAGGGCTTATTGACACTGCGTTGTGACAGTTGAATCATGTACGGAACTGTGGTGATAATATTTTAGACCCTATTTTTGTGTCAAAATTTTCCAATGTTTATGTCTCTAGCATTGACCCTCTCTCCAGTCCTGAAGACGCTTATCATTTCACACTGGAGATAATTTTAGAAGCTTCAATGCCATTACTGCCATGTCTTGAAGCTGAGCCAGCAACTTTCCGCTGGTTTCGCAGAGCTAATTTCACTGATATGAACATATATTTATTTTCAGGATTGGACTTATTTTTGGAATATACGGTTAATCCCTTGACCATTGTTCAGCGTTTCTATGATATACTTTACTCCAGTTGACACGTATGTTCTATCATTTTCTAATCTCCTCAATTCTTCTTCTATTCTCCCTTATTCTCCTGTATTCTCCTCTATTCTCATCTGTTCTCCTCTATTCTCCTTCTATTCTCCTCTATTCTCCTCTATTCTCCTCTGTTCTCCTCTATTCTCATCTATTCTCATCTATTGTCCTTATATTCTCCTATATTCTCCTCTATTCTCATCTATTCTCCTCTATTGTCCTTATATTCCACGTTTCTCATAAGCCTTAATGGCTCGCTCGTCGACTATCTAAAAAACCTGAAATAAAGACTTTTTAAGAAGTTTAGTAGAACCGGGCTGCAAGTCGATCGCTCAATATATTCAACAGCCTTGCTCTGATTATCTACCTCACAATGCCGAAAGCTAAAAGAATTATTTTAATCGATGTAAAAATGAATTTCAGGCTAACCCCAACCAATTTTACGCGTTGTCAATTCTAAGCGTAAATCCCAATTATTTCCGTCGTGTCTTTATCGTAACACTGAATCCGCTTTTAACGAGCCCGATATCGCAAACTTATTTACTAAATTTTTCCAATCTACCTACTCATCAATAAATTTCGTTAGAACCTCATCGTATCCATATTCACTTTCTCACTTCAATTGCATTTTATGCCCACTGTTCGGAGCAGATCAGCAACGCCTAGTCATACGCGCATAGGTGTACCACTGCATCTGCAGCGATCTTCCGTTCTTTCTTTTCTCCTCTTTCTTATCTCGCTAAAGCGGTCGCGCTATTCAGCAAACTACTTTGTATGCTTATTAATGCATATAAAATGTTTGGAGCCAAGCTTTTAATACAGTTCGATAGCAGCTCCGAATAAACAAAACACATTTAACACAACCTATTTCGTGCGTTACAATTTGTAACTAAGGTTGGCATATTTAGTGTCTTCCCCACAAATATTTTGGTGACCCCGACGTGATCGTACTTTTTATCGGAATCTGCAATTCGTTCTCGCGACTTTTTAATATAGTCTAAACAAAACGCTATGTTTCGCTTTCGTTTTCGTGCATACGGCCACAAAAACACGAACTTACATACATTCTTATGCCCAACGGCTAAATTCACGCCGTGTCTACTCATACTGGGCGGCTGCGTGATCTGCGTCTGCGCCATAGTGGCCGGCAGTGGAACTAGCCTGGCAGCAGGTATCAGCTGCACACAAAGCTTAGCCCAGGTAGAACACTTGGCTGACGTCAACCCGAAAGCTACAAGTGTCGACGAGGAACTGAGAGCATTCCAGAAGGGCTCCCGCATACAACGCAGCCCGCCAGGAAATGCCGCGGTTACCACCGTTGACCCAGCCCTAGGCGGGACCGCTGAAGGGGATATCTCATGCACCCCATTAGCAAAACGCAACAGGGACTCCCCGAGTCCTACACGGCCTGAGCACCCTACTAAGAGGCCTAGAGGCCCCCAACCACAACTAGTGGAGATGGGGACGATCCTCGAAGACCTGCTTATGAAGGTCAACGAGCAGAAGGTGCGGAACATTAATCAAGGCATGAAGAATGCCTTCGCTAGGCTCAAAGAGTTTCAAGAAGCCTTGATGCGCCACCCGGAAGTAGAGCCCCAACTCAGCCGGATTGAGGATACTGCGGAGCTCGGGTGTCAGACAGCTCAAGTCTGTACTCCGCGCTTCGATAAATCTGCACAGACCTCTCCGAGCAAACGTGTTCGACCGGTCAAACGAGGCCCGGGAAGTTACCCAAATCGCCCCATGGCGCGTAGCCCACAACCATCGAACCCGAGGAGGGTGGCCGAGGGCACTAATGGATGGGTCGGAAAGGCGCCAATCAAACAACCACGGTGTGTCCATACGGGACCGGGCCGGCGTGAGAGGCCCAGAAGACGTGGTAAGGATGCGCTGATCATTAGCCCCCTTCCAGAGATGTTCTACAGCTTAGTGCTCGGTCTGGTTACGCGCGCTAAGGACGCCAGGATTGAAGAAGTCTGCGATAGCGTCTCCAGAGTCAGACAGCTAAGAGAGAACGGTTACTGGAGATATAGCGAAACTCGCAGGCTCAAACCAGTAGCATCAGGGAATTGATTGGCAAAGCCCTGGGAGCTGGAGCCACGTTCCGCACGATGACGCCCAGGTCTCCTACCGGATATGGGACCTAGACGAGCTAACCACAAGGGAGGAGCTAGAGAATGCGCTTGTCAAGCAGGCAAGCCTCCCCCCAAACTCGGTGACCGTTAACGGTATACGCCCCTTGGCCACAGAAAGCCAGTCCGCAAACTTATCGGTTCCGGCGGGTTTGGCAGGCGCTCTCAACAATCTCGGCAAAGTGAAGGTCGGATGGACTTGGTGCCGGAATAAGGAGCTGCTTCGAGTGCTTCAGGTGCCTAAATACGGGACACATGTCCAGCAGGTGTCGGAGATCCGTGGACAGAAGCAAGGCCTGCTTTAAATGTGGGAAAGAAGGGCATAAGGCAGCAGAATGCAATAACCCAGCAAAATGCTTCAAGTGCGAGCTGCTCAAAAGGAAGGACACGAGTCACCAGGCCGGAAGCCGCTCCTGCCCTGGTGGCGTTGTCCAGAGAAGGCCATAAGCATAGGGAATGAAAGTGATCCAGATCAATTGGAATCACTGCGCGGCAGCGAAAGATCTGCTGTCGCAAACTGTCCGCGAAAGCGGAACCGATCTTGCAGTGCTAAGCGAGCCGTTCAAAGGTGATCACAATCACAAATGGGCCGTGGATAGTTCCGGCAAGGCGGCCCTGTGGGTCTGTCCTCGCGGACAAAGGCTTTGTGCGTGCCAAAGCTGGAGGCTGGTGGGTCTACAGTATATACCTCGCCCCTAGCCTTACGCTAGCCGAGTTCGCTGTCATCCTGGACATGCTCGCTGCTGATGCAAGAGGCCGCTCTCCGACTCTGCTTGATAGCGATTTCAACGCGGGCGGTCGACTGGGGTAGCGCTACCACAAACGCACGTGGCAGAACCCTCCTAGAAGTGCTCTCAACGCTGGATGTGGCCCTTCTCAATGTGGCGGGAGCTGGTTCAGTGGTGGACCTCACTTTTGCCAGTCGGTCGAGAGCTGGGCAGTGTACGTGGTTGCTTAGTGGGGTGTAAACGGCAAGTGACCACGCGGAAATCTTTACCACGCTGGACGCTGGCAACACCTCCCTCCACCTCCCCCCGCTCACCAGCGCAAGTGCTTTAGCGTGGACTCGCTCGACACCAAAGCCTTCGCGTCAAGGATGCTGAGAGTGGAAGCGACGGGCGACACTGAAGATATGGCCAACTCAGTGATGAGACAAGTGCTAACGGCCTGCGAGGAGTGCATTCCTTATAGGCATCGCGACTCTGTGTATTGGTGGAATCACGAGATAGCAGAGGCACGGAAGGACTGCGTAAGAGCCAGGAGACATTATCAATGGTCGTACGGATCCCAGACACACCTGGCAAAACGTGAGGCATACCATCGGTGCAGAAAGGCTCTCAAGGCGGCAATAAAAGGCAGCAAGAAAAATGCTTTCTTGATTTGTGCCAGGCAGCTGACCGAGACCCGTGGGGAAACGTATATAAGATAATTGTGAAGAAGGTCGGCAGAGCCAACTAGCGCGCCCCACTGGACGCGGAAAGCCTCGAGAAGATAGCGGCGCACCTGTTCCCCAGGATGACTAACCCTAAGCTTGCCACAGGGGCTGGCACCTACTCGTTGCACGAGCTCGAGCCCGTCTCCGAAGAAGAGATGATGGCAGTGGCGGCAAGGATCAAGGTGGCGAAGGCTGATAGACAGAGCCGGCAAGGTGTTGGAACACCTGATCAGCTCGATACTGGAGAGGGCCATCGTAGCGGCAGGCGGTTTCTCAGACTCCCATTACGGGTTCAGAAAGGCCAAGTCAACCGTCGACGCCATCACCAAGGTGGTGAAAATTGCCTCCGCGGCTATCGCAGAACAGCGCTGGAAAGGGGCTCCAAGGAATATTGCCTTATAGACACCTTGAACATACACAATGCCTTTAACACGGCGAGAAGGGGCCGTGGATGCCTTTTCCAATTTCGGAGTTCCCACATACTGCTTAACCTGATGCGAAGCTACTTCCACGACAGGGTGCTGCAGATAGACTCGGACAGCGGTACCCAAGCGGTCGAGCTGTCGTGGGGGGTCCCACAAGGGTCTGTACTTGCGCCACTTCTGTGGAATGCAATGTACGATGGCGTCCTCCGGCTTCCACTTCCAGGGAGAACGGAGATTGTGAGCTTCGCGGACGACATAGCGGTGGTCACTGTCGCAAAGGAGATCGTAGGAGCAGAGGAGACTAGCAGCCAGAGTTTCGCCGTTATCAACGAGTGGCTGTCGAACGCCGGACTGCAGCTAGCGCCGCAGAAAACTGAAGCCGTCCTGGTGAGTAGCAGGACGAAGGTGGAGGTGGAAAGCGTTCGGGTCTGCGATGCAACGGTCAGATCTTCTAGAGCCATTAAATACCTAGGAGTGATGATCGACACCAGACTTTCCTTTAGGGAGCATCTTGTATACGCAAGCACCAAAGCTGGCACGACAGTGAGAGCGCTATCCAGGATTATGCCGAATCCAAGGCAAGCAAGCAAGCTTCTTCTAGAGAGCGCAGCTAGAGCGACCATGCTGTATGCAGTCCCTGTGTGGAGTCACGCCATGGCGTCGCGCTTATACAGCCGTTGTCTGATTGCCTCACACCGGCTGGCCGCTATACGCATCTGCAGTGCGTTTCGGACGGTCTCGGACCTAGTTAAAGCAGAAATTTACAAGAAGGTCCACGGTCGAGTCTTATCGTCCCAGGAGAAAAAGGAGGCAAGAGTTGGGGCGAAGAGTGCATCTCTAACCGCTTGGCAAGCACGATGGGATGCCTCAACAAAGGGTTGTTAGACGCACCGCCTAATTCCGTGCCTGGAGGCGTGGACCAAGAGGACGCACGGGCAGGTAAACTTCTTCCTGAGCCAGGCCCTCAGTGACCGTACCGCGCGAGTGTTATGCCCCATCCATTGTAAACCCCCACCCTTCCATTATGTACATGTTCCTCCCCCCTTACTTCTAAATAAACGAATATACAAAAAAAAAACATACATTCTTATGCCAATCGTTTGATTTTTTGTACATTTCGCGCTCTTAAAATCAAAACTGTGTTGTGCAAATAATTCTAATTAAAAGTGAATGGAATTTAAGCGTTGCTAATAGCGCATAGTACATATACATATATATATATATATACATATATGTATGGTGTTTCGTGCCTCTAACGCGGTTGGACATCTTATTTTATTTTATTTTTTTCTTTGTTATCGAAAATGCTGACACGGAAAACTCGATTCGGCTCAAAATAAATCCGCAAGTGACATTGACTTCTACCGAGCCAAAGCCGGATCTATTTTTCGGCAAATTAACTCGATAAAATTTTATTTAAACGCTGATTCGGTCAATCAGTTTGACGAGGCTAATAATTGGCTTGAGTGGAATGGATCAATTCCTTAAACCAGGCATTTGATTTTGTGCAGACATCATTGGAACGACTGGATTTTACGGAGATCTTGAGCGACCGTCGGATTGAATTTTCCGCAGTTTTCATGGATGTAAAGGCGAAACTAAGCCGAGGGTTAGCTGCTCATCGTAAGTCGAATTCAATATCTATTGACATCACTAATCATGCGGATTTTTCTTTTCGATCTAGGAAGCTTCGGTTGCCAAATCTGGAAATTGCTCGTTTTCATGGATCCTATTCTGAGTGGCCAGATTTTCTTGTGACTTTCACTACGGTCATCGGAAATGATGATGAGCTAACAAATACAATACAATATATACGGTTGAGTTTAGGCGGCGTGGCTCTGGAGACCATACGCTCGCTTGAGCCCTCAAATACCAAATATAAAAAGTCTATAAATTTGCTAATAAATCGATTTGATAATAAACTTTTACACTTTAAGGCACACGTACAGGCAATATTCGGTTTGAAGGGTGTCTAGAAGGGATCGTCAAAGGGTCTTCGGAAGCACAGTGATTGCATAAGTACGAATTGCGAGCAATTCGAACGATGGCCACTACGCAACAAAATTTGGATGGACTTCTGATTCACATCGTCACTCGAAAGCCGGACCAAAGGACGCGGGAAAAAAGGGAAAAGGATGTCTACCTGGGATGCTATGGAGTCGTTTTTGGAGAAGAGGTGCAGGATGATGGAAAACTTGAATAATGCCTTGGTAAATCAAACACCACGCCAGCAGGTGGGAAGAAAATTTGCTCAAATACAACCAAAATACACTTATTGCTTCTGCCTTTAATTTAAATCCAATTTGTTTATTTTACGATGCAAGGGATCATCATCAAAGTGTTATTTTTGGATTTTTAAATTTGAGTCCGAATCTTCGGTAAAGGAAAGCAAAAAAGTTGCACGTTTGAATGAACTGTTTACGCGAGGGGAATTGTTTGCAGCAATGCAAGTCGACTCACTGCAGATATTGTCGCATGAAGCACCATTCATTATTACACGCGAATCATGACCCATCCGCACCATCCATCTCATTTACAACTCTATCCGGCGACCCATTCTCGAACTCTCAGCAATTACCACCTACTTCATCAGCATTAGTATCATGTTCTCAAGCATCATCCTATCCTGATCATCAATTATCAAACCCTCCACCCAAAGCCGATTATGCCGATTGACTACGTGTTGCTTCCGACTGCCATTATATACGTAAGAAATAAAATTGGAGCATTTATGCCTCGCCGAGCAATTTTAGATTCGGCCTTTCAGCTAAACTTCATAACCTCTCGCTTAGCTAGTCAACTAATTTTGAATCACAGAAAATTGCATACCTCGATTTCTGGAGAATCTTCCATGATTTCTGATAAGACAGTCGATCACGGGATACCAGCTATCGTGTGTTATTCGCAGCTGTTGTGACTCACAGTATCACGGATTATCAACCCCATTTCAATATAAATGCAACATCATGGAGGATACTGCAAAACATTTCGCTTGCTGATCCTTTTTTTATCAATTATTTAAGAATAAGTTCTATGGAAAAAAATAATTTAGACAGGACTTTGCCAACTCTTCAGAACACCTAACTTGGTTGGATAGTCTCTGGAGGGATATGCAAAGTCATAAATCGGTTTTAGCAGCCATCGTCAAGGACCCTGCTGATCATCCTGATGACACACTTGCCGCCATAGTAAAGCGATTTTGGGAAATTGAGGACTTCACCATTATTATTGCCTGAAGACTTGAGATGCGAGCAATTTTGTAATGAAAATTGCACTAGACTTGGTCAATACTCTGTTCGTCTCTTGTCTATTTTAGCATTTGAATCTCTAGGTGATTCTTATTGCCTGGCTCGCCGTCGTTTTAAGAGTTTGGAAGCTAAACTAGATAGAAACCCCTGAAAGCTCAGTATTCAGCATTTTTAAGGGAGTATATCGAGCTAAGCCTCATGTCTCTTGTTACAAAGCAACCATCGGTACCACAATTCTTTTTGCCTCACCATTGCGTATATAAGCAGGAGAGCACAAGCACAATACTTCGTGACGTTTCTGATGAATCTGCTAAAACTACTTCTGGTAGCTCTCTGAACGACTTACTTCTTGCAAGGCCAACTATTCAGCAAAAAATTTTAAACATACTGCTTCGCTTTTGATTTTTTAGAGTTGCCCTTTGTGGAGATATCTGCAAGATGTACCGTTGCGTGCGTATTTCGCACCCGAATGACTTTTTGCTGTGTATCGTTTGGAGAGAGAAACCCACGAATGAGTTGAGTGTTTTCAAATTGAGTACGGTGACTTCTGGCACCAAATCTGCTGCCTTTTTTGCTGTAAGAGCCACTCTTTTACGATGAGGAGGAATCATTTCCTATTGGGGCAGGAATTGTTCGTGGAGATTTCTTTATGGATGACTTAATCTCTTTGGGGGGACTCAATTGATGAGGTTGAAGTTGAAGGAACTACTGTCGCGAGGCTACTTTCCAATCCGCAAAAGGTGTTCGAATGAGTTAGCAGCTCTGGGAGGAGAGTCTGATTGCGACAAGGAGCAGTTAATCAAATTTCACGATGGATAGGATATCGCCAAGGCATTGGGGCTAGTCTGGGATCCATTTTCTGATCAACTTCTATTTAATTTTCTCAACTACCAACCAATTAACGACCCACAAAGCGGGTTGCATTGTCAACAATAGCCAAATTCTATGATCCGCTTGGTCTAATAACTCCAATTGTCACAAGGTCTATAGCCTTTCTGCAATCTCTATGGAGTGTGAACGTGGATTGGGATGACGCACTGCCAGAGCCGATAATTTCGTCATGGGGGGAGCTGACCTTACAGTTATCGGTCGTACAGAACCTAAAATTTCCACGATTTGTAATGCAACCAATGGCTTCCGTTGAGTAGCATAGATTCTGTGATGCTAGCATAGAGTAGCTCCATTAATGGCCTTAACAATTCCACGATTAGAGCTTTCCGCAGCGCTTTTATTGGCTGAGCTAATCGTAAACGTCAAGGAAACCATAGAACATACGTGTCAACTGGAGTAAAGTATATCATAGAAACGCTGAACAATGGTCAAGGGATTATCCGTATATTCCAAAAATAAGTCCAATCCTGAAAATAAATATATGTTCATATCAGTGAAATTAGCTCTGCGAAACCAGCGGAAAGTTGCTGGCTTAGCTTCAAGACATGGCAGTAATGGCATTGAGGCTTCTAAAATTATCTCCAGTGTGAAATGATAAGCGTCTTCAGGACTGGAGAGAGGGTCAATGCTAGAGACATAAGCATTGGCAAATTTTGACACAAAAATAGGGTCTAAAATATTATCACCACAGTTCCGTACATGATTCAACTGTCACAACGCAGTGTCAATAAGCCCTTGAATAAAATTATGGGATGCAGTGGGAACAAGAACATTTAAATCAGGTGAGGGCATCTAAGATATGGACGGCAGATTAAAATCACCCATAACAATAAGGTTGTCATTAACACCAAGACCCGAATGAATGTCTTGATTTAAAGATAAATGCTATATATGTAATAGTCAGAACGGGATGGGATGTACGAGCTTGACACATAAAAAAAAAAATCACGAACTTAAAGCTTTTCCCTCTTCCAAGTAAACTGACGTGTTTTTTTCTTGCCCTCTCGTTTTGTTTGAAAGTTTTACTTAAAAACCACCGGGTCTTTACTTTAATCTTCTACCTTGTGTTTAATAAAGTTCCCGTTCACTTCGCGTGCATGCAGCTTTCCTGATTTCTGCATTTAATTTAATTATTTGCTGCCAGTGTTTTGCTTGTGCTTATTTTTGTATTCCTTTTTGTGCCTTCTTCGTTTAGCAGTTGTTTGCGCCGTCGTGACAGCTAAACGTTAATCTTGTAAGCTTTTGCTTCTACGCTCACCCGCTCACCCGCTCTCTCCCTCTCATGTTCTCTGTGCAGCTGCACTACTTCTTATCTTCACGTAAAGGTACAGAGGTAAGTCCCTATAATGTTCGCTATTTTCTGCGCTTTTAAAACCTACAAGAAGGTAATTGCAGCTAATGATTTCTCGATCGGCTGCTGGCTATGCGACAACATTGTGCATGCCAAGTGTATTGGTGTTGTAGCGCGTACCCTAGACGATTTGAGAAGGAACATCGGTTTTCGTTACTGCTGTGATGCCTGTCGTGAAGTTGAAGCCGAAATGATGTCTTTTATGCGGCAAACTAAGGGCAGTTTTAAGGACGTTTTATCGAGTTTTCGCAAAACTCATGAAATGTTCTTAGCGTTGGATAGTCAATTTAATAGCCTTAAGCTATTAAATGAGTCTCCTAGGCGCAAAAAAACTGCTACTAGTCTGCAACATAACGATGGATCTCTTAAACCCGCAGCGGGCTCTCAACAGCAGCCTCCCTCGGATCAGCCATCGACCTCAGGATTGAATCCTAGAATTCTGAGGTCGAGTGCGAAAAATAATTCGGTATCCGAATGTGGCGCTGGATTGACGGTGCCCCCGGGCGCCAGGCCCCCCAGGGCGTCAGGCCCGGATCTCCGGCCGATTTTGGCAATCCAAACAATGTGTTTGCAATGCCCAAGGCTCTTACAGTTGTCCCACCTACGAAACAGATATTTGTTTCGCGTCTTTCCCCTGATCAGACATCGGTACTTAAATAGCCTTTATTCAAGGCAGAACTAAATTGAAAATTAAGGTGGACAAATTAAAATTTTCCTATGCTAGGGACATTTCATCTTTCAAGATAAATGTCCCAAACGAGCTCTTTGACACAATATGCTCTACCAAATTATGGCCGGAGTATATTGTCGTCACTGAGTTCGAAGCTAAAAAAAAAAGAAAAGGCGGCCTGTAGGAATAAGTCTTCCCAGGCCCGACCAGACCACTGCGCCCTCTACGACACCCACTCCAAAAAACTAACCGATTTCTTCTTCATCTCCTATCAGAATGCAAGAGATTTACGTAGTAAGCCTCCCAAATTGTACTTTCTTTCCTTTGCTTCCCAGATTTTGAGCTCCGAAGTTTTCCCAGCTGTGTTCACGGTATACCGACTGGATCGACCTATCAGACGTGGGGGTGGTGTCCTCATAGCGGTCGACTTCAGTCCCACGTCTGAATTATTAACTTTTGAGGTGTGCACCGATGTTGAATTCCTTTGTGTGAAAATAATTCCACAAACGCACTTCTTACCACAACACAGTATGATTTTATTGCTGTCTTGTTTAACATTTCGCTGTCTCAAGTCAACCATGTACGAAACTCTTTAGAGCGCTTGCTGGATCTCTGTTTTATTTCAGATCCTGTGAATTTATTTAAGCCAGGGTGGCACCGCTGACGCTACCCGAAGATCCCTATCATCCTACTTTCGATGTGACCCTCGACGTTGGGGCCGACTTACAGAATATATCTGACCGTCCAGCCAAAGAAGTCCTTTGTTTTCGCAAGGCGGACTTCGAGCGGCTGAACAATCTTTTATCTGATTTTAATTGGTCTGATCTATACATGTGCACTGACATGGCAGAAGCCGTGGATATTTTTTACAGTGCCATGAATTCATGTTTTACTGAATGTGTCCTTGGTTCAATAAAAACAAGAAGTCTAGGCTGTATTCTAAAATTAAACGTACCGGTTCGCAATCTGTCCTATCCTGTTATTTATCGGCTCGGTTAAGCTTCACCGTGTTGAACGCGCAGTTTTACAAAAATAATCTTGCTCGTTGTAGAGCCCAGTTTTCTCAGGACCCAAACATGTTTTATAATTTTCTTAACACTAATCACTCATCCTTTCTCGCTTTCATTTGAAAAAACAACCGTAAATAATGATCAGGCAATAGCCGATCTATTTGCGCAGTGTTTTCAAACCACATATTCAAACACCACTGACTCAAATCAGACTTATTTTTACATCATTCCCAAATCGAAGTTAACTTTCAGTCCTAGTTTAAACGAGGGCTCTATTCATTCAGATATTCTCCGGGTTAAGCCAGTTTATTTGCCAGGTCCCGATGGAATACCCGGATGTGTGCTTAGGTATTGTGCCGACGCCTTATCCTTATCAAATGTTCTCAGGGTTACTTCTGGCGTCCTGCAAGGGAGCCGTTTGGCACCCTTGTTGTTTACATTATTTCTTAACGACCTGCCCAAAGTGCTGACTAACTCCAGAGTACTTATGTACGCGGATGACGTCAAACTTTGCGTGCAATATAATGACGCTTCTTGCCAGTCAGATTTACAAACAGATCTTAATAATAAAGCTTATACAATCTCTCGTGTCGTTCCCAAGCTCGCAACGTACGCGCTGAACTGTCGCTCTTTGGAAAGAATTGCTGTAGTTGATGATCCTTAACCTGGATCCTAAACTTGACTTTACTGATCATATTTCGTGCATGGTAAATAAAGCCAGAGGTGTGCTTGGATTCATTAAACGGTGGTCTAAAGAATTCAATGATTCCCATGTTACTAAATCTCATTATATTTCTTTAGTTCGTCCTATCTTAAAATATGGATTTTGCGTTTGGAGCCCTCAGTATGGGGTCCACAGTAAACGCATTGAGTCGGTTCAAAAGAACTTTTTACTTTTCGCTTTACGCATTTAAGCTGGGAAGCAAGCCCTCGTATTCCAGTAGACTCCTACTAATCAAGTTACCATACTTGTATAACCGTAGAACCATACTAGGCATTACTTTTATTTATAACCTAATCCATGGTGGCGTTGGAAGTGTTGACTTGTTGGGTCAGCTTAGCTTTCACGTACCAAGTAGAAATACTATATCTTATATTCCTTTAGTTATGCGTCACTGTAGAACGTTCTTTGAATTACATGAAACCTTGAGAGTCTTTTGTGCAAATTATAACGATTTGTACACAATAACTTTTAATGTAGATACCCTTCCCAAACTAAATACTTTTATCCTAACTCATTTAGCACGCATGCAATCAAACAATCAGGCAGCACGCCAGTAGTCACTTTCTTGTATTCCTTTTCTATACTTTCATTTGTCGCGCTTACTAACACCTAACACGAACAAGCACGTGCTTGGTGTCATATGGGCCACTAGAATGTACTGACCGTAGTGCATCAACGTCCATATAATATTACTCGTCTTCGCGAAGGCGAAGATGGCAGCTTGGGTACATCGAGGAAGTCATACCCGGCGGGGACGGTGTCATCAGAGTGGATTTGGTCCGTACAGCTACGGGTCTGATCAAGAGAGCCGTCGCCAAACTAGCCGTTCTGCCCATCGATTCCGATATAGTTGGAACCTTACCTCTTTCAACGGAGGCAGTATGATCGGGGCAGATCGGCAACGCCTAGGTGTACGACTGCACCTGCAGCGCTCTTTCGTTCTTTCTTTTCTTCTCTTTCTTGTCTCCCAAAAGCGGTCGCGCTATTTAGCAAACTACTTTGTAAAATTACATATGCACTTAAGATTTTTGGACCCAAGCTTTTATTAGAGTCCGATTGCTCCGAATAAACAACACAAGCTTAACACAACCTATCGTGCGTTATTATTTAAAAACTAATGGTGGCATGTTCGGTGTCTTCCTCACAAACACCCACAATTAGTGAAGATAACTCAAAACAATCAAGCCTTCCCTCTCTTCTGGTCCAGATCTTGTCACTAGCTGTAAGGAATTGTGGTAATGTATTATGTAGACCACCGTCAAAACTTTTTCAAATATCCCTTCAGGTTTCCATTATTCCTGAATGTTGGAAAGAATCTTTTCTAACATAAAAGTTACAGAAGGATTGCAAAACTTAGTGCGATTCCTAAGTTATTCGATCTCTTAATTACTGCGCAGCTTCAGCACCAATGTAGCTCAATTATTTCCCCCTCACAGCACGGCTTTTTGAAACAAAGATCTACGTGTACAACACTTCTTGGATTCTGTTCAGTCATTAGAAATGGATAGAAATGGATAAGGATAATACTCAAACTGACTATACTGATTTCTGCAGAGCTCTATACTCTGTAAACCACCAACTACTTGTTCTTTTGGGTTTCCCTGATTTGTTGATCGCAACATACTTATCGAACCGTACGCAGAGAGTTGCCTTTAAGGGTTCTTTCTCAAACCGAGTCCACGTAACTTCGGGTGTTCCACCAGGGAGCCACCTTAAGCCACTTTATCGTATTAATAATCGTCGGACCTGCCACGATGTGACGGTGTAATCAACGCACATGTTTCTTCTCCCTATTTCCTAAATCAAGTGAGGGTCTCGGTCCCTACAAAGCCTTCTCCATACTTTCGGCCGATGGCCCTTTACATTTTTAGATCAAATTGTGAGATGCACCAACATTTCCGCGTTTTCTCTTCGCTTAACAATGAATTTTATTTTTTGTTGCCTTTAGTTTTAAGAACACAAACTATTTTAAGTCACCCTTCTGCCTTTCCCCACCTGATGTAAGTTCAAGCATATCGATAAAAAACACTCCTTGTGCGGGCATTGGTAATGGGATTATTGTATAATGGCAGACATTTGCTATTTTTGTTAATAAATAAATTCGAATTCAAAAAAATAAAAACGTCTATAATATAGTTTATTATTATTATTATTATTATTATTATTATTTAGGAATTTACGCGTAATTAAAACTACGCGAATTTTTTTTTTTTGATTAGCTATAGCAGCTGCAGGCCTTAAGCTAGATTATATACATCTTGTTTTTTGTTTCTTAAGTTTTGTGTATGTACATGTGAGGTTCTTAATTTAAAGTTAATGACTATGTAATGTTTTGTTTAAGGTTTTATATGTAACGGTGATATTTATATAATAGATATATTTGCTTATATTTATTTTAAGTGGTACATTTTTGTATTTTTTAAGAATTGTATTGTTTGTTGAATATTATCAAATGAGGTTATTTCTTTTATTGTTTGTTTTAGGAGTATCGTTCTCTCCTGATGGAGGGCAGGGCAGTCGAGTAATATATGTTGCGTTGCAGTTTGTGCAGATTGGTGGTGGGGTTTTATTGAGTAAGTGGCCGTGGGTTAGGTTGGTGTGTCCTAGTCTTATTCTTATGAATTTGGTTAAGTCTGCTCGAGAGATGTTTTTCGTTGGTACGCTGTCGTGGTTAATGTGATTTAGGATGTCTGATTGATTTAGGGTTTTTTTTTTATAATTAGAGGAAAACTATGTGCGTTTTTTGCTGTTGCGTCCGTGAATTCGTTTCCTATGATCCCGCAGCATACCGGGACCAATAATAGCAAGATTTTATTTTGCTGAGAGGGAATCTGTGCAGATTGCAAATTTCCCTGGGTGTTTGTTGGCGTAATTGCATGCTTTCAGGATTGCTGATATTTCGGCTTCGATTATCTCATTTTCTGTTGTTATGCTGTATGAAACTCCGTCAGCTGATTTAGATCTGTCTGTATAGAGAAAGTGTCTGTTTGGCATTGTATTTTTTAGTTGATTGAATTTTAGTTGGTAGATTATGGGTGCTGTTTCTTCTTTGGATCGTGTGTAGAGTGAGGTCTTTATGCAAGCGTTACTACACAGCGTGCGGTCTTTTCTTTTTTGCATGTTACCGGTGATATATGTGTAGTATAGATAGGAGTTTTGGGGTTCTTTAAGCTTTTTTTATTTTGTAGTATATTTTTTCTATTGGGGAGTATTTGGAGTTGATTATAGTTTTTATATTTTTTTGAGTTGTGTATGTGGTTCTATGTTCTATAGGAAGTATATTGGCTTCGTGGAGTAGGTTATTTATTGGGGTGGTGCGGAAGGCGTTAAAAGCGAGTCTTATTGCTGAGTGGTAAATGGTTTTTAGCTTGCTTAGTCTTAATTTAGGTGCATTACCATATGGTTATGTTGCAGCAGAATTTTTTGTTCGATAGACATTTAATGACATCTAGTCTTTTGGATAGTTCTAGAGTGAGGTTTTCTATGTGTTTGTTCCATTTGTAGTTTCTGGTTAGAGTGATTCCAAGTATTTTGAGGGACGTGACATTTTGAAGGGGGGAATCGTTGTACTGCAGAGTGAAGCTGCAGGTTTTCTTCCTGCAGATATGCAAGTGCTTGCACTTGTTAATTGAAAGCGATGCACCAGAGTAGTGGCACCATTGATTGATATCATTGAGTAGTGGGTCTAGGTTAAGGCTGTTTTGTATTTTTCCAGTAAAGTCGATATTTTTGTGTGTAGCTATTATTTTGTTTAGTTTGTTAAAAGCGATCGCAAAGAGTATCACGGACAATGGAGATCCTTGTGGTATTCCATTGTACAGTGGTTGGGAGTTGGAGTACGATTTGTTTGCTAAGACTGTGATTTTTCTATTGGTGAGGAAGTTTATTATGTAATTTGCGATCAGTGGGCCTATTTTCCAATCATTGAGTTCGTATATAATACTGTGGATGCCTATCCTGTCGAACGCTTTGGCGAAGTCTAATAAAATAATCGACGTGTGGTTTTTTCTTGTAAGGGACGTAGTTACTAGCATAGGGACGTAGTTCACTAGCATAGCTAGTGAATCAGAAACTGATTTTCCCTTTCTAAATCCCATTTGACGGTTATCTAGAAGCTTGCCATTAGTAGCTAGCCACCATAGCCGTTTTGCTATTATTTTGTCTAGTACGTAGTAGTAGATGAGTCGGTATGAGTTGGTGCTAGTTTTGTCCATATGTGGTTTGGGTATCGGTATTACCGTGCTTACGGTGAATTGCTGAGGAATATATGATTTGAGTATGTTGTTAAAAAGGTTGAGAAGTCTAGTTTGTAATTTTGTGGATAAGTTTTTCAGCATTGGGTAGCTTATGCGATCTCGTCCCGGAGTTTTTCCTCTGAGTTGGTTAAGTGCGGCAAGAAGTTCTGAAAATGTTATTTCTTTTTCTATACAAAGCGATGTAGGTGAGAGGATGTGTGTGTTGGGTATTGGATTGAACTTCCGTTGGATAAGACTTGCGCGGAAATTGCTGTCGAGTGATGCACTTGACCAATGAGTGCAGAGGGTTTTGGCTATTTTTTTTTGTCAAGTATGCTTTGGGTGATGTCGTTGGGGTTGGTAAGACAATGGATGTCGTGCCTAGTTTTCAGGCCGCAGAAGCGGTTAATTTTGGACCATATTTCACCGATGGGGGTATTTGGGTTAATTTCCGCTGTGAAGTATTCCATGGATTTTTTTTTTTTTTTAATTTTTTAAATTTAAAATTTGCCGTTTGCTTTTTTGTATAGATAGGATAGGATAGTGTGTTGGTCATGTTATTGTTTCTGTTTAAATTTTTCCAGGCAATTTGTTTCTCATTTTTGAATTGTTGAGTGTTTGGTCCCACCATGGAACGTTCCTCTGTCTCCTGGAATAGTGTAATTGGGGGATGGCTTCATTGGCAGATTGAATTATTATTTTAGTTAAATTGGCGGTTTCTTTATTTATATTTAAGCTGGGAGGTTTTTTTGTGGATAGTTTATCCGCAATTTTCTGGAATAGGGACCAGTTAGCTTTTTTAAGGTTGAATCTTGGTCTTTCGGTGTGGTTATTCATATTGTGTTCGTCGAATATGTCTATGTGGATTGGATAAAGGTCGCTGACTGAAAGGGAGCTATCTTTATACCATTTGGAGTTCAGATTTAGAGGAGGTGATGAGTGAATGTATGATGGGTGGTAAAGTGGGTTTCTGAGCCGTTGTTAAGTGTTGTGAGTGAAGTTTGATTTATGAATTTAAATAAAGCATTTCCTCTATTGTTGTTGGTTGGCAAGCCCCAGCTCCTGTGCCAGCTATTGAAATCTCCGGTTATTAGTATGGGTGGTTGTATGTTGTCGTAAATATTTCGGTTTTGTATTGTGAACGGCTTGTTCGGTGGGATGCAATAGTGCATTTTTTTTTTTTAATGAATTCTTACTGCAATAGTGTGAAAGTCAAAGGCGCTAATTTGTATATTTTGTTGTTGTAATGAGTTGTGGATGAGGAGTGCCACTCCTCCGAATCGGTTTGTGGCGGTGTTTTCGTGATAAAGTGTATAGTTAATTGGAACGCGTATGTTTCGGGTTGAGTGTAAGTGAGTTTCTTGTATGGATATTATCTTGGGGTTGTGCTTTTTTTAAGAATTTGCAATTGGTTGTAGTTATTAATGTATCCGTTAATGTTCTACTAAATTTCTTTAAGCATTTTTTAAATAGTTGTTTTATTTTTTGTTTAATTTAGTCATTGGGGACGATTTATCTGTTTTAATGTGCAATTGCAATCTATTGTTGTGTAAGATATTGTCGCTTTCGCTGTTAAGCAGTGGGTTTTTCTTTTTATTGTTCTTTTTTGGTTTTGTTCATTTTTTTTAGATTTAAGGGACTTGGCGAGGTTGTTTTGTTTGTTGGCGTAGATTCTTAGTTTCAGATCTTCCTGTATGGATGTTTTTAGTGTTGATGTAGTTGCGGTGGGCGGTGTGGTGTCGATGAGGATGTCGAGGTCATTGTATGTCATTGCTTTCTTAGTAGGGGTCTCGTGGCTGAGGAGATGTTGGTGGAATTTCTTCCGTTCCGGATTGCGTTGGATGAAGCAGTGGGCGGTTTGGTGGACGACGTGGCTTGATTTATAGTTTTTTCTACTGATATGGTTGAGTATGGAGTAGGTTGGTGCATGTGTCGAGAGTAGTTGATCTTTTTGGCATTTTTGTGGTCAACTTTTTCAAGGGTTTTTATAGATATTAATTCCTTTTGCTTTATAAAGGCTGGGCAGTTTTTTTCCAATGGGCTGTGTTTGTTTTCTGGAAAGTCGTATTTGCTGTTTATGCAAAATTTGTTATTGGTGCATATTTTGTCTGTTGCTTTGTGTTGTTCGGCGGAGCAGTTGCTGCATATTTTGTTTGATGAGCAGGTGGTTGTAGGGTGTCCAAATCTATGGCAGTTTCTGAGTGGAAGGGGAATATATGGGCGTACATTTACTCTCGCGTATACAATCATCATTGTCTCTGATAGGATTAATGATGCAAAAGTTATGATGATGAGGCCAGTTTCTTTAGTTTCGTTGTTTTCGATTTTTTTGATTTTACGTATTTCTGTCACGTTTTGTGGTTGTAAATCTTTTACAATTGTTTCGTCGTCGATGTCACGGAGATCTTTGGAGAAAATAACTCCCTTGGAGGAGTTGAGAGTCATGTTTTCGCTTACTTCTATGGGGAAGTTGTAAAAATTTTTCATATTTAGGAGTTTTAGTGCTTGTAGGGAGTCTTTAGTTTTAATTAATAGCGATCCTTCTCTCGTGACCTTGGCAGTTTCCACTTCACCATTGCATGTGTAGTCAATTATTTTTTTTCGCAAAAAAAGGTTTACGGTTTTAAATGTATTATTGTCTTTTCTTTTTATGATAATGAACTTTGATCCGGTATCGGGTGATTTGAATAGTCTATTTATGTCGGGAGGCATTGTAGTTGTTGTTGGGCACAAGCTCTTCTAACTTTGACACTTTTTTGGTTTTCCTTTTGTTTTGTCGTTAGTTTTTTACCATTTTTTCTATAGAGTTGTTGTTGGTTTTAACTGATAAGGAGTTTGGGTCCGCTGTTAATTAGTCACACGTCTTTACTTCTTGAAGCTTGGAGTGGTACTCTCTATAATATAGTAAATTACTAAGTTCCATTGGATCTAAGTATATTTCCAAAGTTTTATTTATCCTCTCTATCGAAAATTTAGCCTTTTCAGTATCAGGCACTGCATTCGAAAATCGACAATTCATTATAAACAATAAGAATATAAACAATAACCTAACCTAACCTAACCATGACAAACCAGATTTTGATATTCTTGATGTCTCCTTTTTGGCATAGGTTCAACTTTATTGTATTATCTATTTCAAAAAAAAAAAAAAAAAATAAAAATATAAAAATTTTTCCCATTCCCAGACTTCTAATTTGGTTTCTACTTGACGTTTTTTACTACCAACATTATGTTTGTTAATTTTTTATTGAGTATTTTTAATTACAATCGTCCTTGTTTTTTTTTTTTTAATTATAATATATTTATCGGTGTGATGAATCATAATTGCTACACAATTAACCTATATCGATTATTGTGACCTAACAATTTGTATATGGGGGGACATTTCATTTAACCAGCTTCACGTAACTTTTCCGGCAACTGCCCAAATGTGTTCTTCTTCAGCCGGATCTGGTTCTAGTCATTGAAACCTTCCTTGCCAATGGGTTCGGGTGTGTTAGGATTATTATTCGTTGTTGTCTGTTTGGTTTAAGATGTCCCCAATAAAGGGGACCTCCAGCTCGCAGTGGATATCAGTGCTTCGGATATACCACTGTGCCCCAGTGATTCTCCCCAGCTTGAAACGCCTTCAGCTTGTTCAGGTGCGATTTTGCAGATATACCTAATAGGAGCAGGCCATACTTCCAAATAGGAGCTAGGATCACTTTATAAATTCTTAATTTGTTACTCAGGCTTAGCTGGCTCTTTGGGCCCGTGAGCCAGCGCAACCGTCGCGCCGCATCCTCCAGTTTGCCACTGTTAAGCGACCGTCAAGAACGAGTCCTAGGTAGTTTTACTCCTTAAGCTGGGAAAGTAGTTGACCATGGAGGAAGACTCCAGGACTGGTCTCCCTTCTCAGCGAAAACATAACTAATGCACATTTTCCAGGGCTTATGGAAACGTTCCACCTGCACGCCCAGTTTTCGAATTTTTTCAGGTCTTGTTGGAGATGGTCGGTCGCTTCATAAACGCATACTGATCTGGAAAGTATAGCCGTATCATTCGCATAGGTAGAGATGCAAACGTCCTTCCTGCCTTCAGAGCACCATGATGAAGATGGTATTTAAGGTGGGCTCCAACATCCTGGTGGAGGAGCAGATTCCATCTTGAACCACTTGAAAGGTTCTATCTCTTAGGAAGCTGTTGACAATTTCAAATAGCTGATGATGTACAAGCTTTTTGATTTTCGACAACAGCCACACTCGATGCTGGATATCTAGAAAGGACGCTACTGCATATTCCTTTCTTTGGAAGCTTTCCTGTATATACTTGCCGACAAGGTGAAGTTGCTCAGGCTTACCATGCTGCTTTCTAAATCCAAATTGGTGAGATGGAATCGCCTTTTCGACTCTCGCTCGATCTTGCAGAAGTTTCGCCATTCTATTTGATATCCCATCCGGGCCAGGACTTTTTCGGTTTTTCAGTTTCTTGATCCATTGCTTTACTTTCTCAACCCTGATTAGATAGATTGGTGAAGTCTTCTGGTGAGGGGTTTCTATGGTGGTCATGACTTTTTTGACTCTTGTTAAAGAAAAGAAATGGAACCTATTCTCAAGGCAATCCGCAAAAGTTTCAGCTCTATACTAAGGAGATTGTGCCCACGTATCATCAGCCTTCTTGATCGGGAATTTCGGAGCTGTCTGCCTCTTGAACCTTCTTGAGATCTTTCAGAGAGAGAAATTTGTTTCCTTACCAGGGGTCGCTTCCGCTAGCTCTTTGTCCACAGAGTATTGCCGGTCCAGTTTTAAGAGCCTCCTTTTTCTGTTTCCCAGCTTCCGGAAAATCCTATTCAGAATCAGGCTGTGCGTTCTCTAGAATTCCCTTCTTAATCGATGTTTTAGGTTGATGAGTGACAAGATCGTAAGGTCCCGATTCCTTGGTGCTGTCCGGACATTACGGGAGGCTTCTTCCGCAGCAGTCTTGATTTTCTCCTCCAGGATTCTTGCCGTATCATCAACGTCAGCTACTGAGAGCAGCTCCATCTGTCAATGTAGGGAGTCCTCAAGAGATCTCTTGAATCTGAAGATTTTTGATCCAGGTGATAAGAGAGCTTTTCTTTTTGGCACAAAGTTTCCTGCAAGTTGGATTTTCGCAATCAAGGGAAGGTGATCCAAATTAAGTTCATAGGTCTCCTCTATTGTCAGTCTAAAGTCTTAGATACCCTGGTAGAGTGCCATATCCAGTGCTTAAGGTCATCTACCGTTGCAGGGATAGCAGGTAGGCCTTCTAGTGGCTAAGGTATGTTTCAGAGGCTAGCATTATATCAATGCTATTTTGGTTAAAAAACACCAGAAGCTCCTCCCGACTGGCAAGAAGACTTCTGGCATTCCAGATAGCAATCTTGACACTAAACACTTTCATTATGGAGGAAGAATCTGGAGCTGCTCTCCTTTTGTAAATCTCTTACAACTAGGGAGATGGTGGCAAGTGATGATGCAAGTTGATCCACTGTGTTTTTCTGAAAGATTTTGATTACCTCTAGAGACCAGAGCATAAGAGACCCCAGGCTACAGCATAGCTGTTGGAATCGACGTAGTCATGTACTTCCGCCTATTTGCTAATTCACGGATTAACGGGATCCTCGGAGCTAATCTTTCTGTGCGTATATCCGGCTCTTTTTGTCGTACGTTGCGTGGTTGCCTCCGCACTTAGCACAGGTCAGGTCATCAGTCGTCCTGGCCAAAAAGTCAACTGAACCAGTCCAATGGCCCTCTCCGCATCTGCCAGAAGCAGGCTGTTTGAGGCAGTAGTTCTTAGTATGGTTAAACTCGAAACATCTGAAGCACTGTTTAACTCTGTTTCCGTCCCTCTTCAGCTCGACAGTAACCCTCTGCCTACCAATTTTGGTAATTTGCAGGGGAATCTGAGTTGTTGGGGGCTCGTTTCAGTTCCATAATCCAGACATTTTGCTTCTTCAGCTCAGGTGAATCCGTCTGAGACAAGGCTGGTACCTCTTCATCCTTGGATGTGAACTCCTCCGAATCAACGTCCTCTGCATCTACGTCTTCTTCCTCGCAGTCCATCTCGTGGTTCGAACCCACAGTGGAAAAGGGCGCAAACCGATTCGTATATGTTGTCATTGCGATTTCTGATCTTCCTTGGGAATCTTCCAGCTTTGACGCTCTCCTTTTGCCAGCCGACCTTGTTGGAATTGTTTGCCAACTCGGCTGGCCGTTTTTAAAGAGTCCCCCAGGAATTGTACCCTTCCAAACAGGGAGCTGGGTTTTTTTTAGCGTTTCAATCACATGTGAAGCCGTCCTTGTCATCTGAACTTTATTGCGCTCATGACAACGTTTTTCAATCTGTGATAAGCTGGATCCAGATCTAGACGGATTACAAAAACCCACTTTTTGTGGGTGCATCTGGAGGTTACTTGATAGTGAAGCCATCTTAGATATGAAGGGCTTTTCGGATAGAAGATCAGCCTCTAGCTCAGATGGGCAATTGACATTCCCTGTTGTAGCGGGCTTAGAGTGGTTTGGTGAACTGGTGAGGAAAGCTTATAGGTCTCTCCGGTTGTCAATAAGTTGTGCGCGAATTACTTTGGGGTCTCCTCCAGCTACATTTCTCAATTCCTTGAATTTATTGCTCTCTGTGATGATAATGTGTACCAACCTCCCTCTCTAGTGCAACGCGCAAAGCGAGGGGCAAAGGCACTGAAATTAACTTGCTCCTTGTTGGTTTGGGCGGCTACTTCTCAGCAGAATCCACAGGACCACAGCCAGGCAAGGATATTTTGAAGCAAATCGCACTGCGCACTTTTAAGATAGAACACGAAGATTAAATGGAAATTTGATAAAAACAAGGACAAAACAAAAAAGAAGAAAACAAACTTCCGTTTTTTTTTTTTTGCCGAACACGTCCGATAGATTTTCATATTATTTATGTTTTGTGTTCAGAAACAATCCATCCGAAATTAGTTTTTATTAGGGGCCCATATATTCACGACTTGGTTTAAAAACGGGGTCAGCTTATTTATAGCTCTTACATTTGGCCTTGTCAACATTTATTTTACTGACTGGAAGAGTTTTCATTACTTTAGAAATTACTATTGCTTCCACTTTTAAAATGTTTGCTCTTTCCTGTGGACGATATTTCACTAATTTCTGTTCTAGAATTAATTCAAGGTAATTTTAGAATCTGCGCAGATTCTTTAAAAATAATTGTGCCTTGTGAACCACTTTCAACCAAAGGTCTACAATTTTAAATTTTTCCATCATACGATTTTATTTGCACTCTAGCTTTAGATAATAGTGCTTCTACCGACGTCATGCAAGAATTTCAACCTTTTCATTGACTCGATAATGTGAAGCATACTATGGTGATTTTTCTTGCAAATATAACTCTATATATCGCTATATCACTTTTCACTGAATGTTTTAAAAATTTAAAGTTAATTGTGCCCTCTGGCATTGTACAATCTTTGTCCCCAATCTTTGCAAGTGGTATAATTGTTACTAGATAATATAAAATATAAAAATAATTTTTTTTTAACAGAATTTTCATCCTGAACTAACATTGTTGAGCTAAACGTCTGGCATTGTACCACTGTGTGTCCCCAATCTTTGCAAATTTGAAAATTGTTACCAGGAATTACTTTCCTATCTTTATTTTCTTTAACAGGATTTTCATCCTGAGCTGAGATCATTGAGCTAAATCTTTGCTTTAAATATTCCGTGACATCGGAAAATAATTAAATCTCTTTAGGGTTTTTAGTGTGGCTCTCGTATAATTGCAGAGCCTCTTTATAAAACTTTTTCAAAATAATTTGTGTAAAGATTATATTTACTTCATTTGAAGTTTGTGAATTAAATTTTATCATGTGAATTGACTCATTTATGAAGTCAATAAACATTCTTAATTGCCTCGTTGAATGGATATTCACATTTTCAAGCTCAAGGAGACGAATTAGTTGCTCAGAGAAAATATTTTTCTTTTATTTTCATACCGCTCAGTTAATAGTTCCCAAGCGGCCTCATAATTTTCCGCATTCATTCATCAAATTAGAAAAAAAAAAAAGGGGTCCCAAAAATGTGTTAACCTGTATTTTAGGTAGTGTTGGCAAATCGTCAATTTTTTTATTTCCAACATCTACCTTCCCACACTTCCCTGAAGTTTTACTTCCATGTCTTTAGTGCGTGTTAAATATCAAGTTAAATTTCTTCGAGTCTTGCCTCATTCCACCTATTAGTGACATCAATTTGGATAACTTGTTTTAAACTTACAAGTTTTTTCCAATAAAAGTTAATATTTTTTATTTTTATTTCAAATGTCTTAACCTTATCGCGTTAAGAGTATCTTCTAAGTAACTCTCTAACTGCTCTAGTACTTTGTCTTAATTGGAAACCTCTGCTTTAGCTTCACTCTTGTCTGCCTTTTCTAATGAGTTAAAAATTTTTCCTCGAATTATCATCATCGCATGAGGAAAGCAAAACTGAGGTATAGCAGCTTTAAAAACTCCCTACTTGTTTTCACCGATTTCTACCTGCTTTTAAATTTTTTTTTTAGTATTTTATTCTTACATTTTAAATCATTTTTGTTTGTATACAAATTTTTGTTTGTGTAAACTATGAATGTATGTCTAAAAATCTTCTTAAATTTTAAATGTGTATATATATATGTTATCTATGTTGTAATTATATATATATATATATATATATATAAAATAAATATGTTAATTTTCCCGTGAAAGCTTTGCTCTTAGTCGGACGTGTTTCCCTTCGCTCTATCTTCGTTTAAAGTTTTCACTGCGAAATCCTAATTCTCAAAGTCCAATTTTTTAGTATTTGATCAAAGTGCAGGTGTTCATAACTTTGCCTTTACATCCAAATCATTTTATATAAAGACAGTGTCTTTAATCCCCGAAAACGTTTTTTATTTTTCTATTCGCCTTGCTTTTCCTTTTTGTGCTGTGCGTTTACCGCTTACCGCTGCATTCGGTCCAGCTTTGTTGTTGGTGCAAGTGTTTCGGTTACCGCGTACGCATACACAAGCTTCTGCTTTTGCGCTGCTTTGTTAAAAGCTTTCAATATTCTCGCTGGCTCTTTGTTGTGATCGGCTCATTCGTCACGCAAATAAATAAACACGCTTTTCACTTTCACAGCGAACGGTCGTGTTTTTGTTTTGCGCTCCGAATTTGTGTTTTTATTTGCACCGGGGTTTCATTTTTTTGTCACTTAAATAATTTATTAACGTATACCGTTTTGCTGCCGCGTGTGCATGTGCTATTTCTTTTTCTGTGCTAAATTATTTGTATTTTTTCGCTTTAGTTATTTTTACTAAGACGGTTTTTCTCGCCTTCCTTTTGTGTTTTCTCTTCCCGCTTAAGCTCCGTTGCGTATAGCTGCAGCTAAACGGTTCCAAGCTCTCCCGCTCTCTTGCCCTCGCACGCACTCTCCCCGCTAACCGTATTCTGTCTTATCTTTTTTTTCTGGCACAGTGGTCTGAGCATTGTGGTTATGTCTGCAAATATTGTCTGCGGAATTAAAGGCTGCCAAAAAAATGTTTTGGCAGATACGCCTTCGCTTTACTGTTGGCTTTGCGACGCGGTAGTTCACGCCAAGTGCGTTGAAGTTACGGGCCGTGTCGCGGATGTAATATCCAAGAATATTGGATTACATTATTGTTGCCATGCCTGTCGCGAGGTTGAGAAGGAAATGTTATCCTTCATGCGCCAGACCAGAAGCGGTTTTAAAGAACTAATGGTCAATTTTCGCAAAGCGAACGACCTGTTCTCCGCGTTAGACGCTCAGTTTAATAGTCTGAAGCTGTTAAACGAGTCGCCAAAGCGCAAAAAATCAGCTACTGGTCGGCAGCAACTGTGCCAATCCCAGCAACCCAAGATTGGGCACACCCCATCGGCAGAGCCCCCGACCCCAATACCATCTCCAATGGTTTTGCGATCGGGTGCAGTTATTGTCAGGCTATTACTGATCTTTTTGCTGAGTTTTTAAAAACAACTTATTCTCCCTCGACCAATTTAAACTAGACATACCCTTACTCTATGCCTTGTTCAAACCAAATTTTCAGTCCTATCTTAAACGAAAGCTCCCTTAGTCTGGATCTTCGACGTATTAAGCCAGTTTACTCACCGGGTCCCGACGAATACCGGGCTGCGTGCTCTGGTATTGCGCGGACGCTCTGTGTAACCCCCTTCTTAAATTGTTTAAATTATCTTTAGAAACTTCTGAATTTCCCCTTATTTGGAAGGAATCCTTTATTATTCCTCTCCACAAAAAAAGTAGCAAGTCGGATGCCAGCAGCTATAGAAGTATCTCTAAGTTGTCAGCCATTCCGAAACTCTTCGAGAATGTAATAACTCCACACTTGCAGCATTTGTGCAGATCCGTAATTTCTCCATGTCAGCATGGTTTTATGAGTCGAAGATCAACCACTACAAATCTCTTGGAACTTACCTCATTTGTTATTAGAGGGTTCCAACGCAACTTTCAAACCGATGTGATTTACACGGACTTTAGTAAAGCTTTTGACTCGGTTAATCATTCTCTTCTTGTAAGGAAGCTCGACTTAATTGGGTTCCCTGTTGATCTTCTTAAATGGATTTTGAGTTATTTGTCTGACAGGACTCAAAAAGTTCTGTTTAAAAATGCTCTCTCCAAATTCTTCAGTGTCACATCTGACGTCCCACAAGGTAGCCACCTAGGCCCACTGCTATTTTCATTGTTTATTAATGACCTTCCGCTAGTTTTAACCAACTCTAGAGTACTAATGTACGCTGACGACGTTAAACTATGTGTGCAGTATAAGGACAGCTCATGCCAGTCAGAATTACAATCGGATCTTAATAATTTTCAAGCATGGTGTCGTGCTAACCTATTATATCTCAACAGCTCCAAGTGCAAACTGATGACATTTTCGCGTGTCACTCCCCAGTATGCCACTTATATGCTCAATGACTGCTCTTTGGAAAGAATAACTTGTCGATGATCTTGGAGTCCGCCTTGATCCCAAACTTTCGTTCTCTAAACACATTTCCTGCACGGTTAACAAAGCCAGAGGCATGCTTGGATTCATTAAAAGGTGGTCGAAGGAATTCGATTCCCCTTATGTAACTAAGAGCCTTTTTGTTTCGTTAGTTCGGCCCATTTTGGAATATGGTTCTTGCGTTTGGAGTCCTAGTTTTGGAGTCCATATTAACCGCATTGAATCTGTCCAAAAAAACTTGTTGCTTTTCGCCCTACGGGGCTTAACCTGGGATGCAAATCTGAGATTACCGTCTTACTCTAGTAGACTTCTATTAATTAACCTTCCCTCCCTAGCGAACCGTAGAACGATGCTTGGTGTCGTCTTTCTACATAAGCTTATTCATGGGGACGTGGAGAGTCCCTACCTGCTAGGCCAACTCAATTTCCATGTTCCCAGACTAACTTCCAGATCCTATATCCCCTTAGTAATTGGTCACTGCAGGAGGGAGTATGAAATGCATGAGCCCTTTAGGGTTTTATGCACCGATTGCAACCGCCTCTATGACTATATTGCTAGTAGTGATAGTCTTCCTAAACTTAAAACTATTTTGCTTGTAGAATTAGCCCTTAGCAATATTAAATATTCCTCGTTCTTTTATACTTTCCTCTTCTCACACGTCTATCAAGAACGCGTTCGTGCCGTACGTCACACGGCTGCGCCTCTCGGTCGGTTGGGCGGGAGGTGGGAATCGATGGGACCCACGCAAAAAAAAATGCTTGTATACATCACTTCTTAATCCAAAAAATGGCTACTTGTTGCTTCACCAAGTGCTCGAACGGCCAAAAAATTTCTTCGCGGCAGGCCACCAATTACGGTTGGCTCTGCGACAATATCGCTCACGCTTAGAAGGCGGAGCATCACTTTAATTCGTTAAAACTGCTAAGTGACTCCCCAAAAAAAGAAACGAGTAACTTGTCTGATAAGTTCTTATCTCTTCCAGACACTGCAAGCCCCCTTTATTCAGTTCAGTCCACGTGCCGAGCCAGTTGCCGTGGATAATGGCTCTGGCAAAGATGCTGCATCGACCCCAACTTCTTTACTAGATGATCTCGTCATGCCTTTGGATCAGCAGCCTATCAACGTCGACCAGTCATCCTTGTTGCATGCTGCTGCCTCTGCTGAACTTGATGTACCAGTCCCCATTTTCGGACTGAACAAATTCGCTATGCCCCCGGTTCAGCAGCCTGTCTACACTGCTGCCACCAATGATGCGTCGTTGGCGTCGAATGCCCACCCAGTGGTCATTATCTCAGCGCCGGCTGTTACCAGAAATTGTCCCCAACAGTCTACAATTTCTGGCGTTCCCCAACGTACACCAGTGCCTTTAGCTGACGTTGCTCCTAAGAAGCAGTTATTTGTTTCCCGCCTCAATTCAGATGCTTCCGAGGGCGACGTTAAGACCCACTTGAGCAACAAATTTAATATTTCTGTTACTGAGTTTAGTGTCTCCAAGTTCAATTTTAAGCAAAGACGCGAATTCGTAAACAAGAGTAATCCTCGTGCTCGTAGGCCTCAAACTCCTTCAACTAGGCCTCCAAAAAACTAATGGATTCTTTTGTTTTTAACTATCAGAATGTTCGTAGTTTACTTGGCAAGCTCAGTAGGCTGCACGTCAATAGTGTCTCTTCCGATGCCAATGTTATTGTCTTTACAGAAACATGGCTCAACTCCTCTGTGTCTGACTCTGAAATTTTTTCTGGGTACTATACCATCTTTAGACGTGATCGTCCTATATGGACTGGCGGTGGTGTTCTCATCGCGGTTAAATCCGATCTGGTTTCTGAAATCATTTCTAAAACTGATACTGATCTAGAGTTTGTGGTTAAACTTCGTTAGGAACTGTAGCAATAATGTCTTAGACCTCATCTTTGTCTCTGAGTTTGCTAATGCCTACGTCAGGAGAATTGACCCCCTTTCTAGTCATGAAGACGCTTATCATTACTAGGGTGTCCGGAAGCAGAGCCTGCAACGTTTCGTTGCTTTCGAAACCTAAGTTTTCAGAAATGAATCACCACTTATCTTTAACAGATTGGACTTTCTTGAACTCTACAGAGGATCCCTCAAACATTGTTAAGCGTTTCTACGACATAATGTACACAGCTTTCGACATGTATGTCCCTTCATTTCCCTCACCAGATGTTTCTCACAAGCCCCCTTGGTTTTCTCGTCGGCTTTCTTATTTAAAAAATCGGAAATCCAGACTGTTTAAAAAGTACAGCAAATCTGGTCTCCAAGTCGACCGTTCGAGATATTTAACGGCCCGTTCAAATTTCTTAGCACACAATTCTGAATGCAACAGAAACCACTTAAATCGGTGCAAAACGGAGTTTCAGGCAAACCCAAAGCAGTTTGACGCCTTCGTAAACTCGGGCAGTAAATCTAATATTGAACACTATAGAGGCATAGCAAAACTTAGTGCGATTCCCAAATTATTTGAATTTCTAATTACTGCTCAGCTTCAGGACCAATGTTGCTCAATAATGTCCCCGTCACAGCATGGCTTTATGAAATGCAGATCTACGTCTACAAATCTCCTTGAGTTTGTTGCTGTAATTAGAAACGCGTTTAAAAATAACACCCAAACCGATGTTATCTTCACAGATTTGAGCAAAGCCTTCGATTCGGTGAATCATCAGTTACTGTTGAAGAAACTTTGTCTTTTGGGTTTTCCGGTCACGTTGATCAAGTGGATTTCTACTTATTTGTCGAATCGTACTCAAAGAGTTGCATTCAATGGTTCACTCTCAAACCTTGTTCACGTGACTTCTGGTGCTCCTCAAGGGAGCCACCTCGGTCCTCTTTTATTTGGCATTTTTATAAATGATCTGCCCCAAGTTATTCTCCACTCTTACGTCATGATGTATGCTGATGATGTTAAAATATGTTTCCCTTTTGGCAATCCTGACTCTCCTAAGCTTTTGCAATCTGATTTAAAGAACATGTTGTCCTGGTGCACTCATAATTTGTTGTTTCTTAACAACTCCAAGTGTAAATACATGTCGTTTTACCGCAGAAATTGTTTCCATGCTAACTATTCTTTAGGCACGAGTGTTCTTGAAAGTATTCATTCTGTTACTGATCTTGGCGTTTTATTTAGCCACAACTTGAGCTTCGCCGATCACATCGGTATAATTGTCAGTAAAGCTAAGGGGGTTTTAGCCTTTATTACGCGATGGTCCAAGGAGTTTGTTGATCCCTACACCACAAAACTACTGTATGTTTCTCTTGTTCGTCCAATTCTCGAATATTGTTCGTGCGTATGGTCACCTCAGTATTTAAAGTATCAAGACCTTATTGAATCGGTTCAGAAGCAATTCCTTTTGTTTGCTCTACGTGGTCTAATCTGGGATCCACATCGTCGCCTTCCCTCATACATCGACAGACTGCGCCTTTTAGGCCTGCCCTCCCTGAAGGATCGGCGCACCTGCCACGGTGTAATGTTTATACATAAATTAATTCATGGTTTTGTTTCTTCTAGTTTTTTGTTAAATTTGCTGCGTCTTTCGGCCTGCCAGGCCTTCGCGACACTTTCGGCCTATCGCTCTTGTAACTTGTAAATCAAATTTCGACATTCATGATCCTTTTCGCGTTTTATGTTCCCTTTATAATGACTTTTAATTTCTGTTACATGTTGAAATGTCCTTAGATTTAAATTCTAATATTATCTTAAGGCACCTATCCTTACCTCGGCCCACCTGATGTGAGTTGGAGCACATCCTTAAAAAACACTCCCTTCTTCGGTCAGAGGTAAGGGTATGGCTTAATATAGCAGTATTTTGCTATTATTGTTAAATAAATCGAAAAAAAAATTTGACTTGGCTGCTGTTGCCGTTGCCGCTGCACAGTGGTTGGGCTTGTATAGAGACGCGGCCAAAAATACTTCTAGTAGACATATCGTTATTAAATTAATACCAACTAGAAAGAAAGCTAACTTCGGCACGCCGAAGTTTTTATACCCTTGTAGCTTACAATTTGATCATTATCAATTAATAAAATTGTATCAAATGAAATATAAAACTAACAGGAATTATATTCAACATTTATACATATAAAAATTCTGTTTTAAAATGTACGTATACGTAATATTTCCCGATCGTTCCTATGGTTTAATGAGTCGAAGATCAACCACTACAAATCTCTTGGAACTTACCTCATTTGTTATTAGAGGGTTCCAACGCAACTTTCAAACCGATGTGATTTACACGGACTTTAGTAAAGCTTTTGACTCGGTTAATCATTCTCTTCTTGTAAGGAAGCTCGACTTAATTGGGTTCCCTGTTGATCTTCTTAAATGGATTTTGAGTTATTTGTCTGACAGGACTCAAAAAGTTCTGTTTAAAAATGCTCTCTCCAAATTCTTCAGTGTCACATCTGGCGTCCCACAAGGTAGCCACCTAGGCCCACTGCTATTTTCATTGTTTATTAATGACCTTCCGCTAGTTTTAACCAACTCTAGAGTACTAATGTACGCTGACGACGTTAAACTATGTGTGCAGTATAAGGACAGCTCATGCCAGTCAGAATTACAATCGGATCTTAATAATTTTCAAGCATGGTGTCGTGCTAACCTATTATATCTCAACAGCTCCAAGTGCAAACTGATGACATTTTCGCGTGTCACTCCCCAGTATGCCACTTATATGCTCAATGACTGCTCTTTGGAAAGAATAACTTGTCGATGATCTTGGAGTCCGCCTTGATCCCAAACTTTCGTTCTCTAAACACATTTCCTGCACGGTTAACAAAGCCAGAGGCATGCTTGGATTCATTAAAAGGTGGTCGAAGGAATTCGATTCCCCTTATGTAACTAAGAGCCTTTTTGTTTCGTTAGTTCGGCCCATTTTGGAATATGGTTCTTGCGTTTGGAGTCCTAGTTTTGGAGTCCATATTAACCGCATTGAATCTGTCCAAAAAAACTTGTTGCTTTTCGCCCTACGGGGCTTAACCTGGGATGCAAATCTGAGATTACCGTCTTACTCTAGTAGACTTCTATTAATTAACCTTCCCTCCCTAGCGAACCGTAGAACGATGGTCGTCTTTCTACATAAGCTTATTCATGGGGACGTGGAGAGTCCCTACCTGCTAGGCTAACTCAATTTCCATGTTCCCAGACTAACTTCCAGATCCTATATCCCCTTAGTAATTGGTCACTGCAGGAGGGAGTATGAAATGCATGAGCCCTTTAGGGTTTTATGCACCGATTACAACCGCCTCTATGACTATATTGCTAGTAGTGATAGTCTTCCTAAACTTAAAACTATTTTGCTTGTAGAATTAGCCCTTAGCAATATTAAATATTCCTCGTTCTTTTATACTTTCCTCTTCTCACACGTCTATCAAGAACGCGTTCGTGCCGTACGTCACACGGCTGCGCCTCTCGGTCGGTTGGGCGGGAGGTGGGAATCGATGGGACCCACGCAAAAAAAAATGCTTGTATACATCACTTCTTAATCCAAAAAATGGCTACTTGTTGCTTCACCAAGTGCTCGAACGGCCAAAAAATTTCTTCGCGGCAGGCCACCATTTACGGTTGGCTCTGCGACAATATCGCTCACGCTTAGAAGGCGGAGCATCACTTTAATTCGTTAAAACTGCTAAGTGACTCCACAAACAAAAAAACGAGTAACTTGTCTGATAAGTTCTTATCTCTTCCAGACACTGCAAGCCCCCTTTATTCAGTTCAGTCCACGTGCCGAGCCAGTTGCCGTGGATAATGGCTCTGGCAAAGATGCTGCATCGACCCCAACTTCTTTACTAGATGATCTCGTCATGCCTTTGGATCAGCAGCCTATCAACGTCGACCAGTCATCCTTGTTGCATGCTGCTGCCTCTGCTGAACTTGATGTACCAGTCCCCATTTTCGGACTGAACAAATTCGCTATGCCCCCGGTTCAGCAGCCTGTCTACACTGCTGCCACCAATGATGCGTCGTTGGCGTCGAATGCCCACCCAGTGGTCATTATCTCAGCGCCGGCTGTTACCAGAAATTGTCCCCAACAGTCTACAATTTCTGGCGTTCCCCAACGTACACCAGTGCCTTTAGCTGACGTTGCTCCTAAGAAGCAGTTATTTGTTTCCCGCCTCAATTCAGATGCTTCCGAGGGCGACGTTAAGACCCACTTGAGCAACAAATTTAATATTTCTGTTACTGAGTTTAGTGTCTCCAAGTTCAATTTTAAGCAAAGACGCGAATTCGTAAACAAGAGTAATCCTCGTGCTCGTAGGCCTCAAACTCCTTCAACTAGGCCTCCAAAAAACTAATGGATTCTTTTGTTTTTAACTATCAGAATGTTCGTAGTTTACTTGGCAAGCTCAGTAGGCTGCACGTCAATAGTGTCTCTTCCGATGCCAATGTTATTGTCTTTACAGAAACATGGCTCAACTCCTCTGTGTCTGACTCTGAAATTTTTTCTGGGTACTATACCATCTTTAGACGTGATCGTCCTATATGGACTGGCGGTGGTGTTCTCATCGCGGTTAAATCCGATCTGGTTTCTGAAATCATTTCTAAAACTGATACTGATCTAGAGTTTGTGGTTAAACTTCGTTAGGAACTGTAGCAATAATGTCTTAGACCTCATCTTTGTCTCTGAGTTTGCTAATGCCTACGTCAGGAGAATTGACCCCCTTTCTAGTCATGAAGACGCTTATCATTACTAGGGTGTCCGGAACCAGAGCCTGCAACGTTTCGTTGCTTTCGAAACCTAAGTTTTCAGAAATGAATCACCACTTATCTTTAACAGATTGGACTTTCTTGAACTCTACAGAGGATCCCTCAAACATTGTTAAGCGTTTCTACGACATAATGTACACAGCTTTCGACATGTATGTCCCTTCATTTCCCTCACCAGATGTTTCTCACAAGCCCCCTTGGTTTTCTCGTCGGCTTTCTTATTTAAAAAATCGGAAATCCAGACTGTTTAAAAAGTACAGCAAATCTGGTCTCCAAGTCGACCGTTCGAGATATTTAACGGCCCGTTCAAATTTCTTAGCACACAATTCTGAATGCAACAGAAACCACTTAAATCGGTGCAAAACGGAGTTTCAGGCAAACCCAAAGCAGTTTGACGCCTTCGTAAACTCGGGCAGTAAATCTAATATTGAACACTATAGAGGCATAGCAAAACTTAGTGCGATTCCCAAATTATTTGAATTTCTAATTACTGCTCAGCTTCAGGACCAATGTTGCTCAATAATGTCCCCGTCACAGCATGGCTTTATGAAATGCAGATCTACGTCTACAAATCTCCTTGAGTTTGTTGCTGTAATTAGAAACGCGTTTAAAAATAACACCCAAACCGATGTTATCTTCACAGATTTGAGCAAAGCCTTCGATTCGGTGAATCATCAGTTACTGTTGAAGAAACTTTGTCTTTTGGGTTTTCCGGTCACGTTGATCAAGTGGATTTCTACTTATTTGTCGAATCGTACTCAAAGAGTTGCATTCAATGGTTCACTCTCAAACCTTGTTCACGTGACTTCTGGTGCTCCTCAAGGGAGCCACCTCGGTCCTCTTTTATTTGGCATTTTTATAAATGATCTGCCCCAAGTTATTCTCCACTCTTACGTCATGATGTATGCTGATGATGTTAAAATATGTTTCCCTTTTGGCAATCCTGACTCTCCTAAGCTTTTGCAATCTGATTTAAAGAACATGTTGTCCTGGTGCACTCATAATTTGTTGTTTCTTAACAACTCCAAGTGTAAATACATGTCGTTTTACCGCAGAAATTGTTTCCATGCTAACTATTCTTTAGGCACGAGTGTTCTTGAAAGTATTCATTCTGTTACTGATCTTGGCGTTTTATTTAGCCACAACTTGAGCTTCGCCGATCACATCGGTATAATTGTCAGTAAAGCTAAGGGGGTTTTAGCCTTTATTACGCGATGGTCCAAGGAGTTTGTTGATCCCTACACCACAAAACTACTGTATGTTTCTCTTGTTCGTCCAATTCTCGAATATTGTTCGTGCGTATGGTCACCTCAGTATTTAAAGTATCAAGACCTTATTGAATCGGTTCAGAAGCAATTCCTTTTGTTTGCTCTACGTGGTCTAATCTGGGATCCACATCGTCGCCTTCCCTCATACATCGACAGACTGCGCCTTTTAGGCTTGCCCTCCCTGAAGGATCGGCGCACCTGCCACGGTGTAATGTTTATACATAAATTAATTCATGGTTTTGTTTCTTCTAGTTTTTTGTTAAATTTGCTGCGTCTTTCGGCCTGCCAGGCCTTCGCGACACTTTCGGCCTATCGCTCTTGTAACTTGTAAATCAAATTTCGACATTCATGATCCTTTTCGCGTTTTATGTTCCCTGTATAATGACTTTTAATTTCTGTTACATGTTGAAATGTCCTTAGATTTAAATTCTAATATTATCTTAAGGCACCTATCCTTACCTCGGCCCACCTGATGTGAGTTGGAGCACATCCTTAAAAAACACTCCCTTCTTCGGTCAGAGGTAAGGGTATGGCTTAATATAGCAGTATTTTGCTATTATTGTTAAATAAATCGAAAAAAAAATTTGACTTGGCTGCTGTTGCCGTTGCCGCTGCACAGTGGTTGGGCTTGTATAGAGACGCGGCCAAAAATACTTCTAGTAGACATATCGTTATTAAATTAATACCAACTAGAAAGAAAGCTAACTTCGGCACGCCGAAGTTTTTATACCCTTGTAGCTTACAATTTGATCATTATCAATTAATAAAATTGTATCAAATGAAATATAAAACTAACAGGAATTATATTCAACATTTATACATATAAAAATTCTGTTTTAAAATGTACGTATACGTAATATTTCCCGATCGTTCCTATGGCAGCTATATGATATAGTCGTCCGATCCGGCCCGTTCCGACTTATACAGCAGTAAAAGCATACAGAAGACTGTCTGCAAAGTTTCATTCAGATAGCTTAAAAACTGAGAGACTAGATTGCGGACAGACGGACAATGCTAGATCGACTCGGCTGTTGATGCTGATCAAGATATATATACTTTACAGGGTCGGAAACGTTTCCTTTACTGAGTTGCAAATTTCGGACTAAAATTATAATACCCAGCAAGGGTATAAAAATCAAGAAAAATGTTGCATTTTCAATCGGAAGGGGCTGGAGGACTATCTATATCTATCTACTATCTACTATAGATAGAGGTAGGATCAGTAGGACCAGGGGGCAGGGATTTGAATGAGCGAACCGGGAATAGGTAACAGGCTAAGAATGAGGAATTTAAGGGCTTTTACCCTTGGCCTCGGCCGTTGCACCGAGGAAAGAACGGTTCCTAAGTCGGAACTCGGGTGACGGACCGAGGCTATATAGGGAGGGATAGGCAGCATCCCCTTTATTTCTCTTGGAGCTCCAGTAGAGATAATAAGCAGGTAATAAGGGATTCATCTTAAGCCAGCTTGTGGCTATTTTCTTTTGCGGACCGCCGCTTCTTCTCCGCTGCCGCAGTCTTGGCGCGAGCGCATCCCGGGCTAGGGTGACGTTTCTCCGGGAATGAGTCCCATTGGAACTCACTCATGCCTGCCATTGTTAGTATTAAGAACCTGAAATTTATAAGGAATTAAAAACATTGACATGAAGATGGAGTAAACGTATTTACCTGGGGAGATGGGCCGGTCGCCAGACCGCCTGGAATAGACTCCGGTCCGCCGGAGAATGGGTGATGCCCCGAGATGATCCAGGAGGCATCACTGGATGGGTGGGAGCGTCGTGGCAAATCCATCAACGCCACCAATTCGGTCCCAAAAAGTTGTCGAGTTTGTTTTGTTTACCTTTTTGTGTTAAAGGTGTGTGTATTGTTAGTGGTGAGATTTTTTCCGAGACGTCCGATTAATAGGTAATTTATTGTGCGGACTGCGCGCATTGGTTCGAACCCGCCCTGAGCATCTATGAGCTAGCCCGGCATTGCCCAGGAAAGGAAGCAGTTCCGTTAAAAAAATATTCTAAGTATACAGTCAATTGGGCATGTATGTAGTACCTATATTAAATTTAGCTGCCATAGGAACGATCGGTTAAAAATCAACATTTTGTTTGAAGAACTTTTTTGCTTTGCAAGATATCTTAACCAATCTTACATATTATGTGTTTGGTGCAGGTTTATATATTATTATAAAATTTGGTTAAAATCAGATAACTATATTTTTTATCTCCCATACAAAAAAAATGGCAAAACTTTTAACAAATCATTTTTATGAAACCTATATTTAATATGTATCTTCTTAATGAGATCGTTGCTCACCAATCTTAGTTTCCAAAAGTAAAAACAATCACAAATTCATTTATTATGTATTTTATTCGTCTAACAACAAATGCAAGACGCTTGCCAACTTTAGTTTATTTGTGCATGGTAGTTTTCTTTGCTCATCTCATAAAAGGGTCTGAACTTAAAAAAAATTGCTTAAAACCAACCCTTATTTGAGTCAACTCATAACATTTTTCTTGTATGATACTCTCTTAATTATACCCTTGCAGGGTATCATAATTTCAGTCAGAAGTTTGCAACGCAGTGAAGGAGACATTTCCGACCATATAAAGTATATATATTCTTGATCAGCATCGACAGCCGAATCGATCTAGCCATGTCCGTCTGTCCGTCTGTCCGATTATACGCAAACTAGTCCCTCAGTTTTGAAGCTATCTGAATGAAACTTTGCAGATAGTCTTCTATATGCTCTTACTACTATATAAGTCGGAAGGTAAGGGTATACAAACTTCGGCGTGCTGAAGTTAGCTTTCTTTCTAGTTTTTGTATATCATCATTCTAGATTCGGCAGCTTCTTCAGATAACTTTCATAACAAAACATACGCATTACTTATAATTTCGGGACCGTGAACTACACTTATAAGAAAAACCTCTTCAAATTTAGTGCAAGCAAATATCAAGCAAAATAATACCTACTATTAAGGGAAAGTATAGATTTCGAAGGGTACATAAGCCTGACAAATGAAGGCAAAGCAGCAGCACAACAATTAAATAAACGGCAATATTGATTCTGCCGAAGTTAAGACAGTGTTAGTATTATTACGATTGTAGGCACATCGGCAAAATCCGACAGAAAATTTTTACACATTGGCCGACAAACACATTGGCATACAAACCAATTGTGGATTTTTGTGAAATCACAACTATAACTTTAGCTAAACATAAAATTAAAATAAAGACAAAAACATGTATTTGTTTACTTTAATATAATAATAACAATAATTAACTTAATATATTAAATTATATCTAATTATATAGGAAATTCATTTAAATTAAAAAACCGTTATACTGCATATTAATTCAAACACGTAATTAATGCTCTGACCATTTAAAAGTTCGGTTTGGTTTTGAAAAATTCGCAATTCGCGCAGTTTTGATCTGCAAATAAGCATATGAGCAAATTCACAGCTTCAATTCTATTTTTAAAAGAGTCCCGTAAGATTTCCAGAAAAATCTGGTTTGCCTAAAGAAGCTTGGACATTTTAGAGTCAACCAGACAAGTGTGCCACAGTTACATATACTATTAGAAGAGACTCTAGCCCAGGACTTTTCTTCCACAACCAGCAGATTCCTCAGCTTTAGGAGTATAAGTATCTTGGACTGGTACTTGACAGTAGGCTCACTTTCTCCACAAACATTCGCCAAACAGTCTCGAAACTAAATGCTGCTGCACAATGGATCAAATGGTTGATAAACAGTTCAACGAAGCTAAGCTTGGCAAAAAAGACAGCTCTCGCTCCTATATGTGGCTTGCCTATATATGGAGTAGCTGCAAAGTCACATCTGAATAAGATAAGGGTCTTTCAGGCGAAGATGCTGAGGCATATCACTGGAGCCGAGTGGTATATCCGAAACCGTGATCTCCACAAGGACCTGGACCTACCTTTTGTAGGTAAAAGCCTCATCAAGAGGCTAAAACACCACCCCAACTTCCTGGCTAGGGCTGCCAGACCGACAAGGACGAGGAGAAGGCTCGTCAGGACGGCTTATGGGCAACTGCAAGCTCGGAGGCTTTAAATATCAATAATATTTAGAATATAATAATACATGTTTAACTTTGCACACAAATTGCTGTATATAGTAATATTTAGCAAATAAGGCATATTGCAAATGTCATAAAACAAAATAAAAATTTAAAAGAAAAACAAATAAATAAATTTATCTACACTTCCCTGAAGTTTAACCTCCATGTCGTTGGTGAATGTTAAAATATCGAATTCAATTTCTTTGAATCTCGCATTATGTCAGACTTTTGTAATATCAATTTACCTCGAAACTTCAAAGCATGACATCATCCCGTCAAAGTGTTTTTTAAGTAGTTGTAATAGATTACCCCTAAACGCAACTCATCGAATTCTTTTGAGAAAACAAATCTGAGACTTGGCAGCTCTAATAACTCCCAACTTGCTTCAGTAATTTCTACCTGCCGTTTAATAAGCGCTATTGTTTCACAAAATAAAATACAAATTTTTTTAAATTTTATATGTATATATGTTATATATGTATATGTATATTTGTATGTATATATATATATTGTAACGCCCTAAAATTTAGGGCGCACAAATTACTCCTTCGCGCCGAGGAATATCGGAATAGTGAAATTCCATGGTTATTAATAAATTCTTGAGATTTTTTACCTTAATATTAATATTATTATTATTTTTTTTCACATGTTCCTTATAGTTATTAGTAGTATTAGTATTTTTATCATATCCCATTATTAATATTGAAGTTAATAGGAATTAAGAAACTAACTTAACTAGGTTTTAATTTTAGATCCAAAACATAAACCGTGGAGAGAGACCCTAACGCCCTATCGCACCCGTTAAGTCGCGATCGATAGTACAGTCGATAGCTGCGAACTAGTTCAGCGATCGGGACGCTTTTTATCATTCGTCTCTTTCGTTTTGTAACTCGTTGGGGATGGAAGCTCGGCCGACCTTTCGATCCGGCACCCACTCTCATGCAGAGAGCATCCGATTCCGATAACCCTGCCAATCGCCGCAACGGTTCCGCGAGCAGCCAGGGCCCCTGTGTTTTCTTCACATATTCCAAATAAATCTCACACACTCACAAATCCAACGCGTATTATTTGCTACATTCAAATCCCCTCCTGGTCTTCCTCTTTCCCCTCCCTTGACCAAGTTCTGCGGCACGTGTTTGGTTTCCCATCTGAGCGACGCATCTCGGCCGAGTATCCTCCTTGCATCCTGCATACCTGATCCTAGTATTAGATTTCCGTAGACTCCGAGCCCATCCGAATTAGTTTCCGTAGACTCCGAGCGCATTCGAAGTAGTAGATCCCTGTAGACTCCGAGCCCATCCGCAGGAGTAGATTTCCGTAGACTCCGGGAATATCCAGAGGGAGTCATCCCTGTAGCCGCCGCGTATATCCGACAGAAAACCCCGTAATTGGCTTGGTTCTGTAGCTCGAGAGCGACCCCTGCGACGCCTCACTAGTTTCACACCAAGCAGTGCGATCGCCGCTGCTCGCCAGACGACGTTTTCGTCGTCAACCCTGCCGCCAGAAAGCGCTGCCGGTTCCATCCCAAGAGTGCGATCGGCCAAGCTGCCAACCGCAATACGCCAGACGGCACTCGCGATAATTACTTCAGCCGTCAACCCCATGCCGTACAATCCGTGCTGCTTGACGCCATCGACGCCAGGTGGCGCGCGTTGAACATTCGTAAAGTTCACGCAACCTATGACCCGAGTCACGTCGCCCTACGGCTCCAGACACCGCGTGCAGATCGGCCATCGATGTTAGCCCTCATTCCTAGGCGTGTTGTAAACTCTTATACACATTTATACTACAGGTTCCACCCTTCTATATAAATTTCTTGTATAGATTCCTTGGCACCGATTGAGATACTACCCCGGCAAGAGAACTGCGTGACAAGTGGCGCTCGAACCGGGACCTGATAGGGTTAAAAACCAGGAAAATTACCACCTCAATGGAGAGTGCGTAACCCCAGAACAAGTGTCATAACCTTTAAAATATCGGAAAAATAAAATCGAGAACTCAGACATAAGTGCCCACGACCGTGAAAGTATCCCCAACCAACTAGTAACCGAGCCCGGTATTAAGCCTACGAGCTTACCCGCGATCCCGCATAGTCAACGCGACCGAGTGTCGTTACTCCAAGAAGACAACCATCGAAGAATACACTGCAACTATTTACACCGACCAAAAAATTTGCCGTTGAGTTCGATCCACGCTTAATTAAAATTCTTGGGGTCTCCTCACAGTGGATCTACTCCCGCGTGAAGGCCGAATTGCTATCCTTTGCTGAAGAATTCGGATTCCCCGCCGAGGAAGCCGTTGACGACTTGCGGCGAAACTTCGTATCCCTAATTAAAGACTTCGAGCAAACCCAAGAGGTGTGGGCTCGACTCGCCGACCTGGAAAGGCGGTATACGACTCGTGCCCCGAGCCCCGAGCCCCGTGCCTCCAGGAGAAGACAATCCTGGCCCCAGAGCCGCACCGCGATTATCAGTTCCTGTTCAGACCCCGAAATCTTTTCATAGGTCGTTCTCGTACCACACCCAGCTTCGCTATTACTGCCCTATCTCCGTTTACCACAAACTATTCCTAAGCCGAGCCTCATGGGGTCGAACAGGTCAAAAGTCGAGCCTTATCCTATGGGATCGACCTAGAGCGTCTTCCTCGCGCTATGGCAGAACTATTGACGAGCAGAGCCGATAAGTCGTTCCAAACAAGCCGCCGATTGAACCACCGCCCCGATACCTCCAGCACTTGGACGACCAAATTCGGAGTCGCGAGCAGATAGAAGGAGAAACGTTTAAGGATTTTATGCTAGATCTTCGCGTTATCATGCGTCACGGCTACGATGAAACCCGAGAGCTTAATCTATTACACGAAAATGTCGCGCCTGAATAGCAAATGTATGTCCGATGTAGCGAGTTCCGGACTATTGGAGAACTAGCCATTTAGTTCGAGGCCGCCCAGAAATAAAGCCTCGAGCGACAACATATTAACTTCACCGCCCAGAATGTACTCGTTCGCATTCCACTTTCGCAGCGTCAGGGTCGCCCCCCCTATCCGGCGAGACCCAGTCAAAGAAACTTACCTTGCGTACAGCCTGAGCCCCGAGCACCCATGCCCTAGGGTTAACCGAGTAACCGCATCCGATCGGCGAATCGATGTTCGAGATGCTTGTCGCAATTGCGGAGGACTGGGGCATTTCAGCCGTGACTGCCGGAATCCACGACAGTACTTCTGTTGGGACTGCCGGCGACAAGACGTCCGGACAGTCGAATGTTGCCGACGCTCACAACAGGGAAACGAGATGGGTCCCATCGACCGGCGAAGGCCGACGGGACCTAATCCACCAGAGAACCCCCAGTAACCGCACCGCATAGGATAGAAAGAGAAAGGATCGCCGATGTGGTCGACATTGGCGGACGCATGCGTCTAGTCACCATCGACACCGGGCATCTAGGAGTTTTAGTAGCCAGGACATCGCCGACGTAGTTGGTCAGCCCCACCTGTTTAGGGAGATTCGCACCCAGATTAACCTGGCTGACACGTATCGAGGTTACTCCTGGCTAACGTGACGCTCGCTCAAAAGTTAATCCAGGTTCTCCTTCTAGTAATATCGGCTTTGCTGAACCTATAACCCTTGGAATAAATTTCCTCGCTTCTATCGGCATCACCCTCCGCTGTGGGACTGCAAGCCTTACGCTGTCGCGACGAAAACCCGGGGAAAACGACCCGACCAGGCAAGAAAACCAAGGTGATTAACACGAATCACGACCTCGAACTCGTCCACGAAGATACACTTAGGAGAACCGAGGACAACGAAGAACCCCGCCGTGCAACGAATCATAGACGAACATGTCGACGCTTTACTAGAGCAGGGATGCATCGAGCCGTCGCGTAGCCCCCTTAGTTTTGGTAGGGAAGAACACAGGCCAGTGAAGCATGTGCGTGGACTATCAACAACTAAACGCAAAATCCATTTCTGACGCATATCCGCTTCCGCGTATCAACCACATATAAGAGAGACTGTGAAACGCAAAATACATTTCGACATTGGAATTCCGCAATGGATACTGGCAGCTACACATGGCTACGGACAGCCGGGCATGCACCGCCTTTACGGTAATCGGAAGAGACTTTTTTTAAGGGCGGGTCATGCGTTTTGGACTACATTAAGTACCGGCAACATTTCAGCGAGCTTTAGACCTCGACTCACACGCTTTCGCGCAGCCCGATGACATCATTGTCATTGGAGCCAACCTCGAAGAACAAATGGAAAACCTTCGCAAAGTGTTCGAACGTTTGAGGAGAGCCAACCTGCGCATTAACCAGGAAAAGTGCTCTTTCTTTAAGAGAAAACTAGCCCACTTGCGAAATTTGAGCCCTCCCACAAGCTTACGGGAACTGAGGAGATGCCATGGTATGGCCTCGTGGTACAGGCGGTTCATCCCAAACTTCGGCCCGGTGGTTCAACCCATGACGAATGAGGAAAAACCAGCGGTGGAGAAGGGAAGCAGAGCAACAAAGTGCATTCGAAATCCTGAAAACCTTACTGACAGACGCACCTGTGCTGGCATGACCAGACTTCTCTGTCAAGATGACGCTTCAGACTGACGTTAGCAACTGTGGACTCGGAAATTTGTTGTCAGCTAAATTAGCTTCGGTTGCCGTTGCCGCTGTCGTCATCACTGTTGCTGTTCTTGTTTCTTGTTCTTAGTTGCTGTTGTTGTTGTTAATTATGTGGCTGCTGCTTTTGTTGCCGATGGGGTTTTAGCTGTTGGTCGCGTTTCCATTTATTTTTGTAACGGAACTGGTTTTTTTCCTGGGAAATGCCGGGCTAGCTCATGGATGCCCAGGGCGGGTTCGACCAAACGCCCCCAGTTCGCACAGTGACGATACCGATATATCAGACGTCTCAGAACTCTCATTACTTACAAAATCTCACATCATTAACAAAACAATATAAATAGATAAACAAACAAAACTATCCGGACGACGGAATCGGTGGCCTAGATGTATCCGCACCCACCCATCCTGTGGTGCCTCCGGGGTATCTTGGGGCACCACCCATCTCCGGTGGACCAGAGTCTAATCCAGTCGGTCTGGGGACCGGCCCATCTACCCCAGGTAAATACTTCTATTCCGTGTTCATCTCAATATCCTAATTCACTATAAATTGCAGGTTCTTACAGCTAACAATGGCATTCATAAGTGAGTTCCAATGGGGCCTATACCTGGCGAAACTGTCACCCTAGCCCGGGTGCGTTCGCGCCAAGACAGCGTTACAAACTGTCCCAGAATGACTCCCTCTTTCCTGCCTATTATCCCAACTGGAGCTCCCCGAGAAAAATAAAAGGGATGAGTAAATATGATCTCAGCAAATCCAGCTTCTTCTAGGCAGTTCCTTTTACTTTGCAGAGCTTGTGTTGCACAAATCCCTGACGCAAGTTTGGAGTCACGGAGAACAAGGAACATTGAAACTGAGGCACAAGTACGATGAAAAAACAAACAAAGAAAATGAACACTACAATAAAGAGATACCAAAATGCCGTTTAAAGTCACACCCAACCTTAAAAATTGTCGAGAAAAATTGGTGTTAGATATTTATTTATCTGAGTGTTACCTCAGTTGCATTGACATTTATTCTAAATTCGCTAGAACGACAGGATTTTAACATTGACACTAGGTACAGAAGAGGTCCAACTCAAAAGGGAAAATTAGAAAACCCATTTAAAGCAAAAAAAAATGTAAAAAAAAAAAATGAAGCACTGCAGGCGTTAACCAACTACCAAAATAACCGCAATAGTATTGACACACTTGTTCATGGACAAATGCAATTTATTGAGGACATTGAAGACATAGAAATGGACATGAAACTTTAACTTCTTGGACTTTTTAACCCAAAGTTACTAAATTACGACTAAAAAGCATTATCCCTACTAGGAAAGTTATGTTTAATGATCTTTGGTTGAAGTGCAAGTGCTTGACTTTTCTATCGAATGGCAACCTTTTAAGCGTGTACAAATAAATGCATAAAGCGCGCCAAGTCTTTAATCAAAACAAACGTAACAAAAACTATGGCGAGCATGTTATCAGTCGGCATATTGCTTGCATTGCCAAAAACAACATATTAGAGAAATACCAAAGGCAAAAGACAAGTAAAATTACAACGCTCAGATCCTTCGGTGACTTTTCATGCTTTAGGATGCCTGAAAGCATGCGTAGACAAGTTGAAGAATTCCTGGAATCTCCTTTTCAATAAACATAACTTTCAAAACAAGTGTCCTAAAAAATCTAAACAAAACAAAGCCAAACATCTGTTTTTGTTTCTGCCCGCTCCCCTAAAAAGCAATCGTCGGTATGGTATGCAGGCACCATCCGCTCGCAGAACAACAAAAACAGCTGATTTGATTTCTCAACCCCATAAGAGCAGTCGGTGTTTTAAGTGACACCGACTGCAATATGCCCTGTTCCTATCTCAGTATATGGATTTTTATTCATTCGAATACATACATATGTGCAAAACATTTCACTGCTGCCACTGATTTGAATTTGTAAACAAATATGAAAAGTATGCTAAAACACTAAGAAATATATTATAACGTATAACATTCTCATTTTTATCATTAACCCAATAGTGAATATGCCCATATTGTTAGTATATAGTATGAAAAGTAGCAAAAGACCAAATATACTTGCAGGGCCGAAATAAAATGATCGCACACATGCACCCGTGTATGTGAATGCATGAACACGCATACGTATAAAGAAGAATTCAGCGCAGATCAACCTTCTTAAGATGCGCCACTCTGCGACTGAACTCTCGCAATCAGTGTGCGAGCATAAGAATGAGATAATAACCCTTTCCGAGCGCACACGAAGCCTCGGGGCCCGTCGCTAATAGCCCTGGGGCCTGTCGCTAAGAAATTTTTGTGTCTATTTTCGTTGTATGAAATGGGTAGTCTATATGTTGTATGGTTAGTGTCACAATGAAATTATAAAATGAATTTTTATTGTCTCTCGATAATCGATTATAATCGATGTAAACATCGAAAATATCGAAACATCCAAAATATCGAAAACATCGATTGTTCATATCCTTCAATGTTTTTCCTGCTCTAGTCATTATGTTGGGGACTGATGATTTATTGTAAGTTGACTTAGTTCAAATTGGAAAGTAAGTTTCCTCAAAAAAAGAGTATCGCTCCCTGCTAAACGCAATCGACACATTTTGAATATTTTATTGGGGTGAAGCAATTAAAGCAAAAAGAGCTTAAGATTTACCTGAGACCATAGAAAAGTATTTAAGACTGGGGGTAGAGTACGTAAAAATCTTCAAACACATGATGGAAAAGTTATTTAACTCACAATTTAATGTGTTAAAGAAGCGATATAAAATTAATCATTATTTAACATTTTGTTCCCTAAAGGCTTCAATTCTTGAACGATTTAATATGAAATTAAAAAACTTACGTTAAAGAACTACCTATATCACCTGACTATGTTTAGCTTTCCTTAACTTCACGGAAGTGAAGTGAAGGGAAAAGGGTTACGACAAACGGACTAGGCTCACAGTCATACGGACAAACATTGCAAATGCGGCAGCCAGCCCGTTACGCCCACCCTACCTTGATCCCTGGCCTCCTGGCGGCATACCGATCGGGGATCCCTATTGTAAGCCTGCGACTACTTATTCATTCCCTGCGGTTTCATAGAAAATCATTTTTAGCTTAATTTATTTATTTAAAAGAAAATACCAATTTTTAACTTTAGATGAGATAGGCCAAAAGACCGGAATAAGGTGATCTAGATTGGTAGTTAATTCATCAATAGTTCACCACATAATCCATCATATCCTACAAATTACTATAATATTGTAGTTGTATTAGTTTTATATCTATAACTTATAGAAATTATCTATAAATTCATTTACTTTGATAAAGTGGAGAGTTGTCACCTGTCGGACGCGCAACATGCGTTCCGAAAAGGTCGATCTACCGAGACAGCACTGCATGAAGTGGTGAGTCACGTCGAAAAATCACCAAACTATAACCACTAACCATACAACATATAGACTACCCATTTCATACAACGAAAATGGACACAAAAATTTCTTAGCGACAGGCCCCAGAGCTGTTCGCGACGGGCCCCGAGGCTTCGTGTGCGCTCTTCGGGCTGTTAGCGGCAGGCCCCATAGCTTCGTGTGCGCTCGGATTTTTCGCTCTCTCATTCTTATGCTCGAACACTGATTTCGAGAGCTCAGTCGCAGAGTGGCGCATCCTGAGAAGGTTGATCTGCGCTTGAATTCTTCTTTATATGTATGCGTGTTCATGCATTCACGTACACGTGTGCATGTGTGCGATCATTTCATTTCGGCCCAGCAAGAATATTTTGTCCTTTGCTACTTTTCATACTAGGTGCCCTAACAATATGGGCATATTCACTTTTGGGTTAATGATAATAATAAGAATGTTATATGTTATAATATATTTATAATGTTTCAGCATACATTTCATATTTGTTTACAAATTCAAATCAGTGGCAGCAGTGAAATGTTTTGCATATATGTATGTATGTATTCGAATGAATAAAAATCCATATACTGAGATAGAAACAGGGCATATTGCAGTCGGTGTCACTTAAAACACCGACTGCTCTTATGGGGCAGAGAAATCAAATCAGCTGTTATTGTTGTTCTGCAAGCGGATGGTGCCTGCATACCCTACCGACGATTGCTTTTTAGGGGAGCGGGCAGAAACAAAAACAGATGTTTGGCTTTGTTTTGTTTACATTTTTTAGGACACTTGTTATGAATTTGGTTTATTGTTGTTATTTATTTTATTTCTAGTTGTATATATTTTCATGTATGTTTGTTTTTGAATATTATTTATATTTTATTTATTTAAATGTCGCCGCTCGAATTAGTTACCGTTAAATATACATACATACATATACACCTGTGTTAAATAGTAGTTTTTAAACTTTTTCGAAAATTAAAAGAAATTAATTTAGATAAAATGTCTAAAATACTTTTTATATTTTTGTCAAGGTAAATGGAACAATATACAATAATACCAATATTTGTTAATATTTTTACCTGTGTTTACAAAAATATTAACAAATATTGGTATTATTTTTACCTGTGTTTACAAAAATATTAACAAATATTGGTATTATGTTTACCTGTGTTTACAAAAATATTGTAAATGTATGCTGAAGCATTAATAAATATATTATAACATATAACATTCTTATTATTATCATTAACCCAAAAGTGAATATGCCCATATTGTTAGGGCACCTAGTATGAAAAGTAGCAAAAGTCAAAATATTCTTGCTGGGCCGAAATGAAATGATCGCACACATGCACACGTGTACGTGAATGCATGAACACGCATACATATAAAGAAGAATTCAAGCGCAGATCAACCTTCTCAGGATGCGCCACTCTGCGACTGAGCTCTCGAAATCAGTGTTCGAGCATAAGAATGAGAGAGCGAAAAATCCGAGCGCACACGAAGCTATGGGGCCTGCCGCTAACAGCCCGAAGAGCGCACACGAAGCCTCGGGCCCGTCGCGAACAGCTCTGGGGCCTGTCGCTAAGAAATTTTTGTGTCCATTTTCGTTGTATGAAATGGGTAGTCTATATGTTGTATGGTTAGTGCTATAACCAATACACGATGGCCACCTTCTTAGATATAGAAGGTACGGTCAACAACGTGAAGGCCGAACCCATCCTGGGCTCTCTCAGCTTGATAGATGTTGAGAGATGCATCAGAGAATGGATAGGTGCTGTGCTCAGGAGTAGGACGATAATAGCCGAACTGGGTAGCACTCACCTCACACGAGTAGTGAAGAGAGGCACACCCCAGGGCGGAGTCTTATCGCCTCTACTCTGGCTAATCAACAAGAACCACATCTTGACGAATCTCAATTGTGGTGGAGTACAGGCGGTAGCATACGCCGACGACGTAGTGCTGCTAGTATCAGGTCCATTCCCTGACGTCATAAGCAACATAAATAACTGGGCGAAATCCTGCGGACTAGGGATAAACCCAAACAAGACAGAACTAATGATTTTTTCAAGAAGATCAAAGATCCCAAGATATAACATGCCCAAGATAAATGGCAAAGAGCTGAAACTTTCGGAGCAGGTGAAGTATTTTGGATTAATACTCGACCCAAAACTCTCATGGAAGCGCAACATCGAAGAGAGAGTCAGGAAGGCGGAAAATTGCCATCTACTCTTGCAGAAAGATGTTTGGAAAAAACCGGGGACTACACCCAAAGACCATAATGTGGCTCTACACAGCAGTAGTTAAACCAATTTTAACGTATGTTGCTCTAGTATGGTGGCCGGCACTCACTAAAGCCAACATGACAAACTGACCAGGATACAACGGTCAGCATGCGCAGGTGCAACGGGGGCTTTGCGTTCGTGCCCAGCTGCTGCTCTGAACGTAATTTTAAATATTATGCCGATTGAGATGTTTATCAAGGATTCTGCGGTTTAGAGTGCGGTGAAACTCAAGGCAAGCAATTCTTCGAGAGATCACTGCATAGGCCATCGCACTATCCGTGAAGGGATCACAGCACCAATAGACAAGGGAGTAGACTACATGACAACCGAAATTTGATTCGGTAACAGCTACACCACCTCCTACCCGTCGAGCGAGGAGTGGACTAGAGGCAGAGTAACCGAACAAGATGAGGTATCACTCTACACCTATGGCTCCAAGATGAGCTGTGGTGTGGGGGCTGGGATCTTCTCTGAAAGCTGGGGGATTGACTCGACTTTCAGTCTCCCAGCATCAGCGACGGTCATTCAGGCAGAGGTACTCGGAGCATTGGAGGCAGCTAGACTATCAATACAGCGAGGCCTTAATAATACCAAAGTGAGGATTTACTCTGATAGCCAGCCCGCTGTCAAAGCTCTAGCAACAGTCAGAACGAAATCACAGCTAGTGGCAGAATGCAAGAGAGCCTTAATAATTTTAAAAGGAAACAATAGCACTAAACCAAAGAGTGTAGAAGGAGTAAGAGGCACACGATTTTTTCGGGTTGGCTTTTGAACTGGCTCTCTCTGGCTTCAGGCTTTCTCTCGCTGGCCCTAGAGCCAGCCGCTCTCTTTTACGTATATAGCGAAAGTTGCCGACTGTTTGTGTGCACACGTATTCTCATGGTTGTTCTTGTGTTTACTCATACAAGAAATCTCATTCTATTTTTTAGAATTTTACGCTCTCAACTTTGTGAGAGCGGACAGAGAGCGATTGTCGTTGCCATCAAAAAAGCAGCTTCATATTGCAAAACGAATGTATGGTTGTTACTAATCTTAATATTAGATCGTCTTTGACTAAACACAGTACAGTCTATGATCCATGACTACTTCATAGCTAAGGCCAGCAGAGAATGGTCAAGGACGAGTCAGAACCAAAGATCGAAGCTTTGTTGGCCGAACTTCGACAAACAACGCACTAAAGGGCTGATATCCCACAGCAAGAAGGATATCAGCAGGATCACGGCAGCTTTAACCGGTCATTGGGCGTTAGAATCGCTCGCAATGAAGATGGGGCTGCCCTATAACACCAGCTGCAGAAGCTGCAAAGAACCATCGGAGCAGGAGACGCCAGAGCACTTGCTCTACCACTGCCCAGCACTAAACAACACTAGATTACGTCATTTCGGTGCCTGCCAGTTGGAATCGCTGGGGGGAGTAGGAAAGCTCAAGATCACGGCTATCCTTGCTTTCCTCAACGATTTTGGATGGTGCTAGAGATGACTAGTCACAACCAGGACACCGAGGGTTTGGATTAAAACGGAGCCTAGCTCTAATTGGAGGCTCAAGAAAGGGTCTCACCACTTCTACCTACCTACATACCTACCTACCTGCTTTCGAGTTCACTATTTCGAGTATTGCGCGACGTGCGTCGGGGTTTATTGATTGAAGTCGGAATTAGATCTAAAATACATGAAGACTTAAACTAGCATCTCAGAGCGGATTGGAAGCTCAATGGACCGAATGTCCAAAGGAAGAGGGAGAGATAGCGAGGGTGTACGGGATCACACTGCCACTGGAAAATAAACGCCCTTTGGGCGTGAACATTCTCCCCCCCTTGCGCAAATACGCAGCAGAATATCAGGAAGACATTGCTCGGGGAAGCGTTGGATACGCTGAGCGCTCGTCGATAAGTAGAAGCGTGTGGTGATCCTAACCACACGACTGGCATTAGTCGTCACTGCGACAAGATCCTGTGGAATGGTGGTGGGCTAAGCAATTTATGCAGTATTCCTTCTCGAGGACAGCCTGGAGCCGTTTCTCAGTGCTAAGACGATGAAAACGGTAGCACTTCCGAAGAGGATGGTTCCCTTGGCAGACTCGGCATGGGTAGGACAAAGTACCTCGGGAACGTCTGCATTTGTACTCGTCGTATGAAACCCAGAACTTGTTTGAATCCGGAGAAGTAGTAACTCTTGTGGAGAACGAGGAAATCCTTTGGGTAGGTGCGGATATTTGCCTTGCAGTATCAGGAGGACTCGGGACACTGGAGGAGCAATTGCTTGAATGCAACAAGGTGTGATGTGGGCGCTTGTGCAATTACGGAGTTGATTACCGCTTGCAAAACAATTGAAGCACAAAGCAACAGCTTTGTTTTTACGTAAGAGGTACGATCCTCTTTCGTCATCTGGAGGAAGCGTGGACATTTACGCACCGGATGGTTCTCTTTAGAACATAAATCGCATTCTTTCGGTATTGGAATGATCTCGTACTGAAGGATTTCAGGACTCGAGGTGACACGTTGGACGGTGTCGATTGGGTTGGATGGAGGCGCACCGGAGAAGGTTGGATAGAATCTATAGTTTCTAGAGTTCTATGGCGCTCAGTTAAAAAAGAATCAAGTTCTAACCACTTGGGAATTTTCTCCCATAATGAGAGCGTCAGCTTTGGAAGCTTCGTTGAACACAAATAAACCAATAGACAATCCCAATTATCCGTATGAACACCGGAAATATTAAGGGACATGAGGTAATTTTGAATTGTACTTTGCAGCTCCTTCAAGGCTGCCGAAGATTCGTTCACGATGGACTGCATGTTAAGCAATTTCTTCAGTTTGTTCACCAACGCACGTTTATTTTCGAAACGCTCAGAAAGGTTTTCCCAGGCTGAGCGGAAACCATCGTTGGTGAGTGGCGAATTGGAAACTATGGAATTAGCTTCACCACTTGTCTTGGCCTTTAAATAGAACAACTTTTCAACAGGGGTCAGCGCAGGATTTTCAATATAGACCGCTGAGAATAGGTCTCGGAAAGTCGGCCAGCGAATATAATCGCCTGAGAAAACTTCGGTATCGCAAGGAGGAAGGCGACAGCCAGACGGAAAGGAATTTTGGGGCGCAGGGGATTGGACTTGAGCTGCTTTGGAAGAGATCGCATCGATCTGTTCCATGAGCTGGGCGGCACACGTTTCGTAAATGAAATAGGCATACTCATATTTTGCCTTAAGAGTAGGCAAGGTGTGCGCCGCGCCCTCTAAGCCAACTGAAACTTGCTCTGAACACGCCTCGTATTCTTTTTCGACCTTGTCCCATAGCGCTCGGACTTGGTCGAGATGAATTTGGCAGGTATACTTGGATGGACTGGGTGCTGCTGGATTGCAGAATCTGGACTCGAAATTACTCAGACGGTCACAGGTCATCGTAAATTTATGGATTGAGTCATATTGGAGAACTTCAACTTCCAAGCGGAATAATTTAAATAATTAATTTCAATTTTTTTCCTTTTGATTGCGGAAATGTGGGATTTAACTGAATATATTAACTCAGTCTGACATATATACGGTCACACTAAAGCGGATTTGGATACGCCCTTTTCAAAAGGTCGAAGCTGAATTTTGAACTTAGGAAATATATATCATTATTTAATTGTAGAATATTTTTTATATATATGGAACGTTCGAATTTAAATCAATAATATTCACTATGCAGGAAAACAGATACGGGCACACTAATGTCACTATAGAAGCATACTGAAATTGCTAACTAAATTAGTTAGTTGGAATTTTATTAAACAAAAATAATTAAAAAATTATTTTGTGTAGATGGACTTATTCAGTTGATCGCTGCTGTATTTGCGGCGGTACTGTTTTCGTAGATAAGGAGTGCGTGTGAATATGTTTGTGCATCAGCCGTATGCCAATGCAGAATAGCGGAGACAACGAGAGACGAAAAAAATTTACAAAAATCGGAGCGTCGATCTCTGACGATTATGTATGTATGTAACTGCAATGTGTATTTATGTATGTATGTTTATTTGGATGCTCAGGATAGAGCAAGGGAAGTTAACAAATAAATATACAAATTAAGTTGGCTTTGATGTGCCTTGGTTTTTGGATATATTTATTTGTAGTAGCTGTGGACTGTAATTGTAGAATATTTATGTTTTATGTTCTGGAATTATTTAATATATAATATATTTAATAAGAACAATTTGGATTTATTTTTGCTGTGTAAATAATTTAAATACCTTGCCGGTATATTTGGGATTTAATTTTTTTTTTTTAAACAGTGAACGAAGAGAAATTCGGAATAAGTTTCACTGTGGCTTATGGCATATATTTAAACACACACTTTTGGATTTTGGAATTCGAAGGAATTTAATAGAAATTAATTGCGACAATTGAATTGGTTCGGATTTGGAATCGGAAGCTGCCGTAGTGTCGGATCAATCGAACTCGGATTTAGACAAAATCATAAAAAATTACCGGCAGCAAAAATGAAATGTTTACTTATCTTGTGGTCTTAAAGCCACCGAAGCTGCTGGGGATGGAATTATCCGGCTCTGATGGACCATGAATTGGAGTGGGGGTGGCTAACACCTGGAAACACTCGATAAGTAAAGCACGAAAAAAAAACTATTTCGGGTATTGCGCGACGTGTGTCGGGGTTTATTGACTGAAGTCGGAATTAGAACTAAAATACATTAAGAATTAAACTAGCATCTCAGAGCGGATTGGAAGCTCTATGGACCGAAAGTCCAAAGGAAGAGAGAGAAAGAGCGAGGGTGTACGGGATCACACTGCCTCTGGGAAATAAACGCCTTTTTGGCGTGAACAGTGTGCATAGATATCCATTTTTTTGAACTCTCATGGAAAAAGTGTTAATGTTATTCCAGTTTTTTTTTTTTTTTTTAATTCGTTTATTAAAGATATTTACATAATTTGGGAGATGCGGGGTTAGGTATTACAATAGGGTGAAGACGGTGTGCTCGAGCGGTACGGCCGCAAAGCAATGCTTTGCGCGGGCCCATGTCCCGCCCTAAGTGGCCACTTGGTTGCGGATCCGCTCCTCCGACCTGAGTGTGGTCATTATAGAAGCGGCGAAGGAAGACACTGCCTGCCAGTTGCCCTCGCTCGTCAGCATCAGCGGTACCAGGTTCTCCACCGTGATGATGGAGGACATCTTGGCTTCCAGTTCTGTCCGCTTCCTGATGAACCTCGCGCACCAGAAGATTATGTGCTCACCAGACTCTTCCACATCTCCGGGGCAGCAGGAACACGTGCCTAGCGCCTTATGACCGAAGCGCTGAAGGTAGCTCCTGAAGCATCCGTGTCCGCTAAGGACCTGCGTGAGGTGAAAGTTTACCTGCTCGTGACTCCTCTTCATCCAGCTGTCCACCCGGGGTATCAGACGATGCGTCCATCTACCCTTCGCGGATGCGTCCTACCTTGCTTGCCAGGCTGCTAGCGTGGCCTCCTTCGCAGCGAGGCGGATCTCCTTTTTAGCGCGGGTAGACAGGACTTTACCGGCTCCCTAGCATGCGTAAAGGCCCTCTCTTCTGCCAAAAGGTCCAACGGGGGCGTCGGGGCAATAACTAGCGCGGCCTGGTCGGACACCGTCCTGAATGCGCAGCAGATGCGTAGCGCCGCGAGGCGTTCGACCTCGTGTCGATCATCACCCCCAGGTACTTAATGGCCCTGGAAGATCTGATTACGGTCGCCCTCCCGAATGGTCGCTACCTCCACCCTTTTCCTGCTGCTCACCAGGACAGCTTCTGTTTCCTGGGGCACCAACTGCAACCCCACGCTAGACAGCCACTCGGTAATATGGCTGATACTCCTATTGCAGGTATTCTCAGCACCGGCCAGCTCTTTGTCGACTACTACTACCGCAAATTCGTCCGCGAATACCACCAGCTCGGTCCGGCCCGGATGCGGGAGCTGCAGGACGCCGTCGTCACAGCAACGGCGCCAGGACCGATCCTTGCGGCACTCCGCAGGATAGCTTCGCAAATCTTGCCCCGCTGTCGGATTCGTAGTGCAGAACTCTGCCTCTGAAATAGCTCTTTAGCAGCTCGGGCAGGTTAGGCGGTACCCCGAAACCGGACAGCGCGTCCAGGATGCAGCCCCATCTCGCGTTGTTAAATGCATTGCGAATGTCCAGCGTGACTATCAGGCAGTACTCCTTGTCTCCTCCTTTCCACCGCACGCCAGTAAGGATTCATATATATGTATATATATATATATAATAAAAATCAGATCTACTTCGTCGGGTTCAGCAACTGGAACACGAGGTTGGTGAAACAAAGTCGCTAAAAACTCAGTTTGGGCAGCTTGAGTCCTGGGTATCTACCCAGGCAAATGCTTATTTTGCCTGCGACTGAGAATGCACGGCATACCCGCGGTAAAAGGCGAAACTCTTTTGAACACTTTTGAACACAATCTTGCACGATAAGGCACAACTTCTTAGAGCAGCAGATGAATATCGACGAAAATCAAAGAGTCAACTCAAACTAAGCTTGCTGGGCTTTGATTCGGAAGCTCCGCTCTACCCAAACGAGCAGCTGACGAAAGAGAGTTATGTACTCTTTAAAGAAGCTATGAAGCTTAAAAAGCTCAGGCATCTGCATACTGTTTTTACGCGCAAAGGTGTTGTGCACGTGAAAACACAAGAAATCAACGGCACATTGAATATGCATGACATCTCTGAGTTGTAGGGAATGAGAGAAGTACAAGCTGTTGAGCCATCCGATGATGCCTTTGGTGCTCAAGGATAAAAGCTCTATTAGCTGTCTTTTTTATATTTTGTTTTATGTCGATGTTTATTATTGTTATCTCTTAAGTTTCTTTCTAATTAATTTGTGCGCGCTTCCCAACTCTTTAATTAAATGATGTTCTTTCTTACAAGTAACTTGCGTAAATCCAAAGCAAACAGTCATGCTACTCTTCGAATTTTCTCAAACCCTCATGAGGGATTGCTAATTTGTCATATAAACGCACAACGTTTAACCAAGAAAGTTGATGAATTTAGATGGCTATTTATTGACTCCAATGTCAATGTTATCTGTGTCTCTGAGACCTGGTTCCCATTTAGTGTCTGTGATTCGTTGATTAAATGTGATGGATACAATTTGGTCATACTGGTGGGCTTGCAATATTTGTTAAAAGTAGTCTTCGCTCAAAAATAGTCTGCAAACAAACAAATGGATGTGCAATGGAATACTTATTTAAAGAATTTGGAAGTAAACGGTCTGATAAAGTTCTTACTCGGTGTGTATACCGCCCGAATAAAATTACTGACTACAATGACTGATCTACTTTACTCGCTTACTCCACAGTATGTTGACATAAAAATAACTGGAGATTTAAACAATAATATGCTGACTGACGAGCAAATGCCCGAATCTTTCGAAGCGCTTGGTTTAAGTCTTTTTAACACACTCGTTCCTTACTTTACTAACATAAATATTTCGCTTATTGACAAATTTTTTGTAAGCGATGCAACTAAGACTCTATTTTTTGACCAAGTTTCCGCCCCGATTTTTTCTAAGCTCGACCTTATTTTCATGACGAATTGACCTTATAAAACATGACCTTGAATACAGAGACTATAGAAATATTGACTACGACTTAATAAATTTAGAATTTTTTCGACTTGATTGGATCGTAATATACACGCTTTTGACTGCACAACCACAACTAAAACATTTACATTCAGAACTAGAATGTCTTTTTGATAAGTATGTACCTCTTCGTCGGAAACTCCTCAGGCTTGCAAGCAATCCCTGGTTTAACGCAGACATAAATACTGCATCAAAATACGCAAAGTTTCTTACGCCAAATGGGCTAAATATAAGACTACTACCCTTAAGGAAGAGTATACGACTTTGCTTAAAAGTGTTATGTAAAAGGTAAAAAATGCCAAATCTACAAAATACAAAGAAAAATTCTGTAATGCCTTATATAGCAAAAACAGATAGCATGAGCTACGGAGCTTAGGGATCGGAAGCAAAAATAGACTGAGCAAGTTAACGTCAACATTAATGACCTAAACGACAAATTTGCCAATATACATGTACCTGAAGCGACTGAAAATATGTACCTTATCTGTTCCCCAATAAACCACTTTGATACCAATTTTTGTTTTGCATGTGTTAGTGTTTGTGACGTCCTGCAATCTGTCCTTAAAGTTAAGTCAAATGCTATGTTCAAATTCATAAAGATACTTTTACCGCAACTTCTACCAGCCATAACTCATATGATTAACACGGTCTTCACGACGTCTACTTTCCCTTCGTCTTGGGAGAAATAAAAAATTATACCTATCCCCAAATCGTGTTCGATTTACCGACCCATATCCATTCTCCCTTTCCTGTCAAAGGTTTTTGAGCAACTTATGGCCGAGCAAATAAACTTTGTTAAAAAAAAACTCTTCTAAACTGCTGTCAATTGATGATGATGATATTCGTGATCAGATTTACAAAAGTAATATTACTTTTCTTATCCTAATAGACTTCAGCAAGACCTTTGACTCTGTAAAACACGAGATCCTCTACTCAAAACTTAAAAACCTATATTATTTTGAGTCATCTGTCCTAAACCTTTTGATCTCTTATTTAAGTGGGCGAAGTCAGGAAATATTGACAAGGTATGCGACATCAACCTTTCATTCTTTGAAGAGAAGGGTTCCCCAGGGATCTGTTCCTGGGCCCTTTTTTCTATTGTATTTAAATGACCTTCCGAATGTATTGTCAAATGTCAAGTCCAGATGTTTACCGATGATGTCCAGTTATATGTAAGTCGTCCCCTAAGTAATGTGTCTAAATGTATTGAAATTTTAAATGGCAAGTTACTAACTATAGATAACTGGCCTAGAAACAACGGAACTTTACTTAACCCCTTGAAAACGAAGTGTCTGGTAATATATAAAAAAAAACTCACAATATTGCTGGACTACCAAGACTGAACATTAACAATAATTATAGAAATTACGTATTAAAGACAGAAAATCTTCATTTTACCTAAATAGCACACCATCTTGGCATGACCACATCAATGAAACCTCGGGCAGGACATACAGCGTCCTTAGGCAGTTGTATCTCACTCAATCTCTAATCCCAATTGAAATTAAACTATTTGTTGCAAAAGTCATTTTAATTCCCACATTCTTTTATGGCGTAGAGTTGTTTGGAAGTTGTAGTGCCAACAGCCTACTAACTTTGAAAACAACGTTTAACAGAATTGCTAGGTATGTGTTTAAAATCGGCAAATTCACAACATCACGGAACACGCAAACCCCATCTTAGGTATGCCAATACTATCATGGACTGAACTTAGGGAATTAATTCAATTTCATAAAATTAAAATGACCACGAACCGCAATACCTTTGTGACAAGATTAAGTTTTTAGCATCTCGAAGAACTAATAATATTAAACACATCCGAAATCGACTAATTTAAAAATAATAAGAAGCGCGCCACAATTTAAAATTCAAACTGTAAAACATCTGACTCCATAATTTGTGGGCTAGAATTAAAGTTCTTAGCTTGGGAAGGGTATCTACGTTAGACGTTATTATGTAAATCATTAAAATTCGCACAATAGACTCTAAAGGGTTCATGCAATTCAAAAATTTTACAGTGGCGCAAAACAAAGGGAATATAAGATCTAGTATTTCTACTTGGTACGTGAAAGTTAAGCTGACCCAAAAGGTCAGGGAATATAAGATCTAGTATTTCTACTTGGTATGTGAAAGTTAAGCTGACCCAAAAGGTCAGCACTTTCAACGTCACCTTGGATAAGGTTGTAAATGAAGGTAATGCCTAGCATAGTTCTACGATTAGATAAGGATGGTAAGTTGATTAGTAGGAGTCTACTGGCATAAGAGGGTAACCTCTGGCTTGCATCCCAGTTTAAGCCGCGTAAAGCGAAAAGTAAAAAGTTCTTTTGAACCGACTCAATCCGTTTACTGTGGACCCTATACTGAGGGCTCCACACGCAAGATCCATATTCTAAAATAGGACGAACTAAAGAAATGTAAAGAGACTTAGTAACATAGGGGTCATTGAATTCTTTCGACCACCGTTTAATGAAACCAAGCACACCTCTGGCTTTATTTACCATGCAGGAATTATGATCAATAAAGTCAAGTTTAGGATCCAGGCGGGCTCCCAAATCACCAACTATATTGATTCTTTCCAAAGAGCAGTAGTTCAGCGTGTAAGTTGCAAGCTTGGGAACAACACGAGAAAATGTCATTAGCTTGCATTTAGAGCCGTTTAAATTTAATAAGTTAACGCGGCACCATGTTTGAAAATTATTAAGATTTGTTTGTAAATCTGACTGGCAAGAACCGCCCTTATATTGCATGCAAAGTTTGACGTCATCCAAACGCAAGATACATATTCTAAGATAGGACGAACTAAAAAAAAGAAAAGAGATTTAGTAACATAGGGGTCATTGAATTCTTTCGACCACCGTTTAATGAAACCAAGCACACCTCTGGCTTTATTTACCATGCAGGAAATATGATCAATAAAGTCAAGTTTAGGGTCCAGGCGGACTTCCAAATCATCAACCATATTGATTCTTTCCAAAGAGCAACAGTTCAGCGTGTTAGTTGCAAGGGTCCCAAATGGCTCCCTTGCAGGACGCCAGAAGTAACCCTGAGAACATTTGATAAAGTATTTTTAAAATGGACCATTTGCGTCAAGCCATTCAGATAACTAGAGATCCATCTAAGAAGATCAACCGGAAATCCCATTAAGTCGAGTTTCCAAACAAGAAGAGAATGGTTAACAGAGTCGAATGCTTTACTGAAATCAGTATAGATTACGTCTGTCAGAAAATTGTTATGGAAGCCCTTTACAATGAAGGAAGTGAGCTCCAAAAGATTAGTAGTATGTGAGGACCCGATCTGGCCCTCACATATATGTAAATAATGTAAATAGTTAGTTTAAGTTGGGATTTAGGGTATATTAATAAGTTAGTAATAGGTTAGTAATTAATTATTATTAGTAATTATCGCATAGGGAGACAACAAGACCCACGAAGGGCACCTGTACATAGTTTAGACTTAGGCCGCCAGGCCTCATGGATAGGAGCAACAGTTAGTCGCACGCACACACCGCCGAACCCAGCACCCATGCCGATCCCCGGCAACGCAGCCGCATAGCAGCAGCGGCCGCATAGCAACAGGAACCGCAGTACAGTCGGCGACAAAAGCCCGCTTAGCAACAGCGGTAACATCGCCCGGATCACACAGATCAGAACACACCGGCAGAGCAGCAGGACCCAATCACAGCAGGGCAGAACGCTGAGCAGCCGCATGGTCCAGAGGGCCAATCAAGGAGAGAGCGAGAGGGCGCATGGCCGATCGCGAGCAGCGCTCACCCCAGCCGAAGCCAACGCTGCCACGTAAGCACGCTAAAGCTTCGTGTCGGCAGAGGCAAGAACGCTGGCGACGAGGGACGAGCGGCAGAGAGAAGCTGCGAGCAGCGACTCTTTTCGGCCGCAAGGGGAGTTCGTTTCCAACCGTCAAGCCGAGCAGACAGAGTTCTTTTCTAACCCGCGAACCGAGCAGACGGAGTTCGAGAATAATCAACATAACCACGAGGATCGCCACGCGGAGCCACAACATGGACACGTGGGTGGCCACCAACATGGATAGGCTGGCCCCCACGTTAGCGGAGTTATTGGGTGAGCTGGGCCTCGGGCCAATCCCCGCATGGGATCACCGGTGAGTGCGAGGTAGGGACAAAGGATTAGGGTTGTTTAAGTTGACGCAGGTCTAATAAATGTTATGATTAGGAGATACAATGAAAACCACTGCGCCTCATTTAGATTTCCCCGCTTCCCCTCCTCCTTCGGTCTCTAATTCGGCATCGGGGCCAAAGGACGTGCGCGGCGACCGGATGACGGGGCCGCAAACGCCAGTGCCCTGAGTGCCGCGCCATCTTCCCTCCCCCGACCCGGGGACGGCTTCCGGTTGACGGGGCTGTTTACCCACTTGAGGGAGTACTCCGGGCTCGCGGAGCGGTACACGGCCGTCGTGGCCGCAACCCAGCCCGGATGCGGTCCTCCTCCCTTCTCCTTTCCCCGGCCCGGTGGCCAAGGCGAAGCGGTGCCCGGATGACGGGGCCGCAAACGCCAATGCCCCCACGGTCATCTCCTTCCTCTTCCAAGGCGGCGCCCGGTTGACGGGGCTGCGCCCCACGTGGGTATTCCGGGCCTATGGGGCGGTGCGCGGACGACGTGGCCGCACCCGGCTCGGATGCCCTCTCGGCTGGTTGGGAGCGCTTCCGGTCGACGGGGCGTTCCCTAGGCCATCTCCCTCGCGGGCCGTGATCTCGAGCAGGAGCCGGCGCCCGGATGACGGGGCTGCTCCTGCCCCCCGTGATCCTTTACGGGTCGTTCCAGTCACTCCAACCCTGCCTATGTTACCCAAATCCCGGCCAATCGGCCCCTTTCCTGCCAGTCCCCGCAAAAATAAATATTTTTCTGTGGAGGATCCTGGTCTGACTGAGTATTTATCCCGTGATAAGCATCTTTACAAGTAGTTGATCTTCGCTTTATAAATCAATGCTGACATGGAGAAATTATTGAACTGCAAAGGTGCTGCAAATGTGGAGTAATGATATTTTCGAAAAGTTTTGGGATGGCCGACAGCTTAGAGATTCCTCTGTAGTTGTTGACATCCAATTTGCTACCTTTTTTGTGGAGAGGAATGACAAACGACTCCTTCCAAATAAGGGGAAAGTGGGAGGTTTCTAAGGATAAGGTAAACAATTTCAGAAGGGGATTGCACAGGGCGTCGGCACAGTACCTGAGCACACAGCCAGGTATTCCGTCGGGACCTGGCGAATAAACTGGCTTAACGCGGAGAAGATCTGAATGAATAGAGCTTTCGTTTAAACCGTGAACGCAGCTGGAAAAACTTCGGAGCTCAAAATCTCCGGCTTTAACCAGGTTTCTGTGAACACGATAACCTGAGAATCAAACGAAAGACTATGAGAATACAATTTGGGAAGCTTACTACGTAAACCTCTTGCATTTTGATAGGGGATGAAGAGGGAGTCAGTTAGTTTTTTGGAGTGGGAGTCGTAGAGGGCGCAGTGGTCTGGTCGGGCCTGGGAAGACTTATTCCTACAGGCCGCCTTTTCTTTTTTTTTTAGCTTCGAACTCAGTGACGACAATATACTCCGGCCAGAATTTGGTAGAGCATATTATGTCAAAAAGCTCATTTGGAACATTTATCTTGAAAGATGAAATGTCCCTAGCATAGGAAAATTTGAATTTTTCCACCTTTATTTTCATTTTTTTGGGTTTAGTTTTGCTTCGATGTCTGATCAGGGGAAAGCCGGGAAACAAATATCTGTTTCGTAGGTGGGACAACAGTAAGGGCTTTCGGCAATGCAGACGCATTGCCTGGATTGCCAGTGTCGACCGGTGTGTTTTGAAAAAATGGCGCAAATAGATCGGCTATTGCCTGATCATTATTTAAAAGAGAGCGCGGAAGGATGAGTAACTGGCTTACGTTTAGTGTTAACAAAATTATAGAACTTTTTTGGGTCCTGAGAAAACTGGGCCCTACAACGAGCAAAATAATTTTTGTAACACTTCGCGTTCAACACGATGAAGCTTAACCGAGCCGATAAATAACAGGATAGGACAGATTGAGAACCGGTACGTTTAATTTTAGAATACAGCCTAGACTTCTTGTTTTTATTGAACCAAGGAGGTTTATTTGAGATTGACGGGTAGTATTACGGAACACATTCAGTAAAAAATTAATTCATGGCACTGTAAAAAATATCCACGGTTTCCGCCATGTCAGAGCACACGTATAGATCGGACCAATTAAAATCAGATAAAAGATTGTTCAGCCGCTCGAAGTCCGCCTTGCGAAAACAAAGGACTTTTTTGGCTGGACGGTCAGATATATTCTGTAAGTCGGCCCCAACATCGAGGGTCACATCGAAAGTAGGATGATAGGGATCTTCGGGTAGCGTCAACGGCGCCACCCTGGCTAAACTAACTCTTGCAGGATCTGAAACAAAACAGAGATCAAGCAAGCGCTCTAAAGATTTTCGTACATGGTTGACTTGAGACAGCGAAATGTCAAACAAGCCAGCAATAAAATCATGCTGTGTTGTAGTAAGAAGTGAGTTTGTGGAATTATTAGAGGACCAAATAGCCCCTGGGATATTAAAATCACCAAGAACTACTAAGTGTTCCTTATCCGAGAGACGATTGGAGACCATCTGAATAGCGAAAAGATGGTTCCAATAAATAGGAAGTTCCGACAAGGGAGGAATGTAGGAACAAGTAATGAAAATGGAGCTACCATTAACTGATAGCTTCACACAAAGGAATTCAACATCGGTGCACACCTCAAAAGTTAATAATTCAGACGTGAGACTGAAGTCAACCGCTATGAGGACACCACCCCCACGTCTGATAGGCCGATCCACTCGATAAACCGTGAACGCAGCTGGAAAAACTTCGGAGCTCAAAATCTCCGGCTTTAACCAGGTTTCTGTGAACACGATAACCTGAGAAGCAAACGAAAGACTATCAGAATACAATTTGGGAAGCTTACTACGTAAACCTCTTGCATTTTGATAGGAGATGAAGAGGGAGTCAGTTAGTTTTTTGGAGTGGGAGTCGTAGAGGGCGCAGTGGTCTGGTCGGGCCTGGGAAGACTTATTCCTACAGGCCGCCTTTTCTTTTTTTTTTAGCTTCGAACTCAGTGACGACAATATACTCCGGCCAGAATTTGGTAGAGCATATTATGTCAAAAAGCTCATTTGGAACATTTATCTTGAAAGATGAAATGTCCCTAGCATAGGAAAATTTGAATTTTTCCACCTTAATTTTCATTTTTTTGGGTTTAGTTTTGCTTCGATGTCTGATCAGGGGAAAGCCGGGAAACAAATATCTGTTTCGTAGGTGGGACAACAGTAAGGGCTTTCGGCAATGCAGACGCATTGCCTGGATTGCCAGTGTCGACCGGTAATCCGGGCCTGAGGCCCTGGGGAGATGCATTGATGGGGGTCTGAGGGGTCGTAATTTGCGATCCACCAGGGGACAAAACGGAAAACACCGGCACCGTCCCTCCAGCGGCACATTCGGGTACCGAATTATTTATCGCACTCGACCTCAGAATTCTAGGATTTAATCCTGGGGTCGATGGCTGAACCGGGGGAGGCTGCTGTTGAGAGCAGGTTTAAGAGATCCGTCGTTAAGTTGCAGACCAGTAGCATTTTTTTGCGCCTGGGAGACTCATTTAATAGCTTAAGGCAATTAAATTGAGTATCTAGCGCTAAGAGCATATCATAAGTTTTGCGAAAACTCGATAATACGTCCTTAAAACCGCTCTTGGTTTGCCGCATAAAAGACATCATTTCGTAACGCAAACCGATGTTCCTTCTCAAATTGTCTACCGTCCGCGCTACAGCACCAATGCACTTGGCATGCACAATGTTATCGCACAGCCAGCAGCCGATCGAGAGATCACTAGCCGCAATTACCTTCTTGCAGGTTTTAACAGCGCAGACAATAGCGGACATTATAAAGACTTACCACTGTACCTTTACGTGAAGATAAGAAAATTGTGCAGCTGCACAGAGAACAGGAGAGAGAGAGAGAGAGCGGGTGAGCGTGGAAGCAAAAGCTTACAAGATTAACGTTTAGCTTTCGCGACGGCGCAAACAACTGCTAAACGAAGAATGAATACAAAAATGAATACAAAAATAAGCACAAGCAAAACACTGGCAGCAAATAATTAAATTAAATGCATAAATCAGGAAAGCTGCATGCACGCGAAGTGATCGGGAAGTTTATTTAACACAAGGTAGAAGATTAAAGTAGAACCCCGGTGGTTTTTCAGTAAAATTTACACAAAACGAGAGCGCAAGAAAAAAACACGTCCGTTCACTTGGAAGAGAGAAAAGCTTTTTTTATTTACAGTGTTACAAAAATGATTTTGCTCGTTGTAGGACCCAGTTTTCTCAGGACCCAAAACAGTTCTATAATTTTGTTAACACAAAACGTAAGCCAATTAGTCATCCTTCCGCGCTCTCTTTTAAATAATGATAAGGCAATAGCCGATCTATTTGCGCCATTTTTTCAAAACACATATTTAAACTCCACTGACTTAAATCAGACTTATTCTTATATCATTGGCATATCAAACTTAATTTTTATTCCAAGGTTAAACGAAACCTCTATTCTTTTAACCCAATTTTTTTTGCCAGGTCCCGACGAAAAATCTGGCTGTGTGCTTGTGCCGACGCCCTGTGGCATCCCCTTCTGAAATTATCCTTAGAAACCTCAACATTCCCCTTAATTGGAAGAAAACATTTGTTATTCCTCTCCACATAAGAGGTAGCAAATCGGATGCCAACAACTACAGAGGAATCTCTAAGTTGTCGGCCATACCAAAACTTTTCTAAATTACATGACCCCATGTCAGCATTGATTTATAAAGAGAAGATCAACTATAACAAATCTTTTGGAGCTCATTTCCTTCATAATAAAGGGCTTCCATAGAACTTTCAGACAGATGTAATCTATACTGATTTCAGTAAAACATTTGACTTTTTAACCATTCTCTTCTTTTTCTGAAACTCTATTCTATGAGGTTTCCGGTTGATCTTCTCAGTAGTCTTTAAAAATATCTCACCTAATGGCTTGATGTCAAAAGAGCCACTTGAATGTACTGATTGAGTGCATCAACGTAAAGAAATAAAAAATTAATTTAAAAATGTAACTCTGGAAAATCTGCTATTACATTTATTATTTAACCAACCGACTGAGTCCCTAGGCCAGCGGTTCATGAAAGGTAGTCTCCCTATTCTATTATTCTTCATTATTCAACACAGGTGGACAACGGCCAACCCGACCAACTGCTACCCAGCAACTAACTTCTGGTGAATGACGGCCAACCGGCCAAGTGCTTTCTAGCTACAACTCTAATTTTGCCAAGGCCAACTGGAAAATAACATATTTTGTGAGGACCCGATCCGGGCCCACGAAGGGCACACGCACACACACCGCCGACCCAGCACCTATGCCGATCCCCAGCCACGCAGCCACGCAGCCGCATAGCAACAGCAGCTGCATAGCAACAGCAGCCGCATAGCAACAGGAACCGGAGTACAGTCGGCGACAAAAGCCCGCTTAGCAACAGCGGTAACATCGCCCGGATCGCGGCATACCGGCAGAGCCCAGCACATTCGGCAGAGCCGACATACCGGCAGAGCCCAGCACATTCGGCAGAGCCGACATACCGGCAGAGCCAACACTTTCGGCAGAGCCCAGCACATTCCAACACACACGGCGGAGCCAACGCATATCGGCAGAGCCAACGGCAGAGCCAACACACCGGCAGAGCCACCGGCAGAGCCAACGCATCGGCAGAGCCAACGCACCGGCAGAGCCAATACATATCGGCAGAGCCGAACCCATACGGCAGAGCCAACGCATACCGGCAGAGCCTACACACCGGCAGAGCCAACACACCGGCAGAGCCAACATATACCGGCAGAGCCGAACACACCGGCAGAGCAGCAGGACCAAATCACGGCCGGGCAGAAAGCTGAGCAGCCGCAGGGCCCAGAGGGCCGATCAAGGAGAGAACGAGAGAGCGCACGGCCGATCGCGAGCAGCGCTCACCCCAGCCGAAGCCAACGCTGCCACGTAAGCACACGAAAGCTTCGTGTCGGCAGAGGCGAGAACGCTGGCGCCGAGGGACGAGCGGCAGAGAAAAGCTGCGAGCAGCGATTCTTTTCGGCAGCACGGGAGTTCGTTTTCAACCGTCAAGCATAAGATTTCGTTTTCAACCAGCAAGCCGAGCAGAAGTCTTTTCTAAAACTACGGAGTGCGGAGCCGCAGCGGTGGACAACCACGAGGATCGCCACGCGGAACGGGAACTTGGACACGTGGGTGGCCATCAATATGGATAGGCTGGCCCCCACACTGGCAGAGTAATCGGGTGAGCTGGGCCCCGGGCCAACCCCCGCGTGGGGATCACTGATGAGTGCGAGTTAGGGACAAGAGATTAGGGTTAGTTAAGTTGACGCAAAGTTAATAAAATGTATGATTAGGAATTATAATGAAAACCATTGCGCCTCATTCAAACTTCCCCGCTTCCCCCTCCTCCTTCGGGTTCTAAATTCGGCATCGGGGCCAAAGGATGTGCGCGGCTTTTGGGTGACGGGGCCGCAAACACCAGTGCCCCAAGTGTCGTGCCTTCTCCTCTCCCGCGGAGCGGTACACGGCCGACGTGGCCGCAACCCAGCCCAGAGGCGGTCCTCCTCCCTCTCCTTTTCCCCGGCCCGGTGGCCAAGGCGAAGCGGTTCCCGGGTGACGGGGCCGCGAACCCCAGTGCCTTCCCCGGCCATCTCCTTCCTCTCCTGACCAGGAAGCGGCTTCCGGTTGACGGGGCCGTGCTCCACGTGAGGGATTCCGGGCCGAAGGGGCGATGCACGGGTGACGTGGCCGCACCCGGCTCGGATGCCCTCTCGGCTGGCTGGGAACGCTTCCGGTTGACGGGGCGTTTCTCTAGGCCATCTCTCTCGCGGGCCGTGATCTCGGCCAGGAGCCGGCGCCCGGATGACGGGGCTGCTCCTGCCGACTCGCGGCCCCGCCCTGTGATCGGCTGGTTGGGAGCGTTTCCGGGTGACGGGGCGCTCTCTCGAGGCCATTTCCCTCGCGGGCCGTGATCTCCGCCAGGAGCCGGCGCCCGGATGACGGGGCTGCTCCTGCCGACTCGCTGCCACGCCCCCGTGATCCTTTACGGGTCGTTCCCGCCACTCCAACTCTGCCTATACTACCCAATTCCCGGCCAATCGGCCCCTTTCCTGCCTGTCCCCGCAAAAATAAATATTTTTCTGTGGAGGATCCTGGTCTGACTGAGTATTTATACTGGCCCGTGATTAGCATCCTTACAATTTTTTATTTAAATAAAGAATAAAAGGGGCACACGAAAAGGGGCATGCTCCGCGTCTTCTATAAATGCGCTGCCGCAATAGTCACAATACGGATCGACCTCATGCTTGAACCTGTGCAGTTACGCCTTGAAGCAACCAAGTCCTGTGATAACATGCGTGTTGTAGTAATCAAACTGCCCGTGTCGTCGGCACGGCATATAGGATGGTCGAGGTCGCGTACTCCTTGGCCGACGCGTACTCCAGGTGGCGTTTGAAGTTCAGCCTATGGTCGATCATGACTCCAAGATACTGGATCGCTGGACTGTACTCAATGGTTGTAGAGCCGGCCCGGAAGTTTACTTTCTCTACGGTCTTCCTGCTACTTATGAGCACTGCTTCCGTTCTGCTTCTTTCTTATTTGTTTGATAGGACTCCACGCTCTTTGATTTCTCTCTCCAGCTTGTTGCAAATGATGCGCCCGAATATTTTTCCCAATGTGTTGAGCATGCAAAAGACGGGTCGTCATTCAACTTCTTCTGCTTCCAGACTCTCTCTATCTATCGATAACAGAGTACAGTAAATCGTCGAAACAGTATCGATAAGGTTTCTCAAGGAGGATGCAGACTGATGCGATATTTTCGGAAGACTTAACAATGTTGTGTAAGGATGTGTCTTAGGCCGGGGTAAGCCTCAGCGGCCCAGGATTCCTCTCCAGAAATATTTATAATTTTAGAGACGGCCAAGACATGGACGCCGAATATTTAATTGAATTTTTCTAAAGAGCAAACGGCAGCGGAAGGGGCTCGTGCGAGATGGGCGAATTTTGAACCCGGGAAAGAGAAATCTTTGGTCACGGCTACTCTTCTGATGGCCAGCCGCTTCCCCGTTCCCGCGCCTGCTCGGCAGCCCAGCAGTGGCGACTCCTTTCGACTGGCAAAAAGCTCCCCACCGCCCTGCGTGGCCTAGGGGAGGTGGAGGCAAAGTGCAGATCGAGAAGGGGGAAAGAGGGGGAGCGCTGGAACACGTGCTACTGGCGGCGGACACGCGGCTCGGAGAGCCCAGCAGTCGAGTGCCCACGCCCAGATCTGTGCCCGGCAGAACCCAGCGGCGACAAATACTCGCTCCCGTCCCGCCGATACTCTGGCCCGGCTTTTGCCCCAGCGGCCACGCGGAATTGGTGCAGCGACGGCCCAGCCACCAGCTCGGCGTGTGAGTAAGCGGGATGATTGTTCATGCGGAAGTTCGTTGCGGGTGCGAGGGAGAAGGAAGATTTGGTTTCGTTTTCTTACAATCTTTATTTTATGAGTACATATTTTATTGTTAGTAAAATGATCCCTAATCTGGCCTTAGGCCGCACCCAAAACCTTGCCCTGGCATTTGGTCCTTGGCCGGCTCACCCGTTTGCTTGGCGCGCGTCGGCTAAATCCTGTGCCGTGGCGCGGCGCCTTGGGGATCCTGTCCAGGAGTCTTGGTCTCACACTTGCACTTGTCCTTCGAGGGTGAAGGGGAAAAGCGTCGGCCGTCTCTCCGTCCCTTTTTGGCCTCTGCAAGTGCCGCTTGTGTTGGCGCGTGCCAGCTTTTTGGTATTGCGGTAGGTCAGGTCCCTACAGTCGCTTCCCATAAAACGTGCAACCTACTCGTTGTTTTGTCTTGCCTGTGTAATTGGCCCTCCGTGGGCAAAGTAAAACTCGGCTTCTTGCCATAAATATGTACAATGGGTGTGTTGTGCGTGTGTATGTGTGGGTGTGGGTGTGTGTGTGTGTGTGGGTGTGTGTGTCGAGTGTGTGCCTATCTCCTAACTTATTCCTAGATTATTAACTATACTAATCCTAATATTTACATATATGTACAGTTTTTGTGACTTCGTCACAGTTGAAATATTATTCATAAAGCTTAAGCATACGTTACCATAAACCTTTTTCAAACTGGGCAGTGCCTTTTCGTAATTGCTCTCGGGGATTTGGTAAGCTTTAAGCGTTCCTAAATCTTCACCAGAGAGACAAGAAATTAAATGGTTAAATTTTTTGATAACTGGAATGCTACCGTCTTTATGAACCAAAGTGTCGAAAAGGCTGATGAAATTTTTAAACTCAGAATAATCTCCACTAAATTTTGGCAATGCCAATTTAGGAAGTCGCGCACGAGTTGGTGCTACAGCAGCTGATCCCAGAGTTTCGCTAATGCTTGCAGTCTTCAAGTCAGATAACAGCGACATTATTTTTGCCTTGATCACTATGCGAAGTTCTTCGAACTCGTCGCCGAATTCATCGCCATTATCTATGTCTTCTATCTGTTCTTGTAATTGGTTTGCCTTATGAATTGAAGAATTTAAATTCTCGAGTCGACATTTTAATTCTTCCTCTAAAATCGGAATCGATTAAAGAGTGGGTGCAAGTGACGCCGACAAGAGAATATCCGACGAATACAAGCGCGTCCGCTAATCCTAAGCGCGCCTACCGAAAAAGGGCCCAACAACAACGTTTGCCCCGGTGCACAAGCGAAAGCGAAGACGAAAAGTTTACGGCCGCAGCTGCTGGTATATAATTGGTGTGCAAGCTTGGATTAACTTTCCAACTATTAATGCGAGTTTCAACGAGAGCTAGAGGGAAGGGGGCGACAGTGATTGCAATAATAAGACACAATAACAGAGAAATAAATGTTGCGTCCAAAGCGGTTAATGAATTTTATACAATATATGTAAATATAATTAAATTGTTTATTATAAAGCGAGGTGCAATATTTCAGCACAAGACAATAAATAAATAAATTTGTAGCTGGAGTGAGCTTTCAATTTTTTGCACAAATACCTCTGATATTCTCTGGGATGTACAAAATATTCCTCCAGTAACCACATTCCTCTTCGATAAAGATCCCTCGGTGATGGCCAGAATTTTTATCAGGAGCAGAGGATTTTGCGACCGACACGAATATAGTTTAAATGAGACTATATATGTTTTTATATATAATAATATAAATTATTAAGGCTTTATTTCCTTTGGACCCACTTCAAGCAACAATTATTTTTTGGAAGCACACAGAAAAAAAAATAAAACTTTTTTCACTTTGCACTTTTGTTTGTGTTACTGTCACTTTTAATTTGTTGCTTTTTTTATTTATTTTTTACTCTTGTCCAACCGGGGGCGCCATGATTTTTTAAATTAGTTAAAGAAAAAATTAAAATCCGAAAACATGGTGGCAGGAGTAATTTAATAGACAAAAGACGATAAGTGCGTGTGCTCGCTTTGAATTCAATTTACATAAACTTTTTTTATTTCCAGCGATCGGACTTAGCTTAACAACTGTGGCGAAGGCGGGGCGAATTCGCAAGGAGCGAAAGAGAACTGTATTATGCTCCCGCCTTCGCCCTAAGCTAGGTTACACTAGACTTCAAAATTTATCAAATTCAACAAAAATTCAAACATTAAACTAGCTACATTTAGCCAACATCGACACTTTTAAATGCATCCAAACAGATAACACAATAAATACACAGGGAATGAGTCAAGAGGTTACCGAATCAAAAGTGGTGACCTCTATCGAAATACAGATTTGTAAATATATAATTTCACATGATTTTCAAATAGTAAAATTAAAATTTGTTATTCCTTTTAATTGAATGGGCATGTAATACCCGTACAGCGGGTACTGCACTGCCACCTGCTCTGTCCGGGAATGCAGTGTCTAGTTAAGGCGACGGTTCAATTCCTTCCGCCCAAAAAGCCGAAGGAAATAAACCATTAGCCATGGTTGAAGGCGCCTGGCGGCAGGCATAAAACGCAAGTGGGTGGTTCCCCGGAAAAACACACCAGAATGAGTGGACTGAAGGAGTCAACCGGAGTTGGGATGTCAACCCAAACGTCGGTGGGAAGCGTGATCGCTACCACTGGCGGGCACGGAAAGGAGCAATCCTCTGCGTGTCGCCAGCGATCACAACTCTGATTTGACGGGAGCAGGTCATATCAGTTGTAATTCTACTGCCACACAAATAACACGCAGGGGAAGCTAAGCCGCTCAGGAGCCATAGTCGAAACAGACTCGGACCTGGAGAGCGTGCAGCTCTCCAAAGAAGAGGAGGAAAGCCTTCTCCGCTCGCCGAAAGCAGACACCAGCTCCCCGCGCAGGGACGGGCCAAAGCGATATTTGATTGTGGCACTCATCAAAAGAAGCGAAAAAAATGAATGGGGTTAAGATCCTAAAGTGCATGGATGATCCGACGAGAAATTGGCTGTCACAAACGGTCTGTCAGTTGGGGGCGTTGTGGGAGGGGCCTATCTAGAGGTGGTGGATAGGGAGTTAATCCCGTCCATCCCTAAGGCGAAGTTTCTTTTCCCCATCGCAATCCAAGGGTACCGGGCGCTGAAGCTGCTGCAACGGCAGAATCCGGACATCCCAACCGCGGACTGGAAGGTTCTGCACCTTGCGACCCTATTACCCAAGGAGGGGGCAAAGTGCAGATCTCCAGATCAACAAAGAGGCGGAAGACATCCTTTATCCTAGATACGGGAAGATGGCGTGGGGCATGGTATACCTGCGCCTCAAAAAGCGCCATCCCGGGGATAAGGATGCTCACACCCTGAAGGCAGGCAAGGTGAAGGACCTAGGTCTGGAAACCATCGTGGACGCCGCCGAGGGACTGACGCTGGACGAGGCTTGCGAGGAGGAGGACGGTGGCCTGACGCTAACAGTCAACCCGTCGAATGGAGGTGAACCCGGTACCCGTGACTCTCAGGGTGCTGCAGCTCAACCTCCATAAGAGCAAGATAGCGTCGACGGAACTCCTCATCGCCATGGAGCAAGGGTCCGCCGACATAGCTTTAGTCCAAGAGCCATGGAGTGCCTCGCGCAATACCGTCGCCGGACTAAAGTCCTCGAACTACAATTTGTTCTACCCACCATCGGTAAGCAGAAACAGAACCGCCGTACTTGTACGGAAGGATCTACACGCTAACCTTATGACTCATTACAGTACGGATGACCTGACTGTGGTGTTGCTGGAGAGCGAAAAGAAGCGACTTCTGGTAGCTTTTTGCTACATGGCACACGACAGATTGGCCCCACCGGAGGAACTCAGGAGCCTGGTAGAAACCAGCCCGAACGACCAGCAACTGCTCGTGGGCTCAGACGACAACGCACACCACTGCGAATGGGGAAGTCCCGAAATAAACGACAGAGGTGAGTCACTCCTTGACTTTTTAATTTCTACCAACATATCTATAGCAAATGTGGGGGAGGAGCACACCTTAGTAGGACCCACCTCCTCTAACGTGCCTGATCTTACACTCATAAAGGGACAAAGTACTATGGTATCAGAATGGAGAGTCCTCGAGAGACCCCCCTTCTCAGACCATAAGTATATACAATTTCAATACAGATTCGAACACTCCCCAAAACGAGACGTCTTCAGAAACCCACGGAATACAAACTAAGGAAAGTTTAAGAAGACCATTATGACAAGGCTCGCAACTACTCCGGGCGCAGTAGATTCCGCGAAAAAATAGAAAAGTCCCTAGAGACCCTTTTCAAAGAACTACTAGACGCGTACCACGCATCATGCCCGATATCGGAAGAGAGGAAGAGAACCAAGCCACCATGGTGGAACAGGGACCTCTCAATCCAACGCTACAAACTCAGAAAATTTTTCAGAATCGCTAAACTGGCGAAAGATGGCGAAATAATCAACGAGGAATACAAAGTCCTACTCAGGGACTACAAGAAGGAAATACACAAGGCGCAGAGGAACTCGTGGAGAAACTTTTGCTTCAATATAGAGACTGCCCCAGAAACGGCTAGACTCCGGAAACTGCTATCGAAGCAGCCAATCATACAGAGTCAGCTCAAACGCGAAGACGGACAGTGGACTGAAAGCAGCGAAGAGGCCCTAACGCCAGTAATGCAAGCTCATTTCCCGGGATGCACTGAGGTACCCGATGCGAACAAGCATCAGGAAACTGCGACTGGAGAAGAGCATCTCCCAACTGATCTAATATCCGATAGAATTCACTGGGCTATAGACTCCTTTCCGGGGATAAAAGCACCAGGACTAGACGGTATATTTCCAGCCATGCTACAGGTGACCAAAGAAGTGGTCTTTGAAGTAGCTTTACGCTATCTTCACAGCTTGCCTAAGCACGGGCTATATCCCTATCCATTATAGGACCTCTCGGATTGTCTTCCTGCCAAATGCAGGGAAGTGCAGCCACGTGAGCCCCTCTTTTCTACTTAAGACGCTAAAAAAGCTGCTGGACTTACACATCAAGAACGATGTGGGAATACTGCTGTCAACCAACCAGCATGTTCACACAAAAGGGAAATCAGTGGAGACGGCACTACACTCGTTAGTAGCCACCATTGAGAGAGCCCTAAAAAATAAGGAGTATGCGCTCGGAGTGTTTGTAGACATATCTGGAGCATTCAACAACGTGACCGCAGACGCTATAATGGACCGCTTAGAAGCGACCAACACGCACCCTGCCATAAGCTTGTGAATAGGAAGTCTCCTAAGTTGTAGGCGGGTACAATCCGATTGGGCACCGCCTCCTTGGTGAAAGGAGCTCACAGAGGCACGCCGCAAGGCGGGGTCCTGCCGCCCCTCCTGTGAAATCTTGTGGTGTACGACCTGATCAAGATGTTCGAAAGGAAAGCCCCAAAGATAACAGCCTATGCCGACGACATAAGCATCATTATCACGGGAGTCTGTCCATCGACTCTCAGCTCGATTATGAAATCAACACTCAGGGAGATACGTGAGTGGGCGCAGATAGTAGGACTCAGTATCAATGCGGAAAAGACGGACCTCATTCTCTTTACCAAGAGATACAAGGTGCCGCTATGGATCCCCCCAAGAATTAATACAACCAGGCTGACGCCAAAAGTACAAGTAAGATACCTAGGGATTGTACTGGAAGCCCAATGTACTAGAAAGGGTAAAAAAGGCCACCATAGCGCTATACGCATCCAAGATGCTTAGCAGCACATAGGGTCTCTCGCCCGCCCTAATGCACTGGGTCTACATATATATTGGTGGTGCGTCCGACTCTTCTGTATGGAGTCTTAGTATGGTGGCAAGCCATGGAAAAGAAGACGTACAACAAGCTTATGGAAAGAACCCAGCGGCAGGCACTGCTCTGCATAACAGGGGCGCTGAGGTCAACCCCCACAAGTGCACTCGAAACCATAATTGGAATAGACCCCCTAGATATCCACGCGCAACTGACTGCAGAAAAGGCGGCACAACGCCTGATTGCATCAGGAAATATGTCAATGCAAGGATTTGGGCATAGTTCGATTGGTCGAGACATGAGCAGTGCATCTGACTACATGATACCCAAAACATGCCCGATGTAAACATTCATGCGACCTGACGATTGGCAAATAGGTCAGGATCATGCTGAACACCTCAATATCTATACCGAGAGCTCCAAGATGGAAGAAGGAGTAGGAAGTATTCGCCATCGGAAAAGCTGCAGAGCTTGCTCAGAGCATAGACCGTCTTCAACTCTTCTTCTTCTTTCCTGAATAAAACTTAGAGTGGACAAGTTTTGCAAGAAAATAGGCGCTTATTAAAAGAACATTTAAACTAAACAAAACAACATTATTTGGCTTTCATTTGATTGTGGAATATTGGGTGGCCTATTGCAACAGGTTATGGGCCCAGCGTTCGCAAAACAATCACAATTAAATTTTGCCAATTCCAAGAACCATGAAAATTCCTCGAATTGTGAATCTAACAAGACGTGTGTGTGAGCACATGTTAAGAAGGAAGGAGGTGCATCTAAATAAGTAAAACATCCCGAACAATACGAATACCACCGAGTTGGAGAACAAAAATCATAGTACAAGTTTGTAGAAAATATTTGTTCATTTAAGTGAAAATTTCCATATCCAAACAAGTCCATGCATTTTTTAACTGTGAGTGAGTATATGAATGGATGCATGTATGTAGGTATGATTGAAGCCGCGTGTTTTTTTTTAATTCACAATACCCTGCAAACCATTTGGCGATTCTCGAATCGCCGCTCGCCAGAAAGAGTCTTCTGCGAGTCGCGGAGGCGATTGTTAAAAGACTTATTTATGAAAATCCCCAAGAAGAGTCTTCTGCGAGTCGCGAAGGCGATTATTTGGCGATTTTTTAAGCAGCGTTAAAAACTAGGAAATGAAGAAATGATTAAAGTACCGTACTAAGATGCAAAACAGAGAATGTGTCCAATAGCAAAAGAAGTTTACAAAAACAAATTGCATTACTTTTGAGTGAGAATAGGGGTGACAACCAAACGTCTTTCAATTTTCTATGCTCATTTAGTCTGACTTTGTTATTTGGTCATTGTGGTCAATCTGTGCATCTGTTTACATTTCTATTGTTCGGTAAACGATTTTTGTGTTAATTATTTGTTTTTTTTATATTCCTAATAATGTGTTCCTCATCTAAGGCAATAAGAGCTCGTAGGAAACGCGAAGCAAAGCGAATGCTTAATGCTATTTATTCCGAGCCACAAAAACGTTTTAAGCCTTGTGAGACTTCAGAATTAGGACAAAAAGAAACATATGAAATAAGTGAAACAAGTGACAAGTGACTCATTGGAAAACCTAAAAATGTTTGACGTGGCATTACTATCAGACGAAGACACAATGAAACAAATGGTATGGGTTACCTTTATCTTACTTTTTTAGTTATTCATGAGTAACAAAAAAATTTTTTTTAGAAAAACAAACTGCCACAAACTGGTGGCAGTATAGGTGTTGGTTTGCGAAAGTTCCCAAATTCCTACGAACAAGAGATGAATAAAATCTGTCAGCAACACCTGGTACATGCGCAGGACAGAATTAATAAGAAAAAAAAAGAAAAATAACTTCGGCACGCCAAAGTTTGTATACCCTTGCAGCTTACAATTGGATCATTATGAATTTATTAAATGTTATCAAATGGAAAGTAAAACTAACAGGAATTGTATACGTATGCGCTAAGTATTTAAAGCGAGGTGCAATATTTCAGCACAAGACAATAAATAAATAAATTTGTAGCTGGAGTGAGCTTTCAATTTTTTGCACAAATACCTCTGATATTCTCTGGGATGTACAAAATATTCCTCCAGTAACCACATTCCTCTTCGATAAAGATCCCTCGGTGATGGCCAGAATTTTTATCAGGAGCAGAGGATTTTGCGACCGACACGAATATAGTTTAAATGAGACTATATATGTTTTTATATATAATAATATAAATTATTAAGGCTTTATTTCCTTTGGACGCACTTCAAGCAACAATTATTTTTTGGAAGCACACAGAAAAAAAAATAAAACTTTTTTCACTTTGCACTTTTGTTTGTGTTACTGTCACTTTTAATTTGTTGCTTTTTTTATTTATTTTTTACTCTTGTCCAACCGGGGGCGCCATGATTTTTTAAATTAGTTAAAGAAAAAATTAAAATCCGAAAACATGGTGGCAGGAGTAATTTAATAGACAAAAGACGATAAGTGCGTGTGCTCGCTTTGAATTCAATTTACATAAACTTTTTTTATTTCCAGCGATCGGACTTAGGCCTAGCTTAACAACTGTGGCGAAGGCGGGGCGAATTCGCAAGGAGCGAAAGAGAACTGTATTATGCTCCCGCCTTCGCCCTAAGCTAGGTTACACTAGACTTCAAAATTTATCAAATTCAACAAAAATTCAAACATTAAACTAGCTACATTTAGCCAACATCGACACTTTTAAATGCATCCAAACAGATAACACAATAAATACACAGGGAATGAGTCAAGAGGTTACCGAATCAAAAGTGGTGACCTCTATCGAAATACAGATTTGTAAATATATAATTTCACATGATTTTCAAATAGTAAAATTAAAATTTGTTATTCCTTTTAATTGAATGGGCATGTAATACCCGTACAGCGGGTACTGCACTGCCACCTGCTCTGTCCGGGAATGCAGTGTCTAGTTAAGGCGACGGTTCAATTCCTTCCGCCCAAAAAGCCGAAGGAAATAAACCATTAGCCATGGTTGAAGGCGCCTGGCGGCAGGCATAAAACGCAAGTGGGTGGTTCCCCGGAAAAACACACCAGAATGAGTGGACTGAAGGAGTCAACCGGAGTTGGGATGTCAACCCAAACGTCGGTGGGAAGCGTGATCGCTACCACTGGCGGGCACGGAAAGGAGCAATCCTCTGCGTGTCGCCAGCGATCACAACTCTGATTTGACGGGAGCAGGTCATATCAGTTGTAATTCTACTGCCACACAAATAACACGCAGGGGAAGCTAAGCCGCTCAGGAGCCATAGTCGAAACAGACTCGGACCTGGAGAGCGTGCAGCTCTCCAAAGAAGAGGAGGAAAGCCTTCTCCGCTCGCCGAAAGCAGACACCAGCTCCCCGCGCAGGGACGGGCCAAAGCGATATTTGATTGTGGCACTCATCAAAAGAAGCGAAAAAAATGAATGGGGTTAAGATCCTAAAGTGCATGGATGATCCGACGAGAAATTGGCTGTCACAAACGGTCTGTCAGTTGGGGGCGTTGTGGGAGGGGCCTATCTAGAGGTGGTGGATAGGGAGTTAATCCCGTCCATCCCTAAGGCGAAGTTTCTTTTCCCCATCGCAATCCAAGGGTACCGGGCGCTGAAGCTGCTGCAACGGCAGAATCCGGACATCCCAACCGCGGACTGGAAGGTTCTGCACCTTGCGACCCTATTACCCAAGGAGGGGGCAAAGTGCAGATCTCCAGATCAACAAAGAGGCGGAAGACATCCTTTATCCTAGATACGGGAAGATGGCGTGGGGCATGGGTATCGTATACCTGCGCCTCAAAAAGCGCCATCCCGGGGATAAGGATGCTCACACCCTGAAGGCAGGCAAGGTGAAGGACCTAGGTCTGGAAACCATCGTGGACGCCGCCGAGGGACTGACGCTGGACGAGGCTTGCGAGGAGGAGGACGGTGGCCTGACGCTAACAGTCAACCCGTCGAATGGAGGTGAACCCGGTACCCGTGACTCTCAGGGTGCTGCAGCTCAACCTCCATAAGAGCAAGATAGCGTCGACGGAACTCCTCATCGCCATGGAGCAAGGGTCCGCCGACATAGCTTTAGTCCAAGAGCCATGGAGTGCCTCGCGCAATACCGTCGCCGGACTAAAGTCCTCGAACTACAATTTGTTCTACCCACCATCGGTAAGCAGAAACAGAACCGCCGTACTTGTACGGAAGGATCTACACGCTAACCTTATGACTCATTACAGTACGGATGACCTGACTGTGGTGTTGCTGGAGAGCGAAAAGAAGCGACTTCTGGTAGCTTTTTGCTACATGGCACACGACAGATTGGCCCCACCGGAGGAACTCAGGAGCCTGGTAGAAACCAGCCCGAACGACCAGCAACTGCTCGTGGGCTCAGACGACAACGCACACCACTGCGAATGGGGAAGTCCCGAAATAAACGACAGAGGTGAGTCACTCCTTGACTTTTTAATTTCTACCAACATATCTATAGCAAATGTGGGGGAGGAGCACACCTTAGTAGGACCCACCTCCTCTAACGTGCTTGATCTTACACTCATAAAGGGACAAAGTACTATGGTATCAGAATGGAGAGTCCTCGAGAGACCCCCCTTCTCAGACCATAAGTATATACAATTTCAATACAGATTCGAACACTCCCCAAAACGAGACGTCTTCAGAAACCCACGGAATACAAACTAAGGAAAGTTTAAGAAGACCATTATGACAAGGCTCGCAACTACTCCGGGCGCAGTAGATTCCGCGAAAAAAATAGAAAAGTCCCTAGAGACCCTTTTCAAAGAACTACTAGACGCGTACCACGCATCATGCCCGATATCGGAAGAGAGGAAGAGAACCAAGCCACCATGGTGGAACAGGGACCTCTCAATCCAACGCTACAAACTCAGAGAATTTTTCAGAATCGCTAAACTGGCGAAAGATGGCGAAATAATCAACGAGGAATACAAAGTCCTACTCAGGGACTACAAGAAGGAAATACACAAGGCGCAGAGGAACTCGTGGAGAAACTTTTGCTTCAATATAGAGACTGCCCCAGAAACGGCTAGACTCCGGAAACTGCTATCGAAGCAGCCAATCATACAGAGTCAGCTCAAACGCGAAGACGGACAGTGGACTGAAAGCAGCGAAGAGGCCCTAACGCCAGTAATGCAAGCTCATTTCCCGGGATGCACTGAGGTACCCGATGCGAACAAGCATCAGGAAACTGCGACTGGAGAAGAGCATCTCCCAACTGATCTAATATCCGATAGAATTCACTGGGCTATAGACTCCTTTCCGGGGATAAAAGCACCAGGACTAGACGGTATATTTCCAGCCATGCTACAGGTGACCAAAGAAGTGGTCTTTGAAGTAGCTTTACGCTATCTTCACAGCTTGCCTAAGCACGGGCTATATCCCTATCCATTATAGGACCTCTCGGATTGTCTTCCTGCCAAATGCAGGGAAGTGCAGCCACGTGAGCCCCTCTTTTCTACTTAAGACGCTAAAAAAGCTGCTGGACTTACACATCAAGAACGATGTGGGAATACTGCTGTCAACCAACCAGCATGTTCACACAAAAGGGAAATCAGTGGAGACGGCACTACACTCGTTAGTAGCCACCATTGAGAGAGCCCTAAAAAATAAGGAGTATGCGCTCGGAGTGTTTGTAGACATATCTGGAGCATTCAACAACGTGACCGCAGACGCTATAATGGACCGCTTAGAAGCGACCAACACGCACCCTGCCATAAGCTTGTGAATAGGAAGTCTCCTAAGTTGTAGGCGGGTACAATCCGATTGGGCACCGCCTCCTTGGTGAAAGGAGCTCACAGAGGCACGCCGCAAGGCGGGGTCCTGCCGCCCCTCCTGTGAAATCTTGTGGTGTACGACCTGATCAAGATGTTCGAAAGGAAAGCCCCAAAGATAACAGCCTATGCCGACGACATAAGCATCATTATCACGGGAGTCTGTCCATCGACTCTCAGCTCGATTATGAAATCAACACTCAGGGAGATACGTGAGTGGGCGCAGATAGTAGGACTCAGTATCAATGCGGAAAAGACGGACCTCATTCTCTTTACCAAGAGATACAAGGTGCCGCTATGGATCCCCCCAAGAATTAATACAACCAGGCTGACGCCAAAAGTACAAGTAAGATACCTAGGGATTGTACTGGAAGCCCAATGTACTAGAAAGGGTAAAAAAGGCCACCATAGCGCTATACGCATCCAAGATGCTTAGCAGCACATAGGGTCTCTCGCCCGCCCTAATGCACTGGGTCTACATATATATTGGTGGTGCGTCCGACTCTTCTGTATGGAGTCTTAGTATGGTGGCAAGCCATGGAAAAGAAGACGTACAACAAGCTTATGGAAAGAACCCAGCGGCAGGCACTGCTCTGCATAACAGGGGCGCTGAGGTCAACCCCCACAAGTGCACTCGAAACCATAATTGGAATAGACCCCCTAGATATCCACGCGCAACTGACTGCAGAAAAGGCGGCACAACGCCTGATTGCATCAGGAAATATGTCAATGCAAGGATTTGGGCATAGTTCGATTGGTCGAGACATGAGCAGTGCATCTGACTACATGATACCCAAAACATGCCCGATGTAAACATTCATGCGACCTGACGATTGGCAAATAGGTCAGGATCATGCTGAACACCTCAATATCTATACCGAGAGCTCCAAGATGGAAGAAGGAGTAGGAAGTATTCGCCATCGGAAAAGCTGCAGAGCTTGCTCAGAGCATAGACCGTCTTCAACTCTTCTTCTTCTTTCCTGAATAAAACTTAGAGTGGACAAGTTTTGCAAGAAAATAGGCGCTTATTAAAAGAACATTTAAACTAAACAAAACAACATTATTTGGCTTTCATTTGATTGTGGAATATTGGGTGGCCTATTGCAACAGGTTATGGGCCCAGCGTTCGCAAAACAATCACAATTAAATTTTGCCAATTCCAAGAACCATGAAAATTCCTCGAATTGTGAATCTAACAAGACGTGTGTGTGAGCACATGTTAAGAAGGAAGGAGGTGCATCTAAATAAGTAAAACATCCCGAACAATACGAATACCACGGAGTTGGAGAACAAAAATCATAGTACAAGTTTGTAGAAAATATTTGTTCATTTAAGTGAAAATTTCCATATCCAAACAAGTCCATGCATTTTTTAACTGTGAGTGAGTATATGAATGGATGCATGTATGTAGGTATGATTGAAGCCGCGTGTTTTTTTTTAATTCACAATACCCTGCAAACCATTTGGCGATTCTCGAATCGCCGCTCGCCAGAAAGAGTCTTCTGCGAGTCGCGGAGGCGATTGTTAAAAGACTTATTTATGAAAATCCCCAAGAAGAGTCTTTTGCGAGTCGCGAAGGCGATTATTTGGCGATTTTTTAAGCAGCGTTAAAAACTAGGAAATGAAGAAATGATTAAAGTACCGTACTAAGATGCAAAACAGAGAATGTGTCCAATAGCAAAAGAAGTTTACAAAAACAAATTGCATTACTTTTGAGTGAGAATAGGGGTGACAACCAAACGTCTTTCAATTTTCTATGCTCATTTAGTCTGACTTTGTTATTTGGTCATTGTGGTCAATCTGTGCATCTGTTTACATTTCTATTGTTCGGTAAACGATTTTTGTGTTAATCATTTGTTTTTTTTATATTCCTAATAATGTGTTCCTCATCTAAGGCAATAAGAGCTCGTAGGAAACGCGAAGCAAAGCGAATGCTTAATGCTATTTATTCCGAGCCACAAAAACGTTTTAAGCCTTGTGAGACTTCAGAATTAGGACAAAAAGAAACATATGAAATAAGTGAAACAAGTGACAAGTGACTCATTGGAAAACCTAAAAATGTTTGACGTGGCATTACTATCAGACGAAGACACAATGAAACAAATGGTATGGGTTACCTTTATCTTACTTTTTTAGTTATTCATGAGTAACAAAAAAATTTTTTTTAGAAAAACAAACTGCCACAAACTGGTGGCAGTATAGGTGTTGGTTTGCGAAAGTTCCCAAATTCCTACGAACAAGAGATGAATAAAATCTGTCAGCAACACCTGGTACATGCGCAGGACAGAATTAATAAGAAAAAAAAAGAAAAATAACTTCGGCACGCCAAAGTTTGTATACCCTTGCAGCTTACAATTGGATCATTATGAATTTATTAAATGTTATCAAATGGAAAGTAAAACTAACAGGAATTGTATACAATATTAATACATATAAAAATTTGGTTTCACATTACGTATACGTAATATTTCCCGAACATTCCTATGGCAGCTATATGATATAGTTGTCCGATTTTGATCAAATCAAAACCGAAATTCTAGTATAATATAAAATGGCCATGTCTTAAATAATATGAAGATATGTTGAAAATTGGACAAGTAATAATTTATTTTCTGAAAATTTACCGATCGTTCCTATGACAGCTATATGATATAGTCGTCCGATCTGGCCCGTTCCGACTTATAAAGTAGTGAGAGCATATAGAAGACTACCTGCTAAGTTTCATTTAGATAGCTTAAAAACTGAGGGACTAGTTTGCGTATAGTCGGACAGACGGGACAGACGGACAGACGGACAGACGGACAGACGGACATGGCTAGATCGACTTGGCTATTGATGCTGATCAAGAATATATATACTTTATAGGGTCTTTCACTGCGTTGCAAACTTTTGACTGAAATTATAATACCCTGCAAGGGTATAACAAGTAAAGGAATGAAATTTAAAAACTTAATCAGTAATTTGAAATTGTTAAATTTAATATAAGTTAAGTCAAATGAATGAAAAGATGTTTACTTATTCATGTTAAATTAAGAAGAGAAATTATAAAATTAAAAGAAAAAAAAACTCTCATACTCTTTTAAAGCTCGTCCAGGCGGCACTGGAAAATGACTCAGAGTTTCAGAATGAAAGTATGGAACTTGTAGAAAGTATTCAGAATGATAGTATGAATAATCTACAATTGTCTACTGAAATTAATTCAGAGGAGTCAAATATTCCGAATGAGAGTACGGATGGAAAACCTGATCATTTTGAATCAGATAAACAGCCTAGTGACACAACAACTTGTAAGAATGTCGATCCAATTGTAATCATTGGGGAAGAATTGCCTAGTATGCAATTAAAAGTAGATGAAATTGAAGTCAGGAAAAGTGAAAGATTAAAGGATAAACCAAAAATGCCTTATCGGCTCTTAAGCAATTGCTTAATGAATGCTCACACCCGGACGGACAGACGGACCGGCGGACGGACAGACGGACATGACTAGATCGACTCGGCTGTTGATGCTGATCAAGAATATATATATACTATATAGGGTCGGAAATGTTTCCTTCACTGCGTTGCAAACTTCTGACTAAAATTATAATACCCTGCAAGGGTATAAAAATGGAAATCAATCATGTTTAAGTAGATAAAACTAATTGTAGCCAATTTCAAAATGATAACCAAGATCAAGGCTTCACCTCGAAAAATCACTTCCTTTGATTAAGTTAACTTTAAACAATGAAATAATAACAGCCTTGATTGATACTGGTTCAACAACTTCCATGTTAGATTGAAATAAATTGTTACAATATCCTCGAAGAACTTTGTGTCATTCAATATAATTTTCATCTCTAAATTCAAAATAGCTAATAACGCAAGAAGTTATAACTGATTTGCCTCTTGAATTTAAAGAGATGCCACAATGAGTTGGAAATTAACAACATTTAATAACAAATCGTTCAATGCTATTATAGGGCAAAACATTCTTAAGCCATTAAATGCTTTTGTTGATTTGTATCAGAATACAATTACAATCAATAATAATACTATTCAATTTAAAAATAGTTCACCTTACTCTGATGAAGTAAAACAACTTGAACCAGTCAAAATAGATGATAGAATACAGAAAATTCTTTTCAAGAGGAAAACAATGTTCTAACTGAAATTTTAAGTAGATTTAAAACAATTTTAGCAATACAAACATTATTGAGCATCAGAAAAAAACAGTAGTGGATAAAGCTGTATATGGTGTGATTTATAGATATCCTTAAATACATGAGCAAGAAATTTATAAGCAAATTGAAGAAATGCCCCTTTATGTCTTGTACCTAAAAAAGCTGATAACAGTGGAATAAAAAAATGGCGTATAGTTATTTATTACCGCAAATTGAATGAAAACACAGTAGATGATAAATTTCCTATCCCAAATGTAAAAGTTATATTGTATAAGTTAGGAAGAGCGCAATATTATTCTACTATAGGTCTCGCGAAAGGCTTCTACCAAATTATTGTTCAGAAACAAGATAGGGAGAAGACAGCGTTCCCTCATGGGCATTACGCCACATTCCGACGTCTTATAAACACAGTCCTAAAAAAAAAAATTATTAGAATTTGTGTCGTCTATCTTGATTACGTTCTTATTTTGTCAACTAGTTTTTCAGAACATGTTTACCATATTCATACAATTTTTAAAAACTTTCTGAAGCAAATCTTTAGATTCAAATCAACAAATTCAATGTCTTTTCAAAAGAAACTCAGTTTTTGGGTCGTGTTTTAACCACCTAAGGAGTTAAGCCTTACCCAATAAAAATTAACAGCATTCTTCAGAATAAAATTCCGAGAAATGTTAAACAAATTAGACTCTTTCTAGGAATCACTGGGTATTATAGAAAGATTATAAAAGATTTCTCACAAGTAGCTTATCCATCGATTAAATGCCTTAAAAAGGATGCTAAGATTGATGTTAATGAACCAAACTTCATGATTGCATTTGACAAATTAAAAAGAATCATAACTGAGGCACCGGTACTTAAGTATCCGGATTTCAAAAAGAAATTTCAGTTTATTAATGATGCTAGTAATATAACATATTATATAATATATAATATAATTTGCGACAAGTTGGTCATCCTGTTTTCTATGCAATTCGTACACTGAATGGCCATGAGAAAAACTATTTTTCTTTACAAGAGGAATTACTAGCTATAGTGTGGGCAACAGCTTATTTCCGCCCATATCTGCCGGATGGCTGAATGGGGTTAAGATCCTAAAGTGGATGGATGATCCGACGAGAAAGTGGCTGACGCAAACAGTCTGCCAATTGGAGGCGCTGTGGGAGGGGGCCAAGCTGGAGGTGGTCAATAGGGAGTTAATTCCGTCCATCCCTAAGGCGAAGGTACTTTTCCCCATCGCAATCCAAGGGAACCGGGCGCTGAAGCTGCTGCAGCGTCAAAATCCTGATATCCGAACTGCGGACTGGAAGGTCCTGCACATAGCAACCCCATTACCCAAGGAGGGGGCCAAAGTGCAGTCCTCCAGATTAAAAAAGAGGCGGAAAACATCCTTTATCCTAGATACGGGAAGATGGCGTGGAGCATGGGTATCGTATACCTGCGCCTCAAAAGGCGCCATCCCGGGGATAAGGATGCTCACACCCTGAAGGCAGGCAAGGTGAAGGACCTAGGTCTGGAAACCATCGTGGACGCCGCCGAGGGACTGACGCTGGACGAGGCTTGCGAGGAGGAGGACGGTGGCCTGACGCTAACAGTCAACCCGTCGAATGGAGGTGAACCCGGTACCCGTGACTCTCAGGGTGCTGCAGCTCAACCTCTATAAGAGCAAGATAGCGTCGACGGAACTCCTCATCGCCATGGAGCAAGGGTCCGCCGACATAGCCTAGTCCAAGAGCCATGAAGTGCCTCGGACAATACCGTCGCCGGACTAAAGACCTCGAACTACAATTTGTTCTACCCACCATCGGTAAGCAGAAACAGAACCGCCGTACTTGTACGGAAGGATCTACACGCTCACCTTATGTCTCATTACAGTACGAATGACCTAACTGTGGTGTTGCTAGAAAGCGAGAAAAAATGCCTTCAGGTAGCATCCTGCTACATGGCACACAATAGAACGGCCCCACCGGAGGAACTCAGGACCATGGTAGAAACAAAGACAGTACGTCTCTAAGATAAAGAACGCCATACAATTTTTTGCACACAATTTTTTCGGGCTGGCTTTTGAACTGGCTTCGGGCTCTCCCTCTGACTTCAGGTTCTCTCTCGCTGGCTTTAGAGCCAGCCCTCTCTTTTACTCAAACAGCGAAAGTTGCCGACTGTTTTTGTGCACACGTATTCTCATGGTTTTTCTTGTGTTTATTCATAGAAGCAATCTCGATCTATTTTTTAGAATTATACGCTCTCAACTTTGTGAGAGCGGACAGAGAGCGATTGTCGTTGCCATCAAAAAAGCAGCCTCATATGGCAAATCGAGTGTATGGTCGTTACTATACTTAATATTAGATCGTCTTTGGTAAAAACCAGCCCGAACGACCAGCAACTGCTCGTAGGTGCAGACCCAACGCACACCACTGCGTGTGGGGACGTTTCTACATAAACGACAGGGGAAAGTTACTCCTTGACTTTATACTCTCTACTAACTTATGTATAACAAACTTGGAGGAGGATCACTCCTTCGTAGATCCCACCTCCTCTAACGTGCTTGATCTAGCACTCATAAAGGAAAGTGTATTATGGTACGGAGGACGAGGAATACAAAGTCCTACTCATGGATTACATAAAAGAAATACGCAAGGCACAGAAAAACTGTTGGAGAAACTTCTGCTCCAGCATAAAGAATGCCCCATAAACGGCTAGACTCCGGAAACTGCCATCGAAGCAGCCAATCATATAGAGTCATCTTAAACGCGAAGACGGACAGTGGACTGAGGGCAGCGAAGAAATCCTAACGGCACTAATGCAAGCTCATTTCCCGGGATGCCCCGAGGTACCCGATGCGAACAAGCACCGGGACCTTGCAACTGGAGAAGAGCATCTCCCAACTAATCCAATATCCTCTAGAATAATTCACTAGGCTCCTTTTCGGGGAAAAAAGCACCAGAACTGGACGGAATATTCCCAGCCATGCTACAGATGACCAAAGAAGTTATTACCCCTTGCCTCTACACACCTCTATAAACACAACTTTATATACACAACTTGTTTAATCACGGGCTATATCCCTATCCATTGGAGGAACTCTCAAATTGTCTTCCTGCCAGAAGCAGGGAAGTGCAGCGACGTGAGCCCCAAGGATTATAGACCGATAAGCCCCACCTCTTTTCTACTTAAGACGCTAGAAAAGCTGCTGGTCATACACATCAGGAACGATGTGGGAAGACTGCTGAAAACCAACCAGCATGCTTACACAAAAGGGAAATCAGTGAAGAAGGCACTACCCTCGGTAGTAGCCACCATTAAGAGAGCCCTGCATAATCAGGAATATGCGCTCCGAGTGTTTGTAGACAGATCCGGAGCATTTAACAACGTGAAAACAGACGCTATAATGGACCGCTTAAAAGCGACAAACACACACCCGACCATCAGCTTGTGGATAAGAAATCGTCTAAGCTGTAGGCGGATACAATCCGATTGGGGCACCGTTTCCATGGTGAAAGGAGCTCAAAGAGGCACACCGTAAAACGGGGTCCTGTCGCCCCTCCTGTGGAACTTGGTGGTGGTGAGCAAGAGATTCTTAAGGAAAGCCCCAAAGCCCCTATGCCGACAACATAAGCATCAATATCACGAGAGTCTGTCCATCGACCCTCAGCTCGATTATGTAATCAACAATCAGAGAGATACGTGAGTGGGCGGAGAAACTAGGTCTCAGTATCAACGCGGACAAGACGGACCTTATTCTCTTCACCATGAGATACAAGGTGCCGCTATGGATCCCCCAAAAATTAACACAATCTACCTGACCCGAAAACACAAGTAAGATACTTCGGGATTATAGTAGACAACAAGCTGGCATGGAAGTCCAAAGTACTAGAAAGGGTGAAAACGGCCACCATAGCGCTATACGCATTCAAGAAGTTGCTTAGAAGCACATGGGGTCTCTCGCCCGCTCTAATGCACTGGGTCTGATTGCATCAGAAAATATGTCAATGCAAAAATTCGGGCATAATTCGAGACATGAGCAGTGCATCTGACTACATGATATCTAAAACATGCCCGGATGTAAAAACAACAACATTCATGAGGCCTGATGACTGGAAAACAGGTCAGGATCATGCTCAACACCTCAATATTTACACCGCTGTCGTATGAGCTACCAAGCCAATGCAGCATCTTCCAGGCGGAAGTATTCGTCATCGGAAAAGCTACAGAGCTTGCTCAGAGCATAGACCGTCCACGTGAGCCGTTCAATTTCTTCATAGACAGTCAAGCGGCGATAAGATCTGTGCAATCGTCAGCGGTCAGTTCCAAAACTGTACTGGCAAGCAAGGTGGCACTAGATACCCTTAGCACGACTAAGTCAGTGCGAATCTACTGGGTTCCCAGCCACCAGGGCATAAATGGTATCGAGGAGAAATTTCACAACCTGCTAAAGACCAAAAATCATGTGCAAAGAGCGCAACGATAAACTCAGCCAATAGGTCTGCATCTTTCACGAAAGATTGTAGACTGCTAGTGGGAATTCTCACAGGTCACTGCCTGGCTGCGGCGCACGCAGTCAAGCTGGAAATCACTGACAACGCCATATGCCGAAAATGTGATAAATCCGAAGCAACCGAGTAACTTATGAGTGTACACAGACAAATGTGAATTAATTTTACGCGCGAGACCGTTAACCCATACGCGATCGAATGATTGACTGCACTTCAATATTCTCGACGCTTGAAGGCTGTGCGAATCTCAGATGTTATTCTTTTAACTTGTTCGATAGTTCCATGTTTTTCTGTGAAACCCAATTTTAGCGCTTTCCTTTGTGGTGTTAATATCCTACATACTGCCTCTTCCAGAACGGCGGTGGAGAAGTCGATGTCCGCTTCGCTTCTGGGTTTGAAGACAAGTGTTTTAATGAACGATCGGGAAGAGCCTCAATGCTTACTAGATTGCGTGGGTTGTTTTTTGTCACTGCAAAATCAATTATATCTGGTGTCTTAATATGCCGGTTCCGACATGGGCTTTACCATCTGGATGAAGGATACGGCGGAAGCTATAGCCCCATATATGGATGTTGTATTGGTTGTATTGTTGAATTGATCAGATTTCAATTTAATTAACATTTAGAAATTGTGTTATTTCAAGTTTATGCTTAGATTGGGCATTGTTTATTTGAACTGTTGTGCTAAAAGCACTGAATCACCATATTCTGGTTCTGAACAAGCGTTTGTATGGTGGAAACATCATACTGGGTTGCAATTGTCGATTTCGGTTTTCTGAATATTCCCTTAAATAAGCGGAATAACATGAACGAGAGTGTCCCCGACCAGCGAAACAATTTTGTTGTTGGAACTCCATGATTGTTTGATATTTTAGTTAATACGCTTGCCTCTTACCAACCGTTTTCTGTGTACTCAAGGTTGCCCTTTGTTGATTTTTTTATACATTGATATTGTGTGTTAAGAAATACAGCCGTTTCTTTGATTTACATAGCTTCTAAGCTCTTTCCTTTGACCGCCGCTTATTTTTTAAATTATTAATTTAAATTATTTATGCATTTATCTAAATCATAACACTAGTTATGAATATAATGTTATATTGTTAGAACACTAAATGGACTACTGCAGTATTATACGAGTATACTTTAGCATAGTCGCCTGCGCGAAACACGTCCGCTCTCTGTGGGAACTCAACGTCGATCCATCGATCATTAAACATAACTTTCAAAACAAGTGTTCTAAAAAATGTAAACAAAACAAAGCCAAACAGCTGTTTCTGTTTCTGCCCGCTCCTCTAAAAAGCAATCGTCGGTAGAGTATGCAGGCACCATTCGCTTGCAGAACAACAATAACAGCTGATTTGATTTCTCAACCCCATAAGAGCAGTCGGTGTTTTAAGTGACACCGACTGCAATATATGCCCTGTTCCTATCTCAGTATATGGATTTTTATTCATTCGAATACATACATATATGCAAAACATTTCACTGCTGCCACTGATTTGAATTTGTAAACAAACTAGCGTACCCTGTGCACACTTTGTAGTGCATTAAGGAAATAAAATTGAAACAAAAGCAAAAAATGAAAAACTCTGATTTTATAAAGTGAAATGAAAAACAATTTTATTGAAGTGCTGTATGGTACACAACGTTCTTTGTTTTTGAATTTGTATTGCTAACGAATACATAGAAAACAGATGGTTTTCCAACACGTGAACATGCAACATAAAGTTGTCCATGTGAAAACACTGGATTCTCTAAATTCACACCACAAATTCCCAACGACTGGCCTTGTGCCTTATTGATAGTAACAGCAAACGCAAGGCGCACTGGAAATTGCAAACGCTTAAACTCGAAGGGCATATCATATGATTTCATTTGAATTCGTGTTATCAATACATCTTCACCTTTGAATTTGCCAGTTAAAATAGTTGCTTCGATCACATTTGCCATTAACTTTTTAACTGCGAGTCTGGTTCCATTACATAAACGCGGCTGATTGATATTACGCAACATTATTATAGTAACACCAACTTTCAATTGTAAATTATGAGGTGGTAATCCAGGAAATTCCAAAGAATTCAAAAATTCAGTTGGATATTGAACGACATCTTCTTCCTCGATAACCGTATCCAATGACTTGTACGAAATCAATTCGCCAGGAATTTTTGATTGTATGACTAAGTTCAATTCACTGACGTCTTTGTTTTTCGCAGCTAAAATTTCTTTTTCACCTAACCAAGTATGGCATTTATAATGTTGTGATATGTTTGGAAAACACTTTCAATCAATTCATCCATGGATTGAGCAAAACGGCAAAAATCATTAGGCAACGTTATCAATCCATTTTCATCGACTGACATAGCACCATTTCCAATTTTTAACAATTTCTTGGAGAATTTATCAGCAGATGGATCATTCTGCAACTGAACACGAACATTTGTAGTTAATTTCAATGTTTTGACGTGTCTCCACAAATATGATGATTTCAAGCAAGCATTAATCTATCTCATCAGCAGGTGTTGATTTCGGAATGACTGGCAATGTTTGTCGAAATAAATAACGGTGCTACGAATGAGATTAGAATGAAGCAATTTTTCTCTCACAGCCAGTGCTTCCAACTTTTGGCCAAGAAAAAAAGCTGTTTTTGACGGGACAGCAAGTAAAAAAAAGCCAAAATCAAATTTCAGTAAAAAAGCCATAAAAAAGCTGACTTTCCCCCTTTACAAAATTCTAGTTGACCTTTTTTTTTAGTCAACTGCCTGTCAAACAGGCAAAAAGCATCAGTTTCCCATGCAATATATGCGTTTCCCAAAAAAAAGCTGAAAAAAGCCAAACTCAATCCATAAACAGCCAAAATTCCCGCTTCCCGCAATTTACAAATTTTACCCGCACCTGGCCTTCGAAAAAATACAGATTTGACGGGAAAAAAGCGAAATCGGCAGAACTGCTCACAGCAACAGAAACATATGATGAAAACATTCTGCATTCACCAATACACAAAAAATTAACTGTACGGTACTACGAAAGAGATTAGAATGAAGCAATTTTTGTCACACATCAACAGAAACATATGATGAAAACATTCTGCATTCACCAATACACAAAAAATTAACCGTAAATATGAAAAATAAGCAAAAGAAAAAATGCACATATAATTATTTGTATGTGTGTATGCGTGTATGCGTGTATCCCTTAAACGTTCATAACTTACGAACCAAAGCACATACAGGCATCGTATATACCCTGCAGTACCTGTTATCAGTAATTCATCAACGCAAATGTCGGTGTTGTTGATGAAAAGTTGATGACAGCCCATACAAACTACTGATGAATTTAACATGGGCATGTCCTAGGCTGTCATCATCACAAATTCATTAACTTTTAATCACTTTTTCATCAACACTTTAAACCAAAAATTCATCAACACTTATACCAAAAATTCATCAACATTCATCAACAATTAATCAACAAATTCATCAACAAAGTGTATGTCGTTTTTAATTTTAAATTTTGGGTTTTCTTGGCATAAAACACTTAATTTCACAGCTTTCCATTTAATACCCAATTTTTTTTACTTAATTTCACTGTTATAAAAATATGGTGTACTTCTATACAAATAACACTCTCGCGATAATGGGAACTTGTTAAAACATTTTAATTTCTTTCACTTTTGTCGACCACAAAGTATTGCTCCTCACTCCTTCAAAAGATAAAACGCAAATAAAAAACGCTCACCCCGCTCATATTTTTGAGAGAGGGAGAGTTCAAGAGAGCAAGAGCCAACATGCCGTTTTTGTTGATGAATTACTGATTAATTTAGACCTTTTTGTCATCATCTTTTCATCAACAACTTTTAATCATTCTGTCATCAACCTTTTTTGCGAAGAGAGAGAAATGAGAGCGCGAGAGAGTCGGGTTTGACACGATGGTCGAATGAGAGCGTCGGCTCGGTAGAAATCGACGTTGGCTGTTGATGACTCGTTGATTACAGAGGCCTATTGATGACAAGTGGTACTGCAGGGTACATACAAACCACCGTATTGATACCACCTTTCAAACAAAAAAAAAATTTTTGAAATCGGTCAACGCACTGAGCCTAACACTGGCTACAAACACTTTTTGCGTTTAATTTTTATATATATAGAAGATATGGAATGTATGCTGAAACACTAAGAAATATATGTCCTAAAAATGTAATCAAAACAAAGCTGTTTAGTTGTGTCCCCTTATATATTGTTCACAAGAGGTCATTGTAGGAAGGGTTCCCCGGCAAGAGTAAATAAAAAGAGTTGAATAGATTTAAACGTTATAAATATTCACTGCTTTACTTTAAATTGGGTTATTTGTATGCGTGTGTATGTACAAGAAAAAATAAATAGATTGTTAGACCGGCGGCGGGCGTTCAGCGACGTGTGCAAATTCAGACTAATTTTCTGCCTCTCCTCCGTTCTCCATCTCCCCGTCGTATGCACTGTCCAGAAACGAGCGGGCTGTCGGCTGACCAGAAACGAGCGAGCGATCGGCTGACAGCCGCTCTCCCGCACATTGGGACAAGCAGCAAACTGAACATGCCGCCCGCCAATGCTAAACGTAGCATGAAAACCTCGCTTGTCCGGTCCATCCTGGCAGGTGGGGTAGAATCTGGCTTGGAGAAATGATGCAAGAAGTGTGCGCAAGAAATAATTTGTTATGATTGAGGTGTGTAAGTGAGAGCGCTTAAGAACGGATTGGAAGTGGACACAGTTTCGACACTGACCGTTTTAAATGACCCTGTTTGGTTTTAAGCGTTACTACTCGGACTAACGCATCTGTCCCTGGGTGCAACTCGACGACACGTCCTAGCAACCATTGTGACGGCGGAAATCGGTCATCCTTGATGATGACAAGGTCGTTGAGACGAAAACCTTCTGCCTCCTGGCACCACTTGGGACTTTGCTGCAGATGGGCTAGCCAATCTCGACTCCAGGCCTTCCAGAAATGCCGTATCATTGACTGATGAATGAGAAATTGCTCCACGAAGGACCGGGACTGTGGTCGATATTCCGGAGGCGCCAACAAGGAGTCCCCAATCAAAAAATGAGCCGGCGTGAGCACCTCTAGATCGTCTGCATCAGCTGTGAGAGGGCAAAGCGGCCGTGAGTTGAGGCATGCTTCTATGCTTATGAGCACCGTTGACAGCTCCTCATAGGTGAGACGCCGATCTGCAATGACTCTCTTGAGGTGATGTTTCACCGACTTTACATTAGCCTCCCACAGACCGCCAAAATTGGGCGATTGAGGGGGATTGAAGTGCCATGTGGTCCGTTGCGAAGCGAGCTTGGGAGCTATGAGCTTCTCGTAATCCTCCTTGAGCCTGCCGTAGAACGCCTTCATTAGATTGTCCGCGCCCACAAAGTTGGTTCCGTTGTCGCTGTAGAGATGTTGAACAATTCCTCGCCGACCGGTAAATCTGTCCAAAGCTAACAGAAAATGCTCTGTGGTGAGGCCTGTCACCGCTTCTAAGTGCACTGCCTTTGTTGCAAGACAAATGAAAACGGCAATGTATCCTTTATAAAAGCTCGTCCCTCGCAAGCGTGCTGCCTTCAGCTCTATAGCGCCTGTGTAGTCCACTCCAGTCGCCAGGAACGGTCTGCTAGGTGGGTTCACTCGATGAAGCGGCAGGTCTCCCATGAGCTGTGTCGAAGCGATTGGTCTGGTCCGAAAACACCTCACATATTTCCGTACAACTGCTTGAACGGCTCGTCTTCCTGTAAGAATCCAAAACCGCTGGCGAGTGTGTGCCAAAGTCAGCTGCGCACCTCCGTGCAGAGTCACAACGTGCGAGTACCGGATTACTAGCTGCGTAAAATGATGAGAACTTGGGAGGATCATTGGATGCCGACGCTCGTGTGACAACCCTGAATGGCGCAATCGTCCCCTTACTCGCAAGATGCCTTCTACCAAGATCGGTGATAAGCTCAAGAGCTTACTTCTGGGAGGCAGTCCTTTGTTATTCCTTACCGCGTTCAGCTCGGACGAGAAAGACTCCCTTTGAACGATGCGCACGATCGCGAAAAGAGAATAGTCCATCTCCTGGATGCTTAGAGGACCAGTGCACCTCTCTGTTTTCCGGATAGCATTGGTTTTGAACCGAAATATATATGCTATGACTCGTACCACCTGGCTAAAACTGGAAAATCGTTCCAGAAGTGATGACATTGTGACAGCGTGGTGAACGCGAACTTTATCCCCCTTTGCCTCTAGCGCCGCATCATCCATGTCGACCTGCCCAATCTCCGTCAGAGGCCAATCCCTTTGACTGCGTGTAAGCCACTCCGGGCCTCGCCACCACAAGTCAAAGTCCTTTAGGTCACTCGGAGCCATCCCTCTTGTCGCACAGTCCGCTGGATTCTCGCTAGTTCCGACATGCCTCCACTGAGATGGTGAGGAGTGATCTAGAATGAAGGCAACCCTGTTAGCGACGAAAGTCTTCCGTCTGTTGACGTCACCGTGCAGCCAGTGCAGAAGGATTGTAGCATCCGTCCAATAAAAGGTCTGGATTGGAAGGTCCTTTAGCCACTTAGCCGTGGACAGCCATTTTACCAATTTGACTGCCAGTACCGCACCACTCAGCTCCGTCCGAGGTATGGTTAAGGGTTTAGTAGGAGTAACCTTCGATTTGGCGGTCAACAGCGAGGTGTAGCACGTTCCGCCCTCATGTTCGAGCCTTAGATAGGTCGTAGCTGCATATGATGTGGAAGACCCGTCACAGAACGCGTGCAGCTGAGCTGAAACTATGGACCCCGGAGAATAATGAATCCACCGCTGTATGCTGATATCGTCGATCCTTAGCAAGCTGTCCCGAAATGCTTGCCACCGTTCCGCAAGAGCATTCGGAACCTCGTCATCCCAATCCAGGGCCGTCCGAGTGCCGTCGACATGCGTTTTCTTGGCCATGGTTACCTCCTTCAAAATCAACTTTCCTGAGATGATGACTGGCGCGATGAGACCCAGCGGGTCGAACAGCCTCGCTATAGCTGACAGGATCGTCCTTTTGGTGTAACTGGCTGGTATCTCAAAATTGACCTGAAACTTGAAGCAGTCCTTATTTGGGAGCCAATACATTCCTAGCGCCTTGATAGGATCCGTAGTGTCCCAGTTTAAAGGTGTCCGACTGCACTGATGCTCCATCGGAATTGAGCGGACAATACTCGCCTCGTTGCTGGACCATTTTCGCAACTCCATGCAAGCGGATTTTATTGCACCCTCTACCTGTGCCCGTTTATCCTGCGTCTCCTCAATCGTATGCCCTCCGGACAGAATGCCGTCCACATAGATCTCGTCCATCAACACTTCTTCCGCCTTAGGAAATGAACGCCGCTCATCCTTCGCTAACTGTTGAATGACCCTGATGGCCGTGAAGGGTGCAGAAGCCGTTCCGAAAGTTAGTGTTGACAAAGCATAGACCTTGATCGATCCATCCGCCGCCCGCCATTAAATCCGCTGATATTGGGCGTCTTCCGGATGTACATCGATGCAGCGATACATTTTCTGTATATCCGCCGTGAAAACGAAACGATATTTCCGCCAGTTAAGTATTACAGCCGACATGTCGTTCTGAAGGGTCGGTCCAGTACAAAGAATGTCGTTTAAAGATCGCCCGTTGCTAGTCCTTGAAGAGGCATCGAAGACGATTCGCTGTTTGGTCGATTGAGGATCCTTCTTAAAGACAGCGTGATGCGGAAGCACACAGGATGCTACGTGCCTATTCGTGGAAGTATCCCGTACTAAACTGCTTTCACTGCCCACCGCCGGCGCTATCTGCTCAAGCGCGAAGTATTCCTCGATCTCCTCCACATATTTGCTCCACCGTTCTGGGCTGCTAGACAGACGTCTTTCCAACTGCAGGAACCGATTCAGTGCCATTTGATGCGATCTTCCCAGGACCATGGCTGGATCTCGATAGGTTTTAAAGGGCAACCGCACTACGTAGCGCCCATCCGAACGACGCACGAGGGTCTTCTGAAAGAAGGACTCGCACCAGAGGTCCTCGTCTGTTGCTGTAGGGCGATCTGGAACCGACTCGACATCACAAAAGCGCTTCAGTAATGCCTCAGTGTCCAAGAGCACTCGATGACAGCGCAACTGGGTTAATTCCCTCACTCCTTCAGCACGTCCAGAGAGGATCCATCCGAAGTGCGTATTCTGAGCCATGGGCTCGCCTGGCAAACCGATCCTGGTATCGGGCAACATAATTTGCGCCAACATGTCCACTCCTAAAATGAGATCGACTCGCTTCGACCGCGCGTAATTGGGATCCGCCAATGAGAGGCCTCGAATATGCTCCCAATTTTGTGGCGTGAAGCTCAGACTTGGCAGGCAGGAAGTAACAGAATTGAGGACATATGCTGAATCAACCCCTAAAGAGAAATTTGGGTTAATAATACTACAGATTTCGAAATTTACTGTGTACTTGCAACGACGACCGCCCCCGGGACCCACCCCAAAAATGGACGCTCGGGTGGCTGACCGCTTCAGATGCAGAGACTGAACGACGTGTTCCGAAACGATGGTTGCCTCAGATCCTTGATCGATGAGAGCATTTATGACTGCTTGCAGGCCGTTGGCCGGATTCCGTATGGCGATACGAGCAGTGGCGAGAAGCACATTCCTCGAAAGGACATTCGATGAAGTTGCTGAATGGCATCTGTAAGATGCGCTCGGATTTGGGTCCTCTGTCGCCTGCAGGCTGTGCTGAGATTCGTTCTCCCTGGCTGCAGGTGCACTAAAGGGCGGCGCAGAAGGCCGCAGCAGATGCGGCTGTGCGCGATTTGACGATGAATTATTAGCCAATACTGGGAAATGCAACAGCGTGTGATGGCGCTGCCCACAAACTTGGCAGCTCTTATTGCTGGTGCATCGTGACAGCGCATGCGATTTGCTCAGGCAATTAATACATAATTTTGCCCTGCTCACTATATCCTTTCTCCTGTAACAGTCCAAGGCCAGAAAGGTTGCGCAACGACGCAGGATATGGTCGCCGCCGCAGTGGTAACAGGCGCTATCCGGGCGTCTTGAGCGCTCCTGTGCATTATGCACTCGCACTCGTTTGCTCAGGTCGGTAGATCCTGGTCCATAATTGGAGTCGTACGACGAACTTCGGTTTTCGATCGCATCCATTATGACCAGCCGATCATTCAAAAAGCTTTCCAAATCCTTATAGGTTGGAACGGTGGCACCGCTTCCTTGATGGTGTTCCCAAGCGTTGTGAGTCTCCTTGGGCAACCTCGATGCTATGTAATGCGCCAACCAGTGCTGCGATTCCCCGTCCAAGGCTTGAACGCGGCGGAATGCAGCCAGGCAAACATTAACCGTGCTTAACATCGACCGTATTGACTCCGTGTTTTCCTTTTGCAGCCTTGGCAACGCGTAGATAGCGTTCATGTGGTGCGAATAAACGAGACGAGGATTGTTGTACCGTTTAATCATCAGTCCCCAAGCCACGGCGTAGTTTGCCTCCGTGAGCTGCATCTGCCGGATGTCATTGTCGCGCCCTCCTGGCAACGACTCTTTAAGAAAGTGCAACCGTTGCACATTGCTCAGATTCATGTTATTGTGTATAAGGCTTGTGAAGGCGTCAAAGTAGCCTGGCCAGTCCACACATTCACCCGAAAATTTGGGCACTGACATCTGTGGCATGTTCAGCCGCACTTCCGGATCGGCGCCCCCGCCCGCTTGTGGCGGCGGCGGAGGATTCTCGGGTGGCAGTTTCTCCAACTCCTCTGCGATGGCGCAATAGGCATCCATATAGCGCTCCTCGAATTCCGACTGGAAATTCTTCGCGGCATAGTTCGATCCCGCGAACCCTTCTAGGTTGATGATCACGGAATCCGTGTCCCGAAACGCGTTCCGCAGCTCTTCCACTTGCTTTAGACGCTTCTTTAAATAAATCCTCGTTTTCCTGGACTGCGAATCCTTTTTAAAATTCTGCAACGTCGTTTTGAGGGACTGGTACCGATTTGCCTGCGCATTTACCAATTGCTCCAAAGTCGGAACCTCTGAATCCGATTTCATGATGACTAGTGTACAAAACAAAAAAAACCAACCGAACTTAGCGCAACTCACCACCCCAAAAAATCATGTAATAAGAAAAATTCGTTAAATTCTTGTCCCGCACACAACTTGGCCACTTACTCCGTTTGTGCACCAGATCTACTCACAAGAAGCCGCCAAAAGCAAAAGCAAGCGTCGCAAAGTCCCTCGAAAAATGCAGCTGCGGCGCCTATATATCGCCGTCTTCCTTCTCCGTGTTCCGCCAAGCCGGGAATCGGTGAAGAAGAAGCAGCCGCCAAAAAATAGAAGCGTCGCAAAGTCCCGCGAAGTGCAGCTGCGGCGCCTATGTATCGCCGTCTTCCTTCCCGTCTTTCGCCAAGCCGGGAATAGGCGAAGAAGAAGAAGTTTCGCTGACTTCAAAAAACAGTCGTCGCTGCGTTTATATACCGCAGCCAAAATTTCAGGCAATTTGCCGAGCCGAATTGCAAACCTGACGCGGCCGCGATCTAACACAATCTATTTATTTACACACAAAAAACTTTTCGAACTTAAACTTTACACTTGCAGGTTCCCCTCATGGGCCACCATGTTTAGTTGTGTCCCCTTATATATTGTTCACAAGAGGTCATTGTAGGAAGGGTTCCCCGGCAAGAGTAAATAAAAAGAGTTGAATAGATTTAAACGTTATAAATATTCACTGCTTTACTTTAAATTGGGTTATTTGTATGCGTGTGTATGTACAAGAAAAAATAAATAGATTGTTAGACCGGCGGCGGGCGTTCAGCGACGTGTGCAAATTCAGACTAATTTTCTGCCTCTCCTCCGTTCTCCATCTCCCCGTCGTATGCACTGTCCAGAAAAGAGCGGGCTGTCGGCTGACCAGAAACGAGCGAGCGATCGGCTGACAGCCGCTCTCCCGCACATTGGGACAAGCAGCAAACTGAACAGAAGCCAAACAGCTGTTTATGTTTCTGCCCGCTCCCCTAAAAAGCAATCGTCGGTAGAGTATGCAGGCACCATCCGCTTGCAGAACAACAATAACAGCTGATTTGATTTCTCAACCCCATAAGAGCAGTCGGTGTTTTAAGTGACACCGACTGCAATATATGCCCTGTTCCTATCTCAGTATATGGATTTTTATTCATTCGAATACATACATATATGCAAAACATTTCACTGCTGCCACTGATTTGAATTTGTAAACAAATATGGAATGTATGCTGAAACACTAAGAAATATATTATAACATATAACATTCTTATCTTTTATCATTAACCCAATAATGAATATGCCCAAATATTGTTAGGGCACCTAGTATGAAAAGTAGCAAAAGACCAAATATTCTTGCTGCTTGCTCCCGTGTACGTGAATGCATGAACACGCATACATATAAAGAAGAATTCAAGCGCAGATCAATCTTCTCAAGATGCGCCACTCTGCGACTGAACTCTCGCAATCCGTGTGCGAGCATAAGAATGGGAGAGCGAAAAATCCGAGCGCACAAGAAGCTACGGGACCCGCCGCTAATAGCACGAATATTATTGTATCAAATAAAAAGTAAAACTAAGAGGAATTATATACAACATTTATACATTTAAAAATTCTTTTTCTGTATACGTAACACTTCCCGAACATTCCTATGGCAGCTATATGATATTGTAGTCCGATTTTCATAAAATTTAAACTAAAATTCTAAAGTAAGGAAGCTTGTCAGTGTTTTTCGGCAAATTTTCTAGGCAAAATGCCTGGAATTGTTACTATTTGAAATAAAACCCCTATTTCTGCATTATTTTGAATAGATTTTGTGAGCCCTTACCACAATGGAGGCTCTTCGGGGCATTTGCTCTTTGTAAGAGAAAAAGCATCAGAGAATCTTCAATTCCTTGGTCTCTAATTCATTTTAATCTATTGCCAACACAAAAATGGCGCTATCTTCTGCTTTTCTGTTGTTAAATAGCAAAAAAAGTTGAAAATCTATTCATTTTGGTTCCGCAGCTTGCAATTCAGCCTTCTTTATTTACGTTTTGCATGATCCACAGCTGTTATCCAACGGTAGATGCAGATTCAGCTCTGTGGAAATCGGAGTTTCACATCTGGTTATAAATTCCAACTGATTCACACGGATGGACAGTGTGGGAAGACAGTATGTTATAATTTTTTTCTCAACATCTTCTAATCGTTTCTATGGCAGCTATATGATCCGGCGGATTCCGACTTATATAGTAGTGAGAGCTCCAAACTGAGGCTATGGCTAGATCGACTGGGCTGTTGATGCTGATTAAAAATATATATACCTTATAGGGTTTTAAATGTCTAATTCACTGCGTTGCAAACTTCTGTTTAAAATTATAATACGTATGATAATACTCAAAAGAAAACTATCGCTATTAAAAATGACAGTAATATAGAAAATAAAATGTGCACATAGATCAATTTCACATATATCGATATCAATCAGTAAATAAATAAAAATACAAAATACGTACTACTGAAGAAAACAAGACGTGTTTTCCGCGAAAAAAAATTAAAATCGAATAAAATTTTGCAAATCGACGAGCAAAATATTCGTCCAAAGACAATTTATGCGCATCGAATCATAAATTATAAAAATTCGCCAAAAGTAATGTTTTAAAAACTACCAAAAGGAAAATAAGAAAAATAAACTTTAAACGCGCGCAAAGACACACAAACATATAAAAGCCGAAACCCACCCAATAAGCATTAGCTCCGTTGCACTCACAACGAAATAATGGTTTTGCCAGAGGGAAAGCGAATGAAGAAACCACTAGGGCTACGCGAGGACGCCCATTTAATGTCACTCCTGAAGCTGCCAAACCAATGCTGATCGTGGCCATGAGTAGTTGCTTTAATGAGCAGGCGCAGCTCATTAAATCGACCATTCGAAAGGTCGAGGATAGGATGCTAAGAATGTTGCAGGAACGGCTCTTGGGTGTCACCACGGAGATAAAGCAGATGGCCGATCGTATGTCGCAGCTGGAGCGGGAAGTTGAGGGCTGCTCTCCCTGAAATCTCAAATTAGAACTGTGCAAGATAACATGGACGCACAGCGTGCCGAAAGCGAGATGTGTGCACTGCGAATGCACAGCGTTCCATTCACCGAAGGCGAAAAACTGAGGCCGATATTTAAAAAGCTGTGTTTTGCGATGAACCTAGTCCCTTCTCCGAGAGTATGCGACAGCTTCAGGGTCCGGAAAACGCAACAAACCCTGGTTGACCATCCCATTATAATTAAGTTAGAGTCCGATAGATATAAGGTGTCACTTCTTCGGGCACTAGGTGAATATCGACGCTCAACGAATCAACAACTAAGCATTCACCTGTTGGGCTGCGTGAAGTGCAGTGGGAGAGATGACGTTTACGTCGCTCACTGGAGCTCAGCCACCACTATCACTCTCAGGCTCTATCTCTTCGATCGACAAAGTTACGCATTCTGCGATTAATAGCTTTCGCCAATAAATGCTCTTTTTTTACTGTCTCTATATTATTATTTATAGCTTTTAAGAGAAATGAATGTTATCTTTCAGTAACCTTTGTTACGGCCTTCATTTTTTTGATCGGGCAAGGCCGGCTAGCCAGTCATCTCGGGAAGGGATTTTTCCCCGTCTGCCCGCAGGTCGCACCATAATCCCAGATCAGCTGGAATTCACAACATGAAAACTAACAAAAAAAAAGGTAAACAAAATTGGAACTCTAGACAAACGGAAAGAGACAACTAACAAACTCCTTTCTACCTCCCACACTTAAGCTTGGGGCATGGCTGGAAACCACCCCAAGACGCTCCCTCCCTTCATGGAACCCATGACACTCTAGTTGGATTCCCCTTGGCATGTGGTTCTGGTGGCTTCATCGTGGTCCTTGGCTTATCCGGTAAACTTACCCCCCCCCCCCAATTCGAAACACTTAGCAATCCATCATAATTACAACTTTACTCGTTATACACATTCATTTAGTTTTAGTTTCCAATCCTCAGCACCGCATTGGTCAGAGTCAAAATTCGTACCGGATAATCAAAACAAATCGACAGAAAATGACAAGGAAACGAAACGTTGTATGGGTATAAATATATACATTTGGCGCAAATACGAATTTAATCTAACATAATTAACCCGTTTCCTTTTTTTTCGATCAGCACATCTTCCTACCTACTTCGAGCTCCAAACAGGGATCAGGCGCTGAGACGGGCCTTGGATATAATTACGGTTTCATACCCCTACAAAGATTACGCCCCTCGCTGCAGATTTTATATAGCTTTAAATTGTATGTCGAATCAAGATTTGCTTGCACTGAAGTTCGGATTGTTTTACATTTGTTAAATTTAAAAATGGTTTACATTTAAGTTTTAATCTATTTGTTGAATTGTTTCAATTATTTTTAATCTATTTTTTTTTCTGTTATAACCGTGCCTTTTTTGTATATTATAAAATGTTTAGGTGCTTGTATTATGACATTTGTGTTTTGTGTTTGTTTTTATGGCAAAGTGTTGGCCAATTAAATAAATAAATAAATAACACACGTATAGACAAATTAAAAACCTGTTTTCATTAATAAACACTGGCACAAGGGTAATAAATAACGATTAGATAATTAGATAAATAAATAAATATATAAATAAATAATTGAATAAATAAATAAATAATTGATTATACGATTAAATAATTGTATAAATAGAACAATATATAAATAATCGAGAAATTATATTTTTGTGGATGAGTCAGCTTTAAATTTGCTTGCGGAGAGCACGGGCTCGTGGCACGGTTCCTCCGCCGACTCGAGCGGGTTTGGAGGTGGGAACCCCGGACTCTGGCTGGCCAGACACGTTCCCCCTGGTCCAAACGTTCTCCGGGATCGATATGGAAAATATCGTGGTGCCCTCTAGAACCCGTAAAAATTTATAACCTCTAGCTTTAGGTTCCCTTCGGAACGGACTCACTTTTTCTCTTCCCAGACGGCCTTCTGTCTCCCTCCGGTCATCTAACGTCCGATCCTTTGATCTCCGGATCAGGGTTCCTGACTTCTGGCTTTCCTCCTGCAACGTTTCACTACAGATTATTTGGAGCTTTCACCTCCACTACCACTCGACTCACGTATATTTTTTTTTTCGACACTACCGACACTAAACCGACTTCTCCGCCCGTGGATCACGAAATTCATGTGCGAATTATCTAAAATGGCCGTTGAGTTGCCCTATTTATGAGTTCGGTTCCCGCTGATCCCTTTTCCCACTTTATCGCCTCTCTCTAAATCGAGGTCGAGAACCGTTTTCAAGGCTACAGCTCTATTTCTGCCTTGGTGTGCATGGATGCACTCCTCTCCCGATCGACACATATGTCCCACACTTCTCTACTCCACATATCTTCCACATTTCCCCTCCACTCTACATATCTTCCACATTGCCCCTCCTATGGACCTGCCAACTTCATTTCGGTGCGCATTCCAACCGATAGTTATTTCGCCTGCGGCTATCGATCACCGTCAAAATGCAACACCTTTGTTGTTTTAAAAGTAATTTTGGTATATTATCAACCACCTTAGTGTGAACAGGACTTTATAGCCAGATGTGAAACTCCATACACAACTGCATGGTTTAAATGGCTGAAATGAATGTTGCTGAACTGAAATGAATAGATTTCCAACTATTTTGGCTGTTTAACAAAAAAAAAAAAAAAAAACAAAGGAATTGGATAACGAGGAATTGAAGAGTGTCCATTGTGGTAAGGGCTCACAAAATCTATTCAAAATAAAGTAGAAATAGATGTTTATTTGAAATAGTGACAATTTCAGACATTTTGCCGGGAAAATATGATGAGCTCCTTGGACATACTTTATACTTTGGCGCATACCTTATTTCGATTTACAACGAAAATCTAAACATAGATGGCCAGGCAATGTTTACATATTCGTTGTGAATGGTGCCGAGAAAAAATTAGAATTCAGAGTTGCACAGAAAAAACATCACCGAACTAACGGCAAAAGATATACATCAAATTCTGATGGAAAACGGACAGAGAACAAAATGAGAAATTTTTTAACGGGGAAACCTTAAAGATCGTCCGTTCAACGGATGCAGAACAGGCAGATGTATCATATTGGATCTCTGTGGAAAGAGGTTATTAGTAGTGTTGGAACACATTTTGAAACTGGTTTACGATATATCGATTTCTTAAACTCAGAAGTGATGATCGACTGAACTGAAACGAAACGTAGTATTTGAGGTCGATTTCATCGAATTTTTAATTTATGCGCATATGTATGCAGTTTCAGTTATTTCGCCGGTGCAGTTATGGATATGGAATTACCGTATATGGCGGAGTATGCCAGAACTGGACGTGCTTCTTGTAAAGGGTGTAAATCATCTATTTCAAAAGACCACCTTCGAATCGCTGTTATGGTTCAAGTAATTATTAATTTATTGGTTTCCTACATATGTATATATGAATGTATACATATGTTTATACATACATATGGACATATGTACATTAAGTATACATACCATGCAGTACCACTTGTCATTAATCGGCTACTGAAATCTACGATTCATCAACAGCCGAAATCGCCTTCTACCGAGCCGAAGCTCTCATTTAACCATCGTGTTAAACCCAACCCTTCAGTATCGTTCCCACCGGATTCAGGCCTGAGTCTAAAGGGAATCCGACCTTAAAGCCTTAATTTTCATACATTTTTTTTTTTTAAATGCTTTCACAGCCCTTAATTTGGACCTGTAATCCTTCCGCCCGGAATCCTTCAAGGAATTTATCGGGAATTTCGAAACGAATTCCCCCTGGGATCAGGCGGGAATTTTTGAAATCCGACCGGAATCCGGAAAGAATCGTAGGGAAATTTCTCCAGGAATCCGGCAGGAAAACCTATAGAATTTTGGTACTGAAGGGAAGTCTTTGCGCTCGCATTTTCGTATCTTCACAAGTAAGACTAAAAGAATGTAAAAGAAAGAATGTTTAAAAGGTCGTAATTAATCAGTATGTCATCAACAAAAGCGGCATGTTGGCTCTTGATTTCTTGAACCCTCTCTCTCTCAACAATAAAAGCGGGGTCAGCGTTTTTTTTTTGCGTTCTATCTTTTGATGGAGTTAGGAGCAATACTTTGTAGTCGACAAAAGTGAAAGAAAGGTCAAATTTGTTAACATATTAAAATTTGTATTAGTGAACTATATTTTCGAAATAGTAATATTATTTAAAACAAGAAAGAAAGCTAACTTCGGCACGCCGAAGTTTGAATACCCTTGCAGCTTACAATTTGATCATTATGCATTAATAAAATTTTATCAAATGGAAAGTAAAACTAACAGGAATTGTATACAACATTAATACATATAAAAATTCGGTTTCACATTACGTATACGTAATATTTCCCGAACATTCCTATGGCAGCTATATGATAAAGTTGTCCGATTTTGATCAAATTATAACCGAAACTCTAGAATAATATAAAATGGCCATGTCTTAAATTATATGAAGATATGTTGAAAATTGGACAAGTAATAATTTTTTTTTCTGAAAATTTACCGATCGTTCCTATGGCAGCTATATGATATAGTCGTCCGATCCGGCCCGTTCCGACTTATATAGTAGTGAGAGCATATAGAAGACTATCTGCAAAGTTTCATTCAGATAGCTTCAAAACTGAGGGACTAGTTTGCGTATAATCGGACAGACGGACAGACGGACAGACGGACATGGCTAGATCGACTCGGCTATTGACGTTGATCAAGAATATACACTGCGCGTCATCAGATTAGCGCCCCCTGAGCATTCTCGGGTAATGTCCAATATTATCCAAACTATCAAGGCTAAAGCCATACAACTTTTTTTTGACGATATTTTTAATAATATTCTTCAAAATAAGATAAGGTACATAATGATAAGTATAACAATAATATTTTATTTATTTGAAAAGAAAATGTATACCAAAAATATGAATTTAATTTTGCGTCATCAGATTAGCGCCCCCTGCTTAAATTTAATGAATTTTCACTTAATGCTTAACAACTAGTAGTGTTTTATGTTTTATCTTATTATTTACTTATTTTCTAATCAAATTAATAGTGGGTGGTCCCGCCCCCATTTTCCAGGACCTCACAGATCCTGCTGGGAAGTGACTCGTACAATTTCTCAATGTATTGTAATTGAAGACCAAGCTTCTTTAATCCCGTCGATGAGTTCCAATTTTGTACTATACTGCTTTCCAGACTCGTATACTTTTCTCGAGAGCCATCCCCACACGTTCTCTATTATATTTAAGTCCGGAGAGTATGGCGGCCACTCCAGGACATCAACGTTTTGGCCCTGTATCCACGATTTTACAGATCGGGCAGTGTGGATTGGAGCGTTGTCGTGTTGAAAACGCCATTTAAGATTTCCAAAACAGTTTTGGAAATGTGGAAAAGCCGTTTTTAAAAGATTATTATACGCCACGGCGTTCATTTTCGGGGTGAGAAATTGTAACTCATAGGTGCCATAATAGGATATGGCTCCCCATACCATGTCATGGAAATAATAATTATAGCCGTCAGGGCCTTCTAAATTAAATTTTTTTCATCGGAAAAGACTACAAAGCGCCACTCCTTCGACCATGTCATATGCGAGCGAGCAAAATTTAGGCGCATTTCCTTTCGTAACTTATTGAGTTGTGGTTTTTTTTTTAGTTTTAGTCTTTTCAAGTGTTCTACTTTTTTTATGACTCGTAATACCGTGGACTTGCTAGCTTCCACACCGCTTTTTTCTTTAATTTTGGTAGAAGAGTCGTGTGAATTAGACGCATGTCTAACTATAGACCGAATGTCTGCTTCGGAAAGAACTCTGTTGTTACCGCCTTTCATATTTTTACCATAGCCTTGTTTATTTTTAAGAAAACTGGCTATAGTTTTTCGATGCCTTCCCATTTTTTCAGCAATTTTATGTAAAGATAAGCCACTTTCACTAAAGGCTTCGATCTTAGATTTTTCTTCTAAAGATAGGACAGTTCCTTTACCCATTTTGATTCTCAGTTTATAAACAATTATTCAATTAATCAGCACAAAAAATTTCACAATTGTACGCCAAGAATTACGCGAGATAACTAAATTTTAATTTACAGGCGCTAATCTGATGACGCAAAATCAGTGCAAGCTTTTGCAGCGAAAGTAAAACAAAAGAAGAAAAAATAGATAACGGAATCTCTCACCTAACGGTATTTCTTTCAGAGAGCGACAATTTGTGCATTTTAAAAGCAACAACAAAAATTTTGAAGTTGCGTGCATTAGAAACAGAGATAGATGCAATAAAGTAAAACCAAAAGGGGGGCGCTAATCTGATGACGCGCAGTGTATATACTTTATAGGGTCGGAAATGTCTCCTTCACTGCGTTGCAAACTTCTGACTGAAATTATAATACCCTGCAAGGGTATAAAAACGGGAATTAAATGGAAAGCATAGAAATTAAGTGATTTATGCGAGGAAAAACTAATAGTTAAAATAAAAATTTCAAACTATGTTATATGTGGTTAGATACATTTTTAGTTTTTGTTCGAATTGTGATATATCTCTAATTAGTTTCAGTTGGTTGGGTAGATGATTCCATAACTGAATAGAGTAAACAAATAATTGACTGCCAGAGCATGCAAGTCTTGTTCGTATACTAATCATATTGTTGGTCCGTCGTGAGGAAGAAAATCTATATAGGTCATATAAATACTCAGGTTGCGTTGTCGCTATAATTTTTTTAAAGAATAATAAAACTCTTAAATCGATCCAGGTATGTATATTTAAAATCAAAGATTTTATTCGCGCTCTCAGCCACGTGGTCCGTTCTTTTCATGTTGTAAATATATTGTGCAACATTATTGAATGTCACCTTTAATTGTTGCTGGTTTGTTGCATCACAGTTTTCAAATATTTCTATCCCATTAAACAGTGTTGGTATGTCTAGAGTTTTGGCAATATAAAGCAGCATAGACTGAGTTGTGTATAATTGTCGCAACATTCCATATGTTCTTCCTCTCATAATATTAATAATAATAATAATAATAATACTAATAATAATAATAATAATAATAATAATAATAATAATTAATAATAATCGCCTCAGAAAGCCGTCTGAAAACCTGTGGCGAATCCCCAAGAAAACCCTAAGGAATATTATAGAAAATACCGGAAAATCTTCCCTTTCTAGTAAAAATCAGTAGAAATTTCTTCCTTATTATACCCTTGCAGGGTATTATAATTTCAGTCAGAAGTTTGCAACGCAGTGAAGGAGACATTTCCGACCCTATAAAGTATATATATTCTTGATCAGCATCAACAGCCGAGTCGATCTAGGCATGTCCGTCTGTCCGTCTGACTGTCTGTCCGTCTGTCCGATTATACGCAAACTAGTCCCTCAGTTTTGAAGCTATCTGAATGAAACTTCTCTACCGGCTGGTGGCCCTTTAACGGAATAATGATATCTCAGATATCATATCTGTAAATAAAATACATAAATGTTAAAGTCAAAGCAAACATCGCAATACTTTGCACAAATATACATACAATTTAAACAGAAAACAAACTCAGAATATGTAATGAGATTTCCATTTATACCGTCTAGGTTTACGGCGGATTAAGGCTCAAGATCAATTCTGCAAATGAATTTATTAATTAAACACAAATAACTTTACTCACCTCATTATATTTTTTCACTTTTATGCAACTTTAACTAATACGCAAAACACTTTTAAACGCATTAACAGTCAACACTAAATGCAAAGAGAATAAGGAGACAAAAAAGACCGAAGACCGAAAATTCTGGCGCGTGCCGGGGTATGCACGACAAAAGAAATGCCTTTTAATATCAACCACATTTTGGTTTTGCCTAAAGCAAATTTTAAATAAATGCAATTATATAAAAATATTAAATGAGTAAACATGAATTATATATTATCTTAAATATATATAAATAGTCCAACTTATTTACAAAAAGGATTTTTTACGGCGACGCAATACACTTTGTTTTTTAATCTGCTCTGAATCAGTTCGAAAACAATAACAAATATACAGTCCGAACTTCGTGCAACATCGGCAGTAGCCGAACGCAGGTAGAATTTTTTGTGGCTACTTCGTTCAAACTTCGCAAAACGAAGCTCATGTAATTTGTTTTTGTTTTTCGAGAATGCCGCAAGGAATCGCAGGGGACAGGAATTTTGGTACTGAAGGGAATGAACGGTTGTACAACTTACATTATCCGCATACATAGGATCATTGTACATTGATAAAACATTAGGCAGTTCAGTGCTTTCGGTTAGAGATATATGATCTCAGATGTTTAATATATGTCAGTGAAAAATTAAACATGCGGTCCAACTTTTTTTTTATCAGACTTTCATGATTAACGGTGTCAAACGCCTTGCTAAAATCTAGTAGGGTTAGTAATGTTACCCCTCTTTTGTCCATTTCTTGGCGAATATCCAGTTTGGTTATTATTTAGAAGATTATTAGTAACTAAGAAATTATTTATTTGTCCGGCTAATAATTTTTCAAAGATAGTTAGGGGAAGTATTGAAATTGACCTATATACGTCATTGGCTTTTGGAATCATCATGCTTTTCAATATTTTCCAAGAGTCTGGAAGTTCAATGTGGTTATTGCCGTATTAAAGAGATACGTAATGTGTTGTAGAAGATTTGGTAGTAGTATTTTTGTAAAATTTTCATGCAGATCATCTAGGCCAATGGCATTCGACCTTACAGTCGAAATTAGCAAGCAAATTCAAAACGATTAGCACTACATAATATGGACTCAGCAGACAGACATAATTTATAATTACATTCCGGTACATTAGTTGGCAAAAACTTCTCATTAAGCTCATCCACATTTACGTTGTACGTCAAAGGATTAGATCATGTTTTGAGAAACTAGGCACAGCGATTTCGTCATAAAGGAGAATTTTATCACTATCGTCAACAAACACTACATCAAGCAAGGTATTTATCGTACTAATGTAATGGGTAGGCATCACAGAATTTACAATTTGTACTCCTAGAGATTCTATGTCGGCACGTAGGTCAAAAATGTTACTGTTAAGAATTATATCAGTATAACTATAGGTTAGATATGCTAAGGAATTAATAATAGTCGAGTAATTGGTCAGTTTATTGGGTCTATATATGCAGCTGAGTAATATCGCTGATCTGATCTTACATTAATTAATTCCAGGAAAATATACTGAACGGGATCATCAGCATTTACATTTTATATGTGATTTTACATACATATATTGCCACTTTTCCTGCATCCCCACCCGATCTGAGCGATAAAGATTATATCCTGTGCATTCATATAATTTACTGTTTAAGGTTGCAACAGACCAAGTTTCAAAGACGCATGTAATATCAGCATTCGAATTGATGAATAAATATCTGAATTCTTCAATTTTGTTACATAAGCTCTGAGAATTAATGTGACAAATAGTCAGACCATTCTTCATTTTGCACAAATTACGAACCATCCCATAGCTAGTCAAATTGAACATATGTATCTAATATGGGAATAATTAACTAAAAACCTAAAATTTATCGGCACGGTTATAACACACACAGAAAATATAAAATATAACATATACATAAATATACATATATCAAAATTACTTTTAAAACAACAAAGGTTACTGAAAGATTACATTCATTTCTCTTAAAAGCTATAAATAATAATATAGAGACAGTAAAAAAAGAGCATTTATTGGCGAAAGCTATTAATCGCAGAATGCGTAACTTTGTCGATCGAAGAGATAGAGAGGGTGATAGTGGTGGCTGAGCTCCAGTGAGCGACGTAAACGTCATCTCTCCCACTGCACTTCACGCGCGCAGTCCAACGTCGCGTAAATACGGATGTGAGAGATTTGCGCTTTTTTAGACGAAGCGCTTCTTTGAAGATAAGGAAATTATCGCTCAGGAGCTGCACGTTTACATATAGAGCGGCCGGCGAGTCAAAGCCCAACAGGTGAATGCTTAGTTGTTGATTCGTTGAGCGTCGATATTCACCTAGTGCCCGAAGAAGTGACACCTTATATCTATCGGACTCTAACTTAATTATAATGGGATGGTCAACCAGGGTTTGTTGCGTTTTCCGGACACTGAAGCTGTCGCATACTCTCGGAGAAGGGACTAGGTTCATCGCAAAACACAGCTTTTTAAATATCAGCCTCAGTTTTTCGCCTTCGGTGAATGGAACGCTGTGCATTCGCAGTGCACACATCTCGCTTTCGGCACGCTGTGCGTCCATGTTATCTTACACAGTTCTAATTTGAGATTTCAGGGAGAGCAGCCCTCAACTTCCCGCTCCAGCTGCGACATACGATCGGCCATCTGCTTTATCTCCGTGGTGACACCCAAGAGCCGTTCCTGCAACATTCTTAGCATCCTATCCTCGACCTTTCGAATGGTCGATTTAATGAGCTGCGCCTGCTCATTAAAGCAACTACTCATGGCCACGATCAGCATTGGTTTGGCAGCTTCAGGAGTGACATTAAATGGGCGTCCTCGCGTAGCCCTAGTGGTTTCTTCATTCGCTTTCCCTCTGGCAAAACCATTATTTCGTTGTGAGTGCAACGGAGCTAATGCTTATTGGGTGGGTTTCGGCTTTTATATGTTTGTGTGTCTTTGCGCGCGTTTAAAGTTTATTTTTCTTATTTTCCTTTTGGTAGTTTTTAAAACATAACTTTTGGCGAATTTTTATAATTTATGATTCGATGCGCATAAATTGTCTTTGGACGAATATTTTGCTCGTCGATTTGCAAATTTTATTCGATTTTAATTTTTTTTCGCGGAAAACACGTCTTGTTTTCTTCAGTAGTACGTATTTTGTATTTTTATTTATTTACTGATTGATATCGATATATGTGAAATTGATCTATGTGCACATTTTATCTATATATATAAAAGAAAGTCGTGTTAGTTACACCACTTATAACTCAAGAACGGCAGAACAGATTTCGCTGAAAATTGGTAGGGAGGTAGCTTAGAGCCAGGAGACGGACATAGGATACTTTTTATCCCGTTCGACAACGTTCCCGTGGTACTTATAACTCAAGAACGGCTGAACAGATTTGGATGAAAATTGGTAGGGAGGTAGCTTAGACATAGCTGTCATTTTACGTCATTACGTATGGAGGACAATTTGATATTTGTAAGAAATCAATATTAAAACTATTTCTATTAAATAAATAATTAACAAGTCGATTGAAGTGAAGTGAAGTTTAATTAATAATGCCGCGACCAAGAGGATCGAATCTTTCCCGACAAAGCCGTAATGCAAGAAGAATACAAAATACTGCAAATGAAAGGACTGAAGAAGAACAAGAAATTGCACGTGAACAGCGCCGCAATAGTATGGCAGACCACACAAAACTACATTTTTGTTTAATTTGGATAAGAGTTAATGACTGTACCTGTGTAATTTTTATGTAATATAACCTGAAAGTCGACTAATTTACCTGTTTTTTGTTTGTTTTTGTTGCATTGTTTTTCACATGGGCAGTTTGTTTGTGTTAACGGCAGACCAAAAAACAAAAAATGTGGTTTACCAAAGAGCACTTCAATGACACGGATAATTTGCGGACACGTACGATTCTGTATTTACTTTGTATTCACTTCTATTTACTTAGAGAATTTCAACTAAATAACACTTTATTTTTGTAGTTGAAATGAATTCATTACTGTTGAGAAATGAAACAAAATTTTTCCTTAAAAAAAAAAAATTTCTTCATCTTTTAATCACCAAAAGAAATAAAGCCATCTGGTGGCGAAACGGAGTTCGCCGGGTTTCCTAGTTTTCTATATTACTGTCATTTTTAATAGCGATAGTTTTCTTTTGAGTATTATCATACGTATTATAATTTTAAACAGAAGTTTGCAACGCAGTGAATTAGACATTTAAAACCCTATAAGGTATATATATTTTTAATCAGCATCAACAGCCCAGTCGATCTAGCCATAGCCTCAGTTTGGACCCTCTCACTACTATATAAGTCGGAATCCGCCGGATCATATAGCTGCCATAGAAACGATTAGAAGATGTTGAGAAAAAAATTATAACATACTGTCTTCCCACACTGTCCATCCGTGTGAATCAGTTGGAATTTATAACCAGATGTGAAACTCCGATTTCCACAGAGCTGAATCTGCATCTACCGTTGGATAACAGCTGTGGATCATGCAAAACGTAAATAAAGAAGGCTGAATTGCATGCTGCGGAACCAAAATGAATAGATTTTCAATTTTTTTTGCTATTTAACAACAGAAAAGCTGAAGATAGCGCCATTTTTGTGTTGGCAATAGATTAAAATGAATTAGAGACCAAGGAATTGAAGATTCTCTGATGCTTTTTCTCTTACAAAGAGTAAAGGCCCCGAAGAGCCTCCATTATGGTAAGGGCTCACAAAATCTATTCAAAATAATGCAAAAATAGGGGTTTTATTTCAAATAGTAACAATTCCAGGCATTTTGCCTAGAAAATTTGCCGAAAAACACTGACAAGCTTCCTTACTTTAGAATTTTAGTTTAAATTTTATGAAAATCGGACTACAATATCATATAGCTGCCATAGGAATGTTTGGGAAGTGTTACGTATACAGAAACAGAATTTTTATATGTATAAATGTTGTATATAATTCCTCTTAGTTTTACTTTTCATTTGATACAATAATATTCGTGCTATTAGCGGCGGGTACCGTAGCTTCTTGTGCGCTCGGATTTTTCGCTCTCCCATTCTTATGCTCGCACACGGATTGCGTGAGTTCAGTCGCAGAGTGGCGCATCTTGAGAAGATTGATCTGCGCTTGAATTCTTCTTTATATGTATGCGTGTTCATGCATTCACGTACACGGGAGCAAGCAGCAAGAATGCCATGCTTTCTTTCCTTTATGCTTAACACCACAAAGGAAAGCCCTAAAATTGGGTTTCACAGAAAAACATGGAACTATCGAACAAGTTAAAAGAATAACATCTGAGATTCGCACAGCCTTCAAGCGTCGAGAATATTGAAGTGCAGTCAATCATTCGATCGCGTATGGGTTAACGGTCTCGCGCGTAAAATTAATTCACATTTGTCTGTGTACACTCATAAGTTACTTGAGTCGTACCTCTACAATATAGCAGTAGATGCATTCCAACAACATCCGACAACTTAATAATCGAAGTCGAATCCCACAAGGAAGCGGACTTGGGTAAACTTTATTTGTCCTAATCCTAGAAATGATCGGCTAACAACATCCACTTTCGCCGACCACACTCGATCCTCAGCCGCCCTAGATGCCCAGTCCGTACAAAAACCCAACTAGCTACCCACCTCCTGGTAGTCTAAAAAAGTCTGACTGGCGTATTGAAAACGTTCACTCTAAATGAACAAATATGTCCTTCGCTAAACAGCACGCAGACCCCCCCAAGTGACAAAGCAACATATTTTGGCATCCACCTCGACGGACGTCTAACATGGCGAGGACATATGGAATGGAAGCAGCCCAGCACCAGTGTAGACATCAGTGTAAACATCATGCGCCTTCTAGTGATGCCAGAACCGGAGCGCCTAGGTATCTTATTCTTGCCTTTGTTAGGGCCGGACAATTACAAATGAGATGCTCCAAGGTTTCGGTTGCTTCGGATTTATCACATTTTCGGCATATGGCGTTGTCAGTGATTCCCAGCTTGACTGCGTGCGCCGCAGCCAGGCAGTGACCTGTGAGAATTCCCACTAGCAGTCTACAATCTTTCGTGAAAGATGCAGACCTAGTGGCTGAGCTTATCGTTGCGCTCTTTGCACATGATTTTTGGTCTTTAGCAGGTTGTGAAATTTCTCCTCGATACCATTTATGCCCTGGTGGCTGGGAACCCAGTAGATTCGCACTGACTTAGTCGTGCTAAGGGTATCTAGTGCCACCTTGCTTGCCAGTACAGTTTTGGAACTGACCGCTGACGATTGCACAGATCTTATCGCCGCTTGACTGTCTATGAAGAAATTGAACGGCTCACGTGGACGGTCTATGCTCTGAGCAAGTTCTGTAGCTTTCCCGATGACGAATACTTCCGCCTGGAAGATGCTGCATTGGCTTGGTAGCTCATACGACAGCGGTGTAAATATTGAGGTGTTGGGCATGATCCTGACCTGTTTTCCAGTCATCAGGCCTCATGAATGTTGTTGTTTTTCTCCGCCCACTCATGTATCTCTCTGAGTGTTGATTACATAATCGAGCTGAGGGTCGATGGACAGACTCTCGTGATATTGATGCTTATGTTCTCGGCATAGGGTCTGTTTATGTAGGTGTAAGGAGGCTTAGATGCCTGGCAAATAGTACATGAACTAATTGCCTTTGAGTTGTCGCAACTAGTACTTGAACTAGGTGGACTGAGGTTTGTGTGCAAGAGTAAAATGCCTTTTGAGTTGAAGACGATTACTGACTTTATTGATAAAAATATAACGGTATTTATACCTAAAAAGTGGTTAACAAATATGCTTATGTTTACAGAATTTAATGTGAAAGAGTAATATAGGTTGCTATGTTGCGTATTGAATATGCGGAAATGAGATCAGTGCCCCATTCCACTTCTTCATCGTCAGCAGAATACACATATGAGCTTGACCTGGTGCTTTACTTTATTGTGGCCGTATATGATATTGCTGCGACTGATGAATTACAAATTATGCATTATTATTATTGTCGTAATTATGTTCGCGACTTAACATTCTCCCGGCCGTTGAACGGGTGTTCAACCGTCACTGACGTCGAACGCAAAACTCCGTGGGGCAGGTTCGGGTGTTGGCTGCTCACTCGTTGTCCGGGGCTTGGAACTTCGTCGTCGTGGTTTCCAATTGCTGTGTCGTTGTCTTATACCAATTGTTATGATTAGTATAATTGATACTACTAGGGCCACGTAGGCCGCTATTTGATGATTATGGACAGTGCTGACTTTATTATCCCATTTTGCATCCTTCAGTTGTGGCCAGCTGCTGTTGTAGGACATCTAATTCGGCTAGTTCGGCATCGGCTACCTTGGTTGTAGCTTCTCCAACTGGTTTTGATGTCTCTTCTACGTTGATCTGGGTGATGTTGCCAAAGCGGAAATATGTTGATTTTGTCTCGCTGAGCTGAGTGCTGAATGTGCTAACACTGATTTTTGAGTTGCGCGCAGTGCAACCTGACGCAAGTGATAACAAACCAGTTCCATCAATGTGTATTGTAGACGGAATTCCCTTGCACACAGCTTGAAGTTCGATTGGACTGTGGGTTGCAAACATCCATCTGTTTTGTTGATGTGTTGCTGACCATATTAGATCGGCATTCGTTTGAACCATCTCACATATTGTTTCAGTCTTGTTATTGAATCGATTGTCCACGCTAAACGTAGCTTGATGATTGATGCATATGTGCTCATCACTTGGTAGTTGAAGCTTGTCCTTAGTTAGTCCCATGAACTGATCTCTATGGGCATTGACAGTTATGATCTCTGTTTTAAGCTTGAATTCATGCCAGTTCCCATCCTTCCATACTGGGATGGGGATGATGCTAGAGACTTCTTGCTGTGCCGTGGACACTAACGGTATGGTTATTTTGAAGACAACATGGTCCGTGGTGGTTGTTTCCTCGGCATGCATGATTCTATATAGTTGAATAACATCATTGGATGATACTGGCAGCTGTTGATCCGGCGGGATATGCTCCCTAATCTGATCGAGTTGATCCCTCAACTGTTTAGGAGACACTAGAATGGGGCTAATTGTTCGATGGCGAATGTCGGTAAGTACGTTGGCTATCTCAGTTTGCATTCGTTGCATTCCAGTTGCTAGTAGAGTTAGCTGGGCTGTTAAAACCATGAATGCTTGTTGCAAGTAGTCGCCTTGATATTTTCCTCGTTCCTTTTTGAGAGCATCTAGTTGTGTGACCCTTGCTTGTTGTCCCATTGCTAGTGGCAGAATGAGTAGCATTGCGAGCAGCGTCGGAAGAATCGGAACTGACACCTTCCTCTTTTGTGTTGGTATTTCTTCAGCTGGCGTCGTATCTTCGATGGCGCTGTGAGGATGTTTGATGGCTTCATTTTCTTTTAATAGTGGAGCAAGACGAGTTAGTGGTCGTTTGAAGATCCCAGATGCAGTCTTCACATCTACTACTCGGACATGGCTGTCCTTACCGGGATATGTCTTCACTATTCGTTCCATCGGCCAGCTCATCACCGGTACGTGGTCTTCCTTGACTAGTACTAGTAGTCCTTCCTTCACGTCTTGTGACATGGTTTTCCACTTATTTCGCATTTGGAGCTCTTGTAAATACTCCATAGACCATTGATCCCAGAACATTTGCTTTAGCCTGGACACTAATTCCCATCTCTTCACTAACGTTTTCCCGGGTGAAGCGAGATTTGCATCGGGAGGAGCCGTCAATTGTTCCCCAATCAGAAAATGACCAGGAGTCAGAGCTGATGTGTCAGTTGGGTCAGACGACATTGGTGTCAGAGGTCGAGAGTTGAGGATGGCTTCGACTTCCACGATTACGGTGTTTAGCTCCTCAAATGTTAACGAAGCTGTGGCTGTGACTGATACCAGCAACCGCTTCGCTGATTTTACCGCAGCTTCCCAAAGGCCGCCAAAAGATGCGGCTCGGGGCGGTATGAATTTAAATTCCACTTGCCTTTTATTGCAATGGTTCATGATCTGCGCTTGAGCTCTGTCGGTGAAGATAGCTTCTTCTAAAGCCTTCAACTGATTGTTGGCACCGACAAAATTTGTTGCATTGTCGCAATGAATGGTCTGACATTTTCCACGTCGACCCAAGAACCGTCGAAGAGCAGCTAAAAATGCATCTGTTGATAAGTCACTGACTAGCTCTAGATGTACTGCCTTCGTAGCAAAACAGCAGAAAACTGCAATGTATGCCTTATCGGGTCTCTTTCCACGGATCTTCTGGTGAATCCAAATTGGTCGACAATAGTCAACACCAGAGTTGAAGAATGGCCGAGCCTGTGTTACTCGGTCAGCTGGTAGATTGCCCATGATTTGTTGCATTAATTTGGGCCGTGCTCGTGTACATCTGACACAGCTGTGAATAATGCTCCGTGCCATTGTTTTATCATTCAGAATCCAATATTGTTGTCTGGCAATGGCTCTCAGTGATTGAGACCCGCAATGCATGTTCTCTTCATGTTTTTCTCGCAACAGAATCCTAACGAGAGAATCGTTGTATGGAAGCAAAATTTGATGCTTTGCGTTATATGGAAGGTTAGATTCTTCCAATCTACCTCCGACCCTGATCAGTCCGTCATTTCCGATTATAGGAGAAAGGGAGACGATCGAGCTCTTTTTGTCCACCGTTTTGTGGATATGGAGTTGTTTGTACTCGCTACTGAAGTCAATTTGCTGAATGGTCCGCAGGATGATGGTCCTTGCATTAGCTAATTCACCGACACACAATGTGGTTGTGGGTGATCTGTTTTTCATGTTGCAGAACCGCATCATATTCGCTACAATACGTTGTAGTTTATTGAAGGAGTTGCTGTGATTGCAATTGTAAAGTACGCTGCCAAGCTCATCTTGACAAGTTGGCAGGCTAACTTGTTTAGACTTGCGTTCCAGATCGCTGGGGGTGATGGTTGGTACTTTAGACCACTTGTCGCGAGAGCCATGTAGGAATAGGGGTCCATATAGCCAGAGATTGTGTTCCGCTAATTTATTGGCGGCAATTCCTCTTGATAGTACATCTGCTGGATTATTAGCCGATGACACGTGACGCCATTGAGATTGGTCTGAAACAGCTTGAATTTTTGCGATTCAATTTGCCACGAACGTATAATATGATGACGCTGATGCGTTTATCCAGGACAGAACCACAGTCGAATCTGACCATAGATATCCAGGAACACTTTGGTTAGGTATCCGTAAGTCTTTCCGCACCCTGTGGGTTAGTTTTGTTCCCAAGACTGCGGCGCATAATTCTAGGCGCGGTAGTGTTTCTTTTGCTGTTGATGCTACTCTTTGAGCATAATAACCGGACAGATACTTGATTGTTCTTATATGTGGCACGGATATAAATTGCCGCTCCATATGCCCGCTCTGATGCATCGACAATCGTGTGTATTTCCTGATTAACGGGCACTTTCCCGTCAAAGATGTGCCTTGGAATCTGTAAATTGTTCAATGATTGCAAATCAGCACGATAGCTTTTCCACTCATTTTAAAGCAGTTGAGGAAGCTCGTCGTCCCAGCCCATCTTTAGTTCCCACAGGGCTTGCATAAATATCTTGGCTTTTACCACAACGGGGGCAAATAGTCCAAGTGGATCGAATATCTGTGATGCTTCTGAGCTTACCACTCGTTTGGTGATAATTGACGCTTCACTTTTTTGGGATCGCTCACATAATTGATCTTTATGTGGTATCCAAAGCAGACCCAACGTTTTAACACTGTAGTGTTGTAGTGTTTCATCTAATTTGACGTGGTTGACAATGTCTTCCCCTGGGCATGGCTCGTCGTTTGAGCCATTGCGTCAGTTATAACATTTCTATACTTCTCATATGATTCTTGACAGTCTTTATAGAAATTCAAATATTCGGAGGTCCTGTATTTCCCAAAAATATTACGATCATTATCCGCAAATCGATTCCATGCTTCATCGATTGCGGCCAACTTTGATTGGTAGTAAGTTGGATTTAGCTTTCTTTCCGCTGAATCTTTCTTAAAATTGGGGATAAGTTTCGAGATCTCCTGGCTGATCTTTTCTTGCAAGTTTAACGCCTCTGTGACTGCTTGCTTCTCCTTGGTAGTCATATTGAAACTTATTTAATTCCTGACCGATGGGAGTATTTTATTCGCTTGATAGCTAGATACGCTCCTATTCGCAACCGTTGATGGTCGAAGGAATTATCAAGTGTTCAATATACTTGGGGGATTTACTAGAAGCTGAGTTCTAGCAAAAGGAATTTTTTCGAAACTTTAAACGTCTAGGAAGGTTCCCAAGAGGTACGGAATTTTTCCTTTCGGTTTTTGATTGTGTCCAGGAAGAGTTCCCAAGAGTTACGGAACTTTCCTGTCGGGGTCACCAAAATGTTTATGTATGTGTAAGGGGGCTTAGATGCCTGGCAAATAGTACATGAACTAATTGCCTTTGAGTTGTCGCAACTAGTACTTGAACTAGGTGGACTGAGGTTTGTGCAAGAGTAAAATGCCTTTTGAGTTGAAGACGATTACTGACTTTATTGGTAAAATATAACGGTAGCTAAAAAGTGGTTAACAAATATGCTTATGTTTACAGAATTTAATGTGAAAGAGTAATATAGGTTGCTATGTTGCGTATTGAATATGCGGAAATGAGATCAGTGCCCCATTCCACTTCTTCATCGTCAGCAGAATACACATATGAGCTTGACCTGGTGCTTTACTTTATTGTGGCCGTATATGATATTGCTGCGACTGATGAATTACAAATTATGCATTATTATTAATTATTGTTGTCGTAATTATGTTCGTGACTTAACAGGGGCTTTGGGGCTTTCCTTAAGAATCTCTTGCTCACCACCACCAAGTTCCACAGGAGGGGCGACAGAACCCCGTTTTACGGCGTGCCTCTTTGAGCTCCTTTCACCATGGAAACGGTGCCCCGATCGGATTGCACCCGCCTATAGCTTTGACGATTTCTTATCCACAAGCTGATGGTCGTGTGTGTGTTTGTCGCTTCTAAGCGGTCGATTATAGCGTCTGTTTTAGTAGTAGTTCAGTCGCAGAGTGGCGCATCCTGAGAAGGTTGATCTGCGCTTGATTTCTTTATATGTATGCGTGTTCATGCATTCAAGTACACAGGTGCATGTGTGCGATCATTTCATTTCGGCCCAGCAAGAATATTTGGTCTTTTGCTACTTTTCATACTAGGTGCCCTAACAATGTTGGCATATTCACTTTTGGGTTAATGATAATAATAAGAATGTTATATGTTATAATATATTTCTTAATGTTTCAGCATACATTTTGCATACAGTTTACAAATTCAAATCAGTGGCAGCAGTGAAATGTTTTGCATATATGTATGTATTCGAATGAATAAAAATCCATATACTGAGATAGGAACAGGGCATATTGCAGTCGGTGTCACTTAAAACACCGACTGCTCTTATGGGGTTGAGAATTCAAATCAGCTGTTATTGTTGTTTTGCGAGCGGATGGCGCCTGCATACCTTACCGACGATTGCTTTTTAGGGGAGCGGGCAGAAACAAAAACAGATGTTTGGCTTTGTTTTGTTTACATTTTTTAGGTTTATTGTTGTTATTTATTTTATTTCTAGTTGTATATATATTTATGTATGTTTGTTTTTTTTTTATATTTTGCGACTGAACTCTCGCAATCAGTGTGCGAGCATAAGAATGAGAGAGGGAAAAATCCGAGCGCACACGAAGCTATGGGGCCTGCCGCTAACAGCCCGAAGAGCGCACACGAAGCCTCGGGGCCCGTCGTCCATTTTCGTTGTATGAAATGGGTAGTCTATATGTTGTATGGCTAGTGGTAGAGGCAAGGGGTAATCACTTCTTTGGTCACCTGTAGAATGGCTGGGAATGTTCCGTCTAGTTCTGGTGCTTTTTTCCCCGGAAAGGGAGTCTATAGCCCAGCGAATTCTTCTAGAGGATATTCGATTAGTTGGAAGATGATTTCCAGTTGCAAGGTGCTTGTTGGCATTGGGTATCTCAGTGCATCCTGGGAAATGAGCTTGCATTAGTGCCGTTAGGCCCTCTTCGCTGCCCTCAGTACACTGTCCGTCTTCCCGTTTGAGCTGACTGTATGATTGGCTGCTTTGATAGCAGTTTCTAGAGTCCAGCGGTTTTGGGGCAGTCTCTATGCTGAGCAGAAGTTTCTCCACGAGTTTCTCTGCGCCTTGCGTATTTCCTTCTTGTAGTCCCTGAGTAGGACTTTGTATTCCTCGTTGATTTTTTTATCTTTCGCCAGCTTAGCGATTTTGAAACATTTTCTGAGTTTGTCGCGTTGGATTCCACCAGGGTGGTTTGGTTCTCTTCCTTGCTTCCGATGTCGGAAATATTGCGTGGTACGCGTCTAGTATTTATTTTCCATTCCATTCGATGATTTTACTGTGCCTGAAGAAGTCGCAAGCCTTTTCGTGATAATCTTCTTAAACTATCCCCAGTTAGTATTCCGGTGGATTCTGAAAATGGTTCGTTTTGGAGAGTGTTCGAATTTGTATTGGAAATGTTTGTATTTATGGTCTGAGAAGGATGGTCTCTCGAGAACTCTCCGTTCTGAGTGCTAGATCAAGCACGTTAGAGGAGGTGGGACCTACGAAGGTGTGCTCCTCCTCCACGTTTGCTATAAATAAGTTAGTAGAGAGTATAAAGTCTAGAAGTGACTCTCCCCTGTTGTTTATGTAAAAACTTCCCCACACGAAATGGTGTACGTTGGGTCTGCACTCACGAGCAGTTGCTGGTCGTTCGGGCTGGTTCCTACCAAACACGATCTAATATTAAGATTAGTAACAACCATACATTCGATTTGCAATATGAGGCTGCTTTTTTGATGACAACGACAATCGCTCTCTGTCCACTCTCACAAAGTTGAGAGCGTAAAATTCTAAAAAAAATAGAGCGAGATTGCTTCTATGATTAAGCACAAGAACAACCATGAGAATACGTGTGCACACAAACAGTCGGCAACTTTCGCTGTTTGCGGCTGGCTCTAGAGCCAGCGAGAGAGAACCTGAACGATTTTTTTGCACACGATTTTTTCGGGCTGGCTTTTGAACTGGCTTCAGGCTCTCTCTGGCTGGCAGCGAAAGTTGCCTACTGTTTGTGTGCACACTTATACTGATGGTTGTTTTTGTGTTTACTCATAGAAGCAATCTCATGGTATTTTTTAGAATTTTACGCTCTCAACTTTGTGAGAGCGGACTGAGAACGAAAGAGAGCGATTGTCGTTGTCATCAAAAAAGCAGCCTCATATTGCAAAACGAATGTATGGCCGTTACTAATCTTAATATTAGTTTGTCTTTGATAATGGGGTAACCTTCATTCGACGGGTTGACTGTTAACGTCAAGTCACACTCTTCCTCCTCGCATGCCTCGTCCAGCCTCAGTCCCTGGGTGGTGTCCACGATGGCTTTCAGACCTAGGTCCTTCTTCACCTCGCCTTCAGGGTGTGAGCATCCTTATCCCCGGGATGCCTCGTTTTGAGGCGAAGGGATACGCTACCAATGCCCCACGTCATCTTCCCGTTTCTGCGATAGAGAATGTCTTCCCCCTCCTTGTTTATCTGGAGGACTCACTTTGCCTCCCTACTTGGGTAATGGGTTCGCAAGGTGCAGAACTTTCCAGTTCGCGGTTGGGATATCCGGATTCCCTTGGATTGCGATAGGGAAAGTATCTTCGCCTTAGGGATGGACGGAATTAACTCCCTATTCACCACCTCCAGCTTGGCCCCCTCCCACAGTGACTCCAGCGGGCAGACCGTGTACGTCAGCCACTTTCTCGTCGGGTCATCCATGCACATCAGAATTTTTACTCGACATTTTAATGACTCGACGAGCCGAGCATGCACCAACTTCCACTGCGACTCGATCATTTTGCCGTTTTCGTCGCTTCTGTCGATGAGTGCCACAATCAAATGTCGTTGCGTCACCTTATTGCCTTTTAAGAGCTTCGTACTGGGCTTTTTTGGCTAAGGCATAAATATGAAGTATAGTTATACATAAAAGACCAATCGGAAATTGAGATTTCATATGTTATTCTAGACAGTTTGTTGTCTTGTATTAAGACAACTCACATTATTGACACTTGGAAACTATCATACTACACACGATTTTTTTTATAGTTTTTAGATGTCGAAAAAACTTATTATATGCAATTATAAACAATAATTAATTTTTAGTGACCAAAGAGATATTTACAATATAGATATTTAAACTGCAATTTAATATTTATATTACTCCCCTGTGATCTCAATTAAGTTTTAAAATAATAATGATAACATTATTTATTCGTTTTTATTGTAGTCTGCATTTCACGACGCAAAAGTACCGAATTGGTTTCATAAAGACTGTTTTTTCAAGAAACAACGCCCAGCCTCAGTGGGGGACATTCATAATTTCGAAAACCTACGATTTAATGACCAAAAGGACTTAAAGGATCTTATTGGTATGTGTGAACAATATAAATTATCACATTTTATACATATTGTAAGGTATTCTCGTTATTTACTTTTTTCCTTAAAGGTAAAGTGAATGAAGTTGTATGTGTAAAATCAGGAAAGAAACGTTTGAAGGCTGATACCGTAGCATTGAACGATTTTGGAGTTGAATATGCTAAATCTGGTCGATCTTCTTGTCGTGGATGTGAACAAAAAATATGTAAAGATCAAGTGCGTGTACGTAAAACAGTTTATGATACTGAAGTAGGAATGAAGTACGGTGGCCAGCCCATGTGGCATCATTTGGAATGCTTTGCCCAATTGCGCACAGAGCTTGGTTGGTTTGATTCTGGGGAAAATATTCCCGGCTTCTCAATTTTAAAGTCTGATCACCAAGAGAAGGTCAAAACCCTTATCCCGTAAGTATATTTATAAGTTTTTAAATAAATAATTTGAGTATTTTAACAATAAATTGGCTATATTCATTATTTGGATTGCTTTTATCTTTAAAGAAAAATTATTTAAAATATAATAATAAATAATATGCAAAAAAACTAGCAATTATTTGAATTGCCTTTGTTACAAAATAAATAAACCCTTTATTGGCTTCTCCCACTGTAAAAATAATATGTCTTCAGAAATTTATTATAATAATGATGAAATGTCCATTTTAACTTTTTTTTACATTTATTCCACTTTATTGAATTTTCTCTAGACCTTAATAAACTAACAATAAGTTTCCAAATCGTTATTTGTTTTACGTTTCTTAATATTATTATTATTATTATTCTTATTATTATTATTCTTATTACTGAGCCAGTAAAGCCAGCTGGTCTCTAGTTTTAAATGGGTCTTTTTTACTTCCATATGTTTTCTCTAGGTAAGCCTCCTTGTATGTCAAGATAGAGGTTTTTCGACTCCTTTTGAAAGCTGCTTGTTGTTTAGGCCAGTGTTTCCATTTCAGGTTAAGTGTAAATGTTAATGTATGCTTACATTTTTGCTCGTTGACTTTCATCCCACATCTTCTAGCCACCAGATGGTCTTTTAAATGTGCTGATACTGTGCTTTTTCTATTGTTGGTTGCACGTTTATTCGATACTATCGTTCTTTCCAAAAATTCGTCAACATCGATTTTCACGTGGCAAACATCGATTATTTTAATTTTTCTATTAGGCAGATGCTAGAGACCCCGGAATGCTTCTGAGGATAGAGATCCTTGTTTTTTTATTTATTATTATTATAATTATTGCTTATACGTTGTATTAGGTTTTTATAATGCTAATTGACTATTACAAAATATTCTTTAGATGAGCTCTGATAACATGACTGCTTTTAAGTATACTGCAAAGGAGTATCTTTGTGTGCCCTACTGCAGGGGCTTGCTGAATGATCCAACAGTCAACAAATTTTTGAAAAATAAAAAAATAAAAAGCCATATAAAGGATGAAAAAACATTTTTTAACGACTATCAATCTATGGTTTTCATAATAGTACTAAATAAAGCTAAAAATATTTAATGTCCAGTAAATCGATTTTATCTAAAAATTGTTAGAAATAAATCAATTAAAGTCAAAAATGTTTGCCATACAGAATATGTGTGTTTCAAGCTTGTATACGTCATCAACAATGTTTCATTTTACTGCTCTTTCCATTTTATTTATTATTTGTGTTTAAATTATACTTTGTGTTTATTGTGTTATTCATCGGAATTATAATAGGAAATACATATACTTAATATTTATAAATTTTTTTAAAATATTAACTCGTACATGGTGTGGTGGACGGCGGACGAAGTGAAAACAACAACAGACTGCGGTACGGCTGTAAGGCCTATCGTGACCTTGAATGGGAGATGATGTCTTTTATGCGGCAAACCAAGTGTTAATGAGGAGGCTTAGATGCCTGGCAGATAGTGCATAAACTATTGCCTATTGTTTTCGCAACTTGCACTAGTAACTAGGTGAACGGGTTGTGTTGGTTCGGATGTCTGAAACTTAACAATATTTATATATTTATTTAAAGCGCCTATAGTGTATAAAAGTAATGTGGGTTACGGTGTTTTATTGCTAGCTATAATTGATAAGAGACCCTTGCCCCACTTCACATCAGCAGACTATGCATATGCACTTGACCTGGTAATTTGATACGTTATTTAAGAAAAATGCATATTGTTGCGACTGAAAAATTATTACATATTCTTTGTGGTGTCTGAAATATTTTATCTTATAAATAAAACATTGCCGTGACTGAACATTCTCCCGGCCGTTGAACATGTGTTCAACCTTCGCTAAGGTCGAACGACAAATTCCGTGGGGCAAGCTCTGCCTGGGTTTGCCTGGGTTTGGGTGTCCGGCGTAGTGGTGTATATTTGCCGAACGTCCGTCTGAGAGCCCATGGTCACATAGGCAGCTATTTGTCTCCTTAAGGCCAATCTCCGTGACACTGCCACAGATCGGACCTCGATTGAGTGATTTCACATAAAGTTTCAGTTTTGTTGTTCAATAACTGAAATTGTTTACGCGAAATGTGGCTTGGTAGTTGAAACCTATGTGCTCATCGTTTGGCAACTCTAGACATTGCTTAAACTCGCCCTTAGTCAACCTCATGAACTGATCTCCGTGAGCTTTGACGGCTATGATTTCAGTTGTCAGACTGAATCGCTGCCAGCTTCCTGCTTTCCATTTTGGGATAGGAATGATGCTGAATACTTCATTGTGCACTATGACTAAAAACGGATGACATGGTCGCTAGTTGTTGTGCCTTCGGCATGCATGAGCCTGTAGAGTTGGATAACATTATCCGATGATACCAGAAGTAGTTGATCTGGTGGGATATGTTCCCGAATCTAGTTGATCCCTTAGTTACTTGGAAGATACTAGCATCGGACTAATGGTTCGATGGCGAATGTCAGTGAGCACACTAGCTATTACATTTTGCATCCACTGTATTCCAGTTGCCACCTGAGTTAGCTGAGCAGTCAGCAACATAAAAGCTTGCTGTAGGTGGTCGCCCTGATATTTGCCTCTTTCCTTATTGATCTTATTTATCTGGTGTCCTAGAGTATTGATACGTTCGTTGGTGGCTAAACTGCTCTTTCTGACTACGTTTATAGTAGAGTCCAGAATTTATGTTTGATTTTTAAAGAGCATCATTAATACATCTTCGTTGGACTTGACCTTTTTTATTATTTTGGACATGTCGGCGTATTTTGAATAATGAGTTTGCCACATTTCCGACTATATGGATTACGAATGATTAACCAGCTCATTTCCTGAATTTAGCTCGCCGTGTACATGTTGAAAATGTTCTTGTATGTACCTACAAGCATTGACGTTTCGTATTTCTGAACATTTGTGTTTTAGTTCCGATATCCCGGCCGACAATATTCCCATGTCGTACCAATATGGCTTCAGGTCGTAGTATACAATTATCATCCATTCTGAGATTGCCACTCTGGAGGTCCCGGTTCGCCCTTAGAATATTCCAGGCTGGTTTAAAAACTGAGTCACGCTTATTAGTTTTTACCTGATTTTTTCCCGGGGAGGGCAATATGTGCATCAGAAGATGCTGTATTGGCTCAACAATTAGGAAATAACCTGGAGTGAGTGCTGATGTATCCGTAGGATCAGATGACATCGGAGTGAGGGGCCTTTAATTGAATACCGCCTCGACCTCAATGATTACAGTGTTGAGCTCTTCAAACGTTAGTGATGATGTGGTTGTGATTGATATCAGTAGTCGCTTCGCAGTTATTACCGCAGCTTCTCATAGGCCGCCAAATGATAGCGCTCAAGGCGGTATAATTTTGAGTTTCACCTGCTTCTAACTGCATTGGTTTATGATCCTGGTCTAGTCCTTTGTCGTGAAGATTGTTTCCTCTAAAGTCTTCAACTCGTTGTTGGCACCGACGAAGTTTGTTGCTTTATCGCAGTGAATGGTCTGACACTTTCCTCGTCGACCCAAGAAGTATCTGTCGTTAGGTCGCTCACTAACTTCAAATGTACTGTATAGTAGCAAAGCAGCAGAACAGGCCTTATCTGGTCTTTTTTTCACGGATTTTATGATGAATCCAAATTGGACCGCAATAGTCAACTCCAGAGTTGGAGAACGGCCGAGCCTGTATCACTTGATCAGCTGATAGATTTTCCATTATTTGTTGCATCAATTTGGGTCGTGCTCATGTACATCTGACACAACTGTGTATGATGCTCCTGGCCATTGTTTTGTCATTGAGACTCCAATGTTGCTGTCTGGATATGGCTCTCAGAGATTGTGCTCTGCAATGCATGTTCTCTTTATGCATCTCTCGCATCAGCATCTTCACAATTGGATCATTGTATAGAAGCAAGATCTGATGCTTGCGTTATATGGGGTGTTAGATTCTTCCAACCTCCCTCCGACTCTTATAAGTCGTCATTTCCTATTATTGGAGACATGGAGACGATTGAACTCCTTTTGTCCACTGTCTTGTGGATGCAAAGTTGTTCATGGTCAACACCGAATTCAACTTTCTGAATGGTGCTAACGATGATTGTCCTATCATGAGTCAATTCACCGACACTCAGCGGGAGCTCGGGTTTGCTTATTACAGAATGCGTTGCAGTTTATGAAAGGAGCTGCTGTGGTTGAAATTGTATAGTGCGCTTCCAATTTGATCTTGACATGTCGGAAAATTCACTTGCTTCAATCGTCGTTCTAGATCGCGTGGAACAATGGTCGGTACTTTGGAGCACTTGTCTCGGGACCCGTGCAGAAATAGAGGTCCATACAGCCAGAGGTTGTGCTCTGCTAATTTGCTTGCGGCAATCCCTCTTGACAGTACATCCGCTAGATTACTTGCTGATGACACATGGCGACATTGGGACTGATGTGACACAGCTTGGATTTTTGCGATCCGATTTGCCACAAACGTTTTGTATGGTTATGCAGCCGCATGGATTAGTTCAGCTCCCAAAAACTGCAGCACATAGTTCTAGACGAGGTAGTGTTTTCTTAGCTGATGGTGCTACTCTAGATTTTTAACAAACCAACCGGACGGAAACTTGATTATTTTTGTATGTAGCTCGTACATACCCTGCCGCTCCGTATGCTCGTTCTGAAGCTTGGACAAAGGTGTGTAGTTCTTGGCTGTCTGGCACCCTTCCTTCAAAGATGTGCCTTGGAATCAGCACATTTTGACTCCCAAAGGGCTTGCATGAATATCTTTGCTTTCCCCACAACGGGGCAACTAATCCTAGTGGGTCGAATATTTTCGATGATTCTAGGCTTACCACCCGTTTGGTGATGGTTTAGCAAACCCAGAGCCTTAACACTGTACTGTTGGAGTGCTTCGTCTAGTTTGACGTTATGAACTATGTCTTCTCGTGGAATTTGGGTTAATACTTGATCGTTGTTGGAGCACCACTTTCGAAGTTTGAATCCGGACGGTAGCAATGTTTTGTTTAGTTCTTGTTGAATTTCGACTGCTTTAGAAATACCGTCTATTGGTGCGGAAACGTAGCAAAATGGTAAACAGCTTGCTCGGCACCGTAGGTTCAGCGTACAATATATCATTCAATGATTTATTGCTTGTCGTTTTACAGGAAGCTTCGAACACTACCCGTAGTTTCGTACAGCTGCTTTCGGGCTTCAATACACAGTGATGTGGGATTAAGTAGTGATCCGAGGGTAAATGCGTGGGATGCACCAGTTTCTTGTGCCAAGGCGTTCATATTCCTCCATGAAGTCTACATAGCCTTTCCAGACTTCCGGTGCTGTTCGTCGCTCAAACGCCGAGAATCTGTTGATTGCCGTCTTCTGAGATTCCCCCTGAGCTGAAGTTACGCAAATTGAAGTTTTACAATAAATTTCCCATCTATGGCAACCTGTAAATTTGCTACGAAATGGGATTCGCAGTGAGATTCTATCGGAGATCGAGTTGTCTCTTTGGTGTCTAGATTTTCTAGTGTCCAAAATCGTTCTAACAACTTATTAACCTCTTCTGTGGCTGCCGCTACACAAATCGCTGCTAAGTCGTGCTCAGCAGGAATTTTCCCGGCAACAATCCATCCAAGCTTTGTATTTTTAAGAATTGGACCTCCCGGCTTTAATAGGATCTTGTTTGGTAGGAGCAACGAATAATAATGCTCTGCTTCGATAAACATGTCGATCTTTCCTGGCTTGTCAAAGTTTGGATTAGCCAGGGTAATGTTGTTCGGTAATTTGGAATTCAAGTCATGAGCTGGTTGAGAGATGATATGTGGCAGCACAAAAGCTTCTACTTGTTGAGTAAAGTCATTATGCATAGATTTCATAAGAACGTTTGCTCTAGCTCGGCTGGTTTTCGGATTGCCTCCAATACCCTCGATACGTAATGGTGCACCGTGGAGCTTTACAGAAAATCCGTGGAGCTTTGGTGATAGCTATGAAGCCATTCGTTCGGACACTAACCATACAACATATAGACTACCCATTTCATACAACGAAAATGGAACCAAAAATTTCTTAGCGACAGGCCCCAGAGATGTTCGCGACAGGCCCCGAGGCTTCGTGTGCGCTCTTCGGGCTGTTAGCGGCAGGCCCCATAGCTTCGTGTGCGCTCGGATTTTTCGCTCTCTCATTCTTATGCTCGCACACTGATTTCGAGAGCTCAGTCGCAGAGTGGCGCATCCTGAGAAGGTTGATCTGCGCTTGAATTCTTCTTTATATGTATGCGTGTTCATGCATTCACGTACACGTGTACATGTGTGCGATCATTTCATTTCGGCCCAGCAAGAATATTTTGTCTTTTGCCACTTTTCATACTAGGTGCCCCTACAATATGGGCATATTCACTTTTGAGTTAATGATAAAAATAAGAATGTTAAATGTTATAATATATTTCTTAATGTTTCAGCATACATTTCATATTTGTTTACAAATTCAAATCAGTGGCAGCAGTAAAATGTTTTGCATTTATATATGTATTTGAATGAATAAAAACCCATATACTGAGATAGGAACAGGGCATATTGCAGTCGGTGGCACTTAAAACATCGACTGGTTTTATGGAGTAGAGAAATCAAATCAGCTGTTATTGTTGTTCTGCGAGCGGATGGTGCCTGCATACCCTACCGACGATTGCTTTTTAGGGGAGCGGGCGGAAACAAAAACAGATGTTTGGCTTTGTTTTGTTTACATTTTTAGGACACTTGTTATGAATTTGGTTTATTGTTGTTATTTATTTTATTTCTAGTTGTATATATTTTCATGTATGTATGTTTTTGTAATATTTTCTTTATTTAAAAGTCGCCGCTCGAATTAGTTACCGTTAAATATACATACATACATATACACCTGTGTTAAATAGTAGTTTTTAAACTTTTTCAAAACTTAAAAGTAATTTATTTAGATAAAATTTCTAAAATACTTTTTACAAAAAAAAAAATACTTTACAAAAATATAAATACTTTACAAAAAAAAAAAATACTTTACAAAAATATAAATACTTTACAAAAAAAAAAATACTTTACAAAAATATAAATACTTTACAAAAAAAAAAAAAATACTTTACAAAAATATAAAAAGTATTTTAGAAATTTTATCTAAATAAATTACTTTTAAGTTTTGAAAAAGTTTAAAAACTACTATTTAACACAGGTGTATATGTATGTATGTATATTTAACGGTAACTAATTCGAGCGGCGACTTTTAAATAAAGAAAATATTACAAAAACATACATACATGAAAATATATACAACTAGAAATAAAATAAATAACAACAATAAACCAAATTCATAACAAGTGTCCTAAAAATGTAAACAAAACAAAGCCAAACATCTGTTTTTGTTTCCGCCCGCTCCCCTAAAAAGCAATCGTCGGTAGGGTATGCAGGCACCATCCGCTCGCAGAACAACAATAACAGCTGATTTGATTTCTCTACTCCATAAAACCAGTCGATGTTTTAAGTGCCACCGACTGCAATATGCCCTGTTCCTATCTCAGTATATGGGTTTTTATTCATTCAAATACATATATAAATGCAAAACATTTTACTGCTGCCACTGATTTGAATTTGTAAACAAATATGAAATGTATGCTGAAACATTAAGAAATATATTATAACATTTAACATTCTTATTTTTATCATTAACTCAAAAGTGAATATGCCCATATTGTAGGGGCACCTAGTATGAAAAGTGGCAAAAGACAAAATATTCTTGCTGGGCCGAAATGAAATGATCGCACACATGCACACGTGTACGTGAATGCATGAACACGCATACATATAAAGAAGAATTCAAGCGCAGATCAACCTTCTCAGGATGCGCCACTCTGCGACTGAGCTCTCGAAATCAGTGTGCGAGCATAAGAATGAGAGAGCGAAAAATCCGAGCGCACACGAAGCTATGGGGCCTGCCGCTAACAGCCCGAAGAGCGCACACGAAGCCTCGGGGCCTGTCGCGAACATCTCTGGGGCCTGTCGCTAAGAAATTTTTGGTTCCATTTTCGTTGTATGAAATGGGTAGTCTATATGTTGTATGGTTAGTGGTTCGGATCAGATTTATTTGTGATCCTAAATCTAGGAAGGTTCTAAATGTGGCCATCTGACCAATGCTTGATTTAGCTGATACTCAGAATGTGGCCAGCAAACTGTAACTCTTGTTGATTGCTGCATCTACAGAAGGTAATTGTGGCTCAGTTGCTGCACTTGATGAAGCCTTAAAATGCAGCAATGTATGGTGTTTTTTTATATCGCATTTAAAACACGTACCGCCTCTGCAATCCTTTGCCGTGTGGTCACTGCCGAAACAGTTAACGCACTTTTTTTGGTTTGACTCGTTCGGGTATTGTCTTTTTGTGGAAATTATCACATTTGTATATCCAATGATTCCTTTTGCAGAATACGCAGTGTGGTAGTCTTCCAGCGCTGGCGGATCACGTTGATCCCTTCTGCTCCTTTCTCGGTTCTTGATTGCGTCTCCCTGTTCCCAGTACTCGACTTCGCTGGTCCAGGAAGCTTAACATTATGTCGAGACCTTGTAGTTCTTTTGACCCGTCTAACGATTGTTCGTAGAGGGCTCTGTTTGCATAATCCAGTTTTTGGTTGATGATGGCAATTATGATTGTATCCCAACAAGATAGATCAAGTCCTAGTGCCTTTAATGATGCTAGAGATATGTTTTAATATACAATTCTTTTAATGACTTCGGATCGTCACTGTTTGTATGATGCTGCAAGAGATGACTGAGAATCGTGTCTGCTACATGGCGGGGGTTATTGTATGCGTCACCCAATAGTTTCCATGCACTCATGTAATTTTCTATTATAAGATCAATATAATAATATGCCTTATTAATCTTTCAGCTTCTCCAGCTACAGTAATTTTGAGGTACCACATCTTCCTTACTGCGGGCATGTTGGTGTCATGAATTATGCATTTGAATAAATCATAAAATTAAGTCCATTTGAGTAGATCCCCATCGAATTTTGGGATGCTGACTCTGGGCAGATGCTCATATTCATTGTTTGATGCGTTTATTTGCGCCCTCAAGACCCTTTGAACATCCCCTTCTAGTCGGAGGTGGATGTCTTGATATTGGGACCATAGTGGGTTTATCAAATCCCTTCTTATGTCTCTGAATATTCTTTCAGAGCCTGTTTGATGGAGTCGGCTATCGCCCTTTAGCGCCGACATGCTGATATCAGCTTGCTTGCAGGTTGCTGTATGCTGGCAGCGTCTGCATTTCTAGGTGCATTGCCCGATGTTGCCGTTTTAGGGGCATTGCTCGAGGTTTGAGCCATTGTATCGGTTATAATGGTTCCGTATCTGTCGTATGAGTCACGATAGGCATATTGATTCCTGACCGTTGGGAGTATTTTATTTGCTTTATCAGCCGAATACGATCCTGTTCGCAACCGTGGTGTGGTCGAAGAAAACAACAAATGGTCAATAGCTTTGGGGGATTTCTAGAATTCAAAGTTCTAGAGAAGGATTGTTTGTCAACGTATAGCTTTGCCGACAGTGTCCAGGAAGGTTCCCAAGAGTTACGGAACTTTTCCTGCTGGTCTCACCAAATGTTTATGGCAAGAGTGAAAACTCAGGAAAACACCCAAGAGTTACGGAATCTTTCCTGTGGGTTGACGTGTTTGCCAGGGTCGCCAAAATAATTATGAGGACGCTTAGATGCCTGGCAGTGCATAAACTATTGCCTAGCACTTGGAACTATGTGGACGGGTTGGATTTGTTTGGTTAGTAAATGAGGGTCTGAAGACACGGCGATAGCCTCTGATCCATGAGTAACGCTTCTGTTTGAGGAAGAACACTTAGTGCTTTTATGCTATGCAAATGCGCTTGATCTGGTAATTTGATATTTTATATACGATCAATGCAACTGAAGAGTTAATACATATTGTTTGTGGTGCCTGAAATATTTTTGCTTATAACTAAAATACTGCCGCGACTGAACACCAAGGACGGTTTATCGGACGTATTTTTTTTTTGTAAAACTCATGATATGTTCTTGGCGCTAGATAGTCAATTTAATAGCCTAAAACTATTAAATGAGTCTTCAGCATCTTGGCGGCGCACCCTCAACAGCAGCCTTCCGAGGCACAGTCTGCAACCTCAGGATTAATTTAAAGAGTTTTAAGATCGAGTGCTAAAAAAATACGTTGTGGGAGTAACCGAGCCCCAGTGATATCCGATTTCACCCAGGGGGGTCCTGAATATTGACCCCTCAGCGCCCCGTTTATTTATCTGCCCAGGGTTTCAGGCCCGGACTACCGGCCGATATTGGCAATGCAGAGAATCAGTCTGCATTGCCAAAAGTCCTTAAGGTAGTACTACATACGAAACAGATTTTTGTTTCGCGGCTCTCCCCTACTTAGACATCGGAAGATGTTTCCGCCTTTAACCAAGGCAATATTAGAGCCGAAAAAAAAAATAAGTCGAAAAAATTCTAATTTGATTTATGCTAGGGATATTTTATCTTTTTAAAATAAATGTCCCGAATAAACGCCTTGCAGTATACGCTCTAAAAAGTTTTGGAAAGAGTTTGTGGTTATCAACGAGTACTGTTCACGCCAAAAGGGCGTTTATTTCCCAGAGGCAGTGTGATCCCGTACACCCTCGTTCTCTCTCCCTCTTCCTTTTGACTTTCGGTCCATAGAGCTTCCAATCCGCTCTGAGATGCTAGTTTAAGTCTTCATGTATTTTAGTTCTAATTCCTATTTCTATCAATAAAGACCGCACGTCACGCAATACCCCGAAAATAGTTTCTTTCGTGTTTTACTTATCGAGTGCTCTAGGTTGGAGCCGCCCCCCTCCATTTCAAATACAAAGCTTAGAAAGAGAAAATGCGATCCATAGGAGTAACCCTTTACGACTTCAAATCTCGCTCCAAAAAAGTAATATTGCGAGAATTTGTTTAGTCAGGGTGACTCCGCTGACGTTACCCGAAGATCTACTTTCGATGTGACTCTCGACATTGGAACTATCTTACAGGATATATCTGTCCGTCCAGTAAAAAAGTCCTTTGCTTTCGCAAGACGGACTTCGAACTACTAAATAATTTTATAACTGATTTTAATTGGCCTTATCATGTGCACTGACATGTCTGATGTTATGGATATTTTTTACAGTGTCAGGAATTCATTTTTTACTGTATGTTTCGTTATACTATCCGTCAACCTCTAATAAGACTTCTTAGCTTACTAGAATTGAGTCTCCATAAACCAATAAATCTAGGCTATTTTTACCGTCTCTTAATTTGCCCCATCCAACTATTGATCGACTCAGCTAAGCTTTACCGTGTTGAACGCGTAGTACTTCAATTATTACTCGTTGTTTATTCGCCAGGTCCCAACGGAATACCTGGCTGTGTGTTGTGGTATTGTGCCGAAGTCCTGTGTACTCCCGTTCTGAAATTGTTTACCTTATCCTCAGATACGTTCCATATTCCCCTTATATGGATGTTCTGACTAACTTCAGAGTACTTATATATGCGGACGATATCAAACTTTGCGTGCAGTCTTGCCAGTCTTGCCAGACTGATTTACAAATAGAGCTTAATAATTTTCAAACATGGTGCCGCGTAAACCTATTAAACTTAACCGGCTCTTAATGCAAGCTAATGACATTCTCTCTTGTCATTTCCAAGCTTGCAACTCACATGCCGAACTCCTGCTCTTTTGAAAAAATTACTATATTTGATGATTTGGGAGTTCACCTGGATCCTAAACTTGACTATCGATTATATTTCGTAAATAGTGAATCAAGCAAGGGGTGTGCTTGGAATTATTAAATGGTGGTCGAAAGAATTCAATTACCCCTATATTAAAAAATCCGTATATACCTCCTTAGTTTGCCCTATTTTAGAGTATGGATTATGCGTTTGAAGCCATCCCATTCCATTAATCGAGTTTCTTCCAATAATGCGATACATCGATACAAATTTTCATAATAGATTTAATCGAAAAGGCCCAAAACTTCTTTTAAAGCGACGCTGTTGTATTTTCAATCGGAAGGGGCTGGAGGACTATCGATATATCGATAGGGGTTAGGATCGGTAGGACCAGGAAGAGGGGATTTGAATGAGCGAACCGGGAATAGGTAACAAGGTTAAATTAGGGGATTTAGGAGAAGGGGCTTTTACCCTTGGCCTCGGCCGTTGCACTGAGGAAAGAACGGTTCCTAAGTCGGAAATCTGGTGACGGACCGAGGCTATATAGGGAAGGATAGGCAGCATGGGAAAGGGCAGTAGCAACGAGAAGTCGAGACGAGAAGTCGAGACGAGAAGTCGAGACTGTCTGCAAAGTTTCATTCAGATAGCTTAAAAACTGAGAGACTAGCTTGCGGACAGACGGACAATGCTAGATCGACTCGGCTGTTGATGCTGATCAAGATATATATACTTTACAGGGTCGGAAACGTTTCCTTTACTGAGTTGCAAATTTCGGACTAAAATTATAATACCCAGCAAGGGTATAAAAATCAAGAAAAATGTTGCATTTTCAATCGGAAGGGGCTGGAGGACTATCTATATCTATCTACTATCTACTATAGATAGAGGTAGGATCGGTAGGACCAGGGGGCAGGGATTTGAATGAGCGAACCGGGAATAGGTAACAGGCTTAGAATGAGGAATTTAAGGGCTTTTACCCTTGGCCTCGGCCGTTGCACCGAGGAAAGAACGGTTCCTAAGTCGGAAATCTGGTGACGGACCGAGGCTATATAGGGAAGGATAGGCAGCATGGGAAAGGGCAGTAGCAACGAGAAGTCGAGTGAAACGCAGCTAATTTCCTGAAAAGAGGAATTAAATAAAAAACCGTGGCAGTGATAAAATCGCTGGCCACGGCATCCTATAATTCGAATTGTGTTGTGAAGCTTACCCGCCGCCGACGTTACTGGGCGGATATTTCTGCAGAAGAGTGAGCGAATATAACAAATAAATGAGCCACGAAGCAGCCAGAACCCATCAGTCATCTGAGCCATCCATCTAGCCCACCTGGAATCCGGTGAGTCCGTTCCGAAAAAACGCCGTCCGGAACCGGCAGGCACAAGCTATATATATATATATATGTCGGAGGGTCGTTTGACTGATCCATTTTATCGGAATAAGTTCCCAGCAGCAAGTTCTGTTCGTCTTCGAAGCGTTTTCTGAACTAACTTCCAAAAAGTCTACTTTCGACTTTTCTACTTTCACTCAATTCACTCATTTCATAATCATTGTTGTCGTCTCTTTCTAACCTGTATGTCAGCGCTTAACGAACAGACCTCACTTGGCAGCAGTCTATATCTATCCTGCTCTGCCATGCTTTCACTCAATTCTTACCGATTCAGAAAGGCCCTGCTCCATATTTCAAAAGGCCCTGCTCCATATTTCAAAAGGCTCCGCTTCACATATTCTGACCATAGGAATAAAGTAGGCCCTGTTTCATGTGATCCGACATATATAATTATTTCGGGCATTTATCGACTGCTATAACTACTTACCTGAAACGACGTGGCCGTGGCTTTGTACATTCCCATATAATCGGGCTCGCCGCCTCCATCAGGTGTTGCGACTCCTGGCCGCGCAAGCTAGCGAAGCCTCGTCGCCATTGCGGGCCGCCGTTCTCGCCTTATCGTTGCTGCAATAGAATAAATTATTTATTGTGATATTCTTATTGTTTTGATTATTTATTTAACTCACTTGTATTGTTTCGATGTTCCTCGTTCTCCGCGTCTCCTAACTTGCGTCAGGGATTTGTGCAACACAAGCTCTGCAAAATTAAAGAATCTGCTTAGAAGAAGCTGCATTTAAATACAATTTAACTTACCCATCCCCTTTATTTCTCTTGGAGCTCCAGTAGGGATAATAGGCAGGAAAGAAGGGAACCTCTATAAGACAGTTTGTGGCTATTTTCTTTGGCGGACCGCTTCTTCTCCGCTGCCGCTGGCTTGGCGCGAGCGCATCTCGGGCTAGGGTGACGTTTCGGCGGGAAAGAGTCCCATTGGAACGCACTCATGCCTGCCCTTGTTAGTATTAAAAACCTGAAATTTATAATGAATTAAAACATTGATATGAAGATGGAGTAAACGTATTTACCTGTGGAGATGGGCCGGTCGCCAGACCGCCTGGAATAGACTCCGGTCCGCCGGAGAATGGGTGATGGCCCGAGATGATCCAGGAGGCATCACTGGATGGGTGGGAGCGTCGTGGCAAATCCATCAACGCCACCAATTCGGTCCCAAAAAGTTGTCGAGTTTGTTTTGTTTACCTTTTTGTGTTAGAGGTGTGTGTATTGTTAGAGATGAGATTTTTCCGAGACGTCCGATTAATCGGTATTTTATTGTGCGGACTGCGGGCATTGGTTCGAACCCGCCCTGAGCATCCATGGGCTAGCCCAGGCATTGCCCAGGAAAGAAAGTAGTTCCGTTACAACGCATATGTGAACTCGTGGAAGAAACCAGTTAAAGTTTTACGTTTTTAAATTTATATATTTAATTATAATATAATATTACAAATACATGAACATTTATATTGATGCATCGCATAATTTAAAAAAATTTATAAATATTAAATACATGTATTATTATATACAATAAAATGAAACATCGTTGATGAAACAAACAAACATTTGAAACAAACATTTTCTGTATGGTAAGAATTTTCGATTTTAATCAATTTAAATTTATTTAAAATCGAGCCCTAATATAAAGGCTCTAATGAACAAAAATTTTAATTATAAAATGTATAAGCCGGCTCATTAGAGGTCTGGTATTACTATGATACTGGTATTATTGCTAGCCTTTTTGTTGGTGTCTAGCAATTAATTGCTGAAAGTTTCTGAACAAAAAGAGAAAGTTTCAATGAGCTAAATTTATTTTTAATCGAATCACATCAACATTGTCATGAAGAAATAATTTAATATGTATGTAATTACATTTTCGAAAAGTTGTAGGCTTCCTATTACTTGTCATTATGTCAAATAATTAGAAACAGTTTTCGACTTTGACTGAATATTATGCTGCATTGCAATACAACTTTTTTTGTGGTCACATTTATTCTATAAAACAATGCCAAAATAGAAAGTAGGATGATAAAGACAAGATCCAGAGATAAAGCAAACGTCCTGCTAACCATTCAAGGTTCCAATGAAGGCGCTAATAAATTACAATTTAATTACTGTACCATAAGGCCCAAGCTGGCCCCTGGCTTTATTCACCACGCTTTTAATATAATCGATAAACGCAATTTTAGGATCCAGGGGAACGCTCAAGTCATCAATTTAAGTAGTTATTTCAAATAAGCAGAAGTTCAGCGTTAAAGTCGAAAGCTTTGGACGAGGTGATAGAATGTCAATAGCTTGCACTCAGGGGCGTTTAAGTTTAATAAGTTTACGCGGCTCCATGAATGAATTTTTTCTAGGCAAGAAAAGCACTTAAATGCGTTCGGAATTTGTTCCGTTCATGGCTGTCCGGAATGGTAATCTTTTACAAGGCAAATGCTCACGGCTTCTCCCTCTAATGGCTCCCATATGGACTTAAGTGGCATCCTTCGTATCATTCAAGATTTTCAAAAAGCAGTAACCCAATTTGCATGGTTAGTGCAGAATGTAAACCAGCTATGGGGCAGTACCTTTCAGCTTATTCCCCCATCGTTAGTCCCCATACTGACAAGTGACCTACGAATTGGGTACTGGAACGGCCGCAGCTTGGTTCAAAACTCGAACGAGCGATTTCTTTTTACTCAACAGTATGAACATTATGCTTGTAGGAGAAATAAGGAATATTAATATACAAACAAATTTTCTTCCCTTTCTTAGATCTTAGTACAAATATGACTTTAAATTCAGACAAATTACTAAGGTATTTTTTGGAAAGGATACAATAATATATTAATTAAACTTCATCTTCTTATTCTAGTACAGGGGTGCCCAAACGTTGCTTATGGCAGAGCAACTCACCAATACACATAAATGAAAACACAAATACATTTACGCAAACGTTTTTTTTTACTTCCAATTTCTGCACTGAAAAAAATGAAAGAAAAATCCAATTTGAAAATTAAACTTCCTTTTATTTATTAACACGTTAAAGCAAACAATACATTGGGGCTCACAAAAGCAATTTTCTTCAATAGCAAACATCTTGCTTGCAACGCAAAATACGACTGATTTTTCACGATGTAAATTTTTTGACGATCCAACAACAATTTACATTGTTGCAACCGAGATAACGGCGAAGCCTATGAAAGTGTTGTTGCCGGGATCAACGAAGACGCGGAGAATGAAGAGAATTCGCCAAATTGTTAGTGTAGTTTGCTTTGCTTATGGAGTGAGTCGTGCATGTATACGGCGATTGCTTTGCCTATGCCTAGGAGCAGAAACAAAAACAATGCGAGCGGCAAGAGCAATGAGCTGGGCATGACTGCTCTAGTACTATAGAGCATTGTTCGTTGTATTATTATTTATTGACTTAATTCTTCTCTTCGCAAGAGGTATTTTGTATCTTTTCTTTTTCTTTCCTTTAAACAGAAACTTGAATAAAAAGGATCCGACGAATCTATAACCCTGTGGAAAAGGTCGGTCATAGTATTGATTCCAATATTTTTTTTTGAGTCTGAAAGTCTGTTTTTTTGTACATTTTATTTCTTGCATTTCTTGCATTAAGCACCCCAGTGGAACCAAATTCCAGTTATGTATTTGGAACCCATGCATTAATATTTTATGAATAGTAGATGACTTTGGGTACCACGTTATATCTGGAAACAAAATCGCTTCTATTATCGATTAATCGAATTTTTCAAATCATGCCATTCATCGATTTACATTATTCGAATCGATTTAATCGAAAAGTTCCACAACATTTTGAAAACTAGTGGAAGAAATAAGTAAAGAATAAAATAAAAAAAGAGTTGATATTATATATTTTTCATTCGGAAACTCAGATGGCACTTTTCAATCTTGGCCCTGCATTTGTATAAGACAAGGTTGGATGTCCAGGTCGTTGTGGAGTCTTACGGATATTTAATGTAATGGATATTTCAGATAACAAAAATGTATCATGCCTTACTTAAAAAGTTTTACCATATAATTGGGGTGATTAGTTTTATTACATGAAACATAGGAGGCACGTGTTAACTTTCTACAACAAATACACAAAAATGGAACAATAATTACATCATACTACACAGTTAATTCTACATACCTTGATCTTTAGTTTCACTTACCAATTTCTTAACACTAAACAGCTGATCGTTTATGTACATTTGAAGGACCATAAAATGTTTTATTAAAGCTGAAATGGAGGGGGCGGAATAGTCCTAGATCTCGTTTTTCCAAGTTTAAAGGTAGTGGCGTGGCGGCCGATGAGCAGGAGAGCGGGCGCAAGCCCTAGCATCGCTAAAGCGGCGCGAGCATTAGCACCGCAAGAGCGACGCGAACCCGAGCACCGCTAAAGCTTGCTCGCTCCCACACTGCCGCTCGAAACTAAGCGTCCTTATGGCGCGAACAGAAGCTTTTAAAGCTTCCTATATTCATTTTTAATATGCATAATGTATTAACTTTTAAAAGTTAAAATCAGAAATACAATAAATTAACAAAACAATTTAATTCATTGCAAAAAATTGGCCTCATGGACCACAGTACATCCAAGCAACAGCTGCAGAGGCGGCACAGCTATCCTGATCAGGCATAAAATACCCCACCACCATTTGAATGTCGTGAGGACGAAAATTCAACTTGCTGGCATTGTAGTCTCAACTTAGCGCGGGGACGTTGCGATTGCTGCAGGTTACTTACCGCTAGTTTAATCACCTCCCAAGGCAGCTTCGTCAAAACTTCCTTCTTGGTTCTCGGGCAGCTATAGAGCTAACAAAAGAGGCGGCACAGCGTTCCACGACGTCCTGACGAATTGCTCTTATTCAATCGCTGGCTTAAGGTCTAAATTTCTTTATGTACACGTCTATTCTTAATGGCCTCCTGCCCATGTGGGATGAGCAAGGCTACGGAAGCTCTATCGTCTAGCCCAAAATTGATCCGGCCCATCATTAGCCTCCTTAAGCCGGGATCTAACATAAGGATATTTCAGGAAGCCCTTTGTAGCTCCCTAGATCTCAACTCTACCCTCAGCACTGAAAATGATGGCAATGCTGCAATTGTTGTCATTCTCAGTAGGATCAGGAAAACTGCTGATATGCTATTTCCACTATTGTTGAAGTGCCCTGCTCTTTCTAAAAAAAAAAGCTTATATATAGGAGAATTGCTAATTTTGTTCGAAAAAAGCTCGTTCGACTTAAGGCGGAAGCATTGGACAGAAAGCTAAAGGACGCTATTGCTGATGCAAACTAAAAAAAAAAGCTTATATATAGGAGAATTGCTAATTTTGTTCGAAAAAAGCTCGTTCGACTTAAGGCGGAAGCATTGGACAGAAAGCTAAAGGACGCTATTGCTGATGCAAACTTTGGTTTTACACTCTAGAAGCTAACGAGTTTCTTTAAAAGGCAGTCCACGCCGAAATTTCCATTCAGGTGTGCGAATGGCTCCTGGGCTAAGTCTGCGCAGGACAGATTAGAGGCTTTCGATATGGAGCTGGAAGAGAGGTTTACTCCCCTCCTAACAGGCAGCAGGTGCACAGTGGTTGGGCTTGTATAGAGACGCAGCCAAAAAATACATCTAGTTAACATATCGTTATCAAATTAATACCAAAAATCGAGAAAAATATTCTAAACTTACTGTCAATTGGGCATATAGTACGTATATTTCATATAGCTGTCAAGGGAACGTTCGGTTAAAAATCAACATTTTTTATGAAAAAGTTTTTTGTTTTGCAAGATATCTTCACCAATCTAACATTTTATGTGTTTGATGCAGGTTTATATATCTTTGTCAAATATGGTTAAAATCAGATAACTATATCGAATAGCTCCCATACAAAAAAATTGGTTCGAACCCGCCCTGAGCATCTATGAGCTAGCCCGGCATTGCCCAGGAAAGGAAGCAGTTCCGTTAAAAAAATATTCTAAGTATACAGTCAATTGGGCATGTATGTAGTACCAAAGACCATAGAACATTAAGATAAGTAACGGCCATACATTCGTTTTGCAATATGAAGCTGCTTTTTCGATGGCAACGACAATCACTCTCTCTCCGCTCTCACAAAGTTGAGAGCGCAAAATTCTAAAAAATAGATTGCGATTGATTGTATGAGTAAACACAAGAACAACCATGAGAATACGTGTGCACACAAACAGTCGGCAACTTTCGCTGTATGCGTAAAAGAGAGCGGCTGGCTCTAGAGCCAGCGAGAGAGAGCCTGAAGCTAGGGAGAGCCTGAAGCCAGAGAGAGCCTGGAGCCAGTTCTAAAGCCAGCCCGAAAAAATCGTGTGCAAAAAAATCGTATGGCGTGCGGCCTCTTACTCCTTATACACTCTTTGGTAGTACCTATATTAAATTTAGCTGCCATAGGAACGATCGGTTAAAAATCAACATTTTGTTTGAAGAACTTTTTTGCTTTGCAAGATATCTTAACCAATCTTACATATTATGTGTTTGGTGCAGGTTTATATATTATTATCAAATTTGGTTAAAATCAGATAACTATATTTTTTATCTCCCATACAAAAAAAATGGTAAAACTTTTAACAAATCATTTTTATGAAACCTATATTTAATATGTATCTTCTTAATGAGATCGTTGCTCACCAATCTTAGTTTCTAAAAGTAAAAACAATCACAAATTCATATATTATGTATTTTATTCGTCTAGCAACAAATGCAAGTCGCTTGCCGACTTTGGTTTATTTGTGCATGGTAGTTTTCTTTGCTCATCTCATAAAAGAGTCTGAACTTAAAAACAATTGCTTAACACCAACCCTTATTTGTGTCAACTCATGACATTTTTCTTGTATGATACTCTCTTAATTTTTGTATATCTTCATTTTAGATTCGGCAGCTTCTTCAGATAACTCTCATAACAAAACATACGCATTACTTATAATTTCGGGACCGTGAACTACACTTATAAGAAAAACCTCTTGAAATTTAGTGCAAGCAAATATCAAGCAAAATAAAACCTACTATTAAGGGAAAATATAGATTTCGAAGGGTTCATAAGCCTGACAAATGAAGGCAGAGCAGCAGCACAACAATTAAATAAACGACAATATTGATCCTGACGAAGTTAAGACAGTGTTAGTATTATTACGATTGTAGGCACATCGGCAAATTTCGACAGAAAATATTCATACATTTGATATCTTTAAAACCCGACAAACACATTGGCATACAAACCTGATGGAGTGGGAACAAATCTTTAACATGGAACATTCGATAAATAAAACACGGAACTCTGTTTCGGGGTTTTGTGCGACGTACGTCGGTGTTTATTTGTAGACGTAGGTATTAGAACTAGTAACAATTGACTTAAACCTAGCTTCGGAGAGCGGATTGGAAGCTCTATGGACTGAAAGCCCGGAGGCAGAGGGAGAGAGAAAGTGTACGGGATTAGACTGCCTCTGAAAAATAACCATGGATATTTCAAAATTCGGTTATGTTTTAAAAAATTAGCAATTCGCGCAGTTTCGTTCTGGAAATGAGCACATATTTACAGCTCCAATTCTTTTTTTAAAAAGTCCAGTTACATTTCCAGAAAAATCTGGTTTGCCATGAATAAGTTTGGACATTTTACAGTCTCTTTGTTCACTTTTCGTAAATTTGCAATGCCTTTTTTATTTTTGGCCTATGGGTGCAACTACTGTAAGTTGGAGGCTGACCCTTTGGCTGAACCTCACCAGCTTCTTGTGACTCCCGTTACTATTTCGGAGGTAAGAGAGGATATTAGGCGATTTAAATTTAGGAAGGCTCCAGGCGATCAAGGCCGTACGTACCAGAGCTCTTCTGTTTTTGTTAATTATCTTTAATGCGTCAGGGCACTAACCATACAACATATAGACTACCCATTTCATACAACGTAATTGTACACAAAAATTTCTTAGCGACAGGCCCCAGGGCTGTTGCGACGGGCCCCGAGGCTTCGTGTGCGCTCGAATTTTTCGCTCTCTCATTCTTATGCTCGCACACTGATTGCGAGAGTTCAGTCGCAGAGTGGCGCATCTTGAGAAGGTTGATCTGCGCTTGAATTCTTCTTTATATGTATGCGTGTTCATGCATTCACGTACACGGGTGCATGTGTGCGATCATTTCATTTCGGCCCAGCAAGAATTTTTGGTCTTTTGCTACTTTCATACTAGGTGCCCTAACAATATGGGCATATTCACTATTGAGTTAATGATAAAAATAAGAATGTTATATGTTATAATAAATTTCTTAGTGTTTCAGCATACTTTTCATATTTGTTTACAAATTCAAATCAGTGGCAGCAGTGAAATGTATGTATATATGTATGTATTCAAATGAATAACAAGAAAGAAAGCTAACTTCGGCACGCCGAAGTTTGTATACCCTTGCAGCTTACAATTGGAAAGTAAACTAAAGGGAATTGTATACAACATTCCTACATATACAAATTCGGTTTAACATGACGTATACCTAATATTTCGCGAACATTCCTATGGCATCTATATGATATAGTAGTCCGATATCGATCAAATTAAAACCAAAATTCTAGATTAATATAAAATGGCCATTTCTCAAATTTTATGAAAATATGTTGAAAATTGAAGTAATAATTTTTTTTCTAAAAATTTACCGATCGTTCCTATGGCAGCTATATGATATTGTCGTCCGATCCGACCCGTTCCGACTTATATAGCAGTGAGAGCATATAGAAGACTACCTGCAAAGTTTCATTCAGATAAAAACTGAGGGACTAGTTTGCGTATAATCGGACAGACGGACGGACGGACGGACAGACGGACATGGCTAGATCGACTCGGCTGTTGATGCTGATCAAGAATATATATACTTTATTGGGTCGGAAATGTCTCCTTCACTGCGTTGCAAACTTCTGACTGAAATTATAATACCCTGCAAGGGTATTGTTTAGTAGGGGGGCGATCCTTCCGCTGACGATCCTTGAAGGAGTTGGAAAAAAACCCAGTAGAAGAAAAAAGTCGGGGGCGTGGTGAGGAACGTCAGACCGCTTTATTCGGCTGCATACATGTAACTAAAAACTAAACTTAAGCATAAGACCACGCTCCCGCCCGCTTTACTCCGCTAAAGCGAGAGCGGGAGATCGGCAGCGGCCGACCGTAGAGTTCTGTTCCGAACACGAGGTCAGCGGTCCAGAGCGCGGAAGCTGCGAGATGGGACGAGAGCGGCCGGCTTGGTCGAAAAGGTACCGAGGAGCGGCGTCGGAGTGCCGCGAAGCGGCGGAAGAGTGCCGAGCTTGATGAGACGCGGGGAGCGGGCGATCGTTGATGAGCTCGACCGACAGTGCGCGGAGGCCCGACAGACGGGAGCGCAAGAGCGGTCGAGCTTTCGGAAGCTCGGTGGGCAGAGGGCGACACTGAGGGCCTTCTAACCTGAACAGGTATAAAAATCCATATACTGAGATACCCAGCAGACCAAAAGCGGACGTAGTGCGGATGGATCCGAAAAATGTCCGCTAAAGATATTAAATACGGACAAAGAATCGGAGTTTCCGCATTAAGTTCGATGAATGCTCAAAAACAGACTCTAAAACGGACAAGAAGCGAACCTTTAGGGTCCCACGTAAAAATGCCTAAAAGGTAATAATATCGTAAAAGGTCCGTAAACTCAATCTTTTTCGGGTTCCGTAAATGATAGCTTTTGCTGCCACAAAACCCCTGACAGGTGATTAACTTTATTATCGTTTTTGAGTCTGGAAACGGACCGCAAAACTATCGTTGTGTACATTTTTTAGGACACTTGTTTTGAAAGTTATGTTTAATGATCTTTGGTTGAAGTGAAAAATGCTTGATTTTCTATCGAATGGCAACCTCTTACGCGCGTACAAATAAATGCATAAAGCGCGCCTAGTTTTTAATCAAAACAAACTTAACAAAAACTATAGAATTGACGCGCATGTTATCAGTCGTCATATTGCTTACATTGCCAAAAACAACATATTATAGAAATACCAAAGAAGACAAGTAAAATTACAATGCTCAGATCCTTCGGTGACTTTTCATGCTTTAGGATGCCTGAAAGCATGCGTAGACAAGTTGAAGAATTCCTGGAATCTCCTTTTCAAATGAGCTTGCCGCTCCTGTCTCACTGACAGAGGTGAAAGACATTGTACGTAAACTTTCACCGAAGAAATCTCCTGGTGAAGATCTTCTGGACAACAGGACAATTCGTCTTTTACCGGATCAAGCCTTGCAATTCCTGGTGATGATATTCAACAGCGTATTAACTATTGGATACTTCCCGAAAACTTGGAGATCGGCGAATATAATCATGATTCCTAAACCAGGAAAATCGCCGACTGAAGTGGACTCATACAGGCCGATTAGTCTTCTACCATCCCTGGGTAAAATCATAGAGATGCTGATCCTCAACAGGTTACTCTCTTACGAGAATGTTACCAGTGCGATTCCGGAATTTCAGTTCGGCTTTCGTCTTCATCACGGGACTCCTGAGCAGCTGCACAGAGTTGTCAACTTTGCTTTAGAAGCCTTGGAGAAAAAGGAGGTCGCTGTTGCTGCCTTCCTTGACATTCAACTGGCTTTTGATAGAGTGTGGCACCCTGAGCTTCTGTACAAAGCTAAAAGCCTTTTTTCACCTCAGCTGTTTCAGCTCATGAAAAGCTTCCTATAAGAACGTTATTTTCACGTATCTGCTGATGGGTTCAAGTCATCCACCAAACCTATCTCTGCCGGAGTTCCCCAAGGTAGCGTCCGCGGTCCTACTCTATACTCTATCTTTACTTCAGATATGCCTACACAAACACCAATCACTGAAGTTAAAGAAAAAGACGTTCTAATTGCGACCTACGCTGATGACACTGCTATCATAACTAGAAGCAAAAGTATCTTGGCTGCCACATTTGCACTGCAAGAGTTTTTGGAAGCATTTCACCAATGGGCCATGAACTGGAATATTCAAATAAAAGCAGACAAATGTGCAAATGTTACGTTTACCAATTGCCGAAGTAGCTGTCCTGGAGTCAGCCTCAACAATAGTCGGATCAGAGCCCTTCCTGCATACAAGTACCTCGGGGTCACTTTGGACAAAAGACTCACTTTTGGCAGGCACATTACTTGTGTCCAACACCCCTTCAAGAAAAAAGCTGCTCGGATGGCATGGCTTCTTGCAAGCTTGCACTTGACTGTAAGGTCAAAATATATAAGCCCATTCTGGCGCCAAGCCTTTTTTACGGACTTCAGGTTTATGGCATCGCTGCAAAATCGAATCTCAATAATATATGGGTTTTGCAAGTCAAAACACTCCGAAAGATCTGTGGAGCTCCGTGGTATATGCGAACCAGAGACATCGAACGCGATCTCAATGTACCCAAACTTGGAGATAAACTGCAAGAACTGGCTCGGAAATATATGGAAAGGCTAAATGAGCACCCCAATAGTCTACCCAAAAGACTTGGTACGGCTGCTATTAACAGTGCTGATGCAAGAAACCGAGTCAAAAGAAGACTGAAGCGACACTACCATCAAGACCTACCAGACCGGGTTTTGACATAGCAATTTTACCACCTTTCAAAAAAAAAAAAAAAACTATATGAAATTATTCTAGCCCTAAGTCGCGCTTAGTCTAATTTTTGTATTTTTTTCTGTTACAACCGATTAGATTAAGTTGCCAGTTTTATAAACGTTAAACATTTATAAACGTTAAAAATAGGGGTTTTCCAATTTTCCCTTTTGAATTTCTGTATCTAGTGTCAATGTTAAATTCCTGTCGATCTTCATTTTTTTTGTCTATTTTCACATCTTTAATGTTGTGAGTATTTATAATTGGATGTCTATCGTATAAGAATATTTGAGCAGGTGTTTGTCCAGTGGTGTCATGTTTAATTTTGTGGTTGTATGTGTAATGGATTTTATCTTGCTTAATTTGACTTGTTCATCATCGGATGAATTGATTATGCGCATTTTTTCATTTATTGTTTTATGTATTCTTTCGACGTCTGCTACACCGGTTTTTGCCGTGTTGAACTGTAATTCAATTCCTTCTGCTTCGAGCCATCGCTTTAGGGTCAAGCTGGAGAATGCTCCGTCTCTATATGCCTTTAGTAATTTGGGTTTACCTAACTGATTAAAAATGCGCATTAGCGCGTTCCTGCCTTCTATCCAGTCCTTTGTTTTAATTTGTTCAAGTGTAGCGAATTTAGAATAAGTGTCAATGCAACTGAGGTAAAGTTTTCCTTCAGATGAATACATATCTATCAAAAATTAGTCTCGACAATGTTCAGGGTTGGGTGTAATTTTAAAAGGCATTTTGGTATTTCTCTGTTCTGTTTTAGCTAAATTGCATATTTTGCATTCATTTATTATGTTCTGAATTAATAGTTGGCTATTTGGAAAGTAGTGATTTTCTTTGAATAATTTTAATTTTAATTTTCTGTATACCTGGATGTAAAAGTTTTTTATGTGATTGGAGTATAATTTCTTTGAATTCGGCGTATGAACAAACATTCCTTAATAGATAGGGGCTGCGAATTACTTTAGTGTAAGTGGTATTAATAATTTCACTATATGCTCTTTGAATAATTTCAAAATCTACGTCGCTCTCAATACAAATAGTAATGAATAAAATGATCAAGTAAAATTTGTTTGGCCTTTTCGAGTGTCATTACATTATATTGAATTGTGGTAATGGAGTTACCGAATGTTGTTGAATTCTCTACTTTATTTTATCAGATTTAATGAAAATTATTTGTTTTTTGAAATAGTTAATTGGTTTTTCTGTTAAATGAATAAGGTTGCTATTGTCTTCTGCACTATGTTGAGTAACTTCACTATGATGATTTTCTTCAATTTTAATTCTTGATAATGCATCGTCAACTGAATTTTCCTTCCCTTTAATATAGTCGATTTTGAATTGGTATTCGTTTAATTTGGCTCTCCATCTTTGTAACTTGGCATTTGGTTCTTTCAAGGTATGCAGCCATCTAAGAGGTTGATGGTCACTAGCAATGAGAAAATGTCGCCCTAGTAAATAATGTCGAAAAGTTTTAGTGGCCCAAACTATGGCGAGTAATTCCTTTTCGATAGCACTGTAATTTAATTCATGTTCATTAATGTTCTACTAATAAAGGATATTGGATGACCATTTTGAGAAAGCACGGCCCCAAGGGCTAAATTACTAGCATCTGTGGTTAAAGTGAATTTTTTTTCGAAATCGGGTAATTGGAGAATGAGTTCTCTAATTATTAGAGCTTTAAGTTTTTTGAATGCTTTTATGTAATCAAGATTTTAGATATCATTGGTTCTGCTATGTCTGCGAAATTTGGGATAAATTTACGATAATAACCGGTTAATCCAAGGAAAGCTCTGATCTCTTTTACTTTAGTTGGAATCGGATAGAACTATGGCTTTAACTTTAAGGGGGTTTGGTTTAATGCCATTAAGGGTTACGATGTGACCAAGAAAGCTGGCTTCTTTTTTTTAAGAATTCACATTTGTCTAACTGCCATTTTAAATTAGCTTCTTCATGGTTGGAAAAAATTAGTTTTATCGAATTTAAGTGTTCGGTAAGGGATGTGGAAAAAATTATAATATCATCTAAATACCCTAAACAGTGTTTTTTGAGTAACGGTCGAAGGATATTAGTCATGCACCTCTGAAAAGTAGCGGGTGCATTTCTAAGGCCAAATGACATTCGAAGGAAAAAGCAGTTTTAGATACCGATTCTTGGTCCATTTCTTTTTGATGAAATCCTTTTGCTAAATCGATAGTTGTAAGACATTGGCATTTACCTAATTTACCAAGGATTTCGTCCATGTTAGGTATTGGATATCTGATTTTTCCCGAAGCATATATTTTTTTGGGTACTACTCAAGGACTGTTGTATGGAGAATTACTTTCCCTAATTAATCCCTGATTAAGCATTTTTCAACTTCAATTTCGTGCGTTTGAGCGAATGAGTACTGTTTTGAATAATTTGGGTAATTATGTGTCGTATTTAGTACGTGCTTAATGGTATTTGTGAATGTTAACCGTCTCCTTCTCCATATGGACGATTTTTAAATTTATTTAATAAACTTTTCAACCTTAAAGTTTCCTCTTGATTTAGATTATCTAATCGAAACAATCCGAAATCTATTTTTTTGTATTTCTTCAGCTGATTTTTTAATTGGTTCTTATTAAGCTTTTCTCTTTTCCAAGTAAACGGACGTGTTTTTTTTCTTGCGCTCTCGTTTTGTGAAAATTTTACTTAAAACCACCGGGGTTTTACTTTGATCTTCTACCTTGTGTTTATTAAAGTTCCCGATTTTAGTTGTGCTGCCAGTGTTTTGCTTGTGCTTATTTTTTGTATTCCTTGTTGTGCCCTCTTCAATTAGCAGTTGTTTGCGCCGTCACGACAGCTAAACGTTAATCTTGTAAACTTTAGCTCCCACGCTCACCCGCTCTCTCTCTCTCTCTCCTGTTCTCTGTGCAGCTGCACTATTTCTTATCTTCACGTAAAGGTACAGTGGTAAGTCTTTATAATGTCCGCTATTTTCTGCGCTCTTAAAACCTGCAAGAAGGTAATTGCGGCGAGTGATCTCTCGATCGGCTGCTGGCTGTGCGACAACATTGTGCATGCCAAGTGAATTGGTGTTGTAGCGCGGACGGTAGACGATTTGAGAAGAAACATCGGTTTGCGTTACTGCTGTGATGCCTGTCGCGAGGTTGAAAGCGAAATGATGACTTTTATGCGGCAAACCAAGAGCGGTTTTAAGGACGTATTATCGAGTTTTCGCAAAACTCATGATATGATCTTAGCGCTAGATACTCAATTTAATAGCCTTAAGCTATTAAATGAGTCTCCTAGGCGCAAAAGAACTGCTACTGGTCTGCAACACAACGACGGATCCCTTAAACCTGCTCTCAACAGCAGCCTCCCTCGGATCAGCCATCGACCTCAGGATTAAATCCAAGAATTCTGAGGTCGAGTGTCAGAAGGGATTCGGTACCCGAATGTGCCGCTGGAGCGTGCCCCCGGTGATTTCGGTTTTGTCCCCTGGGGGATCGCTAATTACGACCCCTCAGACTCCTATCAATTTACCCCCCCAGGGCGTCAGGCCCGGATTACCGGCCGACATTGGCAATCCAGACAATGCGTCTGCATTGCCGAATGCTCTTACAGTTGTCCCTCCTACGAAACCTTTTATCGCCATCGGAGGATGTAATAGCCTTTATTCAAGTCACAACTAAAGACGAAAAAATGAAAATTAAGGAAGAAAAATTCAAATTTTCCTATGCTAGGAACATTTCATCTTTCAAGATAAATGTACCAAACGAGCTCTTTGACACAATTTGCTCTACCAAATTCTGGCCGGAATATATATTCGCCAAGGAGTTCAAAGCTAAGAAAAAGAAATGGCGGCCTGTAGGAATAAGTCTTCGCAGACCGACCAGACCACTGCGCCCTCTACGACACCCACTCCAAAAAACTAACCGATTCCTTTGTCATCTCCTATCGGAATGCAAGAGGTTTACGTGGTAAGCCTCCCAAATTGTACTCTGATTGTCTTTCGTTTGCTTCCCAGATTTTGAGCTCCGAAGTTTCTCCAGCTGTGTTCACGGTATACCGACTGGATCGACTTATCAGACGTGGGGGTGGTGTCCTCATAGCGGTTGACTCCAGTCTCACGTCTGAATTATTAACTTTTGAGGAGTGCAACGATGTTGAATTCCTTTGTGTGAAGCTATCAGTTAATGGTAGCTCCATTTTCATTACTTGTTCCTTGTTCCTTGTCGGAACTTCCTATTTATTGGAACCATCTTTCCGCTTTGCAGATGGTCTCCAATCGTCTTTCGGATAGGGACCACTTAGTAGTTCTTGGTGATTTTAATGTCCCTGGGGCTATTTGGTCCTCTAATAATTCCACAAACTCACTTCTTACTACAACACAGCATGATTTTATTGCTGGCTTGTTTGACATTTCGCTGTCTCAAGTCAACCATGTACGAAACTCTTTAGAGCGCTTGCTTGATCTCTGTTTTGTTTCAGATCCTGCGAGAGTTAGTTTAGCCAGGGTGGCGCCGCTGACGCTACCCGAAGATCCCTATCATCCTACTGTCGATGTGACCCTCGATGTTGGGGCCGATGTTGTTACAGAATATATCTGACCGTCTAGCCAAAAAAGTCCTTTGTTTTCGCAAGGCGGATTTCGAGCGGCTGAATTTACTTTTATCTGATTTTAATTGGTCCGATCTATGCATGTGCACTGACATGGCGGAAGCCGTGGATATTTTTTACAGTGCCATGAATTCATGTTTTACTGAATGTGTTCCGTTATACTACCCGTCAACCTCTAATAAGCCTCCGGGGTTTACTAAAGAGTTGAGTCGCCTTAAAAACAAAAAGTCTAGGCTGTATTCTAGATTGGATGGATGTCAACTACTACTAATCTTTTGGAGCTCACTTACTTCATTATAAAGGGTTTCCATAACAACTTTCAGACAGACGTAATCTATACTGATTCAGTAAAGCATTCGACTCTGTTAACCATTCTCTTCTTGTTCGGAAACTCGATTTAATGGAATTTCCGGTTGATCTTCTTAGATGGATCTCTAGTTATCTGAATGGCCGGACGCAAATGGTTCTTTTTAAAAATACCTTATCAAATGTTCTCAGGGTTACTTCTGGCATCCCGCAAGGGAGCCATTTGGGACCCTTGTTGTTTACATTATTTATTAACGACCTGCCCAAAGTGCTGACTAACTCCAGAGTACTTATGTACGCGGATGACGTCAAACTTTGCGTGCAATATAAGGGCGCTTCTTGCCAGTCAGATTTACAAACAGATCTTAATAATTTTCAAACATGGTGCCGCGTTAACTTATTAAATTTAAACGGCTCTAAATGCAAGCTAATGACATTTTCTCGTGTTGTTCCCAAGCTTGCAACTTACACGCTGAACTGTTGCTCTTTGGAAAGAATCAATATAGTTGATGATTTGGGAGCCCGCCTGGATCCTAAACTTGACTTTATTGATCATATTTCCTGCATAGTAAATAAAGCCAGAGGTGTGCTTGGTTTCACTAAACGGTGGTCGAAAGAATTCAATGACACCTATGTTACTAAATTTCTTTACATTTCTTTAGTTCGTCCTATCTTAGAATATGGATCTTGCGTTTGGAGCACTCAATATGGGGTCCACAGTAAACTCATTGAGTCGGTTCAAAAGAACTTTTTACTTTTCGCTTTACGCGGTTTAAAATGGGATGCAAACAAGAGATTACCCTCTTATTCCAGTAGATTCCTACTAATCAACTTACAAGGTGCGTTCCAAAGTAAAAAGGACTTTTAAAAAAAAGAAAGAACACATGGAGTTATCGGCAAAATCAATTAATTTTATTCAAAATATTCTCCTTCTGCTTGAATACAGCTTTTGGCACGGTCCATAAGCATGTCGTACGAGTGTTTTAGCTCATTGACCGGTATGGCCGCCAGTATGCCGGTACAATCCTTTTGAATGGCCTCCACGTCTGCATAACGCTTTCCTTTCATCGGCAAATGCATTTTTCCGAAAAGGTAGAAGTCGCACGGTGCCATATCAGGTGAATACGGGGAGTGGTTGATTGTTAAAATTTGATTTTTGGTCAAAAAATCGGTCACAAGCGTCGATCGATGAGCCGGCGCATTATCGTGCAACAAACGCCAGCTTCCATGTTCGCGATATTCGGGCCGAACACGTCGAATACGGTGCACCAAACGCTTCAAAACTCCAAGGTAGAATACCGCATTAACGTTTTGGCCGGGTGGAACAAATTCTTTGTGGACAATACCCTTGGAATCGTAAAAACAAATCAGCATTGTCTTCACTTTTGACTTCTCCATGCGCGATTTTTTGGTTTCGGCTCGTCCGGCGCCTTCCATTCAGCACTCTGGCGTTTCGTTTCGGGATCATATTGAAAACACCACGTTTCGTCACCAGTCACAATCGTGTAAAGGAAGTTTGGATTTTTTTTTTGCCTCTTTAATGATGTCCTTTGAATGTTGAATTCTGAGCAATTTTTGGTTGTCAGTCAATTTGTGCGGAACAAACTGTGCACACACCTTTCGTAAGCCCAAATGTTCGGTCAAAATCCGATAAATCGATGTTCTGGAGATGTTCAATTCTATTTCCATTAATTTCAATGATGATTTCGGCAGATTTTTTATGAAATCACGCACAGTTTCGATGGAAGTTTTGGTGATCACGGATTTTGGCTGGCCCACATGTTCATCGTCATTTATGTCCTCTCGACCACTTTGAAAACGTTGAAACCACTCGTGCACTCTGCTACGGGATAGGCAACCATCGCCATAAACTTGTTTCATCAATTGAAACGTTTCGGTAAAAGTTTTACCAAGTTTAAAACAAAATTTAATGTTGGCTCTTTGTTCGAAGCTCATTTTTGTACCGATGACAAAAACATGCGCACACTTGCAAAACAATAACTTCACTTCCAATCGATGAAATGTCATGAAATTTTTACTGGAAGTCGATAAAAAATATAGCAGATTCCAACGCACTAGCCGACATATAGATGGCGCCACCAGAGGGCGCTAAATTCAAAAAGTCCTGTTTACTTTGGAACGCACCTTGTACCATCTTTAGCTAGTCGTAGAACTATGCTAGGTATTACCTTTATTTACAACCTTATCCAAGGTGACGTTGAAAGTGCTGACCTTTTGGGTCAGCTTACTTTCACATACCAAGTAGAAATACTAGATCTTATATTCCCTTAGTTTTGCGCCACTGTAGAATGTCCTTTGAATTGCATGAACCCTTTAGAGTCTTATGTGCAATTTATAACGATTTGTACATAATAACGTCTAGCGTAGATACCCTTCCCAAACTACAAACTTTAATTCTAACCCACTTAGGACGCACGCAAGTAAGCAATCTGGCAGCACTCCAGCAATCACTTCCTCGAATTTCTTTTCTATACTTTAACACGAACAAGCACGTGCTTGGTGTCATACGGGCCACTTGAATGTACTGGTCGTAGTGCATCAACGTCCAGTAATAAAATAAAATATATTGGTGAGTTTCTCCCGTTTGAGAGAAAAAGACGTCCAGCTTGGTTGAGTAAATACAAATGGAATGAACACTTTTGGTGACTGCAGAGTTTACTATCGATACGAATTATACGCTAGAGGTTAGACGGCTATGATAGTTTCAATGCCCTTCCTCAATGTAAGCTCACATTTAATATTTCAATACAAAGTTAACCTCTTGGTAAGCTTACAATGCTTTTGTTTTTGAAGGTTTTTCGTTAATATGTCATTCTCTTCTTCACGATATCAGCCAGACTGCGATAATTAGTGTGACCATATCGCATGTGCCATAAATTACCATCGGCACTGGAAGCCGCAAAGCACTGATGTATATAAATTTCCAGTTTTCTTTATATGGAATATACACTCACCGTTTTGGATAATCTTTGCATGTCTATCGTTAAAGTGCACCAAATTGCCTTTAGAAACTGTTTGACTTACGGACATGAAGTTTCTCTTCATCGTAGGAACAAATAGTACGTCGTTTAGTACAAGGGTGTATCGATCTGTCTTTATCTTGACCACTCCTTTTCCCTCCGCCTTCAGAAATCCGTCTCCAGCTAATCCAATCGTCTCGGTGTGCTTCTCCTGGGTTGTAAACAAATTCTCGTTACAGCACATGTGGCCTTGTAATAAGCTGCACTGTTTTTTAACAGTTGGAGCCTGCTTCTTCTTATTGGATGCATCCAATCGACATTCGGCCTTGACATGCCCACTCTTGCCACAGTTATAGCAAATGACATTCTTCCAACTCTTTTTGGAAACTGGCTTTGTAGTGTTTGCAACAAAAGCCTGTGCATGTCGCTCGACGCAGACTGAAATCGTCTCCCTCCCTCTTCCTTGATCTTGATTCGCAGTACCTCGAATTCCGGCAATGTGTCTCGCGTCTCGATGGCAACCACAAAATTTTCGTACTCCTTTGGAAGGCTCGATAGTAGGATTATAGCTCGAAGCTCCTCACTTATCTCAATTCCCACCGACGATAGCTGATCCAAAACCTCGCTGAACGCATTTAGGTGACTGAAAACATTTTGGCCATCCTCCATCTTTAGACTCAGCAACGTTTTGTAGAGCGAAACCTTTCTTACTGGCCCACTTGGTTGATGCACTTCCCTCAGTTTTGATCAGGCCTCAAACGATGTCATAAACGTTTTATGTAGCTCAGCTGCGAAGTTTTAACGCTGAGGGTGATCATGGCCAGAGCCTTACTGTCACGGCTTGGCCAATTTAAGTTTTCACCGGCATCTTCCAGTTTTAACTCGCCTGACGCCACGTCCCACAGCTCCGCGTGTACCAGTAAATGCCAAGAATCATAGTTCTTTTCCTCCAATTTCTCTATTTGGTAAAGTGCACACATGCTGAGGCTTTCTTTGTAGCGATCCGATTCCAATTCCAACTCACTGCTTGCACTCGTAATGCAAACGCCGCTTCTATTTCACAACTTATTTTCCTCAAAAACCGCGTGGCCTATACATGTATATCTATGTATGTGTGCCCTGGGCCCATTACCTATTGGTGAGTTATTTCCGTTTGAGAGAAGAAGACGTCCGGCTTGGTTGAGTAGATACAAATGGAATGAACTCTATTCGATACTTTTGGCGACTGCAGAGTTTACTATCGATACAAATTATACGCTAGAGATTACAATGCTATGATAGTTTCAATAGTTCTGGTGTCTTTTGGATATAAAAATGTTATTTATTTTCTGATTTTGAAGTAATTAATTTGTATGTTTTTTTCAAAGGGGTAACTGTGTTATTTTTGTAATTTATAATTGATTGTGCATTTTTCAACATTTTTCTGCCAATCAGTATATCGTAATTATTAGAAAACCTGTGTACGTAAAATGGTTCCTTTGATTAAAAAATTGCTGGGTAACATAATCAATTTGTTCAATGTAATAGGACCATTTGATGTCAAAACTTCACATTAAGTATTTTGAATAAGAAGAAAAAATATATTTTTATTGATCATATTTATTGTGGATCTTGTATTTATAAGTCATTTGTATGTGCAACCTTTGTATGCAATTTCTATCTATTGGTGTTGTCCGGGGCTGTTAAGCGAAAATTTTCGTTTGGTTCTGAGCTATTTTGATATTGTTCATCTTTATTTTGAGCAGATTGTACCTTTTGTTGCCCTTCATTAATCAAACCATGGTATTGATACTGCTGGTCATAATACTGTTCATAAAAATTAGGTTGTATTTCTTCGCATTCTTGTGTGTCTTGAAATCTCAATTCGTCAATTGACATTTTGGTTTGCTCACTGTCCGATGGTCTTAGTCGTTTGGTAACCGGGAAGTTAGTATTTATAGATGTGGAATGCTGTTGGAGTTGAGGATATGTATTTCCCTTAAAATTGGCTGTTTGAGAATTTTGAACTTTATTGGAATATTGTGGGAAAAGATTTTTGTGATTAATTGGTTGTGTGTTCATGTATTGGTTGGGTCCGAAATGATTTGGTACGTGCCACATAGCTTGGTTGTTGGGCATTTGTTGTGGATAGATGGGTCTAAATGAGTGCGTGTATTGATTAAAATTGGGTTGGAATGGTTGAGAATATTGTGGGTAACTTGGTCGATATTGGGCTTGGGTATTTGTATTGAAATTGTATGATTTCGAATTTTGATTAGAGTTTGCATTTTTATTACGTTTATCTGGATTTTTATTCAATTCAAAATTACTTTGTTCTTGATTATTCCCTTATTTTGTGCAATAGTAATTAACGATCTTAAGTCTGTAATATCATGATGAACCAAAATAGTCAATAATTGTATTGGTAATTTTCTGATCAGTATTTTAATGGAATCTTTAATAGCCTGAACATAAATAGGAAAATCTGGTTGGTTACCTTCCAGATGAAATTTTGAAATCAGCAATTGTCGTCGTCTTTCGGCTTCGTCGCAGAATGCTCTCAGATTTCCTTTGTAAGGTGTCTCTGAAGTTCTCCAGTAGTTTGTGTTTGGGGTTTAAATTCAGCAATTAGTCTCGATCTAAGGGTAGGCCAATCTTCGATGTTCGGAAGGCCCAATGATCGTGTTACATGTCCGTCCAAGTTTCTTTCGATGGCTCCAAGTAGAACTCTCTTTGTTGCACATTAGTTTGGTAGAGTGAAATTACATGGTCCACTCTGCTGACGAAGGTGTAGAGAGTTTCTGGTTCACCCTTAAATGGCATGATGTCTTTTAGCTGCCGGCGAGCTTCAGCAAGGTTGTTGTCGCTTAGAACCACGATTTATGTCATTATTGTAAAGTTAAAATGTTTTTGTTCGTTTTTTATATTTTTATTTTGATTTCACTTAATAAGGGTTAAGTGTTTGTTAAACTAAAAAAAAAAATGTTTTTTTTTTGTAATTTTTGTAGTTTTTATTAAATTTATGTAGTTTTTAACTGCTAGTTGCCTTTAGACTTATTGGGTTTTTATTATATTTTATTCTTCCACTTTTGTTGGACAACCGAATTGGAATTATAATCCAAGTTGAAAGGTTTTTATGTGTGTTGCGTTTATATTCGAGAACTGAATTATAAAATTAAATTTATTTTTCACTCGAGGTTCTTTTTTTCGGATACTTTTTTTATCCTACCGACTGCGCCAGTAAAATTTTCAAATGTTTAAAATGAGCCTAACAAATGCCTCGTCGATGGACTAAAGGCAACGCGAGAGAATAAAACAAACGGGTTGAGTTTTAGTAATTTATTGTTTGAATCCCTGCTTAAGACTGAATTATGATTACAAAATATTTATTGAGTTGGCCTTCGTTACATAGATTTCAGGTGTGAGAATAATTTGTAAACAATGATTTGATAGTGTAAGTGCCACTCAAGCGCGGTACTTAGTGATTCTAGGAATTGTTTATGTCGTTCAAGAGCGGCATCGCCAGCTCCAGATGTGCATTGCTTCAGCGTGGGAACGCCTACGCTGCATATTTCTATTTCTTTGAACGTGACAGAATGTGTGAATATGTCACTATATTTGGACATCATCTGCATACAATTGAATTTCACAGACAAAAGTCTAGGCAAATCATTTACATACATAAAATATCGTGATTGACAGAGTCAAATGATTTACTATGGTCAAGAAGGGTTAAAAAGTCACACAGTTATTGTCAAGATGTTTACAAATGTTTATAATTGCACTTACGCAACTTCTTTTTTTTTTTTTGGAACCCCGACTGCTTTGGTGACAAAGCGCATTTGTTTCCAGAAGCTTTTGAATTTATTGGGACATTAAATGTTCAAGCACTTTAACTAGAAATGAAAGGATTGAAATGGGCCTATAGTCTTTATTAGGTTTCAACACAGGGATTATTTTAGCTATTTTCCAAGATGATGGGAATGTGAAGGTAGTTATTGCAGGATTGTAAATATGTTCTTTATGGGGAAGGAGTAAGGGCAACATTATTTTGACGAATTTAGGGTTGACATTGTCTAAGCCTTACGCACTTGACTTTATTTTAAGAATGCTATCTAAGACATCACATTGATCCACAGACAAAGCTAAAACTATTATCACAGTAAATTAGATTACTAAGGTACTTGTTAGAAGTAGCTTTGATTTACGAAAACGATCGACAAAGTTCTTCAACGTCGACGTTGCGTTCAGTGCTCTGCTTACTCCTCCCTATTCCAAGATTGCTTACATGTAAGCTGATTATTAAATTTTGGTAACAAGTGATCTTGCTTCCTTGTACTGCATACTAAAATTATGGGTCTTGTATCGCTTCCACTTAAAATAGGCAACATCCCTCTGATTGATAAGCTTTTTAATTTCATTGTTAAATCAAGTATCTTGCCTCGATTTAATTTCCCTAGACTTGACAGGTACGCATTTATTAAACATATAGTTTGAATTATTGTTTAAAACATTCAATTGAGACTCGACAGTAGAAAATTAATATATATAGCATTAATATATATGACACCAATCACATGCATTATATTGAAGCTGAAGTTCTGTATAATTATTATTCTTAAAACCTCTCTAGCTAAAATATTCTTCAGTATCGTCCAACGTTATATCACAGGCTAAAAAAATTAGGTCATGTTGGAGACAAGTCAGACTTAAATCAGGTCTCAGATACCCAGATAACATCAACATTAGACTGGACAAAAAGTAACCTGAACTCGTAGATTTTTTTAAATAAATTCTGGGTATCTATTTGTGTTACAAATCGATCAAGTTCGGAGCACTGCAAAACACGACCACTCTGTACCGCTCTTTTGCATTTATTGCATTTAGCAGTTCGAAGTCCGTTTTTCGGAAACAGAAACCTTTCTTACTGGCCCACTTGGATGATGCACTTCCCTCAGTTTTGTTCAGGCCTCAAACAATGTCATAAACGTTTTATGTAGCTCAGCTGCGAAGTTTTAACGCTGAGGGTGATCATGGCCAGAGCCTTACTGTCACGGCTTGGCCAATTTAAGTTTTCACCGGCATCTTCCAGTTTTAACTCGCCTGACGCCACATCCCACAGCTCCGCGTGTACCAGTAAATGCCAAGAATCATAGTTCTTTTCCTCCAATTTCTCTATTTGGTAAAGTGCACACATGCTGAGGCTTTCTTTGTAGCGATCCGATTTCAATTCCAACTCATTGCTTGCACTCGTAATGCAAACGCCGCTTCTATTTCACAACTTATTTTCCTCAAAAACCGCGTGGCCTATACATGTATATCTATGTATGTGTGCCCTGGGCCCATTACCTATTGGTGAGTTATTTCCGTTTGAGAGAAGAAGACGTCCGGCTTGGTTGAGTAGATACAAATGGAATGAACTCTATTCGATACTTTTGGCGACTGCAGAGTTTACTATCGATACAAATTATACGCTAGAGATTACAATGCTATGATAGTTTCAATAGTTCTGGTGTCTTTTGGATATAAAAATGTTGGTTATTTTCTGATTTTGAAGTAATTAATTTGTATGTTTTTTTTCAAAGGGGTAACTGTGTTATTTTTGTAATTTATAATTGATTGTGCATTTTTCAACATTTTTCTGCCAATCAGTATATCGTAATTATTAGAAAACCTGTGTACGTAAAATGGTTCCTTTGATTAAAAAATTGCTGGGTAACATAATCATTTTGTTCAATGTAATAGGACCATAGGACCAAAAGAAGCTTTGCTCTTAGTCGGACGTGTTTCCCTTCGCTCTAAGTTCAAAGTTCAAAGTTTTCACTGCGAAATCCTAATTCTCAAAATCCAATTTTTTGGTATTTGATCATAGTGCAGTTGTTCATAATTTTGACTTTATATCCAAATCATTTTATATAAAGACAGTGTCTTTAATTCCCGAAAACTATTTCGGGTTTTTTATTTTTCTATTCGCCTTGCTTTACCTTTTTCTGCTGTGCGTTTACCGCTTGCCGCTGCATTCGGTTCAGCTTTGTTGTTGGTGCAAGTGTTTTGGTTACCGCGTACGCATACACAAACTTCTGCTTTTGCGGTGCTTAGTCAAAAGCTTTTAAAATTCTCGCTCGCTCTTTGTTGTGATCGGCTCATTCGTCGCGCAAATAAACTAAAACGCGTTTGTAAATTACTTGGATAAATTACCTTTTAATCCAAAAAATGGCTACTTGTTGCTACACCAAGTGCTCGAACGGCCAAAAAATTTCTTCGCGGCAGGCCACCATTTACTGTTGGCTCTGCGACAATATCGCTCACCCTGGATGTGCCGATCTGGGGCAAATTGGACCCCGTATCTCCGATCGCATTCGAGAGAATGCCGGATTAGACTGGACGTGCCCGAGCTGCCTGCATATCAAATCCGAAATGCGGGTCTTCATGAGGCAAACTCACCTGGAGTTTCAGTCGCTATCGGCCGGCTTTAACGATCTGTTAACTCGTTTCCAGAAGGCGGAGCATCACTTTAATACGTTAAAACTGCTAAGTGACTCCACAAACAAAAAAACGAGTAACTTGTCTGATAAGTTCCTATCTCTTCCAGACACTTCAAGCCCCCTTATGCAGTTCAGTCCACGTGCCGAGCCAGTTGCCGTGGATAATGGCAAAGATGCGGCATCGGCCCGAACATCTTTAGTAGATGATCTCGTCATGCCTTTGGATCAGCAGCCTATCAACGTCGACCAGTCATCCTCGTTGCATGCTGCTGCCTCTGCTGAAGTTGATGTACCGGTCCCCATTTTCGGACGGAACAAATTCGCTACGCCCCCGGTTCAGCAGCCTGTCTACACCGACCAGGCATCCACGTCGCGTGCTGCTGCCATCAATGATGCGTCGTTGGCGTCGAATGCCCACCCGGCGGTCATTATCTCATCGCCGGCTGTTATCAGAAATTGTCCCCAACAGTCTACAATTTCTGGCGTTCCCCAACGTACACCAGTGCCTTTAGCTGGCGTTGCTCCTAAGAGGCAGATATTTGTTTCCCGCCTCAATTCAGATGCTTCCGAGGGCGACGTTAAGACCCACTTGAGCAACAAATTGAATATTTCTGTTACTGAGTTTAGTGTCTCCAAGTTCAATTTTAAGCAAAGACGCGATATATCGTCGTTTAAAATTGCACTTTCTGACGTACTATTTTCTAAGGTTCTTGATCCTTCAGTATGGCCTGAGCATGTAATTGTTCACGAATTCGTAAACAAGAGTAATTCTCGTGCTCGTGGGCCTCAAACTCCTTCAACTAGGCCTCCAAAAAACTAATGGATTCTTTTGTTCTTAACTATCAGAATGTTCGTAGTTTACTTGGCAAGCTCAGTAGGCTGCACGTCAATAGTGTCTCTTCCGATGCCAATGTTATTGTCTTTACAGAAACATGGCTCAACTCCTCTGTGTCTGACTCTGAAATTTTTTCTGGGTACTATACCATCTTTAGACGTGATCGTCCTATATGGACTGGCGGTGGTGTTCTCATCGCGGTTAAATCCGATCTGGTTTCTGAAATCATTTCTAAAACTGATACGGATCTAGAGTTTGTGGCGGTTCGTATCCAGGTCCACGACTATTCTATCTACGTTTCATGTTCGTATATTCCACCCAAGTCAGACACCGATATATATATGCGGCATCTATCCTTAATTCATGAAATTCATTCTTCCCTTGGTGTTAATGACCACCTTATTGTCATGGGTGATTTCAATCTGCCCTCCATCTCTTGGATGCCTTTGCCTGATTCTAATGTTCTTGTTCCCACCACACCCCACGATTTAATTCATGGTCTTATAGACCTCTCATTGGGACAATTAAACTTCGTTAAGAACTGTAGCAATAATGTCTTAGACCTCATCTTTGTCTCTGAGTTTGCTAATGCCTACGTCAGGAGAATTGACCCCCTTTCTAGTCCTGAAGATGCTTATCATCCCACTTTGGAGCTAATCCTTGAAGCTTCCACCCCATTACTAGGGTGTCCGGAAGCAGAGCCTGCAACGTTTCGTTGCTTTCGAAAAGCTAAGTTTTCAGAAATGAATCACCACTTATCTTTAACAGATTGGACTTTCTTGAACTCTACAGAGGATCCCTCAAACATTGTTAAGCGTTTCTACGACATAATGTACACAGCTTTCGACATGTATGTCCCTTCATTTCCCTCACCAGATGTTTCTCACAAGCCCCCTTGGTTCTCTCGTCGGCTTTCTTATTTAAAAAATCGGAAATCCAGACTTTTTAAAAAGTACAGCAAATCTGGTCTCCAAGTCGACCGTTCGAGATATTTAACTGCCCGTTCTAATTTCTTAGCACACAATTCTGAATGCTACAGAAACCACTTAAATCGGTGCAAAACGGAGTTTCAGGCAAACCCAAAGCAATTTTACGCTTTCGTTAACTCGAAACGTAAATCTCAACAATTTCCTTCATGCCTTCATTTCAATAATGCCTCCGCTTCCAATGATTCTGATATCGCGAACCTGTTCGCAAAATTCTTTCAGACTACATACTCACAAATTAATTTCGATATTAACTCAGAGTATTCTTTCCCACTTCCTCACTCCAATTGCATTTTTATGCCTGTAATCAGTGAAGATGATGTTCTTCATAATCTCAGAACAATCAAACTTTCCTTCTCCTCTGGTCCAGATCTTGTACCTAGTTGTGTTCTGAGAAATTGTGCCAGCGCATTATGTAGACCACTGTCTAGACTTTTTCAGCTATCACTTCAGCATTCGTTTTTCCCTGAAGTGTGGAAAGAATCTTTTATCATTCCGCTTCATAAAAAGGGCAGTAAATCTAATATTGAACACTATAGAGGCATAGCTAAACTTAGTGCGATTCCGAAATTATTTGAATTTCTAATTACTGCTCAGCTTCAGCACCAATGTTGCTCAATAATGTCCCCGTCACAGCATGGCTTTATGAAACGCAGATCTACGTCTACAAATCTCCTTGAGTTTGTTGCTGTGATTAGAAACGCGTTTAAAAATAACACCCAAACCGATGTTATCTTCACAGATTTCAGCAAAGCCTTCGATTCGGTGAATCATCAGTTACTGTTGAAGAAACTTTGTCTTTTGGGTTTTCCGGTCACGTTGATCAAGTGGATTTCTACTTATTTGTTGAACCGTACTCAAAGAGTTGCATTCAAGGGTTCACTCTCAAACCTTGTTCACGTGACTTCTGGTGTTCCTCAAGGGAGCCACCTCGGTCCTCTTTTATTTGGCATTTTTATAAATGATCTGCCCCAAGTTATTCTCCACTCTTACGTCATGATGTATGCTGATGATGTTAAACTATGTTTGCCTCTTGCGAATCCTGACTCTCCTAAGCTTTTGCAATCTGATTTAAACAACATGTTGTCCTGGTGCACCCATAATTTGTTGTTCCTTAACAACTCCAAGTGTAAATACATGTCGTTTTACCGCAGAAATTGTTTCCGTGCTAACTATTCTTTAGGCACGAGTGTTCTTGAACGTATTCATTCTGTTACTGATCTTGGTGTTTTATTTAGCCACAACTTGAGCTTCGCCGATCACATCGGTATAATTGTCAGTAAAGCTAAGGGGGTTTTAGCCTTTATTAAGCGATGGTCCAAGGAGTTTGTTGATCCCTACACCACGAAACTACTGTATGTTTCTCTTGTTCGTCCAATTCTCGAATATTGTTCGTGCGTATGGTCACCTCAGTACGCAAAGTATCAAGACCTTATTGAATCGGTACAGAAGCAATTCCTTTTGTTTGCTCTACGTGGTCTAATCTGGGATCCACATCGTCGCCTTCCCTCATACATTGACAGACTGCGCCTTTTAGACCTGCCCTCCCTGAAGGACCGGCGTACCTGCCACGGTGTAATGTTTATTCATAAATTAATTCATGGTTTTGTTTCTTCTACTTTTTTGTTAAATTTGCTGCGTCTTTCGGTCCCTGCCAGGCCTTCGCGACACTTTCGGCCTATCGCTCTTGTTACTTGCAAATCAAATTTCGAAATTCATGATCCTTTTCGCGTTTTATGTTCCCTGTATAATGACTTTTATTTTCTGTTACATGTTGAAATGTCCTTAGATTTAAATTCTAATATTATATTAAGGCACCTATCCTTACCTCGGCCCACTTGATGTGAGTCGGAGCACATCCTTAAAAAACACTCCCTTCTTCGGTCAGAGGTAAGGGTATGGCTTAACATAGCAGTATTTTGCTATTATTGTTAAATAAATAAAATAAAAATAAATAAAATAAAATTTGATGTCAAAACTTCACATTAAGTATTTTGAATAAGAAGAAAAAATATATTTTTATTGATCATATTTATTGTGGATCTTGTATTTATAAGTCATTTGTATGTGCAACCTTTGTATGCAATTTCTATGTATTGGTGTTGTCCGGGGCTGTTAAGCGAAAATTTTCGTTTGGTTCTGAGCTATTTTGATATTGTTCATCTTTATTTTGAGCAGATTGTACCTTTTGTTGCCCTTCATTAATCAAACCATGGTATTGATACTGCTGGTCATAATACTGTTCATAAAAATTAGGTTGTATTTCTTCGCATTCTTGTGTGTCTTGAAATCTCAATTCGTCAATTGACATTTTGGTTTGCTCACTGTCCGATGGTCTTAGTCGTTTGGTAACCGGGAAGTTAGTATTTATAGATGTGGAATGCTGTTGGAGTTGAGGATATGTATTTCCCTTAAAATTGGCTGTTTGAGAATTTTGAACTTTATTGGAATATTGTGGGAAAAGATTTTTGTGATTAATTGGTTGTGTGTTCATGTATTGGTTGGGTCCGAAATGATTTGGTACGTGCCACATAGCTTGGTTGTTGGGCATTTGTTGTGGATAGATGGGTCTAAATGAGTGCGTGTATTGATTAAAATTGGGTTGGAATGGTTGAGAATATTGTGGGTAACTTGGTCGATATTGGGCTTGGGTATTTGTATTGAAATTGTATGATTTCGAATTTTGATTAGAGTTTGCATTTTTATTACGTTTATCTGGATTTTTATTCAATTCAAAATTACTATGTTCTTGATTATTCCCTTATATTGTGCAATAGTAATTAACGATCTTAAGTCTGTAATATCATGATGAACCAAAATAGTTCATAATTGTATTTGTAATTTTCTGATCAGTATTTTAATGGAATCTTTAATAGCCTGAACATAAATAGGAAAATCTGGTTGGTTACCTTCCAGATGAAATTTTGAAATCAGCAATTGTCGTCGTCTTTTGGCTTCGTCGCAGAATGCTCTCAGATTTCCTTTGTAAGGTGTTTCTGAAGTTCTCCAGTAGTTTGTGTTTGGGGTTTAAATTCAGCAATTAGTCTCGATCTAAGGGTAGGCCAATCTTCGATGTTCGGAAGGCCCAATGATCGTGTTACATGTCCGTCCAAGTTTCTTTCGATGGCTCCAAGTATAACTCTCTTTGTTGCACATTAGTTTGGTAGAGTGAAATTACATGGTCCACTCTGCTGACGAAGGTGTAGAGAGTTTCTGGTTCACCCTTAAATGGCATGATGTCTTTTAGCTGCCGGCGAGCTTCAGCAAGGTTGTTGTCGCTTAGAACCACGATTTATGTCATTATTGTAAAGTTAAAATGTTTTTGTTCGTTTTTTATATTTTTATTTTGATTTCACTTAATAAGGGTTAAGTGTTTGTTAAACTAAAAAAAAAAAATGTTTTTTTTTTTTGTAATTTTTGTAGTTTTTATTAAATTTATGTAGTTTTTAACTGCTAGTTGCCTTTAGACTTATTGGGTTTTTATTATATTTTATTCTTCCACTTTTGTTGGACAACCGAATTGGAATTATAATCCAAGTTGAAAGGTTTTTATGTGTGTTGCGTTTATATTCGAGAACTGAATTATAAAATTAAATTTATTTTTCACTCGAGGTTCTTTTTTTCGGATACTTTTTTTATCCTACCGACTGCGCCAGTAAAATTTTCAAATGTTTAAAATGAGCCTAACAAATGCCTCGTCGATGGACTAAAGGCAACGCGAGAGAATAAAACAAACGGGTTGAGTTTTAGTAATTTATTGTTTGAATCCCTGCTTAAGAATGAATTATGATTACAAAATATTTATTGAGTTGGCCTTCGTTACATAGATTTCAGGTGTGAGAATAATTTGTAAACAATGATTTGATAGTGTAAGTGCCACTCAAGCGCGGTACTTAGTGATTCTAGGAATTGTTTATGTCGTTCAAGAGCGGCATCGCCAGCTCCAGATGTGCATTGCTTCAGCGTGGGAACGCCTACGCTGCATATTTCTATTTCTTTGAACGTGACAGAATGTGTGAATATGTCACTATATTTGGACATCATCTGCATACAATTGAATTTCACAATCAGACAAAAGACTAGGCAAATCATTTACATACATAAAATATCGTGATTGACAGAGTCAAATGATTTACTATGGTCAAGAAGGGTTAGAAAAGTCACACAGTTATTGTCAAGATGTTTACAAATGTTTGTTATTGCACTTACGCAACTTCTTTTTTTTTTTTTTGGAACCCCGACTGCTTTGGTGACAAAGCGCATTTGTTTCCAGAAGCTTTTGAATTTATTGGGACATTAAATGTTCAAGCACTTTAACTAGAAATGAAAGGATTGAAATGGGCCTATAGTCTTTATTAGGTTTCAACACAGGGATTATTTTAGCTATTTTCCAAGATGATGGGAATGTGAAGGTAGTTGTTAAGTCGCGGACATAATTACGACAATAATAATAATACATAATTTGTAATTCATCAGTCGCAGCAATATCATATACGGCCACAATAAAGTAAAGCACCAGGTCAAGCTCATATGTGTATTCTGCTGACGATGAAGAAGTGGAATGGGGCACTGATCTCATTTCCGCATATTCAATACGCAACATAGCAACCTATATTACTCTTTCACATTAAATTCTGTAAACATAAGCATATTTGTTAACCACTTTTTAGCTACCGTTATATTTTACCAATAAAGTCAGTAATCGTCTTCAACTCAAAAGGCATTTTACTCTTGCACAAACCTCAGTCCACCTAGTTCAAGTACTAGTTGCGACAACTCAAAGGCAATTAGTTCATGTACTATAAAGTTCATGTACCGAAAGGAAAAATTCCGTACCTCTTGGGAACCTTCCTGGACGTTTAAAGTTTCGAAAAAATTCCTTTTGCTAGAACTCAGCTTCTAGTAAATCCCCCAAGTATATTGAACACTTAATAATTCCTTCGACCACCAATGGTTGCGAATAGGAGCGTATCCAGCTATCAAGCGAATAAGATACTCCCAACGGTCAGGAATTAAATAAGTTTCAATATGACTACCAAGGAGGAGCAAGCAGTCACAGAGGCGTTAGACTTGCAGGAAAAGATCAGCCAAGGGATCTCGAAACTGATCCGCAACTTCAAGAAAGACTCAGCGGAAAGAAAGCTAAACCCAACTTACTACCAATCAAAGTTGGCCGCAATCGATGAAGCATGGAATCGATTTGCGGATAATGATCCTAATATTCTTGAGAAATACAGGACCTCAGAATATTTGAATTTCTATAAAGACTGTCATGAATCATATGACAAGTATAGAAATGTTATAACTGACGCAATGGCTCAAACGACGAGCCATGCCCAGGGGAACACAGACGCTGCCAGCATCCAGCAGCCTGTGAACAAGCTGATATCGGCATGTCGCCGACAAAAAGCGATAGCTGATTCAATCAATCGGGCTCTGAAAATTGTTTCAGAGCCCGATTGATTGAATCAGCTATCGCTTTTTGTCGGCGACATGCCGATATCAGCTTGTTCACAGGCTGCTGGATGCTGGCAGCGTAACTAGTGATTTGATAAAATCACTATGGTCTCAATCCCAAGAAATCCACTTCTCGGTTCATGAAGAATACGAGGACCCGGTCAAGGCAGGATATGACATGAAGTCTTTTCTCCGACTTGAAAGGGACATTCAAGCAGTGTTGGGAGCAAGATCAAACGCTTCAAGCAGTGAAGATGTGCACTTGCCCAGAGTTAGCATCCCAAAATTCGATGGTGATCTACTCAAATGGACACAATTTTTTGATTTATTCAAATGCATGGTCCATGACACTAACATGCCGACAGTACGGAAAATGTGGTATCTCAAAACCACCGTAACTGGAGAGGCAGAAAGATTGATAAGACATATCGATCTTAAAGAAGAAAATTACGGAAACGCATGGGGCATATTAGTTGACGCATACAACAATCCCCGACATGTCGCGGACACAATTCTTAACCGTTTCTTGCAACACCACACAAACAATGACGATCCAAAGTCATTGAAGGAGTTGTACATCACCACTATCGAGTCCCTAGCATCCTTAAAAGGACTAGGCATCGATGTGTCCAGCTGGGACACAATATTGATTGGTATTATTAAGCAAAAATTGGATCTTGCTAACAGAGCTTTGTACGAACAGTCGTTAGATGGATCGAGACAACTACAAGGTCTCGACACCATTCTCGGTTTCCTCGACCAACGAATTCGAGTGCTGGAAACAGGAAAAAGAGTTCAACACTCAAGAAAGGAACAGAAAGGGCCAACGTGTACTTCCGCCAGCGCTGAAAAGTTACCAAACTCTCCATTCTGTAAACGGAATCATTGGCTTTATAAATGCGATGACTTCCGCAATAAAACCATACCCGACAGACCTAATTGGGTAAAAAAAACAACGACTGTGCGTTAACTGTTTTAGCAGCGACCACAAGGCAAAGGAATGCCGAGGCCGTATGTGTTTTAAATGCGATAAAAAACATCATACATTGCTGCATCTTGAAACTGAGTCAGGTGCAGCAACCGAGCCGAAATCTCCGTCTGTAGGTGCAGCAAGTAAAAAGAGTTACAATCTGCTGGCCACAGCCAAAGTATCGGTGAATGCTGTCACTTAAACTTCACGGTACGTCATTACGTATCGAAGGTATTGGAGGAAATCCAAAGACTAGCCGAGCCAGAGTTATATGCGCATGAAATCAATGCACAACAATTTTGCGCAACAAGTCGAAGCTTTTGTGTTACCACACATTATAGCTGATCAACCAGCTCATCAGCTAGATTCCACAGACTTGCGGCTCCCTCAAAATATTGATGTGGCAGATGCAAACTTCGACAAGCCTGGAAAGATTGACATGCTTATCGGAGCTGAGCACTACTATTCCCTACTTTTGCCAAATCAGATGATGTTAAAGCCAGGTGGCCCAATCGTCCAAATTACAAAATTAGGTTGGATTGTCGCCGGAAAAGTAGCTGCAGAACACAACCAATCAGCAATTTGTGCAGCGGCTACAACAGATGAACAAATCGACACCCTGTTGGAACGATTTTGGACGCTGGAGAACTTAGAAACCGACAAGAAACCTCAATCACCAATAGAAGCGCATTGCGAAAAACACTTCGCAGGAAATCTCCAAGTCGCAGAAGATGGAAGGTTTATTGTGAAGCTCCCGTTCTCCGAACAATCAACAGCCCTGGGGGAATCGCGGAAAATTGCAACCAACAGGTTCCTGGCACTAGAGCGCAGAACGTCACGTGAAGTCTGCAAAGGGTACTTAGAGTTTATGGAGGAATATAAAGGACTTGGACAAATGAAAGAAGTGCATCCGAAAAACATACCTTCGGATCATTATTTCATACAACACCACTGTGTGCTGAAACCCGAAAACAGCACTACCAAACTACGGGTAGTTTTTGATGCTTCCTGTAAAACCACAAGCAATAAATCATTAAACGATATATTGTATGCTGGACCCACCGTACAGAGCGAGCTGTTTGCAATCTTGCTACGCTTCCGCACTAATAAGTACGTATTTACAGCAGATATAGAAAAAATGTATCGCCAGGTATGGATAAACCCTGAAAATCAATTTCATCAATTAATCGTCTGGCGAAAGAAACCATCAGACGAATTAAAATATTATCGACTTAAAACCGTAACTTACGGTACAACATCAGCCCCGTTCCTAGCCACCAAATGCTTAGATTACTTGGCTGAGAGGGCCAGAAAACATTTACCACTTGGATCATCAGTCCTCAAACATGACTTTTATGTCGACGACTGTCTGACAGGAGCAAATAGCATCCCAGAAGCAGTTCAAATACAATAAGAATTAAACAAAATACTGCTACCATCTGGATTCAAGCTCCGTAAATGGTGCTCCAACAACAACGAGGTTCTGACTCCAAATTCCAAATTCCAAATTCCAGATTCCAAAGGAAGACATTGTCAACCACGTCAAATTAGATGAAACACTACAACACTACAGTGTTAAAACGTTGGGTCTGCTTTGGATACCACATAAAGATCAATTATGTGGGCGATCCCAAAAAAGTGAAGCGTCAATTATCACCAAACGAGTGGTAAGCTCAGAAGCATCACAGATATTTGATCCACTTGGACTATTTGCCCCCGTTGTGGTAAAAGCCAAGATATTTATGCAAGCCCTGTGGGAACTAAAGATGGGCTGGGACGACGAGCTTCCTCAACTGCTTCAGAATGAGTGGAAAGGCTATCGTGCTGATGTGCAATCATTGAACAATTTGCAGATTCCAAGGCACATCTTTGAAGGGAAGGTGCCCGTTAATCAGGAAATACACACGATTGTCGATGCATCAGAGCGGGCATATGGAGCGGCAATTTATATTCGTGCCACATATAAGAACAATCAGGTTTCTGTCCGGCTGTTATGCTCAAAATCAAGAGTAGCACCAACAGCAAAAGAAACACTACCGCGTCTAGAATTATGCGCCGCAGTCTTGGGAGCAGAACTAACCCACAGAGTGCGTAAAGACTTACGGATACCTAACGAAAGTGTTCCTGGATATCTATGGTCAGATTCGACTGTGGTTCTGTCCTGGATAAACGCATCAGCGTCATCATATTATAGGTTCGTGGCAAATCGAATTGCAAAAATTCAAGCTGTTTCAGACCAATCTCAATGGCGTCACGTGTCATCGGCTAATAATCCAGCAGATGTACTATCAAGAGGAATTGCCGCCAGTAAATTAGCGGAACACAACCTCTGGCTATATGGACCCCTATTCCTACATGGTTCTCGCGACAAGTGGTCTAAAGTATCAACCATCACTCCCAGCGATCTGGAACGCAAGTCTAAACAAGTTAGCCTGCCAACTTGTCAAGATGAGCTTGGCAGCGTACTTTACAATTGCAATCACAGCAACTCCTTCAATAAACTACAACGTATTGTAGCGAATATGATGCGGTTCTGCAACAAGAAATACAGAGCACCCACAACAACATTGTGTGTCGGTGAATTAGCTAATGCAAGGACCATCATCCTGCGGACCATTCAGCAAATTGACTTCAGTAGCGAGTACAAACAACTTCGTATTCACAAAACGGTGGACAAAAAGAGCTCGATCGTATCCCTGTCTCCTATAATCGGAAATGACGGACTGATCAGGGTCGGAGGTAGATTGGAAGAATCTAACCTTCCATATAACGCAAAGCATCAAATTTTGCTTCCATACAACGATTCTCTCGTTAGGATTCTATTGCGAGAAATGCACGAAGAGAACGCATTGCGGGGCTCAATCACTGAGAGCCATTGCCAGACAACAATATTGGATTCTGAATGATAAAACAATGGCACGGAGCATTATTCACAGCTGTTTCAGATGTACACGAGCACGGCCCAAATTAATGCAACAAATCATGGGCAATCTACCAGCTGACCGAGTAACACAGGCTCGGCCATTCTTTAACTCTGGTGTTGACTATTATGGACCAATTTGGATTCACCACAACATCCGTGGAAAGAGACCCGATAAGGCATACATTGCAGTTTTCTGCTGTTTTGCTACGAAGGCAGTACATCTAGAGCTAGTCAGTGACTTATCAACATATGCATTTTTAGCTGCTCTTCGACGGTTCTTGGGTCGACGTGGAAAATGTCAGACCATTCATTGCGACAATGCAACAAATTTTGTCGGTGCCAACAATCAGTTGAAGGCTTTAGAAGAAGCTATCTTCACCGACAGAGCTCAAGCGCAGATCATGAACCATTGCAATAAAAGGCAAGTGGAATTTAAATTCATACCGCCCCGAGCCGCATCTTTTGGCGGCCGTTGGGAAGCTGCGGTAAAATCAGCGAAGCGGTTGCTGGTATCAGTCACAGCCACAGCTTCGTTAACATTTGAGGAGCTAAACACTGTAATCGTGGAAGTCGAAGCCATCCTCAACTCTCGACCCCTGACACCAATGTCGTCTGACCCAACTGACACATCAGCTCTGACTCCTGGTCATTTTCTGATTGGGGAACCATTGACGGCTCCTCCCGACACAAATCTCGCTTCACCCGGGAAAACGTTAGTGAAGAGATGGGAATTAGTGTCCAGGCTAAAGCAAATGTTCTGGGATCAATGGTCTATGGAGTATTTACAAGAGCTCCAAATGCGAAATAAGTGGAAAACCATGTCACAAGACGTGAAGGAAGGACTACTAGTAATAGTCAAGGAAGACAACGTACCGGTGATGAGCTGGCCGATGAGACAAATAGTGAAGACATATCCCGGTAAGGACAGCCATGTCCGAGTAGTAGATGTGAAGACTGCATCTGGGATCTTCAAACGACCAGTAACTCGTTTTGCTCCACTATTAAACGAAAATGAAGCCATCAAACGTCCTCACAGCGCCATCGAAGATACGACGCCAGATGAAGAAATACCAACACAAAAGAGGAATGTGTCAGTTCCAATTCTTCCGACGTTGCTCGCAATGCTACTCATTCTGCCACTAGCAATGGGACAACAAGCAAGTGTCACACATTTCGCAAATCAGCCAGGAATATTCTATGAACGAATTGGGACCTCAAGAATGGCGATCTCAGAATGGAATATCATCGTGTACTACGACTTGCAGCCATATTGGAGTGATATGAGAGTGTTGAATGCCGGCATAACTGAACTTAAACACAAGTGTTCAGAATTTCGAAACATCAATGCCTGTAACTCTATATATGCGCATTTTCAACATTTAAACACTGAGTTACAATCTGGAAATGAGCTGATTAACCACTCACGGCAGCGCAGATCACCGCTGAATATAGTCGGTAACGTGGCGAATTCATTGTTTGGCGTGCTTGACTCCAGATACGCTGAAGATATGTCCAAGGTCATAAATGATGTCAAATCTAACGAAAACATATTGATGATGCTATTGAAAAATCAAACTTCAATTCTGGATTCCACTATTAATGTAGTGAGGAAAGGCGGTTCAGCCACCAACGATCGCATCCGAAACATAGAGCGACAAATAGATGCTCTCAACAAGGAACGAGGAAAATATCAAGGCGACTACTTGCAACAAGCATTCATGGTTTTAACAGCCCAGCTAACTCTCTTGGCAACTGGAATGCAACGAATGCAAACTGAGATAGCCAACGTACTTACCGACATTCGCCATCGAACAATTAGCCCCATTCTAGTGTCTCCTAAACAGTTGAGGGATCAACTCGATCAGATTAGGGAGCATATCCCGCCGGATCAACAGCTGCCAGTATCATCCAATGATGTTATTCAACTATATAGAATCATGCATGCCGAGGAAACAACCACCACGGACCATGTTGTCTTCAAAATAACCATACCGTTAGTGTCCACGGCACAGCAAGAAGTCTCTAGCATCATCCCCATCCCAGTATGGAAGGATGGGAACTGGCATGAATTCAAGCTTAAAACAGAGATCATAACTGTCAATGCCCATAGAGATCAGTTCATGGGACTAACTAAGGACAAGCTTCAACTACCAAGTGATGAGCACATATGCATCAATCATCAAGCTACGTTTAGCGTGGACAATCGATTCAATAACAAGACTGAAACAATATGTGAGATGGTTCAAACGAATGCCGATCTAATATGGTCAGCAACACATCAACAAAACAGATGGATGTTTGCAACCCACAGTCCAATCGAACTTCAAGCTGTGTGCAAGGGAATTCCGTCTACAATACACATTGATGGAACTGGTTTGTTATCACTTGCTTCAGGTTGCACTGCGCGCAACTCAAAAATCAGTGTTAGCACATTCAGCACTCAGCTCAGCGAGACAAAATCAACATATGTCCGCTTTGGCAACATCACCCAGATCAACGAAGAAAAGACATCAAAACCAGTTGGAGAAGCTACAACCAAGGTAGCCGATGCCGAACTAGCCGAATTAGATGTCCTACAACAGCAGCTGGCCACAACTGAAGGATGCAAAATGGGATAATAAAGTCAGCACTGTCCATAATCATCAAATAGCGGCCTACGTGGCCCTAGTAGTATCAATTATACTAATCATAACAATTGGTATAAGACAACGACACAGCAATTGGAAACCACGACGACGAAGTTCCAAGCCCCGGACAACGAGTGAGCAGCCAACACCCGAACCTGCCCCACGGAGTTTTGCGTTCGACGTCAGTGACGGTTGAACACCCGTTCAACGGCCGGGAGAATGTTAAGTCGCGAACATAATTACGACAATAATAATAATGCATAATTTGTAATTCATCAGTCGCAGCAATATCATATACGGCCACAATAAAGTAAAGCACCAGGTCAAGCTCATATGTGTATTCTGCTGACGATGAAGAAGTGGAATGGGGCACTGATCTCATTTCCGCATATTCAATACGCAACATAGCAACTTATATTACTCTTTCACATTAAATTCTGTAAGCATAAGCATATTTGTTAACCACTTTTTAGCTATAAATACCGTTGTATTTTACCAATAAAGTCAGTAATCGTCTTCAACTCAAAAGGCATTTTACTCTTGCACAAACCTCAGTCCACCTAGTTCAAGTACTAGTTGCGACAACTCAAAGGCAATTAGTTCATGTACTATTTGCCAGGCATCTAAGCCTCCTTACACATACATAAACAGTAGTTATTGCAGGATTGTAAATATGTTCTATATGGGGAAGGAGTAAGGGCAACATTATTTTGACGAATTTAGGGTTGACATTGTCTAAGCCTTCCGCACTTGACTTTATTTTAAAAATGCTATCTAAGACATCACATTGATCCACAGACAAAGCTAAAACTATTATCACAGTAAATTAGATTACTAAGGTACTTGTTAGAAGTAGCTTTGATTTACGAAAACGATCGACACAGTTCTTCAACGTCGACGTTGCGTTCAGCGCTCTGCTTACTCCTCCCTATTCCAAGTTTGCTTACATGTAAGCTGATTATTAAATTTTGGTAACAAGTGATCTTGCTTCCTTGTACTGCATACTAAAATTATGGGTCTTGTATCGCTTCCACTTAAAATAGGCAACATCCCTCTGATTGATAAGCTTTTTAATTTCAATGGTAAATCAAATTCTTGCCTCGATTTAATTTCCCTAGACTTGACAGGTATGCATTTATTAAACATATAGTTTGAATTATTGTTTAAAACATTCAATTGAGACTCGACAGTAGAAAATTAATATATATAGCATTAATATATATGACACCAATCACATGCATTATATTGAAGCTGAAGTTCTGTATAATTATTATTCTTAAAACCTCTCTAGCTAAAATATTCTTCAGTATCGTCCAATGTTATATCACAGGCTAAAAAAATTAGGTCATGTTGGAGACAAGTCAGACTTAAATCAGGTCTCAGATACCCAGATAACATCAACATTAGACTGGACAAAAAGTAACCTGAACTCGTAGATTTTTTAAAATAAATTCTGGGTATTTATTTGTGTTACAAATCGATCAAGTTCGGAGCACTGCAAAACACGACCACTCTGTACCGCTCTTTTGCATTTATTGCATTTAGCAGTTCGAAGTCCGTTTTTCGGAAACAGAAATCTATTTTCGTAATGTGTATAGTTGACAAACGGATTCTCGTCGGATCAGAGACAAAACCGAGATTGAACAAGCGCTCTTTGCAATTTTGAACTTGGTTGACTTGAAATATAATCATGCTGTCTTCTAGTTATAATTGTATTTAAGTCTTTTTATGTTTATGACTTACTCACGGGTGCTGTCGTCTAAGAGACGCATAATGATCAAGAGACGGAAATTCTTTCTATTCAGCAGATGGAATAATAATTAGGCTGGATTTGTGGAATACTCCACAAATAGGATCCAATGCGAGTGACAGTATCTATGAGAATGCTATGAGAATCTAGTTTATTTTTGATCATATTATTGTTTTTGTTAGTCTCAGACTTGCTGCACGTTAAGGAAACAGATTTCCGCTTCTTTAACAGAATTAAAATTACTCGTCGTTTGGTAACTTCTCTACCCAGTTGCAAAGCATTTTGGAAGCAGAAATCATCAAAATGCAGTTTCCAGTACGAGCCAAGTGCTCTCGCCATGTCCTTTCTATCCGGTTTAATGTGAAACTCATTAAGTGTCTTAAGAGTATGACTTGAGTTCCATTTAGCAAGCTACAATCTTGCTCTTGAATAAATAGTGACCTCACTGACCTTCTGCTTAGTTCCTCGATGGAATCTGCTCTTGTTAGCAGATTGTCGACGTACATATCTTCGAGAAGGACGGATGCTCCGATGGGGTACTAGGTTTGACTTCGTTGGGTGATTAATTGTAGATTTCTTTAAGCCAAGTACGGTGAGCATGCCTTTGTATTAGTCACGGGATTGAGCTGATATATTTCCAGTTGCTGTTCTGATGCCGATCTCCAGAAGATCGGCTGATTATTGCGAAACTTGTCCGCAGTAAGAGCGTACTGTGCAAGCGAAATAAAAGAAGTGTTAATAATGTTTGTTGAATAGTTGGACCTATCCTAACGAATTCATTGAGCGAATAATTGACCGACGTGATAGCAGATGCGCCGAATACTACGCGGAGCTTCGTAGTTGTGCTGTTTAGACGTAGCACTCCGTGATGAGGAATAAAGTAGTGAGCCTGGGGGAGGTCCACCTGTTTTAGAACCTGCATGTGATTGATCGACAAATATTAACTCATAAGTTGTCAGTACATTTCATTTAGGTGTCTCCAATGACTTGCCAAGAGAACCTGGTGGGTGCTTCAATGGCAAGAATGCTTGAACGCGTCCCGAGCCAATAACCGACACGTGAGATTGAAAATGTTCTTCACAGGCTTCAAAGGTTCATTTCCGCACGTACGTCGGCTATGCCACAAACTTAATAGGTTTTTGGGCAATTACTCGGTGAAAAAGTTGATCTCTAATCCCAAATTACGGAATAATTGCTACCTTTCATTGATGAGCAAGTTGACATACCTCTTGACGTGTTTTCCATCATCGGCGCCTTGCTGACCCGCTGAGAAGATAGTGCGACTCACGGAATACATTGCATTTAAATCTTGAAGGACATTTAGCCAACATGTGCCCTTTTCAAAGTCAATTTATGCACAATAATAATTGTTAAGCGAAATTAAAAAGCTTAAATATACTCAGCGTTGCAAATGAGACATTTACCAATGTTGTGATCCGTTTCCGTGCACATGAGGGCAGTCACAAATGTCTTTCGAATGTTCCCAAGGCGTCAGTAATTCCCCGAAAGCCTTTCCTTGGTCAGACTAGGCCCGTTGCAGTCCAGACATTTACTTTTTCGTCTTAGCGTAGCAGTTCTCCCACGACAGCAAGTTGTCGACCGATTGTCGGCCTGTCGAGCATCCGAATCCATCTTTAAAAGGGCGTTGTGAATTAGAATGGCGATAAAGATGAAACAATAACAATGAAATATGCGAAACAGTGTCTGTAATACATGTACATTTACAAATTAGATATGTGCTCGAGAAAGCTGAGCACCTTCTTGTAGTATATTTGGATAGTTTTCCTAGAAACCAGAATAACATACTCAAGGATTTTTGGATATGAAACTGAGGAGATAATTTAACTTGTCGACTTGGTGGATGGGTTGGACAGTGATAGAACCGGTGTTCCGAAAGATCTTCGCAGCTTCTGCAGCTAGTGGTATGTTGCAGCCCCATCTTCACTGCGTGCTATCCAATGACCGATTGAGACTGTTGTGATCCAGCTGATATCCTTCCTGCTTTGGGTTATCAGTTCTTTAGTGCGTTTATTGTTGAAGTTTGGCCTAGAAAGCTTCGATCTTCAGTTCTGACTCGTCCTTGACCAATCTCTCCTAGCCTTAGCTTTGAATTAGTCATGGACCATTGACTGCTTATGACATTACATTGCTTATGACGTCAGGGAACGGACCTGATAATAGTAGCACTACGTCGTCGGCGTATGCCGACTCCCCCACAGTTGAGATCTTTCAAAATGTGGTTCATGTTTATTAGCCAGGGTATAGGCGATAAGACTTCGCCTATCTCTTAACACCTATCGAGTTGAGGGAGCCCAGGATGGTTTCGGCTTTCACGTTGTTGCACGCACCTTTTATATCTAAGAAGGTAGCTATGGTGTATTGTTTATAGTTTAGTGATTTCTCGACGTGACTCACCACTTCCTGCAGTGCTGTCTCGGTTGATCGACCTTTTCGGTACGCATGTTGGGCGCTCGACAGGTGACAACTCTCCGCCTTATCTCTTATATGTATGTCCATTAGCCTATCCATCCACTTGCTGATGGTATCCTTTGTTGCCTGTAGCATCGCTGGAATAATACCGTCGATGCCCGGGCTTTCATATGTATCGAAGGAAGTAATCGCCCATTGTATCTTTTCAATGGTGATGTAGTCTCTTGTTGACGTATTTGCCCTCTTGCACCTTCTCTGGAAAGTTCGTATTTACCAGAACATCCAAGAATTCTTCGACTGACGCACTATGGGGCGAACGACCACCTTTGCTGGCCAAAACCCATTTATTGAAACCCGTTAAAATAGGTTTTTATTGACCGAAATGTATTCAAATAACATGAATCTGCAATGTTACGTACATACAAGTTTAACAGTGACGCGCTCTGTTAAGTTATCAGCTGTTAGTTTAGCTGTTACTGCAAAAAGAGGCGAGCACTGTTAAATTGCTTGTTTATTGTGCAAGTTTAAAATGCCGAAAATATTAAAAAAATCCAAATGAAGTGCCACTTTTTGGATGCAATCTTATTCATAGTGCCTTGTAATATATGTTTATGGTCGTTAACTGTTGAAATAGTCTGCGGTGTCACTTTAATCGTATGTAATTTGTTACCTTAAAAGATGTATAAACTTTTAGTGTAATATAGTATTAAAATTGAGCTACAAAGTGAGTCCAGCTCTCTCCACTTCTGAAATTGGCTGTATGTTTTAAAGCATTCAATTCTTTCTCTTTCTCAGAAATTTAACTTTAAAAGTTCTAACCTTACATCCAGAAAATGTCAAGTTTTTAACATGTGGAACGCTTAATGCTGCGAATATTGACTTTTTCTCTTATGGTTTACTAAATCTGTATATCTTCAAGTCATATTACAGAAAAATCGGATCTTCCAGTTAGCAAAATAATGGATTTCAGCATTAATTTGACCGCCTGCTAGATGCAAAATAAAAATACTGTGTTTTGGTGTGAAAAAATTATTGTATAGCTTTCAGTTTTACACAGTTGTATTACGATGCAATACTAAACAATACTAAAAAAAAAAACAAAAAAAAATTTTTTTACACAAAAAAAAAAAATGTTTAACCTTAAAAAATGACAAGACCACGCCCATTTTTTTGAAATATCTTCCTTTTGTTATAAATAACTTAAATAGAAAAACAGATCTAAAAAATATTACTTCGTTTTAAAGTTATTAATTAATGCCACAAAAAGTGGTCGTTCGCCCCATAGTGTGACGTTGTTGGCGTACCATCAGGTTTGTTAATTAGGGATGGGCTTAGCAAGGATCATATTTACTCTTGCTGTATTCTTTATGTCTTCGAACGCTTCGCAGTAGCTTTTCCAAGATCCGTTCTTGGCTTCGTATAACGCTTTTTTGTATTGTCTTTGTGCTACTCTATATAGTGCCCATCCTTTGGACACATTGCTTGCATTAAAGGATTTTCGTGCTCTCTTTCTGAGATCACTCAGCCCTTTAGTCCACCACGCGGATACTGCTTCTTTGAGAATGACACCCTGCATGTCTCGTTAAAGGATTCTACCTTAGCGTGGACAATTTCGCTAAATTTGCCCCAGTTTGTCTTGTGTGGGTTACGTCTCGGTATCTTTTTGCTCATCGGTACCTCCGTACTCGGAAATACAAAGGTTGGTATATTCCCTTTATTAGAGCGTGTGTCTCGCGTTCGCGTCGCACTCGATCACCAGGGTTGTTTTCGTCTCTTTGGCCCGTTGCAGCAGCTTGATGACCAATTCTGACGGAGCCGGATCATCATGGGCCATTTATGCGGATGAAATTAGCATGCCTATTCCATCCGCTCTCATGAATCTGGCAACTGCTTGATCAGTTGTGTTGAGATTAGAACAGAAAAAAGCGTTAAAGTGATTCTTTATTACCATACATGCTATCAGGCAGCGTCAGATCAGAGACTTGCTCGTCCCTGGTCCATGGTTCTTGAAGTAGTACAATGTCGATTTCCTTCTCCCTTGAAAGGATCATCAGATTACTGAGCTGCGCTTCAGTTAAATATACACTACTGACAGCATTGCTGTTAATCGGCGTGGAGTTGGGCCACTTGTCGTCGATGATCATGTTATCCAACAACTTGTTTGTGTCGTCCACCTCTTCCAATAGCTCGTCCGGTTCGGCAAGGAAAACCTTGATCTTGGCCTTCATAATGCCGTACCGGATTTTGTAGTCGCTCTCCTCCAGCTGCGGCAGGCAGCGCTGGTTTATGAGCAGTCGCCTCCTTGAGGATGGCCCAGTCCTTTCTATGGATACCTGGATTCTGTGCTCTCAGACACTGGAGCACCCTTGCATGGTTAGATTGCCCTACTGGTACCCAGATGCGTGCTTTGGGTCTTCTGAGAATCTCCCTGGCGTGGACCAACCTAATCCTTAGGCCGTTCCACGTGTTGCTGATTTTAGCAATACTTTCGTCCAGGAAGCTTCTCAAGAACCCTGATTATCGCACCTGATTACACCATGCCCTCTCACCATGTCCAAAGAGTCGGGGATAGAACCGCCCGGCAGGGCAACCAACCTGTCGGTCACCATGTCGGACAACTTGGGCCCTATCTCCCCCCACTTCTCTGCAAGCAGGCGTCCGTCGTCGAGTTCATTCACCAGCGCCATAGCCAACCTGTCTCTAGCCACCTCGCTGAACTTCTACGCCTGCTTGACGAAAGATGTAGCTCTGGCCTTTCCCTGAGCGTCCTTCGCTTTCTTAGGTGCGCTAACGCTCACATCATGTGATCGTTCAAATTTAAAAAATCAATTTTGAAAGACAAGAATTATTTTTTTAAATGTAAAAATAGTTTTGAAAGAGACTATGTTGCTTTTTATACCCTTGCAGGGTATTATAACCTTAGTCAGAAGTTTGCAACCCATTGAAGGAGACATTTTCGACCCTATAAAGTGTATATATTCTTGAACAGCATCAACAGCGAGCCGAGTCGATTTAGCCATGTCCTTCTGTCCGTCTGTCCGATTATACACAAACTAGTCCCTCAGTTTTGAAGCTATCTGAAAGAAACTTTGCAGATAGTCTTACATGCTTTGACTACTATATAAGTCGGGAACGGGCTGCCTTGGGAACGATCGGTAAATTTTCAAAAAAAAAAAAATTATAACTTTGCCTATTTTCAACATACTCCATATAGTTTGAGACATTTTATATTATTCTTGATCTTCGGTTTTAGTTTTATCAAAATCGGACTACTGTATCATATAGCTGCCATAGAAACGTTCAAGATCATTATTGAACTAAAAGCGATTCTATTGAAAATGTGTTATATAATTCCTGTTAGTTTTTCTTTTCAATTAATAATGTTTGATTAATTCATAAAGATCCAATTGACCCTAATCAATATAAGTTATATTATAAAAATCAAATAAAATTACATATTTTAAGGGACACACCTAGTGTGAATTTTCATATTTCGGTACACCTTTAAAAATATCATATTCAAATTTCAGATCGATATCTCAAATAGTTTTTGAGTTATAGCAATTTAAAGATCAGCCTCTCGACAGCTAGAGAGTCTCATTAGCTATCTTTAAACGCGTTTTTCTCCAAACAGCATTTTCCGAATTTGCTGCAGTGATTACTCAAAAACAAATTATCCGATCCCTTTGGAATTTTTTTTTCATGTTCATGTATAGTTCTCCGTACAATGACCTATCGATTTTTTATCTGATTCAAACATTTTGGGAGGTCAAAAACTACCACAATTTTCGGCACAATTCGACTATTGTTTTTTAAACGCCCCAATATTTTCAATTTTTGTTTTTTTTTTTGTCGCAGGGCATCGTACAGACAATATTATCTAGTTTAAGAAAAATTTTATTTTTTTAGATTTCATCCACGGGAAGGCTGAATCACTGCAGCAGTGAAGGACCTTTTTTTTCGCGTCGTTGGAGATCGACTATAACTTGCAAAATATTAAATTTTTTTCTTCAAAAATTTCACTGTATATTCTTGAAACATGTATAAATATATTCTTCAATTTTTTTTTTTAAAGTATTTTTTTTTAAATAAATATTCCTAAAAATCGCCTTTTTTTAAGCCTTACACTAGGTGTGTCCTTAAGAAAATTTTTTTTTTAAATATGATTTAAAAACAAGAAAGGAAGCTAACTCTGACAAGCGGAATTTTAAATTCCCCTGCAGTAAATTATTAGAAATTCGTAATTTTAAGAATAGCGAAGAAAAAAGTATGTTTTCGCGTTGAAGGCAGCTGATTGAATGAGAAATTAATATTCCTACAACTAAAATCCAAACTTGTCAAATTAAGTTTTAGAGTTAGAGTTTTAGAGCTTTTATGTCTAGATCGAGCTTGTAATCTCTTACTGTTAAATGTCGGCGAAGAGAGAGAGAAGAAGAACTTCGACTGCATAACTCATCCATCGCTTAAATTAAGACTCTCCTGAGTTTTACAATTCGTGTTAGGAATACAATTATGCTAGTCTGATATTTCTTCTTTCTTTTTATGTTGGAGCTATGTACATTATTTAAATAAATGTTCTATATTTCGGTTCATTTTTGGGTCTTAGAGACTTATAGTTTTTTATATATCCTTCATTTCTATTTTTTTTTCTCTTGTTTGATTTAAAGATGTAATGTAATGTTCCTTATTCAATATTCAGTGGCGTATTTTGTATTGCTGAGTGATAGCTGTTATAATAATATTCTATAGCTTTACTAACTTTACACTTATCTTTTCTGTTAGAGTGTTATGGAATCTTTCAACGTCGCATTGCCAGTGTGACTGTTCGTTTTCACAAAATGAACTTCTATATTCTCAATTCTTAAATATTCTTTTATATTTACACTATTAATATCATTATCAGTTATTAATTTTTCAAAGCTTCCTGTTTGGGATTTTTACGAGCGCATTTTTCGATTATATTTTGATTATCGATTTTGAGTTTGTATAGATATCCATTTGAACAATTTTCCTTATATCGTTTGGTGTTTCCGTATATTTCAATTTAAACCGATTACAAATGTTAATATACTTTTGGATGCAATGTTGGAGTTTTGAAAAATAAATAATCTTTTTTAAGCTTTGGTAATTTATATACCTGAATAACCAGTATCATATTTATGGAATCGTTCTATTTCTTTATACACATCTTCTTCGTTTTCAATGTCTTTTGCGTGAAATGAGCATTTTTATTGCCCTCAATAATTTGGATGATTTTGTTTTGAAATTTATTGTATTGGTGATCGTTATATTCACTGACAAAGTTGGAATACTTTGTCTTTTATGAATGATTCTTCAAAATTTCTTCCATTCTATTTTCGAGATCATTTAAATTTAAATAAATTTTCCTACTTCCATTCTTATATTCATACACCATTTTTTTTTACCTGTTAGAATGATTTGTATTTTAAATCTATTAACAACTGTTTCTAAATTACCTAAAATAGTTGTGTCCACAAATTCTTTTCTAAAGAGCTACAAGATTCAGCTGTGTTTACGGAACAAATTTTGTCGTTGTTTATTCGACTTACAAAATCAGCTACCTGGTTATCCTTTCCTTTAATGTATGATAGGTTAGGTTAGGTTAAGCCGGAAGCCCTTCATGGGGCCGCGCATAGGCCAATATGGCCCTTAGTTGTCCGGAAGTTACTAGTCATTCCAACGCCTTCCTTTGCAAGTACGTCTGCGGTCTCGTTACCATTCATGCCCTGGTGGCAGGGAACCCAGTAGATTCAAACTGACTTAGTCGTGCTTAGGTTATCTAGTGCCTCCCTGCTTGCCAGTACAGTTTTGGAACTGACCGCTGACGATTGCACGGATTTTATCGCCGCTTGACTGTCTACGAACAAATTGATTCCCTCATGTGGACGGTCTATGCTCTGAGCAAGCTCTGCAGCTTTCCCGATGGCGAATACTTCTACCTGGAAGATGCTGCACTGGCTTGGTAGCTTATACGACAGCCGTATCCGCTCCTACTCCTTCTTCCATCTTGGAGCCGTCGGTATAGATATTGAGGTGTTGAGCATGTTGAATATGGAATATGGATATGGCTACAAACACTGCGAGCGTATACTTCTTATTATTTAGGGCTCTCTCAATGGCTATTAAGTAAATAATCCTTGGGGCTCACGTGGCTGCACTTCCCTGCTTATTGCAGGAAGACAATCCGAGAGGTCCTCCAGTGGATAGGGATATAGCCAGTGCTTAAACAAGCCGTTTATATAGCGTAAGGCCATGGGGTGATCACTTTGGTCACCTGTAGCATGGCTGGAAATATTCCGTCTAGTCCTGGTGCTTTTATCCCCGAAAAGGAGCCCAGTGAATTCTTCTAGAGGATATTGGATTAGTTGGGAGATGCTCTTCTCCAGTTGCAAGGTCCTGATGCTTGTTCGCATCGGGTACCTCGGTGCATCCCGGGAAATGAGCTTGCATTAGTGCCGTTAGGGCCTCTTCGCTGCCCTCAGTCCACTGTCCGTCTTCGCGTTTAAGATGACTCTATATGATTGGCTGCTTCGATGGCAGTTTCCGGAGTCTAGCCGGTTATGGGGCAGTCTCTATGCTGGAGCAGAAGTTTCTCCAAGAGTTTTTCTGTGCTTTGCGTATTTCCTTTATGTAGTCCATGAGTAGGACTTTGTATTCCTCGTCCTCCATACCATAATACACTTTCCCTTATAAGAATGGGATCTACGAAGGTGTGCTCCTCATCCAAGTTTGTTATACATAAGTTAGTAGAGAGTATAAAGTCTAGGAGTGACTTTCCCCTGTCGTTTATGTAGAAACGTCCCCACACGCAGTGGTGTGCGTTGGGTCTGCACCTACGAGCAGTCGCTGGTCGTTCCGGCTGGTTTTTACCAAAGACGATATAATATTAAGTATAGTAACGACCATACACTCGATTTGCCATATGAGGCTGCTTTTTTGATGGCAACGACAATCGCTCTCTGTCCACTCTGACAAAGTTGAGAGCGTTTAATTCTAAAAAATATATCGAGATTGCTTCTATGAGTAAACACAAGAACAACCATGAGAATACGTGTGCACACAAACAGTCGGCAACTTTCGCTGTTTGAGTAAAAGAGAGGGCAGGCTCTAGAGCCAGCGAGAGAGAACCTGAAGCCAGAGAGAGAGCCTGAAGCCAGTGAGAGCCTTAAGCCAGCCCGAAAAAATCGTGTGCAAAAAAAACGTATGGCGTTCTTTATCTAAGAGATGTACTGTCTTTGTTTCTACCATGGTCCTGAGTTCTTCCGGTGGGGCCGTTCTATTGTGTGCCATGTAGCAGGATGCTACCTGAAGGCACTTCTTCTCGCTTTCTAGCAACACCACAGTTAGGTCATCCGTGCTGTAATGAGACATAAGGTGAGCGTGTAGATCCTTCCGTACAAGTACGGCGGTTCTGTTTCTGCTTACCGATGGTGGGTAGAACAAGTTGTAGTTCGAGGACGTTAGTCCGGCGACGGCATTGCCCGAGGCACTCCATGGCTCTTGGACTAAAGCTATGTCGGCGGACCCTTGCTCCATGGCGATGAGGAGTTCCGTCGACGCTATCTTGCTCTTATGGAGGTTGAGCTGCAGCACCCTGAGAGTCATGGGTACCGGGCTCACCTCCATTCGACGGGTTGACTGTTAGCGTCAGGCCACCGTCCTCCTCCTCTCAGGCCTCGTCCAGCGTCAGTCCCTCGGCGGCGTCCACGATGGTTTCCAGACCTAGGTCCTTCTCCACCTTGCCTGCCTTCGGGGTGTGAGCATCCTTATCCCCGGGATGGCGTTTTTTGAGGCGCAGGTATACGATACCCATGCCCCACGCCATCTTCCCGTATCTAGGATAAAGGATGTCTTCCCCCTCTTTGTTAATCTAGAGGACTGCACTTTGGCCCCCCTCCTTGGGTAATGGGGTTGCAATGTGCAGGACCTTCCAGTCCGCAGTTGGGATATCAGGATTCTGACGCTGCAGCAGCTTCAGCGCCCGGTTCCCTTGGATTGCGATGGGGAAAGTACCTTCGCCTTAGGGATGGACGGAATTAACTCCCTATTGACCACCTCTAGCTTGGCCCCCTCCCACAACGCCTCCAACTGGCAGACTGTTTGCGTCAGCCACTTTCTCGTCGGATCATCCATCCACTTTAGGATCTTAACCCTTATTCAGCCATCCGGCAGATATGGGCGGAAATAAGATGTTGCCCACACTATAGCTAGTAATTCCTCTTGTATAGAAGAATAGTTTTTCTCATGGCCATTCAGTGTACGACTTGCATAGGAAACAGGATGACCATCTTGTCGCAAATTATATAATATATTTTATAATATGTTATATTACTAGCATCAGTAATAAACTGAAATTTCTTTTTGAAATCCGGATACTTAAGTACCGGTGCCTCAGTTATGATTCTTTTTAATTTGTCAAATGCAATCATGAAGTTTGGTTCATTAACATCAATCTTAGCATCCTTTTTAAGGCATTTAATCGATGGATGAGCTACTTGTGAGAAATCTTTTATAAACTTACTATAATACCCAGTAATTCCCAGAAAGAGTCTTATTTGTTTAACATTTCTCGGATTTTTAATCTGAAAAATGCTGTTAATTTATGTTGGGTTAGGCTTAACTCCTTCGGTGGTTAAAACACGACCCAAAAACTGAGTTTCTTTTGAAAAGACATTGAATTTGTTGACTTGAATCTAAAGATTTGCTTCAGAAAGTTTTTTAAAAATTGTATGAATATGGCAAACATGTTCTGAAAAACTAGTTGAAAAAATAAGAACGTAATCAAGATAGACGACACAAATTCTATTTATTTTTTTTTAGGACTGTGTTTATAAGACGTTGGAATGTGGCAGGAGCCTTTTTGAGCCCGAATGGCATCCGATTAAACTCGTGATGCCCATGAGGGAACGCTGTCTTCTCCCTATCTTGTTTCTGAACAAGAATTTGGTAAAAGCCTTTCGCGAGACCTATAGTAGAAAAATATTGCGCTCTTCCTAACTTATACAATATACCTTTTACATTTGGGATAGGAAATTTATCATCTACTGTGCTTTCATTTAATTTGCGGTAATCAATAACTATACGCCATTTTTTTATTCCACTGTTATCAGCTTTTTTAGGTACAAGCTTTGTTATTAAATGTTGTCAATTTCCAACTCATTGTGGCATCTCTTTAAATTCAAGAGGCAAATCAGTTATAACTTTTTGCGTTATTAGCGATTTTGAATTTAGAGATGAAAATGATATTGAATGACACAAAGTTCTTCGAGGATATTGTAACAATTTATTTCAATCTAACATGGAAGTTGTTGAACCAGTATCAATCAATGCTGTTATTATTTCATTGTTTAAAGTTAACTTAATCAAAGGAAGTGATTTTTCGAGGTGAAGCCTTGATCTTGGTTATCATTTTGAAATTGGCTACAATTAATTTTATCTACTTAGACATGATTGATTTCCATTTTTATACCCTTGCAGGGTATTATAATTTTAGTCAGAAGTTTGCAACGCAGTGAAGGAAACATTTCCGACCCTATAAAGTATATATATTCTTGATCAGCATCGACAGCCGAGTCGATCTAGTCATGTCCGTCTGTCCGTCCGTCCGTCCGTCTGTCCGTCCGTCTGAACGATTATACGCAAACTAGTCCCTCAGTTTTGAAGCTATCTGAATGAAACTACAGATTGTCTTCTATATGCTCTTACTACTATATAAGCCGGATCGGACGACTATTCAAATTTTTAAAATACTTTTATGTGAATTGAGAAATGACCATTTTATATTATTCTAGAATTTCGGTTTTAATCTGATCAAAATCGGACTACTATATCATATAGCTGCCATAGGAATGTTCGGGAAATATTACGTATACGTAATGTTGAACCGAATTTTTAGATGTATTAATGTTGAATACAATTCCTGTTAGTTTTCCTTTCCATTTGATAAAATTTTATTAATTCATAATGATCAAATTGTAACATGCAAGGGTATACAAACTTCGGCGTTCCGAAGTTAGCTTTCTTTCTTGTTGAAGTGTGGCTTTATTGATTTGTACAGTTCTGATTTGAATTTAAATTTTGTGTTTCTGATTGTAAGTTTCCCGAAGTAGCCTTTACATTTTGGAAGTTATTGTTTTTTTGCATTCTGATCTTGATTATTATAATTTGATTTGTTATATCGGTCTCTTTGATTATTTGTATTATTATTTTGATATCGATAGTTTTTATTTTCCGTTTTGTTCGATTTTTCAAAACTTTGAGAAAATTTTGTTTTGTGATTTTAAGTTCTAACAAGACCTTCGGTTTTTAATTTTTAACATTTATTTTACATCGATATTTTTCAAGAATGTTCTTAGCATAGCGTCTTAAAGGTTTTTGGGACTAAACTCAGAATGCTTTACATTATCATATTCATATTTATACCCTTGCAGGGTATTATAATTTCAGTCAGAAGTTTGCAACGCAGTGAAGGAGACATTTCCGACCCTATAAAGTATATATATTCTTGATCAGCATCAACAGCCGAGTCGATCTAGTCATGTCCGTCTGTCCGTCCGTCCGTCCGTCTGTCCGTCCGTCTGAACGATTATACGCAAACTAGTCCCTCAGTTTTGAAGCTATCTGAATGAAACTGCAGATTGTCTTCTATATGCTCTTACTACTATATAAGCCGGATCGGACGACTATTCAAATTTTTAAAATACTTTTATGTGAATTGAGAAATGGCCATTTTATATTATTCTAGAATTTCGGTTTTAATCTGATCAAAATCGGACTACTATATCATATAGCTGCCATAGGAATGTTCGGGAAATATTACGTATACGTAATGTTGAACCGAATTTTTAGATGTATTAATGTTGAATACAATTCCTGTTAGTTTTCCTTTCCATTTGATAAAATTTTATTAATTCATAATGATCAAATTGTAACATGCAAGGGTATACAAACTTCGGCGTTCCGAAGTTAGCTTTCTTTCTTGTTGAAGTGTGGCTTTATTGATTTGTACAGTTCTGATTTGAATTTAAATTTTGTGTTTCTGATCGTAAGTTTCCTTAAGTAGCCTTTACATTTTGGAAGTTATGGTTTTGTTGCATTCTGATCTTGATTATTATAATTTGATTTGTTATATCGGTCTCTTTGATTATTTGTATTATTATTTTGATATCGATAGTTTTTATTTTCCGTTTTGTTCGATTTTTCAAAACTTTGAGAAAATTTTGTTTTGTGATTTTAAGTTTTAACAAGACCTTCGGTTTTTAATTTTTAACATTTATTTTACATCGATATTTTTCAAGAATGTTCTTAGCATAGCGTCTTAAAGGTTTTTGGGACTAAACTCAGAATGCTTTACATTATCATATTCATATTTATACCCTTGCAGGGTATTATAATTTCAGTCAGAAGTTTGCAACGCAGTGAAGAAGACATTTCCGACCCTATAAAGTATATATATTCTTGATCAGCATCAATAGCCGAGTCGATCTAGCCATGTCCGTCTGTCCGTCTGTCCGATTATACGCAAACTAGTCCCTCAGTTTTGAAGTTATCTGAAAGGGCATCCTTAAGGATGTCCCCGAACGATAGGGTATTAAAGTAAAAATAGGGTATTAAAGTAAAAATATATACTAACAGAATTAGTTCTGTTATTTCTAGTCGCTAATCGATGCCAAACGTTCTTCTGAACTGCCGGCACGCTGCATAGAAAATGTACACGATGTTTCTAGGTTAAACCCGAGGTTGTACGGGATGCAGCAAATATCCGATGCACAAAAACACTTAGTTGGTTTTTATTCTTCTGTACACACTTTTGCGAATCTTTGTCAATTCACTGAATACTGCACTTAAATGGGTATTTTAATGTTTTTGGTTACTCCGTCGACTGCGTCAGTTTTGTTATTATATATATATTTTTATATATATATATTGTTATTATATATTAACATTTAATTAAATATAAATAATGTTCTTTTTCATTTTTATTTGTATAAAAGTATTTATTTCACTTAATGTTCTTGCCTTGTTCACGTCACTTAGTAGTAAGCTCGAAAGCTGTTTAATAGTCGAGAGAGTTTTAGAGTTAGAGTTTTATAGCTTGTATGCCTAAATAGGCGAAGAGAGAGAGAGAGAGAAGAAGAGCTTCGACTACATAACTCGCGCTCTTTTATGTTATCCGCTGTTAGTTCAGGTGTTATTGTAACAAGAGACGAGCACATTTAAATCGCTTAATTATTTTGCAAGCTTAAAATGCCGAAAAGATTTAAAAATTCCAAATGAAGTCCCACTTTGAATGCAGTCTTATTCATGGTGGTTTGTAGTATCTGTTCATTGTCATTAACTGTAGAAATAGTCTGTGGTGTCACTTAAATCGTGTGTAATTTGTAACCCAAAAATTGGATACATTTTAAGTGTATTATAATATTCAAATTGAACTACATAGTAAGTCCAGCTCTCTCCACTTCTGAAATTGGCTATATGTTTTAGAGCATTAAACTCTTGTTATTTTCTTAAGGTATAAAAGTGAACTTCTGCACACTTTCTCTTTAATTTTAGTTTAAAAGTTCTAACCTTGCATCAAGAAAATATCAAGTTTTTTACATGTGGAACGCGTAATGCTGCGAATATTGAAATTTTTTCTTATGGTTTACTAAATCTGTATACTTCCAAGTCATATTAAAAAACTCGGCAATTTCAGTTTGTATTGTATGAAAATATGATAAAAATTGGCCAAGTTATATTTTTTTTTCTGAAAATTTACCGATGATATAGTCGTCCGATCCGGCCCGTTACGAATTATATAGTAGTGAGAGTATATAGAACTCCATCTGCTATATTTCATTCCGATAGCTTAAAAACTGAGGAACTAGTTTGGATATAATCGGACAGACGGACGGATAGACGGTCAGACGGACGGACAGACAGACATGGCTAGATCGACTCGGCTATTGATGCAGATCAAGAATATATATATTTTATAGGGTCGGAAATGCCTCCTTCACTACGTTGCAAACTTCTGACTGAAATTATAATACCCTTCAAGGGTATAAAAACAAAAAAAAAAGTTTACAGTACGAGTTGAGTGCGGCGTTGATGATGACACTCAAAGATGACGTGTCCCGCATCCTGGGTTATCCCGTTACCGCACTCCGGGCAGTCGTTTTTCTCGTCGTGACTGAACCTTTAAAGGTAGCTTCGGAAGAGGACTCAGAGGAATCAGGCCAGCTATGACCAGCGCTGCGTCGTCCGATACCGTCCGGAATGGGCTTGCCTTTCGGATAGAGCACAGCGTGTATGTGGTCTCGACCGCCTCCGCCCACCCCTTCGCCGCATATAGGTTTAGTTACCATGCCTGTCAACATCTTTTTGGTAATCTGCTTGGGTCCTCTGGTGTTAAGCAGAAAAGGGGAGAGTCCTCCTGCCGTCTCAATGGGTTTCTTCTGGGAATACTCCAGGTGCTCCTTAAACATTAGCCTGGTATCGATAAGAACGTCGTAGTGCGCAGCTAGCTCTAGACCAGCGCTAGCATTCGGTTCCAACGTTCCTTATGTCTAGTGTTACCACTAGACGGTAGCTCTTGGAACCACCTTTCTACCTCTTCCCGCGATAGACGTTCCGGCTATTTCCTTTACCGTCTCGATGGCGTCAAGTTTTGATCTCCCTCTCCTTAATCCGAGCTGGTTCGGAGAAACCCCTGGTCTCTTTGGAAGAGGCATTCAACCTAGCTGCTTTAATCTTTCGGAACACCTTACCATTGGTGTCAGTAAGGCAGATGGGCCTGTGGGAGAATGGTTCCTCCGGCGGCTTACCTAGCTTCGCAGGTAGCAGCATCTTCTACCGCTTCCATCTTTCCGGAAAAGTCCCTCCTCTAGGTACTTGGTTGCGTACTCCTTCGGATGCAGCGCGATGGAAAGCGTCCGTCCAAGATCTTTGACGACCACCCAATACGATCTTCCCCAGGGATTGTCCTCCTCGCCTCGCCCCACCACCTTTGCCCCTCGTCACAGAGCCAAAGGGCCGTCTTTCCAGAGGGATTCTTGGCCCACTCCTTCCTGTCATACCCTGTATGGTTCGCTCAGAATAGCCACATCCGCCGCTAAGGTTGAGCTGGATCAACTGCGTAAAGTCCTTTGGGGTCCGACATCGCCTTTCCCGACCGGATTGCCGCCGGGTCGGGAGTTAACCTCTTTAGAACAAGTATAAATGGATATATGTGCGAACGAGGCGTCAAAGGAAGTAGAAGGAAAATACGCATAACCCAAAAAGAACGGCGATTAATATGGCGATTTACACAAAATGCTGAGAATGGAGGTGGATATCTAAGGTATATATTTTCAAATTACCGCTGTGTCGAAAAACTAGGACTTTTTAAATTTAAATTTATTTTAATTATTATTATCATTATTTACATCTTAAAATTTTATTTCATTTTACTAATTTGAATGATGTACTTCACATGAATATTCATTTTTAATACTTCCCTTACAGGTTATTGGAATCTAATGGAATACCAGAAGCAAAAAAAATAAAAGTAGAAAAAAACAATGAATGTGAAGAAAACGAAAAATTGATCCAAATAAAAAACCAAAACGACTTATTTTTCAAATTTCGCGATGAACTTAAAAGTCAAATGAAAAAATCAGATATTAGCAGACTCTTGATTTGGAATAATCAACAGCCTTTAATTGGTGACTCTGAAAGATTATTTGATCAAGCTGCAGATCTATTGGCGTTTGGTGCACTTCAATCGTGCTCTGAATGCAAGAGTACTCAGTTCACATTCAATAAATCGGGTTATATATGTAATGGTAATATCTCGGAATGGACTAAATGCTGTATGCTGTTAAGAGAACCTGTAAAATCAACTTGCAAAATACCAAAGGATCTTATGGAAACGTATCACTTTTTAAATTCGGTAGAAAAGAAAACAATAACACGGATATTGCAATATCTACCTCCAAGTGAAAAAACTATTAAAAAAAATTTACAGCTTAAAACCAATTATGATGAAATTGACGGGTTAGTATTAAAAAAAAAATAAATATATGTAATTCATAATAATTTTTAAATTAGTGACTTTAAAGCGAAAAAACTTACTATTAGTTAATAGTTTTATAATTTGTATTTGTTTTTATATTCTGATCGTTCCTGTGGCAGTTGTATGCTACATTTTAATGAAGTTCCCGCAGCTCAAATATACCAAAAAACGTATGTTTATGTGAGGGGCCACTGTGCCTTTGCCGCGCACAGAGCTTTCGCTCTCGTCCGCGCTCGCCCCGCTTGTGCGCTTACGCTCTCGGCCTCCCCTGTGCCCTCTCGCTCCGGAGCTCGGGTTGTGACCGAACACGGCGGTCGGCCGCCGTCGATCTCCCACGCTCGCTTTGACGAAGCAAAGCGAGCTGGAGTGCGGCTTTAGTTTTAAGCTTAGAGTTAGTCACATGTATGAAGCCAATTAAAGCGTATGAAACTAATGCCCACGACGCCCCCGCTTCTTCTTCTTCGTCTTCGTTTGGATAACTTGGGTTGTCCAGTTCTTTCGCCTGCGCCGTGGGAATTCTTGTACCCTGCTTCTAATCTTGGGTGGACTAAAGGCCCCCTTACAAACATTGGTCCATCAGAGCCGGATCAGGAAATTCTCCCGTCATCTGCCAGCAGTTCCCGGCCATTTGTCCGCCAAAGATAAGTACGAGCCTCTTACATTTTCTTACTGCCGGTCTTCAGCAGCGCTACGAACATTCCATTTCGTCCGCACTGCTGTCAGACTTATTTTCCGTGTCAATTCCACATCCGCGAATTTTCCTGACACAAAGGCAGTTGAGAAATTTATATTTCTCCTTATCGAATTTTTTCAATTCGTCTCCGTTTTGTGCGCCGCCATATTCCTCGCCGGTCTTCTTCCACCGCTGTACATCAACATATGTACATACATATATATTTTACATACATACATTTTCGGCGCAATTTGACCGGCAAAAATCCGCCAAGTGAAAAGTGATTTTGTGTGGTGAAAAAAGGCATAAAAAATATCGGCCAACGGATGTGCACTGTTTTCGGGAGTTTCCCTGTTCGCCGGACAGTCCGCCGTGGTCGCGAAATTTTTTTCCTCATTCTGGAGTGTGCCAATTTGTCGCCACATAATTTCTCTGTCCTTTCAAATTCAAATACAGTCCACTTCTCGACTCTCCACTGTGCCAACACATGACCACACATACATATATTTTCTGCCTCCGATTTCAGAAACTAACCTCCGCTACGAAACAAATATAAAATACAAATTAAAAGCGAGAAAAACTACAACATTACAAATCGAAACATTATTACAAAACACACGGGCGGGAAGGCGACTTAGCCGCTGCAGCAGCCGCAATTTTTTTGTGTTGTTGCTAGCTTTTGTGTTCACTTTCCTTGCGCTTATACATGCACTGCTTTGCCGACGGCATAACAGTGAGCTCTCGGCCAAGGTTAATATCCACCGTTCCGGCCAATTAATTCATTTTGGATACATGTTTTAAACAAAAAAAATTATTAATGATTTTATTTTGAAACATTTTTTAAACTTATAAATTAATTCTTAAATCCAACTTTTCGTCGGTCTCATATTTTTCCTGACTCGACTGAGATACAAGCAAGCTCCACGTCCGAGCAGAGCGCATATATAGACACCTTAATTTACATATGTATCTGGTTTTTTTTTCGAAAACATCAAGATCGCGTACCTTCCTGCCTTCGTTCGATTCTCAATTCTGCTGTCCAATCCGCATAGGGCATCATCCGCCCGCAGCAATAGTAGCCGAGTATATTTTTTCAACCCGTGATTTTAGCGGATTAAAAGGATTTGCCGCCAAGCACTTTCTGGATTTTCTTGGCCTTTCCGCTGCGCTCAAATATCCCGATTTTCTTCTTTCCAACGGGCTTCAGCGGCCGCCTGTCATTTGTTTTTTGTTGGCGTGATTCTTTTTTGTTTTTTTCTTCGGCGACGACAAACTTGTCGCGCCGAGCATTAGTGTGACCGTCTGCCCGCTCCGTACGAGACACTTGTTGCTCACACTAGGCGACACACGCCAAGCAAAAGAATTCGATTCTGAGAATGCCAACGGGAGACGACAAGAAGCTGCGTCTGACCCCATCTATCCGTTTGGAGAGGTCCCAATCCGCATCTCCGCGCCCCCTTCGTCAGAAATCAAGCGCTTCCGTTTCCAATCCACGGGCTAGTAGCGACAATTCTTTAAATATCAGCCCAGGTCCATCGTCAAGACACACTCGATCGACAACAAAAATGGCTCAAGCCGCCATCGATATCGCCGTGAGGAAGTTCACTGCCACCACGGATCGTGTGAGCCAATTTGAGGCCAACATTCACACTCCAGGCACCCCAGAAACTACCAGGCTCTCCCCCATCTGTGTCAAGTGCGTCGCGATCAAATCCGAGCACTGTGGGAAAAAGTGGAGAAAGATTACGACAGTTGTTCTGAGCTTCTTGCGGCATCCGTCGAACGTTCAGATATAGGGCTAACACTCCAGTCCAAATATGAGTATTGTTTCTCCGTCTACGAAAAGTGTGTCGCCAATCTTCAAGAGCTCATAGAGAAGGCCACCTCTCAATCCACACAGACTTCCGTCACTCCTCAACCACTCCCTTCTACGGTTTGCCGCCTGCCACCGGTCGACACCGAAGTCTTCGCTGGTGACTACCTTAGGTGGCCCACCTTCAGAGACCTCTTCTCCGCAATTTATATCCAGAATTCGCGCCTAACGCCTGTGGAAAAGTTGTTCCACCTCCTCTCCAAGACAAGTGGGGATGCGCACGCCATCGTTTCCAAGGCGCCACTGACCAACGAGGGTTTTAACTCTGCGTGGCGAAGCCTTACGGAGCGCTTCGAAAATAGGAGGTTGCTAGTAAACAGCCAGTTAAAGATTCTCTTTAACATCCAGGCTGTCCCCCAAGAGTCCGGAGGCGCTTTAAAAGAGCTGCAAGGCACGATCCAAAGTTGTCTCACAGCCTTAGAGATGTCCTCTATTCAGGTCGAGGCGTGGGATTGTCTCCTTGTTTACATGGTTTCCTCAAAGCTTCCCAAACTTACTCTGTCCATGTGGGAGCAATCCATCCACAACAAGGCCGAAATTCCAACCTGGAACGAGTTAGACTCGTTTCTGACAGAGCGCCACCGTACGCTGGAGGCCATCGACGATATCAGGCCTAGCAGTTCAGGGCAAGTTCCGCCCAGGTCGACCCCTGCGAGTGCATCAACGCGCCGGCTCAACTCATATGAGGCCAGAGTGACTCCAGCCCCCAGAGGGTGCGATATCTGCTCCAGGGAAAACCATCCAGTTCGCTTCTGTCCCGGCTTCCTCGAAATGAATGTAAATGGCCGTTCCGACTACATCAGAAGAAAGCAACTCTGCTTGAATTGTTTTGCCCGAGGCCACCTACAGCGGGACTGCACTAGTCCCCACTCCTGTTTTATGTGCCGTGGCCGGCATCATACTCTTCTGCATCGCGACGATCCGGTCGCTACCGTTTCAAGACCTTCCGCTCCTTCTAGTCCACGACCCGTTCCCGTTGCGACACGCGCAGCAGTTTCTGACGACCACGCGAATGTGCAAGTGTGTTTTGCGTCAGGATCAAGAGCTGTCCTGCTCGGCACGGCGATTATTAATATCTGCCATCTTGGTCGCAACTTCGAAGCCCGCGCTTTAATTGATTCTGGTTCCGAAGCAACATTTATTACTGAGCAACTCTTCAACCGAATCAAACTTCCATTTAAGCCAGTTTAGACCCAAGTTTCCGGTCTCAATGACACAGTTGCAGCCCAATCCACGAAGTCTTGCAATTTTTCCATTTGCGCTCCCTCCAGACCCGGGCTGAGTTTGGAAACAAATGCTTATGTTCTTCCTCAACTAGCCGGAAAACTTCCATCATACCCCATTCCAAGAGATCTCCTGAAGGAGCTTCCGAATCTCACCTGGGCGGATCCGACGTTTTTCGAGAGCTCCGCAATTGACGTCCTGATAGGAGCTGATATTCTTCCGTCTGTGCTTCTGGGCGGCTCCAAGAGCAGCATTCTGGGCTCTCTTCTGGCACAAGAGACAATTTTCGGATGGGTACTCACGGGCCCAGTGTCCACGACAACCGCGCGCACCGTATCTGTGTTCTCCACGCGAGTTTCCTATACATCCAAGGGTCCGTTGGGCAGATGTTTTGCCACTCGCAGAACGGCTGCCTTTGAAGGCAGGCGTTCCAAAAGCACTCACTCCTACCGGTGTCGAGTCTGCAACGGAATCCACCCGCTTCGGAAATGTCAACAGTTCCTCAGGCTCAATGCAGAGAAGAGGTTCCGCGCGGTTCTTGACAACCGCTACTGTTCGAACTGTTTGGCTCACGAACATTCCGAGGGAACCTGCCGCAGTGGTGACCGATGCAAGACGTGCAATAAGCACCACCATACGCTCCTGCATATGCACGAACATCAAGTGCATATGCCCCATTCGCAGCATCGGGCACCTCCGTACTCCTAAGTCACACATTACAGACCATCACTTATTCTATATTTTCTTCATTCAGACCAGATCCGATGTATCCACTTCCACCCAACGCATCCTAGTTAAAAAGCAGACGTACCCGAGGTACCGACTCCTACCGTTGCCGAGTCTGCAGGGAGATCCACCCTTTACGAAAGTGCCGCCGTTTTCTTCGTTTGAGTGCTGAGAAGCGGCTACGGGCAGTTCTCGCCAATCGGTACTGCCCCAGTTGTTTGGCCCACGAGCATTCCGACGGAGCGTGTCGGCGAGGAGACTGCTGCAAAACATGTGGCCAGGATCAGCACACGCTACTGCACCTCCCCGATCAACCGTTGGCTCAGCGCCGGTCGCGTCAGGAGGCGCGCCAGTTGCCGGGCGCCTACCCGCGGAGTTCTACAGCCGCGCCACGACGTGCTTCAACCGCTCCTCGGCCCTCATCCGCCGCTCCACGGCGCGCTCCAGCCGCTCCTCGGCCCTCATCCGCCGCTCCACGGCGCGCTCCAGCCGCTCCTCGGACCTCCTCCGCCGCTCCACGGCGCGCTCCAGCCGCTCCTCGGCCCTCATCCGCCGCTCCACGGCGCGCTCCAGCCGCTCCTCGGCCCTCATCCGCCGCTCCACGGCGCGCTCCAGCCGCTCCTCGGACCTCCTCCGCCGCTCCACGGCGCGATCCAGCCGCTCCTCGGCCCTCATCCGCCGCTCCACGGCGCGCCCCAGCCGCTCCTCGGACCTCCTCCGCCGCTCCACGGCGCGCTCCAGCCGCTCCTCGGCCCTCATCCGCCGCTCCACGGCGCGCCCCAGCCGCTCCTCGGCCCTCATCCGCCGCTCCACGGCGCGCTCAAGCTGCTCCTCGGTCCTCGTCCGCCACACCACGTCGTGCTTCGGCTACGCCGCGGCACTCGTCCGCCGCGCCTAGGCAGTTCTCCGCCGGCCGTCCGAGCAGCTCACCAAACACGGCCACCGCTCCGTCGCTGTCGTCGTTGTTGCAGCGGCATAGCGTCAATCTGCTGCCGACGGCTCTGGTGCGGATCCACACCGGGACTCAGTTCTTCGACACGGCGGCACTCATCGACCCGTGCACGCCTACGAGCTGCGTCGACGCGTCGCTAGCGTCCGCTTTTCGACTGCCTGCCACCATAAGGACGATAATGTTGCAACCCGAGTGATTGCAAGGGGGGGGAGAATGTTTATGTGAGGGGCCACTGTGCCTTTGCCGCGCACAGAGCTTTCGCTCTCGTCCGCGCTCGCCCCGCTTGTGCGCTTACGCTCTCGGCCTCCCCTGTGCCCTCTCGCTCCGGAGCTCGGGTTGTGACCGAACACGGCGGTCGGCCGCCGTCGATCTCCCACGCTCGCTTTGACGAAGCAAAGCGAGCTGGAGTGCGGCTTTAGTTTTAAGCTTAGAGTTAGTCACATGTATGAAGCCAATTAAAGCGTATGAAACTAATGCCCACGACGCCCCCGCTTCTTCTTCTTCGTCTTCGTTTGGATAACTTGGGTTGTCCAGTTCTTTCGCCTGCGCCGTGGGAATTCTTGTACCCTGCTTCTAATCTTGGGTGGACTAAAGGCCCCCCTACAAACAACGTATTTTTTATACCCTTGCAGGGTATTATAATTTCAGTCAGAAGTTTGCAACGCAGTGAAGGAGACATTTCCGACCCTGTAAAGTATATATATTCTTGATCAGCATCAACAGCCGATTCAATCTAGGCATGTCCTTCTGTCCGTCTGTCCGTCTGTCCGATTATACGCAAACTAGTCCCTCAGTTTTGAAGCTATCTGAATGAAACTTTGCAGATCGTCTTCTATATGCTCTCACTACTATATAAGTCGGAACGGGCCGGATCGGACGACTATATCATATAGCTGCCATAGGAACGATCGGTACATTTTCTGAAAAAAAATTATTACTGGTCCAATTTTCAACATATTTTCATATAGTTTAAGACATGGCCATTTTATATTATTCTAGAATTTCGGTTTTAATTTGATCAAAATCGGACTACTATATCATATAGCTGCCATAGAAGTGTTCGGAAAATATTACGTATGCGTAATGTTAAACCGAATTTTTTATGTATTAATGTTGTATACAATTCTTGTTAGTTTACTTCCCATTTGATAAAATTTTATTAATTCATAATGATCAACATGCAAGGGTTAACAAACTTCGGCGTGCCGAAGTTAGCTTTATTTCTTTTTTTAATTTTAAGTTGAAATATGTCGAAAACATATAGACAATTTTTTGAGGCCGTTCGAGTTCCGCCCATTGTGCGAATGTTTGTATTTCTACTAGATATAATAGTACAATTCAGCTTATAGTATTAAAGTATTATCGAAAAATAAAACAAAGTTGACAATAAAGCCTCTCTGGGTATCGAATTATGCAACATATACATTTGTGTTGGCAACACCAATGAATGTTTCTCAACATGTACTTAGCCACTTCATTGACAACCTTTTGATCTGCTTAATCTGGTGTCCATTTGCCGAACGTCCGTCTAAGAGCCCATGCAATGATTAATAGGACTGGCATTGCTAGGGTCACATTGGCAGCTATTTGATGATGCTGATTTGATTTTTGCAGTTGGTTTCCTTTAGTTTGGCCAGATGATGTTGTAAAGCGTCTAGTTCCTCTAAGCTAACTTCCTTGACTATATTTCCTTTGACTGGCTTGAGTGTCTCCTTAAGGCCAATCTCCGTGACATTGCCTAAATGTTCGTTTTGTATTATTCGTTTCGCTGATCATGGTGCTCAATGTGCTTACGCTAGTTTTTGAATTGCATGCATTGCAGCCTGGGGTAAGGAAACATAAGTTGCATGAAGGTGCACTGTGGAAGGTGTTCCCTTGGACAACGCTTAAAGCTCTATTGGACTGTGCGTGGCAAACATCCATCTATTTCATCGATGCGTTGCTGACCTCAACAGATCGGACCTCGATTGAGTGATTTCACATAAAGTTTTTAGTTTTGTTGTTAAATAACTGAAATTGTTCACGCGAAATATGGCTTGGTAGTTGAAACATATGTGCTCATCGTTTGGCAACTCTAGATATTGCTTAAACTCGTCCTTAGTCAACCTCATGAACTGATCTCTGTGAGCTTTGACGGCTATGATTTCAGTTGTCAGACTGAATCGCTGCCAGCTTCCTGCTTTCCATTTTGGGATAGGAATGATGCTGAATACTTCATTGTGCACTATGACTAAAAACGGATGACATGGTCGCTAGTTGTTGTGCCTTCGGCATGCATGAGCCTGTAGAGTTGGATAACATTATCCGATGATACCAGAAGTAGTTGATCTGGTGGGATATGTTCCCAAATCTAGTTGATCCCTTAGTTACTTGGAAGATACTAGCATCGGACTAATGGTTCGATGGCGAATGTCAGTGAGCACACTAGCTATTACATTTTGCATCCACTGTATTCCAGTTGCCACCTGAGTTAGCTGAGCTGTCAGCAACATAAAAGCTTGCTGTAGGTGGTCGCCCTGATATTTGCCTCTTTCTGACTACGTTTATAGTAGAGTCCAGAATTTATGTTTGATTTTTAAAGAGCATCATTAATACATCTTCGTTGGACTTGACCTTTTTTATTATTTTGGACATGTCGGCGTATTTTGAATAATGAGTTTGCCACATTTCCGACTATATGGATTACGAATGATTAACCAGCTCATTTCCTGAATTTAGCTCGCCGTGTACATGTTGAAAATGTTCTTGTATGTACCTACAAGCATTGACGTTTCTTAGTTCTGAACATTTGTGTTTTAGTTCCGATATCCCGGCCGACAATATTCCCATGTCGCACCAATATGGCTTCAGGTCGTAGTATACAATTATCATCCATTCTGAGATTGCCACTCTGGAGGTCCCGGTTCGCCCTTAGAATATTCCAGGCTGGTTTAAAAACTGAGTCACGCTTATTATTTTTTACCTGATTTTTTCCCGGGGAGGGCAATATGTGCATCAGAAGATGCTGTATTGGCTCAACAATTAGGAAATAACCTGGGGTGAGTGCTGATGTATCCGTAGGATCAGATGACATCGGAGTGAGGGGCCTTTAATTGAGTACCGCCTCGACCTCAATGATTACAGTGTTGAGCTCTTCAAACGTTAGTGATGATGTGGTTGTGATTGATATCAGTAGTCGCTTCGCAGTTATTACCGCAGCTTCCCATAGGCCGCCAAATGATAGCGCTCAAGGCGGTATAATTTTGAGTTTCACCTGCTTCTAACTGCATTGGTTTATGATCCTGGTCTAGTCCTTTTTCGTGAAGATTGTTTCCTCTAAAGTCTTCAACTCGTTGTTGGCACCGACGAAGTTTGTTGCTTTATCGCAGTGAATGGTCTGACACTTTCCTCGTCGACCCAAGAAGTATCTGTCGTTAGGTCGCTCACTAACTTCAAATGTACTGTATAGTAGCAAAGCAGCAGAACAGGCCTTATCTGGTCTTTTTTCACGGATTTTATGATGAATCCAAATTGGACCGCAATAGTCAACTCCAGAGTTGGAGAACGGCCGAGCCTGTATCACTTGATCAGCTGATAGATTTTCCATTATTTGTTGCATCAATTTGGGTCGTGCTCATGTACATCTGACACAACTGTGTATGATGCTCCTGGCCATTGTTTTGTCATTGAGACTCCAATGTTGCTGTCTGGATATGGCTCTCAGAGATTGTGCTCTGCAATGCATGTTCTCTTTATGCATCTCTCGCATCAGCATCTTCACAATTGGATCATTGTATAGAAGCAAGATCTGATGCTTTGCGTTATATGGGGTGTTAGATTCTTCCAACCTCCCTCCGACTCTTAAAAGTCGTCATTTCCTATTATTGGAGACATGGAGACGATTGAACTCCTTTTGTCCACTGTCTTGTGGATGCAAAGTTGTTCATGGTCAACACCGAATTCAACTTTCTGAATGGTGCTAACGATGATTGTCCTATCATGAGTCAATTCACCGACACTCAGCGGGAGCTCGGGTTTGCTTATTACAGAATGCGTTGCAGTTTATGAAAGGAGCTGCTGTGGTTGAAATTGTATAGTGCGCTTCCAATTTGATCTTGACATGTCGGAAAATTCACTTGCTTCAATCGTCGTTCTAGATCGCGTGGAACAATGGTCGGTATTTTGGAGCACTTGTCTCGGGACCCGTGCAGAAATAGAGGTCAATACAGCCAGAGGTTGTGCTCTGCTAATTTGCTTGCGGCAATCCCTCTTGACAGTACATCCGCTAGATTACTTGCTGATGACACATGGCGACATTGGGACTGATGAGACACAGCTTGGATTTTTGCGATCCGATTTGCCACAAACGTTTTGTATGGTTATGCAGCCGCATGGATCAGTTCAGCTCCCAAAAACTGCAGCACATAGTTCTAGACGAGGTAGTGTTTTCTTAGCTGATGGTGCTACTCTAGATTTTTAACAAACCAACCGGACGGAAACTTGATTATTTTTGTATGTAGCTCGTACATACCCTGCCGCTCCGTATGCTCGTTCTGAAGCTTGGACAAAGGTGTGTAGTTCTTGGCTGTCTGGCACCCTTCCTTCAAAGATGTGCCTTGGAATCAGCACATTTTGACTCCCAAAGGGCTTGCATGAATATCTTTGCTTTCCCCACAACGGGGCAACTAATCCTAGTGGGTCGAATATTTTCGATGATTCTAGGCTTACCACCCGTTTGGTGATGGTTTAGCAAACCCAGAGCCTTAACACTGTACTGTTGGAGTGTTTCATCTAGTTTGACGTTATGAACTATGTCTTCTCGTGGAATTTGGGTTAATACTTGATCGTTGTTGGAGCACCACTTTCGAAGTTTGAATCTGGACGGTAGCAATGTTTTGTTTAGTTCTTGTTGAATTTCGACTGCTTTAGAAATACCGTCTATTGGTGCGGAAACGTAGCAAAATGGTAAACAGCTTGCTCGGCACCATAGGTTCAGCGTACAATATATCATTCAATGATTTATTGCTTGTCGTTTTACAGGAAGCTTCGAACACTACCCGTAGTTTCGTACGTGTCGCTCAAACGCCGAGAATCTGTTGATTGCCGTCTTCTGAGATTCCCCCTGAGCTGAAGTTACGCAAATTGAAGTTTTACAATAAATTTTCCATCTATTGCAACCTGTAAATTTGCTACGAAGTGGGATTCGCAGTGAGATTCTATCGGAGATCGAGTTGTCTCTTTGGTGTCTAGATTTTCTAGTGTCCAAAATCGTTCTAACAACTTACTAACCTCTTCTGTGGCTGCCGCTATACAAATCGCTGCTAAGTCGTGCTCAGCAGGAATTGTCCCGGCAAACAATTCATCCAAGCTTTGTATTTTTGAGAATTGACCTCCCGGCTTTAATAGGATCTTGTTTGGTAGGAGCAACGAATAATAATGCTCTGCTTCGATAAACATGTCGATCTTTCCTGGCTTGTCAAAGTTTGGATTAGCCAGGGTTATGTTGTTCGGTAATTTGGAATTCAAGTCATGAGCTGGTTGAGATATGATATGTGGCAGCACAAAAGCTTCTACTTGTTGAGTAAAGTCATTATGCATAGATTTCATAAGAACGTTTGCTCTAGCTCGGCTGGTTTTTGGATTGCCTCCAATACCCTCGATACGTAATGGTGCACCGTGGAGCTTTACAGAAAATCCGTGGAGCTTTGGTGATAGCTATGAAGCCATTCGTTCGGATCAGATTTATTTGTGATCCTAAATCTAGGAAGGTTCTAAATGTGGCCATCTGACCAATACTTGCTTTAGCTGATACCCAGAATGTGGCCAGCAAACTGTAACTCTTGTTGATTGCTGCACCTACAGAAGGTAATTGTGGCTCAGTTGCTGTACTTGATAAAGCCTTAAAATGAAGCAATGTATGGTGTTTTTTTATCGTATTTAAAACACGTACCGCCTCTGCAATCCTTTGCCGTGTGGTCACTGCCGAAACAGTTAACGCACTTTTTTTGGTTTGACTCGTTCGGGTATTGTCTTTTTGTGGAAATTATCACATTTGTATATCCAATGATTCCTTTTGCAGAATACGCAGTGTGGTAGTCTTCCAGCGCTGGCGGATCACGTTGATCCCTTCTGCTCCTTTCTCGGTTCTTGATTGCGTCTCCCTGTTCCCAGTACTCGACTTCGCTGGTCCAGGAAGCTTAACATTATGTCGAGACCTTGTAGTTCTTTTGACCCGTCTAACGATTGTTCGTAGAGGGCTCTGTTTGCATAATCCAGTTTTTGGTTGATGATGGCAATTATGATTGTATCCCAACAAGATAGATCAAGTCCTAGTGCCTTTAATGATGCTAGAGATATGTTTTAATATACAATTCTTTTAATGACTTCGGATCGTCACTGTTTGTATGATGCTGCAAGAGATGACTGAGAATCGTGTCTGCTACATGGCGGGGATTATTGTATGCGTCACCCAATAGTTTCCATGCACTCATGTAATTTTCTATTATAAGATCAATATAATAATATGCCTTATTAATCTTTCAGCTTCTCCAGCTACAGTAATTTTGAGGTACCACATCTTCCTTACTGCGGGCATGTTGGTGTCATGAATTATGCATTTGAATAAATCATAAAATTAAGTCCATTTGAGTAGATCCCCATCGAATTTTGGGATGCTGACTCTGGGCAGATGCTCATATTCATTGTTTGATGCGTTTATTTGCGCCCTCAAGACCCTTTGAACATCCCCTTCTAGTCGGAGGTGGATGTCTTGATATTGGGACCATAGTGGGTTTATCAAATCCCTTCTTATGTCTCTGAATATTCTTTCAGAGCCTGTTTGATGGAGTCGGCTATCGCCCTTTAGCGCCGACATGCTGATATCAGCTTGCTTGCAGGTTGCTGTATGCTGGCAGCGTCTGCATTTCTAGGTGCATTGCCCGATGTTGCCGTTTTAGGGGCATTGCTCGAGGTTTGAGCCATTGTATCGGTTATAATGGTTCCGTATCTGTCGTATGAGTCACGATAGGCATATTGATTCCTGACCGTTGGGAGTATTTTATTTGCTTTATCAGCCGAATACGATCCTGTTCGCAACCGTGGTGTGGTCGAAGAAAACAACAAATGGTCAATAGCTTTGGGGGATTTCTAGAATTCAAAGTTCTAGAGAAGGATTGTTTGTCAACGTATAGCTTTGCCGACAGTGTCCAGGAAGGTTCCCAAGAGTTACGGAACTTTTCCTGCTGGTCTCACCAAATATTTATGGCAAGAGTGAAAACTCAGGAAAACACCCAAGAGTTACGGAATCTTTCTTGTGGGTTGACGTGTTTGCCAGGGTCGCCAAAATAATTATGAGGACGCTTAGATGCCTGGCAGTGCATAAACTATTGCCTAGCACTTGGAACTATGTGGACGGGTTGGATTTGTTTGGTTAGTAAATGAGGGTCTGATCCATGAGTAACGCTTCTGTTTGAGGAAGAACACTTACTGCTTTTAAGCTATGCAAATGCTCTTGACCTGGTAAATCGATAATTTATTTACGATAAATGCACATTGCTGCGACTGAAAAGTTATTACATATTGTTTGTGGTGTCTAAAATATTATTGCTTATAACTCAAATATTGCCGCGACTGAACAGTTAGCCTTATTATTTAGGAACCATAACTTAAATATAAAAAATGTTTTAAAATATTTATAGGAAATCTCCAACTGTCTACAGAATCATTAGATTGGTCAATGGACAAGTGTCCCAAGGTATTTTTTTATTCCGATTCTTTTTTTTTATCAAAATTAATAAAAAAAACCCTGATTATAATATTTTTTCGCACTATTCTGTGCAGACCCGCAATTGCTACATATGTACATACATACTAACATGCCTGCATAACGGTGAAGTCGACGCAGTTATTTGCAATTTTTCCGTCTCCTTTTTGCTGGTACAGTGGGTACAACCACCCGCTCTAATACGTTCCTCGCTGACAAAAAGCGGCGAGACAGAATCCTCCGGCAACAGATTAAAGATATTCATTCCGAAAACCGAGAATTTTAAATTATCCGAAAAATTCTATATTATTGTTAATTACATACATACTAGCTACCTATTTAATAGTTTGTTTTTCAGCTAGTTATTAGCTGTTTGTTTTTGCGGGTTTCTTTATACCGTTTCTAAGATTTTGTTGTCGTATTCCTGAATCCAAATTTGAAGCAGATACCACCAATTTCATAAGCTAATTTTTTATTTGTCTTTTGATTTCAGCTATTTCTGTTGGCTTTTCACCAAGTTTGAAGGTAATTCGTGTTTTCTTCCCGATTTGGATTTGGACTGCGTTTTTTCGTTCTTTTTTTTCGTTGTTTTTTTCCAGTGTTTTTTTGAGTGCAGGCACTTCATATTCGTTGGGCATAGCTGAGTATGCCCATTGATGGCGACAAGAAAACAACAGCTGCCCCAGCAAAATAAACAAAAGCCAATCCGTCACCTTCCCCGAGACTTAGAAGCTCGAGTTTTGCACCCAAAGGGATTGATCTTCCATCGACAAGTTCTTAAACAAATCCACGAATAGTCATAGTTGAGTCTTCACTTGTAGTAAAGCAAGAAATTCCTTCTGCATCCGGGACAAAAACCTTCAGGGTAAGACGGGCTTCCAGCAAAAAGTGGCGTCCGCAGAACAGCCAACGGCCGCAACCGCTGTGTTGCACAAATTTATTTCTGTCAGTGATTGCGTAAGCCTATTTGAAGCCAAGATCAACATGCCTAGTCAAGCTTCACCTTCCCTACATACGCTGCAAGTCCGTCTGCAACAAGTGCGAGCCTTATGGGACAAAGTGGAAAAAGAGTATAAAACATACTCAGACCTAATTGACCTAGAAGGATCCCTCAGCAAATTGCCTCTGCTTCGGTCCAAATACGACTACTTCTACTCCGTATGAGTAATGTGCGGCAGAAACTAGCAAAAGCATTGACAGAGTAACGCTTCAATCCGTGCAAGATCAACCCCACCCGCTAATTTCGTCTGGTGGACTACCTCCGATGATCCACTTTCCGGGACCTATTATCAGGTTAAAAACCTTTTTCCCCTAAATATACGATTGCTGCTTGCCAAATCTCGCCTAATCCCACCTCTATTTTATGGGATAGAATTATTTGCTAATTGATTCAATCAACCAGATCAAAGTTAAAATGGCATTCAAAAGTATTGCAATTTCGTATTTAATTTACAACGATTTGATCACGTCTTTAGATCTGGATACAAAACATTGGAACTCCACTTGGCAGACTGGATGAAAATGAGAGTGTTAGTGTATTTACAAAAGATAATTTATACTAAGGTACCAAACTATATATTGGAAATCTAAGTAATTCTCCACATCACAAAGGGCAAATATTATTATAGAAATAAGGCAGAGACATAAAATAAAACAAAGCAGCCCTAATTTTTATCTTAAGTATAAGAATAATTGAAAATTATGTAAATTGTATATATAAACCGAAAAGTAACTTGTCTTGTGTGACTAGCGCATTAAATTATAAGTTATTTCGAACTTGTAGCGTGAGGAAGAACTTCATAAATAAATAACTATAATGATAATAATTAATGGCAGTATATATCAACAACCTGGGCTGACAACGGTCGAGAAGCTGCTTCACCTTATCATAAAAACAAGAAAGAAAGATAACTTCGGCACACCGAAGTTTGTATACCCTTGCAGTTTACAATTGGATCATTATTATTAATAAAATTGTATCAAATGGAAAGTAACACTAACAAAAATATTCCTTTGGCAGCTATATGATATAGTTGTCCGATTTCGATCAAATTAAAATCGAAATTCTAGAATAATAAAAAATGGCCATTTCTCAAATTATATGAAAATATGTTGAAAATTGGACAAGTAATAATTTTTTTTTCTGAAAATTTACCGATCGTTCCTATGACAGCTATATGATTTAGTCGTCCGATCAGGGTCATTCCGACTTATATAGTAGTGAGAGCATATAGAAGACTATCTGCAAAGTTTCATTCAGATAGCTTCAAAGCTGAGGGACTAGTTTGCGTATAATCGGACAGACGGACAGACAGTCAGACGGACCTGCCTAGATCGACTCGGCTGTTGATACTGCGTTGCAAACTTCTGACTGAAATTATAATACCCTGCAAGGGTATAAAAACTAGCAGTGAGGCAAAAGTCATTTTACCAAATTTCCTCTCATAAATGACGGGTTTGCTTTGGCGTGGGAAGCGCTTCAAGACCGGTTTCAAAGAAATCGGATGTAAGTCAACAGCCAACTCAAGTTCCTTGATAACTTAATTTTCATGACCCAAGAATCTGGCCAGGCGCTATGGGATTTGCAGTACACGACTTAGGGGTGATTGACAGCTATATCACATTCCCAAATACCCACTGACAACTGGGATTGAGTTCCAGTTTTCCAATGCGCCAGCAAACTGGCAAAAGTGCCCTTTTTTATGGAACCATTCCCTAATATCGAAATCCTACATTCCGGCTTGGCTCATGCCGATATTGAGCAAAAGGTACCGGCTATTGGAGGCCACCGAAGAAGCTTTAATTTTTTAAAACAAAGGTCAGCACCAAACAAAAAGAGCGTGATTTATGATCCAAAGATAATCATTCCATAGGATTTTGCCCGCGTTTACTCCAAATGTCAGCCGACGCTTGTTCCTCTGCAATCTCCAAGACCCGCAAGCGATAACTCATCCGCATGAACCCTAACGGTTCAGAACTATTTCGCCTCTAGCACTACAGCACAGCAATTTCCGACATCTGTCATTTGGGCACGAACTACCGATCACGAGCATTTATCGACTCGGGATCCGAGGCGACATTCATTTCCGAGCGCCTGTTCAACCTCCTCAAGATGCCATTCCGCAACATCCAAACTCAAGTCTCCGGCCTAAATCAATCTGTTTCGGCGAAATCTCTGAGACTATGCCAGTTCGCAATTTGGTCGCCTGCCAACCCACGTCGCCGGAATTAGCTGGCAAACTGCCCTCATATCCGTTTCCTCGGAATTATGAAAGACCTGCCCGCTCTTCAATGGTCATTTTCGCAAATAGATATTCTAATAGGAGATTACATGACCGGTTATAATGTTGAATGGCACTTAAAGGAACACTTCCGGTCGGCGTCTTGGTATGTTTTGTAATTTTCGACTTTTGGCATTTGTGATTCTTTCTAACATAGTAATTTCTCGTGTTATGTTTTACCAATAATAATGTCTTCTTATTTTTACAAGCGGTTTAGCATTGACCTCCTTGTATTTAATTGTAATAAAAATTTATTGGTAAATGTATTCCTAACGCTACAACTTTAAAACTTATAAATTAGTGCGCTAGTCACAACGGGTTGATACTGTACATTTTCAATTTTTTCTTAAAACTACACAAGTATTGCTTATTCTAACAATTTAAGTTCTAATTTATATTTTCGTTCCTACAAAACTTTATTAAATTATTCCCAAATTGTGGTGTATTACTTTTTGTTTTTAAGTGTCACAAACGAATAGTGTGAATAAAAATGACGTTCAGACGATAAAAGATTATGTCGAAAATTAATTATATTATTGGTTCTTATTGATGTTTAATTTTTTGAAAATATATCTGGGCTCTTTGGTATTTATTACCTTATGCAAAAGAATTAGATTTCTGGTTTTAAAGTTCAATCCGTATATGCTATTGGCCATAATCGTAATGGGTTCCTCTCGTTTAATATTGAATATATATCTTGCAATGTTGTTAAAGGCGAATTTTAATTTATGTTGGGAGGCAGTATCACATTTCCCGAAGATTTTAATCCCATAGCTTAGGAACGGTATAAGGTACACCTTTGCTATCATAAGTCGCATATCTGCCGAAAGGTGCCTAAGTACGCCGTAAGGTTTTCCAGATGCCTTATAACATGCGCGCTCCATGATAGGTTATTACTTATAGTTATACCTAGGTTGACAACTTGCTCAACATATTCAATTTTGGCGTTATTAATGCATAGCCTTGGAAGATGTTATGTCGTTCCTTTAGCATATTACTATTTAGGCCTCCAGTTATTAAAACGTCAGTGTATTCGGAACATAAATAAGATTAGTTCACTGCAGTAAATTGTTTGGCCTTTAAACACATCCAAAGAGCATATTCGATGAGTTTCCACTCCCATATACTCTTATAAACAGATATTCTATTGAGCTGCCGGAGGGCTATTTGGTTATTAATTTGGCTTTTAATATTTTCTTAAGGGGCACACCTAGTGTAATGGCTTAAAAAAAGGTGATTTATGGGAATTTTTATTAAAAAAAAAATACTTTATCAATTATTTCAAAAATTGAAGAATATATTTATACATGTTTCAAGAATATACAGTGAAATTTTTGAAGAAAAAAATTAAATATTTTGTAAGTTATAGTCGATCTCCAACGACGCGAAAAAAAAGGTCCTTCACTGCTGCAGTGATTCAGCCTTTCCGTGGATGAAATCTAAAAAAATAAAATTTTCCTTAAACTAGATAATATTGTCTGTACAATGCCCTGCGATAAAAAAAAAACCAAATATTGACAATATGGGGTCGTTTAAAAAACAATAGTCGAATTGTGCCCAAAATTGTGGTAGTTTTTGACCTGCCAAAATTCGATTTTTGAATCAGATAAAAAATCGATAGGTCATTGTACGGAGAACTATATATGAACATGAACAAAAAATTCCAAAGGGATCGGATAATTTGTTTTTGAGTAATCACTGCAGCAAATTCGGAAAATGCTGTTTGGAGAAAAACGCGTTTAAAGATAGCTAATGAGACTCTCTAGCTGTTGAGCGGCTGATCTTTAAATTGCTATAACTCAAAAACTATTTGAGATATCGATCTGAAATTTGAATATGATATTTTTAAAGGTGTAATCTACCGAAATATGAAAATTCACACTAGGTGTGTCCCTTAAAATTTGTTATTTTATTTGATTTTTATAATATAACTTATATTGATTAGGGTCAATTGGATCTTTATGAATTAATCAAACATTATTAATTGAAAAGAAAAACTAACAGGAATTATATAACACATTTTCAATAGAATCGCTTTTAGTTCAATAATGATCTTGAACGTTTCTATGGCAGCTATATGATACAGTAGTCCGATTTTGATAAAACTAAAACCAAAGATCAAGAATAATATAAAATGTCTCAAACTATATGGTGTATGTTGAAAATAGGCAAAGTTATAATTTTTTTTTTTTGAAAATTTACCGATCGTTCCAAAGGCAGCCCGTTCCCGACTTATATAGTAGCCAAAGCATGTAAGACTATCTGCAAAGTTTCTTTCAGATAGCTTCAAAACTGAGGGACTAGTTTGTGTATAATCGGACAGACGGACAGAAGGACATGGCTAAATCGACTCGGCTCGCTGTTGATGCTGTTCAAGAATATATATACTTTATAGGGTCGAAAATGTCTCCTTCAATGGGTTGCAAACTTCTGACTAAGGTTATAATACCCTGCAAGGGTATAAAAAGCAACAAAGTCTCTTTCAAAACTATTTTTACATTTAAAAAAATAATTCTTGTCTTTCAAAATTGATTTTTTAAATTTGAACGATCACATGATGTGAGCGTTAGCGCACCTAAGAAGGCGAATGACGCTCAGGAAAAGGCCAGAGCTACATCATTCGTCAAGCAGGCGTAGAAGTTCAGCGAGGTGGCTAGAGACATGTTGGCTATGGCGCTGGTGAATGAGCTCAACGACGACGGACGCCTGCTTGCAGAGAAGTGGGGGGAGATAGGGCCCAAGTTGTCCGACATGGTGACCGACAGGTTGGTTGCCCTGCCGGGCGGTTCTATCCCCGACTCTTTGGAAATGGTGAGAGGGCATAGTGTAATCAGGTGCGATAATCAGGGTTCTTGAGAAGCTTCCTGGACGAACTTTCGGCGTGCCGAAGTTAGCTTTCATTCTTGTTCTACCCTTTATTTTTAAAATTGTTAAGTTGGTTGTTTGTTTAAAAGCCTTGAAATCACTTATGTACTTATGTACGACAAAATAAAGAGTAACCGAACAGGCAGAGGTATCTACACCGATGGCTCTAAGAGGATCTGTAGCGTCTCGGCTGGGGTTTTCGATTAAAACTGGGAGATTTAAACAACTTACTGCTTGCCCGAGGGCCTATGGACTTGGGCTGCGCCAGTGCTCCCTACGTAGACATTTCCTTTGTTACTGTTGTTGGGTAGCAAAGTCTGCAAATATGTATTCGCAACGGACACTATTCATCGGTCCAGGGCAGTCTGTAAGGCACAATGAGGTATGAAGGAGTTATTAGTGTTCTTTCATTTTATCATTTGTATTTGCGCTGAGTGAGTTTTGACATTTAAGTATTTGCTTTTGAGTTCTAATTTTAAAAATTCCGCTCTTCTTAATGTAATGTAATATGATCTATAGTGAGTTCAGTTCTTTTAACCATTCTCTTCTTGTTCGGAATCTCGATTTAATAGGATTTCCGGTTAATCTTTCTTAGTTATCTGATTGGCAGGATGCAAAGGGTCCATTTTAAAGATAAATCATTTAATGTACTTCGGGTTACATCTGGCGCTCGGCAAAGGAGCCATTTGGGATTCTTATTGTTAACTGTATTACCATTTATTGAGGACGTACCAATTTTCTGGCCAGCTCCAGATTACTGATGCACGATGACGACGTGCCAGATTCAAAAGTTGCTTGCCAGTTGGATTGACTAAGAGATCTTAATGATTTCCAAACATGGTGCCACGTAAACTTATTAAAATTAATCGGCTCTAAATGCAAGCTAATGGCATTCTCTCTTTCCGTTCCCAAGCTTGCAATTTACACGCTGACCTGCTGTTTTTTGGAAAGAATTACAATAATTGTGATTTGGGCGTCCGTCTGGATCTTAATCTTCAATCATATTTCGTGCATGGTGAATTATGGCAGGAATGTACTTGGATTTATTAAATGGTGGTCAAAGAAACTCAATTACTCCTATGTAACTACAACATTATGTTCTTCTTTAGTTTGTCCTATCTTAGAGTATGTATATTGCGTTTGCAATTCCTTGTATGGCTTCCACACTAAACACATCGAATCCGTTCAATTGAACTTCTTACTTTCGCTCTAAGCGTTTTAAACTGAGACTTAGACAAAATATTACCTTAGCCAACAGTAGAACCATTCTAAGTGTCATTTTTATGTATAATCCTAATCCGTGGTGACGTGGGAAATATTTATTTGATGGACCAGCTAATTTTTTACGTTCCGAGTAGAATAACGAATATATACCAGATACTATATACCCTTTTTGCTACTTATTCGGCAATCTGCCAAGATACGTAATGATGGTTTAGTTAGGTGCGAAAGCGCAGATAAACTAGCTCGGGTAGGCTCGGTAGGAAGTATCACTGACAGATCTCTCCCTTCACTCGGTCCAGAAAAAGATCCACGACCATTTCAAACGGACACCCAAAGAGGAATGGTCAAGAAAGTATAAACACAGGAGATCGAAAATATGTTGACCCAACTTCGACAAAAATCAAACTATAGAGCTGTTGTCCAACAGCAAACGAGATGTCAGAAGTAGCAACAGGACATTGTGTGATTGGAATGCACGCAATGCGAATGGAACTGAAGAAGCGTTAAAGTAATCGCGGAGCAATACATTCCAGAGCACCTGCTCTGCTACTATCCAGTTCTAAGCCACACTAGATTATTTCACTTAGGTACCTACCAGCTGGAGTCACTACCAGAGTCAGATCTCAGCAATACTATTAGTCTAGATTCTCCACAGGTCGAGATTTTTTGAACTCCTTTTAAAACCTAAGCACATCGAATTGTATAAATCTGAATTGACCCAGCAAATTTAAGATATGGTTCCGAAAAAACTAATAAAGTTACATTCGACTAGGAGCCAAAATGCATTAAAAGAGTCATGCGTTGACGGTAAAAAAAAAGGCCATTTCCTGTTTTTGACTCCAAAGCATTCAAAACGTTGTTGAACAGTTGTCTCCCTTGTAAATAGCTAGCAAGAGGTCATTGTAAGGGTTTCAAGGCGAAAGACGGTGAAGTCAGCCAGCGTACAGGTCGGGGGGACTACAATCCAGTGGGTGATCAAATACTTGGGCGTTCTTATCGACACGTGCCTGTAGTAGTACGGCCACAAAAAGGGCAGTGGGACTGCAGTTGCGCTTTACAGAATGCTGCTGATTATGTACATGTGAGGGGAGGAGGCGACATTTAGGCTGTGCTCCATAAGAATAGCGCGCGCGTTTCGGAACATCTCGGAAGATGCCGAGGTCAAAGCTGCCGCCAGCAGGAGAGCATGAAGAGCTGACAGACTAGATGGAACTCCTCATCAAAGAGCCGATGGACGCACACCCTCATCCCAGACCTAGATCAATAAGTAGAGAGGTTGTACGGGTAGGTGGACTTCTATCACACCCATGCGCTAAGCGTCCAGCTATCAAAAGCGCTTCGGGCACGGGACGGAGGAAATTAACATCGCCAGTCCGCCGCGGGGTACAGGGTACAGCTACGCGACTGACGCAGACAGGATGACGCCGGACCCCATCGACGACCTCTTCAGGAGGCCCCAAAAACGGTTCCCTCAACCGGAACGCATGGACAAGCCACAACCTGCCCCGGAGCCGGTCAACGTTCGCGACCGCCTGCCGCAACTTTGATACTTCTCATCGGAGTGCCGGAACCCATGCATCCTATTTTTTGGGGATTGCAGACGACGAGGATTTATGACCAGCGAATGCTGCCAACGCCAAACATCATAACGGGCCTCGTGTGAACGGTAATCACTCGAGGCACTCATCCAACCCTCACAGCCCGTAGGAGATACTCTCAACCATAGCTAAACAAAGCTTATTCAGCGAGAATCTAGCATCATCTAACATTAGGACTCAGGTCAAACTGGCCGACGGAGCATCCCTAGAACTCACTAGGGCAGTAGCCGCCAACGTCACTCCTTCTGCCAAACATTGTCAACTATATCAAGCCATATCCTAACCCCACTCCGTTAAGCGAACGACTTTCTAATGCAATTTACTCTATTCTTACAGCCAAGCTCTACACCCAGTCAACCGAGATGCGTCACCAGCTGTCGCCGAAAAGACGAGCCGAGGAAAACCTCACCCTTTGTCACCGACTAAGCTGAACCACAGTGGTGCCAGCAGCGCGTACGATCGTTCAATGGGAACTACCACCCACTTCGGGCCCACCAAAACGAGCCCGCCGCCGAAGCGAACCTTGAAAGGAAGAACGGCCAGCCAGGTGAGGATTACCCGAGAGGGAACTGGGATCGCCTCTCTCAGCCTCGCACCTACTGGATCGCCGCTCTACGGGGCTGGACCACCCCCAACGGAATCCGCTAGCAGCACTAATCCGACGTTTCTAGCTTCAACAGCGCCTCTCTGAATATCCCAGGTTTCATCCTGAATATACTGAGTAGCTACTTCACCGATACGTTGCTCACCGTGGACACGGACATGGGTGCCAGGAAAATGTAGTCTCAGCAGAAGTCCTTAAGGGCTACGTGTTGGGTCCCACGCTCTGAAATTACATGTACGATGGAGTTCTCGGCTCCCGATGCCCAACGATACCACCGTCGTGGGCTTTATTGGCTTTGCGAAGGTGCGCACTGGAGCTGAGGAGAAGGCAAACAGAGCCGGCATGCCCGGCAGCCTGAAAGAGAAGGCAGAGGGAACGACTAAGAAATGGAGCCCCGACGGCAGAGGATCAGGACAGCGCTGCCACGAGCTGATCGGAAAGGGACATCTTGCCCCGAGGTTTACCGGGTAAGGTGGCCAAGGACCCTTTTCGTAGGTGAAGTGGTTAGCAATAAGTGCCAGGAAAATTATTGAAATAAAATTACTGTACGACAATGAAAATCTCCGGGTCGATGTGACCTGGGGACGGTGTACTGTGATCGCTGGAAAATTCCGGGCCTGGGCTCTGGCGAGGTGTCTTTCAGTTTATCCCTCCCCGCAGCCGATTGCCACTCGGCGTCTCTCTGTGGCTGTTGTAAGATTCTGGGCACGAGACGAAGCCGTTGCTGCTGAAAAATTCCGGAAACAGACTCAGGAGCGGATTTGTGGACGCCAGAGTATACCGGCCACATGTTTCCCCACGTCTGGCCACTTCCCACACCCGCTGGATCATTCCGAGCGGGAGGGAGGCGGAGCCGGCCGCAGGGCACCCAGCGCTGCCCCCAAAGATTCCCCTATCGGGAGAATCGATCCTTTGTTAACCCTTTTGCCCCCTTCCGTTTAATTCTGAAAATCTTTCGCTTTTTATGTTTCGGTCGTATTAAATTAATACATTTTTTTGGAAGGAACTCTGGGACGCTAAGTATCCCCCCGATCGTAAAGACATTCTTACACAATTGATTAAATTGTTTTAATTCTTTACGATCTTATTTTAAGCAGCTGAGTATAAAAACTACGGCGTGCCGAAGTTAGCTTCTTTATTGTCATTGTTTATTCGCCTTTTCTGTTACACCCGCGATATATTTTTTTCAAGCGAACGAAGTTAAAAGCTATTAAATCTTTATACGTGTAATAAGAATATGCTATATTTATTAAGTTGATTTATCTAATGATTATTATAATTATTTTTATTTAATTCCAGTCCAAAAATTATTCGTAAAAATCCTCCATTGCACAATTTGAAGTTCTCCCTTATCGGTATGAGAAATATGGAGAATGAATTGAAAAATAGAATAGAAAAATTGGGCGGCCAATGTGATAGTAAAATATCTGATACAACCATTGCCATAATATCCACCGAATCAGAAGTAAAAAAAAAATCTAGTCGTATGGACACTGCGAAAAAACTTGGAATACATATTGTTCCCTTGGAATATTTGGATTTAGTGGAAACTGACGCTGACGGTGCTATTAATTATATAAATAGTATGAGCATGTGTAATTGGGGTACTGACCCCCATCTTAAAGTGCCTCTGAATCCTTCAAAGAGCTCACAGTATAAAAGTATATATACAAAATCTCTGCCAACATCAAAAACGTTCAAAGTAAAGGATGGAATTGCTGTGGAACCTGACAGTGGTCTTGAAGATATAGCTCATGTATATGTCCACGGAAAAGATAAATATAATGTGGTACTCGGCTTGACTGATATTCAGCGAAATAAAAATTCGTACTACAAATTACAACTTTTGGAAGCTGATAAAATGTCAAAGTAAGTAAGACTATTATATAATTCAACATTCAACCATTTTTTTTAACTTGCAAGATTTGTCTAACTTGTCACAATGCATTTTACTAAGGGCGGCTATTGAAATAAAAAAAATAAATATCGAAAATGGTTTCCGAATCTTACCAACGTATCTTAATGCAGACTTGGCCAACTTATCTTAACGAGAGGGAAAATATCGAGTATAAAGCAGACGGTTCGTTATTTTTTTGCAAAAGTGGGTTTAAAATATTTGGAAATTTAAATTATTTTCTTTTATTTAACGCCTCATACAATAGTTCTTATAAGCTAGCTTATGTAAATCTTTGCGCTGCGACAGGATCAAAGTCGGCACACCTAAAACAAACACCGTTGCAAAAATTAAAAATGACAATCGAAGAACAGTTTTAAACCATTCCCAAATATATATATTTTTTCAAGATATGAAAAATATGTAGCAAATCCGATGCTGGTTACTATAGGGGTATCTTGGAAATAATTTTGTCGGGAATTTGAAAACTCTAAGAATTTAATCTTGCAACATTTATGCATCCATGTCAGCATGGATTTATGCGGCAAGGATCGACATTGTCGTTGTTACTAGTATTGTATGGATATCATTTATTTTAGCGGTTATTGCCTCTTTTATATCCTAGTCCACTATTATTATTATTATTATTTTGTCAGTTCTTGCTATTGAAATTTTAGTCATAACACGAACTGTTTTTTTAGTGCTTAGATGTTTCTTATGTATATAAGACGAATTTTCGTAAATGATCGATTTCGTTAGTGAATTGAGTGACAGTTTTCCCCTTTTAGTAAACATTTGCCATTTTCGATCATTTAGATATATCTACAATAATTAGGTTAGGTTAGGTTAAGCCGGATAGCCCTCACGGGGCCGCGCATAGGCCAATGTGGCCCGTAGCTGTCCGGAATTTAATGAGTGGACCTAGACAGTATTAACGCGGTTATCAAGGTGTGTTTCGCAAAGGCAAGTAATTCACCCGGCCTCTTCTTGGAGGCATCTTCTAATGGTGCCAGAATCGGAGCACCCAAGTATCTTATCCTTGCCGTAGCTAGGGCCGGGCAATTACAAATTATATGCTCCAAAGTTTTGGTAGCCTCGGATGCATCACATTTCCGGCATTTGGCATTATCGGTGCTGCCTAGCTTGACTGCATGCGCCGCAGCTAGGCAGTGACCTGTGAGAATTCCCACTATCAGTCTGCAGTTTTGTCGTGGAAGATGCAGCTCATAGTGGCTGAGTTTGTCGTTGCGCTCTTTGCACATGATCTTTGATATCTTGCAGGTTGTGGAATTTCTCCTCCATCTGCTTATTACTTGTGCGTCTGCCCGTCTCTCCAGCTCGCTTTGGAGCGTTCTTAGCGAGACGGGAACATTTTCTGTTCTTTCACTAGTCAGTCCAACACCTTCCTTTGCAAGTTTGTCTGTCCCTGGTGGCTGGGATCCCAGATGATTCGCACTGAATTAGTCGTGCTATTAATCGTGGTATCTAGTGCCTCCCTGCTTGCCAGTACAGTTTTGGAACTGACCGCTGACGATTGCACGGATCTTATCGCCGCTTGACTGTCTTAGAAAATATTCACCGCCGGATGTGGACTGTCTATGCTCTGAGCAAGCTTTGCAGCTTTTCCGATGCCGAATACTTCCGCCTGGAAGATGCTGCATTGGCTTGGTAGCTTATACGACAGCCGTATCTCAGGGTCTGTGCAGTATATGCCCGCTCCTACTCCTTCTTCCATCTTGGAGCCGTCTGTGTATATATTGAGGTGTTGACCTGTTTTCCAGTCGTCAGGTCCCATTAATATTGCTGTTTTTACATCTGGGCATGTTTTGGGTATCATGTAGTCAGACGCACTGCTCATGTTTCGACCAATCGAAATATGCCCGAATCCATGCATTGACATATTTCCTGATGCAATCAGGCATTGTACCGCCTTTCCTGCAGTCAGTTGCGCGTGGATATTTAGGGGGTCTATTCCAATTATGGTTTCGAGTGTTTTTGTGGGGGTTGACCTCAGCGCCCCTGTTATGCAGAGCAGTACCTGCCGCTGGGTTCTTTCCATAAGCCTGTTGTACGTCTTCTTTTCCATGGCTTGCCACCACACTAAGACTCTATACAGAAGAGTCGGACGCACCACTGATATGTAGACCCAGTGCATTAGGGCGTGCGAAAGACCCCATGTGCTGCTAAGCATCTTCTTGGAGGCGTATAGCGCTATGGTGCCCTTTTCACCCTCTCTAGTACATTGGGCTTCCATGTCAGCTTCCTGTCTAGTACAATTCCTAGGTATCTTACTTGTGTTTTTGGCGCCAGCCTGGTTGTGTTAATTTTTGGGGGGATCCATAGCGGCACCTTGTATCTCTTGGGAAAGAGAATGAGGTCCCTCTTGTCCGCATTGATACTGAGTCCTACTATCTGCGCCCACTCACGTAACTCCCTGAGTGTTGATTCCATAATCGAGCTGAGAGTCGATGGTCAGACTTCCGTGATAATGATGCTTATGTCGTCGGCATAGGCTGTTATCTTTGGGGCTTTCCTTTCGAATCTCTTGATCAGGTCGTCTACCACCAAGTTTCACAGGAGGGGCTAGAGGACTCCGCCTTGCGGTGTGCCTCTGTGAGCTCCTTTCACCATGGAGGCGGTGACCCAACCGGACTGTACCCGCCTACAGCTTAGAAGATTTCTTATCCACAAGTTGACGGCAGGGTGCGTGTTGGTCGCTTCTAAGCGGTCCATTATAGCGTCAGTGGTCACGTTGTTGAAGGCTCTGGATATGTCTACAAAGACTCCGAGCACATATTTCTCGTTTCTGATGTGTATGTCCAGCAGCTTTTCTAGCGTCTTAAGTAAAAAAGAGGTGAGGCTTATCGGTCTATAATCCTTGGGGCTCACGTGGCTGCACTTTGCTTTTGGCAGAAAGACAATCCGAGAGGTCCTCCAGTGGATAGGGATATAGCCTGTTCTTAAGCAAGCTGTGAATATAGCGTAAAGCCATGGGGTGATCACTTCCTTGGTCACCTGTAGCATGGCTGGGAATATTCTGTCTAGTCCTGGTGAATTTTTCTAATGGATATTAGATTAGTTGGGAGATGCTCTTCTCCAGTTGCAAGGTCCTGGTGCTTGTTCGCATCGGGTACCTCGGGTACCTTTCCGGAGTCTAGCCGGTTCTGGGGCAGTCTCTATGCTGAAGCAGAAGTTTCTCCACGAGTTCCTCTGCGCCTTGCGTATTTCCTTCTTGTAGTCCCTGAGTAGGACTTTATATTCCTCGTTGATTATTTCATCTTTCGCCAGCTTAGCGATTCTGAAAAATTCTCTGAGTTTGTCGCGTCAGATTGAGAGGTCCCTATTCCACCAGGTGGAATATCTACTGCACCCGGAGTAGTTGCGAGCCTTGTCATAATGGTCTTCCTAAACTTTCCTTAGCTTGTTTTCCGTGGGTTTCTGAAGACGGCTCGTTTTGGAGAGTGTTCGAATCTGTATTGAAATTGTATATACTTATGGTCTGAGAAGGAGGGTCTCTCGAGGACTCTCCATTCTGATACCATAGTACATTGTCCCTTTATGAGTGTAAGATCAAGCACGTTAGAGGTGGTGGGACCTACGAGGGTGTGCTCCTCCCCCACATTTGCTATAGATATGTTAGGAGAATGTAAAAAGTCTAGGAGTGATTCACCTCTGTCGTTTATGTCGGGACTTCCCCATACGCAGTGGTGTGCGTTGGCGTCTGCGCCCACGAGCAGTTGTTGGTCGTTCGGGCTTGGTTCTACCATGCTCCTGTGCAATGTAGCAGGAAGCTACCAGAAGGCGCTTCTTTTCGCTCTCCAGCAGCACCACAGTCAGGTCATACGTGCTGTAATGAGTCATAAGGTTAGCGTGTAGATCCTTTCGTACAAGTTCTGTTTCTGTTTCCGCGGTTCTGTTTCTGCTTACCGATGGTGGAAAGAACAAATTGTAGTTCGAGGATTTTAGTCCGGCGACGGTATTGCCCGAGGCACTCCATGGCTCTTGGGCTAAAGCAAAGTCAGCGGACCCTTGCTCCATGGCGATGAGGTGTTCCGTCGACGCTATCTTGCTCTTATAGAAGTTGAGCTGCAGCACCCTGAGAGTCATGGATAACGGGCTCACCTCCATTCGACGGGTTGACTGTCAGCGTCAGGTCACCGACCTCCTCCTCACAGGCCTCGTCGAGCGTCAGTCCCTGGGCGGCGTCCACGATGGATTCCAGCCCTAGGTCCTTCTCCACCTTGCCTGCCTTCAGGGTGTGAGAATCCTTATCCCCGGGATGGCGCTTTTTGAGGCGCAGGTATACGATACCCATGCCCCACGCCATCTTCCCGTATCTAGGATAAAGGATGTCTTCTGCCTCTTTGTTGATCCGGAGGACTGCACTTTGGCCCCACTCCTTGGGTGATGGGGTCTCAATGTGCAGAACCTTCTAGTTCGCGGTTGGGATGTCCGGATTAAGCCGCTGCAGCCCTTTAGCGCCCGGTCCCCTTGGATTGCGATGGGGAAGAGTACCTTCGCCTTCGGGATGGACGGGATTTTTTTTTTTATTTATTTTTTTTTAACTTTGTTTATATTTACGTTGTAGGCGGGCTATTCTGGAAACCCAAGTGAAGTCCCTTGCGAGATGATTTGGGTGGGCTGAGAGTTTTTCCTTGTACGACGCTTTTTGCTTCTTCATTTCATCTTTTACTGCGATAATGCCAAGATCCCTGTGGATGTTTTGGTTTCGAATATACCATGGTGCCCCAGTGATAGTTCTCAGAATTTTTGATTGAGCGCGCTGTATGATGTCTATGTTGGTTTTGCTTGGGACCCATACGTCCAGATTGGCTTGAGAGTGGAGTTGTAGAGCAGGACCTTGTAGTCCAGACATAAGGGCGATCGGGCGTTTATAATCCAGTGGAGGCTGCTGGCTTTTAGTTTTAGGTGTAGTTTCCTGCATTTCATATGTCTACGCCATGTTAGACGTCTGTCGAGGTGGACGCCGAGATACGTTACTTCGTTGTCTTGGGGGATCTGTGTGCTATTCAAGTAGCGCGGAGGGCATGTTTGTCTGCTAAGAGTAATCGTTATGTGTTTACACTTCTGTTCGTTTATTTTAATACGCCAGTCGGATAACCACTTTTCCACTACCGTGAGATGGTTGGTGAGTTGGGATGTTGCACGGACTGGGCATCTGGAGCGGCTGAGGATCGCAGTATCGTCGGCGAAAGTGGAGGTTATTAGTCGGTCGCACGTGGGAATATCCGCTGTGTAGTTGACGAATAGAGTAGGTCCAAGTGCGTTTCCTTGTGAGACTCCAGCTTCGATTTTGTAGTTGTTGGATGTTGTTGTGTTGCACCTCACTGCGAAGACTCTGTTGTAGAGATATGACTCAAGTAGTTTATGGCTATACCCGGGCTAATGTGTTTTGATTTTATGCATGAGACCATTGAGTCATGTTTTTCTCTGAAGCCAAATTGATGGGCTGGGATAATGTTGTGAGCACCCATATATGGTATTATGCGTGTTAAAAGGCATTTTTCGAACAATTTGGACAGCCATGATAATAACCTTATTGGTTTGTAAGAGGACGGTATCGTGTGATCTTTCCCGGGCTTCGGTATCATTATGATAATAGACTTTTTCAATTTTTTTGGGTAGTAGCCGAGACTTATGATCCCATTGAAGAGTTTGCAGATGACCTCAATAGCACAGTTCGGATGTTCAATTATCATTTTTGGAGTTATTTGGTCACCGCCGGGAGCCTTTTTTGGTTTTAGCTCCCGGATGACTTCAGTGATCTCGTTCGGTCGAAACGCTGTTATCGCGGATTCACTTTCAGGGTGAATTTGTGGTAGAACAAAAGGATTTGCAGCAGGGTTCGGCTGGAAGACGCTTCTGAGATTTGAGGCATGATGTGAGATGTCTATGTCGCTGCGTTTCCAGCCACCTGAAGATTTTCTTATCGGGGAGACGGTTTCAACCAAAGAGCTTAGATTTGGGTGAGCCCTCCACAAAGGATGCTTTGTACTAGTTGGTGAGAGTTTCTCAATATATCTTAGTTGTGCGTTTTCGACATCGTGCTTCAGAGCCCGGTTTAGTTTGCGGGTCGTTTCATTTAGACATTGCTTTGAGCATGGCGATCTGCAATCCTTTGATGTAAATGGTGTTTGATGCGTTCTCTAATTAAGATGCCGGTGCCACCGTGGGCATTACCATCAGGATGATCTGTGCGTTAGAAGGTATAATCCCGTATATGGAAGTTATATCTGCTTGTGAGGTGCGTTTCAACCAGCAGCATGGCGTCGATGTGATTTACATTCGGGAATTGTTTAATTTCAAGTTTATGCCGTGAAATGCCGTTGGCGTTCCACATGGATGTGCGTAGATTGGGCATCGATTATTTGGACTGTTGCGATACAAGAAGCTGAATCACCATATTCTGGTTCTGAACTAGCGTTTGCATGGTCGCTTTCATAAAGGACATGAGCTCCATCATACTTTGTTGCATGGTAAACATCATAGTTTCCAAATTGTTTTGCGGCTCGACTGGGACCTGCTGAGCGTTTTCTAAGCTTGGCTGTCGTGGTTCTGAACGGACCGAAGGATGATCTGGCTGCCTTGCCGAAAACGACATCTGGCGTAGTTATTGATTTATAATACACGTTTTTTTGTATTTTGTTGTCTCGTAGCTGTCGCTCGTCGCATACGACTCTTCAGCTCCTTGTACACCAAACAGCCTCTGTAGTTTGCCGTATGGTTTCCTCCGCAGTTCCCCCATTTTTTTTGTACATGGGTCTTCTTTGTTAGCAGGGCAGTGTGCGGAATAATAGAAGTCTCCGCAGACTACGCAGACGGGATTATCTCCCTTTCCACCACCTCCAGCTTGGCCCCCTCCCACAACGCCTCCAACTGGCAAACCGTTTGCGTCAGCCACTTTCTCGTCGGATCATCCATACACTTCAGGATTTTAACCCCATTCAGCCATCCGGCACCATCAAATGTGGGCATGGGAGCTTCGGGGTCTTCCTCCTTCCGTGCAAGTAATGATTCGACGAGTCGCGCATGCACCAACTTCCACCGCGACTCGGTCATCTTGCCATTTTCTTCGCTTCTGTCAATGAGTGCCACGATCAGAAGTCGTTTGGTCACCTCATTGATTTTAGCGGGTTTATCGGGCCTCATTGCCTTTGGGGGAGGTCCCGCCTCCTTAGGCCCGCGTCTCCGCTTGCTCCCCGGTGCGTCCTTGTTGGCGCTCTCGGCTGAGCTTTTTCTTTCGTTGGCGAGCGTCTCCTCCACTTTATTGGCAAATCCACGCATGGATGTCATGTGAGGGAGGCTGGCAAAGTGCAGCCTGCCTTCAGCAATCCGTTGCTCGGCCCAGGTAAGCTTTGTCTTCTTCTCTGGGGATAGGGCGGCTTTTTCCTTAAGCCGGCTCTGGATGCGTAGGGCGGCTTTATATTTTGCCTTGGCCTTCATCCCCGCGCTTGAACGCTTCGGCCCGTCCCTGCGCGGGGAGCTGGTGCCTGGTTTCGGCGAGCGGAGAAGGATTTCCTCCTCTTCTCTGGAGAGCTGCACGCTCTCTAGGTCCGAGTTTGTATCGACAATGGCTCCTGAGCGGATAAGCTTCCCCGCTTGCGTTTGTGTTTGTGAAACAGTAGCACATGACATGACCTGCTCCCGTCACATCAGAGGTGTGATCGCTGGCGACACGCAGAGAGGATTGCTTCTCTCCGTGCCCGCCGGTGGTAGCGATCACGCTTCTCACTGACTTTTGGGTTGACATCCCAACCTCGGTTGCTTTCTTCTGCCCACTCATACTGGTTTATTAATCCGGGGAAACACCCCCTTGCGTTTTATGCCTACCGCCAGGCACCTTCAGCTATGGCTAATGGCTCATTTTCTCCGGCTTTTTGAGCGGAAAGGATTGAACCGAAGCCTTAGCTAGACACTGCATTATCTCGGACAGAGCAGGCGGCAGTACACTACCCGTTGTACGGGCAATACAGTGCCCATTGCCCAGCCGGCACCCTCGTGGAGGGTTCAGCTTAAGGATTTTCGCCAGCTGATCTATCTATCAATTATCTACAATAATTGTGTCCGCAAATTTTGGATTGACTGCATTATTTTTAGTCCAATTATGAACTTTGTAGAGGGCTGACCTAATTATCCTTGATTTAATTATCTCAATTGTCATATTGGTAATTTCATTGACGTAATGAATTTTAGATAAATTGGTTTGAAACCGCATGTAAAACTTCCTTAATTTACGGCCTGTCTGCGTCTGCTGTATTACATCGTTTGTAACAGAGTACTTCTATTTTTGTTCTGAAAATTGAGTTGAATTTAAAATAGGGATGGTTAGCTTTCTCTCTTCCAAGTGAACGTACGTGTTTTTTTCTTGAGCTCTCGTTTTGTGAAAATTGTACATTAAAAACACCGGGGTTTTACTTAGAACTTCTACTTTGTGATTAATAAAGTTCGCGTTCACTTCGCGTGCATGCAGCTATCTTGATTAGTGCATTTAATTTCTATTGTTTTCACAATTTTAGTTGTGCTGCCAGTGATTTGCTTGTGCTTATTTTTGTATTTCTTGTTTGTGCCTTATTCGTTTAGCAGTTGTTTGCGCCGTCGCGACAGCTAAACATTAAGCTTGTAAGCTTTGCTCCCACGTTCACCCGCTCACCCGCTGTCTCTCTCTTTCTCTCTCTCCTATAGTCGCGAGGTTGAAAGCGAAATGATGTCTTTTATGCTGCAAACCTAGGGCGGTTTTAAAGACGTATTATCGAGTTTTCGCAAAACTCATGATACGCTCTTAGAGCTTGATACTTAATTTAATAGCCTTAAGCTATTAAATGAGTCTCCTAGGCACAAAAAAACTGCTACTGGTCTGCAACATAACGATAGATCCTTTAAACCCGCAGTGGGCTCTCAACAGCAGCTTCCCTTAAATCAGCCATCGACCTCAGGATTAAATTCCAGAATTCTGAGGTCGAGTGCGAAAAAAAAGTCGGTGCCCGAATGTGTGTCTGAAGGGACCGTGCCCCCGGTGATTGCCGTTTTGTCCTCTGGGTGATCGCTAATTACGACCTCTCAGACTCCTATCAATTTACCCCCCCAGGGCGTCAGGCCCGGATTCCCGGCCGATATTGGCCTTACTGTTGTCCCACCTACGAAACAGATATTTGTTTCGCGGCTTTCCCCTAATCAGACGTCGGATGATGTAATAGCCTTTTTTCAAAGCAGAACTAAAGCCGAAAAAATGAAAATTAAGTTTAAAAAATTTTAACTTTCCTATGTAGGGACATTTCATCTTTCAAGTTAAATGTCCCAAACGAGCTCTTTGACACAATATGCTCTACCAAATTCAGGCCGGAGTATATTGTCGTTTTAGTTTGAAGCTGAGATGGTCTCCAATCGTCTTTCGGATAAGGACCACTTAGTAGTTCTTGGTGATTTTAATATCCCAGTGGCTATTTGGTCATCCAATAATTCCACAAACTCCCTTCTTACTACAACACAGCATGACTTTATTGCTGGCTTGTTTGACATTTCGCTGTCTCAAGACAACCATGTACGAAACTTTTTAGAGCACTTGCTTGATCTCTGTTTTGTTTCAGATCCTGCGAGAGTTAGTTTAGCCAGAGTGGCGCCGCTGACGCTACCCGAAGATCCCTATCATACTACACTCGATGTGACCCTCGACGTTGGGGCCGACTTACAGAATATATTTGACCGTCCAGCCAAAAAAGTCCTATGTTTTCGCAAGGCGGGCTTCGAGCGGCTGAATAATCTTATATGTGATTTTAATTGGTCCGATCTATACTTGTGCACTGACATGACGGAAGCCGTCGATATTTTTTGCCATGAATTCAGGTTTTACTGAATGTGTTCCGTTATACGGTTGACGGGTATCTCAAATAAGCCTCCGTGGTTTACTAAAGAGTTGAGTCGCCTTAAAAACAAAAAGTCTAGGCTGTATTCTTAATTTAAACACACAGGTTCTTAAACTGCCATATCCTGTTATTCATCGGCTCGGTTGAGCTTTATTTTACAAAAATTATCTAGCTCGTAGTTTTCTCAGGACCCAAAAACAGTTTTGTTAACACTAAACGTAAGCCAGTTACTCATCCTTCCTCGTTCTAATTCGAAAATACAACCGTAAATAATGATCAGGCAATATCCGATCTCTTTGCGCAGTTTTTTTTAAACCACATATTCAAACTCCACTGACTCAAATCAGACTTATTCTTACATCATTTCCAAATCGAACTAAATTTTCAGTACTAGTTTAAACGAAAGCTCTATTCTTTCAAATCTTCTCCGTGTTAAGCCAGTTTATTTGCCAGGTCTCGATGGAACACCTGGCTGTGAGCTTAGGTTTTGTGCCGACGCCCTGTGCAATCCCCTTCTGAAATTGTTTACCTTATCCTTAGAAACCACCCACATTCCCCTTATTTGGAATGAAAAAGTAGCAAATTGGATGCCAACAACTACTGAGGAATCTCTAAGCTGTCGGCCATCCCAAAACTTTTCGAAAATATTTGCAGCACCTTTGCAGTTCAATAATTTCTCCATGTCAGCATGTAAATCCATGCATCTTTGCATAAAGCAAAGATCAACTACTACTAATCTTTTGGAGCTCACTTCCATCATTGTAAAGGGTTTCCATAATAACTTTTAGACAGACTTAATCTTTACTGATTTCAGTAAAGCATTCGACTTCTCTTCTTGTTCGGAAACTCGATTTAATGGGATTTCCGGTTGATTTTCTTAGATGGATCTCTAGTTATCTGAATGGCCGGACGCAAATGATCTTTTTTAAAAATACCTTATGTAATGTTCTCAGGGTTACTTCTGGCGTCCCGCAAGGGAGCCATTTGGGACCCTTGTTGTCTACATTATTTATTAACGACCTGCCCAAAGTGCTGACTAACTCCAGAGTATTTATGTACGCGGATGACGGCAAACTTTGCGTGCAATATAAGAACGCATCTTGCCAGACAAATTTACAAACAGATCTTAATAATTTTCAAACATGGTGCCGGCTCTAAATGCAAGCTAATGACATTCTCTCGTGTCGTTCCCAAGCACGCAACTTACACGCTTAACTGTCGCTCTTTGGAAGGAATTGCTATTGTTGACGATTTGGGAGTCCGCCAGGATCCTAAACTTGACCTTATTGATCATATTTACTGCATGGTAAATAAAGCCAGAGGTGTGCTTGGTTTCATTAAACGGTGTTCGAAAGAATTCAATGACCCCTATGTTACTAAATATCTTTAAATTTCTAAAGTTCGCCCTATCTTAAAATATGGATCTTGCATTTGGAGCCCTCAATATGGGGTCCACAGTAAACGCATTGAGTCGGTTCAAACGAACTTTTTACTTTTCGCTTTATGCGGTTTAAACTGGGATGCAAACCAGAGGTTACCCTCGTATTCCAGTAGACTCCTACTTATCAACTTACTAACCTTGTCTAACCGTAGAACCATGCTAGGATTACTCTTATTTACAACCTAATCCATGGTGACGTTGAAAGTGCTGAGTTGTTGGGTCAGCTTAACTTTCACGTACCAAGCAGAAATACTAGATCTTATATTCCTTAGTTTTGCCCCACTGTAGAATGTCCTTTGAATTGCATGAACCCTTTAGAGTCTTATGTGCAAATTATAACGATTTTTACATAATAATGTCTAACGTAAATATCCTTCCCAAACTAAAAACGTTAATTCTAACCCACTTAGCACGCATGCAAGCAAACAATCTGGCAGCACGACAGTAGTTCCTTCATCGTATTCTTTTTCTATACTTTAATTTGTCGTGCCTACTAACACCTAACACGAACAAGCACGTGCTTGGTGTCATACGGGCCACTTGAATGTAATGTACTGATCGTAGGGCATCAACGCACAGTAGCGCCTCTCGAACAAAAGCCGTTGCAAAAATAGGAAAATTCATAATCGCAAAATCGATTTAAACTATACAAATTCGACAGAGAATTTCCCAAGGATTCCGAATCTGTAACCAAAAAAATGTTCAGATTTGTGCATTCAAAGTCGAAATTGTTTTCCGTGTATGCGTCATACAACAAAAAATAGGTAAATTAGTCGACTTTCAGGTAATATTACACAAAAACTACATAACCAATCGTTATGATTTTTTTTTAACGACAGGTATATTCATTAACTCTTATCCAAATTAAAAAAAGGGTAGTTTTGTGTGGGCTTGTACAGGTAAATCGCTACCTGCCAGGTGTCCATTATTTTCACATTTTTCTGGCTAAAGTAGTCTATAACTTCTGAAGCTGCCCAGAGCCGGTGACCACACTATGACTACACATTGCGTGTATCTTTCCTGAATCAGAATCCGTTTAGATCGGCTGCGTCCAGCTGCGACTCTGGCATTGCGAAGCAAAAAACCGAAGCAACTCAGGGTAAAATATACCAAAATACCAAAAAAAAAGTATGCGCTTACCTACAAATATACCAACTGTAGGGCGCAACCGATTAACAAAAAAAGAAAAAATTGTTTTTCAGTGTTCAAAGTATTTTTATTTGATCAAATAAACAAAAATAAAGCAAAAAAATTAATAAACTTTTGTTTTTAAAAATTCGTTTTCATAGAAAAAAATTGATTTTTTCACTTTGATACCCTATAAAAAGGCGAATTTGTGGGCGTGGCACATTATACAGTACATATATAAATTTTACAACAATTACCTGTCGAATGCCGTTTAAATTTTTCAATTATCTTATTTGGTTCAAAAGTTATGATTTTTGGCGGTTGCGATTCCACCTGGCGGAGCCATAGCCTCTAACTTAGAGAAACGTTCCATTATCAATCCCTCTCCGCCTCCTCACGGCGAGGGCCATTAGCCAGACCCGGTACACGCTACCGCGGATCCCTTTCGCTATTTTGCCAACACCAAAATAAAACCGTTTCTCCTTGGTAACCCAGTGGCTGACACCCTCCATCTCACGTCAGCCCACCGTTCATCGAAGTCCTATCTTTATAAATTTTCTGTAAAGAGATCCTGGCGTGACCGAGCTTCACCACAGTCTTATAACTATTTCACAGTTTGTATACATGTTTTATATATTTCCTGTTAGTTTCTGTTTTCATTTGATCGAATTTCATTAATTCATAATGATCCAATTGTAAGCTGCAGGGGTATACAAACTTCGGCGTGCCGAAGTTAGCTTTCTTTCTTGTTGTGAAGTAATATTATTTTCTGTTACTGTAAAATTCAATGGAAAATTTGTAAATAATAAAAAAAATCGGTCAAAAAATACAAATTTTAAATGTCTAACCCTAAACGAAATTAATATATACATTTTGATCTTAATTTCAGATACTGGATTTTTCGTTCTTGGGGTCGAATTGGTACCACTATTGGAAATTCAAAGATTGAGGAGTTTGAGGCCATTATCCCCGCCATAAAAGTATTTCACAAAGTATATTTTGATAAAACTGGAAATGAATTCGAAAAGCGGGACAACTTTGTTAAAATTACTGGACGTATGTACCCAATAGAAATCCAGTATGATGACGAAACGAATATTTGTTTACCTGATACACAATGTCTTAATTCGAAATTAGAGCCTTCCGTACAGAATTTGATACGTCTGATGTTCGATATTGATTCTATGAAAAGAACATTAATGGAGTTTCATATTGATATGGAAAAAATGCCACTGGGGAAACTCAGCGTCATTCAGGTACAATCTGCTTATAAAGTGTTGAGCGAAATTTTTGATTTCATTAAATCTGGATCCAGTAATGTAAAACTTATTGATGCGACAAATCGATTTTATACCTTGATCCCTCATAATTTTGGAATACAGTCTCCAACTTTAATTGAAACTTATAAACAAATAGAAGATTTGCGACAAGTGCTAGATTCGCTAGCTGAAATCGAGGTTGCCTATAACTTGATAAAAAGCGAAAATACTATTGATAATATTAATCATTTGGACAAACATTATGCGCAATTGAAAACTAAATTGGATCCATTAGATAAAAGTAGCGAAGAGTTTTCTATTCTTCAAAATTATGTTAAGAATACTCATGCTTCTACCCATAGTGCATACGAGCTAGAAGTAGTAGATGTGTTTAAAGTGCAGCGGCAAGGGGAATCAAGGCGTTACAAACCGTTCAAGAAGCTACATAATAGAAAACTATTATGGCACGGCTCTCGTATAACAAATTTCGTCGGTATATTATCACATGGCCTAAAAATCGCGCCCCCAGAAGCACCACCAACTGGCTATATGTTCGGCAAAGGAATTTATTTTGCAGATATGGTGTCAAAATCAGCCAACTATTGTTGCACAACCCAACAAAACTCTACAGGATTAATGCTTCTTTCTGAAGTTGCTTTAGGAAATATGATGGAATGCACTGCAGCTAAATATGTTACAAAACTTCCGAAGGATAAACACAGTTGTTTTGGTCGAGGTGTTACAATGCCAAATCCAAAGGAAAGTTATTTACGAAACGATGGAGTTGAAATACCATTGGGACAAACAGTCACCAATTCAAGCTTAAAATCGTCATTATTATACAATGAATATATTGTGTACGATGTTGCCCAAGTGAATGTCCAGTATCTGTTTCGGATGGAATTTAAATATAAATATTAACTGGAAATATATTAAAGTTAATTAATTTAAATCCAAGTATTAACTTTTTAAGGATAAGTAGTTTATTTAAGGCTTTTCTTAATCAATAAAAAAAAAAACAATAAGCAAAACTGAAAGTTAACTTACAAGTTTACTAAGATGTCTCCCAGATGTTTTGTCCAGATAAAGGCCGTTTATGCGTTGGGAGTTATGCCTCTTATCTATAATTTTGTATTCTTTGTCTAGTTTAATGTTGCTAAATGGAGAGTGTAGGAGCCTGTTCATCCGAGCAACACTGAGGAAGTGACCCGAGATAACATAACAATCGCATTTGTCATGAATTTTCTGTAACAATCCTAAATGCAGTAACATTTCTGACACTGGCTCTTGTACCAAACTTGACATATGACAGAGACAATTACCGGGTCAATGCAAAAGGCTTATAAAAGCTTTGACTAAGATAGTAGTAGGATAATACGGGTCCTGGCTCACTAGGTAATAAATCATGTCAAAGAAGGGGGTGGGGGTGACCATCATTAGTCACCCATGGATGCACACAGGTGTTATAGTGACCTAATTAGCATAATTAAGTAATAAAAATGTGGGAAAAATGGGGGAAAATGGGGGTGGAGGTGACCGTTAGGATGCACACAGGTGTCGTAATGACCTAATTAGCATAAAAAGGTCACTTAATTAAGTTAAGTTAAGTTAAGGTGTGAGGATCACCCCAAAGGGGTGGGGTGTTTTGTCACGTCTTGCTTTGCCTTGTCTCTTTCTCACCCCAAAGGTGTGTGTGTGAGGGGTGTTTTCGCATGCGTAAACATTTGTGGTTGTTTAGAGTGATCTTTACCCGAATAGGGTGTGTAGAAGTGTGTGAGAGGGGTGTTTTGTCATGCGTAGAATTTGTGGTTGTTTAGAGTGGTCTTTACCCGAAAATGCTGTGTAGAAGTGTGAGAGGGGTATTTTGTGATGTGTACGAATTTGTAAAATTATATTTAGGCTGAGGAGTAGGAGGAGGGGGAAGTTGTTTTGCCCTTTTGTCATGTGCCGGAATTTGTAAAACGATATTTAGGCTGAGGAGTAGGAGGAGGGGGGAGTTGTTTTATTATGCGTGTCCGTTTTGTTGATTCAATTAGGGTTGTAGATGATATCTGTTAGTGTAACCTGTCTTCAGTCTTGTGGTCAAAAGGTGTTGGTTTGAGGGATATTAGACCGCATACTTTTGTGGTGTGAAACAAGCGTGAGTTCGTGAACCTCCCCCTCTTTAGCGAGCATTAGATGTGAAAGTGAACGTGAATATCTAAAGAATGTTGCTTCTAACTTGTATTAAGTTAAGGGGAGGGTAATCTTAAATGTTTCAATTCTATAGTGGAGGTGGTGGTGGTGGTTCCTAACAGAATAAACACAAAAACAAATGAGATCGTTTATTTAGTCAAATACGTTTTTATTTAATCATATTCGTGTTACATTAGTTTCCATTGAGTTTTTTAAACAAATTAATGTATCGTTCCATCAATTTTAAGGCATCTTCTTCTTTCTTTTCAACATGCATACACCTGCAGGTCTCAGGTCCGACTTTACAATCATCATATGCTTATGCACAGGATGATAGGTGTTCCCCATACTTGGTGGCTTCAACATCTTTAAAAAATGTATGAAATGATTTCAATTTCGAAACATGTTCCTTGAAGATCTTACTCCCATGCTCCTTTAAAGCTAGGTACACACGAAGCAAACAATTTGCAGCAAGTTGAAAATAATTTGCAGCAAAAGTTTGCACAGACGTCTACACCTATGCAAATATTGCAAGAAAATTTCTTGCTTCAATAAATTTTTGTTTTGCACGCAAACTTTTGCATGGCTATTTCGTGCAATATATTGCACAGAAAACATGCACAACTCTCAAATAGAATTTACAAAGTGGGGAATAATAGAGAATTTTAAAAACAAATTAATTGAGAATGAACGGAAAATAGGTGGACCCCTGGATTTAGGAAGAAGGGGGTTAAATCGATTCTTCGCCGTAACATACAAAAGTGCTACGGTAGGTGTTAAATGTCATTACAATAATATATATAGACGACCACATGCTAAACGTAGCGTGAAGAAATCTAAACGTAGGAATACAAAACATTTAACTGCTCACCACCACCAACGAAAATCTAAACGAAATGTTAATACTCCCCTAGCAACATTAAGAATAAATTGTTTTGAATTTGCTGAGGTTTTATCTCAGTCAGTAATACATGCAGAGAGACAGAAAGATAGGAAAGTATACGAAAGAATTTCGAAAGAGTCTGATCTTCTTTCCATACAAGGAAGTAAACGAGAAGAGATAGAAGATGTAGAACCAGGATATCTTAACGATGCCCGCAAATAAATGAAATAGGCATCGAAGCAGCAGAAAGAATATATATAAATAACTAATAGTGACAATATAATCTGATTGAGTAGGGAAATATGTTTGTTTTTGCAGAATATAAATAAAGAAGTTGATAATACTATTTCGGATAAATCATAAAAAGGTAAAAATAAAAGGTATAAAATAATACATTTATATACTTATGATATTTTTATTTTCAGAATTTCAAAATATTATTTAAGAACTTGATAATACTATTTCGAGGTGAGATGAATATATACATATATAAAATAATAAATTTATATACTAATATTATTTTTTTTATTTTTAGAATTTCAAAATATTAATAAAGGACTTGAAAATACTACTTCAGGTGGAGTACAAAAAGGTGAGGTGAATATTTATACATATAAAATAATATTTTTAATACTAATAATATTTATATATTCAGAATTTCAAAACCTTGAAAAAAAAGAAGGTTAAAGACGATACTCTTGTTTTGTATGATGATGATGATGATGACCACAATGTGATCATTTACGATGATGATAATCCAGAGCCATGCATAACAAGATCACCTAGTGAGGACGAAACTATTCTTGTTGAAGGTGGAATAAATAACTATGTGCAAACTATACCTTTCAATTTAGATAAGGATAATGATGAATATATAAAATCAATTCCTTTAAGTAATGATGATAATAAAGTCTATAAATTAGAGGGTGTTATAGATAGTTATGTGCAAACTATTCCACTAAATATAGAAGAAAGTAAGCAAATTGAATGTAATTCCAAGAAAACATTTTAATTGTTCTTTAAAATAAAAATTGTATATGATTGTTCTGAAAATTTTAAATTGAACCTCTAAATAAAAGCGATGTTTGTTCTTTACAATAAAAAATTGTATAATATTGTTTTAAATTGTAATATTTGGTTTATACATTACCTTTAATTTTGCCATTAACCTTTAAATAAAAAGCGATCTTTCTTCTTAAAAATAAAAACTTCATTGTTTTATTTACAATTATAGGTTACATTTATTCTTTTTCACAATTTAGTAAATTTAATTCAAATTCTGTATAAAACATTTTAAATGTACAATAATCTATATTTTTCTTAAGTCTTCCATTTCAATGTCTTGATAATTCTCTATTTCTTTTATTCTTTGTTCGTAAACATACAAATTTGAATTTATTTCATCAAGTTTATTTTCTAATTTTTTTCTTATATTTTATAATGTCCATATTGTAATGTATTAATTTCATTGTCTTGTATAACGACCTTTGCGTCTTTATGACTGATAACTACTTTTTTACATTTAACTGTAGATAAAATATGTTTTTTTGATCTAATTATTGTAGATTGTATAGATTGTCTAATCATTCTGTCATCGGTATTCCATTTAGTTCATCTTTAAAAATCGCAACTTTTTTTAATTGGTTTTAGGGAAATTATAGAGATCAAGTAATTCATCAGAATAATCTGACGTATCAAACTTCATCTCTATATCATTCTGAATATCTTTGTAAAAATCTTCAGTTTTAATAGTGTATATAAAAGAATTTGTATCCATATAATTTAACTGCACATTTTCGTTGTATTTATATCATTATATAATTATAATGAAAATCATACATTTTCCATTTTGATAAATCTAAAACTGCGAAACCTAAATATAAAGGTTTATTGTATAACACATTAAACCTTTTCATTTTAAAAGCAAAGAAATTTTCTGAAAACTGTTTTACGCTATGGAAGTTGGACTTTGATATAAGAGATCTTGCAGAATACCTTTTAGCACCAGAAGAATCTGATGGTGAAGCACTTTCCCATTCTGTAATTAACTTAACGTCAACTCGTTTATCCACATTTCCATTATTTAACAATTAAAAAAAATCTTTTTCAAATACATTTTTTGCATTAGTTCTATGGAATGTATTCAAATCGATATATGTATCGATTCGTCTGAAAGAAACAAAGACCTCTATGAATTTTTGTTAAAATTAATCCATTTTCTGAAGATTTTTATAATGAATAATATATTTGTCTTTATCCCTTAAATCAGCAATTTGAATACCACTTTGAATAAATTTATACTGATCTATATCAGTTAATAATTCTAATTCAATTTTGGTGCATTTTAACATAGCTTCCCATGATAATCCTGGGGCTGTGAAAAAATGCGCTGGATCAAGTGAAAAAATTTTAATACAAAGTCTTCGGAAGTTTTTAAAGACATCAGACATTAATAAAACATCTGTTTTTAAATTTAACTCTAAATAATCTTTTAGATTCTCACATGAAAACTCATTCCATACCTCTTGTGCGTGAGTATAATTTTCAATTGAACAATCATTTTCAGTTAAGGAACTATAGAAAGCTTCTCTACTTTCTTTTAATTTCTCACCTGAATCTAAATATTCATAAGGAAATACACCCTTTCTTCGCATAAGGTTAAAATGATTTTCATTTGGGAAAAATAATGTTGTAATATGCATTTGTTCACTATCCAGATTTGGAGCTAATGTGCCTAATGCAGAAGGCATAAATTAAAACGAATCTAGACAACGGATTTCAAAGTTTTCACCATTACTTATAGTTATAATTTTGGATATTGAAATATATTGTTCCTTATTTAATGGAATTACCTTTATTTCACCAGGTATGAGAGCCAAATTTTGTATAAATAGATGGCAATCATACCTGGTGAAATTGTGGAAGAAAACTGGAATAAATTTAGGAACTTTATATTTTAAATTGCAAGCATTATGTGCTGCACCCCTAAATTTTCCTGTGAAGTGGCAATGGTCCCAAATCTATCTAATAAAAGAGGAGTGTTGCAAATATGACAATTATTAGATTTTTTGAAATCTTCTTCTTCAACATCAGTCATTACAATAGGGACCCTTTTAGATATGGTTTTCATGCATAAGCGTTAAATTTTCTATTAGTGATAAAAGGAAATCCATGCCAGAGTTTAATTTAGTTTCTAAAACAAACTTATCTAAACTTTATAAAGTATGCATATGAAATAGGTTTATGTAAATTTATCATATGTAAAATTAATGTTTCATTTTTATTTTCATTAATTAGTTGAAGGATGCATTTAAAATCAGCATAACCTGTGAATGGTATCATCACTTCCTTTTAAAAATTCGTTAAAGTTGCATCCCTCAGGTTTGGTAGACGTGAGACTTTTTCGCCACAGACCTCTGAGTGTCGGTTGGCAGCATCTTCACTCAATGAATAATTCGAACATATTTGACAGACCATTTTTTTGACCATTTCTTTGATTTATCTCTCGAAACTTGAGAGGAAACCAAACTAAAAAAAGATAAACAAAAACATTTTTCTTTTTAAATATGAAAACATATAAATATTATGAAATTTAAAACAAATAAACAAAAAAAAAAAAAAGAAATACATAACACATAATACATAATAATGATAACATAAAACCACTTACTTGGATATATTTTTTATCCATGTGTAATGTGCTTTACATCCTTTCTCCAGTAGTAACATATTTATGGAATTCGTTCTCACTTCAGGAGAATAGAATATGGGCCCAAAAATAGCTCCAACGTCGAATCCGAAAAGTGTTACACTGATGTCTTTATTTATTTCTATAAATTTAGTCATATCCGACGGTTTAAATGGAAATTCTAATCCACTGAAATGAATGAATAATCCACTAACTTGAATGAGATCATAATTTATATTGACTTTATAGCTTGTGCATCTGTTTGCATTCTTATTAAGATTGCTTAATGCTGCGAATAAGCCCCATTTAAAGCAATATTCAACATTCAGGTCTTTCACATTTATTATTGCTTTTTTATTTTCTAAGCAAGAGAGTAGTTTTATATACGTTGATCCTCTTAAAGGTTAATATTGATTCATATTCATTTCTAATCGAATGAGATGAAGCAAAGTCCATCCAATATCCCTTTCTTGGAATTTTTTCATCCTCACCAAAATTTTCACCATTTGTTCCCTATATTCATTTTCTATATTGAAGTAGGCGGAGACTATTGACATTTTCCTTTGGAATGACTTTATTTCTTCGCATTCCTTTTCTTCCTTCAAGAACGCATATTTCCCAAAAAGTTCAAAGTTTATTTTCACCGATGCATAACTCTTCAACAATGGATACAAGTGAGGAAGAAAAGCTTCTCCTGCTTCCTCCATAAATCCAGAACTGATTTTTTAAATTTCTGAATCCACTGGCTCGATAACATTTCTTTTATGTTGCTCCGTTCGCAGATGGTGACTCCACGAAATGTTACCCGATAGGGTCATGTTACACTTTTCACAATACCTATTCATTTTTATTTTGTTTTGTTTTTTTAAATGATAACTTTTATCAATTCGATTTTTGATGGTTCACAAATTATCACTACTTTACTTTGTCTGTAAAGTATTTTTTCATGTTTATACCCTTGCAGGGTATTATAATATCAGTCAAAAATTTGCAACGCAGTGAAGGAGACATTTCCGACCCTATAAGGTATATATATTCTTGATCAGCATCAACAGCCGAGTCGATCTAGCCATGTCCGTCTGTCCCTAGCTATGGCCGGGCATTTACAAATGAGATGCTCCAAGGTTTCGGCATTTGGCATTATCGGTGATGCCTAGCTTGACTGCATGCGCCGCAGCTAGGCAGTGACCTGTGAGAATTCCCACTATCAGTCTGCAGTTTTGTCGTGGAAGATGCAGCTCATAGTGGCTGAGTTTGTCGTTGCGCTCTTTGCACATGATCTTTGATATCTTGCAGGTTGTGGAATTTCTCCTCCATCTGCTTTTTACTTGTGCGTCTGCCCGTCTCTCCAGCTTGCTTTGGAGCGTTCTTAGCGAGACAGGAACATTTTCTGTTCTTTCACTAGTCAGTCCAACACCTTCCTTTGCAAGTACGTCTGCGGTCTCGTTACCATTTATTCCCTGGTGGCTGGGATCCCAGTTGATTCGCACTGAATTAGTCGAGCTATTAATCGTGGTATCTAGTGCCTCCCTGCTTGCCAGTACAGTTTTGGAACTGACCGCTGACGATTGCACGGATCTTATCGCCACTTGACTGTCTACGAATAAATTGATCGTCCCATGTGGACGGTCTATGCTCTGAACAAGCTCTGCAGCTTTCCCGATGGCAAATACTTCCGCCTGGAAGATGCTGCATAGGCTTTGTAGCTTATACGCCAGCCGTATCTCAGGGTCTGTGCAGTATATGCCCGCTCCTACTCCTTCTTCTATATTGGAGACGTCGGTATAGATATTGAGGTGTTCAGCATGATCCTGACCTATTTTCCAGTCGTCAGGTCCCATGAATGTTGCTGTTTTTACATCTGGGCATGTTATGGGTATCATGTAGTCATACGCACTGCTCATATTTCGACCAATCGAACTATGCCCGAATCCTTGCATTGACATATTTCCTGATGCAATCAGGCATTGTACCGCCTTTCCTGCATTCAGTTGCGCGTGGATATCTAGGGGGTCTATTCCAATTATGGTTTCGAGTGTTTTTGTGGGGGTTGACCTCAGCGCCCCTGTTATGCAGAGCAGTACCTGCCGCTGGGTTCTTTCCATAAGCTTGTTGTACGTCTTCTTTTCCATGGCTTGCAACCACACTTAGACTCCATACAGAACAGTCGGACGCACCACCGATATGTAGACTCAGTGCATTAGGGCGGGCGAGAGACCCCATGTGCTGCTAAGCATCTTCTTGGATGCGTATAGCGCTATGGTGGCCTTTTTCACTCTCTCTCTAGTACATTGGGCTTCCATGCCAGTTTGCTGTCTAGTACAATTCCGAGGTATCTTACTTGTCTTTTCAGGGTCACCATGAAGGCAGTGCCCCAATCGGATTGTACCCGCCTACAACTTAGATGATTTCTTATCCACAAGTTTATGGCAGGGTGCGTGTTGGTCGCTTCTAAGCGGTCCATTATAGCGTCTGTGGTCACGTTGTTGAATGCTCCGGATATGTCTACAAACACTCCGAGCGCATACTCCTTATTATTTAGGGCTCTCTTAATGGTGGCTACTAACGAGTGTAGTGCCGTCTCCACTGATTTCCCTTTTGTGTAAGCACTCTGGTTGGTTGACAGCAGTCTTCCCACATCGTTCCTGATGTGTAAGTCCAACAGCGTTTCTAGCGTCTTAAGTAGAAAAGAGGTGAGGCTTATCGGTCTAAAATCCTTGGGGCTCACGTGGCTGCACTTCCCTGCTTTTGGCAGGAAGACAATCCGAGAGGGTCTCCAATGGATAGGGATATAGCCCGTGTTTATGCAAGTTGTGAATATAGCGTAAAGCCATGGGGTGAACACTTCTTTGGTCACCTGTAGCATGGCTGAATATATACCGTCTAGTCCTGGTGCTTTTATCCCCAAAAAGGAGTCTATAGCCCAGTGAATTCTTCTGGCGGATATTAGATCAGTTGGCAGATGCTCTTCTCCAGTTGCAAGGTCCTAATGCTTGTTCGCATCGGGTACTTCAGTGCACCCCGGAAAAAAAAGCTTGCATTAGTGCAGTTAGGGCCTCTTCGCTGCCCTCGGTCCACTGTCCGTCTTCGCGTTTGAGCTGACTCTGTATGATTGGCTGCTTCGATAGCAGTTTCCGGAGTCTAGCCGTTTCTGGGGCAGTCTCTATATTGGAGCAGAAGTTTCTCCACGAGTTCCTCTGCGCCTTGCGTATTTCCTTCTTGTAGTCCCTGAGTAGGACTTTGTATTCCTCGTTGATTATTTCATCTTTCGCCAGCTAAGCTATTCTGTAAAATTCTCTGAGTTTTTCGTTTTCAGATTGAAAGGTCCCTATTCCACCAGGGTGGCTTGGTTCTCTTCCTCGCTTCCGATATCGGGCATGATGCGTGGTACGCTTCTAGTAGTTCCTTGGAAAGGGTCTCTAGGGACTTTTCTATTTTTTTCCGCGGAATCTACTGCACCCGGAGTAGTTGCGAGCCTTGTCATAATGGTCTTCTTAAACTTTCCTTAGTTTGTATTCCGTGGGTTTCTGAAGACGTCTCGTTTTGGGGAGTGTTCGAATCTGTATTGAAATTGTATATACTTATGGTCTGAGAAGGGGGGTCTCTCAAGGACTCTCCATTCTGATACCATAGTACATTGTCCCTTTATGAGTGTAAGATCAAGCACGTTAGAGTTGGAGGGACCTACGAAGGTGTGCTCCTCCCCCACATTTGCTATAGTAAGCTAGTTGAAAGTAAAAAGTCTAGGAGTGACTCACCTCTGTCGTTTATGTCGGGATTTCCCCATACGCAGTGGTGTGCGTTGGCGTCTGCGCCCACGAGCAGTTGCTGGTCGTTCGGGCTGGTTTCTACCAGGCTCCTGAGTTCCTCCGGTGGGGCCAATCTGTCGTGTGCCATGTAGCAAGCAGCTACCAGAAGGCGCTTCTTTTCGCTCTCCAGCAGCACCACAGTCAGGTCATCCGTGCTGTAATGAGTCATAAGGTTAGCGTGTAGATCCTTCCGTACAAGTACGGCGGTTCTCTTTCTGCTTACCGATGGTGGATAAAACAGATTGTAGGTTGAGGACTTTAGTCCGGCAACGGTATTGCCGGAGGCAATCCATGGCTCTTGGACTAAAGCTATGTCGGCGGACCCTTGCTCCATGGCGATGAGGAGTTCCGCCGACGCAATCTTGCTCTTATGGAGGTTGAGCTGCAGCACCCTGAGAGTCATGGGTACCGGGCTCACCTCCATTCGACGGGTTGACTGTCAGCGTCAGGTCACCGTTCTCCTCCTCGCAAGACTCGTCCAGCGTTAGTCTCTTGGCGGCGTCCACGATGGTGTCCAGACCTAGGTCCTTCTCCACCTTGCCTGCCTTCAGGGTGTGAGAATCCTTATCCCCGGGATGGCGCTTTTTGAGGCGCAGGTATACGATACCCATGCCCCACGCCATCTTCCCGTATCTAGGATAAAGGATGTCTTCTGCCTCTTTGTTGATCTGGAGGTCTGCACTTTGGCCCCCCTCCTTGGGAGATGGGGTCTCAATGTGCAGAACCTTCCAGTTCGCGGTTGGGATGTCCTGATTCTGCCGCTGCCGCAGCTTTAGCGCCCGGTCCCCTTGGATTGCGATGGGGAAGAGTACCTTCGCTTTAGTGATGGACGAGATTAGCTCCGTTTCCACCACCTCCAGCTTGGCCCCCTCCCACAACGCCTCCAACTAGCAAACCGTTTGCGTCAGCCACTTTCTCGTCGGATCATCCATGCACTTCAGGATTTTAACCCCATTCAGCCATCCGGCACCATCAAATGTGGGCATGGGAGCTTCGGGGTCTTCCTCCATCCGTGCAAGTAATGATTCGACGAGCCGCGCATGCACCAACTTCCACCGTGACTCGGTCATCTTGCCATTTTCTTCGCTTCTGTCAATGAGTGCCACGATCAGAAGTCGTTTGGTCACCTCATTGACTTTAGCGGGTTTATTGGGCCTCATTGCCTTTGGGGGAGGTCCCGCCTCCTTAGGCCCGCGTCTCCGCTTGCTCCCCGGTGCGTCCTTGTTGGCGCTCTCGGCTGAGCTTTTTCTTTCGTTGGCGAGCGTCTCCTCCACTTTATTGGCAAATCCGCGCATGGATGTCATGTGAGGGAGGCTGGCAAAGTGCAGCCTGCCTTCAGCAATCCGTTGCTCGGCCCAGGTAAGCTTTGCCTTCTCCTCTGGGGAGGAGAGCTTCCCTAAGCCGGCTCTGGATGCGTAGGGCGTCTTTATATTTTGCCTTGGCCTTCATCCCCTCGCTTGCACGCTTCGGCCCGTCCCTGCGCGGGGAGCTGGTGCCTGGTTTCGGCGAGCGGAGAAAAGAAAATAACTTGTTCAATTTTTAAAATATTTTCATATAATTTGAAAAATGGGCATTTTATATTATTCTAGAATTTCGATTTTAATTTGATCATAATTGAAAGTAAACTACCAGGAATTGTATACAACATTTATACATATAAAAATTCGGTTTTAACATTACGTATACGTAATATTTACCGAACATTCCTATGGCAGCTATATGATATAGTAGTCCGATTTTGATCAAATTACAACCGAAATTCTGGAATAATATAAAATGGCCATGTCTTAAATTATATGAAAATATGTCGAAAATTGGACAAGTAATATTTTTTTTCTGAAAATTTACCGATCGTTCCTATGGCAGCTATATGATATAGTCGTCCGTTCCGGCCCGTTCCGATAAAGAATAGGCAAGGCAAGACGTGACAAAACACCCCACCATCTTTCACCATTTCTTTGGGGTGATTCTCACACCTCACACCCCTTTCTAACTTAATTAAGTGACCTTTTTATGCTAATTAGGTCATTATGACACCTGTGTGCATCCTAACGGTCACCCCCACCTCCATTTTTTCCCCCTTTTTCCCACATTTTTATTACTTAATTATGCTAATTAGGTCATTATGACACCTGTATGCATCCATGTTTGACTAATGAGGGTCACCCCCACCCCCTTTTTTGACATGATTTATTACCTAGTGAGCCAGAACCTGTACTATTCTACTACTTAAGATTTAGTGGTACCATAGGTAAAAGTTTTAAACTACGTAACTTATCTTTTCGGCAGGTAGTTCACAATCGTAACTGACCATAAACACTTATTGTAAACACTTATTGTAAAATTATTTGTAGAAATGTTTAACCGCTTCAGCAATGCAACTTAAAAAAATAGGGTTATTGTGGTAAAAAAAAATATGTTTTGGGCCGTAGCCTTTATTGTATTGTCAAGTTTGGGTCCTGATTAGGAACTGCTAATTACTTATCACTACGCAGTATATAAAGGGCCGGCCTATGCAAAAGCTTCTGAATTGGGGGAGGGGACCTTTTCAATGATTGCGAGTTTGAGAGAGCGGGTCTGCTGAAGAAGGGGTGTGAGAAGGCTTGACTGACTGGGCGCAGTTGCTTATGTTAATCCGATAGGACTGGGAGCCCAATTGAAGTTAGGGCTTGGAATGTGGCCTGAGTATGCTTTGGGAAAGTTGTTTATAATATAGAATACAACTATATGGGAACGTTGCTGAAAAATCCCCCTATTCTTAAGAGAATAGTCCCGATTCTTAAAGAGATTTTGTCAGAGCTTAGATGCGACTGTTCTTCGAGAATTTCGTCTTTCGATTTTAAAGTTTTATTTGGACTTTTTAGTTCGATTAACACAGGAGTAGTCTATTTTTTGGGAAACGGACTGAATAAATGTTAAAAGGCAAATTACGTTTCAGACGCTTAAGCATTACAAGTATAAAGACAATTCCTATTAGGATACATGTTATCTCGACCTGGCTCTCTTCTAATTTAATTTGTATAGTAATAAGAAAGTCAGTGTTATATAATTGAAGTTCGGAATTGTAAGAATCTCAATTTCTGTTATAAGATAGTTAGATATGTCGTGGCTTCGGATATCTTCTGGACGTTGATTCACTACGATCAGTACATTCAAGTGGCCCGTATGACACCAAGCACGTGCTTGTTCGTGTTAGGTGTTAGTACGCGCGATAAATGAAAGTATAGAAAAAGGAATACGAGGAAATGACTACTGGCGTGCTACCAGATTGTTTACGTGCATGCGTGTTAAGTGGGTTAGAATTAAAGTTTTTAGTTTGGGAAGGGTATCTACAGTTGATGTTATTATGTACAAATCATTATAATTTGCACATAAGACTCTAAAAGGTTCATGCAATTCAAAGGACGTTCTACAGTGGCGCAAAACTAAGGGTATATAAGATCTAGTATTTCTACTTGGGACGTGAAAGTTAAGCTGACCCAAAAGGTCAGCACTTTCAACGTCACCTCGGATAAGGTTGTAAATGAAGGTAATGCCTAGAATAGTTCTACGATTAGATAAGGATGGTAAGTTAATTAGTAGGAGTCTACTGGAATAAGATGGTAACCTCTGGTTTGCATCCCAGTTTAAACCGCGTAAAGCGAAAAGTAAAAAGTTTTTTTGAACCGACTCAAAGCGTTTACTGTGGACCCCATACTGAGGGCTCCACACGCAAGATCCATATTCTAAGATAGGACGAACTAAAGAAATGTATAGACACTTAGAAACATAGAGGTCATTGAATTCTTTCGACCACCGTTTAATGAAACCAAGCACATCTCTGGCTTTATTTACCATGCAGGATATATGATCAATAAAGTAAAGTTTAGGATCCAGGCGGACTCCCAAATCATCAACTATATTGATTCTTTCCAAAGAGCGACAGTTCAGCGTGTAAGTTGCAAGCTTGGGAACGATACGAGAAAATGTCATTAGCTTGCTTTTAGAGCCGTTTAAATTTAATAAGTTAACGCGTCACCATGTTTGAAAATTATTAAGATCTGTTTGTAAATCTGACTGGAAAGAAGCGTCCTTATATTGCACGCAAAGTTTGACGTCATCCGCGTACATAAGTACTCTGGAGTTAGTCAGCACTTTGGGCAGGTCGTTAATAAATAATGTAAACAACAAGGGTCCCAAATGGCTCCCTTGCGGGACGCCAGAAGTGACCCTGAGAACATTTGATAAAGTATTTTTAAAAAGGATCATTTGCGTCGGGCATTCAGATAACTAGAGATCCAACTGAGAAGATCAACTGGAAATCCCATTAAATCGAGTTTCCGAACAAGAAGAGAATGGTTAACAGAGTCGAACGCTTTACTGAAATCAGTATAGACTACGTCTATTTGAAAGTTTTTATGGAAGCCCTTTATAATGAAGGAAGTGAGCTCCAAAAGATTAGTAGTGGTTGATCTTCGCTTTATGAATCCATGCTGACATGGAGAAATGATAGAACTGCAAAGGTGCCGCAAATGTGGAGTAATAATTTTTTCGAAAAGTTTTGGGATGGCCGACAGCTTAGAGATTCCTCTGTAGTTGTTGGCATCCAATTTGCTACCTTTTTTGTGGAGAGGAATAACAAACGACTCCTTCCAAATAAGGGGAAAGTGGGAGGTTTCTAAGGATAAGGTAAACAATTTCAGAAGGGGATTGCACAGGGCGTCGGCACAATACCTAAGCACACAGCCAGGTATTCCGTCGGAACCTGGCGAATAAACTGGCTTTACACGGAGAAGATCTGAAAGAGTGGAGCTTTCGTTTAAACTAGGACTGAAAATTAAGTTCGATTTGGGAATGATGTAAGAATAAGTCTGATTTGAGTCAGTAGAGTTGGAATATGTAGTTTGAAAAAACTGCGCAAATAAATTTCTCCTCCTTAATTTTTTCGGCTTTAATTTTGCCTTGAATAAAGGCAATTACATCTTCCGATGTCTGAGAAGGGGAAAGCCGCGAAACAAATATCTGTTTCGTAGGTGGGACAACAGTAAGGGCTTTTGGCAATGCAGACGCATTGTCTGGATTGCCAATATCGGCCGGTAATCCGGGCCTGACGCCATGGGGTGGTAAATTGATGGGGGTCTGAGGGGTCGTAATTTGCGATCCCCCAGGGGACACAACGGAAATCATCGGGGGCACGGTCCCTCCAGCGGCACATTCGGGAACCGAATCTTTCCTCACACTCGACCTCAGAATTCTCGGATTTAATCCTGAGGTCGATGGCTGGTCCGATGGAGGCTGCTGTTGAGAGCCCACTGCGGGTTTAAAGGATCCGTCACTATGTTGCAGACCAGTGGCAGTTTTTTTGCGCTTATTGGACTCATTTAATAGCTTAAGGCTATTAAATTGAGTATCTAGCGCCAAGAACATATCATGAGTTTTGCGGAAACTCGATAATATGTCTTTAAAACCGCTTTTGGTTTGCCGCATAAAAGACATCATTTCACTTTCAACTTCGCGACAGGCATCACAACAATAACGCAAACCAATGTTTCGTCTCAGATCGTCTACCGTCCGCGCTACAGCACCAATGCACTTGGCATGCACAATGTTGTCGCACAGCCAGCAGCCGATCGAAAGATCATTAGCTGTAATTACCTTCTTGCAGGTTTTAATAGCACAGACAATAGCGGACATTTTAACTATTTACCACTGTACCTTTACGCAGAGATAAGAAAACAGTGCAGCTGCACAGAGAACAGAAGAGAGAGAGAGCGGGTGAACGGGTGAGCGGGGGAGCAAAAGCTTACTAGATTAACGTTTAGCTGTCGCGACGGCGCAAACAACTGCTAAACGAAGAAGGCACAAAAAGGAGTGAAAAATTAGCACAAGCAAATCACTGGCAGCACAAACTAAAATTGTGAAAATAAATAGGATTAAATGCACAAATTAAGAAAGCTGCATGCACGCGAAGTGAACGGGAACTTTATTTAACACAAGGTAGAAGATTTAAGTAAAACCCCGGTGGTTTTAGATGCCAAATATTCACAAAACGAGAGCGCAAGAAAAAAACACGTCCGTTCACTTGGAAGAGAGAAAGCTTAAGCTTAAAATAATTTTTTTTCTGATGCTTTGTGAATGTTTTGTTATTATTTGTAATATCGTTTTTGAAAGTTACTAAATAAACTCCTGTGGTCCATACCTCATTAATATAGTGTACACTTTTTTCTTAAGTTTTAGTACAATTGGTTTTTTCTGTATCTGCAGTGGAATAATTTACATTTATTAATGATAGTTGGATATTTGACTAATATTATGATTAACCCTTTATAAGATATAATTGAATTTGTTAAGACGTCAAGTAAATCGGATAGCGTAATGTTGAATTTTTCATGTTTAAAAATATCTGTCATTTCATTGTTGTTAAAAAATTTTAGATATATAAAGTTGTCTGTGGATAGTGTTATGGTATCAAGTGAGATTTGGGAATTAATTTGGTTTTGTTTGCTGTTGCTTAAGATTAATTTATTGATTTCAGTTTCAATTAAGACAATGTCGTCATTATCAGGAATACCCGCTATCCATATATACAGTGTACCTAGTTGCTTTATGATTCTCTTTACATCATTGGGTGTTGTTTGGGCAATAATTGTTTTGGCAAGGTTTACTTAAGAAGATAATTTAAGGTTGACAGTATCATTATTATCTTGCAATTCTGCGAATTCATAACCTTATATTTCCTTATAAACGGTGAGGTTTGTTAAGTGAAATTTTTCACTTAATTGTCGTAAATAAGACCTACCTCGGAATCTTCTAAAAGAACGAAATCCCCGTTCCAGTAATTTATAATGTCGAACCGAACAGTAGTTATTGGATACAGAAAAACAAACAGTAAATACATTCTAAAAAAGGTAGGTAGGTAGAAGTGGTGAGGCCCTTTTATGGGCCTCCAATTAGAGCTAGGCTCCGTTTTTATCCACACCCACTGTATCATGGTTGGGCATAGTCATCTCTAGCACCATCCAGAATCGTTGAGGAAGGCAAGGATAGCTGTGACCTTGAGCTTTTCTACTTCTCCCCGCTATTCCAACTGGAAGGCAGTGAAATGACATATTGTAGCGTTGTTTAGCTCTGCTCCGGCGTCTCCTGTTCCGAAAGTTTTTTGCATCTTCTGCAGCTGGTGTTATAGGGCAGCCCCATCTTCATTGCGTGCGATCCTAACGCCCAATGCCCGGTTAAAGCTGCCGTGATTCTGCTGATATCCTTCTTGCTATGGGATATCAGTTCGGCCAACAGAGCTTCGATCTTCGGTTCTGACTCGTCCTTGACCATTCTCTGCTAGCCTTAGCTTTGAAGTAGTCATGGATCATTACTGTACTGTGTTAAGTGCTATTGGTATCATTTTATTTTCCTGTTCTCGATAGAGCCTGTGCGGGATAGCTCGCCCGCCTTTTCGTTCCCTGGTATTTCGCTGTGCCCTGGCATCCAGGTTATTTTACCGTCGTTGTGCCCGGCAAGATCGTTTAAGGCTCTTTTGCACTCCGCCACTAGCTGTGAGTTCGTTTTGACAGCTGCTGGAGCTTTGATAGCGGCCTGGCTATCAGAGTAAATCCTCACTTTGGTATTTCTAAGGCCTCTCTGTATTGATAGTCTAGTCTGCCTGAAAGACCGTCGCTGACGCTGGGAGACTGAAAGTCGATTCAATCCCCCAGCTCTCAGTGAAAATCCCAGCAGCTCATCTTGTTTGGGTTAATCCCTAGTCCGCAGGATTTCGTTAGTTATTTAAGCGTTCCAAAGTTCCCGACGTACTAGCAGCAAAATGTCGTCGGCGTATGCTCTTTTTTTTTTAATGGACGTTGATGCACTGCGATCAGTACATTCAAGTGGCCCGTATGACACCAAGCAAGTGCTCGTTCGTGTAAGGTGTTAGTAGGCGCGAAAAGTGAAAGTATAGAAAAGGAATACGAGGATGTGACTACTGGTGTGCTGCCAGATTGTTCGCTTGCATGCTTGCTAAGTGGGTTAGGATTAAAGTTTTTAGTTTGGGAAGGGTAACTACACTAGACGTTATTATGTACATATCGTTATAATTTGCACATAAGACTCTAAAGGGTTCATGCAACTCAAAGGACGTTCTACAGTGGGGCAAAACTAAGGAATATAAGATCTAGTATTTCTGCTTGGTACGTGAAAGTTAAGCTGACCCAACAAGTCAGCACTTTCAACGTCACCATGGATTAAATTTAAGCATGGTTCTACGGTTAGACAAGGTTGGTAAGTTGATAAGTAGGAGTCTACTGGAATACGAGGGTAACCTCTATTTTGCATCCCAGTTTAAACCGCGTAAAGCGAAAAGTAAAAAGTTCTTTTGAACCGACTCAATACGTTTACTTTGGACCCCATACTGAGGGCTCCAAATGCAAGATCCATATTTTAAGATAGGGCGAACTTAAGAAATTTAAAGAGAATTAGTGACATAGGGGTCGTTGAATTCTTTCGAACACCGTTTAATGAAACCAAGCACACCTCTGGCTTTATTTACCATGCAGGAAATATGATCAATAAGGTCAAGTTTAGGATCCAGACGAACTCCCAAATCATCAACTATATAAATTCTTTCCAAAGAGCGACAGTTAAGAGTGTAAGTTGCGTGCTTGGGAACGACACGAGAGAATGTCATTAGCTTGCATTTAGAGCCGTTTAAATTTAATAAGTTAACTCGGCACCATGTTTGAAAATTATTAAGATCTGTTTGTAAATTTGACTGGCAAGATGCGTTCCTATATTGCACGCAAAGTTTGCCGTCATCCGCGTACATAAGTACTCTGGAGTTAGTCAGCACTTTGGGCAGGTCGTTAATAAATAATGTAGACAACAAGGGTCCCAAATGGCTCTCTTGCGGGACGCCAGAAGTAACCCTGAGAACATTAGATAAGGTGTTCTTAAAAAGGATCATTTGCGTCCGGCCATTCAGATAACTAGAGATCCATCTAAGAAAATCAACCGGAAATCCCATTAAACCGAGTTTCCGAACAAGAAGAGAATGGTTAACAAAGTCCAATGCTTTACTGAAATCAGTAAAGATTAAGTCTGTCTAAAAGTTATTATGGAAACCCTTTATAATGATGGAAGTGAGCTCCAAAAGATTAGTAGTAGTTGATCTTTGCTTTATAAATCCATGCTGACATGGAGAAATTATTGAACTGCAAAGGTGCTGCAAATGTGGAGTAATGATATTTTCAAAAAGTTTTGGAATGGCCGACAGCTTAGAGATTCCTCTGTAGTTGCTACCGCCTTTAACCCACCACAATTGAGATCCTTCAGAATGTGGTTCATTTTGATTAGTCAGAGTAGAGGCGATTAAATTCCGCCCTGGGGTGTACCTCTCTTCACTACTCGTGTGAGGTGAGTGCCACCCAGTTCAGCTATTATTGTCCTACTCGTGAGCACAGCACCTAACCTTTCTCTGATGCATCTCTCAACACCTATCAAGTTGAGGGAGCCCAGGATGGTTTCGGCGTTTACGTTGTTGAACGTTCTTTCTATATCTAAGAAGGTGGCCAAGGTGTATTGTTTATAGTTTAGTGATTTCTCGACGTGACTCACCACTTCCTGAAGTGCTGTCTCGGTTGATCGACCTATCCGGTACGCATGTTGGGCGTCCTACAGATGATAACTCTTCGCCTTATCTCTTATATGTATGTCCATTAGCTTCTCCATCGTCTTCAGGATGAAGGATGTTAGGCTTTTTGGTCTGTAGTCCTTTGCTAGGATATGTCCTCTCCTGCCAGGTTTTGGTATAAATATTACCTTCGCTTTTTTCAACAGAAGCGGTATGTACGCAAGGTTGATGCTCGCCTCATATATGGCTTTAAGCCACCTGCTGATACTATCCTTTGTTGCCTGTAGCATCGCTGCTACATCGCTGTCCAGGCCCGGACTTTTATATTTATCGAAGGAGTCTATCGCCCATTGTATCGTTTCAATGGTGATATAGTCTCCAGTAGACGTGTTTGTCTGTACGGTTTTGAGCTCTCTCGCACCGAGTTTACATGTTCCCTGGAAAGTGTGTGTCTACCAGAAGTGTGTACCGTCAGGCTTGTTTATTAGTTGGGCTAGTGTGACCTTTAGCAACGATCTTACTAGGTCTTGCCGTATCCTTTATGTCATCTAGAGCTTCGCAGTAGCTTTTCCAAGATTCTTTCTTGGCTTCTTTTACTGCTTTTTTGTATTGTTTCTGTGCCTCTCTATATGGTGCCCGTTTTTTGGACCTATAGCTTTCATTAAAGGACTTTCGTGCTCTTTTCCTGAGATCACTCAGCTCCTTTGTCCACCATGGCGGTTACTGCTTCATTGAGAATGACACCTTGCATATCTCGTTGAAGGCGTTGCTTAGAATGTTCTACGAGTAAGGTGAGATCCAACACCTCCTCCCCCCCTTGGAAGTCCTCCGTACTCGGGTATACAAAGGTTGGTGTATTCCCTTTGTTAATAATTGTGACGTTACGACATATAATATGATCAAAAAGTGACTCACCTCTTTCATTTGTCTCAGAGCTTCCCCAGAGCGTTTGTCTAGCGATCACCAGGGTCGTCTTCGTCTCTTCAGCACGTTGCAGCAGCTTGACCACCGGTTCTGGCGGAGCCGCGTCGTCATAGGACATGTACGCAAATGAGATTAGTATGCCTATGCTGTCACGAATCTGGCAACTGCTAGATCCGATGTGCTGAGATTAAAACAGAAAAAGCGTTAAAGTGATTCTTTATTACTATACATGCTCTCTTTCTACCTGTCGAGTTGGTGTACAGTAGGGTGTATCCAGGCAGTGTCAGACCAGAAACTAGCTAATCCCTGGTCCATGGTTCTTGTAATAGCGCAATGTCGATGTCCTTCTCCCTTAGACGGATTAGATTAGCTGAAGCGTGCGAGCTGCGCTTCAGGTTAATCTGCACTACAGACGGCATTGTTGTTAGTTGGTGTGGAGTTGGGCGACTTGTCGTCGATGATCATGTCATCGTGTCGTCCACCTCCTCTAGTAGTTCATCCGGTTCGGCAAGGAAGACCTTTATCTTGGCCTTCCTAATACCGTACCGGATTTTGTGGTCCCTTTCTTCCAGCTGCGACAGGCAGCGCTGGTTGATAAGCAGGAGAAATGGCTGGCATTCGCTTTATCTGCAGCGTCTCTCGGGTCCAGCTTGCCCTCAGCCTCATTCCTGTATATCTTGCTCAGAATGAAACGGGCTCTGTTTGCCCTAGCTCACAAGAGGTGTGTAAGAGGCTCATCTTTGCCGCTTTTGGGTTCTTCTCCGGTGGTGCCCAACTGAGCCACACCTGTGTGTGCCGTGGTCTGGGGGGTGCGAGTACTAGCGTCCCCCTTGGATGTCGACGGAGCGTTGATGACCGGACTTGGCATCAGCGTTCGCCTTCCGACGACCGGTTGAGATATTAATCCTTGCCTAGGCCTTAATAACTCCTCCTCGTCCATCTCCGACAACTTTTGGGGTTTAGCCTCCCCCACGAGGTCCGAAGCACGGAGTTGGTTGTTCATAAGATATCATGTTCGCCCGCTTTGCTCAACCTGGCGAGCGCGGCGGGCCAGAGGGGTTGTGGGGCGTTGAAGTTGTCGACCGTGGCTTCACCCCTAAGCCACGGCAAGGCCACTTACGACCCAGGGTTGCCCGGCCCTGGGAGGGCTCCGTTCAAACACAGCTGGATTAGCCTCTCAGCTGCGAACCTGTAAGCTAGCCAGCACCCCCGATCCAACTCGACCAGAGATCTGCTTCTAGCCGCCCTCGCGTGGTGAGTATAGTCGCACTATTGACGGTGCACACAGTTACGGCGGATGACTCAGTCAACCGTCATTCCCCCTGTGTACCCTATTGGCTGACGGCCTCTCTAAACAAAAAGGATAAGAAAAATTTTGGAACTTATGTTAGAATTTTATGTTATTTTTATGTATAATTATATTTATGTTATTAATTCTACCTTTAATACCTAAATCTTCCTTAACAACTTGTTTTTTTTTATTGTTTCTTAAGCTTATTAATAATTATTAAGCTTATTTCGCCTTCGTAGAAGATGGTGAAACTTGCCCGGTTCATTGCTGATTATATTGCGCGGAAGAGAAACTTGGTTCAATGTCCATCATTATAGAATATTTTATTCCGCTGCTAAATTTGTGATTGATTTCCTTGATAGCCTAAAATTTTGAATAGGTATCAATTCAAGTAATTTAGGTTCAATTTTGTGCGTAAAACAGATCAATATGAAGTTGTTGCCCTTCTTTTTCAGATATTGGTGCTTTCGAAATCGGAATCTGAACTGTGAGCGGTGATATTTGATTTTGCTGCAAATTTCACAGTTTCTTATATGTAATTCAAGTTTTTGATACATATAAGGCAAATAATAATATGATGAAATTTGTTTAAGGTTTTCTTCGAATCCCCTATGGGAGTGTGTTTCTTTAACACATATGACATATTGATCATCGTGGTTAGATATGTCGAGAACTAAATGTCTTGTAAACAAAAATGTATTGGAAAATGTTTCTCTAATAGCTGTTTGTATTTCATAAAGGTCTTTAGGTGTGCAATGTATAGCTGTTGTAAGTCGTGGTTAAAGGAATTCTTTAAGAATTGTAACTAAATTCTCAACTGTGTCAAATTCTATGATATACCTGAATTTATCAAATATTTTAATGCTCTCGTGAATTGTGAAGTTATTTGTAGAATGAAGTATCTGCTGTTTTAATTAGTTTACGGGTTTCCTCGTTTCTTGAATAGTTGTTTCATATCAACTAAGGGCAGAGTGAATTGTCTAATTGCTTTCAGAAGTGTTATCCTCGTAATATTATTAATAGCTACCCTTGAAAGGGCATCGGCTACTACAATAGTTGTGCCTGGTTTATAAATGATTTTTATTAAAAATTCTTCAAGCGAGCCATCTTTCATTTTGAAATCTGGTTTCCTCAAGTAAACAGCGAAGGAAAGTGGTTGATGGTCTATCTGAATTTCTAGGATGACGACACCGTAAAGGTAGTTTCTTAAGTTTTTAGTGCCCATTCTATCGCTTAGTCAGATGCGTCAGTTGTAAGTACGAACTCTTTGGTGTAATCCTCGGCGAGATTAATTTGAACTTTTTTCGACATGTGTTTTTTCTTTTTTCTTCCTTGTAATAATTTGGTGAGGGGTTTTGCGATAGCTGCGTAGTTACGAACAAACTTTCAGTAGTAACCTGTTATGCCTAAAAATCCTCGGACGGATATTATTTTTATCTGATTTCCTATTAAAAAAGGTATTTATCGAAAGACGGTATAGAAACTGATTACTGTAAAAAGCATCTTTATTTAAAGTACGAAGGGGAGATTAATCTGAATATATTTGTGTTTTTCTCTAATTTTCTGAAAAATGTGCTCCTCAAGATTCTTGAGTATTTTTCAGCTGCGGAAGAATTATCGGCTTTTTATTAATTATATCCGAAATATGCAGCTTTGACAGACTGCTTCGGCTTTGGCTCTGATCATCAGAGTCTGAATCAATTGAAGCTACATTTTGATGAGCTTTGCCCTGTTATCGTAACTTAGGTCCGCCTCATGCATTTTTTGACTTTTTGTACAAAAAAATCCTTCTTTTAGGTCAATAACTGCATTAATTATTTTTAAAAGTTTATAGCCAAACAATAAGTCTCCATCAAGATTTAGTACCTCGTAGAAGATATTGTGGTAGTGTGTAATGGTGCTAAAACCGTTTACAGTTCTAACTCTTTTTTTATATATTGCTAGTTTTTGGAGGTCGTTATATATTGCTTTTCAGATATAAAATGTTGTGGCCCCCGTGTCTAGCTATATTTTTAGTGACTTTTTAGTTTGGAGTCCTGAAGTTGTAGGGAAGTTCTCCTCCTTTTCTCCAAATAAATGATCCTCATTGATGTTATTAATTAGTATATTTTTTCGATGTTGTTGTTGGGTTTGAGCACTGCGTTCGTGCTTTGGCTTTGGCGAATAAAATTGTCCTGTCTTTAGAGCAGGTCTAAATTGTTCATTTGCATGATGTATCGATAAATCTTTTTCCATATGTATGGCTTGAGGATGAGCTAAAGTTTGAGAGTGAAGTTGATATTGAAAATTAGACTGATATTGATGCCTAGTATAACTATTATTAATATTATTATTATATGGTCCCGATGTAGTTTCATTACGATTGGAAGGGAGTTGAGTTTAATTTAGTCTAAAAGTATTATTATATTGCCTACCGTGGTTGGGGTTTCTAAAAGATTAGCTTGTATTCAAATTTTGCTTAGAAGAGTTATATTGGTTTTTGGACGAATAGGTATTTGCAAATGTGGTCCTCTGATTGTTTGCTTCCAATTCCTCAGGCCTAGCTAACGCTTGAGGTAGGTTATCAGGCTTAAGAGAGAACATTATTTGTCCAATTGACCCGTTAAAGTCAGTGATAAAGATTCTTAAGTCGTTATCGCAGTTCTTTTTATTCAATTCTATGGTGACTTGAGATGTTGAACTATGGGTCATGATTATTTTATGAATGAGTAATGTAAGCTTTTGGTTTACTAAATTATAGTACTCAAGAATCGGCAGATGGCCTTGCCTGAGTACGTTGAGCTCTTGTTCTATTGTGCAGATTGGGCGTTTATCACTATATGCGAAATCAAGCCGGGATAAAATGGCGTAAAAATTCAGGACGGTACCGTGGTTCGTAAGAGTGTCATTAGCTCCTCCAGTGATTTTATTTCGTAGAATGGTAAGCGCTCCTACGTATTTACGACTTTTGAATCTGTATAGTTTTATTGTATTTAAAGCAGCCTTAAGCAAGCTTACGTAAGCGCGAAACCTTCCCGAAAATTCCGGGAGAGATTCTATGTTGTCGAATCTTTCATTGCAGATAACATTATTATTATTATCAGCTTCTAAAGCTTTGAATTCTACATGTATAGTTCTCGCATTAAACTGCTTTTTTAACTGGGCTACCTGATCATGTAACTGTAGCGTTTCGTTAGCTGTCAGTTGTGCAATAAGTTCAATAGTAAGTTGTTGGGCCATTGTTTCGAATTATTTCAACGTTTAACGTTTTATACTTGATCAAAAATGTAATTTTAAAGATGACTTTTTGTCTAATATTTAAGAAAAGCAATGTAAGGCAGCTCACTCAAGTCCCACGGCGATGAAAGTCTTCCTTCTTGTTGTACTAAGTGACAGGGGTCTTTTGGAGTCATTCTTCTTGGTAGAAATTGATTGTTTTTTTTTTTTTGTAGTTTTGGTATTTGTTCCCTTAATTTGGTTGTTTTTTGAATAGCTTGCCTTTGAATAGCTTACTTTGGCATTTTGTAATCACAATTGTTTGTTTGCATTTGCGTTTGCAAGAATTGCAAGCTAAGCCATTCTAGGAGGGTCTGCTGAAGAAGGGGTGTGAGAAAGCGTGACTGACTGGGGTCAGTTGTTTATGTTAATTCGATAGGACTGGGAACCCAATTGGAGTTAGAGCTTGGAATGTGGCCCTAATCCCGAATCCCAGCCGGGGAATGTAAGTATTCTTTTCAATGGGAATCATTTATACTCGATTTAATAATTATTCGAAGTCATAAATTCTTCCACAACGTAGTTTAAGAAAAAAATTCTTAATTTTGCAAACAAAATCAAGAAAGTGAGCGGTAAACGATGTGGTGGAAATTGAAATGTACATTTACATTGCCTAGGTTTAGTAAAGTAGGTAATTGTATAACCACGGATCTAGTAATAACACAACCTACGAACTATTGCGAAAAACTGTAGGGTAAATAGGCATGTGTGACGGGCTGTCAGTCTTCGGGTGGCTCAGGGATGGCCAGGATTCGTCGCATGCAGTGTTGCCAGGTATTGAGCTCGCAAATAGGCTAGATTTTGGGTAAAAATAGGCTAGAATAGCCTTCACTATGTTCATTTGGCTGAACACTCGTTCGACCTCTGCATTGGACCATGGCAGGGAAAACAACTGGATGGCAAATAATGCAAGCGCCTTAAAGGGGTTGTTGTTTCCTGCGTCTCTATACGCTAGCACCTCTGCCCAAAATTGCATCGATTCTTCTGTTTTTCCCCATTCTATCAGGTGAATTTTGTCCAATTGTGATTTTAATTCATCGATATCGATCAGAAAGCACGATCATATGAATAAAGTTCACGTAACAATCGGCAAAAAAGAACCAGCAAAACATTGAACACCAAAAATAAAATTTTTCGTTGGTCACAAATACATTAAAAAAATATGCTAAATTATTTTTAAAAATAGGCTAGATTTATGGATATAGGCTATTTACAAATTTTATAGGCTAGATCATTTAAAAATAGGCTAGATCTAGCCTGAAATAGGCAAACTGGCAACACTGGTCGCATTGATTTTTTTTGTGTCAGGTGTGGTTGCGAGCCGGTCCCAGAGTATAAGTCGGGAGAATTACACAGTTATTGGTTAAAATCATGATACAATCATAGTAGGTAGTCTAGTCGGCAGTCAAAGCACCCGGGTTTTTCTTTAGTGCTTGTTCGGGTTTTGTGTTGAAAGTTTGCCTACGGACGAATTGTTTTTAAAAATTAACCCTTGTGCGACATGACTTTTTTCCACGTGTGCCGTAAACACGTCGATGGCGTGAAATTTATTAGGCCACTAAAATGTCTCGAAAAACGAGCATTATGGGAAGAATCGCTGGGGTGCAGACTAAGAGATTACTCCAAAATATGTGAAATGCATTTTAAATAAATGCACTGGAAATTGAAGCCAAATAGAGGACAGGAATTTACAAAAATTTCATATTTCTAAGTTTGTTTAATGACACTTTTAAAATAACTAAAAATGTGAAAGAAACATGTATAAAAGCAGCCGAAAATGTAAATATTAGGTCAGGTTAGGTTAGGTTAAGCCGGTTGGCCGTCAAGGGCCGTATTAGCCTATGCGCGGCCCTTAGCTGTCTGGAAGTTGCTAAGTGGATTTAGAGAATATTCACGCGGTTTTCAAAGTCCTTGAGGATCAAGGTGTGTTTCGCGAAGGCAAGTAACTCGCCTGGCTTCTTCTTGGAGGCATCTTCTATTGATGCCAGAACCGGAACGCCCGATATCTTATCCTTGCCTTTGTTAGGGCCGGACATTTACAAATGAGATGCTCCAAGGATTCGGTCGCATCGGATTCATCACATTTCCGGCATCTGGCGTTGTCGTTGATGCCTAGCTTGACTGCATGCGCCGCAGCCAGGCAGTAACCTGTGAGAATTCCCACTATCAGTCTGCAGTTTTGTCGTGGAAGATGCAGCACATAGTGGCTGAGTTTGTCGTTGCGCTCTTTGCACATCATCTTTGATATCTTGCAGGTTGTGGAATTTCTCCTCCATCTGCTCTTTACTTGTGCGTCTGCCCGTCTCTCCAGCTCGCTTTGGAGCGTTCTTAGCGAGACAGGAACATTTTCTGTACTTTCACTAGTCAGTCTAATGCCTTCCTTTGCAAGTACGTCTGCGGTCTCGTTACCATGCTGGCTGGGAACCCAGTATATTCGCACTGACTTAGTCGTGCTAAGGGCATCTAGTGTCTCCCTTGCCAGTACAGTTTTGGAACTGACCGCTGACGATTGCACGGATCTTATCGCCACTTGACTGTCTACGAATAAATTGATCGTTCCATGTGGACGATCTATGCTCTGAACAAGCTCTGCAGCTTTCCCGATGGCAAATACTTCCGCCTGGAAGATGCTGCATAGGCTTTGTAGCTTATACGCCAGCCGTATCTCAGGGTCTGTGCAGTATATGCCCGCTCCTACTCCTTCTTCTATATTGGAGACGTCGGTATAGATATTGAGGTGTTCAGCATGATCCTGACCTATTTTCCAGTCGTCAGGTCCAATGAATGTTGCTGTTTTTACATCTGGGCATGTTATGGGTATCATGTAGTCAGACGCACTGCTCATGTTTCGACCAATCGAACTATGCCCGAATCCTTGCATTGACATATTTCCTGATGCAATCAGGCATTGTACCGCCTTTCCTGCAGTCAGTTGCGCGTGGATATCTAGGGGGTCTATTCCAATTATGGTTTCGAGTGTTTTTGTGGGGGTTGACCTCAGCGCCCCTGTTATGCAGAGCAGTACCTGCCGCTGGGTTCTTTCCATAAGCTTGTTGTACGTCTTCTTTTCCATGGCTTGCAACCACACTTAGACTCCATACAGAACAGTCGGACGCACCACCGATATGTAGACTCAGTGCATTAGGGCGGGCGAGAGACCCCATGTGCTGCTAAGCATCTTCTTGGATGCGTATAGCGCTATGGTGGCCTTTTTCACTCTCTCTCTAGTACATTGGGCTTCCATGCCAACTTGCTGTCTAGTACAATTCCGAGGTATCTTACTTGTCTTTTCAGGGTCACCATGAAGGCGGTGCCCCAATCGGATTGTACCCGCCTACAACTTAGATGATTTCTTATCCACAAGTTTATGGCAGGGTGCGTGTTGGTCGCTTCTAAGCGGTCCATTATAGCGTCTGTGGTCACGTTGTTGAATGCTCCGGATATGTCTACAAACACTCCGAGCGCATACTCCTTATTATTTAGGGCTCTCTTAATGGTGGCTACTAACGAGTGTAGTGCCGTCTCCACTGATTTCCCTTTTGTGTAAGCACTCTGGTTGGTTGACAGCAGTCTTCCCACATCGTTCCTGATGTGTAAGTCCAACAGCGTTTCTTGCGTCTTAAGTAGAAAAGAGGTGAGGCTTATCGGTCTAAAATCCTTGGGGCTCACGTGGCTGCACTTCCCTGCTTTTGGCAGGAAGACAATCCGAGAGGGTCTCCAATGGATAGGGATATAGCCCGTGTTTATGCAAGCTGTGAATATAGCGTAAAGCCATGGGGTGAACACTTCTTTGGTCACCTGTAGCATGGCTGAATATATACCGTCTAGTCCTGGTGCTTTTATCCCCAAAAAGGAGTCTATAGCCCAGTGAATTCTTCTGGCGGATATTAGATCAGTTGGCAGATGCTCTTCTCCAGTTGCAAGGTCCTAATGCTTGTTCGCATCGGGTACTTCAGTGCACCCCGGAAAAAAAAGCTTGCATTAGTGCCGTTAGGGCCTCTTCGCTGCCCTCGGTCCACTGTCCGTCTTCGCGTTTGAGCTGACTCTGTATGATTGGCTGCTTCGATAGCAGTTTCCGGAGTCTAGCCGTTTCTGGGGCAGTCTCTATATTGGAGCAGAAGTTTCTCCACGAGTTTCTCTGCGCCTTGCGTATTTCCTTCTTGTAGTCCCTGAGTAGGACTTTGTATTCCTCGTTGATTATTTCATCTTTCGCCGGCTTAGCGATTCTGAAAAATTCTCTGAGTTTGTCGCGTCAGATTGAGAGGTCCCTATTCCACCAGGGTGGCTTGGTTCTCTTCCTCGCTTCCGATATCGGGCATGATGCGTGGTACGCGTCTAGTAGTTCTTTGGAAAGGGTCTCTAGGGACTTTTCTATTTTTTCCGAGGAATCTACTGCGCCCGGAGTAGTTGCGAGCCTTGTCATAATGGTCTTCTTAAACTTTCCCCAGTTTGTATTTCGGGGGTTTCTGAAGAGGGTTCGTTTTGGGGAGTGTTCGAATTCATATTGAAATTGTATGTACTTATGGTCTCAGAAGGATGGTCTCTTGAGGACTCTCTATTCTGATAACATAGTACGTTGGCTCTTGGACTAAAGCTATGTCGGCGGACCCTTGCTCCATGGCAATCAGGAGTTCCTGCTTTTATGGAGGTTGAGCGGCAGCACTCTGAGAGTCATGGGTACCGGGCTTACCTCCATTCGACGGGTTGACTGTCAGCGTCAGGTCACCGTCCTCCTCCTCGCAAGCCTCGTCCAGCGTTAGTCCCTTGGCGGCGTCCACGATGGTGTCCAGACCTAGGACCTTCTTCAGGGTGTGAGCATCTTTATCCCCGGGATGGCGCTTTTTGAGGCGCAAGTATACGCTACCCATGCCCCACGCCATCTTCCCGTATCTAGGATAAAGGATGTCGTCCACGAATTTGCGACTTATCCCTATCTTCCTTTTTGCAAACGATGTTGCGAAAGTGTATCTTTCACGGTTTGATTCCACTTCTTGAGCCAGTGCCAACGCAGTTGGCATGTCCTTCGACTTTGCCGAGAAGAGGACATCGGAGAGACTGCGCCCGAAATAAATGCACGGAGCGAATCATCCCGGAATTTTTCGCATAAAATTCTTGCCGCCAACGCTTCGAACGACATGGTAGCTTTATTTGTAAGTAAGGTGAGGTGTTTCTCAACCTCGTTTTAGTATTCTAGGAGTCTAAGGCTTTCCTGTCTGAGGGTACCTATCTCCTGCTCGTTGACGTGAATATGGCGTTTGTCACTATATGTGAAACCGAAATCGTGCCAAACGAGGATAGCACTGCATCGGCAGGGCCTCTTATCTTACTTCTAATTATGACAACCGCCTGGTGATGGCGCGAGCTATCTACGTAATTTCTAAATATAAAATATGCGGCTACTGCCGCTTGCCACCAAGAGACGTATGTTTCTTGTGCCCCCCTAAATTTGGGCAGGCATTTAACGGCGTCTAGGGGCTCGTTGCACTGAACATTGCTTCTGATATTAATGGGTTCATAAACTTTTATTTGAGGGGTTCCCGCCTTGAGCGGCCAACTGCTGTATGGCTTGGCGCATTTCCTCTTCCCTGCGCCTGGCTTCGTTTCTGCAACAGCATGGTTAACGGCGGGCTGAATTACAGCTTTATGCTGTTCTGGATCCATCATTTCTACTGAAGAGGGGTTAGCGGGTGCCCGTATTGGGGTGTAAGTGCGCGGGGGCCCATCACTATCAGACTTTGAGTTGCTAGCGTATCGCTTATTTTCCCTATATTGTAGGAACTTAGAGCTCATATGTGGTAAGGTTAAATCTTACTGGTAAAAGAATGCCCGATCAAACTATTTTGCCCATGGAGGCAGTTGGCATGGCAAGGGGTATGCGGGGACGGAGCCGCCGCCTTAGCAATGATGTTTGTGAGCTTGTTGAACTGAGCTGCCGTCTTGTCAAGCAGTGACAAGGTGAGGGGTACGCGGGGACCGAGCCTCCGCCACGATAAACAAAGAAATGAAGAACAAATTGCCACACAAATGCATATGCGGCTGAATCGGGTTCACAGCAGTGGAGTGGGGACAACAAAAAAGAAACGGGACTTCTAAGCTAATACCAAGAATTTTTATTTAAGCAAGGCGACATATAAAACTGAATTAAATGTCCGCAAAACAGAGCAGTCAGATGGTGTTTTCCTTTAAATAAATTGTGCTCAATAAATATTCAAATTTGTTGTATTTAATTGTAGGAGCCTTGGATGGGATATTTAAACCTCACAATATATTTATTGTTCCACCAAAATATTTATTCACACAGAAAAAAATTATATGCAAACAACACGCAGATATTTAGTGAACATTAAATATATATTTTAATAATATTTAACTATCATGTGATTTAATTTCAATCAATTAATGAGAGATGATATTAATAAGCAGTATTATTAATTAAGCTGCATATGCTCTCTTGCAGTTTATGTGCAGAAAAACGAAACAAATGCAGATGTAGGGAATGGATTTGTGTCTGGTTTAGCTCACTTACATGATTCCTATTTATACCGCAATGGGTACTTTTACGTTGAGCGCCAATTAAAATATAAAAGGTGTAGTTCCCACGCCGCGTTCTCCGACGTCAGCAGCTGTGGATTATATGTAACAGGGGGGTCCACTGTTATTAGTAGGCAGGGCGATTGCCGCAGGCCTCTTCCTTCTTAATGGGAAGATACGATGGAAGAACTTCTTTCCTTTATTGTCTGCCCTTAAGGCTAGACAACCAATTCAATAATATGGCGATAGCTGGAGTCGTTTTAAGGGGCACAACTAGTGTGAAATTAAAAAAAAAAACCCTTCAAATGCTGTGTCAGCATTTTGGCCGGAGCGAGCTCGGACGATTGGTCATTGGACATCGCCCGATTAACTTAGTTAACTTGCATACATAAATTTTACAACTGTAGTGGAGGGGGGTGGCTAAGTAAAACACGATAAAACTATTTTCGGGGTATTGCGCGACGTGCGTCGGTCTTTATTGTTAGGAGAAGGAATTATAACTAAATACATCAAGACTTAAACTAGCGGATTGGAAGCTCTATGGACCGAAAGTCCAAAAGAAGAGGGGAGAGAGCAAGGGTGTACGGGATCACACTGCCTCTGAGAAATAAACGCCCTTTTGGCGTGAACATGTAACCGACTCCAATGAGTCAAGTTTGGCAAGGTCATCAAGCAGCAGTGCAAGATCGAGAGTGCACTCGATAGCATCATATTTTAAAAGAGCCATTCTGTACGACAGCAATTCGAATAGAAAGAAAGACATTGACAAAGCGCTAGCGTTGATGATTGCAGCGGACAGCCATTCAATGTTGTTGAAAACGAGGGATTCGTTAAGTACTCGCAGATTCTGGATTCGAGATATAAAATTCCCAGTAAGGGTTACATAAGAGACGTAGGTTTGAAGGGTATGTTCGAAGACAGTATGGCCAAGCTAAGAGTTTTATTAAAAGATTCATCAAATGTTGCTGTGACTTGTGATATCTGGACATCAAAGGCCAGTGATGTTTTTTTAACGGTGACATGCCATACAGTTCATAACTTCAAAGTTAAGACAGCGTCACTTGCCACAGTTAAATTAAAAGATCCAACAAACCATACCGCATAAAACATTGCTGACACATTGCAATCTATTTTAATCGATTTCAATGTTTTAGAAAATACGGTATGCGTGGTAAGAGACAATGCGAAGACAATGATAGGGGCATGCGAAATTTTAAATCTTTCCAATTTGCCATGTTTTGCACATAGTTTGAATTTGGTTGTGCAAGATGGCTTAAAAGTTGAAGATTTAAATGGATCGTTAAATATGCTATTTACTAAATGTAAATCAACTGTTCGATATTTCAAGCAAAGCGCTATTGCTCATGAAAAATTTAAAATAGCCCAGGAGTCTGACACACCGTACAGCTTGTTACAGAAAACACCGACTAGATGGAACAGCTTTTACTTTATGATTGAGAGAATCATAAAAACCAACGATGCTATTTCAAACGTCTTGTTAGCCACCGCACAGGCACCGATGCCATTCACTGCTAACGAAATCAATATCCTTAAAGATATTTGTAATATATTGGCGTATTTCCACAGTGCGACAGAAAAAATTTCCGGAGGCAAATATGTGACAGTTTCCCTTATAAGTCCAATTATTTATGGGCTGTACCGAAAAGTCGAAGACGTCTCAGGCGAGTTGCTTACTTCCGAGGGGAAAATGCTGCAAAATGTTCAGCTTTCTTCGATAAAAAAAAGACATTTTAAATACGAGGAAAAGGAAATCACAAGAATTAGCACAATATTGGACCCGAGGTTTAAGAAATTAGGATTATTTGACGAGTTTAATGCTGATCAAGCATCAGCACTATTGGAGAACGAGCTCGTCGTGGTTTCACTGCAAAAATCGAAAACCCCTCTTTCACCAGTGGACACCAAGAAACCCGAATCTCTCTTCTTCGATTTTGTTCAGGAAAAGGCAATAGAGCAAGCAACAACCAAGCGAAGTGATGCCATTGTGCTCACACGGCCCTTGGAAAGGGCTGTAGCATCACAGGACACAGATCCATTGCTCTGGATAAAAGTAAGAGTTCACATATTAACAATTGCATAAAAACCGTATATAAGTTTTATTATTTCAGATGAATAGAGTTGAAATCGAGCCTATTGAAACGCTAATGCGAAAATACTTTTGTGTGCCCGCCACTTCTGTTGAGTCAGAGAGGATTTTCAGCAAAGCTGGGCAAATTGTTTCTGAGCGCCGGTCTCGTTTGAAGGATAAGAACATTAACATGATTTTATTTTTAAACAAAAATAATTGGCTTTTTTTAATTTAAATTTATAATTTAAATATGAATGATGGATAGCAGAATATTAAATAAACAATGTCATTCTCTTTTGTTAAGTTTTTGTGAAATTTTTATTTAATATTTACTGTTTCAGAAAACCATCGAAAACTATCGATAGTAATCGATGGTTTGAAATAAACAATCGTCCACTATCGATGGCGGCGACTATCGATAGTTTGCAACCTCTAGTTGGAGGGTGTCGGTTTGGACGGATGGAGGCGCAACGGAGAAGACTGGATAGAGTCTATAGTCTCTAGAGTTCTGGGGCGCTCAGTTAGGAAGGAATCAAGTTGTTGCCATGTAGGAATTTCAGTTTTATTTGATAATGATTGCTCCCATAATGAGAGTGTCAGCTTTGGAAGCTTCGTGGAATACAAATAAACCAGAATACAATCCCAATTATCGGTAGGAAGACCGGACAAGTTTAGGAACATGAGGCAATTTTGAATTGTATTTTGCAGCTCCTTCAAGGCTGCCGAAGATTCATGTTCACTGTATGTTCAATAATTTTTTTCATTTGTCTGTCCACCAACGCACGTTTTTTTTTGAAACGCTCAGAAAGGTTTTCCCAGGCTGAGCGGAAACCATCGTTGGTGAGTGGCGAATTGGAAACTATGGAATTAGCTTCACCACTTGTCTTGGCCTTTAATTAGAACAACTTTTCAACGGGGGTCAGCGCAGGATTGTCAACATAGACCGCTGTGAAAAGGTCTCGGAAAGTCGGCCAGCGAATATCGCCTGAGAAAACTTCCCTATCGCAAGGAGGAAGGCGACAGCCAGACGGAAAGGAATTTTGGGGCGCAGGGGATTGCACTTGAGCTGCTTTGGAAGAGATCGCATCGATCTGTTCAATGAGCTGGGCGGCACACCTTTCGTAAATGAAATAGGCATACTCATATTTTGCCTTAAGAGTAGGCAAGGTGTGCGCCGCGCCCTCTGAGCCAACTGAAACTTGCTCTGAACACGCCTCGTACTCTTTCTCAACCTTGTCCCATAGCGCTCGGACTTGGTCGAGATGAATTTGGCAAGTATATTTGAATGGACTGGGTGCTGCCAGATTGCAGAATCTGGACTCGAAATTACTCAGACGGTCACAGGTCATCGTAAATTTATGGATGGAGTCATATTGGAGAACTTTTCTTTGGAACTGGACTGGATTCAACAATAAATGTTTGTCGAATTATTTTTAAGGTCGAAGCTAGATTTGGAATTTAGGAACCAAGCGGAATAATTTAAATAATTTATTTTATTTTATTTGTGGTTGCAAAAATGTGGGATTTAACTGAATAATATGTAACGGAACTGCTTCCTTTCCTGGGCAATGCCTGGCTAGCTCAGGATGCTCAGGGCGGGTCCGAACCAATGCCCGCAGTCCGCACAATTAAATACCGATTAATCGGACGTCTCGGAAAAATCTAATCACAAACAATACTCACATCTCTAACACAAAAATGTAAACAAACAAATTCGACGACACTAGTGGGACCGAATTTGTGGCTTCGATGGATTTGCCACGACGCTCCCACCCATCCAGTGATGCCTCCTGTTCATCTCGGGGCATCACCCATCTCCGGCGGACCGGAGTCTATTCCAGGCGGTCTGGCGACCGGCTCATCTCCCCAGGTAAAGAAGTTTACTCAAATTTCATCTCAGTGTTTTTAATTCATTATAAATTTCAGATTCTTATTACTAACATGGCAGGCACGAGTGAGTTCTAATGGGACTCATTCCCTGCGAAGCCGTGACCCTAGCCAGGGATGCGCTTGCGCCAACGCTGCCACAAGAACCTCAAAGAAGTCGACGATTCGGCTCTTTCGCCGGCAAAAATTGGCCAAAATACGGCCGTCAACAAGAAGGACAACCCCTTTTCTACCTAGGGTCCCTACTTAAGCTCCAAAAGAAACCACAAGGGTGGGTTAATTCGTCAATTTTCTTTTTTTCCACTTCTTTTCAACTCTTCTATTTCATTCACAGCACCTGTGTTGCACCAATCCCGGACCCGATTCCGGAAACGCGGAGGACAAGACACATAGGAACTGAGGACAAGCAAGTAAGTACAAAATAATATGAACCGTATGGCAATAAATAATTCTAACATTTACAATAATATCTAATTTTATTTGCAGCACGAGAAATAAAAATCGGCAAAAATCGGCGGCCCGCTATGGCGGCAATGAAACGGCCGTGGTGGCCAGAATTATTAGAGGCGTCGCTAGCTTGTGCGGCCCCTTTTCGCGGCCCTTGATGGCGGCGACCGACCAGAACAAACGGGGGAAAAAGTAGGGGAACACGGCCGCCTCGTCACGGCAGGCTAGGCGCTCTCGCGGAACGGACTCACCGGATTCCAGTTGGCCAGAGGGATGGCTCTGCGAACCGGCGGCGCCGGCCGGCAGGATTGCTTAGTCTGATGGGTGGCAGCTGCTCCTCAATCTACTCCGCCTAATAGCCGTTGGTGGCGGGTAAGCACAAAGCACAACACTCCACAATAAAACTGCCGTGGCCAGGGATTTTACCACTGCCACGGTTTTCACTTTTCGCATCCGACACAGCTTCCCTTCTGGCTGCCTATCTTCCTCGTTGCTACTGCTCATTCAAATCCCTGCCCCCCCCTGGTCCTACCGATCCTAACCCCTATCGATATATCGATAGTCCTCCAGCCCATTCCGACTAGAAATGCAACAAATATTAACTCAGTCTGAAACATATATGGTCACACTAACGCGGATTTGTGTACGCCCTTTTCAAAAGGTCGAAGCTGAATTCGGAACTTATACTGGCTTCCCACAGAGTCCATCAGTGTGAAACAGTTGGGATTTATAGCCAGATGTGAAACTCGTGTTCCCATAGAGCACATCTGCATCAACCGTCGGATAACAGCTGATCGGAACAGCTTTGTGTCATTCAAAACTTAAACAAAGGTTGGCAAATAAGTAAATATGGAAGATTTACCAACTATTTTGACTGTTGTAGAGCAAAAAAACCTTAAACTCCATTAAAGGTTTATATTATTTATTTATTTTATTTATATAAGAACTGCCATTGACCAATATTGCCTCATTTATAACCCATAAAGATATTATAATAAAGTATGTTAATTCTGAGAATTGTATTTTGATTTTATTTCTTCTTTTCTTGTGGAGGTTCTTAAAATAGAGAGGAGTTCTGCTTGGAACTGCCTATGGCTCTCAGCCGTCTCCAGCGAGCGGATGATATCCGAATCTCCAGGATCGGTAATGGACAGCGTGCACACACGGAAGTATTTACCGCAGGCAGTGCCAAGCTCGATGTTGGTGCCGCTGTAGTGCTGGACCTCAGTCTTGGCCAGCATGGCGTAGTACTCAATCTCAGACTTCCTCAAAGCGGGCGTGTTGCTGGCGATGAGCACCAGTTTGGCCTTGCCCTGACGCAGGGTCTTCAGGGTCTGCTTGTAGCCCAGGCAGTATTTGCCGGACTTCATCACCAGCGCGAGACGGGCGTTGGTGCTCTCCAGAGCCTTCTTCTGCTTCTTGGGGCAACCATGATGATAGCTTAAGGTAGAAACTTCGTCGGCTGAAACTGGCGTTCTCCATTTTCAATTGTTCCGGGCCGTTTTTGTTTACATTTTCGTTGTGAATGGTGCCGAGAAGAAGAAGAATTCAGAGTTGCATCGAAAAACTATTGTATAACTATCGGCAAAAAGCGTCCATCAAATTCTGATGGACAACTGATGGAGAACAAAATGAGAAAATTTGGAACGGGAAACCTTATGGATCGTCAGTTCAACTGATGGAAAATAGCCAGATGTACTCCTGTGGGAAGACCCTATTACGAAATATATATCAATATTTAATTGTAGAATATTTTTTATATATATGAAAAGTTCGAATTTAAATCAATAATATTCACTATGCAGGAAAACAGATACGGGCACACTAATGTCACTATGGAAGCGTACTGAAATTTCTAACTGAATTAGTTGGAATTTTATTAAACAAAAATAATTAAAAAAATATTTTGTGTATATGGACTTATTCAGTTGATCGCTGCTGTACTGTTTTCGTATATAAGGAGTGCGTGTGAATATGTTTGTGCATCAGCCGTATGCCTATACAGAATAGCGGAGTCCACGGGAGATATAAAAAAATTGACAAAAATCGGGGCGTCGACTTGCCGACAATTATATATGTAATTGCAATGTGTATATGTAAGTATATTTATTTGGATGCTCAGGATAGAGCAAGGGAAGTAAACAAATAAATATACAAATTAAGTCGGCGTTTCTGTGCCGTGGTTTTTGGATATATATTTATTTGTAATAGCTGTGGACTGTAATTCTCGAATATTTAAATTTTATGTTCTGGAATTATTTAATATATAACATATTTAACAAGAACAATTTGAATTTATTATTGCTGTGTAAATAATTTAAGTACCGTGCTGGTATATTTGGCATTTAATATATTCAATTAATTTTGTGTAAATTGCTGGTGGCAATTATAGATCTCTGGAGTGGATTGTATTGGACAGATGCATGTAGGTGTATAAACAAAAATAAATGCAACCGGAACACAGTGAAGGAAGAGAAATTCGAAATTAGAGGTTCACTGCTGCTTATGGCATATATTTAAACACACTTGGATTTTGGAATTCGCAAGAATTTTATAGAAATTAATTGCGACAATTGAATTGGTTCGGATTTGGAATCGGAAGCTGCTGTAGTGTCGGATCAATCGGACTCGGATTTAGACAAAATCATAAAAATGACCGGCAGCTACAATCAAATGTTTACTTATCTTGTGCGGTCTTAAAGCCACCGAAGCTGCTGGGGATGGAATTATCCGTCTCTGATGGAGTGGGGTGTCTTCGACCTGGAGCACTCGATAAATAAAACACGGAAAACTATTTTCGGGGTATTGCGCGACGTGAATCGGTCTTCATTGTTAGAAGTAGGACTTATAATTAAATACATGAAGACTTAAACTAGCATCTCAGAGCGGATTGGAAGCTCTATAGACCAAAAGTCCAAAGGAAGAGGGAGAGAGAGCTAGGGTGTACGGGATCACACTGCCTCTGAGAAATAAACGCCCTTTTGGCGTGAACAACAATTACCTGTCATGCCGTTTACATTTTTCGATTATCGTATTTGGTTCAAAAGTTATGATTTTTGCAATGTAAAATGAGAAAAGGCGCTACTGTGCGTCGCTAAATGCAAGCTAATGAAATTCTCTCTTGTCGTTCCCCAGCTTGCAACTTACCTGCCGAACTGCCGCTCTTTGGAAATAATTACTATAGTTGATGATTGAGATCCTAAACTTGACTTGATATTTCATGCATAGTAAATAAAGCCAGATGTGTGCTTGGACTTTTTGTGGCATTAATTAATAACTTTAAAACGAAGTAATATTTTTTAGATCTGTTTTTTTGATTTAATTTTGTTTAACAAAAGGAAGATATTTCAAAAAAATGGGCGTGGTCTTGTCATTTTTTAAGGTTAAATTTTTTTTTCAGTGTAAAAAATTTTTTTTTGTTTTTTCTTTTTTAGTATAGATTAGTATTGCATCATAATACAACTGTGTAAAATTGAAAGCTTTACAATCATTTTTTCACACCAAATCACAATATTGTTATTCTGCATGGAGCAGGCGGTCAATTAAATGCAGAAATCCATTATTCTGCTCTCTCTTTTTTAAAGAAACTAACTGGAAGATCCGATTTTTCTGTAATATGAATCGAAGATATACAGATTTAGTAAACCATAAGAAAAAATGTCAATATTCGCAGCATTAACCGTTTCACATGTTAAAAAACTTGACATTTTCTGGATGTAAGGTTAGAACATTTTAAGTTAAATTTCTGAGAAAGTGCACAAAAGTGTACTCTTAGAATATAACAAGAATCGAATGCTCTAAAACATACAGCCAATTTCAGAAGTGGAGAGAGCTGGACTCACTTTGTAGCTCAATTTTAATACTATATTACACTAAAAGTTTATAAATTTTTTAAGGTAACAAATTACATTCGATTAAAATGACACCGCAGACTATTTCTACAGTTAACGGCCATAAACGTATATTACAAGGCACTATGAATAAGATTGCATCCAAAAAGTGGCACTTCATTTGGATTTTTTAATATTTTCGGCATTTTAAATTTGCACTTTAAATAAGCAATTTAACAGTGCTCGCCTCTTGTTGCAGTAACAGCTAAACTAACAGCGGATAACTTAACAGAGCGCGTCACTGTTAAACTTGTATGTACGTAACATTGCAGATTCATGTTATTTGAATACATTTCGGTCAATAAAAACCTATTTTAACGGGTTTTAAAAAATGGGTTTTGGCCAGCAAAGGTGGTCGTTCGCCCCATAGTGTGGTGGTGGACAAAATTTAATAACCCAGATGTTACAAAATCTCTATAAACATCTTTAGTTCGCCCTATATTGGAATATGGATCTTTCGTTTGGATCTTAGTATGGGGTCCACAGTAAACGCATTAAGTCGGTATAAAAGAAGTAGACTCCTACTTAATAGCTTACCATCGTTATTTATCCCTAGAACCATGCTAGGCATTACATTTATTTACAACCTAATCCACGGTAATGTGGAAAGAGCTGACGTGATGGCTCAGATTAACTCTAACGTACCAAGAAACACTAGATCATATATTCCCTTGATGTTGCGCTACTGTAGAACGTCTTTTGAATTGCACTAACCCTTTAGAGTCTCATGTGTAAATTATAACAATATGTACACAATAACATCAAGTGTACATAGCCTTCCCAAACTAAAAACTTGAATCCTAACTTATTTAGCACGCATCCAAGCAAGCAATCAGGGAGCACGCCAGTAGTCACTTTCTCGTATTCTTTTTCTATACTTTAATCTGTCACACCTACTAACTTCCAACACGAGCAAGCACGTGCTTGGTGTCAAAGGGCCCCCTTTAATGTACTGATCGTAGTAAGTAGATCAATGCCAAGATAAAAAAATATATCCAACTTATTTGGTGGAAAAGAAAAATAAAAATTCAGAAGGATATTAATGACAGGGTAAATATTTTTTATATTTACAGAATTTGCACAAGGTAGGTTAAAGTGGTGAAGCCCTCTTTTGAGCCAATTAGATCTAGGGACTGCGTTGACCCACACCTTCTCTTTCTTATTGTGACTCGTCATCTTTAGCACCATCCCAAATCGTAGGAACCAGTGATTCCAGATGAAAGGTACCGAAATGACGCATTCGAATAGTGTTTAATATGTAATTGACTTTCGTTTATTGCAAACAAAATTAACTAGATAAGACAGATTGAGAACCGGTACATTTAAATTTAGAATACAACCTAGATTTATTGTTTTCATATATCATATATGTTTTGTTTTCTTTTATATCAAATCTAATAAGAGGTTTTTATGAGGCAAACTTCCCTGGAGTTCTAGTCTTTGGTGGCTGGATTAGTGCCTTCTTTTCGAATCCGATATGAGGTTTTTATGAGGCAAACTTACCTGGAGTTCCAGTCTTTGGTGGCTGGATTCAAGGAACTATCAGATCGTTTCCAGAAGATGGAGTGTAACTTAAAATTGCTGAAACTGCTAAGTGACTGACCAAACAGAAAAGGGTGCAATCCCTCTTATAATTTAATTTTTCATGTTCCAGATCCAGCGAGCCCTCTTATGCAGTAATAAATCATTGGATAACAGCATGGCTGTAGCCTACGGCTCTGGTGATGAACGTGGTCCCCAAATCAGGACGGACAGATCTCGCCTTACCTTTTGGGCCTGCAGGCTGTTAACATTGACCAGGCATCCTCGTCACGAGTGGTTGCCTCAAATGACGAGTTTCTAGCTTCGGAAAACAACATGGATGCCCATCTTGTGATACCTCCGATGGTCACAAACTCTGTCACCCGGACCAATACATTCAATGATTTCTGGTGTCGTCCAAAGAAGTCCGGCACCTCTAGCTGGCGTTGCCCCTAAAAACATGCTTTTGTTTCTCGCCTAAGTCCTGGTGCTTTCGAAAACGACGTTAAGACCCATTTGAGTAACAAATTGAACGTTTCTGGTAGCGAATTCACAGTCTTAAAATTCAATTTTAAGCAAAGACCTCACATATCTTCGCTTAAAGTTGATATTTCTGATGCACTGTTTTCTGGGGTCCTTGATTTTGAACATGACATTGTTCACAAATTCGTAAAAAAAAAGTTATCCTTGAGCTCGCGGGCTTGAGACACCTTTAACTAGGCCATCAGAAAACTAATAGACTCATATTTTTTTCATTATCAAAGTGTTCGCAGGGCTGGCGAAAATCCTTCAGCTGAATCTTCCACGAGGGTGCCGGCTGGGCAATGGAGACTGTTCAGGTTAGAAGGCCCTCAGTGTAGCCCTCTGCCCATCGAGCTTCCGAAAGCTCGACCGGTCTTGCGCTCCCGTCTGTCGGGCATCCGCGCACTGTCGGTCGAGCTCATCAACGCTCGCCCGCTCCCCGCGTCTTATCAAGCTTTGGCCGTTCCTCGGCACTCTTCCGCCACTTTGTGGCACTCCGACGCCGCTCCTCGGCACCTTTCTCGACCAAGCCGGCCGCTCTCGTCCCGTCTCGCAGCTTCCGCGCTCCGGACCGCTGCCCTCGTGTTCGGAACCGAACTCTACGGTCGGCCGCTGCCGACGCCCCCGCCTTTTATTTCTACCATTTCGCCTTCGATTGCGCGTTGGACTTCTTTTCTACTCGACCACAATCAGGGATCTTTTTCGGAGAATATCGCCCCCCCGCAAACATTGGTCCTTCGAGCCGGATACGGATATCCTTCCGCCTCTATGTCCGAGTTTTCCAGACAACGGCAGTTGAGAAATTCATATTTTTTCAATTATATCCTCGAACATTTTCCACTCGTCTCCGTTTTGTGTGCCGCCATATTCCTCTCCGTTCTCCACATACATGCATACATACATACATTCGTGTAACTCCGCCGACTTTAAAAACAAAAAAAAAATGAAATTGTGTAGTGAAAGAAGAACAAATCCAAGGCAAAGCTTGTTTCGGGAAATATTGCCTTTGCCGAACGGTCCACCGCTGGCTCGATATTGTTTTGTGTGTTCCGTTATTTTTTTCGCCCTCCATAACATACAGTCCGCTTATCGACGTTCCACTGTGCCAACACATACATACATACTCTCCAACTTTGCATGCATGCCATTCCTACAGTCGCATTTTTTTTCTTCATCGCTATCAATATTTTCCGCCTCCAAATATAGCAAAGAATTTATTCCAATTTACAAATTAAAAGCAAAACAAAAAAATAACAATTAAAAATCAAACCCTCGACTGCGTACTGCATTACTGACGGCATATCCCAGAGTGTTTTTTTTTTGCCGTTCGAAACAAGAGCGAGTTTTTAATTCCACCAACTACCAACAATTAATAGGCTATAAAATAATATATAGTTTAAAATAAATAAAACTAAACCCACAAACTTAGGCATTTCATTTAATCCGTGCATTACATACATAGCTGTAGCAGAGGCCGTGCTTTTTTCGGTGTTTCTTGAGCCGCTGCCTTTACGCACATACATACATATACGTGCTTTGCTTTACAGGCAGCGTAACCCAGTGAACATTTCGGAACAATGAAACAGGGTGTTTAAATCCCACCGATTCCAATCCACAATATAAGTTCAGATTAAAAAATATAGAAGTAAATAAATAGAGGGTGGCTAGGGTGCGCCAATCCAAGGCAAAGTCAGCAGGACAACTGATGATGAATATTCCTTGGCTCTAATAGAGCACCAAGTCGACTCGCAGGTGAATATCGGTTTGATAGACACCACCTTCTCCTCGGAAAAGGTCCTCCGCGTGGTACCTCCTGGATACGTACTACGGTACGGCCAATGCGAGCGGCACCTCCAGTGAATTCCTCACCCAATGATCCTCTGACTTCTAATCTTTACCGAGACATTGGCCTTTCTTGAAACTGCCTCCCCTCAAGTCAGACGTGTAAAGCGACCTGTGCCCACTGACTATAAGGTTCGCAGCTGAGGAGTTAAGTCAGCTCTTTTCGAACGGAGCCTTCCCAGGGCCGGGCAACCCTGGGTCGGACGAGCCTTGCCGTGGTTTAGGGGCGAAGCCACGGTCGACCTTCAATGCCCCAAACCCCTCGGGCCCGCCGCGCTCGCCCTGCCGAGCAACGCGGGCGTTTATGAATCATGAACACAACCAAACAATCCGCTTCGGACCTCGTGGGGGAGGTAAAACCCCAACACCCTTCAATGGAGATTGAATTGGACGAGGAGGAGCTACTGCGCTCAGACGATAAGACTTTGCCTATGTCCAATTTAGAGGGAAGTGCAAAGACTAGCACACCTCAAGTGACACAACCAAGTAAAGCTGAGGCAATCCAAGCCAAAGCGACGGGCGAACACGGGAAGACAAAACCGTGGACCCACCAGCAACGAAAGGCGCAGGCAAGCAAGGCCCATTTCATCCTCGCCAAAATCGCGAGGAATGAAAAGGAGGGCAAAGCCGAACCGCGCGACATAGCAGACAAAGCCAGGTTCCTTGCAGTGACCGAGGAATACGAGCGCTATGAAAAGGAGCACCCAGAAGCGTTTTTGCCTCCCCAAGCGAAGCGTAACCGCTCACAAGAGGTGAGCGAGAGTGCTCCGAAGAGAGCCAAGGACGCAAAGGGCGCACCGAGACCGACCACTTTTGTCAAGCCGGCGAAAAAGTTCAGCGAGGTGGCCTGAGTCAGCCTCGCAATGGCACTTGTTGATGAGCTTAACGACGATGGGCGCCTTCTGATGGAGAAATGGGAGGAGGTCGAGACCCAGTTGGCGGAGATGGTAACTGACAAGATACTGCCCGAGCCAACGGGTCAGTCACCCTCCTTTGACTCCTCAGAAATGGTTAGAGGGCACCGGGTAATCAGGTGCGACGATGAGTTCTCGCGGGATTTCCTGGCGGACTGAGTTGCCAGACTAGGCAACGCATGGAAGGGGATAAGCATAAAGCTCCCCGCCAAGGGCGTCCAAAGGAGGCCCAGAGCTCTCATTTGGTTACCCAAGGGGCTGTCTAGACATGAAAGGGTGCTCCGGACTCTGCGAGCGATGAACAAGGGAGTCGATATGGAGAATTGGGCCATCCTCAAAGCGGAACGGGAAATGAAGTCCAGCCAGCCATACCTGTTCCTGATAAGCCAGCGCTGCCTAGAACAGCTTAAGGCAGCAGACAATAAAGTCCGGTACGGCATTAGGAAGGCCAAGGTAAAGATCTTCCTAGACGAACCGGACGATATTCTGGAAGACGAAGTCTTCCAACAAGCTATTAAACGACTTGGCAATGGACGACAGCACCCCCAACATCACATCTAATGCCGACTGTCGTTCAGATCAACCTGAAGCGCAGCTCTCACGCTTCAGCTAATCTGGGGGTCCTTCTCCGGTAGAAGGACATCGACATCGGCCTCATACAAGAGCCATGGACAATCTCTGGCATGGCCATAAAAAGATATACAAAATTATACACAAACAGGTAGGCCGAGGGCGGGTATAATCATTAAAAGCAACCTTAATGTTCTTCTCTACCCCAATCTCAGTAACTTAGATCTAGCAGTGGCAAGATTCAAGGCGGCAGATGGGACAGCCATACTAATAGCCTCTGGATATATTGCCCTCGACGAACCAGCACCACCCGAAGCTTTCATTAGGGTGATACAGTGGGCCGAGAAGACTAAGACGACGCTCATCCTCGGGTGCGACGCCAACGCAAGGCGCACACTGTGGAGAAGTAAGGAGACAAACGAAAGGGGTGAGTCTCTTTTCGATAGTATTATATGTCGTGTCGTTTGTAACAAAGGAAACACGCCCACCTTTATCTTTCCAAGTACGGAAGGATTTCAGGGCTGGGAAGAAGTCCTAGACAATGACATAGACGGAAACGAAAAAGCCGATGAGCTGGCCTGAAAAGGGTCGGAAGAACACTCAGTAAAAACAGATATTCAGATCCCACTGAACTCGGTCCAGACGGAAATTCATGACCATTTCAAACAAATAGCCAGCAAGAAATGATTGACGAAGGCAGAGCACAGAAGATCGAAATTATGCTGGCCAGCATTCCATAGGAAACGAACCGCAGAACGGATCTCCAAGAGCAAAAAGGACATCAGGAGAACCGCAGGAAACGAACCGCAGAACTGATCTCCAAGAGCAAAAAGGACATCAGGAGAATAACGGCAACCATCACCGGCCACTGGCCAATAGGCACCCAAGCCTGTAAGATGGGTCTATCCTACAACCCACAATGCAGAAGCTGCAAGGAGCCAAGCGAGCAGGAGACATCAGAGCATCTGTTGTGCCTCTGCCCGGCACTCAATAAACAAAGAGCCCGACACTTCGGAGCAAACCAACTCGAGTCACTAGGTGAAGTTGGAAGGCAGCCAGTAGCTGCCATCCTAGCCTACCTGAATGACACGTGCTGGTACTGAGGAGGGCGCTGACAACAGTAAATCGAGGGCGTGGATCAAAACGAAGCTCAGCTCTAATTGGAGGCGGCCAGGGCGGACTCACCACTTTTACCTATCTACCTACATAAATAATATTTCTAAATAATAAATACTTCAACTTAAAAAAAAAATACAAAAACAAACGAACTACGATCCAAATATACAATATACATACAAAAATAAATATACGACATATTCCGTTCTGCAATATTCTTGATATTTTATTAAATCTCACTCCGCACAAATATTCATCCACTTTCAGCGTGACAACTTTCGGTCGTTGTTTTTCCTTTTTCGTTGTTTTTTTTTTTTGTTGATTTCCTATATTGTGTACCGATCTACATCCTACGTGTCAGTGGCAATAATTTAAATTACATCCGATGCCACAATTTGAATCGACTCATTACTGAATTATATATTTTTTTTCGGATTCTCAAAATTATAAGCCTCCTTGATTTACTAAAGAGTTGAGTTGCCTTTGTTCAGGTTAGAAAGCTTCCGAACTTCCGAAAGCTCGACCGCTCTTGCACTCCCTTCGCTATCTGTCGGGCCTCCGCGCACTGTCGGTCGAGCTCATCAACGCTCGCCCACTCCCCGCGTCTTATCAAGCTTTGGAAGTTCTTCGGCACTTTTCCGCAGCAGTTCCCATGTCCGTTATGAAAGTCTTCATAGAACCGTACTTCAGAATACAGTTTTCGAATATAGCTTTAGCTACTGTTTTTGCATTTTTGTCTTTAATAGGTATTGCGACAAGGTATTTTGTTAGGTCACAAATTATAGTAATTGCATGTTCATTTCCTTGTTCGGGTTTGGTTAGTGGACCGATCGTATCTACAATAACCCTGACAAATGTCGTTTCTGGCGATTCGGTTATAGTCATTGGGGTCTGTTGGAGTGGGGTGGCTTCATCCTGGAACACTCGATAAATAAAACACGAAAAAACTACTTCGGGGTATTGCGCGACGTGTGTCGGTCTTTATTGGTAGAGTAATTAATTGGCACTAAACAACAATTGACTTAAACCTAGCTTCAGAGAGCGGATTGGAAGCTCTATGAACCTACAGCCCAAAGGAAGAGGGAGAGAGAACGACGGTGTACGGGATCACTCTGCCTCTGAAAAATATACGCCCTTTTGGTGTGAACATTCTCCCCACCACCCCCCCCACCCCCTTGCGATGATACGAAGCAAGAATGACAGTTAGACATAGCTCGGGAAAGCGTTGGATACGCTGAGCGCTCGTCGATATGTAAAAGCGTGTGGTGCTCCTGACCACACGACTGGCATCGGTCGTCACTGTGACAAGATCCTGTGGAATGGAGGTGGGCCAAGCAATTTACGCAGTTTGTTAAGTCGGGGGGGCGATCCTTCCGTATAAAAATAAGTCCGTGAAGAGGAGAGTTGGCCCAACGACGCAGACGAAGAAAAAAAGTAGATCCAATGGAAAGAAAGTCGGGGGCGTCGTGGAGGAACAATCATTTATTTCGGCTTCATGCATGTAACTAAATACTAAGTACCGACTAAGAGGCCAGGGAAGCTGGCTGCCGTGAGCGGGTGAGATCGGCAGCGGCCGACCATGGTGGTCCGAGAGAGAGAGAGGTGCGCAGCCCGAGAGCGCGAGAGCATTGACGAGGGCGAGAGCGAAAGCTCCGCCCGCTCAGCGTGCAGCGGCACACCCTAGGCCGCTGAACTAAATATCCCGGCCCCCCTTGCAATCACTCGTTTTGCAAAGGAGCCGTCCTTCTCATGGCTGGTGACACGCTCCGGACACGACCCATCCAAAGACGGTGCTCTGGGCCACCGGCAGTCCGTCGTCGATCTTGCGAAAGCCGGGTTTCATCACCCGGGTGTACATATCGGCGCCCAAGACCACGGACACTGACGCGGGAAGATAGAACCGCTCGTCGGCCAGCGTGATATCCCGGAAGTGGGAACGCACAGTGTCGCTGAGCTCCCGAACTGGGGTGCGAATGCGCACGTGAGGCTCTATCTTGAAGACAACGTCGAGCCGGACGGCGCTGTCGATCTTGGAGCCGACGGTGGCAGAACAGATCTGTTCACCCCCGACGTTGGTAGTCGGCAAGCGAAACGCGGCCGCTAGCGACGCGTCAATGCAGCTCGTAGGCGTGCACGGATCGATAAGCGCGGCCGTATCGAAACTCCGAGTCCCGGTGTGGATCTGCACCAACGCAGTCGGAAGAACGTTCACGCTGTGCCGCTGCAGAAGCGACGACAGCGACGGAGCAGCGACCGCGTTCGGCTGAGCACCCGAGCGAGCGGCGGAAAACTGCCTAGGGGTGCCGGGCGAGGGCCGAGGAGCTTTTGACGAAGGGCGTGGATTGGCGGACGAGGGCCGAGTAGCGACTGACGCAGGCTGCGTAGTGGCGGACGAGGGCCGTGACGCGGCTGACGAATGCCCTGACCGGCGTGTTGCAGGGCGAGACTGGCGGGACGACCTCGGAGGCTCGGAGAGATGCAGGAGCGTGTGGTGATCCTGGCCGCACGTTTTGCACCGATCACCTCGACGACATGATCCGTCGGAGTGCTCGTGGGCCAAACAGCTGGGGCAGTATCGGTTGGCCAGGACTGCCCGGAGCCTCTTCTCGACACTCAAGCGGCGGAACTGACGGCACTTCCTTAGCGGATGGATCCCTCTGCAGACTCGGCATCGGTAGGATCGCGTACCTCGAGAACATCTGCGTTCGGCGGTGCGTGGGCGTGGCGACATCGTGCGATACTTGACTGGCGGATTATAACAAATGAAAAAAAAAGAATAATCAGTACTGGGAAGGACTGCGAATTGGAGCTACGAATTGGAACACGAAATTTAAACGACAGATCGTATCAATGGACTAATGGAGTGGAGGGGCGATTGGTTATTGTGGGCCGGCGACTTCCTCCATCGGAAGCAGGACGACTTTCGCAATGGGACGCTTGATGAGTCCCCGCGCAGTGCGGATGTCGACCACACGGACATGGCCATCGACTCCTGGAAACACCGCGTCAATTCTGCCCAATCGCCACTCATCGGACGGCAGGTTGTCTTCCTTGACGACTACCATATCCCCGGCACGGAGATTTCTTGTAGGAGCTCGCCACTTATTTCGCTTATGGAGTTCCTTGAGGTACTCCTCCTTCCATCGCAGACGAAAGTGCTGATGGAGAGCCTTCAGGTGTTGCCAGCGGTTTATAATGGATGTGGTGACCCCCTTGATTTCGGGTTCAACCACGGCGAGGAGAGGGCCGCCCACAAGAAAGTGCCCAGGCGTAAGTGCCAACAAGTCGGCGGGATCTTCGGACATTGGAGAGGGCGGACGCGAATTCAGACACGCCTCGATTCTAGCCAGAAGTGTGGACAGCCTTCAAACGTGTACTTTCGCGTGGCTGTAGACTTGTAAAACAAGGTTTTGAAGCTTTTTACGCCTGCTTCCCACAAGCCTCCCATGTGGGGTGCTCCCGGAGGAATGAATTGCCAGAGCAGCTGCTGGTGACTATAGGCCCCCGTCACCGCCTCTCTGAGAGCGTGGAGAAAGTCTCGGGAGAGTTGGGCCGCCGCCCCCACAAAGGTCTTTCCGTTGTCCGACTGAACTTGACGGGGGCATCCTCTTCGGGACACGAACCGGGCGAAAGCGGCGAGAAACTTTTCCGTGGTAAGGTCGGACGTAGGCTCTAAGTGGATGGCCTTAGTGGAGAAGCACACAAACACCAACACATACCCCTTGGTGATGAGACAGGCTCGTCCCGTATAGTTCTTGATGTCGAAGGGACCGGCGTAGTCCATGCCGGTGTATGTGAAAGGACGCGAGAAGGAGGTCCGTTCCTTTGGCAAGTCTCCCATGAGTTGCGTTTGCAACTTCTTTTTGTGGATGACGCATACCTTGCACGAATATGTGACAGACTTAACCAAATTCCTCACCCTCGGGATCCAGAACTTGGAACGAATCAGGCGGATAATAAGCTGATTACCGCCATGCAGCGATATCCGATGCGTAAACTGGACGATGAGCCGAGATAAATGACACTCGTATGGGAGAATGATGGGGTGTCGTTCATCGTATTGAAGAAGTTCGGAAGTTGTGACCCGGCCGCATGCTCTCATGAGCCCATTAGAATCAAGGAACGGATTCAAATTTTGAACCAGACTGGATGTTGGGACTGGTCGGTTTTGGCTTAAGCAGCCCATCTCAAGAACGAAGTGCCTGCGTTGCGTAACGGAAATGAGAAGTCGCTCGGCTGACACGATTTCAGAAGCTGTCAAGCGATCCTCTACCGACGACACGAGCTTCCACGAGCGCTGGATGAACCGATGGACGTAGGCGAGAACTAGCAGCGCCTTGTCGAGGGAGGAAAAACGCTCAAGAATGTCTTCAGGAGGAACCTTCGCAACATGGACTTTAACTGCTCGTTTCTCGAGGTCAGTTACAGGGGAAACATCGTCTTGACTGGGCCACTCGCTACGGGGCCTTCGCAACCAGGCAGGACCCTGCCACCACAGTTGGTTGTCCGCGAGGTCTTGGAGCGCTATTCCCCGGCTGGCGAGATCTGCCGGGTTATGCTCGGAGCGAACATGTGCCCACTTATCCACCTCGGTAAACTGCGTGATCTTGGTCACCCGATTCGCCACGAACGTCGTCCAGTGACACGCTGGCTTTTGCAACCAGGCGAGAACGATTGTAGAGTCCGTCCAACAGTGCAAGGCGGACGCAGGCCCTGGCATCTTTGGAAGGATGGAGCCAGCCATCTCGGACAAGAGCAAGGCTCCGCACAACTCGAGCCGCGGAAGCGACAACGTTTTTACTGGGGCCACACGCGTCTTTGCCGTTAGTAAGGTCACCTCTACTGTGGACCCAGCCTCCACCCGGACGTAAATGGCGGCACCGTACGCCTTCTGGGAAGCGTCGCAGAATCCATGATGCTCGATGTTCAAATGCGGCCGGAACCTGACCCATCGGGGAATGCGAATATTATCAAGTGCGGAGTAACTTTCCAGGAAGTCAACCCATCTTTGATAACAATCTTGAGGAAGGGTATCGTCCCACCCTAGCTCCTGGAGCCAAATGTCCTGCATAAACATCTTTGCTCGGACAACGAAGGGGGCTAGCCAGCCTGCCGGATCAAAAAGTTTGGCAATTTGAGAGAGGACCTGACGCTTGGTGAACGACGATCCCGAGATCAATTTTGGCGGAATGAAGAAAAACTCGTCGGACGTCGCTTTCCACCGCACGCCGAGAGTTTTAGCCGTGCTCTCTGAGTCGATTTCCAGGAAATCGGAGTGAAGGAGATGGTCATTCGGGATGTTGGCCAAAATCGCCTTACTATTGGAGGTCCACTTCCTGAGTGGAAACCCCGCCGAACTCAGGGCCCCCTGGAGCTCGCGGATAGCCACCTGCGCCTCAGCTTTGGAGTCGGCCCCCGCGAGAACGTCATCGACGTACATAAACTGTCGAATGATCCGACTGGCCTGCGGATACCTCGACTCTTCATCGTCGGCGAGCTGTTGCAAGACTCGGATCGCTAAGAAAGGGGCACAATTGACTCCGAAGGTGACCGTTTTCAATTCGTAGTCGCGGATTTCCCCCTCGGGATTGCGAAACAGAATGCGCTGAAATGGAGTATGGTTGGGGTCCACCCAAATTTGCCGATACATCTTCTCGATGTCGGCATTGAAAACGAACCTAAAGTATCGCCACTTTAGGATTTGAATTGTGAGGTTGGACTGTAAGACCGGGCCCGCGTAGAGAATATCGTTAAGACTTGTCCCGTTTGCGGAAGGGCTAGAGGCGTTGAAGACCACCCGCACCTTGGTGGTTGTGCTTTCGGGCTTGAGAACCGCATGATGCGGGAGATAATACGTGGCTGAGCGGCTCCGCGTAGAAACCTCGGCCATGTGACCTAAGTCGAGGTATTCTTGGATGACAGAGTCGTATCGAGCTTTGAGGGGAGGATCTCTTTTTAGACGCTGCTCGTTACGTAGAAATTGAGCCAGAGCGAGGGATCGTGAAGATGAGAGCTCGGAACCACTATGCTCTGGGTCCCGTAAGGGGAGCGTCACAACGTACCTGCCACCACTGTCCCTTCGTGTCGTTCGGACAAAGTTGTGTTCACAGACAGAATCAGACTCGGAGACGACCTGTGTGGGCACTTCTTCTACTTCCCAAAATTTGGTGAGGAGCTGGTCCAGCGAGTCGTCGAAATTGCATGTGACTCGTGTGGAGAAGGCGGACACATTTCGGGAGGCCATCGGAAATATGGGACCTGTCAACACCCATCCGAAAATAGTTTCCTGGCCGAAAAGAGAACCACAAATATTCGCCTTGGAGTTGCCTAGGAGGATTGACGGAAGAGTGTCGGCTCCTATCAATATATCGATTTGGGAGCTCTCAAGGAACTTGGGGTCCGCAAGAGGGATGTCAGGAAGTCCCTTCAGAAAGTCTGGTGGGACGGGGTACGAAGGCAGATTCCCGGCCAACTGCGGAAGGACGTACGCTGCCGTTTCCACCTGCAGTCCGGGTCTGGAAGGCGCTCGAATGGGGAAATGGCAAAGTTTTGTGGACTGAGCGGCAATTGTTTGGTTAAGGCCAGAGACTTGGGCTTGAATGGTCTTAAACGGCAGTTTGACGAGGTTGAATAGCCTCTCCGTGATAAAGGTCGCCTCGGAACCAGAGTCGATCAAAGCCCGCGCTTGGAAGGTGCACCCTAGGTGACAAATATCGATAAGTGCGGTGCCCAATAGGACGGCTTTTGAGCCAGAAGCGAAGCACACTTGCACGTCAGAGTGGTCTTCTGAAGTGCTCGTATTTCTTGGGGACGCCGCGGGTCGAGGCCTTGCTGGCGCAGACGGAATTGGAGCGGTCGCGAAAGGATTGCCACGGTGCAGGAGGGTGTGATGACGGCTGTGACATGTAAGGCAGCTATGGGCACTCGTACAGTCCCGCTGCTGGTGCCCTCGAGCGAAACAGTTCAGGCACAGCTGCCTCCTCTTAATGTAGTCGGAGCGACCGTTCACATCCATTTCAAGGAAGCGCGGACATACGCGAATAGGATGGTTTTCCCTGGCACACAGATCGCACCCTCTGGCGGCTGGAGTCACTCTGGCCTCATATGAGTTGAGCCGGCGCGCTGAGGCACTCGCAGGGGTAGACCTAGGCGGAACTTGCCCCGAACTGCTAGGCCTGATATCGTCGATGGCCTCCAGCCTACGGTGGCGCTCTGTCAGAAACGAGTCTAACTCGTTCCAGGTTGGAATTTCGGCCTTGTTGTGGATGGATTGCTCCCACATGGACAGTGTGGTTTTGGGAAGTTTTACGGAAACCATATATACCAGGAGACAATCCCATGTTTCGACCCGGATGGAGGACATCGATAAGGCTGTTAGGCAACTCTGGATGGTGCCTTGCAGCTCTTTCAGAGCGGCTCCTGACTCTTGGGGGACTACTGGAAGGTTGAATAGAATTTTCAACTGGCTATTGACGAGTAGCCGTCGATTTTCGAACCGGTCGGTGAGGCTTTGCCATGCAGAAATGAACCCTTCATTTGTGAGGGGAGCCTTTGACACAATGGCATGTGCATCGCCACTTGTTTTTGACAACAGGTGGAACAGCTTTTCCACCGGTGTGAGACGCGAATTTTGGATGTAGATCGCAGTAAAAAGGTCTCGGAACGTTGGCCACCGAAGATAGTCCCCAGTGAAGACTTCGGTGTCAACTGGTGGAAGACGACAACCCGTAGAAGAGGGTGGATGACTACTGGCGGAAGCCTGTGTGGATTGGGAGGCGGCCTTGTCAATTACGTCCTGAAGCTGGACCACACACTTCGAATAGACCGAATAGCAGTAATTGTACTTTGATTCTAGTACTGATGCAGTGGTCGAAGTGTGGTCGGACTCGGCCAGGAGGTCGGAGCAGCTCTCGTAGCTTTTCTCCGCCTTTTCCCACAGGGCCCGGACTTGGTCCCGGTGGACTTGGCACATGCCAGGGGACAATCTGTCTGTGTCAGGGGCAGCCGGAGTGTGCAGGTTAGCTGCGAAGTGGCTAACACGGTCTGTTGTGGCAATAAACTTCTTAAGGGCAACATCTATCGCATTTTGAGCCATCTTGGACATGGATTGAGTAACTTTTGGCGCTGGACCGGGGCAAAGGTTCACGGAATTGTCGCTTTTTGCCCTTGAGATGGCAGTTGCTGCCTTTGACGTTGACGGAGTCGAGCACGGAGACGGGCGCGGAGATGCGGATTGGGACCTGTCCAAGCGGATTGCCGGGAGCGGACGTGGCTTCTTGTCGTCACCTATGGGCATTCTCGGACTCACAGATGGTCACACTAATGCGCTTGGCACGATCTGGGTCGCTAAGACGATAATCGTGGCCCAAAGGATACACACGAATTAAGAACAGAAGACCCAAATATGGTTAGTGTGACGCCAACGGAAACAGCACCCACGAAAAAAGAGTGTTAGCGGCAGACGAAGGGAAACAAAAGCGAGTCCTCAGCGGAGAAGTTCGGCCACGAAGCACAGGTGGCTGAATGGGACAGAAAAAAACTACAGCGAATGCTGCTGCAGGCCGTAGGATGCCTAATGCGGAGATACCCTTCGAATTATTTGAGGATGTCGGACTTGGACTCTGGACTGCAGGAACCCACTGTATATTCTATATGTTCGCGCCAGAAGGGCGCTTTAGTTCGAGCGGCAGTGTGGGAGCGAGCAAGCTCGCTCTAGCGGTGCTTGGACTCGCGCCGCTCTTGCGGTGCTAGTGCTCGCGCCGTTTGAGCGAGGCTAGTGCTTGCGCCCGCTCTCCCGCTCATCGGTCATTCTCGCTCTCCCCCCTCTTTCCGCCTCCGAAGGGCCTCTCCACCGGCCGCAGCAATGCAGCGCTCACTAATTTAAGTTTAGTTGTAACCAAGCAATAAAAGTGAAGTGACGAATCTGAAACGCCGCCACCCGTGCCTCTTCTTCTTGGGACCAAGGGACTTGGGATTTTTGCAGCAGCTACGCCAGCCGCCACGACCGCCTACAACCCCCAGAAGGCAAACATTCTTTGGGACTCCGCCCACTCCATTTCATGGTCCTTCGATCGCAGGATTATTTTGGATCCACCAGCGCCCCTCTTTGCGGATTTTTCCAAAGATAAGTACGACTACGTCCAAAGTCCATTCGTCCGTGGTCGCCATATTCGTTTTCCGACGGCGTTTTTCTTTCCCTCCGATTCCAGTGAAAAGTGAAAAGTGATAAATAATATATGTGTGTATGTACATAGACATAAGCCAGCCGCAGTGAACTTCTTCCTTTTTCTAAAGTGCAAAAGTGCTTTGCCAATTTGGCCCCCTACCACTGTCCACTGTGATCCGCTGGCGTACATATATGTACATATATACATACACATATATATTACATCCAGTTATCCAAGTTTCACATTCATATCCATACATCACGTCCGTCACTAAACTGCCTTGCACCTTCTAGAAAAATAATTTATATATATAAATAATTTAAACAATATACAACACAAATTTTTTTAATTACATACAAATAAAATTGCGACAAAACATTTTCCTAAAAATATACATATACTACTACCATATATTAAAATTCATCCGCATAATTTAACTAAAATTATATACATACATACAACCATACCAATTTACTCCCAATCCTCTGCAACTTAATAAATACACAATAAAATTTATCCGCACAAATTAAAACCTTTATAGAAATTATTTATTATAATAAAACACACACGCAAACATTAAATTCGACTGACACAAATTTAACAAAACTTAAATAAAAATCATAAAGGCTAAAATCTAAAGCTAGAATAAATAAAGCTCTACTTAACTAAAGATTTGGGTTTTTTTGGTTCACTCCGATTTACATCCATACATATATACATATATTTGGGCCAACCTCGCGCTCTTCTGCGCTGAGCAATACACACATACATACATACATTGCATTTTTTCCATCCGTCTTCGCTTTGCTCGAACAGTGTGCACAGTCACCTGCTTCCAGAACCCTGCCGACTAGAGGATACCCTGCACCAACAATTTAAATAATACTAAATACGTTAACAAAAATATTTTTTTTATATAAAAATATTTTTTTTGTTAGCTGAATAATTTTTTAAATTGTTGAAAAGAATTGCAGCCACACGCATTAGCTATTTTCGAGCCTTTTTGATTGGGTGTGTTTATTTATTTATTTTTTATTTTTTAAATAAAAAATAGAATCAAATAAAGATAAACAAAAATTAAGGCAATAAGATTAAGCTAGTTTGCGGTTGGCAGTTGTCCTCTATTGTTGTGTCTCCTTGGGGTTTTGTTTTTTGTTTCTGTCTATTTTATAGCTATTTTTGGCGAGTTAGTAAAACTAAGAATAATAAGAAAATAAAGAAACAATAATAACAAATAAAAGATTTCCTATTTTTTTGACTTCCCGTGCGCTTTCTTAAATCCAAAGTGTAGCTAACTCCAGTGGCTAGTTCTGGCTATTTTTTCAGCTACTTTTGGCGGGTTTTTGAATTTTTTGACTTCCCGTGCGCTTCCTTAAATCCAAAGTGTAGCTAACTCCAGTGGCTAGTTCTGGCTATTTTTTCAGCTACTTTTGGCGGGTTTTTGAATTTTTTGACTTCCCGTGCGCTTCCTTAAATCCAAAGTGTAGCTAACTCCAGTGGCTAGTTCTGGCTATTTTTTCAGCTACTTTTGGCGGGTTTTTTGAATTTTTTGACTTCCCGTGCGCTTCCTTAAATCCAAAGTGTAGCTAACTCCAGTGGCTAGTTTTGGCTATTTTTTCAGCTACTTTTGGCGGGTTTTTGAATTTTTTGACTTCCCGTGCGCTTCCTGAAATCCAAAGTGTAGCTAACTTCAGTGGCTAGGTCAGGCTATTTTTTTTGTCAGCTACTCTTTTTGTTAGCTATTTCTTTGGCGGGTTCTCGAATTTATTTCCTTTCTTTTCGATTTCCTGTGCGCGTCCTTATATCTGAATTAAAGCTAATTCCAGTGGCTATTTCTGGCTATTTTTTTAGCTACTTTTTTCGGCGGGTTGTCGATTTTTATTTCCTTTTCGTGCGATTTCCCGTACGCTCCGATTCTATTTCGGTTTCTTTAATTTTCCGTGCGCCCAGGCCTCGTTGTCTTTCTTCCGCTTGTTTTTTCTCGTAAGGGCGTAACTTGAGTATGCCCGTAGAGGGAGACAAGAAAGCGACTGTAGCTCCAGGAAAAGAACAAAAAGCCAACCCGGGCTCTCCGCTTGCCTCTCGCGCTAAGCCAGCACCTCGGTCTGCGAGTCCAAAAGTCAGAGCGGTAGCTACTCCTAAAGGAAGAAATCTGCCATCGACAAGCTCGAAGACAACTCCTAAGATTGTGATTTCCAAACCGTTGGCGAAATCGTCGAGCGAGTCTTCACTTGCGATTAAGTCAGAGAATCCCTCTGCTTCCGGAACCGACTTCCTAAGGGTTACCCGAGCTATCAGCAAGAAAATGGCATCCTCAGAGCAGCCATCCGCCGCAACTGCGGCTTTGCACAAATTTATCGCTGTCAGCGATCGCGTTAGCCTCTTTGAGGCCAAGATCAACACTCCTGATCAAGTGCCTCCGTCTCTTCACACTTTGCAAGTCCGTCTGCAACAAGTGCGAGCCTTATGGGACAAAGTAGAAAGGGAGTACGAATCGTGCTCTGATCTTATTGCCCAAGAAGGATCCCTCAGCACCTTGCCGCTGCTGCAGTCCAAATATGACTACTGCTACTCAGTATACGAGTCATGTGCAGCACTTATTGGCGAGAATATCGACAGAGCGACTCCTCAAACCGTGCAAGCTCCACCCCAGACTTTCATATCGTCCGGTTGCCGGTTACCTCCGTGTGATACGGAAGTTTTCGACGGGGATTACCTCCGATGGCCCACCTTCCGGGACTTGTTCACGGCAGTTTATGTCAACAACCCCAGGCTGACACCGGTCGAGAAGCTGTTTCATCTTCTCACGAAGACGAGCGGTGAGGCGAAAGCCATTGTTTCAAAATCCCCTCTCACAAATGACGGTTTCGCTTCGGCGTGGGACGCACTTCAAGACCGTTTCCAAAATAAAAGACTTTTAGTCAACAGCCAGCTCAAACTCCTTTTCAACTTGAGCTCCATATCCCAAGAATCTGGTCATGCACTTAAGGAGCTGCAGTCTACGATTCAGGGGTGTTTGACAGCGCTAGCACATTCCCAGATATCCACTGACAACTGGGATTGCCTGCTGGTGTTCCTATGCGCAAGTAAACTGCCAAAAGTGACCCTCTCCTTATGGGAACAATCCCTTACCTCAAAGTCGGACATTCCGGCTTGGGAAGAGATGAACGCCTTCCTGAGCGAAAGATATCGCACTTTGGAGGCCATCGAGGATATGAGGCCTACTCCAGCCATCCCGAAGAAGCTTCAATCCTTTGAAACAAAGGTTAGCTCTAAGCCGAAAGGTTGCGACTTATGTTCCAAAGAGAATCACCCGATTAGATTGTGCCCGCGCTTTCTCAACATGTCCGTCGACGCGCGTTCCGGCTACATTAAGAAGAAGCAGCTATGTCTAAACTGCTTCGCGAGAGGTCACCAGCTGCGTGACTGCACCAGTACACACAGCTGCTTCACTTGCAAAGGGAGACACCATACGCTTCTGCATCGCGGCAGCTCGAACTCCGACAACGCGGGATCCTCAACCGCCTCCCCATCTGCTCAACAACCTTCGAGACCCTCTAGCCGAAATGCGCACGCGAGCACTTCAACGGTGCAAAATTACTTTGCCTCTGGCACTTCCGCCGTTCTGTTGGGCACGGCGATCATCGACGTGTGCCATTTGGGCACGAATTATCGAGCCCGAGCATTAATTGACCCGGGATCCGAGGCGACATTCATTTCCGAACGCCTTTTCAAGCTGATCAAGCTACCGTTCCGCAACGTCCAGACTCAAGTCTCCGGGCTAAATCAATCGGTTTCGGCGAAGTCAACTCGACTTTGCCACTTCTTAATCCGTTCACCGAATAAGCCAGGTCTACAGTTAGACACCGTAGCCTATGTCCTTCCGGAGTTGGCGGGCAAGTTGCCTTCACATCCAATATCCCGGAATTCTTTGAAAGACCTGCCCTCTCTCCAATGGGCAGACCCCACCTTCTTTGAGAGTTCACAGATCGACATCCTGATTGGAGCCGACCTTTTACCATCGGTTATGTTGAGTGGCACTCGAAGGAGTATTTGTGGCTCACTCCTAGGCCAAGAAACCATTTTTGGTTGGGTGCTTACGGGGCCAATTTCAAATGTTGAGACCAATAAAGTCGCATCCTTCACGACTAGGGTACAACAAATAGGTGACGATTCGCTAGACACGCTTCTCAGCAAGTTCTGGGAGGTGGAAGATCTACCAGTCCAGCTGGTAAAAGAAGCGGATTCCTATTGCGAAAGGAACTTTCTCCGAACCACAAAAAGAGACGCAAGCGGGAGGTATGTGGTGACTCTCCCGTTCTGTGACCCCGAGAAGTCGGGATCCGATCTAGGATATTCGAGGTCCATTGCGTTGGCTCAGTTTCTTAGAAACGAGAATCGTTTAAAAAGAGACTTTCCTCTAAAAGAGCAATATGACAGCGTGATTCAGGAATACTTGGATCTAGGTCATATGAAAATAGTTCCGCCGACTCACAGTTCTCCCACCTATTATCTTCCACACCACGCGGTAGTTAAACCCGAAAGCACCACAACAAAGCTCCGCGTTGTATTTAACGCTTCAAGCCCTTCAGCAAATGGAATCAGCTTAAATGATATCCTTCATGCTGGTCCGGTCCTCCAATCCGATCTGACTATTCAGATCCTGAAGTGGCGATATTTCCAATATGTTTTCAGTGCGGACATTACCAAGATGTACCGTCAGATCTGGGTCGATTCCGAGCATACCCCCTTTCAAAGAATTCTGTTCCGAAATAAGGAAGGAGATATCCAAGACTTCGAGTTGCAAACAGTTACCTTCGGGGTCAACTGCGCGCCTTTCCTCGCGATTAGAGTGCTGCAACAGCTGGCAAAGGACGTCGAAGTGCCATTTCCAAAGGCCAGCCGCATTATTCAGCAAGATATGTATGTCGATGACGTGCTGGCCGGGGCAAATTCCGTGATCGACGCCAAAAATTCTATCCAAGAGTTGCAGGCAGCTCTAGGCTCCGCCGGGTTTCCATTGAGAAAGTGGACTTCTAACCACAAAAGCATTTTAAGCGACATCCCAACTGAGCACCTTCTGCATAGCGAATTCCTCGACCTTGATGCCGAAAGCACGGCCAAGACGCTCGGTATTCAATGGAGGGCGAAGTCCGATGAATTCTATTTCGTGCCTCCAGAAATAGTATCAGACCCTGCCTACACTAAGCGGGAAGTTCTATCCCAAATTGCTAAGTTATTTGATCCTGCAGGGTGGCTCGCACCTTTCATCATTCGTTCCAAAATGTTTATGCAGGAGATCTGGTTGCACGACTTGGGTTGGGACGAAAAGCTTCCCACTGAAATGAGTCAGAGGTGGCAATCATTCCTGCAGGAATATTCCAACCTCAACCAGATCCGCGTTCCGAGATGGGTCGGGTATCAACCGGGGGTATCTATAGAGCATCACGGTTTTTGTGACGCGTCTCAGAAGGCTTATGGAGCGGCTATTTACGTCCGCATCGAGATGGGCCATAGAATCTTGACCCGTCTATTGGTAGCCAAGACGCGAGTTGCTCCGGTGAAAACCGTATCCCTCCCCCGGCTAGAGCTCTGTGGTGCCGTGCTCTTAACAGAGATGGCGACCGCAATCCTTCCGCATTTGCCGAACCCTAATTCCGATCTCCGCTGCTGGACAGATTCCACTATCGTTCTAGCCTGGTTAAGGAAGCCTGCTTGCAACTGGACCACGTTTGTGGCCAACAGAGTTGCCAAGATATCTCAGGCAACACCAGTCGACTGTTGGGCACATGTTCGATCCGAACAAAACTCCGCCGATTTAGCCAGTCGAGGCGTATCCCTACAAGAGCTAGCGGATAATCGACTCTGGTGGCACGGACCAGAGTGGTTGCAAGGACCGCGCGAACTATGGCCAACACAGAGCGATTTCCACCCTATGACCGAACTCGAAAAACGTCCAGTTAAGGTGCACTTCAGTAAGGCCCCGTCGGAGGAACTTCTCGAACGTTTCTCCAAGCTAGACAAAGCGCTGAGGGTCTTGTCGTATGTTCTGCGATTCCTGAAACGCTGCCGCAAGAGCTCGATCTCGCCCAGTTCAAGACCCACTAGGGATGAAATCCGAGAGGCAGAGAGAGCTCTGATAGCCATTGCACAGCGCCGAGCATACGGCCAAGAATTAAAGCATCTAGAAGAGAAAAAGCCTCTTCCAGTGTCAAGTCCGATCGCGAATTTGTATCCATTTATCGACCAACACGGCCTTTTGAGAGCATGTGGTCGCCTCACTGCTTCCAAGGGTTTGCAGTATGATGAACGCCATCCGATAATACTCCCCTACGCCTGCAGACTGTCTCGCCTTCTCATCCAATTTGCTCACCAGATTACTCTTCACGGCGGTAGCCAATTAATGGTACGCCTGATCCGATCGAAGTATTGGATTCCTAAAATCAAGAATCTGGTGAAGGCTGTGGTGAATCCGTGTAAGATTTGCACGATTTACAAGAAGCGGTTGCAAACACAGCTGATGGGCGATTTTCCTACAGACAGAGTCTCCTTCTCGAGGGCCTTCACTTATACGGGCGTAGATTATGCCGGCCCTTTCGAGATTAAAAACTATACCGGGAGGGCGTGTCTGATAACGAAGGGATATGTTTGTGTGTTTGTATGTTTTTCGACGAAGGCTATCCATTTGGAACCCACCTCCGATCTCTCAACCGAGAAATTTCTGGCGGCTTTTGCTCGCTTCGTCGCGAGACGCGGTTGTCCTCAGCGGGTCCATTCGGATAATGGCAAGACATTTGTGGGGGCAGCAACTCAGCTTTCACGGGATTTTCTCCAGATCATCAAGGAGTCCGTGACTGATGCATTCAGCCATCAGGGACTCGTTTGGCGGTTCATCCCACCAGGAGCTCCACATGTGGGCGGTCTATGGGAAGCGGGTGTTAAAAGTTTCAAAAATCTCTTTTACAAATCCACTGCTTCCCGCAAGTACACCTTCGAAGAGCTTGCGACACTTCTCGCAAAGATCGAGGCTTGCCTCAATTCTAGACCCCTCTCTCCAATGTCCGAAGATCCTTCAGATTTGCTGGCCCTCACACCAGGCCACTTCCTTGTTGGAGGACCGTTGCTTTCCACGGCTGAGCCCGAGATTAAGGGCGACGCCAAGTCGATAATAAATCGATGGCAACACCTCAAGGCCCAACATCAACAGTTTAGTGCACGGTGGAAAGAGGAGTATCTAAAGGAACTCCACAAACGCAACAAATGGCAGTTTCCGACCAAAAATCTCCAAATCGACGACATGGTAGTAGTCAAGGAGGACAATCTCCCCTCGAACGAATGGCGGCTCGGCAGAATCGTTTCTGTCTTCCCAGGAGCCGATGGCCGCGTTCGAGTCGTGGAAATCCTCACATCTCGGGGGACAATAAAGCGCCCCGTCCACAAAGTTATATTTCTCCCTGCGGAGGATAGTGAATCCTCCGTTCCCAGGGATTAGGTTCTCACTTTCAAGGTCCAAAAGTGCAATATACCCTAACTAAGTTTTTCCTTTTGTTTTTTTTCATCGCAGAAAACTTTGTTTTCCTTCGCTACAATGGCTCCTCGTCCTCGCACGGCGCAGTCCTTGGATAGCAGACGTTCCCGAGGTACTCAGTCCTACCGCTGCCGAGTCTGCCGGGGAATCCATCCTCTTCGGAAATGCAAGAGGTTCCGAAAGCTGAGCGCGGAAAAGCGCCTTCGAGCGGTACTTATTAATAAGTACTGCTCGAACTGCCTCGCCCACCAACACTCTGAGGGGGACCTGCCGCAGCGCGGACGGCTGCAAAAAGTGTGGTAGGAACCACCACACGCTACTCCACATCCAGGAGCCGAGCGCACCCAGGACAACGACACCATCGGGACCGTCCTCCCAGCCAACGCCGATGACCACCTCGTCCTCGCCGTCGCCAAATCGGGCCGCCGTCGAGAGCCAACGACCGGAGACTTCCACACCGTCCTCATCGGTGGCCGCGTGGTACCGGCAGAAGACGGTCCACATCCTTCCAACGGCTGCAGTGGTGCTCGACACTGGGGCCAAGACTTTACGACGGCGGCAATGATCGACCCGTGCATGCCGGTGAGCAGCATCGACCGGTCGCTGGCGTCGGCGTTTCGGCTACCCATTACTCCAATGGGAGATGACGAGGTCTGCTCGACCACGATCCGGTCCCGAACAGGGAATTTCCAGCTCGAGGTGGTCCTGAAGCTGGACCCGAGCTTACGGATCCGAACTCCTGTTCGGGCTCTGAGCGACGTCGCGAGGGCGAAATATAACGATATTCGCCTCGCAGATGATCAATTCCATCGCCCGGCAACCATCTCCCTCGTGCTGGGATCAGACGTTTATTCGAAACTGATTCAGCCGGGGTTCCTTAAAATTGAGGATGGTTTGTCCGTGGCTCAGAGCACCGTGTTCGGGTGGATCGTCTCCGGGGCCTACCAAGAGGCCTGACGAATTGGATCCCTTCTTTGCTTCCGCAAGGGGGGGGGAGAATGTTCGCGCCAGAAGGGCGCTTTAGTTCGAGCGGCAGTGTGGGAGCGAGCAAGCTCGCTCTAGCGGTGCTTGGACTCGCGCCGCTCTTGCGGTGCTAGTGCTTGCGCCGTTTGAGCGAGGCTAGTGCTTGCGCCCGCTCTCCCGCTCATCGGTCATTCTCGCTCTCCCCCCTCTTTCCGCCTCCGAAGGGCCTCTCCACCGGCCGCAGCAATGCAGCGCTCACTAATTTAAGTTTAGTTGTAACCAAGCAATAAAAGTGAAGTGACGAATCTGAAACGCCGCCACCCGTGCCTCTTCTTCTTGGGACCAAGGGACTTGGGATTTTTGCAGCAGCTACGCCAGCCGCCACGACCGCCTACAACCCCCAGAAGGCAAACATTCTTTGGGACTCCGCCCACTCCATTTCATATATATATATATATTCCGTGGCTCGGATATAAATGGGAATTTATCTTTATTGTATCAATTGGAAATTTAATTTATTAATTTATAAAATTATAAAATTAATATATTAAAAATGAATTATTTATTAATGTCGGAAATAATAAATGTGTGTTATTTAATTAATAGCACGTAATTATTACGGAGTCGGAACGGCGGAATTGAGAAAAAAAAAACAAAAATAAAAAATAATAATAAAAATAAATAATAATAATATCTTGGCTTTGACTCGGAAAAAGCTCACTGGGTTATGCCGTCGGCAAAGCAGTGCATAGGTGAGGCGCCTAGGAGAAACACACGGCAAACAACCCGAAACAACAACAAAAGGACAGCTGCTGCGGCGGTTGTGTGGATTTGGAGAAATAAAACACTTACGGTCGCACTCGTGTGTTATTATTTTTATTATTATTATGATTCTTAGTTATTTTTTTTTTCCGCGTTTTTGCTTGGTTGAGTTATTTAATTCCTGTATGAAAGGGCAGAAAATATAAATAAATATGTATGTAATTGGATAAGCATGCAAATGTGTATGGATTTGTGGTTTTTATTGGTACAGTGGAAACCCGATAACGGAACTGCGGAGGGCGTACAAAAATATTTTGGAGGCAGCAAATATTTTCAGAGATGGGCATGCAGAGCGGGTGTGTGTGGGGGCATGTGTTGAATGCTTTGCTTTGTGGTACAGTGGAAACACGATAAGTGGACTGTATTTGGAATTTGGCATATAAAACTGTGGAGCCTGTGAACCTTGCGTGGAGAAAGAAAAAAAAGAAAAACAAATGGCACAGAAAAAAAATATATATATATTTATATATATATTGACCACGGCGGATTGTTCGGCGAAGAGAGGAACTCCCGAAACAAGTGCACACTGGTTGGCGGATATTGAGCCTTTTTGTTTTATTTATTTACTTTTTTTTTTTTAAATAAATTTATTTATTTCTTTTTTTTTTTTTACCACACAATTCCACTTTGTTCACTTTGTTGTTTATTTTTTCGGAGACGGACGGAGTTGTCACACGTATGTATGTATGTATTCCATATGCCTTGACCGTTGGCCAGTGGAACGGAGAACGAAGAAAAAAACGGCGGCAATATGGCGATCACACAAAGCGGAGACGGATTGAAAAAAATGACGATGGAATTAGAAATCTTCTCAAACTGCCGTTGTGTTGGAAAAACTCGGATCTGGATCCGAGCAGCAGTGTGAACGAAATTTAATGTTCGGACCACTGCTGAAGACCGGCAGAGAGAGAGGGAGATAGAGGAATCTCGTACTTATCTTGAGCGGAAGAATCACCGGAACTGCTGGAAGAATATCCAGGCTCGATGGGACCAAATGTCGTCGTGGAGGAACAATCATTTATTTCGGCTTCATGCATGTAACTAAAAACTAAGTACCGACTAAGAGGCCAGGGAAGCTGGCTGCCGTGAGCGGGTGAGATCGGCAGCGGCCGACCATGGTGATCCGAGAGAAAGAGGTGCGCAGCCCGAGAGCGCGAGAGCATTGACGAGGGCGAGAGCGAAAGCTCCGCCCGCTCAGCGTGCAGCGTCGCACCCTAGGCCGCTGAACTAAACACAGTTCTTCTTCTCGATGACAGCCTGGAGCCGTTTCTTAGTGCTCAGTCGAAGAAAACGATGGCACTTCCGAAGATGATGGTTCCCTTGGCAGACTCGGCATGGGTCTGCATTTTTTTTGTTGCTTTGTTTTTATTTATTGAATCTTCTCTTTATGAGACTAACAGTAAGTATATCAAATCTTATACTATAACTTAACTATCAGTCATGTAGACTGGAACAGTTAAAGTGGCCTTGACAAATTATGGCTGTGTTGAAAGGTCGTTACGTTGTAGGCGGGTTCTTCTGGAAACCCGAGTTAAGTCCCTTGCGAGAGGATTTTGGTGGGCTGAGAGTTTTTCCTTGTACGACGCTTTTTGCTTCTTCATTTCATCTTTTACTGCGAGAATGCCAAGATCCCTGTGGATGTTTTGGTTTCGAATATACCATTGTGCCCCAGTGATAGTTCTAAGGATTTTTGATTGAGCGCGCTGTATGATGTCTATGTTGGTTTTGCTTGGGACCCATACGTCCAGATTGGCTTGAGAGTGGAGTTGTAGAGCAGGACCTTGTAGTCGAGACACAAGGGCGATAGGGCGTTTATAATCCAGTGGAGGCTGCTGGCTTTTAGTTTTAGGTGTAGTTTCTTGCATTTCATATGTCTACGCCATGTTAGACGTCTGTCGAGGTGGACGCCGAGATACGTTACTTCGTTGACTTGGGTGATCTGTGTGCTATTCAAGTAGAGCGGAGGGCATGTTTGTCTGCTAAGAGTAAACGTTATGTGTTTACACTTCTGTTCGTTTATTTTAATACGCCAGTCGGATAACCACTTCTCCACTACCGCGAGGTGGTTGGTGAGTTGGGATGTTGCACGGACTGGGCATCTGGAGCGGCTGAGGATCACAGTATCGTCGGCGAAAGTGGAGGTTATTAGTCGGTCGCACGTGGGAATATCCGCTGTGTAGTTGACGAATAGAGTAGGTCCAAGTACGCTTCCTTGTGGGACTCCAGCTTCGATTTTGTAGTTGTTAGATGTTGTTGTGTTGCACCTCACTGCGAAGACTCTGTTGTATGACTCAAGTAGTTTATAGCTATACCCGGGCTAATGTGTTTTGATTTTATGCATGAGACCATTGAGCCATGTTTTTCTCTGAAGCCAAATCGATGGGCTGGGATAATGTTGTGAGCACCCATATATGGTATTATGCGTGTTAAAAGGCATTTTTCGAACAATTTGGACAGCCATGATAATAAGCTTATTGGTCTGTAAGAGGACGGTATCGTGTGATCTTTCCCGGGCTTCGGTATCATTATGATAATAGACTTTTTCAATTTTTTTGGGTAGTAGCCGAGACTTATGATCCCATTGAAGAGTTTGCAGATGACCTCAATAGCACAGTTCGGATGTTCAATTATCATTTTTGGAGTTATTTGGTCACCGCCGGGAGCCTTTTTTGGTTTTAGCTCCCGGATGACTTCAGTAATCTCGTTCGGTCGAAACGCTGTTATCGCGGATTCACTTTCAGGGTGAATTTGTGGTAGAACAAAAGGATTTGCAGCAGGGTTCGGCTGGAAGACGCTTCTGAGATTTGAGGCATGATGTGAGATGTCTATGTCGCTGCGTTTCCAGCAACCTGAAGAATTTCTTATCGGGGAGACGGTTTCAACCAAAGAGCTTAGATTTGGGTGAGCCCTCCACAAAGGATGCTTTGTACTAGTTGGTGAGAGTTTCTCAATATATCTTAGTTGTGCGTTTTCGACATCGTGCTTCAGAGCCCGGTTTAGTTTGCGGGTCGTTTCATTTAGACATTGCTTTGAGCATGGCGATCTGCAATCCTTTGATGTAAATGGTGTTTGATGCGTTCTCTAATTAAGATGCCGGTGCCACCGTGGGCATTACCATCAGGATGATCTGTGCGGTAGAAGGTATAACCCCGTATATGGAAGTTATATCTGCTTGTGAGGTGCGTTTCAACCAGCAGCATGGCGTCGATGTGATTTACATTCGGGAATTGTTTAATTTCAAGTTTATGCCGTGAAATGCCGTTGGCGTTCCACATGGATGTGCGTAGATTGGGCATTGATTATTTGGACTGTTGCGATACAAGAAGCTGAATCACCATATTCTGGTTCTGAACTAGCGTTTGCATGGTCGCTTTCATAAAGGACATGAGCTCCATCATACTTTGTTGCATGGTAAACATCATAGTTTCCAAATTGTTTTGCGGCTCGACTGGGACCTGCTGAGCGTTTTCTAAGTTTGGCTGTCGTGGTTCTGAACGGACCGAAGGATGATCTGGCTGCCTTGCCGAAAACGACATCTGGCGTAGTTATTGATTTATAATACACGTTTTTTTGTATTTTGTTGTCTCGTAGCTGTCGCTCGTCGCATACGACTCTTCAGCTCCTTGTACACCAAACAGCCTCTGTAGTTTGCCGTATGGTTTCCTCCGCAGTTCCCCCATTTTTTTGTACATGGGTCTTCTTTGTTAGCAGGGCAGTGTGCGGAATTATGGAAGTCTCCGCAGACTACGCAGACGGGATTAACTCCCTTTCCACCACCTCCAGCTTGGCCCCCTCCCACAACGCCTCCAACTGGCAAACCGTTTGCGTCAGCCACTTTCTCGTCGGATCATCCATACACTTCAGGATTTTAACCCCATTCAGCCATCCGGCACCATCAAATGTGGGCATGGGAGCTTCGGGGTCTTCGGGTTTTTCCTTAAGCCGGCTCTGGATGCGTAGGGCGGCTTTATATTTTGCCTTGGCCTTCATCCCCGCGCTTGAACGCTTCGGCCCGTCCCTGCGCGGGGAGCTGGTGCCTGGTTTCGGCGAGCGGAGAAGGATTTCCTCCTCTTCTCTGGAGAGCTGCACGCTCTCTAGGTCCGAGTTTGTATCGACAATGGCTCCTGAGCGGATAAGCTTCCCCGCTTGCGTTTGTGTTTGTGAAACAGTAGCACATGACATGACCTGCTCCCGTCACATCAGAGGTGTGATCGCTGGCGACACGCAGAGAGGATTGCTTCTCTCCGTGCCCGCCGGTGGTAGCGATCACGCTTCTCACTGACTTTTGGGTTGACATCCCAACCTCGGTTGCTTTCTTCTGCCCACTCATACTGGTTTATTAATCCGGGGAAACACCCCCTTGCGTTTTATGCCTACGGCCAGGCACCTTCAGCTATGGCTAATGGCTCATTTTCTCCGGCTTTTTGAGCGGAAAGGATTGAACCGAAGCCTTAGCTAGACACTGCATTATCTCGGACAGAGCAGGCGGCAGTACACTACCCGTTGTACGGGCAATACAGTGCCCATTGCCCAGCCGGCACCCTCGTGGAGGGTTCAGCTTAAGGATTTTCGCCAGCTGATCTATCTATCAATTATCTACAATAATTGTGTCCGCAAATTTTGGATTGACTGCATTATTTTTAGTCCAATTATGAACTTTGTAGAGGGTTGACCTAATTATCCTTGATTTAATTATCTCAATTGTCATATTGGTAATTTCATTGACGTAATGAATTTTAGATAAATTGGTTTGAAACCGCATGTAAAACTTCCTTAATTTACGGCCTGTCTGCGTCTGCTGTATTACATCGTTTGTAACAGAGTACTTCTATTTTTCTTCTGAAAATTGAGTTGAATTTAAAATAGGGATGGTTAGCTTTCTCTCTTCCAAGTGAACGTACGTGTTTTTTTCTTGAGCTCTCGTTTTGTGAAAATTGTACATTAAAAACACCGGGGTTTTACTTAGAACTTCTACTTTGTGATTAATAAAGTTCGCGTTCACTTCGCGTGCATGCAGATATCTTGATTAGTGCATTTAATTTCTATTGTTTTCACAATTTTAGTTGTGCTTGTGCTTATTTTTGTATTTCTTGTTTGTGCCTTATTCGTTTAGCAGTTGTTTGCGCCGTCGCGACAGCTAAACATTAAGCTTGTAAGCTTTGCTCCCACGTTCACCCGCTCACCCGCTGTCTCTCTCTTTCTCTCTCTCCTATTGTCGCGAGGTTGAAAGCGAAATGATGTCTTTTATGCTGCAAACCAAGGGCGGTTTTAAAGACGTATTATCGAGTTTTCGCAAAACTCATGATACGCTCTTAGAGCTTGATACTTAATTTAATAGCCTTAAGCTATTAAATGAGTCTCCTAGGCACAAAAAAACTGCTACTGGTCTGCAACATAACGATAGATCCTTTAAACCCGCAGTGGGCTCTTAAGAGCAGCCTCCCTTGAATCAACCATCGACCTCAGGTTTAAATTCCAGAATTCTGAGGTCGAGTGCGAAAAAAAATTCGGTGCCCGAATGTGTGTCTGAAGGGACCGTGCCCCCGGTGATTGCCGTTTTGTCCCCTGGGTGATCGCTAATTACGACCTCTCAGACTCCTATCAATTTACCCCCCCCAGGGCGTCAGGCCCGGACTACCGGCCGATATTGGCAATCCAGACAATACGTCTGAATTGCCGAATGCCCTTACTGTTGTCCCACCTACGAAACAGATATTTGTTTCGCGGCTTTCCCCTGATCAGACATCGGAAGATGTAATAGTCTTTATTCAAAGCAGAACTAAAGCCGAAAAAAATTAAAATTAAGGTGGAAAAATTCAAATTTTTCAAACGACCTCTTTGACACAATATGCTCTACCAAATTCTGGCCGGAGTATATAGTGGTCAAAGAGTTTGAAGCTAAAATGGTCTCCAATCGTCTTTCGGATAAGGACCACTTGGAAGTTATTGGTGATTTTAATATCCCAGTGGCTATTTGATCATCCAATAATTCCATAAACTCCCTTCTTACTACAACACAGCATGACTTTATTGCTGGCTTGTTTGACATTTCGCTGTCTCAAGACAACCATGTACGACACTCTATAGAGCACTTGCTTGATCTCTGTTTTGTTTCAGATCCTGTGAGAGTTAGTTTAGCCAGAGTGGCGCCGCTGACGCTACCCGAAGATCCCTATCATCCTACATTCGATGTGACCCTCGACGTTGGAGCCGACTTACAGAATATATTTGACCGTCCAGCCAAAAAAGTCCTTTGTTTTCGCAAGGCGGACTTCGAGCGGCTGAGTAATCTTATATCTGATTTTAATTGGTCCGATCTGTACATGTGCACTGACATGGCGGAAGCCGGCGATATTTTTTACAGTGCCATGAATTCATGTTTTACTGAATGTGTTCCGTTATACGGTTGACGGTTGACGGGTATCTAAAATAAGCCTCCGTGGTTTACTAAAGAGTTGAGTCGCCTTAAAAACAAAAAGTCTACGCTGTATTCTAAATTTAAACGCACCGGTTCTCAAACTGCCCTATCCTGTTATTCATCAGCTCGGTTGAGCTTTATTTTACTAAAATTATCTAGCTCGTAGTTTTCTCAGGACCCAAAACAGTTCTATAATTTTGTTAACACTAAACTTAAGCCAGTTACTCATCCTTCCTCGTTCTCATTCGAAAATACAACCGTAAATAATGATCAGGCAATATCCGATCTATTTGCGCAGTTTTTTTTAAACCACATATTCAAACTCCACTGACTCAAATCAGACTTATTCTTACATAATTTCCAAATCGAACTTAATTTTCAGTCCTGGTTTAAACAAAGCTCTATTCTTTCAAATCTTCTCCGTATTAAGCCAGTTTATTTGCCAGGTCTCGACGGAATACCTGGCTGTGTGCTTAGGTTTTGTGCCGACGCCCTGTGTAATCCCCTTCTGAAATTGTTTACCTTATCCTTAGAAACCTCCCACTTTCCCCATATTTGGAAGGTGTCGTTTGTTATTCCTCTCCACCAAAAAGGTAGTAAATTGGATGCCAACAACTCTAAGCTGTCGGCCATCCCAGGTTAGTTATTCAGACATGAAACTGGAGTCAACAGCAATGAAGATATCCCCCCATGTCTGATTTGCCGATCGTCGTGAACACGGCTGGAAAACTTCGGAGCTCAGAGTAACCAGGATTCTGTGAACACAAGAAGAATACTACAAGCCTCTTGCATTATTTAGTTTTTTTTTTCGAGCGGATGTCATAGAGGGCGCAGTGGTCTGGTCGGGCCCATTGGTGTTTTTATTACGGTTTGACTTCTAAACATTCCAACGTTTGACAGGCGCCCTGTGCGTTACAGTGCGCCGCCCAATACATGTACTTAAATGACTGGATACCAATTAATTATTAAATATTCTTTAAATTATTTATTCTTTAAATTTTTAAATCGTAGGTCTACGCTAAGCTGGCGTTCTGTGTATCACAGTGCGTCACTTAATACATATGAATGAGCACAAATTGTTAGCCCTTAGCGCTTCGACTCCGCCTTGTATTGATCTTGAACGACATCATGACATCAACCGACGACTGTCGGCTCGACCGAACCACTCTCTGTTACATTAAACTGTCGACGACGATAACAGTTTGCTGATGTCCGATCGTTTGATCGAACCGCCTGCCGCCGAATCGCCTGTCCACCGTTGCAACCTCGAGCCACGACCGCCTACCGATGTCCACCACCAGGCGATTTGTTTGCTCGAGCCTCATACTTCTTTATCATGCATAATGATTTTCATAGTCGAAATCTAATTCCAAATTTTACTTCTGTACTTATTAACACATATTTTAAGCTGTATTGTTTCATTTGGGGCCTGTAGCCATCCATCTAATTATTTCTGACTGATTATAACAACTTCCTGAATTAGTTTAGTTTAGTTATTTATTTATTGTATTCATTATTTCGCACTTGTTGCATTTTATTTATAATGATTTACGACAACTTGTATGATAAATTTGGTTTTTTTTTATATATTATTTTTCAACCTCCACTTCACATACTATCACTCTACTCACTGCTTGTTCTTTCCCTACTTGAATAGATATTATAAAAAAAATTATTTGCACCTCTGCACTATGGGTAAAAAATCCGATTTTGGTGCATAAACCTAATTATTTTCCTAATGAATTTTTATGAATGGCCTATATTTATCGAATCTAGATATCTTCATTTGAAAAAAACAGCCTTCCACAAATTTTTTATGGCAACTCTGTAGTGTTGCCACTCCAACAAAGTCAGCTGTTTGAGAGACTTTGCAATGCAGTGAAATTGGCGCGAAAAATTGTCAAACTTTGCGTGCTTATTGTTTTGTGTGAAAAAAAAGTTTCATAAATCTAAAAATGGAAATTTCTTGCGAAGGTATTTATTAATGCAAATTATCTTTCATGTGTCCTGTTGTCCACCTGTAAAGTGCTTTATATGAACTAACAATTGTGTTTTGTAGAGTATAACTTATTAATCGTACAGACTTGCAAATGAGTAAGAACGAGAAACTAACTACAAAAGTGTCCTTATTGTCATATAACTAAGCATTTTTGCTCATTTTGGCTCCTTTTTGCTAAACTTGCGTTTATGTAGGTACCATATGCGCTTGGTCACGGGGCTCTTTTTCAGTTTGGGAAAGAAACAAACGCTCGCGGGAAGCCTTGGAGACTTACATATTCGACAAAGTGAATGCCGATCATCAAAGTGAAACAATAAACAAAATAATATCAAATAAAATTACTAACTTTATAAATTAAATTAATAAACATTTGCCACGATGCTGCCGAAACATAAAGCGTTTTAGACAAAAACACGCCATGTGGCTGGCCGGTAATATGACTATACGGCTTTGTGATGAAAATGAATCCCCACATAGGAAAGGTGGTCGTCCAAAATTGACATATGAAGCAGCTGGTAAACGACTCAAAATAAAGTTGGCATCTGAACTTGCAGTAGAAAATCAAAATTTAACTCCATTGTTACAACACGTTGCTAACATTTCAGCCAAAAAATCAACTGAAAATTAATGTATAAAAAAAGCTGATAGAACTGAATCGCTGGCTTCGAGTCCAATAACTTCTGAAAAGGCTTTTTTTTTATGGAAAACGGATTTACTAAGCAACAATATATAAATATAAAACAACTTAGTAAACAACATGGCTGCGATATTTACCCCCCTTATTCCCGTATTTATATTGTTACGATGATGTAAGTGACCTTTTTGAAATAGAATTAGAGGAAGAGGTACCAGACGATATTGAAAAATAAAAAACAACGAAAAAATAAAAAAGTAAGCTAACATTTTTGAGTTATTAAAAAAATTTAATCCAATTTTTTTCAGTGTTCTTTTTTTGCAAGACGACATTTAAAAAGGACTATTTTTCACTTCCTGCACAAGCGAATAATCACCTAGTTAATTTAAGCTAATTATTCTCTCTGTACGCTACGCAAAAATTGCTTATGTAGTAATAGGAGTAGCAAAGCCGGTGTGCAGCCGGTATTTTACCAAAAAAAATAATAATAAAAAAAAAAAAGTGTTCTTCAATTTTAACAATGGATCTCAAAAATGTTACCATTTTTTTCCAAAATGTTATACCAAACGGGATTGAAATTATAATTTGTAATATTTATTTATTTAAAAATGCATTTTTAACCACTGTGCAGTGGACAAATTAAAAAAAATAACAACAAGAAAGAAAGCTAACTTCGGCGCGCCGAAGTTTGTATACCCTTGAAGCTTACAATTGGATCATTATGAATTAATACAATTTTATTAAATGGAAAGTAAAACTAACAGGAATTGTATACAACATTCCTACATATACAAATTCGGTTTAACATAACGTATACGTAATATTTCCCCAACATTCCTATGGAAGCTATATGATATAGTGGTCAGATTTTGATCAAATTATAACCGAAATTCTAGAATAATATAAAATGGCCATGTCTTAAATTATATGAAAATTTGTTGAAAATTGGACATGTAATAATTTTTTTTCTGAAAATTTACCGATCGTTCTTATGGCAGTTATATGATATAGTCGCCCGATCCGGCCCGTTCCGACTTATATAGCAGTGAGAGCATATAGAAGACTATCTGCAAAGTTTCATTCAGATAGCTTTAAAACTGAGGGACTAGTTTGCGTATAATCGGACAGACGGACAGACGGACATGGCTAGATCGACTCGGCTGTTGATGCTGATCAAGAATATATGTACTTTATAGGGTCGGAAATGTCTCCTTCACTGCGTTGCAAACTTCTGACTGAAATTATAATACCCTGCAAGGGTATAAAAACCAAAATTTTGTTATAATTTAAGAAATACACCAAAAAAAGTTTCAAGTCAATATCTTATAAACTAGAGTTTATGCACCAAAAACTGTTTTTTTGCCCACAGTGCTCTGGTCGTCACGAAACCTTCATTGTATAATCTGGCCGAGGGACTACCGACTATGCCAGTTAGACGTATTGATGATTCGAGATGGATAATGCCTAGTTAAAAAATGCGTCCGCTCAGTTTGCTTTCAAAATCATCAGTAAACCTTTTACTATTTCTTGGTTCTTACCAATGTCTCTTTGCTACAATTTGCTTACGCTAATACGCTGATTTAGCCGAAAGTGGAATCGGAACGGTTGCTTGGGAATTGAGGAGTCTCGTGTGAGGCCTCGATATTTTTAATATACTTGGCATTTTTAGCTGATACCAAGTATTTGCTGGGCATCATCTAAATGTCCTCCTTTCGAAGGGGTTTCGAGGGTAAATGACGCTCTGGCCAAATGGCAATCAACAGAACAATTGATTTAGATAAGGATAAAGGCCTACTTCCGCTTAAATGGCTTTTAGATGGTGTTGTAAATATCATACCCGGGGCTGACGGCGTTGTTCAAGTCGCTACTTTGCGTATCGCAACAGGAACGACTAAACCGTTCAACAAGTGGAGGTATGTAGTAGAGCACTCTCTTGCCCTCTCGCTGTCGCTCTTTGGGAGAAGCTTTCGCACGCACTTCGGCTTCTCTCTCTCTGCCCAAAAACTATGCGATTTCTACGGAGATCTAAGTTGCAGATATAAGTCCAGCACTCACATGAGAAGCAACTCAACAATACAAGCTCGGCAGCTTCAACAGCTTTTATAAACATTAAACTTTAATCCTAACCTCCTGAGAAATAAGGCAGAATGGCATTAGTTCGTCCAGTTCTTAACCTATATGCAAGTGCTTGGTGTCATTAAAATTTAATATAAACTTTATTATAGTTCAATATATTTAATTAACTATTAGATTTACCTTGATTTGATCAGATAACTGGTTAAATAAAAAAAACAAGGGGGGTTGCACTCCGGGAGTGCAGGCAGAATTGAAAACTTGAACTTATGGTGCGTTGGGCACTTTTTTGTTGAGCATTTTTAGGTGCGCTCGCGACATGAGAAATTGTACATAAATAAATATCATATATCTGCCATATAAACGGTCGGAAATATTTAGAAAAAAAATTATAACTTTGTCAGTTTTTAACACAACTTCTTATAATTTTAGATACAAGCATTCTATATTATTTCAGAATTTTGTTTAAAAATTCATAAAAATCGGACAACTATATCATATAGCTGCCATACAAACGATCGGTAAATGTGGATGTAAATTACATTTGACTTTACATGTAAAAATGTAAAAAATTTAAAACTGTAAAAATAAAATTGAATTGAAAGTAGTTCATTTTAAAATAGATAGGCTTAGATTATAATTAATGCAATTGAAATCTGCAAGGGTATACAAACTTCGGCGTGCCGAAAGTTAGCTTCCTTTCTTGTTGTAATTGGCTCCGAAGCATAAGCGAGCAAATGCCTATATGTACACGGCTATCGGCATGCGTCAATGCTAATTGCAAAAACAATTTTTCACTTTCGTTCTCATATCTCTATTCTTCATCTGCATTTGAGCAAGGTAACTGCACTTGCATGTGGTTGTTGTTGGGTCATAAAATATGACAAATTTTATCTTTACTAGTGTTGGTGTTTTCATTTGAATGTATTGAAATTTCCTCCGTCATGCAGCGCTCTCACATACCCATGCACGCAGAGTCTATCTGTGTAAAATCTCATCTGTCGCGAAAACGGCAGAAAATCCTCACCCAAAAAAGTGCCCAACGCGCCATAAGAAGTTTTCACTTCAATAATAGCCATAATTAAATTTATTAATAATAATAAATAATACATATTTTTTGGTTAGCCACTATCGGATTCTGAGGAATGTTTGGAATTTTTATGATAATGTCCCATTTGACTTTGCCGCTTACTAAGCTGTGTGCTCGACGTATTCTCAGGAAAATCTTCTTTAAATCGTGTCCATTTTATAAGAGTCTCTGGGGATCTATATAAAAATATAAGCTTTCCATATAAGTCCTCTTCAAGCCGATACTCCTGTGTTTCACGTACTAAATAGATGTCGTTGCACAATTTCAAAACTCGATCGACATATGGTAAATCTTCAAACATTATTCTTCTGTGATTATTCGTAATGAGGGATCGAATTATTTTAGAAACCACATATACAGACGTGGTATAGATCCCTATTATCCTAACAAGATAAATAAATAATAAAATTAACACATTTAATCAATTGAATTTCTATTAAAACTTACCCAGCTTTCTCTAAAAAGCTCATAGCCGAAGGGAAAGATTTATCATTAAATATATATAAAACAACTCCATCTTTACAAGTACTTAGTGGAAGAAACGATAAAATATTAGAGTAAAAGGAGTCATCGCAGTAATCATACATTTCCCACCATACTTTATCGTCATCTGTCTTCTTTCTTAGTACCATGGGGCGAGTATATTTTCCTAAGGGTTTAAAATTATTATATAGCCTTTAAGACATGTTAACAGTTAGAAGCTGATTCGAGATTTCAATTCCATATAATTTATCCTATGTCATAAATTATATAAATTCTTGATGCCCGTCTGTCGGTTTGTCAGTTTTGTCTGGTCAATTTTGGAGCTATCTGAATGAAACTTTGCAGATAGTCTTTTATATGCTCTCACTACTATATAATTCGGAACGTTCCGGATCAGATGACTATGTCATATAGCTGCCATAGAAACGATCGGAAAATGTTGAGGGGAAAAAATATAATCTACCACATGGACATTTTGTATTATTCTAGAATTTCGGGTTTTAATTTGATCAAAATTGAACTACTTTATATTATAGCTAACATAGGAACGGTGGAAAACTTTTCAGGAAAAAAGTTAAAACTTAGCCAGGTTTCAACATATTTTCATATCATTTGTGAGCTCATATATTATATTTTAATACAAACTTAACTTGCTCACAATGCTTTTGTTTTTGAAGGTTGTTTGTTAACATATCTGCAATCATCTGTTTGGTTAAAAAATACTTTAAAAACAATCTTCCCTTCCTTAACAATATCTCTTACACAGTGATAACTGATATCTAAATGTTTGGACCTTGAATGATGTACAGGATTTTTTGCTGATAGCTGACATTCTCAGTATGCATTATGGTTGATATTTCATTTTCTCCGCAAGCAATTTCCAATATGGGTCTTCTTAATGAAATCGCCTCCTTGCATGCAGATGATAACGGCAGGTATTCCGCTTTTGAACTGCTGAGAGCTACGTTGCCTTGTTTTTCAGATTTCCAAGAAATCGGTCCTCCAGCCAGATAGAATATGTATCCTGTGTATGATTTTCTATCAGTTTTGTCACCTCCCCAGTCAGCATCCACTAGTCAAAGGTTCATTGCTAATTGTATAATCAAATTTTAGATTCTTTGTCGATTTCATATATGTGAGTATATGGTTTACTCCTGTCCAAAGCTCAATGTCAATGTCAATGTCGGGATCCTTGCTGCGCTGCACCAATTAAGATCCAGAATGTAACATGTCTGGCCTTGATGATAGCGCCAACCATATGCGTTCACCTATGGCCGCTTGATATGCCTGCTTGTTGACTCGTCTGCATCCCTCTTTGTCGCTTGTGATTTGGAATCCTATATCCAATGGGGTTGGAGCTGCTCTTTACTGCAGAAGATGCTCAATATATAATTTATTATAATTTCAGTCGGAAGTTTGCAACGCAGTGATGGAGACATTTCCGACCTTATAAAGTATATATATTCCTGATCAGCATCAAAAGGTGAGTCGATCGAGCCATGTCCGTCTGTCCGTCTGTACGTATGTCCGTCTGTCCGTCTGTACGTCTGTCCGTCTGTCCGTCTGTCCGTCTGTCCGTCTGTCCGTCTGTCCGTCTGTCCATCTGTCCGTTTCTACGCAAACTAGTCCCTCAGTTTTGAAGCTATCTGAATAAGACTTTGCAGATAGTCTTCTATATGCTCTCACTGCTATATAAGTCGGAACGGGCCGGAACGGACGACTATATCATATAGCTGCCAAAGGAACGATCGGTAAATTTTCAGAAAAAAAATTATTACTTGTCCAATTTTCAAGATATTTTAATATAATTAGAGAAATGGCCATTTTATATTATTCTAGAATTTCGGTTTTAATTTGATCCAAATCGGACTAATATATCATAAAGCTGCCAAAGGAATGTTCGGGAATGTACGTATACGTAATATTAAACCGAATTTTTATATGTATTAATGTTGTATATAATTCCTGTTAGTTTTAATTTCCATTTGATAACATTTTATTAATTCATAATGATCCAATTGTAAGCTGCAAGGGTATACAAACTTCGGCGTGCCGAAGTTAGCTTTCTTTATTGTTTTGTATTCCTTTTTGTGCCTTCTTCGTTTAGCAGTTGTTTGCGCTGTCGCGACAGACGTTAATCTTGTAAGCTTTTGCTCCCACGCTCACCCGCTCTCTCTCTCTCCTGTTCTCTGTGCAGCTGCACTATTTCTTATCTTCACGTAAAGGTACAGTGGTAAGTTCCTATAATGTCCGCTATTGTCTGCGCTTTTAAAACTTGCAAGAAGGTAATTGCGGCTAATGATCTTTCGATCGGCTGCTGGCTGTGCGACAACATTGTGCATGCCAAGTGCATTGGTGTTGTAGCGCGGACGGTAGACGATTTGAGATGCCTGTCGCGAGGTTGAAAGCGAAATGATGTCTTTTATGCGGCAAACCAAGAGCGGTTTTAAGGACGTATTATCGAGTTTTCGCAAAACTTATGATATGCTCTTAGCGCTAGATACTCAATTTAATTGCCTTAAGCTATTAAATGAGTCTCCCAGGCGCAAAAAAAATGCTACTGGTCTGCAACATAACGACGGATCCCTTAAACCCGCAGCGGGCTCTCAACAGCAGCCTCCTTCGGATCAGCCATCGGCCTCAGGATTAAATCCTAGAATTCTGAAGTCGAGTGTCAGAAAAGATTCGGTACCCCAATGTACCGCTGGAGGGACCGTGCCCCCGAAGATTTCCGTTTCGTTCCCTGGGGGATCGCTAAATACACCTCAGTTTCCTAGCAATTTACCCCCCCAGGGCGTTAGGCCCGGATTACCGGCCGAAATTGCCAATCCAGACAATGCGTCTGCATTGCCAAAAGCCCTTACTGTTGTCTCCCCTACGAAACAGATATTTGCTTCGCGGCTTTCTCCTGATCAGACATCGGAAGATGTAATAGCCCTTATTCAAGGCAGAACTAAAGCCGAAAAAATAAAAATTAAGGTGGAAAAATTCTAATTTTCCTATGCTAGGGACATTTCATCTTTCAAGATAAATGTCCCAAACGAGCTCTTTGACACAATATGCTCTACCAAATTCTGGCCGGAGTATATTTTCGTCAAAGTGTTTGAAGCTAAGAAAAAAAAAGGAGGCTTGTAGGAAAAAGTCTTCCCAGGCCCGACCAAACCACTGCGCCCTCTACGACTCCCACTCCAAAAAACTAACCGACTCCCTCTTCACTCCTATCAGAATGCAAAAGGTTTACGTAGTAAGCTTCCCAAATTGTATTCTGATAGTCTTTCGTTTACTTCTCAGGTTATCGTGTTCACAGAAACCTGGTTAAAGCCGGAGATTTTGAGCTCCGAAGTTTTTCCAGCTGCGTTCACGATTTACCCAGTGGATCGGCCTATCAGACGGGTCCTCATAGCGGTTGACTCCAGTCTCACTTCTGAATTATTAACTTTTGAGGAGTGTAACGATGTTTAAATCATTTGTGTGAAGCTATCAGTCAATGGTGCATTTTTCATTACTTGTTTCTACATTCCTCCTTCTTGGTGATTTTAATATCCCAGGGGCTATTTGGTCCTCCAATAATTCCACAAACTCACTTCTTACTAAAACACAGCATGATTCTATTGCTGGCTTGTTTGACGTTTCGCTGTCTCAAGTCAACCAAGTACGAAACTCTTGCTTGATCTTGACCCTCGACGTTGGGCCGACTTACAGAATATATCTGACCGTCCAGCCAAAAGAACTCCCTTGTTTTCGCAAGGCGGACTTCGAGCGGCTGAATAATCTTATATCTGATTTTAATTGGTCCGATCTATACATGTGCACTGACATGGCGGAAGCCGTGGATATTTTTTACAGTGCCATGAATTCATGTTTTACTGAATGTTTTCCGTTATACGGTTGACGGTTGACGGATATCTCAAATAAGCGTCCGTGGTTTACTAAAGAGTTGAGTCGCCTTAAAAACAAAAAGTCTAGGCTGTATTCTAAATTTAAACGCACCGGTTCTCAAACTGCCCTATCCTGTTATTTATCGGCTCGGTTGAGCTTTATTTTACAAAAATTATCTAGCTCGTTGTAGTTTTCTCAGGACCCAAAACAGTTCTATAATTTTGTTAACACTAAACGTAAGCCAGTTACTCATCCTTCCTCGTTCTCATTCGAAAATACAACCGTAAATAATGATCAGGCAATATCCGATCTATTTGCGCAGTTTTTTTTAAACCACATTTTCAAACTCCACTGACTCAAATCAGACTTATTCTTACATAATTTCCAAATCGAACTTAATTTTCAGTCCTGGTTTAAACAAAGCTCTATTCTTTCAAATCTTCTCCGTATTAAGCCAGTTTATTTGCCAGGTCTCGACGGAATACCTGGCTGTGTGCTTAGGTTTTGTGCCGATGCCCTGTGTAATCCCCTTCTGAAATTGTTTACCTTATCCTTAGAAGTTTCACCTTATTCGGAAGAAAAGGTAGCAAATTGGATGCCAACAACTACAGAGGAATCTCTAAGCTATCGGCCATCCCAAAACATTTCGAAATTATTATTACTCCCCATTTGCAGCATTATCCCCATTACTTCTGGCGTCCGCAAGGGAGCCATTTGGGACCCTTGTTGTTTACATTATTTATTAACGACCTGCCCAAAGTGCAGACTAACTCCAAAGTACTTATGTTTGCGGACGACGTCAAACATTGCGTGCAATATAAGGACGCTTCTTGCCAGTCAGATTTACAAACAGATCTTAATAATTTTCAAACATGGTGCCGCGTTCACTTATTAAATTTAAACGGCTCTAAACGCAAACTAATGACATTTTCTCGTGACGTTCCCAAGCTTGCAACTTACACGCTAAACTTTTGCTCTTTGGAAAGAATTGCTATAGTTGACGATTTGGGAGTCCGCCTGGATCCTAAACTTTATTGATCATATTTCGTGCATGGTAAATAAAGCCAGAGGTGTGCTTGGTTTCATTAAATGGTGTTCGAAAGAATTCAACGACCCCTATGTTTCTAAATATCTTTAAATTTCTAAAGTTCGCCCTATCTTAAAATATGGATCTTGCATTTGGAGCCCTCAATAGGGGGTCCACAGTACACGCATTGAGTCGGTTCAAAAGAACTTTTTACTTTTTGCTTTACGCGGTTTAAACTGGGATGCAAACCAGAGGTTACCCTCTTTTTCCAGTAGACTCCTACTAATCAACTTACCATCCTTATCTAATCGTAGAACTATGCTAGGCACTACCTTTATTTACAACCTTATCCAAGGTGACGTTGAAAGTGCTGACCTTTTGGGTCAGCTTAACTTTCACGTAACAAGTAGAAATACTAGATCATATATTCCCTTAGTTTCGCGCCACTGCAGAACGTTCTTTGAAATGCATGAACCCTTTAGAGTCTTATGTGCAAATTATAACTATTTGTACATAATAACATCAAATGTAGATAACCTTCCCAAACTAAAAACTTTAATTCTAACCCACTTAGCACGCATGCAAGCAAGCAATCTAGCAGCACGCCAGTAGTCACTTCCTCGAATTTCTTTTCTATACTTTAATTTGTCGCGCCTCCTAACACCTAACATGAACGAGCACGTGCTTGGTGTCTAACGGGGCACTTGAATGTACGGATCGTAGTCCATCAACGTCCAGATTATTTGAAATCCTGCATCCAGTGGAGTTGTAGCTGCTATACAGGCTCTGGCTTAGCCCTATCTTGCCCAGTTCGCCTTCTCGGCGAACTTGCAATTCACGAAACATGTGCAACTGTCCATGATCAACACATCAAATCGGTTGGGCCATTTTGCTTTTTTTGCCTATGAGATCATTATGATTTTTACAGGCTATGATTAGGTCGTCCACGTATACAGGAATAAGTGCAAGATGCTGTCCACTTGTATTCATGTATAGACAAATGGCTCGTTTGCGCCAAATTATTTTAACTGGGCAGCCAGGGCACATTGGGATGAAATGCCTTTATTTTGGCCACAACTGTAATTTTAAGAAAGTAGGATGATAGGGATCTTTGGGTAGCGTCAGCGGCGCCACTCTGGCTAAACTAACTCTCGCAGGATCTGAAACAAAACAGAGATCAAGCAAGTGCTCTAAAAAGTTTCGTACATGGTTGTCTTGAGACAGCGAAATGTCAAACAAGCCAGCAATAAAGTCATGCTGTGTTGTAGTAAGAAGGGAGTTTGTGGAATTATTGGATGACCAAATAGCCACTGGGATATTAAAATCACCAAGAACTACTAAGTGGTCCTTATCCGAAAGACGATTGGAGACCATCTCAGCTTCAAACTAAAACGACAATATACTCCGGCCTGAATTTGGTAGAGCATATTGTGTCAAAGAGCTCGTTTGGGACATTTAACTTGAAAGATGAAATGTCCCTACATAGGAAAGTTAAAATTTTTTAAACTTAATTTTCATTTTTTCGGCTTTAGTTCTGCTTTGAAAAAAGGCTATTACATCATCCGACGTCTGATTAGGGGAAAGCCGCGAAACAAATATCTGTTTCGTAGGTGGGACAACAGTAAGGCCAATATCGGCCGGTAATCCGGGCCTGACGCCCTGGGGGGGTAAATTGATAGGAGTCTGAGAGGTCGTAATTAGCGATCACCCAGGGGACAAAACGGCAATCACCGGGGGCACGGTCCCTTCAGACACACATTCGGGCACCGAATTTTTTTTCGCACTCGACCTCAGAATTCTGGAATTTAAACCTGAGGTCGATGGTTGATTCAAGGGAGGCTGCTCTTAAGAGCCCACTGCGGGTTTAAAGGATCTATCGTTATGTTGCAGACCAGTAGCAGTTTTTTTGTGCCTAGGAGACTCATTTAATAGCTTAAGGCTATTAAATTAAGTATCAAGCTCTAAGAGCGTATCATGAGTTTTGCGAAAACTCGATAATACGTCTTTAAAACCGCCCTTGGTTTGCAGCATAAAAGACATCATTTCGCTTTCAACCTCGCGACAATAGGAGAGAGAGATAGAGAGAGACAGCGGGTGAGCGGGTGAACGTGGGAGCAAAGCTTACAAGCTTAATGTTTAGCTGTCGCGACGGCGCAAACAACTGCTAAACGGAGAGGGCACATAAGCAATACAAACGAAAAAGAAAGCTAACTTCGGCACGCTGAAGTGTGCAGCTTACAAATGGATCATTATGAATTAATAAAATTTTATATAATGGAAAGGAAAACTAACAGGAATTGTATAAAACATTAATACATCTAAAAATTCGGTTCAACATTACGTATACGTAATATTTCCCGAACATTCCTATGGCAGCTATATGATATAGTAGTCCGATTTTGATCAGATTAAAACCGAAATTCTAGAATAATATAAAATGGCCATGTCTTAAATTATATGAAAATATGTTGAAAATTGGACAAGTAATAATTTTTTTTCTGAAAATTTACCGATCGTTCCTATGGCAGCTATATGATATAGTCGTCCGATCCGGCCCGTTCCGACTTATATAGTAGTGAGAGCATATAGAAGACGATCTGCAAAGTTTTATTCAGATAGCTTCAAAACTGAGGGACTAGTTTGCGTATAATCGGACAGACGGACAGACGGACATGGCTAGATCGACTCGGCTGTCGATGCTGATCAAGAATATATATACTTTATAGGGTCGGAAATGTCTCCATCACTGCGTTGCAAACTTCTGACTGAAATTATAATACCGTGCAAGGGTATAAAAAGTTTAAACTTGGAGAATTTGCTGATTATATTATTAATTAATTTCGGTTTTTTTTATTTTTTACACTGCAACTTTTCCTTCCCTGCCGTTTACATAGTAGAACTTCAGTATATACTGTAACGCCCTAAAATTGAGTGCGCACAAATTGCGTGCCCAGTCGCTGCCGGAATAATCTTACTATTAGTATTAGAATTAGTATTAGTATTAAGAGTTAAATAATTATTTTCCTTAGGTTATAGAATTAATTTAAGTTAGGACACGAAGTCCCCCCGAGTTATTTGTTGAAAACAATAGAAAAGCTAAGAAGAAAACTACTTAAAACTAGTGTTATTATTTTTAAGACAAGACACGACCCGCGAGAAGACTCCCAAACGCGTTATCGCACTCGTGCCGCCGCGATCGATAGGTTGATCGATAGCGGCAAACTGGTTCGGCGAGCGCGACGCGTCGCCAATTGCGATCGCTGATTTTTTCACTCGCTCTCTTCCGTTTTACCACTCGCCGAGGTCGGACGCGTGTTCGATCGCTCCGCCGCGCAGTATCGACAACCACGTGACGCCACGAAATTTCGAAGTCCACACAGCCACGCGGTGGACAACCCCTACAACCAAACGGTTCCGCCTCCGAACCCCGCCGTAGCCAGACGCCTGTTCCCCTTGCCTCGCCGTGCCTCTCGGGACACACAGCCCAAAACGCGACTCGCCGACACCGCGACGCATCCGCGCCTACCTACCCGCCGCACCAAGCCGCCCGGTACGCACCTGCTGACTCTGCAGCACCGGCCCGCGTGCCGAAGGGATTCATGTAAGCATATGGTGAGGGCAGCAGCCAGGGCCATAAATTCCATTGCGTATCATTTCTCTGCATCCCAGACCCCCTCGTCCTCTTCCCACTCCTCGACCCAGGCTTGCGGCTCGTGTTTGGCTTTCTCATTCGCGAGACGCATCTTGGCCGAGAATCCACCCCCTTGCCCCGCATGCTTGAGCTTGAGTAGATACCCGTAGGCTCCGCGCCCAGCCTGAGTATTCAACCCCCGTAGGCTCCGCGCCCATCCGAGTCCCCCCGTAGTGGCCGAGTAAATTCGGCAGGAAACCCGAATCCGGACGGAGACGCCCGTGGCCGCGATCCGAGTCACGATCCACCCAGGTTCCCAACCAGATCACGCGGTTGCGACCGCTGCACCCCCTCTCGTGTCTCAGATAATTTCCCGAACTCCCGAGTTTCACCCCACGTTGGGCAATCGGGTCATAATTCCCCGAACTCCCGAGTTTCACTCCACGGTCGGGTCATATATCCCCAGACTCCCGAGTTTTATACCGTGCGACCGAGGTAAATTTCCCCGGCCACTCGACTCACGCGATTTAGCCTGCGATCACCAACGACAGGTGGCGCATGCCACAATTTATCGCCCGCTAGTCGCAAGCGATCCGGCTTATGACCGCGGACACTAGGTGGCCCTTTCGGCATTTCCCCGCTCGCTAGCCTCATGTGATCCAGTTTGTGGCCGCGAACGTCAGGTGTCGCTTTCAACCACGGGGAAATACGAGATCTTTGCGCTGTGGCCGCAGACGCCGACAGCTGAAAGGAAATGCCTCGTTTCTAGGCACATCGCTACCCCCATACAAATTCCTACTACAGGTTCCACCCTTCTATATAAATTTCTTGTATAGGTTGCCTGGCCCCGACTGAGGTACTACCCCGGCCAGAGAACTACGTGACAATACATAAAAAATGTATATTAATGTTGTTATATTTTCTTCTTCTTTTTCTTTATCCACAATGGTTAGAAAAGTTTTTTATTTTAATATTTTTGCATATTATAACATATCTTAATTAAAAAACTTAAAAATAATTACATAAACTTGTATTAATATAAACGTTCTTCTTCTAAATCAAAATATGGTATATTTGTGTGGCGGTCTTCAACACTATATACTTGGGCTGCATCTTCTGGTTTCGGAGAGGCTAAAAGTGCAATAACTTCACTTGGCAAAAAGTGTGATTTTAAACTCTTTTTTGGAGCGATGCTTGATAAGTAAGGATCAGAAGAATCCAAAGCTCGGTGAAATATGTCAGTTAAATTGTTCACTCGGCTATTTTTCCTCGCATGCAAAATTCTATCACGCTTGTAAAATTTGTTGCGAGCCTCAAATGCGTTTTCCCCTAAGCAGCCAACAGGAAGTAAAGATGATTCAATTATTTGTGGACCACGAACTAAAATGTTGTAGGCCGTACCTGTCATTGGATACCACGGATATTTAATGAAATGCAAACGAAGCGTTTCTTCACAAAATTTCTTAAACTTTTTTAAACAAACGTTATATTCGCATGACATAACTATAAATATGATATGTAGTTTGTTTAAAAGCTCTTCATCCAGTTCTAATATTGGGGTAAATAATTTAACGTCCGAAAATGTTCTTCGTGCTGTATTGCCATCGTTGGAATTTCCAGAACCATTCTGACTTGGTTTGTTAATCTGTAACCCCATTTCAGATTTTTATCCAGCCAAACTTCCATTAAGTCACCTCGACGAATTGCAACCTTGCTCGCATCTGTTGAAATATCGAACTGACTTTCAAGGGCTGGTGGAAGACAAGGGCTGCAAAATAAATGAAATACCAATTAAATATTTTCGATGTCTAGGGACTTTCCTTAGCTTGAAACAATTGTAACATTATTGATATATTAATACGAACTTTTTAGGTTGCGGCCAAAATAAAGGCATTTCATCCCAATGTGCAGGGCAAGTATGAAACGAATACTTTCCACCCGACAAACAGGTGAAAAGTCTCAGCTTAGTTAATTCCATACTACTGTGAACAGTCTTTAGCTTTTAGACGTGCCTTATACCGCTGTACTTGCCCGTTGGCATCCCTCTTCAAAGTAAAAATCCATTTGCAGTCCATAGCGCGTTCTGTCCTAGAGAGATCTACTACCTGCCATGTATGGTTGTTCATACATGCAAACTGATGTCATTTTCACGTGTCTCTCCCCAGAATGCCACTTAAATGCTCAATGACTGCTCTTTGGAAAGAATAACTCTTGTCGATGATCTAGGAGTCCGCCTTGATCCTAAACTTTCGTTCTCATACACATTTCCTGCATGGTTAACAATGCCAGAGGCATGCTTATTATATATGATTTATAAAAGGGTGGTCGAAGAAATTCGATTCCCCTTAAGTAACTAAGAGCCTTTTTATTTCGTTAGTTCGGCATTTTGGAATGTGGTTCATGCGTTTGGAGTCCTAGTTTTGGAGTCCATGTTAACCGCATTGAATCTGTAAAAAAACCTTTTTGCTTTTCGCCCTACGGGGCTTAACCTGGAATGCTAACCTGAGATTACCGTCTTACTCTAGTAGACTTCTATTAATTAACCTTCCCTCCTTAGCGAACCGTAGAACGATGCTTGGCGTCGTCTTTCTACATAAACTCACTCACGGGGACGTGGGGAGTCCCTACCTGCTAGGTCAGCTCAATTTCCACGTTCCCTGACTAAAATCCAGATCCTGTATCCCCTTAGTCACTGTAGGAGGGAATTTGAAGTGCATGAACCCTTTAGGGTTTTGTGCGTCGATTACAACCGCCTGTATGACTATATTGTTGGTAGTGATAGTCTTCCCAAACTTAAAACCGATTTGCTTCTAGAATTAGCTCATAATTCAGCACCCTAACAAAATCAAGTTTTCCTAGTTGTTTTATCTATTTTTCTTCGCTCGCGTCTATGTAGAACGCGTTCGTGCCATACGTCACACGGCTGCGCTTCTCGGTCGGTTATGCGGAAGGTGGGATTTGCCGGGACCCACGCAATAAAAGAAAATAAATATAAAAAAAAAACAAGAAAGAAAGCTAACTTCGGCACGTTGAAGTTTGTATACCCTTGCAGCTTACAAATGGATCATTATGAATTAATAAAATGTTATCAATTGGAAAGTAAAACTAAAAAAAAAATTGAATACAACATTAATACATATAAAAATTCGATTTAACATTACGTATACGTAATATTTCCCGAACATTATATATATGTCAGCTATATGATATAGTAGTTCGATTTTGATCAAATTAAAACCGAAATTTTAGAATAATATAAAATGGCCATGTCTTAAATTATATGAAAATATGTTGAAAATTGGACAAGTAATCATTTTTTTTCTGAAAACTTACCGATCGTTCCTATGGCAGCTATATGATATAGTCGTCCGTTCCGGCCCGTTCCGACTTATATAGCAGTGAGAGCATATAGAAGACGATCTGCAAAGTTTTATTCAGATAGCTTCAAAACTGAGGGACTAGTTTGCGTATAATCGGACAGACGGACAGACGGACATGGCTAGATCGACTCGGCTGTCGATGCTGATCAAGAATATATATACTTTATAGGGTCGGAAATGTCTCCATCACTGCGTTGCAAACTTCTGACTGAAATTATAATACCGTGCAAGGGTATAAAAAGTTTAAACTTGGAGAATTTGCTGATTATATTATTAATTAATTTCGGTTTTTTTTATTTTTTACACTGCAACTTTTCCTTCCCTGCCGTTTACATAGTAGAACTTCAGTATATACTGTAACGCCCTAAAATTGAGTGCGCACAAATTGCGTGCCCAGTCGCTGCCGGAATAATCTTACTATTAGTATTAGAATTAGTATTAGTATTAAGAGTTAAATAATTATTTTCCTTAGGTTATAGAATTAATTTAAGTTAGGACACGAAGTCCCCCCGAGTTATTTGTTGAAAACAATAGAAAAGCTAAGAAGAAAACTACTTAAAACTAGTGTTATTATTTTTAAGACAAGACACGACCCGCGAGAAGACTCCCAAACGCGTTATCGCACTCGTGCCGCCGCGATCGATAGGTTGATCGATAGCGGCAAACTGGTTCGGCGAGCGCGACGCGTCGCCAATTGCGATCGCTGATTTTTTCACTCGCTCTCTTCCGTTTTACCACTCGCCGAGGTCGGACGCGTGTTCGATCGCTCCGCCGCGCAGTATCGACAACCACGTGACGCCACGAAATTTCGAAGTCCACACAGCCACGCGGTGGACAACCCCTACAACCAAACGGTTCCGCCTCCGAACCCCGCCGTAGCCAGACGCCTGTTCCCCTTGCCTCGCCGTGCCTCTCGGGACACACAGCCCAAAACGCGACTCGCCGACACCGCGACGCATCCGCGCCTACCTACCCGCCGCACCAAGCCGCCCGGTACGCACCTGCTGACTCTGCAGCACCGGCCCGCGTGCCGAAGGGATTCATGTAAGCATATGGTGAGGGCAGCAGCCAGGGCCATAAATTCCATTGCGTATCATTTCTCTGCATCCCAGACCCCCTCGTCCTCTTCCCACTCCTCGACCCAGGCTTGCGGCTCGTGTTTGGCTTTCTCATTCGCGAGACGCATCTTGGCCGAGAATCCACCCCCTTGCCCCGCATGCTTGAGCTTGAGTAGATACCCGTAGGCTCCGCGCCCAGCCTGAGTATTCAACCCCCGTAGGCTCCGCGCCCATCCGAGTCCCCCCGTAGTGGCCGAGTAAATTCGGCAGGAAACCCGAATCCGGACGGAGACGCCCGTGGCCGCGATCCGAGTCACGATCCACCCAGGTTCCCAACCAGATCACGCGGTTGCGACCGCTGCACCCCCCTCTCGTGTCTCAGATAATTTCCCGAACTCCCGAGTTTCACCCCACGTTGGGCAATCGGGTCATAATTCCCCGAACTCCCGAGTTTCACTCCACGGTCGGGTCATATATCCCCAGACTCCCGAGTTTTATACCGTGCGACCGAGGTAAATTTCCCCGGCCACTCGACTCACGCGATTTAGCCTGCGATCACCAACGACAGGTGGCGCATGCCACAATTTATCGCCCGCTAGTCGCAAGCGATCCGGCTTATGACCGCGGACACTAGGTGGCCCTTTCGGCATTTCCCCGCTCGCTAGCCTCATGTGATCCAGTTTGTGGCCGCGAACGTCAGGTGTCGCTTTCAACCACGGGGAAATACGAGATCTTTGCGCTGTGGCCGCAGACGCCGACAGCTGAAAGGAAATGCCTCGTTTCTAGGCACATCGCTACCCCCATACAAATTCCTACTACAGGTTCCACCCTTCTATATAAATTTCTTGTATAGGTTCCCTGGCCCCGACTGAGGTACTACCCCGGCCAGAGAACTACGTGACAATACATAAAAAATGTATATTAATGTTGTTATATTTTCTTCTTCTTTTTCTTTATCCACAATGGTTAGAAAAGTTTTTTATTTTAATATTTTTGCATATTATAACATATCTTAATTAAAAAACTTAAAAATAATTACATAAACTTGTATTAATATAAACGTTCTTCTTCTAAATCAAAATATGGTATATTTGTGTGGCGGTCTTCAACACTATATACTTGGGCTGCATCTTCTGGTTTCGGAGAGGCTAAAAGTGCAATAACTTCACTTGGCAAAAAGTGTGATTTTAAACTCTTTTTTGGAGCGATGCTTGATAAGTAAGGATCAGAAGAATCCAAAGCTCGGTGAAATATGTCAGTTAAATTGTTCACTCGGCTATTTTTCCTCGCATGCAAAATTCTATCACGCTTGTAAAATTTGTTGCGAGCCTCAAATGCGTTTTCCCCTAAGCAGCCAACAGGAAGTAAAGATGATTCAATTATTTGTGGACCACGAACTAAAATGTTGTAGGCCGTACCTGTCATTGGATACCACGGATATTTAATGAAATGCAAACGAAGCGTTTCTTCACAAAATTTCTTAAACTTTTTTAAACAAACGTTATATTCGCATGACATAACTATAAATATGATATGTAGTTTGTTTAAAAGCTCTTCATCCAGTTCTAATATTGGGGTAAATAATTTAACGTCCGAAAATGTTCTTCGTGCTGTATTGCCATCGTTGGAATTTCCAGAACCATTCTGACTTGGTTTGTTAATCTGTAACCCCATTTCAGATTTTTATCCAGCCAAACTTCCATTAAGTCACCTCGACGAATTGCAACCTTGCTCGCATCTGTTGAAATATCGAACTGACTTTCAAGGGCTGGTGGAAGACAAGGGCTGCAAAATAAATGAAATACCAATTAAATATTTTCGATGTCTAGGGACTTTTCTTAGCTTGAAACAATTGTAACATTATTGATATATTAATACGAACTTTTTAGGTTGCGGCCAAAATAAAGGCATTTCATCCCAATGTGCAGGGCAAGTATGAAACGAATACTTTCCACCCGACAAACAGGTGAAAAGTCTCAGCTTAGTTAATTCCATACTACTGTGAACAGTCTTTAGCTTTTAGACGTGCCTTATACCGCTGTACTTGCCCGTTGGCATCCCTCTTCAAAGTAAAAATCCATTTGCAGTCCATAGCGCGTTCTGTCCTAGAGAGATCTACTACCTGCCATGTATGGTTGTTCATACATGCAAACTGATGTCATTTTCACGTGTCTCTCCCCAGAATGCCACTTAAATGCTCAATGACTGCTCTTTGGAAAGAATAACTCTTGTCGATGATCTAGGAGTCCGCCTTGATCCTAAACTTTCGTTCTCATACACATTTCCTGCATGGTTAACAATGCCAGAGGCATGCTTATTATATATGATTTATAAAAGGGTGGTCGAAGAAATTCGATTCCCCTTAAGTAACTAAGAGCCTTTTTATTTCGTTAGTTCGGCATTTTGGAATGTGGTTCATGCGTTTGGAGTCCTAGTTTTGGAGTCCATGTTAACCGCATTGAATCTGTAAAAAAAACCTTTTTGCTTTTCGCCCTACGGGGCTTAACCTGGAATGCTAACCTGAGATTACCGTCTTACTCTAGTAGACTTCTATTAATTAACCTTCCCTCCTTAGCGAACCGTAGAACGATGCTTGGCGTCGTCTTTCTACATAAACTCACTCACGGGGACGTGGGGAGTCCCTACCTGCTAGGTCAGCTCAATTTCCACGTTCCCTGACTAAAATCCAGATCCTGTATCCCCTTAGTCACTGTAGGAGGGAATTTGAAGTGCATGAACCCTTTAGGGTTTTGTGCGTCGATTACAACCGCCTGTATGACTATATTGTTGGTAGTGATAGTCTTCCCAAACTTAAAACCGATTTGCTTCTAGAATTAGCTCATAATTCAGCACCCTAACAAAATCAAGTTTTCCTAGTTGTTTTATCTATTTTTCTTCGCTCGCGTCTATGTAGAACGCGTTCGTGCCATACGTCACACGGCTGCGCTTCTCGGTCGGTTATGCGGAAGGTGGGATTTGCCGGGACCCACGCAATAAAAGAAAATAAATATAAAAAAAAAACAAGAAAGAAAGCTAACTTCGGCACGTTGAAGTTTGTATACCCTTGCAGCTTACAAATGGATCATTATGAATTAATAAAATGTTATCAATTGGAAAGTAAAACTAAAAAAAAAATTGAATACAACATTAATACATATAAAAATTCGATTTAACATTACGTATACGTAATATTTCCCGAACATTATATATATGTCAGCTATATGATATAGTAGTTCGATTTTGATCAAATTAAAACCGAAATTTTAGAATAATATAAAATGGCCATGTCTTAAATTATATGAAAATATGTTGAAAATTGGACAAGTAATCATTTTTTTTCTGAAAACTTACCGATCGTTCCTATGGCAGCTATATGATATAGTCGTCCGTTCCGGCCCGTTCCGACTTATATAGCAGTGAGAGCATATAGAAGACTATCTGCAAAGTCTTATTCAGATAGCTTCAAAACTGAGGGACTAGTTTGCGTAGAAACGGACAGATGGACAGACGGACAGACGGACAGACGGACAGACGGACAGACGGACAGACGGACAGACGGACAGACGGACAGACGGACAGACGGACAGACGGACAGACGGACAGACGTACAGACGGACAGACGGACAGACGTACAGACGGACAGACGGACATGGCTCGATCGACTCACCTTTTGATGCTGATCAGGAATATATATACTTTATAAGGTCGGAAATGTCTCCATCACTGCGTTGCAAACTTCCGACTGAAATTATAATACCCTGCTAGGGTGTAATTAATAAAAAAAAAATAAAAGCCTAGTACTCTCGGTTCATCGCTTCCAACAATTCCGAATCAGGGAACCTAATTGCTTCTTCGTGGCTTACCGGAATAAATACGTCGCTGCTAATTGCCGCTCCTAAGACATTGTACTGCTTTCGTGAGCGTTCAGGTTTTCCGTCCGAATAAGTTTATGTCTTTCATCCTGTGCGTAGTCCTGATCCTCTGCGCCGTTATCATCTTCTGCGCTTATGAACTTGTCACTGCTGCGATCATTTTTTCTGAAACACCACCGCCTTGTGGTACGTCTAATGATAGGACTCCATCAATTCAGCCGAGTTATCAGTTCGCTCGTCGAAAAGTTCGTCCCTGTTTTCCAATGCAATGCTGTACGGGACTGTCAGTTACCGCCTGATCCCATTCGCCATCAGGAAATTGTTAAATTCATTTCCATTGTCACTGCTCATGCACTTCAGAAGCTTTCCAGTTTGCCTCTTCGTCAGATTCTTAAATTCCAGGAACTTTGAGAATACCTCTTTGCTTTTCAAATAATAAAAAAAATGCTATGGGACTTGTCATCGATATATGGAAGAAAATATCGATTTCGACACAGGGATCTTGTACTGAAAGGCAGGCATACAGATGGCATGAACAAATTGCAATATTTCACTGGCTCGGCTTTCTGTTTTATGTGGAAACGGCTGAGCATGTATTTTTTGGTAAATAACAACCTTCAATTCCACGAACCATGTTCTTCATAAAATAAAATAGAAATGGTTTGATTTAAGAACATGAATTTTCCTTTCATCGAAGGATACTACAGTACGTCGTTCAGTATAAGGGTGTATCGATCCGTATTTAGCTTGATCACTCCTTTTCCCTTTGCCTTCAGATATCCGTCTCCAGCTAATCCAATCGTCACTTATGTCAATTCCCAAGGGCGATAGCTGACCCAAAACCTCACTGAAAGCATTCAGGTGACTAGAAGCATTTTGGTCTTCCTCTATTTTTAAGCTTGGCAACGCTTTATAAAGCGATACTTTTCTGACTGGTCCATTCGGTTGATGCACCTCTCTCAGTTTTGTCCTGGACTCTAAGGATGTCGTGTACGTTTTTTTGTAGCTTAGCTTCGAAGTCTTAACGCTGAGAGTGATCATGGCCAAAGCCTTAATGTCCTGACTTGAGCAATTTGAATTTTCACCCGCATCATCCTGTTTTAACTCTCTGATGCTAAGTAGGCTGCGCATCTGTATACGCTAAGAATCATAATTATTTTCTTACAATTCGTTGTTTTGGTATAGCGACTTCAGTACGTACTATTGACACATATTATGGGTTAGACATTACAGTGCTATCTGATAGTTTTATTATTTGAGACAGGGTCATTTTGTATTATTTTAGAATATCGTTTTTAATTTGACCGAAATCGGATTATTATATCATATAGCTGTCATAGGAACGTTCAAGATACATATGTATTAAGAAATAATGGATTTCGCTGTTTTTCAACATATCTTACTATATTTTTAGAAATGAACATTTTGTATTATCTCAGATTTTTTGTGTTAGTTATATAAAAACGGAACGGCTATATCATATAGTAACGATCAGAATTTTAAAATAAAAATTCTAATTTCGCTGTTCTTTTTATACCCTTGCAGGGTATTATAATTTCAGTCAGAAGTTTGCAACGCAGTGAAGGAGACATTTCCGACCCTATAAATTATATATATTCTTGATCAGCATCGACAGCCGAGTCGATCTAGCCATGTCCGTCTGTCCGTCTGTCCGTCTGTCCGATTATACGCAAACTAGTCCCTCAGTTTTAAAGCTATCTGAATGAAACTTTGCAGATAGTCTTCTATATGCTCTCACTTCTATATAAGTCGGAACGGGCCGGATCGGGCGACTATATCATATAGCTGCCATATGAACGATCGGTAAATTTTCAGAAAAAAAATTATTACATGTCCAATTTTCAACATATTTTCATAAAATTTGAGAAATGGCCATTTTATATTATTCTAGAATTTCGGTTTTAATTTGATCAAAATCGGACACCTATATCATATAGCTGACATAGGAATGTTCGGGAAATATTACGTATACGTAATGTTGAACCGAATTTTTATATGTATAAATGTTGTATACAATTCCTGTCACTTTTACTTTTCATTTGATAAAATTTTTTTTATGTATAATGATCCAATTGTAAGCTGCAAGGGTATACAAACTTCGGCGTGCCGAAGTTAGCTTTCTTTCTTGTTTCAATATATTTTCATTTAATTTGAAATGTGGGGATACTTTAAGATTTTAAAATATTGTTTTCATTTCAATAAAATCGAACGACTTTATCTACTAGCTGCTATATGAGCGATCGGGAAAAAAAAAGATTCGGAATCCCAAATAAAAGATTATATTGTATTTCTTGAATAAAATTTGACTACATAATCTTCTGTTTTTCCGAGTTCAGGCACTTGCACTTGCGACGATGACAGCAGGTACAAAACATTGTCTCTCGCTCTACCTGGAGAGCACAGCAGGAAAACCGAGCGGGAACGAGACGCCGAAGCCCGCAGGATCACCAGGATCAACCCAATAACTCGAAAACGGGAGCAACAAAGGAAAACCATCCATAATAGGGATACTCGACTTCAGCGAAGACTTCAGGCGCAGCAATTCCAGGACATTGCTGAGAAGCGACTCCTTACATAATTCCTGGCAAAATCGCCAGGCTGAATCATCAAGGCAATCACAGCGAATTATTGCTGCCTGAATCGAACTTTTCACGGATGAAGGAGAAAATTAACGGAAACGCAAACGCCAGATGAACAGTAGATCAACAGATCGATGTGTATGTCGTGGTTTCCATCTCAAGCAAGTGGTTTGAACATAAATTTCATATCTTCTAAATTTCCCAATTTTAACGTGAAAAACGCATTTTATTTAACTTGACAATTTCCGAGTCCGTCAGGTAAGTATCAGTTTTGCAGCTCACGGCGCCAAAGTGCTTTAAAGGGTAATATGCAATTAGAGGTGCAGCATATGTTCTGATTTCGGTATCGGTACCTCGTCATACAGGTTCACCTCTAAAGAAAGTTAAAATATTCCGACAATTGTATCACGGGAACTAAAGGACCTGCTCGGGTCCTTGAAGCAGCCTGTTATTTTAATAATACCGTTATTGTTGTATTGAACTCAACTGATATTTTTAAGCAAAACTTGCTTGACCGGTACATGCCAAAACATGGAGACTTAGAGTTAATATGCCTTGCTGAACTTGCAGCTTGGCACAAATTTCCAAGACAAACGCACAGTACAGTCTAACAAAGATTGTGATGAAGCGATCGACTTGGAGGTGGACAAAAAAATCTCACCACCAACTTAAATGACAAATGAAATGCGTTTAGACATAATTATTAAATAATAAAACGCAACAAAGAGCAATATAAAGTGTTTGACAGTATGAAATTAGAGAGTTATTCAAGATTTTTAAATTTTTTGACAGAAAAGAGAATGGGTCTCTTCCTCATGAACTTGCTTCTCAATATTTTGGTGAAGAACTTAGGGCCTTGGAGGTACCAAACGTCGGACAAAACGTAAGTGTACTCCGAGATGACAATGCTGTTAATATGATGTATCTGATGTAAACCTTTGCTCGCTCTCCAGGTTGCTTAACTTTAACCAGCGCCAGTATTAGCCTACGTAATGCATAATATAGCAGCAAACAAAATTTTTGTATGAGTATGTTGGTGGAGGGACTGGAGTAGGCACAGGCAGGCATGGCGAGCTAAGCTACCGGGAGCAACTGATTCTGCAACTGCTTGTGCTCCAATTAAAAAAGCTTCTTAGGAATTGGAGGACTTACACTTTATTCCGTTTTCTCACTTCCAGTGAATCAAACATCAGGTTATTTTAGATCCTTAGGCAACGATTTCTTATACGCGATTCATTGTATATATATATCATATGCAAATTAATTAAATATGACCAATCTTCTCGATTGGAAGATATGATGGGAGAACCTCTCTCCGTTGTTGTCTGCCCTTAAGGCTAGCCAACCAATTCAATAATTACAGCAATAGCTGGAGTTGTTCTGAGGCGCGATGCGCTCTTTATTAAATTCGAAATCAAACTGAGCTTAAGGCTAACAAAAAATGAAACTCATAGCGGCCACTCCAAAGGGTAGTGCTTGCCGGCTATGCATGGGCTTCCGGCCAGACGCTGTGTCAGCAGTTTGGCCGGAGCGAGTCTTCGGACGATCGGTCGTAGCCGTCGCCCGGTTAACTTAGTTAACTACTCCCCCCTCAGAATTAAGGTCGCCCTCGGCCGTCTGTAGTTCAGCGATAATCTGCCTAATTTGGCCTGCGGATTTTCTTGCCTCAGTGAAACGCCTAAAAATGAGCCCGATGCAGATGAGTGCGCAGCATATTGCTCCTGCAATAGTTGCTGCGAGACGTGTTCGGTGGTTGTCAATCTCTTCTCTGAACTCCTTGATGAACTCCAAGTTTCGTTCACTCAGACGGTGAAGATACGGGAGGCTGAGGACATCTTGGGTGGCGGTGATGTTCAATAAGGGAAGACTTGCTGTCCCTGGAGCTCTTTTCTGGGTGTTATTGTGGTTGATGAAGAGTGTGTCATTTATAGTGGCCTGTTTGTCAAAGGTTATGAGGTGTGTGCCATGAGTCCAGATTTCTGTGCCGTTGTCCACTCGCACTTTGGCCGACCTATCGTTGATGATAATAATTCCTTCGTCTACGTAGGTTATCGGATGCAGGGCACTCTCTTGTACTCGGCAGTGTGCTTCCCCACCGGCGTGCAGTTCTTTGGCGCACGAAATCTCTGAGGCTAGGCTGCAGAATGTGGCTCTCGGTGATTCGGAGCAGTTTTTTATGGCGTAAACTCCTCCGCTGCATTCGGCTATGACATTGTCTATGATCTGCAACCATGGGCAACTGGGAAAATAGTGATCTTCTTGCAGGCTAATTTAATTTTGGGGAATTTAATGATAAAGTGTAAAATGTTACGGGACTGTAAAATCTTTACAGACGAGACGGACAAAAGATCTCCTATAGGTGTGTCGGTGGGTTCCTCAAGCCAAACTGTTTTTAAGTCTTCGTGATCTAAAATGTTCGGACTAACAATGTTAATCCTGGCTAGGGTTATTGCAAGCATTAAATTTTGTAATTCCGCCATCAACATGCGGTTTCTAGCAAGCAGTGTTTCATATAGGTGTCCAGTGTCTATTTGTGAGGTTTTGGCTGATCTCAAAATTGAATTGACGGTAGAGGTAAGTTGATTAATTTGATTTTGGGTTTTAGTGTTAATTTGGATCTGTCTATTGCTAGACTCGACTAACCTCATTTCGGAAAACCTGATTTTTTCTAAGTCGCTGGCATCTGGTGTACCTGCTACAACCTTTAGCATAGATCCTAAGAAATCCGAGCTCCTAGCTACTCTGTAATGAACGCCCAACGACTCTAACAAGTCCTGGAGGTGGGCGGTATCCACGCTCAGAAGCTTCTTCATATGGGATAGCGGAAACATGTCTATCATGTTGGTTGTCTCCTCTATTACACGCCCATATTCTGAGAGGCTCGCTGTGTGCGTGACGTAAGCAAACTCCTCCCATACTAGGATTTCGCCATCTACGACGGGGATGTACCTGGCCTGTGAATAATCGGTAACGTGGGCCGACGCCAAGGACAGGAGTATGCAAAATGTTTGTCCGATCCTGTGAAATTAAACTTTAGCTATTTTTATGCTTATAGAGGGTTTTCCCACCACCGATAAAATGAACTTAAAACAAACTATGCCAGTGGCTATGAACCTATAGTAAAAAACAAAGTGCGCCAAGCGGCTTGAAGGTGTAATAACTAATGAATATAAAAAATAAAGTGCGCCAAATGGCTTGAAGGTGAAATAAAAAATACAATATAAAAAATGAATATAAAAATTGTTAATAAAAAAAAACCACAAAGGACATTGTTTGTTATATCATTTAAGATTGTCCTTGTGGACCACCCTCCCCTTAATGAGGACCGTGGTCCCCAGGTCCGCTTCTACGGCTCTATCCTCGCACAAGGGTGTGAGTTTATTTCCTAGCCTTCTATTGGATTTTACCAATACCTTTTCGCCGACTTCGAAAACTCTGTGTTGTCGGGAGGCGTTTTCCATGGTTCTGAGCGTGTTTTGTGCCTTAATGATTTTGTTCCGGACTTCCGTCTGTTGGTCATCTGGGTGCTCCTGCACGATGTCAAGTGGTCGTTTGTCAAGGACAGAGTGAATTGACTTATTATATCTGGTGGTTGCCAATAAAATAATTTCCACAGTATCGGTTATGCCCTTGTCGATTTTTAGGCAACGAGCAAGCTCCAAAAGGGTGCTATGAAAGCGCTCCACTTGCCCATTTGACACGCTATGGAGTGGCGGTGCATTGGCAATGCTAACGCCAAAGTGATTGTCAAGCATGGTCGAGATAGTATGCGAGTTTAATGAAGGTTCATTATCGCAGTAGACTACTCTAGCCCTAGGGAAAAAATTCATAATCTGTAGTATGGCCGGTTTAAGGTCTTCGATTGTCCTAGAGTGGACATGTTGCACAATTGCGAACTTCGAAAACTTGTCAATGCAAGTGAGAAAGTACTTTTTATCCGTAGGAAAAATATCGATGTGCAGTAGTTCTCCTACATGAGAGGGGATCGGAGTCTCGCCTAGCTCATGTTTTTTTGGGTGCCTATCGTATTTGGCTTTCGCGCATGCTTTGCAGCTTGCTACGATTTCGGTAGCCAACTTGGTCATCTTCGGAAAGTAGTACTCGGAGAGTACCTGCTTAACGTTTTCTTTTGCCGACCTGTGGGCCCTATTGTGTTCTACGGTAAGAATTTCCCGTGTCTCAGGGACTGCAAAAATATTCGTTACACGGTTTTTGCAGTGCCAAAATTTGGTGGCTGGAAATCGCCGAACCAATTCGTCCTGTATTAGTGCCAGCGTGTGCAGGTCACAATGAATGGCATTTACGCCCTTCGGAACGATTACATCTGCGAGTTCATCAATCAATGACTCTTTGCAGGGGAAGTTAATCGCATGCCGCCTCTTCTTTCCAAAGAGGACGAAGCTGCGCTTTAACGGAAAGCGTGCCTCCTCCTGAGTTATCTGGTTCTGGAAGCAGTTTAGGGGCTTATCCGTCGTTTCGATAGTGTGCGTCAAGGAGAGCTCGCTGTGAACAGTGGCCACGCACGATTGAGCTTCTTGCTCCTCCATGACGTTAACTTGTTGCCGTGACAATGCATCGGCGACCAAGTTTACCTTGCTGGGTTTGTAGAAAATACGCGCCCCTGATTCATCAATGCTCGCTTTCCACCTTTTAATCTTTGCATTCGGATTGGATTCCGAAACTGCAAAGGTTAGCGGCTGGTGGTCGGTCAAGATGTTGATGTCTTTAACCGCATACAGGTAATGCCGTAGCTTAGACAAAGCCCAGACTATGGCTAAGAGTTCCCTCTCGTTGGTGGCGTAGTTAACCTCCCTGTCTTTCTATGTCCTTGAGATCATTGTTATTGGGCGTCCCTCTTGGGACAATACTGCGCCAATGCCATGGGCCGAGGCATCTGTCGTTAGATCAAATGCCTTTTTGTAGTCGGGGTACCTTAGCATCACGTCGTCGGATGCCAAGATGTTTCGTAGTTTCTGGAATGCTTGTTGCTGCGTCTCAGAGAACTGAACCGGAATGTTTCGTGACCTGTGTCTACTAACTGTTCCGCTTTCCCCTTTTAGGATGTCTGATATAGGCCTTGCTATTGCCGCGAAGTCCTTAATAAAACATCTGTAGTAGCCGGCTAGGCCTAGAAATGACCGTACCTCAAAAACATCTTTGGGGTCCGGAAATTCTTTTTTAGCCTTAACCTTTTCTGGGTCTGTTGTAGCACCGTTACAAGTGACTATAAACCCAAGGAAGCTCACACTTTTCTTAAAAAAGCTGGACTTTTCTACCGATACCCTCATGTTCGCATCGTGCAGGATCTTTAGAACCCAATCTACGTGCTTGATGTGAGAGTTTTCGTCTTCTGAGTAGATAATTACGTCGTCAACGTAAACATCGCAGAACTTGCCGATTTGTTCCCGTAGGATGTCGTCGATTGTTCTCTGAAAAATGCTGCCTGCATTTTTGAGGCCAAACGGTAGTCTGCGAAATTCGTATTTTCCCCCATTCACAGAGAAAGAGGTTTTTTCCCTTCGCGTTCTGCAAGAATGATTTGGTGATAGCCAGACTTGAGGTCCAGCGTGGAGAAATACTTCGCATTGCCTAGGTTGCTCAGTATCATGTTAATATTTGGCATGGGGTATTTATCGGACACTGTTCTTTCGTTTAGCTTGCGGAAGTCGATAAACTAGTCTCATTTTCCGGTTGCCATGGTCATCGGTCCCTTTTTTATCCACAACCCATATCGGGTTGTTGTAAGGGGACACCGACTTCTGAATTATCTCGTTTTTAAGCAGATCTTTAATCTCTTTGTTGACGAAGTCCGCCGCCCCCATTGGGTACAGGTATAATTTTGCGTATATGGGCTCCTCACTAACTGTTCGGATGGTAGCTACCACCGATAAGGGAAAGCCTCGTTAGGGTTTGCAAAAGCCTTCTTCCTAGTCTTCAGCATTTCTAAGAACGCGTTTCTGACTAAGGGTGGCGCATCTGAGCAGTCCACTTCGGTGAAATTGACGTCGGGGCATGGGTGGAATTCAATTTTCTCTTCTCCATGCCCCATCTGAGGTGGCCGGAGGCCAGACAAAGCGATGCCCCTGCCTGTTTAAGTAGGTCGAGGCCAATGATCGCATCAAAGGAAGACAAATCAGGTAAGATGAAGAACGTGGCCTTCAAATCAAAAGGTGACACGAAGCATTTTTTCGTGATCATGGTAACACCATGGAGTGAATGGATGGTGAATGGGGAATCGACGGGGCGAACGCCTTTTAAGCCTTTGTGAGGCCGGATAAAATTTTTTACGCACCCGTGTCGATGAGGAACTTCATTTCTTTCCCCGCTACTCTTCGTCTGATGACGGGCAGCAGGGATTTTCCTCTAAAAAATTAATCACTTCTAAATCATATTCAGAAATGGTGTCGACGTCGACTTTGGCCGCCGCGCTTGAAGCTGCGGTTGCGTACGTGCCCTCGGCCTGATCTACTCTCTGAGCGATGTGATTAACCCTCTGTCTCTTGTGAGGGCGTGAACAACCGGAGTGGGCGGGCTTCCCGTTTTGGTAGGCCTGTGCCTGAGTGGGTCGTCTCAACCTGGACATAGACGGGTCAACCGCCATGGGTTCTGGTGTGTTTTCACGACGCCTGTCGTTATGCGGAGCCGAGTGCACCTGAGCCTTAACCTGTTTAGTAAAGTGTGGGTTTTTTCCCCCGCTTACTTGGGAGTGCGCTTGGTAGGGCGTTTGTTGGCGTTCTTGCGCCATTGGGAATTGCTTCCTATCCCTATCCTCCAGGCTTTTTGCAAACGATGTTGCGAAGGTGTACCTTTCGTGGTTTGACTCCACTTCCTGAGCTAATGCCAACGCAGTTGGCATGTCCTTCGGCTTCGCCGAGAAGAGGACATCGGAAAGACTGCGCTTGAGTCCCGAAATAAATATACGGAGCGCATCATCCCGGAATTTGTCGCATAAGATTCTTGCCGCCGCCGTTTCGTACGACATGGTGGGTTTATTGGTAACCAAGGTGAGCTTTTTCTCGACCTCGTCATAGAATCAGGCTTCCCTGTCTAAGGGTGCCCATCTCCTGCTCGATGACGTGAATCGCGCGTTTGTCACTATATGTGAAATCGAGGCGATCTATGATCGCATCGAAATTCAATACAGTGCCGAACGAAGATAGCACCGCATCGGCAGGGCCTCTTATTTTACTTCTGATTATAACGACCGCCTGGTAGTGGCGTGAGCTATTTACGTAATTTCTAAATATGTAATATGCGGCTACCGCCGCCTGCCACCAAGAGACATATGTCTCTTGTGCTCCCGTAAATTCGGGCAAGCATTTTACGGCATCCAGAGGCTCGCTGCACTCGACGTTTCCAGTGATATCAATGGGTTGGTCTACCTTGATTTTAGGGGCTGCCGCTTGTGTGGGTGCGATTTGCACCGCTGCAACTTGGGTAGCCAACTGTTGTATAGTTTGGCGGTCTGAATCACAGCCTTAAGCTGATCTGAGTCCATGGTTCTAACTGAAGAGGGGTTAGCGGGTGCCCGTATTGTGGTGAAAATACGCGGGGGCCCTTCACTGTCAGAATCTGAGTCGCTAGCGTACTGTTTATTTTCCCTATATTGTATAAACGGAGAGCTCATATGTGCTTAAGTTAAACTGCACTGTTATGCAATGCCCGCTCAAGCTATTTGCCCATGAAGGCAGCTGGCGATGCAAGAAGTCCGCGGGGACGGAGCCGCCGCCTTAATAACTATGTATGTGAGCTCAGTTGCCGCCTTTCCAAGCACCAGCACTGGTAAGGTGAGGGGTGAGGGGTAAGGCAAACAAAGAAGAACCGGTAGGGTGAGGGGTGCGCGGGGACTGTAGCTGTTCGAACCAAGCCGTCGCCTCGCCGAACAGCGGCAAGGTGAGGGGTATGCGGGAGCTAATTGAAATACAAATGCATGCGCGGCCGTATCGGGTTCACAGCAGTGGAGTGGGGACAATAAAAAATACAAAGTAAAAATTGGACTGCGAAGCTAATACCAAGAATTTCTACTCGAGTGATGCGATATACAAAACTGAATTAAATGTCTAATACAAATTCAAATCTGGTATATTAAATTGTGAGAGCCTTGGCTCTGATATTTAGCCTCCGCAATATGTTAATTGCCTCACCAAAAATATTTGCAGTGTAACAGCATATAATGTCTGTTGGGTACACAATGCGAAAAAAATTTAACTGCTCGGCGAAATAGCAATGCGCCGCAACACGAACTGCGAGCGAATTAAATTAAATTAATTTTTTATACGCCGTATTTGCAACGGATTATAATGTTAATTAAATTTTTTCGCAGTGAAAATATGTGATAATAATATGTGATAATATTATAATATTTATTTATTAAACAATGGGGTTTCGGGTAAATCTCCTCCACCGGATAAAATAATGGAATTAAACATGGAATATGTATCGAAGACGTAAAAGGTTTGACCAGCGGGCCCACTTACATGTTCTGTAATTATTGTGTTTATTATGTATGATATGGACGGCTGCGTATTTCCCGCGCCGCTGTCACTGTTCAACTTCTGAGTTGAATAATTACAATAATTACAGCAATAGCTGGAGTTGTTCTGAGGCGCGATGCGCTCTTTATTAAATTCGAAATCAAACTGAACTTAAGGCTAACAAAAAATGAAACTCATAGCGGCCACTCCAATGGGTAGTGCTTGCCGGCTATGCATGGGCTTCCGGGCAGACGCTGTGTCAGCAGTTTGGCCGGAGCGAGTCTTCGGACGATCGGTCGTAGCCGTCGCCCGGTTAACTTAGTTAACTTGCATATATCAAATCACTATAATTTTCTGTCTGAAACTAACTTTTGGAGTAATTTGAGGTTTTTTAAATTAACAGACAGTGATGGATAATATCAGAGTTTCTACGGCAGGTAGCATGATTCGTGTTTTATGCAATTATAAAAGGGGTATACAAGTCATTCATATAAATGAACAGAGCCTATTTAAAACAAGAAAGAAAGCTAACTTCGGCACGCCGAAGTTTGTATACCCTTGCAGCTCACAATTATATCATTATGATTTAATTAAATGTTATCAAATGGAAAGTAAAACTAACAAGAATTGTATACAACATTAATACATATAAAAATTCGGTTTCACATTACGTATACGTAATAGTTCCCGAACATTCCTATGGCAGCTATATGATATAGTAGTCCGATTTTGATCAGATTAAAACCGAAATTCTAGAATAATATAAAATTGCATTTCTTAAATTATATGAAGATATGTTTAAAATTGTACAAGTAATAATTTTTTTTCTAAAAATTTACCGATCGCTCCTGTGGCAGCTATATGATATAGTCGTCCGATCTGGCCCGTTCCGACTTATATAGTAGTGAGAGAATATAGAAGGCTATCTGCAAAGTTTCATTCAGATAGCTTCAAAACTGAGGGACTAGTTTGGGTATAATCGGACAGATGAACAGACGGACATGGCTAGTCGACTCGGCTATTGATGCTGATCAAGAATATATATACTTTATAGGGTCGGAAATGTCTCCTTCGCTGCGGTGCAAACTTCTGACTGAAATTATAATACCCTGCAAGGGTATAAAAATCAACGAGTTCAGGTTACTTTTTGTCCAGTATAATGTTGATGTTATCTGTGTATCTGAGACCTGGTTTACGTCTGACTTGCCTAATATTTTGATTGAGTGTGAGGGTTATGTTTTGTTTCGTTCAGATCGTGTTAGTCATGCTGGTGGTGTCGCTGTATATGTTAAAAGTTCACTTAACTGTAGGGTCAAATGAAAGCAACCAATTGACAGTAAAATCGAATATATTCTTTTAGAAGTAACCAATAAATTTCTATGCAATAAAGTGCTAATTGGGTGCATTTACCGTCCAAATCGCATAATAGATTTTGATCCCCTTATAGAAACTATTCGCGAAATATCAGTTTCATATGATGACATTATTCTTGCAGGAGACTTCAATAGTAACATTTAAAACGAAAGTCTTTTATTAGATAGTTTTGAAGCGATAGGACTGTATTGTAAAAAACCATTTCAATTTTTCAAGTACTGCAGTTCGGTTTATAAAATCTTATCTTTGTGGAAGGTTACAGGCAGTGGTTGCAGGTGATCGGACTTCCGACTTCTGCCAACTTGCTCGTGGTGTTCCTCAAGGATCAGTATTGGGTCCATTGATGTTTTCTATGTATGTAATTGATTTGCCTAGTCTTTTGTCTGATTGTGAAGTCCATTTGTATGCAGATGATGTCCAAATATACATCAGCAGTCCTATAAGGCAGTTAAATGTTTGCGTTAGTTCTAGTAATAATATGCTTAATGTAATTTATAAATGGGCAAGAGGTAATGGTTTGAAAAATATTCTTACCAAATCCAAGTGCATAGTAATTGCCAAAAAACCGATTGATCCAACAAACATTCCAAATCTTGTTATCAATGGCACGCCGATTCAATTTGAGCAGACCGCACTGAACTTAGGATTTACATTTAGTAACATCCTTAGCTGGAGCAAATACAAAACCAAAGCTACAGGGCGAACATATGGCTTGCTTCGGCAGCTGCCATATTCTAAAACTTTTCTTCCGCTCCAAAAAAGGCTTTTAGTAGCTAAGGTTATTCTTATACCAACAATGTTTTATGGAGTGGAAGTTTTTGGACACTGTGACACACGCGATATGCACAAGCTTGTAGTAGCCCTAAATTCAATTGTCCGATGTGTTAATTTAAAACGACTTGACCACGTATCAAACTTGACAAATAAAATTCTTGAGCTAAACTTGACTTTGTGGATTCGCTATAGGACTCTAATATATTTCCACAAAATTGTGATATCCCAAGAAGCAACATATTTGTTTGAAAAACTCGTATCTGCTACCTTAAATAGGACAAATATTTTTAAATGCCCAAGATTAAATTCGCTGTGCTCGAATAGGCAATTTTTCATTAATGCTTTTCGTTTGTGGAACAATCTGCCACATAGATATAAGACAATTAGTGTCGCAACTCAGTTTAAATCTCAAATTAAAGAATATTTAAAGTAAAATGAAAACATAAGTAAAGAAATTTCAAACTTATAAAATTGTTAGTAATAAATAATAGTTAAAAGTCTATGTGTTAAAATGAAGTATTTATTTCAAATTCGATGTGACTAGTGCTATAATTATAAGTGTAAACTTGCTGCTCTAGGATAATAAAAAAAAAATAATAATAATAATAAAAAACAAAAATAATGTGACAATAATGCGACAATCATGCATTTGATTCAATATGACTGAAGCGAACATGGCAGATGTGGGTGTGGGACCTTTTAGGCAAAGAGTTATCTCTCAAACTCAAGTTCCTGATGACACTATCCACTTATTCCCTTCAGATGATGAACCAGTACAAAGCCTTACAACTGGATCATATTGGCATAGAAGTTTTCGTTTCAACTGCCGTAGATACTGTAAAATCAGCTAACATGTTACAGCAAAGTATATAATTATTGTCAATATAGATACAATTAAAAGGCACAGGCCAGTTAATGCTAAGAACGTTAGATTGGTAACAAAACTTTGGATTAAGTTTTCAGATCTTAAAGTTGGTGTCATGGCCAGGTCACAAGGACGAACTCAAATTTTAAAAATGGCTCGAGGGTTTCAATGCAGAAGCTCAGGAAATTCTTAGGTTAATGGAAAAGAATTCCCTGTTGTTTCTGCTCACGCTAAACCTATACACGAAGCCAGGAAGCAACCCACAGCAAAGTTGCTGTGCACCTTTTGACGGATGGAGCAGAGCAACAAGCGCATCGGGTCTTTTCCTTTTGGGAGACTTTGTTCCTCCAAAAAGATTTAAAGTTACAAATGTCCAAGCAGGGCTAGAAAGCTTGAGAGGGGAAAAGGTCTTGGCTACAAAATACTATTTTCTTATCAATGGGGATCATACCATATGAATCATACCACAATGTATAGTCTCTTCGCGCTAATCGTAAAGACCTTGCCAACGATAAAATTATTTATTCTGCGAACTTTTTCTGGATTGTTGAAATCTGGACCCCCCCCCAGGATGAGTACAATTTAAACAATTTTGACATTATACGAAAAATTTATAGCATTTTTTCAATTGTATATGTATAAACGGAATACTCAATTATTCTACACAAAGTCTTTAGCCAAATGTGAAATTTCTTGTTGAGACAAAGAAATCGCAAAGCACCAGAGCAACCTATCAATTGATTGTGATAAATATCTTGACACGTCCCAGATTCCCCGTAGTAAGATTTCGAAAAAATTAAAGCTGATGATAAAACACTACTCAACTAGGATAGTAATAAAGTGGTAATAATATTAGGAGATTTTATGATCTGCAGAGCGATGTTCTTGAGGAAAATTTTCTCAATGAATAATTCTGGAACAACAAAACAACTAACACAAATTGATTTGATATTTTCTGACACTCGGATTCCAGAAGCTTTGGCCTTTACATATTAAACCACCTATGGTCATCATGATGGTATTTTCCTTAAATATATCTTTTAATATACTTATTTAAACAAGGTTATAAGTTAAGTAGATGTTATATATATATACATACATATATATAAATTTTCTAAAAACATTTAAAAATAAATAAACAACTTTTTTTCAATGTTTTTTATATTTTGCTATAGTCTTCCCCTCGTGAATTCAGAACTTTCTCGTAAGTCAGATCATTTATTTAAGCAATTAATTTAATCAAGGTTATACGTAACCTAGATTTTATATAACATAAATAAATAAGTTGACATTTTGCAATGTTTTCCATATTTAGCCATAGTTCCCCATCGTGTATTGAGATCTTGTCGTGGTGTGGGGACTTAAATGAGAAATATATTGTGACCGGCTGTTAGTTGTAGTTTATTTAATTGTCTTTCTTTATTTATTATTTACTACTTTTCTTTATTTATTATTTAATACTTTTTTTACTTTATTATTTTACATTTTTCTTTATTATTTCTTAGATCGAGTGTGTCTGTTCTTGCAAAATTTTATTCTTCCCTTCGGTACATATGTTGACTTCTCTAATTTAGCTCTTCTACAAAAGTGATCTGCTGCTTGCAGGCAGCAAACGTTTAACCCCCGTTTTCAGCGAAGCGTCGCTCTCTCTTTCTCTCTGAGAGAGCGTACATACTCACATAGTGTGACCAGAGCGTACTTATCTAACCTGGCCTGCTAGAATTCGGTAATCCTGACTTTAAGATAGCCCTCAACCTCTTCCTTAATATTATGTCTTAAATTAGATATAATTGAAACCCGTCAATGCCTTCCAGCAAAAATCTATAATTTTTCAATACTTTTCGAATAACGTACGGTCCTTTGTTTTTGGTGTCATCGCAAACCTTCTATTTCATGTTGGGCACCCATAACTTTTACTAATTGCATCTAACATTTTATCCCTTCCAATGTGACCTAATTCGTCATGATACTTGTACATGTAAATCACATGTTGCTACATTCTACTTGGGACATAAAACAGTAATTTGTTGTTATTAGCGTTTTTATATCTAACCGCATTTCTCATATCAAACCATATATGCTCTCTACTCTCTAAAATTTTCCTAATATCTTGTTGTTTAATATCCCTTGCCTGACAAATGATTAAATTAGTTTCAAAAGTAGTCGCGTCTATTATTACATCTGTTAAGTACATCCACGTCCTGCTCTGTGCTTTAACTCTTTTTTTTTTTTACGTTTGTTGTTATTTATTGAATCTTCTCTAGGGCTTAAGAGACTAACAATAAGTTTTCAAATCTTAATCTGTGTTACGTTAATTTATATTAGTTGTACAGGGATGGGATATATTAGTTAGACAGGAATGGGAAATCCTTTCGCTGTAGTCGGGAGTGGTGGCTTAGCCGGGTAAGTTGTCTGGCTAGTGGATTTGGGTGACTTGAGAGTCTGGCTTCGTATTTAATTTTTCTGCAAACAATTTCTTCTTTTACGGGATTTATATCCAAGTCTCTCTGGATGTTCGCGTTACGGATGTACCAGGGGGCTCCAGTTATTGTTCGTAGGATTTTTGATTGTACTCGTTGAATGATTTCTATGTTTCTGCTGCTTGCATTTCCCCAGAGTTAAGAATAATAGGGTCAGATCGGCTTTAAGAATGAGTTATAAAGTAAGCTTTTATATTCGAGTGGGAGGGGGGAGCGGTGATTTATAAGCCAGTGGAAGCTGCTGGCCTTTGAGTCTTCTTTGCTTCGATGTGCTTTCTCCAGGTAAGCCTCCTATCTAAGTGTATGCCAAGATAGGTGACTTTGTCAGCTTGTGGAAGCTGCTTGTTGTTTAGGGCCAGTGGTGGGCATTCCGACAAGTTCAGGGTGAATGTAATGTGCTTAAATTTTTGCTCTTTGACTTTAATCCGCCAATCTGCTAGCCAGTTTTCGACGGCCACCAGGTGCTCTTTTAAATGTTCTGTTGCTGTTTTTGGGCATTTTGAGCTGCTGACAATGGCGGTGTCATCAGCAAAGGTTTATATGAATGTCTTGCTGCTTGTCGGGATGTCTGCCGTGTATAGGATGTACAGGATTGGCCCAAGCACACTTCCTTTGGGTACTCCAGCTTCGATTTTACGAGTCGTTGAAGTGAACGTTTTACATCTCACCATGAAGGCCCTGTTTCTAAGGTAAGACTCAAGCAACTTATGGGTGTTATCCGGCAAAAAGGATTTTGATTTTATACACCAGACCGTCGATCCGGACGCGGTCAAATGCTTGTGATACGTCCAGAAATAGAGCACTGCAGTATTGCTTGCGTTCAAAGGCGGTGCGAATTTCAGATGTCAGGCGGTTTACCTGTTCGGTAGTTCCATGCTCTTCTCTAAATCCAAACTGGTGCTGGGGAATCGCTCTGTTGTTTTGCAGATGTGTTAAAAGGTGCAAAAGTAGAAGTTTTTCAAATAGCTTTGACAGACACGGTAGGAGGCTGATGGGCCGATACGAAGAAGGCTGGGATTTATCTTTGCCTGGCTTCGGGATCATTGTTATAACAGATTTTTTCCATTGGTCAGGAAAGTAGCCCCATTTTAATATTGAAATGAATATGTTTTGGGAGAAATTAAATCGTGACCGGGAGCTTTTTTGGGATTTAGTTGTTCTTTAATGGTCTTAAGTATTGAGTATAGGCGACGAAGGCTGGACGTTGGGTAGAGTGGACTGGTTTGATGGCGGGTGAGGTTTGAAGACGTTTTGCAAGTGATGGGCAAAGCTGTTTGCCCTTTCTTCGTCACCACGCGCCCAGTCACCTGTTTGTGATCGGATTGGCCATTCGGGTTCTATTGGTGGTTGCATTTTTGGATGAGCTCTCCATAGAGGAAATTTATTGCCAGTCGGAGATAACTTTGCAATATATGCACGTTGAGCCTGGTTCTTTTCGATAGACAGTGCTTTCGACAATTTTCGAGATGCTTCGTTTAGTCTTTTCTTAGCGGCTGGGGACCGGTGAGTCTGCCAGTCTCTGCGAAGTCTTCGTTTCTCAAGTAGAAGAGCTTCTATCTGAGCACCTGAGCGTCCAATTCTTGTAGGATTCGTGGCCGAGGGCTCCGGCGTGGAATGTTTAGCGGCGGAGGACATTACGTCCGTAAGGGGTTTGAGCGATTTTTCAATGTCAGATTCACACGAAATTTCAGGAATAAGTTCGATGTGTGCACTTACATAATTTTTGTACTGCAGCCAGTTGGTTTTATTTGATGTCAGATGTTGGGGAATTTCCAAAAGGTGCGGCTGTTCAGAAAGACAGAGGAGAACAGGCGAGTGATCGGATGTAAGCTCATCGAGAGTTTTTGCGTTTATAAGTCTGTGCGGGACTCTTCTAGTTACAGCGAAGTCAATAATGTCTGGTTGTTTATTGGGATCTGTGGGCCAGTATGTAGGCCTTCCCGGTGAAACAAAGTCTAGCATATTGCCAGGGGTTATAATGGATTTGTATAACTGGCGCCTTTTGGTATTGGTAAGACGAGAACCCCAGTGGGGATGATTTGCGTTATAATCACCGGCAGCTATAAAGCAGCTTCCTAGTAAGTTATAGAAGTTCATAAACTCGTTTTCTGCAATACTAAAACGTGGAGGGCAGTACATGGCTGATAGGGTCAGTGGGCCGGTAGTTAGGTTAATACGTAGGGATGTGGCCTGTAGGTAGTTAGTAGCGAATGTCTCCAAAGGATGGTATTTTATAGGTCTTTTTAAAGGTATTCCGGTCCCTCCGTGCGCTTTGCCGTCTGGGTGGTTGGAAATTATGTGGAAGTTGTTTTTATTAGCTAGATGGGTTTCAGAGAGTAGCATTATATCTATATTATGGCTGTTTAGGAACTGCAGGATTTCATTTTTGTGCCGGAAAACGCCGTTGGCGTTCCAAAAGCAAATTCTTAAAGAGATCATTTAAACAGACTTTTGTTTAATTAGCATTTCCATTATTAGGTTCTGGGTTCGAATTAGTTCTTGAATAGAACTTTGGATGGACGTCATAATGTTGGTAAGAGTAGCTAGCGTGGATTCAATGCCACTAAGTGTTTGTAAAGGAAGAGTTTGATTTTGCTGCATGGATGGTTGAGTTGCTGGTTGGGCATTGGTGTAACTGCGGGAAATCATTTAGGTTTGGTATAGATTGCTGGGGACGTAATGCTACCGGCTGGGGGATAGACATACCAGGGTAACGGAGAGCGCTGACAAAGGAGACGCCAGGAGTGGTTGTTGATGGCGTGAAGATGTTTGGTTGAGAACAATGTTGAACATTGTACGGATTGCTGCGTCTCTGATGCAGGCGGCTCTTGAGTTCTTTGTAGGCAGGACAGCCCCTGTAATTGGCGGTGTAGTTTCCACCACAGTTGCTACATTTTCTTAGGTTAGGGTCTTCTTTATTTCCTAGGCATGCTTCTATGCAAGCAAATCTCCACAGGCGACACAGACTGGTCGCAGTGTGCAGTAAGTTTTTGTATGTCCGTACTCCTGGCAATTTGTGCACTGTACTGGACCGTTTCTTTTGTGCGGCTCCTCTACGGTGATTCTTCGGTGAAGAAGGTACTGTAGTTTGTAAATAGGGTGTACTTCATTTTGCTTTAGAGGTTTAGTTTCTGGCGCCAGTTCAATCTTAAAGAGCGGCTGCGGGATTCTATTCCTGTTTGCTATGTTCGTTACGAACTTCACATCAAAGCCTTTTTCCTTAAGGCCTTCAGCTTTTTCTTATATAGGGACTGTCGATTCTGTACCTTTTAATACAACTTGTAACCCTTTTTTACTTTTTAGTTGGTAAGTGTAATAATTTATAAGTTCATTGTCAAGGTAAGGAGTCACAGAACGGAAGTTTTCTTCATTGTTAGTCTGCAGTATTGTTTCTGATATATTTCCTCTCTTTAGATGGTAATAAAGAAGTTATTTGACCCAATTACTTTTTGGTAAAGTCTGAAAAATTGTGTTTCCTAATGTAGATTGGAGGTGGCTTTACAACTTTAATGACTTCTGGCGCTTGGGCCTGATCTTTGTCGAAATCGCCAAGTATTGCAAATCTGTTTTCGGATCTTCCTGTGGTTGTGTTTCCTATAGTTTTCGGCACTTTTGGCAAGTTTGGGTTTACTATTTTTTTTTGTGGGCTGAGCTTTCTTTTGATTTATACATACCGATCGATCCCGGTCTGTACAAGCGTATTGTTCGTAACAGAGTCAGTAGAGGTGAGTTTTACTTGCGGTGTTGAGATAGGCCACTGAGTAGCCGCTGACGTCAAAGTTGTTGTCGTTGATGTTACTGTAGTAATGGAGGGAACCGTAGTAGTGAACGCACAAGCCGACGTGGTCGGTGCATCGGTAGAAGGGAGGGGGGACGGGCACTGTGAACTCCACGACTGGGTAACGGTGGCGTTGCTTGAGCATTGGGTCGCTGTTGACAGTGAGCGCGCTCTTTCTGGGGCGGTCAATGACGTTGATTTTGTTGTTGCATCCGATGAATCAATTGAAATGTAAGCAATAAGGTGAGGTTAGGTTAAGCCGGATGGCCCTCACGGGGCCGCGCATAGGCCAATGTGGCCCGCAGCTGTCCGGAATTTAATGAGTGGACCTAGAGAGTGTTAACGCGGTTATCAAAGTCCTTGAGGATCAAGGTGTGTTTCGCGAAGGCAAGTAATTCACCCGGCCCCCTCTTGGAGGCATCTTCTAGTGATGCCAGAATCGGAGCTCCCAGGTATCTTATCCCTGCCGTAGCTAGGGCCGGGCATTTACAAATGAGATGCTCCAAGGTTTCGGTAGCCTCGGGTTCATCACATTTCCGGCATTTGGCATTGTCGGTGATGCCTAGCTTGACTGCATGCGCTGCAGCCAGGCAGTGACCTGTGAGAATTCCCACTATCAGTCTGCAGTTTTGTCGTGGAAGATGCAGCTCATAGTGGCTGAGTTTGTCGTTGCGCTCTTTGCACATGATCTTTGATATCTTGCAGTTTGTGGAATTTCTCCTCCATCTGCTCTTTACTTGTGCGTCTGCCCGTCTCTCCAGCTCGCTTTGTAGCGTTCTTAGCGAGACAGGAACATTTTCTGTTCTTTCACTAGTTAGTCCAACGCCTTCCTTTGCAAGTACGTCTGCGGTATCGTTAACATTTATGCCCTGGTGGCTGGGAACCCAGTAGATTCGCACTGATCTAGTCGTGCTTAGGTTATCTAGTGCCTCCCTGCTTGCCAGTACAGTTTTGGAACTGACCGCTGACGATTGCACGGATTTTATCGCCGCTTGACTGTCTACGAACAAATTGATCGCCTCATGTGGGCGGTCTATGTTCTGAGCAAGCTCGGCAGCTTTTCCCGATGGCGAATACTTCCGCCTGGAAGATGTTGCATTGGCCTGGTAGCTTATACGACAACCGTATCTCAGGGTCAGGGCAGGGCAGTATATGCCCGCTCCTACTCCTTCTTCCATCTTGGAGCCGTCTGTGTATATATTGAGGTGTTGAGCATGATCCTGAACTGTTTTCCAGTCGTTAGGTCCCATGAATGTTGTTGTTTTTACATCTGGGCATGTCTTGAGAATCATTTAGTCAGACGCACTGCTCATGTTTCGACCAATTGAACTATGCCCGAATCCTTGCATTGTCATGTTTCCTGATGCAATCAGGCGTTGTGTCGCCTTTCCTGCAGTCAGTCGCGAGTGCTTTTGTTGGGGTTGACCTCAGCGTCCCTGTTATGCAGAGCAGTGCCTGCCGCTGGGTTCTTTCCATAAGCCTGTTGTACGTCTTCTTTTCCATGGCTTGCCACCACACTAAGACTCCATACAGAAGGGTCGGATGCACCACCGATATGTAGACCCAGTTCATGAGGGCTGCTAAGCATCTTCTTGGATGCATATAGCGCTATGGTGGCCTTTTTCACCCTCTCTACTACATTGGGCTTCCCTGCCAGCTTGTTGTCTAATCCCGAAGTATTTTACTTATGTTTTCGGTTTCAGCCTGGTTGTGTTATTTATCTCTTAGTAAAGAGAATAAGTGTTTTGTCCGCGTTGATACTGAGTCCTACCTTCTTCGCCCACTCACATATCTCCCTGAGTGTTGATTCCATAATCGAGCTGAAGGTCGATGGACAGACGACTCCCGTGATAATGATGCTTATGTCGTCGGCATAGGCTGTTATCCTTGGGGCTTTCCTTTTGAACCTCTTGATCAGGCCGTCCACCACGAAATTCCACAGGAGGGGTGACGGGACCTCGTCTTGCGGCGTGCCCCTGTGAGCTCCTTTCACCATGGGGGCGGTGCCCCAATCGGATTGTACCCGCCTACAGAAAATTTCTTATCCACAAGTTGACGGCAGGGTGCGTGTTGGTCGCTTCTAAGCGGTCCATTATAGCGTCAGTCGTCACGTTGTTGAAGGCTCCGGATATGTCTACAAACACTTCGAGCGCATATTCCTTATTATTTAGGGCTCTTTCGATGGTAGCGACTAACGAGTGTAGTGCCGTTTCCACTGATTTCCCTTTAGTGTAAGCATGCTAGTTGGTTGACAGCAGTCTCCCCACATCGTTCCGATGTGTATGTCCAGCAGCTTTTCTAGCGTCTTAAGTAAAAAAGAGGTGAGGCTTATCGGTCTATAATCCTTGGGGCTCACGTGGCTGCACTTCCCTGCTTTTGCAGGAAGACAATCCGAGAGGTCCTACAGTGGATAGGGATATAGCCTGTTCCTAAGCAAGCTGTGAATATAACGTAAAGCCATGGGGTGATTCCTTGGTCACCTGTAGAATGGCTAGAAATATTCCGTCTAATCCTGGTGCTTTTATCCCCGAAAAGGAGTCTATAGCCCAGTGAATTCTTCTAATGGTTATTAGATTAGTTGGGAGGTGCTCTTCTCCAGTTGCAAGGTCCTGGTGCTTGTTCGCATCGGGTACCTCAGTGCATCCTGGGAAATGAGCTTGCATTAGTGCCTCTTCGCTGCCCTCGGTCCATTGTCCGTCTTCGCGTTTGAGCTGACTCTGTATGATTGGCTGGTTCGATAGCAGTTTCCGGAATCTAGCCGTTCCTGGGACAGTCTCAATGCTGAAGCAGAAGTTTCTTGACGAGTTCCTCTGCGCCTTGCGTATTTCCTTCTTGTAGTCCCTGAGTAGGACTTTGTATTCCTCGTTGATTATTTCATCTTTCGCCAGCTTAGCGATTATGAAAAATTCTCTGAGTTTGTCGCGTCAGATTGAGAGGTCCCTATTCCACCAGGGTGGCTTGGTTCTCTTCCTCGCTTCCGATATCAGGCATGATGCGTGGTACGCGTCTAGTAGTTCTTTGGAAAGGGTCTCTAGGGACTTTTCTATTTTTTCCGAGGAATCTACTGCGCCCGGAGTAGTTGCGAGCCTTGTCATAATGGTCTTCTTAAACTTTCCCCAGTTTGCATTCCGGGGGTTTCTGAAGACGGCTCGTTTTGGAGAGTGTTCGAATCTGTATTGAAATTGTATGTACTTATGGTCTGAGAAGGAGGATCTCTCGAGGACTCTCCAATCTGATACCATAGTACATTGTCCCTTTATGAGTGTAAGATCAAGCACGTTGGAGGAGGTGGGACCTACGAAGGTGTGCTCCTCCCCCACATTTGCTATAGATATGTTAGTAGAAAGTAAAAAGTCTAGGAGTGACTCACCTCTGTCGTTTATGTCGAGGCTTCCCCATATGCAGTGGTGTGCGTTGGCGTCTGCGCCCACGAGCAGTTGCTGGTCGTTCGGGCTGGCTTCTAAATGTAAGCATTATTTCGCACTGAAAACAACCGTCGTTCGTCTAATTGTTTTTGTTGCCGATCACGACTTTGGTTCGTGGCTTTGCCGATTGCACTTGTTAATGTTTTAACTTGCTTTAACTCAGAAAAATTCTTGTAGCTCTATGGCCCACCATGCAATTCTTGGATTTAAATCTATCTTAATCAGTGTTAATTTCAATGAGATACAAATCTAAATCCCCTAAGTGAGTAAATTATGGCTAATTGATCTTTTCCAATTGATTCCATTTTAAAATCAAATGTCTTATCTTTTCTCAGTAAGTCATATAACGGCTTTGCGAATATTGAAAAATCTTTTATAAATCGGCGAAAATAAAAACAAAGGCCTAAGAAGATTCGTACAGCTTGCACTTTATTTGAAATGGAAAAAATGGAAAATGGAAAAAAAAATTTCCTCTAATCTTTTTTCTTAAAAAAAAAATTTTTAATATCTTACGAAAGCTCGTAGCATTCTTCCTGGGCTGTCAAAGCTCTGGAGCTTAGCGTGCGTGCGCAAACCCAGAACTGGAATGCCATCTCGCGCCAGTTTACATTTCTCCTCAAAGTGTACCGCTAATCGGCGGTAGTGGAGATTTCGACTCAACGCCTCCAAACGCCAACTTTAATTGTCCCAGCAGCTCACTCATGGGTGTCCATGAGCATTTCACCGGCTATATTAAACCCGGGAGACGAAAAATTTCCCATTTCTATCTGGCCGCTATTCTGTTAACATACATGTCGTCTTTGTCGCCACTGCCGCCTTCTCTGCCGCCGCCTCTGCCGCCACCACTGCCGCTGTTTTTCCGTGCTTTGTTCGCGCTCTGGGAACCGTTGTCTTCACCGGAATTTCAGTTGTTGTCGATCTGTCGGTTCAGGCCTTTCAAAATTTTCTGCGTCTTAGCAATCTCAATTCCCATTTTTAGCTCCCCGTCAGCCTTCTCGCAGTCTTCGGGAGCGTTGCCTTGAATGTCTTCCGGAACTTTCTCCAGCCTAGCAAACAGCTCGGCTTTGGAGCCTTTTGTTGAAATATTAAATAACTCCAACCACCTCTTTAGCTGCACCACTTATATGGCTTTTAAGTTCAGCACCATTTCCTACTTCTGATTTTTGTGACCCGCTGTTACTATTAGTAACTACTTTTCTTTATTTATTATTTAAAACTTTTCTTACTCTATTATTTTATATTTATCTATCCTAAGGACTAAACATATGCTTACTATATTATATTTACGTCCAATCATGATACCCTTCAAATGTACACCACATCACCACATATGTAAAACAGACATCACCAGTCAATACTAGATTTCAGTAGGAATTCTAAAACAAACAACAAAAACCTTTTAACCGCCAGACTGTCACAAACTGGAGATTACATAACTCCCATCAGAAAGTTTTGGACTCAAAAACTCGAAAACAAAAATCGTTGAAGTGAAAAACCAAATCGTAAAATCCAAACAGCATTTGTATCCAATGGCGAATGCATTTAATCCAAGAGAAGATTAAAGCAAACTCTACTTATAACTCGAAAGCTAAAAGATAAGTAAAAATCCAATTTGATCGGCGATAAATTCTGTGAATGCAATTTGACTAGAATTAAATTCTATGAACAATAAAATCCCATTTGGTCTGAAATAAATTCCGTGAATAACACAAGCAACCCGATTAAATATAACAGACTGAAAACAGTTCCAAAGAAGTCATAAATCATCTTTCTTCCTTCCAAGTGAACGGATGTTTTTTTTTTTTTCACCGGGGCTTATTTAACTTCCTAATTGGTGTGTTTTAATAGTTTCCCTTCGCTTGTGCATGCAGCTTTTCTGTGAGTGTTTTATTTCAATTTAATACAAAAATACAATTGATTTTGTGCTGCCGTGATTGTTTTCATATATTGCATTTTTTTTGTGCTTTCCCCGTGTTAGGATATATCTACGGCCGGGGTAATCCTCAGCGGCCCAAAGTCCAAAGTCCAAAGTATCAACGATTTTCAGAATCCAATCGAACTGACAAAAGGGCAATAAAGTTTTAATATGGGATCGATTCCACCCGGCCGGGGAATCCAGGTGGCCACCGCGGGGCCCTACGGCCAGCTCAGTCTTTCCTTCGCTCGGAACGGTTACTGCTGTGCGGGGCCCCGCTTTACAAGGAGGGGCATTTATTTATTATTTATTTATTTATTCATTTATTTAGAAAAATAGCAAATTACTGCCATTGAAGCCAAATCCTTGCCACTGACCGGATAAGGAGTAATTTTTATTGATATGCCCCGACTCACATCAGGTGGTCAGAGGCAAGGATAGGTGTCTTAAAATTAATTGAGAATTGACATCTAAGGACAATTCCACATGTAACAAAAAATATAATTCATTATAATACGAACATAAAACGCGGAAAGGGTCGTGCAACTCGAAATTAGATTTACATAAATTTAGTGCAATCGGCCGGAAATAACGCGACGGTCTTGCAGGGACAGAGAAACTTAACTGACTTATTAAATAAGACGAAGAAATATATCCATTAATCAGTTTATAAATGAACATCCCTCCGTGGCAGGTCCGACGATCCTTAAGCGAGGGCAGGCTCAGAAGACGTAGCCTGTCACTATAAGAGGGGAGGTGACGCTGAGGATCACAGTTAAGTCCCCGTAGAGCAAACAAAAGGAATTGTTTCTGAACTGATTCAATAAGGTCTTGATACTTCGCGTATTGAGGAGACCATACGCACGAACAGTATTCCAATATTGGGCGAACGAGAGAGACATAAAGGAGTTTGGTGGTGTAGGGATCGTCAAACTCCTTGCACCAGCGCTTAACGAAGGCAAAAACCCCTTTGGCTCTACCAACAATTAAGCCAATATGGTCGGTGAAGTTTAAGGTATGGTTAAACAGAACTCCAAGGTCATTTACTAAAAAGATGCGCTCAAGATTACTTGTCCCTAAGGAATAATTTGTCAAGAAACAGTTTTTACGAAAAAATGACAAAATGACATTTGCATTTAGTGTTGTTAAGAAATAGCAAATTATTGTTGCACCAGGACTGCATGTTGTTTATGTCAATTTGCAAAAGAGAGTGGGAGACTGAATTCGTCAATAGCAAACATAGTTTTACGTCATCAGCGTACATTAACACATGAGAGTTACGAACCAAATCGGGCAAGCCATTAATAAAGATGCCAAACAGGAGTGGACCAAGGTGGCTCCCTTGCGGGACACCCGAAGTGATGTGTATACGGTTTGAAAATGAACCCATAAAAGCAACTTTTTGCGTTCGGTTCGATAAGTATGTAGCGATCCAATTGATCAGCAAAATAGGAAAGCCCAAAAGAGTCAGTTTTTTCAACAGCAGCTGGTGATTCACAGAATCAAAGGCTTTGCTAAAGTCTGTAAAGATAACGTCAGTTTGTGTGTTACATTTAAACGCATTTCTAATGACAGCACTAAACTCAAGAAGGTTTGTGGAAGTAGACCTGCGTTTCATAAAGCCATGCTGCGAGGGAGACATTATAGAGCCACATTGGTGTTGAAGCTGAGCAGTCACTAACAGTTCAAATAATTTGGGAATTGCACTGAGCTTAGCAATCCCTCTGTAGTTTTCGATGTTGGATTTACTACCCTTTTTATGAAGGGGAATTATGAAGGATTCCTTCCAACATTCAGGAAAAAACGCAAACTGAAGGGATAACTGATACAGCTTGGTGAGTGGTCCATAAAGCGCACTAGCACAATTTCTCAAAACACAGCTGGGTACCAGATCTGGACCAGAAGAGAAGGAAGGCTTGAGTGTTTTGAGACTCTGAAGAACATCATCTTCGCTGATCGTGGGCATAAAAATGCAATTAGAGTGCGGAAGAGAATATGGATACGAAGAGGTTGTATAAACACTAATAGCAGCATATGTAGATTAAAAAAAAATTTTGCAAATAAGTTTGCGATGTCAGGCTCGTTAGAAGCAGACTCAGTGTTGAGATAAAGACAGGATGGAAAGATTTGAGATTTACGTTTAGAATTGACAAACGCGTAAAATTGCTTAGGATTCGCCTGAAACTCGTTTCTACACCGATTTAGGTAATAATTGTAGCACTCAGAATTATGCGTTATAAAATTATAGCGTGCTGTTAAGTATCTAGCACGATCAACTTGCAACCCGGTTCTACTGAACTTTTTAAAAAGTCTAGACTTGACGTTTTTCAAGTTGGAAAGTCGACGAGATAACCAGGGAGGCTTATGTGAGACGTCAGGAGGAGAAAACGAAGGAACATACAAGTCAAAACCAGAGTATATGATATCATGTATGAGGGATCGTCAGAAGAAGAGTCCAAAAAAGTCCAATCGACCGAAGATAAATATGTATTCAAGTCAGAGAAATTAGCTTTACGAAAGCAGCGAAAAGTTGCGGGCTCAGCTAAAGGACAAGACAGTAATGGAGTCGATACTTCTAGAATTATCTCCAGAGTGGGATGATAAGCGTCTTCGGAGCTAGAGAGAGGGCTGATTCTAGAAACGTTGGCATTGGCAAACTCCGACGCAAAAATAAGATCAAGGACATTGTCACGACAGTTCCGTACATAATTTAGTTGTCCCAAGAAAAGGTCAATAAGGCCGTGAACAAGATCATGGGGTGCAGTGGGAATTAGAACATTCGAGTCCTGAGAGGGCATCCAAGATATGGACGGAAGATTGAAATCCCCCATGACAATATGGTGATCGTTAACACCAAGAGAAGATTGAATATTTTGAATTCAAGATAAATTATGTAAGTAAATATTCGTGTCGGATCGGGGTGGAATGTAGGAGCATGAGACATAAACAAAATAATCATGAACCTAAATGCGAACCGCAACAAACTCTAAATTGCAATCTATGTCACTTGTCGGAACCAGAATGGAAGGTAGATCGGACTTAACCGCGATAAGAACACCGCCACCGATTCGCAATTGACGATCGCGTCTATAAACGATATAGTTGCTTGCAAATAATTCGCTATAGGAGACAGAAGAGTTGAGCCACGTTTCAGTAAATAAAATAACATTGGCATCAAAAGAGGCACTGTTGATGTGCAGTTTGCTAAGTTTGCCTAGTAAACTGCGAACATTCTGATAGTGTAGGATAAATGAATCATTCAGTTTTTTGGAGTTCTAGCAGAGGGAGTTAGAGGACCGCGAGCCCGAGGATTACTATTATGAATAAATTCATGAACGATAGCATGTTCAGGCCATACAGAAGAATCAAGAACCCTGGCCAATAATGCATCAGAAAGTCATATTTTAAACGTCTTTGCTTAAAATTGAATTTTGAGACACTAAATTCAGTATCAGAAACATTCAGTTTGTTTCTCAAATGGGTTAAAACATCAAGTTCAGAAGCACTCGGATTAAGGCGGGAAACAAAAACAAGTTTTTTGGGGGCAACTCCAGCAAGTGGGGCCGGTCTCCTTTGGGCAACTCCAGAAATAGATGACGGTTGGGGTCCTGGGCTGGTTAATGGCGGCGCAGAGATTGTGACCGCCGGAGGTACCGCCGTCTGAGGAACCACCATCAGGGGAGTCGCAGCCGGGTGAATCACAGCTGGAGGAGCCACAGGATGAGCATCGGAAGCCAATGACGCGACATTGGATGCAGCAGCATGCGACGTAGATGCCTGGTTGATGTTTATTAGCTCCAGAGCAGAGGGCAAGACGAAATCAGCAGACCCAGAAATAGGGGCGAATGATGGTTCATCAGCCAAGCTTTCGTCAACAGCGACGGCAATATCAGAATTGTTCCGAGGGCTAAACTGCATAAGAGGGCACACAGGGTCTGGAAGAAGCAAAGAATTATTAGCAAGGTTGCTCTTTGATTTGATTACTGAGTCACTTATCAGTTTTAGTGACTTAAAATGATACTCCGCCGTCTGGAATCGGTTAGACAATTCCTTAAATCCGGCCGCCAATGATTGAAACTCCAGGTGAGTTTGCCTCATGAAAACCCTCATATCGGATTTGATGTGAAGGCAACTCAGGCACGTCCAGTCCAATCCGGCGTGTTCACGTATACGATCAGCAATACGCGGGCCAATCTGTCCAAGATCGGCATATCCAGGGTGAGCAATGTTGTCGCAGAGCCAACAATAAAGGGTGGCCTGCCGCGGAGTTATTCGGACACCTAGTGGCACAACAGGTAGCCATATTTATTGGATATGATTATTAAAAAAATTACCGCAGCCGTAAAGAACCAAAACGGAGATAAAATTGTAAAAATTTCGCGGCGAAAGAAACGATAAAAACAAAAGCGAGACAAAGCTTTTGTTTGGGCACCGAAAATTAACTAGTTTGTGTGATTGTAATGCAATGCAGAATAGCTGGCGGCAACAACAAAACTAACGCGATTAAGAGATAAGCTGTAAACGCACTTTGCACGAAAGGAAGGCAATGCAAGAAGATAATAAAAGCAAAACCAAATAAGTTTTAAAATGTTAAAAGTCACTGTCTTTGTTTAATTTGATCCAATTGTTTAGGCTGATGAAGATCACATAAACACTGATCGCATGCCAAAAATTTGGGCTAATAGGAATAAGATATCATTTTGAAAACTTGAAAATAAAGGGAGCGCGAAGTGAAGCACGACTAACTCAAAAGCTCTCAATGTTTAAATGATGTGTATTTATTTATTATATTTTTCTAACTCCTGTACGTGCGAGATGCCCCTGCCTAGGCCCTGCCACACTCTAGTCATTCTTGAATCTCATGGGTCGCGGCCAGCTCACCCCGTTAGTGGCGTGGTTTTTTCTCGATGCGTTTGTCCTGGAAATTTCCACTCGCGGACCGCACTTGCACTTTTTCCGTTTTTCAGACACGCGTCTGGTCTTGAACTTTCAGTTTTCGGCTAAGTGCCGAAGCCATGTTCCCGGAACTTGGCCGAGGCCTAATTCTGCCGCTAAGCTCGCGGCAGCGCTGCACCGATCATCTGTCGATATTTCATCTCTCGGCCCTTCCCCTCTCGCCCCTCTGTCACACTGCAGGGCTCTGTCGCGCTTAGACGACTTATCAGTCGTCATTTAATAAATCCATGCTTTCATGGAGAAATTATTGATCATCAAAGGTGGTGCTTCAGCTGTAGAACTGGAGGCGCCAGAGCACTTGATTAGTCACTGTCCAGAATTATACAATATCAGCTGGAATCGCTGGGAGAAGTAAGGAAGGTTAAGATTTCAGCTATCCTTGATTTTCTCAAAAATAGATGGTGCTGCTGACTCAACCATGAAACAGAGGGTAGGGACTAAAACAAAGTCTGGCTCTATTTGGAAACTCAAGGAGAGTCTCACCACTTATTCCTACTAACCTAGCATAAGGGTCAGAAATTAATTTTATTCAATACATACCATCATAATCCTTAATGAATTTACCATTCACTTTTTCCTTCTGAACAGTTACGAATTTTGGTAAAATATCCGGTACTATAACTTTCTCATTGCTGTTTTCAGTAAACATAATTTTTAAAAGCATATCTCTTGCTTTCACTTTGTTTTTTTTTAAGACGTAAATTGTTTCATAAGAAACCGTTTCTGGCGTTAGGTTGCACTTCAATTCAATCTTTAAGCGTATTTCCAAGTCTTTGCCTATATTTTTTTTAACAATGAGCTATGATGATAAGTGATATAAACTTCTACTTACCATTCTTTAAGTCTTCTAATAAACGTTTTTTGTCCGGAGGTGACATATTCCACAGAGTTCTTGAGTTTGCTTCAAACTTTATTGCAGTAATATCCATTGCATCATACAATGTGATATGATCAGACGCATAATTATTACGGAAGCGATATTTTAAACCCTCGTAGTCTTGATCAGAAAAATTATAAATGCCAGAATAGCTTTGGGATACGTATATTGGTTCGTAGTTGCTAATTTTAACAGTTATATCAGCTTTTGTAGGAGTATTGTGTTTACCCACTGTTCCAACAAGTGCAAAAAGAAATAAAGGACTCCATACGAGGGCTACGAGAATCAATATAATAGTTCCACCAGTTAGGATTTTTACATATAAAGCTTTAGGCTCAGCACGTAGGACTGGAAAATCAGTATCCATCTGTCTATAGCAACGAACAATAAAAACCGATTGAAAAATGTCCTCCATTTTAATCCATTCCATGATTGTAAGAGTCGTGTCTATGCACACCCAATCCAGCATTGTTCGAAAAATATACAGAAATGGTATCTCCATATACCTAAGTAGTATTTATTAGTAATACGCTCCATAATGGAATAACTTACGTACACCTTAAACGCTATATAATTAACTAATGAATATCCTTTGGTAAAAACATTTCCCAATATACGTTTTGGGTAACCACATCGAATTTGGTATGCAGATAAAAGCATATGAAGACATTTAATTAAATAAAACAAAACAGGTGCTGTTTCGCCAAAACTGTTCGCAGTCATATATGGAACCAAGAAAAACATCCAAATATGAATTCCAACAACAGTAATAAAATGAAAAATTATTTTATATATCAGAGCTTTTCGAAGATAGATGGCACGCTCAATTACAATAGTTATAAATTGAACAATTAACATAATCACAAAGCTGAATGGAACTTTATTTCCCTGAATATATGTCTCCAAAACGCTGGTGCTGTATTTGTATCGATACTGTAAAAATACATTTTTTTTTAATTATGATATTTTATAAATAAAAGATTAATTTAAAAGTCATAAATTTTATTCAGTTTTAATAGAATAAATTTATTAATAAATTCATTTTCATAGTTACTAAAATAGAAGGACTATCGGAAAACAAAATGAAAAAAAGAAGCCAACTTCGACACGCCGATATTTGTATACCCTTGCAGCTTACAATCTGATAATTATAAATTAATCAAATTTGAACAAATGAAAAGAAAAATAAAAGGAATTATATAAAACACTTAGGCATTTCAAGAAATCAAGTTAAACGTTTACCTATCTTATCATGCATTGAACGATCGTTTCTATGGCAGCTATATAACATAATGATCCGATTTGCATAAAATTAAAACCTTAATTCTGAAATAATAGAAAATGGCTACAGCGTTGAGCAGATAAATATATGTTGAACAACATAAAAATTAAAAGTTCTTTCCAATAATATGATTAAACGATCCTATGACAGCTATATGATATAGTAGTCAGATTGTAATCAAATTAAAATCGAAATTCTGGAATAATACGAAATGACTGTCTCAAATTATATGAAAATATTGGTCAAGTTAAAATATTTTTCTGAAAATTTACTGATCCAATCCGGCCCGTTCCGACTTATATAGTAGTGAGCGCATATAGAGAACAAACTGCAAAGTCTCATTCAGATAGCTTTAAAACTGAAGTGCAATTTTGTTTATAATCGGTCAGACGGACAGGCAGACAGACGGACAGACGGACGGACAGATTTTCCGAGTACATCTGAAAAATAACGCAATTCTAGTTTTATTTTAATTGTTGTTTGTTAATTTTCGGTAAAATATTAAACATTTTATAAATTTTGGCCTGCCTGGCCATTTTTGTCATTTCTGTCCGATGGATTCCAATGGAAAGAAAATGTTTGCAGCCGAACGGAACATAATTAATTAATAATTAATTAAAAAGGTGGTAGAGTCCACACCTCAATTCAGGCCATCAAAACTATATTTTCACTGAATCAATAATTTTTAAGCCTCAAACTGGTTACTTTAGCTTTTTAACGAGAGAAAAGAAAAAATGTATTTAACCTATGAAATTTGTAACTTCACTGAGAAAGGTGAAATAAGGAGGGCTTAAGAGTCGGGTGCCCGTAAAAAGAAATATATTTTGGCAGTAAATCGGACGAAAAGAAAAGAGTCAGCTAATCAGCTCATTCCCAAGCTACAGAATTTTGGAACAGCGAAATCTTTTTCGATAAGAGTAAGTATTTAAAAAAAGGCAAGAAACCTATTTGGAGAAAACGATGCACTACGTTAGATAAAGAAAATTGTTACCCGATAGGGACGACAGGCGACAAAGTAAATCTTACACGTATAGACTCGTGAAAAAAATTTACTTTATGGACATATAACGCGAGAATCCAAATCGAAGTGCGAAAGGTTGGGCGAAGAAAATTAAATTTTTTTTCAACATGATAATGATCTCAACATACAGCCCATAGTGTAAAGCTCTGGTTTTCATATAACGTAAAGAAACAGTTGAAAATGTCTTCTTAATCTAAGGACATCACAAGAAAAGACAAGATTACACGCAAAAACTGGTGAATTCTATGCCAAACGTCTGGGGGGGTTTCCTTACTAGCTACTAAAGCCATGTTACGAAGCTGGGAATACTTGTGTGACATGTCTTTAATGAACGCACATGTTTGAGAACCTATGCTAAATATTTAAATATTGTGGAAAAAGTATATTGATATGTATAATACTTTTTGAGAAATTTAACGTCAATTGCTTCCACGCTCACCCGTTCACCTGCTCTCACGCTCTCACGCTCTCTCAGTGCAGCTGCACTATTCTTATCTCTTCCTACGTAAAGGCACTAACCATACAACATATAGACTACCCATTTCATACAACGAAAATGGACACAAAAATTTCTTAGCGACAGGCCCCAGAGCTGTTCGCGACGGGCCCCGAGGCTTCGTGTGCGCTCTTCGGGCTGTTAGCGACAGGCCCCGTAGCTTCGTGTGCGCTCGGATTTTTCGCTCTCTCATTCTTATGCTTGCACACTGATTGAGAGAGTTCAATCGCAGAGTGGCGCATCCTGAGAAGGTTGATCTGCGCTTGAATTCTTCTTTATATGGATGCGTGTTCATGCATTCACGTACACGGGTGCATGTGTGCGATCATTTCATTTCGGCCCAGCAAGTATATTTGGTCTTTTGCTACTTTTCATACTAGGTGCCCTAACAATATGGGCATATTCACTTTTGGGTTAATGATAATAATAATAATGTTATATGTTATAATATATTTCTTAATGTTTCACCATACATTTCATATTTGCTTACAAATCAAATCAGTGGCAGCAGTGAAATGTTTTGCATTTATATATGTATTCGAATGAATAAAAATCCATCTACTGAGATAGGAACAGGGCATATTGCAGTCGGTGTCACTTAAAACACCGACTGCTCTTATGGGATTGAGAAATCAAATCAGCTGTTATTGTTGTTCTGCGAGCGGATGGTGCCTGCATACCCTATGACGATTGCTTTTTAGGGGAGCGGGCAGAAACAAAAGCAGCTGTTAGGCATTGTTTTGTTTACATTTTTTAGGACACTTGTTTCCGGACACTTGTTATGAATTTGGTTTATTGTTGTTATTTATTTTATTTCTAGTTGTTTATATTTTATGTATGTTTGTTTTTTTATATTATTTATATTTTCTTTATTTAAATGTCGCCTCTCGAATTAGTTACCGATAAATATACATACATACATATACACCTGTTTTTAAACTTTTTCAAATATTAAAAGAAATTAATTTAGATAACATTTCTAAAATACTTTTTATATTTTTGTCAAGGAACAATATACAATAATACCAATACTTGTTAATATTTTTGTAAACACAGGTAAAAATATAAATAATATACAATATCTCTATATATATATATATATTGTATATTATTAATATAAATATATATATATATATATATTGTATATTATTTAAATTTTTAAAATTTACAAACATACATAAAAATATATACAACTAGAAATAAAATAAATAACAACAATAAACCAAATTCATAACAAGTGTCCTAAAAATGTAAACAAAACAAAGCCAAACATCTGTTTTTGTTACTGCCCGCTCCCCTAAAAAGCAATCGTCGGTAGGGTATGCAGGCGCCATCAGCTCGCAGAACAACAATAACAGCTGATTTGAATTCTCAACCCCATAAGAGCAGTCAGTGTTTTAAGTGACACCGACTGCAATATGCCCTGTTCCTATCTCAGTAGATGGATTTTTATTCATTCGAATACATACATAAATGCAAAACATTTTACTGCTGCCACTGATTTGATTTGTAAACAAATATGAAATGTATGGTGAAACATTAAGAAATATATTATAAAATATAACAATCTTATTATTATCATTAACCCAAAAGTGAATATGCCCATATTGTTAGGGCACCTAGTATGAAAAGTAGCAAAAGACCAAATATACTTGCTGGGCCGAAATGAAATGATCGCACACATGCACCGTGAATGCATGAACACGCATCCATATAAAGAAGAATTCAAGCGCAGATCAACCTTCTCAGGATGCGCCACTCTGCGATTGAACTCTCTCAATCAGTGTGCAAGCATAAGAATGAGAGAGCGAAAAATCCGAGCGCATACGAAGCTACGGGGCCTGTCGCTAACAGCCCGAAGAGCGCACACGAAGCCTCGGGGCCCGTCGCGAACAGCTCTGGGGCCTGTCGCTAAGAAATTTTTGTGTCCATTTTCGTTGTATGAAATGGGTAGTCTATATGTTGTATGGTTAGTGGTAAAGGTAAGGGGAGAGTTAGTTTAGCCAGGGTGGCGCTGATGCTACTCGAAGATCCCTATTGTAAAGTTGTGTCCCCTTGTATGCATTTATCTAGCAAGAGGTCATTGTAGGAAGGGTTCCCAAGCAAGAGCAAACACAAATAGAATACTTTAAACGATTCTTATGTACAGGTGTATGTGTATGTAAATATAGATAACGCGTTAGACCGGCGGCGTGCGTTCATCGGCGTTTGCAAAAGCGGATTGACTTTTGCCCTCTCCACCGTTCTCCAACTCCCCGTCGTATGCACTGTCCAGCGCCGAGCGAGCTTTCAGCCGAACGTCCCTCTCCCGTACAATGGGAAAAGCGACATAACTGAACATACCGCCCGCCAATGCTAGACCCAGCATGAAACATCCCGCTGGTCCGATCCAGCCTGGTGGTAGTGGGGTTGAATCTGTCCCTGGGTGCAACTCGACGACCCGTCCTAGCAGCCATTGGGACGGCGGAAATCGGTCATCTTTGATTATGACAAGGTCGTTGAGCTGAAAACACTCAGCCATTCTCAACTCCAAGCCTTCCCGAAATGGCGTATCATCGAGGTGAGCCGTCGATCTGCAATAATCTCCTTAAGGTGATACTTCAACGACTTCACACCAGCCTCCCACAGACCGCCGAAATCGGGCGACTGTGGAGGATTAAAGTGCCAGGGAGTCCGCTGCGCAGCAAGCTTCGGGGCTATGAGCTTCTCGTAATCCGCCTGAAGATTGCCGTAGAACAACTTCATTAAGTTGTCGGCGCCGACAGTTGTTGGTTCCGTTGTCACTGTAGAGATCTCGAACCATCCCTCGCCGACCGGTGAACCTGTCCGTGCTCCGTGGTGAGGCCTGCCACTGCTTCTAGGTGCACCGCCTTTGTTGCAAGACAAATGAAAACGGCGATGTAACATTTGTTGCAGCTAGTTCCTCGCAAACGCGCTGCCTCCAGCTCTATAGCGCCGGTGTAGTCAACTCTAGTCGCCAGAAACGGTCTACTAGGGGGGTTCACTCGGTGAAGCGGCAAATCTCCCATGAGCTGTGTCGAAGTGATTGGCCTAGTCCGAAAACACCTCACACATCTCCGTACAACTGCTCTGACTGATTGTCTTCCTGTCAGTATCCAGAACCGCTGGGGAGTGTGTGTCAATGTCAGCTGCGCACCTCCGTGTAGGGTCAAGACATGAGAGTTCCGTATTACCAGCTCCGTAAAGTGGTGAGAACTTGGAAGAATTATCGGATGACGCCGATCATGTGATAGCCCCGAATGGCACAACCGCCCCCTTACTGGAGGGCAGCCGTTTAGAATTCCTTACAGCAGACAGTTCAGGTGCGAAAGATTCTCCTTGGACAATGCGCACGATAGCGAATAGGGCATGGTCAAGCTTTTCAATGCTTAGGGGGCCGGTGCACCTCCCGTCTTTCCCGATAGTATTGGTTTTGAATCGCATGATGTATGCTATGACTCGAACAGCCTGGCTGAAACTCGAAAATCTCTCAACCAACAATGGCAGTGGGACTGCGTGGTGAACTCGCACCTTTTTTGCCTTTGCGTCCATCACGACCTGTCCGACCTCCGTCGAAGGCCAGTCACCTTGACTGCGTATGAGCCACTCCGGGCCTCGCCACTAAAAATCGAAGCCCTTAAGCTCACCAGGAGATAGCCTTCTTGTGGCACAGTCCGCTGGATTCTCACTCGTACCCACATGCCTCCATTGCGATGGAGAAGAATGATCCCTGTTAGCGACGAAAGTCTTCCATCTATTGACGTCTCCTTGTAGCCAATGCAGCAGAATTGTCGCATCCGTCCAGTAGAACGTTTGGATTGGAATGTCATTGAGCCACTTAGCCGTGGTTAGCCATTTCACCAACTTGAAGGCCAGTACCGCCCCACTCAGCTCCGTTCTAGGTATGGTTAAGGGCTTCGTGGGAGTAACCTTTAATTTTGCGGCCAACAGCGAGGCGTAGCAAGTCCCGTCCTCCTGCTTGAGCCTTAGATAAGTTGTAGCTGCATAAGAAGTCGAAGACCCATCAAAAAACGAGTACAGCTGAGCCGAAACTAGGGATCCCGGAGTATAACGAATCCACCGCTGTATGCTTATATCGTCGATCCTAAGCATGCCATCTCGAAACATCTGCCACCGTTCCGCAAGAGCCTTAGAAACCTCATTGTCCTAATCCAGAGCCGTCCGAGATCCGTCAGTATGTGTCTTCTTGGCCTAGTTACCTCTATCAGAATTAATTTTCCCGAGATGATGACTGACGCGATGAGACCCAACGGGTCGAACAGCCTTGCTATTTTCGACAAGATTATCCTTTTGGTCAAAATTGACCTGATATTTGAAGCAGTCCTTATTTGGGAGCCAATACATTCCTATAGCCTTGATAGGATCCATAGTGTCCCAGTTTAGTGGTCTCGGACTGCACTGATGCTCTGTCGTAATCGAGAGCAAAATACTTGCTTCGTTGCTGGACCATTTCAGCAACTCCCCCCGTTACTTGTATCTGTTTATCTTCCATCTCTTTTATCGTGTGGCCTCCGGAAAGAATGTCGTCCACGTATATCTCGTTTATCGGCACGTCTTCCGCCTTAGGAAGTGAACGCCTCTCATCTTTCGCTAATTGCTGAATGACCCTGATAGCCGTGAAGGGTGCAGAAGCTGTTCCGAATGTTAGCGTTGACAATGCATAAACATTCTGGGTGCACATCAATGCAACGATGCAGTTTTCTGGAAGTTGATGCACTACGATCAGTACATTCAAGTGGCCCGTATGTTAGGTGTAAGTAGGCGCGACAAATTAAGGTATAGAAAAGAAACTCGAGAAAGTGACTACTGGCGTGCTGCCAGGTTGTTTGCTTGCATGCGTGCTAAGCGGGTTAGAATTAAAGTTTTTAGTTTGGGAAGGGAATCTACTGTTGATGTTATTATGTACAAATCGTTATAATTTGCACATAAGACGCTAAAGGGTTCATGCATTTCAAAGAACGTTCTGCAGTGGCGCGAAACTAAGGGAATATATTATTATTATTATTATTTTTTTTATTATCCTAGCGCAGCAAGTTTACACTTATAATTATAGCACTAGTCACATCGAATTTCAAATAAATACCTAATTTTAACACAGATAGACTTATAACTATTACTTATTACTAACAATTTTATAAGTTTGAAATTTCTTTACTTTTGTTTTCATTTTACTTTAAATATTCTTTAATTTGAGATTTAAACTGAGTTGCGACACTAATTGTCTTATATCTATGTGGCAGATTGTTCCACAAACAAATAACATTAATGAAGAATTGCCTATTCGAGCACAGCGAATTAAATCTTGGGCATATAAAATTATTTGTCCTATTTAAGGTAGCAGTTTTTCGAACAAATATGTTGCTTCTCGGGATATCACAATTTTGTGGAAATATATTAGAGTCCTATAGCGAATCCACAAAGTCAAGTTTAGATCAAGAATTTTATTTGTCAAGTTTGATACATGGTCAAGTCGTTTTAAATTAACACATCGGACAATTGAATTTAGGGCTACTACAAGCTTGTGCATATCGCGTGTGTCACAGTGTCCAAAAACTTCCACTCCATAAAACATTGTTGGTATGAGAATAACCTTAGCTACTAAAAGCCTTTTTTGGAGCGGAAGAAAAGTTTTAGAATATGACAGCTGCCGAAGCAAGCCATATGTTCGCCCTGTAGCTTTGGTTTTGTGTTTGCTCCAGCTAAGGGTGTTTTTATACCCTTGCAGGGTATTATAATTTCAGTCAGAAATTTGCAACGCAGTGAAGGAGACATTTCCGACCATATAAAGTATATATATTCTTGATCAGCATCGACAGCCGAGTCGATCTAGCCATGTCCGTCTGTCCATCTGTCCGTCTGTCCGATTATACGCAAACTAGTCCCGCAGTTTTGAAGCTATCTGAATGAAACTTTGCAGATAGTCTTCTATATGCTATGTTGAACCGAATTTGTATATGTATTAATGTTGTATACAATTCCTGTTAGTTTTACTTTCCATTTGATAATATTTTATTAATTCATAACAATCCAATTGTAAGCTGCAAGGGTAAAAAACCTTCGGGGTGCCGAACTTAGCTTTCTTTCTTTTTTTTTTTTTTTTTTTGTGTGCGCGTGGGTCCCATTGAATCCCACCTCCCGCCCAACCGACCGAGAGGCGCAGCCGTGTGACGTACCTCAGAACGCGTTCTTGAAAGAAGCGTGAGAAGAAGAACGAGGAAAATTTCATTTTACTAGGGTGCTAAATTACGGGCTAATTCTACAAGCAATACAGTCTTAAGTTTGGGAAGACTATCACTCTCAACAATATAGTCATAGAGGCGGTTGTAATCGGCGCATAAAACCCTAAAGAGCTCATGCGTTTCAATCTCCCTCCTACAGTGACCAATTACTAAGGGGATAAAGGATCTGGATGTTAGTCGGGGAACATGGAAATTGAGCTGGCCTAGCAGGTATGGGCTCTCCACGTCCCCATGCATGAGCTTATGTAGAAAAACGACACCAAGCATCGTTCTACGGTTCGCTAGGGAGGGAAGGTTAATTAATAGAAGTCTACTAGAGTAAGACGGTAATCTCAGATTTGCAACCCAAGTTAAACCCCGTTGGGCGAAAAGCAACAAGTTTTTTTGGACAGATTCAATGCGGTTAATATGGACTCCAAATCTATGACTCCAAACGCAAGAACCATATTCCAAAATGGGCCGAACTAAAGAAACAAAAAGACTCTTAGTTACATAAGGGGAATCGAATTCCTTCGACCACCTTTTAATGAATCCAAGCATGCCTCTGGCTTTGTTAACCATGCAGGAAATGTGTTCAGAGAACGAAAGTTTGAGATCAAGGCGGACTCCAAGACCATCGACAAGAGTTATTCTTTCCAAAGAGCAGTCATTGAGCATATAGGTGGCATACTGGGGAGAGACACGCGAAAATGTCATCAGTTTGCACTTGGAGCTGTTGATATGTAATAGGTTAGCACGACACCATGCTTGAAAATTATTAAGATCCTATTGTAAATCTGACTGGCATGAGCTGTCCTTATACTGCACACATAGTTTAACGTCGTCAGCGTACATTAGTACTCTAGAGTTGGTTAAAACTATCGGAAGGTCATTAATAAACAATGAACATAGTTGTGGGCCAAGGTAGCTACCTTGTGGGACGCCAGATGTGACACTGAGGAATTTGGAGAGAGCATTTTTGAACAAAACCTTTTAAGTCCTGTCAGACAAATAACTCAAAATCCATTTAAGAAGATCTACAGGAAACCCGATTAAGTCGAGCTTCCTTACAAGAAGAGAATGGTTAACCGAGTCAAAAGCTTTACTAAAGTCCGTGTAAATCACATCGGTTTGAAAATTGCGTTGGAACCCTCTAATATCAAATGAGGTAAGTTCCAAGAGATTTGTAGTGGTTGATCTTACGGATCTGCACAAATGCTGCAAGTGAGGAGTTATTACATTCTCGAAGAGTTTCGGAATGGCTGAAAACTTAGCGATACCCGTATAGTTGCTGGCATCCGATTTGCTACCGTTTTTGTGGAGAGGAATAATAAAGGATTCCCTCCAAATAAGGGGAAATTCAGAAGTTTCTAATGATAATTTAAACAACTTAAGAAGAGGGTTACACAGAGCGTCCGCGCAGTACCTGAGCAGGCAGCCCGGTATTCCGTCGGGACCCGGTGAGTACACTGGCTTAATACGTCGAAGATCCAGACTAAGAGACCTTTCGTTTAAGATAGGACTGAAAATTAGGTTTGAACAGGGCATAGAGTAAGGGTATGTCTGGTTTAAATTGGTCGAGGGAGAATAAGTTGTTTTAAAAAACTCAGCAAAAAGATCAGCAATAGCCTGATCTGAGTTTGCTGTAGAATTTTTAAATGAAAGCGAGGAGGGATATAAATTAGGTTTACGCTTAGTGTTAACAAAGTTATAAAACTGTTTCGGGTCCTGCCTGAACTGAGCCCTACAACGAGTCAAATAATTCTTATAACACTGCGCGTTGAGCACAGTAAAATTCGCCCGAGCTTTAATATAATTAGAAGAAGCAGTTAGAGAGCCGGTAAGTTAAAATTTATTATAAAGCCTAGACTTTACGTTTAAACGTGTCAGCTCCTAATTAAACCAAGGTGGTTTCCTGGAGGCCGACGAACAGGTTAACGGAACACATAATAAAACGAGTTCATGGTACTGTAAAAAATGTCCACGGCGGCTGCCATGTCAGTGCACATGTAAAGGTTAGACCATTTAAATTCAGATATTAAACTGTTTAGCCTTTGAAAGTTAGCTTTACGAAAACAGCGAACTTTATCGGCCAAACGATTAGATTTTTCCCTTACAACGATGCCCGTATCGATAGTCACATCGAAAGTAGGATGGTAAGGATCTTCAGGTAACGTCAATGGAGAAATTCTTTTTAAGGTCAAACCTAAAGGATCGGAGACGAAGCAAAGATCTAGTAGGCGGTTTAAAGAATTAAAGACATGGTTACCTTGCGACAAAGACCAGTCAGCAGGCCATCAATAAGGTCATGCTGTGCCGCAGTCTGAAGAACATTTGACACACCATCTTATGACCAACGCGCTCCAGGTATATTAAAGTCCCCTAAAGTCACAAGTTGGTCTCTATCTGAGAGTCTGTTGGAAACGGCCCGAATTTCCGAAAGGTGTTTCCAATAAATAGGCTCATCAGCAGATGGAGGAATATAAGAGCATGTTATAAATATAAAACTACCTGGGAATGATAGTTTTACACAGATGAATTCACAATCAGTGATATCATCTAAGACGACCAGTTCGGAGATAAGGCAGGAGTCAACGGCAATTAAAACTCCACCTCCTCGCTGGGAAAGACGGTCCAATCTATAAATTGTGTACTTACCTGGAAACATTTCGGAGCTGAAAATCTCCGGCTTTAACCAGGTCTCAGTAAACAAAATTACCTGGGATGCAAAGGAAAAACTATCAGAGTACAATTTCGAGAGCTTGCTGCGTAAGCCTCTAGTATTCTGATAGGAAAGTAGGAGGGAGGTGGTTAGTTTTTTGCAGCTGAAATGGATGTGGTCGCAGTGGTCGCAGAGGTTTGTGACAGCCTAGGGAGTTGTACTCCCACTGGCCGCTTTTTTTTCTTTTTAGCCTCGTATTCTTTAACTACAACGTGCTCGGGCCAGAAGTCACCAGAGCAAATTGTGTCAAAGAACTTGAGCGAGACACTTATCTTGAAAGATGAGATGTCTCTGGCGTAAGAAAACTTGAATTTTTCCACCTTTAAATTTTCGGCTTGGGTTTTGCCGTTTATATAGGCAAGTACATCTTCAGATTCGAGATCAGGGGCAAGCCTCGAGACAAATATTGTTTTTAAAGGTGGAACAGATGTAAGGGTCTTTGGTAGAACACCGGCCGGTAATCCGGGCCTTGTTTGACCCTGGGTATTTTTTAATATTGAAGTCTGCGGTGTCAGGGGTTGGGACACCGCAGCGGACTCAACGGACTCTACTGTAATTACTGGCGGAGCTGTCGCCAATTCCACCCCGGCACATTCGGTTACCGAATCCATTACTGCACCCGATCGCAAAACCATTGGAGATGGTATTGGGGTCGGGGGCTCTGCCGATGGGGTGTGCCCAATCTTGGGTTGCTGGGATTGGCACAGTTGCTGCCGACCAGTAGCTGATTTTTTGCGCTTTGGCGACTCGTTTAACAGCTTCAGACTATTAAACTGAGCGTCTAAAGCGGAGAACAGGTCGTTCGCTTTGCGAAAATTGACCATTAGTTCTTTAAAACCGCTTCTGGTCTGGCGCATGAAGGATAACATTTCCTTCTCAACAGCACAACTAAAATTGTGAAAATAATTAAATTAAATGCACAAATCAGAAAAGCTGCATGCACGTGAAGTGAACGGGAACTTTATTAAACACAAGGTAGAAGATTAAAGTAGAACCCCGGTGGTTTTTCAGTAAAATTTACACAAAACGAGAGCGCAAGAAAAAAACATGTCCGTTCACTTGGAAGAGAGAAAAGCTTTTTTATTTATCGGCTTGGTTTAGTTTTACCGTGTTGAACGCGCAGTGTTACAAAAATGATTGTGCTCGTTGTAGGGCCCAGTTTTCTCAGGACCCAAAACACAAAACGTAAGCCAATTAGTCATCCTTCCTCGCACTCTTTTAAATAATGATCAGGCAATAGCCGATCTATTTGCGCCATTTTTTCAAAACACATATTTAAACTCCCCTGACTTAAATCAGACTTATTCTTATATCATGGGCATATCGAACTAAATTTTTATTCCAAGGTTAAACGAAACCTCTAGTCTTTTAACCCATTTTTTTTTGCCAGGTCCCGACGAAAAATCTGGCTGTGTGCTTGTGCCGACGCCCTGTGCCATCCCCTTCTGAAATTGTTTACCTTACCTTAGAAACCTCAACATTCCCCTTAATTGGAAAAAATCATTTGTTATTCCTCTCCACATAAAAGGTAGCAAATCGGATGCCAACAACTACAGAGGAATCTCTAAGTTGTCGGCCATCCCACAACTTTTCTAAATTACATAACCCCATGTCAGCATTGATTTATAAAGAGAAGATCAACTATAACAAATTTTTTGGAGCTCATTTCCTTCATAATAAAGGGCTTCCATTAGAACTTTCAGACAGATGTAATCTATACTGATTTCAGTAAAACATTTGACTATATTAACCATTCTCTTCTTTTTGGGAAACTCGATTCAATGAGGTTTCCGGTTGATCTTCTCAGTAGTCTTTAAAAATATCTCACCTAATGGCTTGATGTCAAAAGAGCCACTTGAATGTACTGATTGAGTGCATCAACGTAAAGAAATAAAAAATTAATTTAAAAATTTAACTCTGGCAAATCTGCTATTGCATTTATTATTTCACCAACCGACTGAGTCCCTAGACCAGCGGTTCATGAAAGGTAGTCTCCCTATTCTATTATTCTTCATTATTCAACATAGTTGGCCAACGGCCAACCCGACCAACTGCTACCCAGCAACTAACTTCTGGTGAATGACGGCCAACCAGCCAAGTGCTCTCTAGCCACAACTCTAATTTTGCCAAGGCCAACTGGCAAATAACATATTTTTTATTTAAATAAAGAATAAAAGTTAATATATTATATAATAGGGATAGAATCATGATTGATTAACTTTCACAGAGAACGGTCGTGTTTTTGTTTTGCGCTCCGAATTTGTGTTTTTATTTGCCACCGGGGTATCATCTTTTTGTCACTTAAATAATTATTAAAAACGTATACCGTTTTGCTGCCGCGCGTGCATGTGCTATTTCTTTTTCTGTGCTAAATTATTTGTATTTCTTCGCTTTAGTTGTTTTTACTAAGACGGTTTTTCTCGCCTTCCTTTTGTGTTTCCTCTTCCCGCTTAAGCTCCGTTGCGTATAGCTGCAGCTAAGCGGTTTCAAGCTCTCCCGCTCTCTTGCCCTCGCACGCACTCTCCCCGCTAACCGTATTCTTTCTTATCTTTTTATTTATTTTTTTTTCTGGCACAGTGGTCTGAGTATTGTGATTATGTCTGGAAATATTGTCTGCGGAATTAAAGGCTGCCAAAAAAATGTTTTGGCAGATACGCCTTCGCTTTACTGTTGGCTTTGCGACGCGGTAGTTCACGCCAAGTGCGTTGAAGTGACGGGCCGTGTCGCGGATGTAATATCCAAGAATATTGGCTTACATTATTGTTGCCATGCCTGTCGCGAGGTTGAGAAGGAAATGTTATCCTTCATGCGCCAGACCAGAAGCGGTTTTAAAGAACTAATGGTCAATTTTCGCAAAGCGAACGACCTGTTCTCCGCTTTAGACGCTCAGTTTAATAGTCTGAAGCTGTTAAACGAGTCGCCAAAGCGCAAAAAATCAGCTACTGGTCGGCAGCAACTGTGCCAATCCCAGCAACCCAAGATTGGGCACACCCCATCGGCAGAGCCCCCGACCCCAATACCATCTCCAATGGTTTTGCGATCGGGTGCAGTAATGGATTCGGTAACCGAATGTGCCGGGGTGGAATTGGCGACAGCTCCGCCAGTAATTACAGTAGAGTCCGTTGAGTCCGCTGCGGTGTCCCAACCCCTGACACCGCAGACTTCAATATTAAAAAATACCCAGGGTCAAACAAGGCCCGGATTACCGGCCGGTGTTCTACCAAAGACCCTTACATCTGTTCCACCTTTAAAAACAATATTTGTCTCGAGGCTTGCCCCTGATCTCGAATCTGAAGATGTACTTGCCTATATAAACGGCAAAACCCAAGCCGAAAATTTAAAGGTGGAAAAATTCAAGTTTTCTTACGCCAGAGACATCTCATCTTTCAAGATAAGTGTCTCGCTCAAGTTCTTTGACACAATTTGCTCTGGTGACTTCTGGCCCGAGCACGTTGTAGTTAAAGAATACGAGGCTAAAAAGAAAAAAAGCGGCCAGTGGGAGTACAACTCCCTAGGCTGTCACAAACCTCTGCGACCACTGCGACCACATCCATTTCAGCTGCAAAAAACTAACCACCTCCCTCCTACTTTCCTATCAGAATACTAGAGGCTTACGCAGCAAGCTCTCGAAATTGTACTCTGATAGTTTTTCCTTTGCATCCCAGGTAATTTTGTTTACTGAGACCTGGTTAAAGCCGGAGATTTTCAGCTCCGAAATTTTTCCAGGTAAGTACACAATTTATAGATTGGACCGTCTTTCCCAGCGAGGAGGTGGAGTTTTAATTGCCGTTGACTGCTGCCTTATCTCCGAACTGGTCGTCTTAGATGATATCACAGATTGTGAATTCATTTGCGTAAAACTATCATTCCCAGGTAGTTTTATTTACATAACATGCTCTTATGTTCCTCCATCTGCTGATGAGCCTATTTATTGGAAACACCTTTCGGCAATTCGGGCCGTTTCCAATAGACTCTCAGATCGAGACCAACTTGTGACTTTAGGGGATTTTAATATACCTGGAGCGCGTTGGTCATCAGATGGTGTGTCAAATGTTCTTCAGACTGCGGCACAGCATGACCTTATTGATGGCCTGCTTGACTTGTCTTTGTCGCAAGTTAACCATGTCTTTAATTCTTTAAACCGCCTACTAGATCTCTGCTTCGTCTCCGATCCCGTAGGTGTGACCTTAAAAAGAGTTTCTCCATTGACGCTACCTGAAGATCCTTACCATCCTACTTTCGATGTGACTATCGATACGGGCATCGTTGTAAGGGAAAAATCTAACCGATTGGCCGATAAAGTTCGCTGTTTTCGTAAAGCTAACTTTCAAAGGCTAAACAGTTTAATATCTGAATTTAATTGGTCTAACCTTTACATGTGCACTGACATGGCTGCCGCCGTGGACATTTTTTACAGTGCCATGAACTCGTTCTTCCCATTATGTGTTCCGTTAACCTATCCGTCGGCCTCCAGTAAACCACCTTGGTTTAATAAGGAGCTGACACGCTTAAAAAACATAAAGTCTAGGCTTTATAATAAATTTAAACTTACCGGCTCTCTAACTGCTTCATCTAATTATATTAAAGCTCGGTCGAATTTTACCGTGCTCAACGCTCAGTGTTATAAGAATTATTTGACTCGTTGTAGGGTTCAGTTCACGCAGGACCCGAAACAGTTTTATAATTTTGTAAACACTAAGCGTAAACCTAATTTATATCCTTCCTCGCTTTCATTTAAAAATTCTACAGCAAAATCAGATCAGGCTATTGCTGATCTTTTTGCTGAGTTTTTTAAAACAACTTATTCTCCCTCGACCAATTTAAACCAGACATACCCTTACTCTATGCCTTGCTCAAACCTAATTTTCAGTCCTATCTTAAACGAAAGCTCTCTTAGTCTGGATCTTCGACGCATTAAGCCAGTTTACTCACCGGGTCCCGACGGAATACCGGGCTGCGTGCTCAGGTATTGCGCGGACGCTCTGTGTAACCCCCTTCTTAAATTGTTTAAATTATCTTTAGAAACTTCTGAATTTCCCCTTATTTGGAAGGAATCCTTTATTATTCCTCTCCACAAAAAAGGTAGCAAGTCGGATGCCAGCAACTATAGGGGTATCTCTAAGTTGTCAGCCATTCCGAAACTCTTCGAGAATGTAATAACTCCACACTTGCAGCATTTGTGCAGATCCGTAATTTCTCCATGTCAGCATGGTTTTATGAGGCGAAGATCAACCACTACAAATCTCTTGGAACTTACCTCATTTGTTATTAGAGGGTTCCAACGCAACTTTCAAACCGATGTGATTTACACGGACTTTAGTAAAGCTTTTGACTCGGTTAATCATTCTCTTCTTGTAAGGAAGCTCGACTTAATTGGGTTCCCTGTTGATCTTCTCAAATGGATTTTAAGTTATTTGTCTGACAGGACTCAAAAAGTTCTGTTTAAAAATGCTCTCTCCAATTTCCTCAGTGTCACATCTGGCGTCCCACAAGGTAGCCACCTAGGCCCACTGCTATTTTCATTGTTTATTAATGACCTTCCGCTAGTTTTAACCAACTCTAGAGTACTAATGTACGCTGACGACGTTAAACTATGTGTGCAGTATAAGGACAGCTCATGCCAGTCAGATTTACAATCGGATCTTAATAATTTTCAAGCATGGTGTCGTGCTAACCTATTACATCTCAACAGCTCCAAGTGCAAACTGATGACATTTTCGCGTGTCACTCCCCAGTATGCCACTTATATGCTCAATGACTGCTCTTTGGAAAGAATAACTCTTGTCGATGATCTTGGAGTCCGCCTTGATCCCAAACTTTCGTTCTCTGAACACATTTCCTGCATGGTTAACAAAGCCAGAGGCATGCTTGGATTCATTAAAAGGTGGTCGAAGGAATTCGATTCCCCTTATGTAACTAAGAGCCTTTTTGTTTCGTTAGTTCGGCCCATTTTGGAATATGGTTCTTGCGTTTGGAGTCCTAGTTTTGGAGTCCATATTAACCGCATTGAATCTGTCCAAAAAAACTTTTTGCTTTACGCCCTACGGGGCTTAACCTGGGATGCAAACCTGAGATTACCGTCTTACTCTAGTAGACTTCTATTAATTAACCTTCCCTCCCTAGCGAACCGTAGAACGATGCTTGGTGTCGTCTTTCTACATAAGCTTATTCATGGGGACGTGGAGAGTCCCTACCTGCTAGGCCAACTCAATTTCCATGTTCCCAGACTAACTTCCAGATCCTATATCCCCTTAGTAATTGGTCACTGCAGGAGGGAGTATGAAATGCATGAGCCCTTTAGGGTTTTATGCACCGATTACAACCGCCTGTATGACTATATTGCTAGTAGTGATAGTCTGCCTAAACTTAAAACTACTTTGCTTGTAGAATTAGCCCGTAATTTAGCACCTTAGCAATATTAAATATTCCTCGTTCTTTTATACTTTCCTCTTCTCACGCGTCTATCAAGAACGCGTTCGTGCCGTACGTCACACGGCTGCGCCTCTCGGTCGGTTGGGCGGGAGGTGGAAATCGATGGGACCCGCGCGTAAAAAAAAAAAAAAAAAAAAAAAAAAAAAATATAAGAGTTCGCTCCCGCGGGACTGCCTTAAAGCTATACTTCATGGAAGAGCTGCCGGTCACGTTGCCGCTCATCGGTCGGTGCAGTTCAATGGGTCTTCCCCCAACATACAGCTTATCAGGTTCTCGGGTGTCAGGTGACGGTTCATGGCTGCTTCAAGCCAGCTCATTCTGGCGAAAATAGGGGGCACACGAAAAGGGGCATGCTCCGCGTCTTCTATAAATGCGCTCCCGCAATAGTCACAATACGGATCGACCTCATGCTTGAACCTGTGTAATCAAACTGCCCGTACTCCTTCGCGTACTCCTTGGCCGCCGCGTATTCCAGGTGGCGTTTGAAGTTCAGCCTATGGTCGATCATGACTCCAAGATACTTGATCGCTGGGCTGTTCTCAATGGTTGTAGAGCCGGCCCGGAAGTTTACTTTCTCTACGGTCTTCCTGCTACTTATGAGCACTGCATCTGTTTTGTGTTCGGCGAGCGTGAGTCCATTGTCTGTCAACCAAGATATCATCATGTCGATTGCGAGGCTGCATTTAGCAGAGACGTTGTGCAGATGCTTCTGCACCGTGATAAGCGTTATGTCGTCTGCGAACACCACTACGGCACAGCCAACAGGAAGTAGAAGTCTCAGAACCCCGCATGACGTTCTACGTTATTGGCCCAAGATCAGAGCCCTGGGAACACCTCCTATCACGTGGTATACCTGATTGCCGTCGTCGGATGTCTACAGCAGGACGCGGTCCTTGAAATAGTCAGCTATCAGGAGGGTGAGATTCCAGCTGTAGTGCCTGAAGGACTAGGCTCCAATTTGCAAAATTAAACCAGTTTTTGACGTCGGGGTACAAACCAGGCAGTATTTCTTGGCGCCACCCTGTCCTCTCTCGCCTTCAATCACATTTAATGTCATCAGAGTTACCTCATGACTCTCGTCGATTGGGCTCTGCTTCTTCCTGAAACCGTCCTATTTGTTTGATAGGACTCCACGCTCTTTGATTTCTCTCTCCAGCTTGTTGCAGATGATGCGTCTGAATATTTTCGCCAATGTTTTGAGCATGCAGACGGGTCGTCATTCAACTTCTTCTGCTTCCAGACTCTCTCTTTTTCTTGCTTCGGCTTTGTCAATTCTACAGCTAACAAATGCTGATAGCGGAGATTTAAAACTTTTTCAGAAGCAGACCAAAGCGGCAAAGACTCATAGTCAAGCTGTTCTTCCCGTTTTTGTTTGGTCTCTGGGTCGACTCTGTGCAATACCAAATATATCAACATTCCATTCGAAATTTTTCAATCATTATCTATCGATAACAGAGAACAGTAAATCGTCGAAACAGTATCGATAAGGTTTCTCAAGGAGGATGCAGACTGATGCGATATTTTCGGAAGACTTAACAATGTTGTGTAAGGATGTGTCTTAGGCCGGGGTAAACCTCAGCGGCCCAGGATTCCTCTCCAGAAATATTTATAATTTTAGAGACGGCCAAGACATGGACGCTGAATATTTACTTGAATTTTTCTAAAGAGCAAACGGCAGCGGAAGGGGCTCGTGCGAGATGGGCGAATTTTGAACCCGGGAAAGAGAAATCTTTGGTCACGGCTACTCTTCTGATGGCCAGCCGCTTCCCCGTTCCCGCGCCTGCTCGGCAGCCCAGCAGTGGCGACTCCTTCCGATCGGCAAAAATCTCCCCACCGCCCTGCGTGGCCTAGTGGAGGTGGAGGCAAAGTGCAGATCGAGAAGGGGGAAAGACGGGGAGCGCTGGAACACGTGCTACTGGCGGCGGACACGCGGCTCGGAGAGCCCAGCAGTCGAGTGCCCACGCCCAGATCTGTGCCCGGCAGAACCCAGCGGCGACAAATCCTCGCTCCCGTCCCGCCGATACTCTGGCCCGGCTTTTGCCCCAGCGGCCACGCGGAGTTGGTGCAGCGAGGGCCCAGCTCGGCGTGTGAGTAAGCGGGATGATTGTTCATGCGGAAGTTCGTTGCAGGTGCGAGGGAGAAGGAAGATTTGGGATCGTTTTCTTACAATCTTTATTTTATGAGTACATATTTTATTGTTAGTAAAATGATCCCTAATCTGGCCCTAGGCCGCACCCAAAACCTTGCCCTGGCATTTGGTCCTTGGCCGGCTCACCCGTTTGATTGGCGCGCGTCGGCTAAATCCTGTGCCGTGGCGCGGCGCTTTGGGAATCCTGTCCAGGAGTCTTGGTCTCACACTTGCACTTGTCTTTCGAGGACTTTGTCGTTGGTCGCGTTTTGTCAACTGCTCGTATTCGCGGTCGCCGGAGAAGTGTGGTGTGTCAAGTTCGGGCAGAGCCCTCGTGGCCTAATTCTGCCCAGAATTGACGAGCAGCGCAGCTTTTGGTTCTCTGCCTCGATCCTCGTCTCTGCCTCCGTCCCTCTCTGCCTGCAGTGCAAGTCCGCCATCGCTCAAGCTCTGCTGTGCTCGCGGGCAGCGGCCCGTTGGCAGCGCTTTTTCTATGACGGCCTCTGCCTGCGTCGATCGCATTCATTGGTGGCCGGGAGGGCAAGTGTCGCTGCGCGCTTCTCTCCTTTGTCGCTGCCGCCGGTTTGGTCTTCGTTGAGGGTGAAGAGGGGAAACGCATCGCTGTGCGTCTCTCTCCTCTGCCGCTGGCTAGGTCTTCGTTGAGGGTGAAGGGAAAACGCGTCGGCCGTCTCTCCGTCCCTTTTTGGCCTCTGCAAGTGCCGCTTGTGTTGGCGCGTGCAAGCTTTTTGGTATTGCGGTAAGTCGGGTCCCTACAGTCGCTTCCCATAAAACGTGTCAACCTAATCGTTGTTTTGTTTTGCCTGTGTAATTGGCCCTCCGTAGGCAAAGTAAAACTCGGCTTCTTGCCATAAATATGTACAATGGGTGTGTTGTGCGTGTGTTTGTGGGTGGTGTGTTTTTTTTTTTTTTTTTATTTCAAAAGTAAAAATAAAGGTAAACATAATAATAATAATAAATAAATAAATACATAAAGAGAGAGGTAGAAGATAATAAGTATAAGTAGAAGAATAGAAGTAGAAGAATAGAAGTCCGCTCCCGTGGGACTGCCGCAAAGCTATACTTCACAGGGGCGGCTGGCGGTCATGATGCCGCTCATCGGACGCCTTCGGTGCGCCGGGTCTGCTCCCGGCGCCTCAGCTCTCTCGTCACTGATGCTGCCATTTTGGCAACCGCGTCCCATTTGGAGGGGGCCTCCAGCATGCAGCCGACTAGGTTGTCGGGTGTAGGGCGACAGTTTAGGGCTGCTTCCAACGCAGCACGTTCTGCCGAAAACAAGGGACACAAAAAATGCATGTTCCGCGTCCTCAATAACTCCGCTGCCGCAGTGGTCGCAGAATGGGTCATCCTCATGCTTGAACCTATGCAGGTACGCTTTGAAGCATCCATGTCCTGAGATGATCTGCGTGGTGTGGTAGTCCAGCTGCCCGTGGCGTCTCTGCAACCAGGGAACCAGATCGGGGATGAGCTTGTGGGTCCATCGCCCTGAGCTCGCATTGTCCCATCGCTCTTGCCACCGAGCAATGGTGCTGCTTCGCTGCGCTGTGCTGCCTGAATTCCCTGTCCTGCGCTCCTCCGCCAGTATGTCTATTGGGATTGCTCCCGAAACCACCAAAGCAGCTTCTTCGGACACCGTGCAGAAACAGCTAGAGATGCGCAAAGCGCAGCGTCTGTAGACTGCTTTGCACTGTCGGCTGTAGCTGGCAGTTCTCATGGATTCAGCCCATATCGGCGCGGCATACAGGATGGTCGATGTCACCACTGTTGCTATTAGCCTCCTGCTATGCTGTTTGGGACCTCGCTTGTTGGCCATCATCCTCGATATAGATACGGTAGCCTTGGAAGCCTTGGCCGCCGCGTATTCCAGGTGACTCTTAAAACTCAGCCTGTGGTCGATCATGACTCCGAGATATTTTATCGCCGGACTGGACTCGATGGTCGTCGAGCCGACCCGGAAGCTGACCTTCTCTACAGCCTTTCTGCTGCTTATGAGCACTGCTTCCGTTTTATGCTCGGCGAGCGAGAGCCCATTGTCCGCCAGCCATGACATCATGAGGTCGATTGCGAGGCTGCATTTATCCGAGACATCGGCCAGATGCTTCTCCACCGTGACCAGCGCTACATCGTCCGCGAACCCCACTACGGCGCAGCCATCAGGTAGTGGTAGCCTCAGGATTCCGTCGTACATGATGTTCCACAGTAATGGCCCAAGAACAGAGCCCTGGGGCACTCCTCCTGACACGTGGTGGACCTGGTTGCCGTCGTCGGATGTGTACAGTAAGACGCGATCCTTAAAGTAGTCAGCTATCAAAAGGGTGAGGTTTCCTGATATGCCGCCGCGCTGTAGTGCGCTCAGGACACGGCTCCAGTTTGCTGAATTAAACGCGTTTTTGACGCCTAGGGTGCAAACCAGGCAATATTGCTTGGTGCCTCCCTGCCATCGTTCGCCTTCAATCGCGCTTGCTGCCATCTGCGTTACCTCACGTATCGCGTCGATCGTGCTCCGCTTCTTCCTGAAGCCGTGCTGCTGGTTGGATAGGGCTCCGCGCTCTTCGACTTCTTTCTCCAGCTTGGTGCAGATAATGCGCTCAAATATCTTCCCCACTGTATTGAGCATACAGAGGGGGCGATATGAGGACGGGTCATCATTGGTCTTGCCCGGCTTTGGGATAAGCACAAGCCTTTGCTGCTTCCAGACTCTAGGGAAGGTCCGCTCAGCAATGCACCTGTTATATGCCTGTGCAAATAGGCTCGGGTAGGCCTCCATTATGGCACGCAGTGCAACATTAGGGATGCCATCGGGTCCCGGAGCCTTGGATGCTTTGCTGCTAGACAGCGCGCAGAGGACTTCCTCCTCGCTGATGAGGATCCCTTCGCTCGCCGCTATGCTGGGGAGCGTTAGGGGCGGTTGCGCAGGGAACAGCGTGGAGACAATTGCTGCGAGTTGTTCCTGAGAGGTTGGGGTCGGCGGCCTGTAGAGCTTGCCCATGACCAGCTTGTAGGCCGATCCAAAGGGCTCCTGATCTGCGGCATCACATAGCTCCTGGAAGCATCTGCTCTTGCTGGACTTGATGGCAGCTTTGAGCGCCTTTTTCCTCTCCCTGTAGCGGGCCTCGAACAGCGCTTGCGTTGGACGCCCTCTGTTCCGTTGGCATCTTCTCCTTGCAGATAGGCAATCACTCCTGGCTGCTGCTATCTCCTGGTTCCACCAGGGCACTGGCCGCCTGCCGTTTCCTCTAGTGGAGGTCGCCATTGCGGCATCGCATGCAGTCTTGATTCTCGCAGCTAGTCCGGCTGCGCAGGTGTTTGCATCGCCAGCAATATTGCTGGCGTCCATTCTGTCAAGGAGAACTTCTACGTTAAGGGTGTGTACCCTATACGCAGGCTGTCGGTTAGCTGGGCCGTGCTGGCTGCGCGTCATCTGGACGATAATCGCTGCATGATCGCTGTACGTAAGCAAGTCCGTGACTTCCCAGTGGCTGTTCCGGGAGAGCTCCGGGCTGGCGAAGGTCAGGTCGATGACCGACTCTCTGCCTGCCTTGCTGTAGGTGCACCTGTTACCATCGTTTAGGAGGCAAACATCCAGGGCGGACAGGGCATCCAGTAGGATGGTTCCCCGCTGGGTCGTCCTCGAGCTTCCCCAGGCGGTGGACCACGCGTTGAAGTCCCCAGCGATAATTACAGGGGATCTTCCACGGGCGTCTCCGGCGATTTCCTGGACAATGTCCCTGAAGGCATCTATGTGCAGGCTCGGGGCTAGGTAGCAGCTATATACAGTGGTTGCTTGGACCTTGGCCCTGGCGTAGCCAGGTCTCGACGCCCTCTGCGATAGGTGTTTGGGGGACTGCCCGCAGCTCCAGATGGCCGCGCCGCCGTCCGCGCTCTGTTGCCATACTCCCTCTGATTTTGGCTTGTAAGGCTCGCTCAGTACCGCAACATCAACGTGGGTGGTGTGTGTGTGGGTGTGTGGGTGGTGTGTGTGTGGGTGTGTGTGTCGAATGTGTGCCTATCTCCTAACTTATTCCTAGATTATTAACTATACTAATCCTAATATTTACATATATGTACAGTTTTTGTGACTTCGTCACAGTTGAAATATTATTCATAAAGCTTAAGCATACGTTACCATAAACCTTTTTCAAACTGGGCAGTGCCTTTTCGTAATTGCTCTCGGGGATTTGGTAAGCTTTAAGCGTTCCTAAACCTTCACCAGAGAGACAAGAAATTAAATGGTTACATTTTTTGATAACTGGAATGCTACCGTCTTTATGAACCAAAGTGTCGAAAAGGCTGATGAAATTTTTAAACTCAGAATAATCTCCACTAAATTTTGGCAATGCCAATTTAGGAAGTCGCGCACGAGTTGGTGCTACAGCAGCTGATCCCAGAGTTTCGCTAATGCTTGCAGTCTTCAAGTCAGATAACAGCGACATTATTTTTGCCTTGATCACTATGCGAAGTTCTTCGAACTCGTCGCCGAATTCATCGCCATTATCTATGTCTTCTATCTGTTCTTTTAATTGGTTTGCCTTATGAATTGAAGCATTTAAATTTTCGAGTCGACATTTTAATTCTTCCTCTAAAATCGGAATCGATTAAAGAGTGGGTGCAAGTGACGCCGACAAGAGAATATCCGACGAATACAGGCGCGTCCGCTAATCCTAAGCGCGCCTACCGAAAAAGGGCATACAACAACGTTTGCCCCGGTGCACAAGCGAAAGCGAAGACGAAAAGTTTACGGCCGCAGCTGCTGGTATATAATTGGTGTGCAAGCTTGGATTAACTTTCCAACTATTAATGCGAGTTTCAACGAGAGCTAGAGGGAAGGGGGCGACAGTGATTGCAATAATAAGACACAATAATAGAGAAATAAATGTTGCGTCCAAAGCGGTTAATGAATTTTATACAATATATGTAAATATATTTAAATTGTTTATCATGCAAATTTAGCTCCATTATATGTATACGTATGCGCTAAGTATTCAAAGCGAGGTGCAATATTTCAGCACAAGACAATAAATAAATAAATTTGTAGCTGGAGTGAGCTTTCAATTTTTTGCACAAATACCTCTGATATTCTCTGGGATGTACAAAATATTCCTCCAGTAGCCACATTCCTTTTCGATAAAGATCCCTCTGTGATGGCCAGAATTTTTATCAGGAGCAGAGGATTTCGCGACCGACACGAATATAGTTTAAATGAGACTATATATGTTATTGTATATACTAATATAAATTATTAAGGCTTTATTTCCTTTGGACGCACTTCAAGCAACAATTATTTTTTGGAAGCACACAGAAAAAAAAAAACTTTTTTCACTTTTGCACTTTTGTTTGTGTCACTGTCACTTTAAATTTGTTGGTTTTTGTATTTATTTTTTACTCTTGTCCACCCGGGGGCGCCATGATTTTTTAAATTAGTTTATGAAAAAATAAAAATCCGAAAACATGGTAACAGGAGTAATTTAATAGGCAAAAGACGATAAGTGCGTGCGCTCGCTTTGAATTCAATTTACGACATAAACTTATTTTATTTCCAGCGATCGGACTTAGGCCTAGCTTAACGACTGTGGCGAAGGCGGGGCGATTTCGCAAAGAGCGAAAGAGAACTGTATTATGCTCCCGCCTGTGCCCTAAGCTAGCTTACACTAGACTTTAAAATTTATCAAATTCAACAAAAATTCAAACATAAAACTAGCTACATTCAGCCAACATCGAAACTTTTAAATGCATCTAAACAGATAACATAATAAATACACAGGGAATGAGTCAAGAGGTTACCGAATCAAAAGTGGTGACCTCTTTCGAAATACAGATTTCTAAATATATAATTTCACATGATTTTCAAATAGTAAAATTAAAATTTGTTTTTTCTTGTAATGGAATGGGCATGTATTACCCGTACAGCGGGTACTGCACTGCCGCCTGCTCTGTCCGGGAATGCAGTGTCTAGTTAAGGCTACGGTTCAATTCCTTCCGCCCAAAAAGCCGAAGGAAATAAACCATTAGCCATGGTTGAAGGTGCCTGGCGGCAGGCATGAAACGCAAGTGGGTGGTTCCCCGGAAAAACACACCAGAATTAGTGGATTGAAGGAGTCAACCGGAGTTGGGATGTCAACCCAAACGTCGGTGGGAAGCGTTATCGCTACTACCAACGGGCACGGAAAGGAGCAATCCTCTGCGTGTCGCCAGCGATCACAGCTCTGATTTGACGGGAGCAGGTCATATCAGTTGTAATTCTACTGCCGCACAAGTAACGCAGGGGAAGCTAAGCCGCTCAGGTGCCATAGTCGATACATACTCGAACCTGGAGAGCGTGCAGCTCTTCAAAGAAGAGGAGGAAAGCCTTCTTCGCTCGCCGAAACCAGGCACCAGCTCCCCGCGCAGAGACGGGCCAAAACGGTCAAGCGAGGGGATGAAGGCAAAGGCGAAGGCGAGAGCGCCAACAAGGACGCTCCGGGGAGCAAGCGGCGACGCGGGCCTAAAGAGGCGGCCCCCCAAAAAAAAACAATGAAGCTCAATACCACAAAAGTCAATGAGGTGACCAAACGATATTTGATCGTGGCACTCATCGAAAGAAGCGAAGAAAATGCAAGATGACCGAGTCGCGGTGGAAGTTGGTGCATGCGCGGCTCGTCGAATCATTATTTGCACGGATGGAGGAAGCCCCCGAAGCTCCCATGCCCACATTTGATGGTGCCGGATGGCTGAATGGGGTTAAGATCCTAAAGTGCATGGATGATCCGACGAGAAAGTGGCTGACGCAAACGGTCTGCAAGTTGGGGGCGTTGTGGGAGGGACCTATCTAGAGGTGGTGGATAGGGAGTTAATCCCGTCCATTCCTAAGGCGAAGTTATGTTTTCCCATCGCAATCTAAGGGTTCCGGGCGCTGAAGCTGCTGCAACGGCAGAATCCGGACATCCTAACCGCGGACTGGAAGGTTCTGCACTTTGCGACCCTATTACCCAAACCATAGTGGACGCCGCCAGGGACTGACGCTGGACGAGGCCGGCGAGGAGGAGGGCGGTGGCCTGACGCTGACAGTCAACCCGTCGAATGGAGGTGAGCCCGGTACCCATGTCTCTCAGGGTGCTGCAGCTCAACCTCCATAAGAGCAAGATTGCGTCGGCGAAACTCCTCATTGCCATGGAGCAAGGGTCCGCCGACAGAGCTTTAGTCCAAGAGCCACGGATTGCCTCGGGCAATACCATCACCGGACTAAAGTCCTCGAACTACAATTTGTTCTACCCACCATCGGTAAGCAGAAACAGAACCGCCGTACTTGTACGGAAGGATCTACACGATCACCTTATGTCTCATTACAGCACGGATGACCTGACTGTGGTGCTGCTGGAGAGCGAAAAGAAGCGCCTTCTGGGAGCTTTCTGCTACATAGCACACGACAGATCGGCCCCACCGGAGGAACTCAAGAGCACGGTAGAAGCCAGCCTAAACGACCAGCAACTGCTCGTGGGCGCAGACGCCAACGCACACCACTGCGTATGGGGAAATCCCGACATAAATGACAGAGGTGAGTCACTCCTAGACTTTTTACTTTCTACTAACTTTTTTATAGCAAATGTGGGGGAGGAGCACCCCCTTGTAGGTCCCACCTCCTCTAACGTGCTTGATCTTACACTCATAAAGGGACAATGTACTATGGTATCAGAATGGAGAGTCCTCGAGTGACCCTCCTTCTCAGACCATAAGTATATACAATTTCAATACAGATTCGAACACTCCCCAAAACGAGCCGTCTTCAGAAACCCATGGAATACAAACTAAGGAAAGTTTAAGAAGACCATTATGACAAGGCTCGCAACTACTCCGGGTGCAGTAGACTCCTCGGAAAAAATAGAAAAGTCCCTAGAGACCCTTTCCAAGGAACTACTAGACGCGTACCACGCATCATGCCCGATATCGGAAGCGAGGAAGAGAACCAAGCCACCCTGGTGTAATAGGGACCTCTCAATCCTGGCGACAAACTCAGAGAATTTTTCAGAATCGCTAAGCTGGCGAAAGATGGCGAAATAATTAACGAGGAATACAAAGTCCTACTCAGGGACTACAAGAAGGAAATACGCAAGGCACAGAGGAACTCGTGGAGAAACTTCTGCTCCAATATAGAGACTGCCCCAGAAACGGCTAGACTACGGAAACTGCTATCGAAGCAGCCAATCATACGGAGTCAGCTCAAACGCGAAGACGGACAGTGGACTGAAAGCAGCGAAGAGGCCCTAACGCCACTATTGCAAGCTCATTTCCCGGGATGCACTGAGGTACCCGATGCGAACAAGCATCAGGGACTTGCGACTGGAGAAGAACATCTCCCAACTGATCTAATATCCGATAGAATTCACTGTGCTATAGACTCCTTTCCGGGGATAAAAGCACCAGGACTAGACGGTATATTTCCAGCCATGCTAAAGGTGACCAAAGAAGTGGTCACCCAATGGCTTTACGCTATATTCACAGCTTGCCTAAGCACGGGCTATATCCCTATCCATTGGAGGACCTCTCGGATTGTCTTCCTGCCAAATGCAGGGAAGTGCAGCCACGTGAGCCCCAAGGATTATAGACCGATAAGCCTCACCTCTTTTCTACTTAAGACACTAAAAAAGCTGCTGGACTTACACATCAGGAACGATGTGGGAAGACTGCTGTCAACCAACCAGCATGCTTAGACAAAAGGGAAATCAGTGGAGACGGCACTACACTCGTTAGTAGCCACCATTGAGAGAGCCCTAAATAATAAGGAGTATGCGCTCGGAGTGTTTGTAGACATATCTGGAGCATTCATCAACGTGACCGCAGACGCTATAATGAACCTCTTAGAAGCGACCAACACGCACACTGCCATAAGCTTGTGGATAAGAAGTCTTCTAAGTTGTAGGCGGGTACTATCCGATTGGGGCACCGCCTCCATGGTGAAAGGAGCTCACAGAGGCACGCCGCAAGGCGGGGTCCTGTCGCGCCTCCTGTGAAATCTTGTGGTGGACGACCTGATCAAGATGTTCGAAAGGAAAGCCCCAAAGATAACAGCCTATGCCGACGACATAAGCATCATTATCACGGGAGTCTGTCCATCGACTCTCAGCTCGATTATGGAATCAACACTCAGGGAGATACGTGAGTGGGCGCAGATAGTAGGACTCAGTATCAATGCGGACATGACGGACCTCATTCTCTTTACCAAGAGATACAAGGTGCCGCTATGGATCCCCCCTAGAATTAACACAACCAGGCTGACGCCGAAAACACAAGTAAGATGCCTAGGGATTGTACTGGACAGCAAGCTGACATGGAAGCCCAATGTACTAGAGAGGGTGAAAAAGGCCACCATAGCGCTATACGCATCCAAGATGCTTAGCAGCACATGGGGTCTCTCGCCCGCCCTAATTCACTGGGTCTACATATATATCGGTGGTGCGTCCGACTCTTCTGTATGGAGTCTTAGTGTGGTGGCAAGCCATGAAAAAGAAGACGTACAACAAGCTTATGGAAAGAACCCAGCGGCAGGCACTGATCTGCATTATAGGGGCGCTGAGGTCAACCCCCACAAGTGCACTCGAAACCATAATTGGAATAGACCCCCTGATTGCATTAGGAAATATGTCAATGCAAGGATTCGGGCATAGTTCGATTGGTCGAAACATGAGCAGTGCGTCTGACTACATGATACCCATAACATGCCCAGATGTAAAAACAGCAACATTCATGGGACCTGACGACTGGAAAATAGGTCAAGATCATGCTGAACACCTCAATATCTATACCGACGGCTCAAATATAGAAGAAGGAGTAGGAGCGGGCATATACTGCACAAATCCAAGCCAATGCAGCATTTTCCAGGCGGAAGTATTCGCCATCGGGAAAGCTGCAGAGTTTGCTCAGAGCATAGACCGTCAACATGAGACGATCAATTTGTTCGTAGACAATCAGACGGCGATAAGATCCGCGCAATGCTCAGCGGTCAGGTCCAAAACTGTACTGGCAAGCAGAGAGACACTAGATTCCCTTAGCACGACTAAGTCAGTGCGAATCTACTGGGTTCCGAGCCACCAGGGCATCTTCCACGACAAGACTGCAGACTGATAGTAGGAATTCTCACAGGTCACTGCCTGGCTGCGGCGCATGCAGTCAAGCTAGGCATCACCGACAACGCCAAATGCCGGAAATGTGATGAATCCGAGGCAACTGAAACCTTGGAGCATCTCATTTGTAAATGTCCGGCCCTAACAAAGGCAAGGATAAGATACCTGGGCGTTCCGGTTCTGGCATCAATAGAAGATGCCTCCAAGAAGAAGCCATGCGAGTTACTTGCCTTCGCAAAACACACCTTGACCCTCAAGGACTTTGAAAACCGCGTGAATATTCACTAAATCAACTTAGCAACTTCCAGAGAGCTAAGGGCCGTATTGGCCTATGCGCGGCCCTTGAGGGCCAACCGGCTTAACCTAACCTAACCTGACTTTGATCCTCAAGAACTTTGAAAACCGAGTATAACATAAAGTTCTGGCAACTGCATCATAATTCTGCCAGCAAGATCCCAAGTTGTCCGAAAAATTCACCTATCATCAGATGACGATAGTGTACTTATTCCCAACCAGAAAATTCAATATGACATATACACAGTTGCAACTACCAAAAATGCTTTTGTCCGATTACTAAATACTACAAGTACCGATCTGTTCACGCCCAAAGGGCGTTTATTTTTCAGAGGCGGTGTGAACCTGTACACTCTCTTCCTCTCTCTCTCTCTCTCTCATCCGGGCTTTAATCTATAAAACTTCCAATCCGATCTCCGAAGCTAGGTTTAAGCAAATTGTTACTAGTTCCAATTCCCTACTCTACCAATAAATACCGACGCACGTCGTGCAATACCCCGAAATAGTTTTCGGTGTTTTATTTATCGGGTGTTCCAGGTTAAAGCCACCCCACTAAATCATGATCAAATAAAAAATATTAATGAAATAAAATATGAAACCCTTTCGAACTACGAAATAGTTTTAAAATTGGTATACGTATGTACGAATGTAAAGAAATATCTGTATTATCACAACTTTTAAAAAATGTTCCTCCACAATTTCTCACACAATTAACAAGATTATGCACCTAATATAGCGATATATTCGGACTATATTCATAGATGCTCGTCTTACTTCACAGCGAACGGCCGTGTTTTTGTTTTGCGCTCCGAATTTGTGTTTTATTTGCCTCTTAACCATTTCATTTAATTTGTCACTTTAATTAAATAAAGTAATAACGTATTTTAAACGAAAGCTCTCTTAGTTTGGATCTTCGACGTATTAAGCCAGTTTACTCACCGGGTCCCGACGGAATACCTAGCTGCGTGCTCAGTGCGGATGCTCTGTGTAACCCCCTTCTTAAGTTGTTTAAATTATCTTTAGAAACTTCTGAATTTCCCCTTATTTGGAAGGAATCCTTTATTATTCCTCTCCACAAAAAAGGTAGCAAATCGGATGCCAGCAACTATACGGGTATCGCTAAGTTGTCAGCCATTCCGAAACTCTTCGAGAATGTAATAACTCCCCACTTGCAGCATTTGTGCAGATCCGTAAGATCAACCACTACAAATCTCTTGGAACTTACCTCATTTGTTATTAGAGGGTTACAACGCAATTTTCAAACCGATGTGATTTACACGGACTTTAGTAAAGCTTTTGACTCGGTTAATCATTCTCTTCTTGTAAGGAAGCTCGACTTAATTGGGTTTCCTGTTGATCTTCTTAAATGGATTTTGAGTTATTTGTCGGACAGGACTTAAAAGGTTTTGTTCAAAAATGCTCTCTCCAAATTCCTCAGTGTCACATCTGGCGTCCCACAAGGTAGCTACCTTGGCCCACAACTATGTTCATTGTTTATTAATGACCTTCCGATAGTTCTAACCAACTCTAGAGTACTAATGTACGCTGATGACGTTAAACTATGTGTGCAGTATAAGGACAGCTCATGCCAGTCAGATTTACAATCGGATCTTAATAATTTTCAAGCATGGTGCCGTGCTAACCTATTACATCTCAACAGCTCCAAGTGCAAACTGATGACATTTTCGCTTGTCTCTCCCCAGTATGCCACTTATATGCCAGTGACTGCTCATTGGATAAAATAAATCTTTTAGATGATCTTGGAGTCTGCCTTGATCCCAAAATTTCGTTCTCCGAACACATTTCCTGCATGGTTAACAAAGCCAGAGGCATGCTTGGATTCATTAAAAGGTGGTCGAAGGAATTCGATTCCCCTTATGTAACTAAGAGCCTTTTTGTTTCTTTAGTTCGGCCCATTTTGAAACATGGTTCTTGCGTTTGGAGTCCTAGTTTTGTAGTCCATATTAACCGCATTGAATCTGTCCAAAAAAACTTTTTGCTTTTCGCCCTACGGGGCTTAACCTGGGATGCAAATCTGAGATTACCGTCTTACTCTAGTAGACTTCTATTAATTAACCTTCCCTCCCTAGCGAGGGACGTAGAGAGTCCCTACCTGCTAGGCCAGCTCAATTTCCATGTTCCCCGACTAACATCCAGATCCTATATCCCCTTAGTAATTGGTCACTGTAGGAGGGAGTTTGAAACGCATGAGCCCTTTAGGGTTTTATGCGCCGATTACAACCGCCTCTATGACTATATTGCTGGTAGTGATAGTCTTCCAAACTTAAAACTGTTTTGCTTGTAGAATTAGCCCGTCATTTAGCACCTTAGCAAAATCGAATTTTCCTCGTTCTTGTATATATTTCTTCTTCTCACGCGTCTATCAAAAACGCGTTCGTGCCGTACGTCACACGGCTGCCCCTCTCGGTCGGTTGGGCAGGAGATGGGATTCGATGGGACCCGCGCGAGAAAAAAAAACCGAATCAATAACTACAAACAATTTTTATGAACAAAAACTGGGATTGAAGGATAATGAACCAATATGTATACAAAATTATAGAAATCCTCAAAGCCAAAAAGAGGAAATACATGTACAGGTACAAAAATTAACATAGTCGAACCGTCTGTTTCACCAAATAATAACCCGCTTTTGATAGTTCCGAAGAAATCTCTTAAGGGTTCTGACAAGGAAAAATGGCGATTAGTAATTGACTATCGCCAAATTAACAAGAAACTGTGGTCGGATAAATTCCCGCAACCTAGAATCGATGATATTTTAGATCAACTAGGAAGACTAGACTCTACATTCTAGACTTAATGTCTGGTTTTCATCAAATTGAACTCCAAGAAAGTTCCCGTAATATAACGTCTTTTTCAAGAAGCAACTATTCATATCGCTTCACGCGATTACTACTCGGTTAAAAAATAGCGCCAAAATCATTCCAGAGGATGATGAGTATAGCATTCTTCGGATTAGAACCTTCTCAAGCTTTCCTTTACATGGATAGTCATTGGTTGTTCCGAAAAACGTATGCTTAAAAACCTAACTGAAGTTTTTGAGAAATGTAGAATATACAATCTGAAACAACATCCTAAAAAATGCTCATTTTTCATGAATGAAGTCACATTTTTGGAACACAAATGCACAGTTAAAGGAATGTTGTCTGACGACAAAAAATACGACATCATCGAAAACTATCCAGTCCCACATGATGCGGACAGCACTTTTCGTTGCTTTTTGCAATTATTATAGACGTTTTATTAAAAGTTTCACCGAATATTCCCGTCATATAACACGATTATATATATATATTTTTTTTTTAATAACGTTTCTTGTTTTTTTATTAAAATTTCTCTAGGGCTTTAGAGACTAACAATAAGTTTTCAAATCTTAATCTATGTTAAGTTAATTTATACAAGTTATACAGGGATGGGATGTATTAGTTATACAGGGATGGGATGTATTAGTTATACAGGGATGGGATGTATTAGTTAGACAGGGATGGGAAATCGTTTCGCTGTAGTCAGGAGTGGTAGCTGAGCCGGGTAAGTTGTCTGGCTAGTGGAAGGGACAGCTAACTGTTAGAATGCCTTCGAACTTCTCAAATAGGTATTAATAAATCCAAATTTATTACAATACCCAGACTTTAGCAAAAAATTTTGCATAATAACGGATACAAGCTTTCGGAGCAGTATTAACTCAACACAAAATGGACTCAAACTTCCAGTTGCATATGCATCAAGATCGTTTACTAAGGGAGAAAGTAATAAAAGCACAACAGAACAATAATTGACAGCAATTCATTGGGCAATAACTTATTTCAGACCATATATTTATGGTAGACACTTCACTGTGAAAACATACCATAGACCACTTACCTATCTATTTTCGATTATAAATTCGAGCTCAAAACTAACACGAAAAAGGCTTAAATTAGAGGAAAATAACATCACAGTAGAATATCTAAAGGGGAAAGACAACTAACTACGTGGCCAAAGCGTTACCAAGAATAAACATTGAGCAGTTAAAAGAAATAACTGGAAATATACTGTCACTACAAAAAACCAAAGTAAACAAAATAATTCCTGCGCAGGAAATGAAAAAGAAATGCATAAGCAAACTCTTAATAAAGCTTCTACCCCAACGTTTCCGAAGTCATTGTTAATGATGAGGTACGAAAAGTAGTGACCTTGCGAATAACAGATTTATGTTTACTAAAACATGAAAACAAGTTATAGCAAGAATTGACGTTAGCGATATATACAAATGGAAAATATCTTTGATAGAATATCGATATAATCTTTTAAAACAATAAAATATTAATTACAATCTCAAGAGTAGCGCTATTCAAGCCGGTGACCCTATTATCAAATAAAGATAAAGGAAAAGAAGGAATACTGTTCACATTCCATGATGATGCCATACGAGATCTTTTAGGCAAAGCTAAAACTTTAACTAAAATAAAAAGGCATTATTATTGAAAAAATATGACAAGATATATATCAAATTATATAAGAAAATGCCCCAAACGCCTAATATCAAAAACGTCAAAACACAGGGACTCCTATGACTATAACAGAAAGTCCACAAATACATTTTGACAGAGTACAAAATTCAATAAATTTGAATATCAAAAATATAAAATCTACTGCACACCACCACCAAACAGTTGGAACAGTCGAGATAAGCCACAGAACATTCAATGAATTCATTCGATCCTACATTTCAGTAAATAAACTAATTGGGACGAATGGCTCCAATATTTCGTATACTGTTTTAATACGACACCCTATGATGGTACTTTGTTTTCGTTTATAGATCTAGCATTAGAGATAAAAACATTTTTCTTCAGTCAATTTTTGGAGATCTTACGCGCCGGTCATCACCGCGCAAGTTTATAATAAACTCAATCTCAACTCACACAAGCCCCGTGGATCTTTATTATATAATTAATCGGGCACGCTAGACAGCGGACCGAATAAATAAAACTTATTAATAATACTATAAACCAAGACTTCTTAATTGGCGCCAAAATGGATTTTCGAGCGTATGACAACAAACTAATTTAAAATAAATTAAATCAACAAAATTCGTCGAACTGCCGGTAGCGAAGCAAAAAGCGACGAACAGTGAACAACGAAAACTTCGTGAATCTCTCTCTAAAACAAATTAAATGCAATTAATTAAAGGGAGCAGCCAGAAACAACAACGGCAACAGCGGCTATATCTAACTAGTTTTCATAAAATAAAGTTTTATCACTTAAAAATCTATTTAAATTGGAACATATTGTTAAGCAATCTAAATTCATTGTAAGTAAAACCCCTATTGAATGATTGAAAAATTCTAATGTTCCTTAATAAAATATTTGTGCAAAGAGTATTGACGACAAAAACACATGAGCGACAATGAAAACATTTTAGACGACCTCTTGTTAAGTTTGAATAAGTGGTCAGCGCATCAGACTAGGCGGTTGGACAGTGCAAGAGAAAACAACTCGTCAGGAAATAATTGGTGGTCAAAAACAAATAGAGTTAGTGAAATGGAGTTAAGTGAAGCTCAGTTAAAAACGATCGTAGAAAGTGCTGTTGCCGGTGCGCTCGCAGTTCAAAAACAATCATTTGAAAAGCAGTTACAGGAGATTAGTATGCAGATACGAAAATTTACATTTGAAACCTCACAGGGGGAAACTTACACAGATGCCGAGATCATAGAGGGTGTTGTGTGTAAGGAGCCTTTAGATATAATAAAGTCTCTCCCAGACTTTGAGGGCAAAAGTGAAACATATGTGTCGTGGAGGAAAGCGGCTCATGTCGCTTTTAAAGTTTTTGAAAAATACGAGGGCAGTTCAACATACTACCAAGCTCTTGGCATTATGCGAAATAAAATAAAAGGCTCGGCAAACACGGTGTTGGCTTCTTTCAATACACCGTTAAATTTCAAAGCAATGATCAGCCGTCTTGATTTTACATATGCCGACAAAAAACCGATCTACCTAATTGAACAAGAGCTATCAACATTACGGCAGGGTGACATGACGCTTACCGAATTCTACGACGAGGTCGAAAAAAAACTGACTAACAAGACAATAATGACATTCGATAATGCCTTGGCGATGTCACTGAATGAAAAGTACAGGGTGGACGCATTACGTGTGTTTATAACGGGAGTAAAGAAAACATTGAGCGATATTCTTTTTGCGAAAAGCACAAAACGCCTACCGACAGCTCTTGCTGTAGCGAAGAAGTCGAGTCTAACCATGAGCGTTACCAATTTGCCTTAATTACTCGAGAAAATTAGAAGATAGAGGTCAGAGAACCGATCATAGACACAATGATAGGGATAGAAATTCATTCTTGCCCATACAAAACAAAAACCCGTATTTTACTTATGGTAACCAGGAAGGGCAAGGTCACACCCAGTCAATAAATCATGATGTATCTATGCGCACTATTCGAACGGGTCAAAATCAACTTAGGCAAGCACCATTTCCTACTCAGGGAAATGTTTGGCCACCTCCGCAACGAAATGTTTGGCCACCTCCGCAGCAAAATGTTTGGCCACCTCCGCAACAAAATGTTTGGCCATCTGAACAAAAAAATACATGGCCAACACAAAATCAAAACGCATGGCAACCTCAACAACAGAACGCACGTCAGGCTCAGCCCCTCTCTGAACTAACCTACACAACGCCGGTACAAAAAGAATTCACGGTTAAATCGCTACATGGTTGCAATACCGTAAAATATAAATGCTTTATTAAACTTTTTAATACAGATGTTCCCTTCTTCATTCTCCCAAACCTTTCCAGTTTTGACGCCATAATAGGACTAGACTTTCTGACGCAGCCAAATGCAATCCTAGATTTTAAGACCAAAACTCTTAAAGTAAACAATAAAGTCGAGCCAATTAAATTTTTAAGGTGTAACAGCGTAAATTTCACCAATATAAATTATATCGTAGTACCAAACCAGATATCCAATAAATTTCACACAATGCTTAGAGACCGAATGGCTGTCATCGCAGAGCCCGAAGGAGCACTGCCTTATAATACCAATATTATTGCTACAATACGTACCGAAGACGATCAACCCGTGTACTCGAAACTTTACCCGTACCCCTTGGGCGTAGCAGATTTTGTAAATGAGGAGACAAAACATCTGTTAAAAGACGAATTTATCAGGCCCTCGACGTCACCCTACAATAATCCAGTTTGGGTAGTCGATAAGAAAGGTACAGATGAAAAGGGAAATACGAAAAAAAGGCTGGTCATTGATTTCAGGAAGCTTAATTTGAAAACAGTTGACGACAAGTATACTATACCAAACGTAGTATCCATCCTGTCAAATTTGGGAAAGCCAGGTTTTTTACAACCCTGGACCTTATATCGGGATTCCATCAAATCCTGCTGGCGGAAAGGGATAGGGAGAAACAGCCTTTTCAATTGGAAATGGAAAATACGAGTTTTGCAGAATGCCGTTTGGCCTGAAAAATGCTCCGAGTATTTTTCAACGTTCATAGATGATGTTCTTAGAAACCAAATAGGGAAGTCATGTTACGTTTACGTTGATGACGTAATAATTTTTTCAAAAGATATTGAGGACCACGTAAAAGACATTGCTTGGGTACTGGATAGACTGTTTGAGGCCAACATGAGGGTCTCTAAAGATAAATCTTTTTTCTTTAAAGAAAGCGTAGAATATTTGGATTTACGGTATCTAGCGGAGGTATCACAGTCAGTCCTAGTAAGGTAGATGCTATCCGAAACTATAAGCATCCCACAAATTGGATCAGTGTTCGATCCTTCTTGGGGTTGGCAAGCTATTACCACGGTTTTTTCAATGACTTCAACTCGGTTGCTAGACCCCTGACTGACATTTTGAAGGGAGAAAACGGGAAAGTCTCCGCCAACCAGTCTAAAAAGATTCCAATTACGTTTCGTGAAAAACAATGTTTTGCTTTTAAGAAGCTTAAGAATGTCCTTGTGTCTGAGAATGTAATGTTAAAGTACCCCGATTACAAGAAACCCTTTGACTTAACTGTTCATGCTGAACAAGCGAGGGTCAGCATCCTCTCCAGGTGGTCAGCACTAATTCAAATGTACCGTTTTTACCCGGTTCCGAGGCAGCAACGAAGCCGCCATATATAGTCTGTAAAATTACTCTCCGAATAAACCCCAAAGCGAAACGACGCTTTTATTTTATCCAAACTCCAAGCCCACTTTTTACACCATCATTTATTTGGGAATTCTGGGATCGCAGCTATCAGGCCCCGACGACAACATTTTGGTCCTTCACCCGAGATATTCCAGCGCCTTTGCCAAGATAAGTACGGTGCCAAATTCCCACCATATATGTATGTGCATACATATATATGTTTATATATTGCTGCACTCTGTTGCCCTACTACCAAATTGTAGCCGCTTTTGCAATAATATATGCATGTATGTATGTACGTAGCTATATGCTCCTATTTATGTTGTAAGTCAGCCAGGCTTACATCAAGTCAAGGCGTACATCAAGTCCAAATTTTCCATAATAATCTATGCATGTGTATGTGTGTCCATCCATATTAATCCTAAGCTTGTCCACATAACCTTTCATCAAACCTGCAATCCATACATAAAAAGTCAAAAAGTCTACATACACACATAGACTTTCATCCACACCAATATACATACATTCAAAGAACATTTTCATACAAGGCCTATGATCTACGAACATACATATGTCCATTGCTTGCGGGTGTTCATAGATCGGCGGCATAAAAAAGGGAGTTAAATCCTATCTACAACATTTGTACAGATTGTTCATCCTCGTGTCACTTCACAACAACCACAAAAAATACCCAAACAAATAAAAACAAACTTTCCATCAGCAAAAATTGCGTACATAGCTCCTGCTGGACCGGCAGGTAGGAACCGGCTGCTAACTTGGTCGCCGCAGCCAAAACACAACCACAAAACAAAAAAAAGGTGAAACAAACACAACAAAAAGTTAAACAAATACAAAAATTAAAAAAGCAGCGTTTATATTTTCTCATATTCTTTATTTGTTTACATATTACGCTAAGGTAGCAATGACAATCATACGCGGTTCAGTCGGGTAGAGAGCCGTTCACACTTGCATTATTTTTTGTATTTATTTTTTCAATATAAAGTTTTTGTGTGGGGTTTTTTCTTTTTTTGTTGTACGATCTTCAACTAATTTTTGCATCGCGATATCCAGTGTACCTGTATCGTCCAAATCGATTACATCCATTTCGATTATTTTTGGTACGCTTGATCCAGCGTCCAAGTTTATTTATAATTTTTATTTATTTTTTCCAAATCGATGAACATTTCGAATACTTCCAGCGCCCCGTAGTGATTTTTAAATCGATAACATCATTTTCGATTTTTTTTCATTTATTTATTCCAACTCGATTACATATATATATTTATTTTTTTTTTTCCTATTTTTTATTTCCTCTCTATCAAGTTGTGTTTTTTATGCGCCTAAGCGCCGTCCAAGTCGATAGACTACCTCACGCCTTTTCAGTCTTCGGCTCCAACGAGAGCTTAATATGCCAATTGGCGACGGTAAGGGAGCAAAAACCCTTTTGACCATTTCTAAGGCAGAAGCGTCTCACCGAGTCAGGGCGAAGAGCGAGTCCGCTGTGCCTTCCAAAAGCGAAAATCCCACTAGAAGCCGAAGTCCATCGACAAGCTCAACTCCACTTAAAGCCACGAGCACGTCGCTCCAAGTGCCACGGTCGAAACCATCTAGAAAATCGGAAAAATCAGTCGTGTCACCCCACTTTACTAGAGCAACTGGGAAAATGGCTCAATCTGAAGGGGACAAGGCCTTGATGAAATTCATGACCATAACGGATAGGGTGGGTCAGTTCGAAGCCAGAGTCAACACCCCCGCTGACACAAGTCCGTCCATCCACACGAGTAGGGTTCGACTCGAGCAGATCAGGGCCCTCTGGGACAAGATTGAAAAGGAATACGAAACGTTTTCCGAAGTTCTGTCTAGTCTAAACTGCACAGATACAATAACAGTCATGCAGTCCAAGTATGATTACTGTTATACCGTTTACGAGCGGTGCGCAGCAAGCCTCAACGAGATTATTGAAGATTCACGCCCGCAACAGCCTGTTCAGGCCTCCAATCTGGCGCCGTCGCAGGGGGTGTCGTTTACCCCCAGTCGAGTGCGAAGTTTTTAATGGCGACTATGTTCAATGACCCACATTTCGGGACCTTTTTTCCGCCATCTATATACGTAATCCTCGGCTTTCAGAAGTTGAGAAACTGTTCCATCTCAATTCCAAAACTAGCGGTGAAGCCAAATCCATTGTTGCTTTATCTCCATTAACCAATGAGGGATTTGAATCAGCGTGGAGAAACTTGCAAAATCGGTTTGAGAATAAGAGGCTGCTAGTCAACAGTCAATTGAAGATTTTGTTTAATTTACCTTCTGTTACACAGGAATGCGGCAAGTCCTTGAAGCATTTAGAGAGCACCATCCAAGGGTGTTTAACGGCCTTGAATATAGCCAAAATCGAGACCACTAATTGGGATTGCCTTCTTGTTTATCTGTGTTCCTCCAAGTTGCCGAAGCTAACGCTGTCTCTATGGGAACAGTCCCTTATCAGTAAGTCTGACATTCCACTCTGGGCTGAATTCAAAGCCTTCTTACAGGATCGTCATTGAACGCTCGAGGCGATTGAAGAGTTTAAGCCAAACGCGAACGCTCAATCCAGACCACTGCGGGCTGACAATAGCTCGCAGTCGATCCAGACCTTTGAAAATAGGGTTACGGTAAATCCACAATCCTGTAAACTCTGTGCACAAGAGAACCATCCTATCCGGATATGTCCGCTATTCGTGCGAATGTCAGTCGCAGATCGGGAGAAATATGTTGTTTAGTTGTGTCCCCTTATATATTGATCACAAGAGGTCATTGTAGGAAGGGTTCCCCGGCAAGAGTAAATAAAAAGAGTTGAATAGATTTAAACGTTATAAATATTAACTGCTTTACTTTAAATTGGGTTATTTGTATGCGTTTGTATGTACAAGAAAAATAGATTGTTAGACCGGCGGCGGGCGTTCAGCGACGTGTGCAAATTCAGACTAATTTTCTGCCTCTCCTCCGTTCTCCATCTCCCCGTCGTATGCACTGTCCAGAAACGAGCGGGCTGTCGGCTGACCAGAAACGAGCGAGCGATCGGCTGACCGCCGCTCTCCCGCACATTGGGACAAGCAGCAAAGTGAACATGCCGCCCGCCAATGCTAAACGTAGCATGAAAACCTCGCTTGTCCGGTCCATCCTGGCAGGTGGGGTAGAATCTGGCTTGGAGAAATGATGCAAGAAGTGTGCGCAAGAAATAATTTGTTATGATTGAGGTGTGTAAGTGAGAGCGCTTAAGAACGGATTGGAAGCGGACACAGTTTCGACACTGACCGTTTTAAATGACCCTGTTTGGTTTTAAGCGTTACTACTCGGACTAACGCATCTGTCCCTGGGTGCAACTCGACGACGCGTCCTAGCAACCATTGTGACGGCGGAAATCGGTCATCCTTGATGATGACAAGGTCGTTGAGACGAAAACCTTCTGCCTCCTGGCACCACTTGGGTCTTTGCTGCAGATGGGCTAGCCAATCTCGACTCCAGGCCTTCCAGAAATGCCGTATCATTGACTGATGAATGAGAAATTGCTCCACGAAGGACCGGGACTGTGGTCGATATTCCGGAGGCGCCAACAAGGAGTCCCCAACCAAAAAATGAGCCGGCGTGAGCACCTCTAGATCGTCTGCATCAGCTGTGAGAGGGCAAAGCGGCCGTGAGTTGAGGCATGCTTCTATGCTTATGAGCACCGCTGACAGCTCCTCATAGGTGAGACGCCGATCTGCAATGACTCTCTTGAGGTGATGTTTCACCGACTTTACATTAGCCTCCCACAGACCGCCAAAATTGGGCGACTGAGGGGGATTGAAGTGCCATGTGGTCCGTTGCGAAGCGAGCTTGGGAGCTATGAGCTTCTCGTAATCCTCCTTGAGCCTGCCGTAGAACGCCTTCATTAGATTGTCCGCGCCCACAAAGTTGGTTCCGTTGTCGCTGTAGAGATGTTGAACAATTCCTCGCCGACCGGTAAATCTGTCCAAAGCTAACAGAAAATGCTCTGTGGTGAGGCCTGTCACCGCTTCTAAGTGCACTGCCTTCGTTGCAAGACAAATGAAAACGGCAATGTATCCTTTATAAAAGCTCGTCCCTCGCAAGCGTGCTGCCTTCAGCTCTATAGCGCCTGTGTAGTCCACTCCAGTCGCCAGGAACGGTCTGCTAGGTGGGTTCACTCGATGAAGCGGCAAGTCTCCCATGAGCTGTGTCGAAGCGATTGGCCTAGTCCGAAAACACCTCACTCTCTGTTTTCCGGATAGCATTGGTTTTGAACCGAAATATATATGCTATGACTCGTACCACCTGGCTAAAACTGGAAAATCGTTCCAGAAGTGATGACATTGGGACAGCGTGGTGAACGCGAACTTTATCCCCCTTTGCCTCTAGCGCCGCATCATCCATGTCGACCTGCCCAATCTCCGTCAGAGGCCAATCCCTTTGACTGCGTGTAAGCCACTCCGGGCCTCGCCACCACAAGTCAAAGTCCTTTAGGTCACTCGGAGCCATCCCTCTTGTCGCACAGTCCGCTGGATTCTCGCTAGTTCCGACATGCCTCCACTGAGATGGTGAGGAGTGATCTAGAATGAAGGCAACCCTGTTAGCGACGAAAGTCTTCCATCTGTTGACGTCACCGTGCAGCCAGTGCAGAAGGATTGTAGCATCCGTCCAATAAAAGGTCTGGATTGGAAGGTCCTTTAGCCACTTAGCCGTGGACAGCCATTTGACCAATTTGACCGCCAGTACCGCACCACTCAGCTCCGTCCGAGGTATGGTTAAGGGTTTAGTAGGAGTAACCTTCGATTTGGCGGTCAACAGCGAGGTGTAGCACGCTCCGCCCTCATGTTCGAGCCTTAGATAGGTCGTAGCTGCATATGATGTGGAAGACCCGTCACAGAACGCGTGCAGCTGAGCTGAAACTATGGACCCCGGAGAATAATGAATCCACCGCTGTATGCTGATCCTTAGCAAACTGTCCCGAAATGCTTGCCACCGTTCCGCAAGAGCATTCGGAACCTCGTCATCCCAATCCAGGGCCGTCCGAGTGCCGTCGACATGCGTTTTCTTGACCATGGTTACCTCCTTCAAAATTAACTTTCCCGAGATGATGACTGGCGCGATGAGACCCAGCGGGTCGAACAGCCTCGCTATAGCTGACAGGATCGTCCTTTTGGTGTAACTGGCTGGTATCTCAAAGTTGACCTGAAACCTGAAGCAGTCCCTATTTGGGAGCCAATACATTCCTAGCGCCTTGATAGGATCCGTAGTGTCCCAGTTTAAAGGTGTCCGACTGCACTGATGCTCTATCGGAATCGAGCGGACAATACTCGCTTCGTTGCTGGACCATTTTCGCAACTCCATGCAAGCGGATTTTATTGCACCCTCTACCTGTGCCCGTTTATCCTGCGTCTCCTCAATCGTATGCCCTCCGGACAGAATGTCGTCCACATAGATCTCGTCCATCAACACTTCTTCCGCCTTAGGAAATGAACGCCGCTCATCCTTCGCTAACTGTTGAATGACCCTGAGGGCCGTGAAGGGTGCAGAAGCCGTTCCAAAGGTTAGTGTTGACAAAGCATAGACCTTGATCGATCCATCCGCCGCCCGCCATAAAATCCGCTGATATTGGGCGTCTTCCGGGTGTACATCGATACAGCGATACATTTTCTGTATATCCGCCGTGAAAACGAAACGATATTTCCGCCAGTTCAGTATTACAGCCGACATGTCGTTCTGAAGGGTCGGTCCAGTACAAAGAATGTCATTTAGAGATCGCCCGTTGCTAGTCCTTGAGGAGGCATCGAAGACGATTCGCTGTTTGGTCGATTGAGGATCCTTCTTAAAGACAGCGTGATGCGGAAGCACACAGGATGCTACGTGCCTATTCGTGGAAGTATCCCGTACTAAGCTGGTTTCACTGCCCACCGCCGGCGCTATCTGCTCAAGCGCGAAGTATTCCTCGATCTCCTCCACATATTTGCTCCACCGTTCTGGGCTGCTAGACAGACGTCTTTCCAACTGCAGGAACCGATTCAATGCCATTTGATGCGATCTTCCCAGGACCATGGCTGGATCTCGATAGGTTTTAAAGGGCAACCGCACTACGTAGCGGCCATCCGAACGACGCACGAGGGTCTTCTGAAAAAAAGACTCACACCAGAGGTCCTCGTCTGTTGCTGTAGGGCGATCTGGAACCGACTCGACATCACAGAAGCGCTTTAGTAATGCCTCAGTGTCCAAGAGCACTCGATGACAGCGCAACTGGGTTGATTCCCTCACTCCTTCAGCACGTCCAGAGAGGATCCATCCGAAGTGCGTATTCTGAGCCATGGGCTCGCCTGGCAAACCAATCCTGGTATCGGGCAACATAATTTGCGCCAACATGTCCACTCCTAAGATGAGATCGACTCGCTTCGACCGCGCGTAATTGGGATCCGCCAATGAGAGGCCTCGAATATGATCCCAATTTTGTGGCGTGAAGCTCAGACTTGGCAGGCAGGAAGTAACAGAATTGAGGACATATGCTGAATCAACCCCTAAAGAGAAATTTGGGTTAATAATACTACAGATTTCGAAATTTACTGTGTACTTGCAACGACGACCGCCCCCGGGACCCACCCCAAAAATGGACGCTCGGGTGGCTGACCGCTTCAGATGCAGAGACTGAACGACGTGTTCCGAAACGATGGTTGCCTCAGATCCTTGATCGATGAGAGCATTTATGACTGCTTGCAGGCCGTTGGCCGGATTCCGTACGGCGATACGAGCAGTGGCGAGAAGCACATTCCTCGAAAGGGCATTCGATGAAGTTGCTGAATGGCATCTGTAAGATGCGCTCGAATTTGGTTCCTCTGTCGCCTGCAGGCTGTGCTGAGATTCGTTCTCCCTGGCTGCAGGTGCACTAAAGGGCGGCGCAGAAGGCCGCAGCAGATGCGGCTGTGCGCGATTTGACGATGAATTATTAGCCAATACTGGGAAATGCAACAGCGTGTGATGGCGCTGCCCACAAACTTGGCAGCTCTTATTGCTGGTGCATCGTGACAGCGCATGCGATTTGCTCAGGCAATTAATACATAATTTTGCCCTGCTCACTATATCCTTTCTCCTGTAACAGTCCAAGGCCAGAAAGGTTGCGCAACGACGCAGGATGTGGTCGCCGCCGCAGTGGTAACAGGCGCTATCCGGGCGTCTTGAGCGCTCCTGCGCATTATGCACTCGCACTCGTTTGCTCAGGTCGGTAGATCCTGGTCCATAATTGGAGTCGTACGACGAACTTCGGTTTTCGATCGCATCCATTATGACCAGCCGATCATTCAAAAAGCTTTCCAAATCCTTATAGGTTGGAACGGTGGCACCGCTTCCTTGATGGTGTTCCCAAGCGTTGTGAGTCTCCTTGGGCAACCTCGATGCAATGTAATGCGCCAACCAGTGCTGCGATTCCCCGTCCAAGGCTTGAACGCGTCGGAATGCAGCCAGGCAAACATTGACCGTGCTTAACATCGACCGTATCGACTCCGTGATTTCCTTTTGCAGCCTTGGCAACGCGTAGATAGCGTTCATGTGGTGCGAATAAACGAGACGAGGATTGTTGTACCGTTTAATCATCAGTCCCCAAGCCACGGCGTAGTTTGCCTCCGTGAGCTGCATCTGCCGGATGTCATTGTCGCGCCCTCCTGGCAACGACTCTTTGAGAAAGTGCAACCGTTGCACATTGCTCAGATTCATGTTATTGTGTATAAGGCTTGTGAAGGCGTCAAAGTAGCCTGGCCAGTCCACACATTCACCCGAAAATTTGGGCACTGACATCTGTGGCATGTTCAGCCGCACTTCCGGATCGGCGCCCCCCGCCCGCTTGTGGCGGCGGCGGAGGATTCTCGGGTGGCAGTTTCTCCAACTCCTCTGCGATGGCGCAATAGGCATCCATATAGCGCTCCTCGAATTCCGACTGGAAATTCTTCGCGGCATAGTTCGATCCAGCGAACCCTTCTAGGTTGATGATCACGGAATCCGTGTCCCGAAACGCGTTCCGCAGCTCTTCCACTTGCTCTAGACGCTTCTTTAAATAAATCCTCGTTTTCCTGGACTGCGAATCCTTTTTAAAATTCTGCAACGTCGTTTTGAGGGACTGGTACCGATTTGCCTGCGCATTTACCAATTGCTCCAACGTCGGAGCCTCTGAATCCGATTTCATGATGCCGAGTGTACAAAACAAAAAAACCAACCGAACTTAGCGCAACTCACCACCCCAACAAATCATGTAATAAGAAAAATTCGTTAAATTCTTGTCCCGCACACAACTTGGCCACTTACTCCGTTTGTGCACCAGATCTACTCACAAGAAGCCGCCAAAAAATAGAAGCGTCGCAAAGTCCCGCGAAGTGCAGCTGCGGCGCCTATATATCGCCGTCTTCCTTCTCCGTGTTCCGCCAAGCCGGGAATCGGTGAAGAAGAAGCAGCCGCCAAAAAGTAGAAGCGAACGGCACAAAGTTTCTCGACCTGCAGCTGCGGCGCCTATGTATCGCCGTCTTCCTTTCCCGTCTTTCGCCAAGCCGGGAATCGGTGAAGAAGAAGAAGAGTCGCTGACTTCAAAAAACAGTCGTCGCTGCGTTTATATACCGCAGCCAAAATTTCAGGCAATTTGCCGAGCCAAATTGCAAACCTGACGCGGCCGCGATCTAACACAATCTATTTATTTACACACAAAAAACTTTTCGAACTTAAACTTTACACTTGCAGGTTCCCCTCATGGGCCACCATGTTTAGTTGTGTCCCCTTATATATTGATCACAAGAGGTCATTGTAGGAAGGGTTCCCCGGCAAGAGTAAATAAAAAGAGTTGAATAGATTTAAACGTTATAAATATTAACTGCTTTACTTTAAATTGGGTTATTTGTATGCGTTTGTATGTACAAGAAAAATAGATTGTTAGACCGGCGGCGGGCGTTCAGCGACGTGTGCAAATTCAGACTAATTTTCTGCCTCTCCTCCGTTCTCCATCTCCCCGTCGTATGCACTGTCCAGAAACGAGCGGGCTGTCGGCTGACCAGAAACGAGCGAGCGATCGGCTGACCGCCGCTCTCCCGCACATTGGGACAAGCAGCAAACTGAACATGCCGCCCGCCAATGCTAAACGTAGCATGAAAACCTCGCTTGTCCGGTCCATCCTGGCAGGTGGGGTAGAATCTGGCTTGGAGAAATGATGCAAGAAGTGTGCGCAAGAAATAATTTGTTATGATTGAGGTGTGTAAGTGAGAGCGCTTAAGAACGGATTGGAAGCGGACACAGTTTCGACACTGACCGTTTTAAATGACCCTGTTTGGTTTTAAGCGTTACTACTCGGACTAACGCATCTGTCCCTGGGTGCAACTCGACAACGCGTCCTAGCAACCATTGTGACGGCGGAAATCGGTCATCCTTGATGATGACAAGGTCGTTGAGACGAAAACCTTCTGCCTCCTGGCACCACTTGGGTCTTTGCTGCAGATGGGCTAGCCAATCTCGACTCCAGGCCTTCCAGAAATGCCGTATCATTGACTGATGAATGAGAAATTGCTCCACGAAGGACCGGGACTGTGGTCGATATTCCGGAGGCGCCAACAAGGAGTCCCCAACCAAAAAATGAGCCGGCGTGAGCACCTCTAGATCGTCTGCATCAGCTGTGAGAGGGCAAAGCGGCCGTGAGTTGAGGCATGCTTCTATGCTTATGAGCACCGTTGACAGCTCCTCATAGGTGAGACGCCGATCTGCAATGACTCTCTTGAGGTGATGTTTCACCGACTTTACATTAGCCTCCCACAGACCGCCAAAATTGGGCGACTGAGGGGGATTGAAGTGCCATGTGGTCCGTTGCGAAGCGAGCTTGGGAGCTATGAGCTTCTCGTAATCCTCCTTGAGCCTGCCGTAGAACGCCTTCATTAGATTGTCCGCGCCCACAAAGTTGGTTCCGTTGTCGCTGTAGAGATGTTGAACAATTCCTCGCCGACCGGTAAATCTGTCCAAAGCTAACAGAAAATGCTCTGTGGTGAGGCCTGTCACCGCTTCTAAGTGCACTGCCTTCGTTGCAAGACAAATGAAAACGGCAATGTATCCTTTATAAAAGCTCGTCCCTCGCAAGCGTGCTGCCTTCAGCTCTATAGCGCCTGTGTAGTCCACTCCAGTCGCCAGGAACGGTCTGCTAGGTGGGTTCACTCGATGAAGCGGCAAGTCTCCCATGAGCTGTGTCGAAGCGATTGGCCTAGTCCGAAAACACCTCACACATTTCCGTACAACTGCTTGAACGGCTCGTCTTCCTGTAAGAATCCAAAACCGCTGGCGAGTGTGTGCCAAAGTCAGCTGCGCACCTCCGTGCAGAGTCACAACGTGCGAGTACCGGATTACTAGCTGCGTAAAATGATGAGAACTTGGGAGGATCATTAGATGCCGACGCTCGTGTGACAACCCTGAATGGCGCAATCGTCCCCTTACTCGCAAGATGCCTTCTACCAAGATCGGTGATAAGCTCAAGAGCTTACTTCTGGGAGGCAGTCCTTTGTTATTCCTTACCGCGGTCAGCTCGGACGAGAAAGACTCCCTTTGAACGATGCGCACGATCGCGAAAAGAGCATAGTCCATCTCCTGGATGCTTAGAGGACCAGTGCACCTCTCTGTTTTCCGGATAGCATTGGTTTTGAACCGAAATATATATGCTATGACTCGTACCACCTGGCTAAAACTGGAAAATCGTTCCAGAAGTGATGACATTGGGACAGCGTGGTGAACGCGAACTTTATCCCCCTTTGCCTCTAGCGCCGCATCATCCATGTCGACCTGCCCAATCTCCGTCAGAGGCCAATCCCTTTGACTGCGTGTAAGCCACTCCGGGCCTCGCCACCACAAGTCAAAGTCCTTTAGGTCACTCGGAGCCATCCCTCTTGTCGCACAGTCCGCTGGATTCTCGCTAGTTCCGACATGCCTCCACTGAGATGGTGAGGAGTGATCTAGAATGAAGGCAACCCTGTTAGCGACGAAAGTCTTCCATCTGTTGACGTCACCGTGCAGCCAGTGCAGAAGGATTGTAGCATCCATCCAATAAAAGGTCTGGATTGGAAGGTCCTTTAGCCACTTAGCCGTGGACAGCCATTTGACCAATTTGACCGCCAGTACCGCACCACTCAGCTCCGTCCGAGGTATGGTTAAGGGTTTAGTAGGAGTAACCTTCGATTTGGCGGTCAACAGCGAGGTGTAGCACGCTCCGCCCTCATGTTCGAGCCTTAGATAGGTCGTAGCTGCATATGATGTGGAAGACCCGTCACAGAACGCGTGCAGCTGAGCTGAAACTATGGACCCCGGAGAATAATGAATCCACCGCTGTATGCTGATATCGTCGATCCTTAGCAAACTGTCCCGAAATGCTTGCCACCGTTCCGCAAGAGCATTCGGAACCTCGTCATCCCAATCCAGGGCCGTCCGAGTGCCGTCGACATGCGTTTTCTTGGCCATGGTTACCTCCTTCAAAATTAACTTTCCCGAGATGATGACTGGCGCGATGAGACCCAGCGGGTCGAACAGCCTCGCTATAGCTGACAGGATCGTCCTTTTGGTGTAACTGGCTGGTATCTCAAAGTTGACCTGAAACCTGAAGCAGTCCCTATTTGGGAGCCAATACATTCCTAGCGCCTTGATAGGATCCGTAGTGTCCCAGTTTAAAGGTGTCCGACTGCACTGATGCTCTATCGGAATCGAGCGGACAATACTCGCTTCGTTGCTGGACCATTTTCGCAACTCCATGCAAGCGGATTTTATTGCACCCTCTACCTGTGCCCGTTTATCCTGCGTCTCCTCAATCGTATGCCCTCCGGACAGAATGTCGTCCACATAGATCTCGTCCATCAACACTTCTTCCGCCTTAGGAAATGAACGCCGCTCATCCTTCGCTAACTGTTGAATGACCCTGATGCCCGTGAAGGGTGCAGAAGCCGTTCCAAAGGTTAGTGTTGACAAAGCATAGACCTTGATCGATCCATCCGCCGCCCGCCATAAAATCCGCTGATATTGGGCGTCTTCCGGGTGTACATCGATACAGCGATACATTTTCTGTATATCCGCCGTGAAAACGAAACGATATTTCCGCCAGTTCAGTATTACAGCCGACATGTCGTTCTGAAGGGTCGGTCCAGTACAAAGAATGTCATTTAGAGATCGCCCGTTGCTAGTCCTTGAGGAGGCATCGAAGACGATTCGCTGTTTGGTCGATTGAGGATCCTTCTTAAAGACAGCGTGATGCGGAAGCACACAGGATGCTACGTGCCTATTCGTGGAAGTATCCCGTACTAAGCTGGTTTCACTGCCCACCGCCGGCGCTATCTGCTCAAGCGCGAAGTATTCCTCGATCTCCTCCACATATTTGCTCCACCGTTCTGGGCTGCTAGACAGACGTCTTTCCAACTGCAGGAACCGATTCAATGCCATTTGATGCGATCTTCCCAGGACCATGGCTGGATCTCGATAGGTTTTAAAGGGCAACCGCACTACGTAGCGGCCATCCGAACGACGCACGAGGGTCTTCTGAAAAAAAGACTCACACCAGAGGTCCTCGTCTGTTGCTGTAGGGCGATCTGGAACCGACTCGACATCACAGAAGCGCTTTAGTAATGCCTCAGTGTCCAAGAGCACTCGATGACAGCGCAACTGGGTTGATTCCCTCACTCCTTCAGCACGTCCAGAGAGGATCCATCCGAAGTGCGTATTCTGAGCCATGGGCTCGCCTGGCAAACCAATCCTGGTATCGGGCAACATAATTTGCGCCAACATGTCCACTCCTAAGATGAGATCGACTCGCTTCGACCGCGCGTAATTGGGATCCGCCAATGAGAGGCCTCGAATATGATCCCAATTTTGTGGCGTGAAGCTCAGACTTGGCAGGCAGGAAGTAACAGAATTGAGGACATATGCTGAATCAACCCCTAAAGAGAAATTTGGGTTAATAATACTACAGATTTCGAAATTTACTGTGTACTTGCAACGACGACCGCCCCCGGGACCCACCCCAAAAATGGACGCTCGGGTGGCTGACCGCTTCAGATGCAGAGACTGAACGACGTGTTCCGAAACGATGGTTGCCTCAGATCCTTGATCGATGAGAGCATTTATGACTGCTTGCAGGCCGTTGGCCGGATTCCGTACGGCGATACGAGCAGTGGCGAGAAGCACATTCCTCGAAAGGGCATTCGATGAAGTTGCTGAATGGCATCTGTAAGATGCGCTCGGATTTGGGTCCTCTGTCGCCTGCAGGCTGTGCTGAGATTCGTTCTCCCTGGCTGCAGGTGCACTAAAGGGCGGCGCAGAAGGCCGCAGCAGATGCGGCTGTGCGCGATTTGACGATGAATTATTAGCCAATACTGGGAAATGCAACAGCGTGTGATGGCGCTGCCCACAAACTTGGCAGCTCTTATTGCTGGTGCATCGTGACAGCGCATGCGATTTGCTCAGGCAATTAATACATAATTTTGCCCTGCTCACTATATCCTTTCTCCTGTAACAGTCCAAGGCCAGAAAGGTTGCGCAACGACGCAGGATGTGGTCGCCGCCGCAGTGGTAACAGGCGCTATCCGGGCGTCTTGAGCGCTCCTGCGCATTATGCACTCGCACTCGTTTGCTCAGGTCGGTAGATCCTGGTCCATAATTGGAGTCGTACGACGAACTTCGGTTTTCGATCGCATCCATTATGACCAGCCGATCATTCAAAAAGCTTTCCAAATCCTTATAGGTTGGAACGGTGGCACCGCTTCCTTGATGGTGTTCCCAAGCGTTGTGAGTCTCCTTGGGCAACCTCGATGCAATGTAATGCGCCAACCAGTGCTGCGATTCCCCGTCCAAGGCTTGAACGCGTCGGAATGCAGCCAGGCAAACATTGACCGTGCTTAACATCGACCGTATCGACTCCGTGATTTCCTTTTGCAGCCTTGGCAACGCGTAGATAGCGTTCATGTGGTGCGAATAAACGAGACGAGGATTGTTGTACCGTTTAATCATCAGTCCCCAAGCCACGGCGTAGTTTGCCTCCGTGAGCTGCATCTGCCGGATGTCATTGTCGCGCCCTCCTGGCAACGACTCTTTGAGAAAGTGCAACCGTTGCACATTGCTCAGATTCATGTTATTGTGTATAAGGCTTGTGAAGGCGTCAAAGTAGCCTGGCCAGTCCACACATTCACCCGAAAATTTGGGCACTGACATCTGTGGCATGTTCAGCCGCACTTCCGGATCGGCGCCCCCGCCCGCTTGTGGCGGCGGCGGAGGATTCTCGGGTGGCAGTTTCTCCAACTCCTCTGCGATGGCGCAATAGGCATCCATATAGCGCTCCTCGAATTCCGACTGGAAATTCTTCGCGGCATAGTTCGATCCAGCGAACCCTTCTAGGTTGATGATCACGGAATCCGTGTCCCGAAACGCGTTCCGCAGCTCTTCCACTTGCTCTAGACGCTTCTTTAAATAAATCCTCGTTTTCCTGGACTGCGAATCCTTTTTAAAATTCTGCAACGTCGTTTTGAGGGACTGGTACCGATTTGCCTGCGCATTTACCAATTGCTCCAACGTCGGAGCCTCTGAATCCGATTTCATGATGCCGAGTGTACAAAACAAAAAAACCAACCGAACTTAGCGCAACTCACCACCCCAACAAATCATGTAATAAGAAAAATTCGTTAAATTCTTGTCCCGCACACAACTTGGCCACTTACTCCGTTTGTGCACCAGATCTACTCACAAGAAGCCGCCAAAAAATAGAAGCGTCGCAAAGTCCCGCGAAGTGCAGCTGCGGCGCCTATATATCGCCGTCTTCCTTCTCCGTGTTCCGCCAAGCCGGGAATCGGTGAAGAAGAAGCAGCCGCCAAAAAGTAGAAGCGAACGGCACAAAGTTTCTCGACCTGCAGCTGCGGCGCCTATGTATCGCCGTCTTCCTTTCCCGTCTTTCGCCAAGCCGGGAATCGGTGAAGAAGAAGAAGAGTCGCTGACTTCAAAAAACAGTCGTCGCTGCGTTTATATACCGCAGCCAAAATTTCAGGCAATTTGCCGAGCCAAATTGCAAACCTGACGCGGCCGCGATCTAACACAATCTATTTATTTACACACAAAAAACTTTTCGAACTTAAACTTTACACTTGCAGGTTCCCCTCATGGGCCACCATGTTTAGTTGTGTCCCCTTATATATTGATCACAAGAGGTCATTGTAGGAAGGGTTCCCCGGCAAGAGTAAATAAAAAGAGTTGAATAGATTTAAACGTTATAAATATTAACTGCTTTACTTTAAATTGGGTTATTTGTATGCGTTTGTATGTACAAGAAAAATAGATTGTTAGACCGGCGGCGGGCGTTCAGCGACGTGTGCAAATTCAGACTAATTTTCTGCCTCTCCTCCGTTCTCCATCTCCCCGTCGTATGCACTGTCCAGAAACGAGCGGGCTGTCGGCTGACCAGAAACGAGCGAGCGATCGGCTGACCGCCGCTCTCCCGCACATTGGGACAAGCAGCAAACTGAACATGCCGCCCGCCAATGCTAAACGTAGCATGAAAACCTCGCTTGTCCGGTCCATCCTGGCAGGTGGGGTAGAATCTGGCTTGGAGAAATGATGCAAGAAGTGTGCGCAAGAAATAATTTGTTATGATTGAGGTGTGTAAGTGAGAGCGCTTAAGAACGGATTGGAAGCGGACACAGTTTCGACACTGACCGTTTTAAATGACCCTGTTTGGTTTTAAGCGTTACTACTCGGACTAACGCATCTGTCCCTGGGTGCAACTCGACGACGCGTCCTAGCAACCATTGTGACGGCGGAAATCGGTCATCCTTGATGATGACAAGGTCGTTGAGACGAAAACCTTCTGCCTCCTGGCACCACTTGGGTCTTTGCTGCAGATGGGCTAGCCAATCTCGACTCCAGGCCTTCCAGAAATGCCGTATCATTGACTGATGAATGAGAAATTGCTCCACGAAGGACCGGGACTGTGGTCGATATTCCGGAGGCGCCAACAAGGAGTCCCCAACCAAAAAATGAGCCGGCGTGAGCACCTCTAGATCGTCTGCATCAGCTGTGAGAGGGCAAAGCGGCCGTGAGTTGAGGCATGCTTCTATGCTTATGAGCACCGTTGACAGCTCCTCATAGGTGAGACGCCGATCTGCAATGACTCTCTTGAGGTGATGTTTCACCGACTTTACATTAGCCTCCCACAGACCGCCAAAATTGGGCGACTGAGGGGGATTGAAGTGCCATGTGGTCCGTTGCGAAGCGAGCTTGGGAGCTATGAGCTTCTCGTAATCCTCCTTGAGCCTGCCGTAGAACGCCTTCATTAGATTGTCCGCGCCCACAAAGTTGGTTCCGTTGTCGCTGTAGAGATGTTGAACAATTCCTCGCCGACCGGTAAATCTGTCCAAAGCTAACAGAAAATGCTCTGTGGTGAGGCCTGTCACCGCTTCTAAGTGCACTGCCTTCGTTGCAAGACAAATAAAAACGGCAATGTATCCTTTATAAAAGCTCGTCCCTCGCAAGCGTGCTGCCTTCAGCTCTATAGCGCCTGTGTAGTCCACTCCAGTCGCCAGGAACGGTCTGCTAGGTGGGTTCACTCGATGAAGCGGCAAGTCTCCCATGAGCTGTGTCGAAGCGATTGGCCTAGTCCGAAAACACCTCACACATTTCCGTACAACTGCTTGAACGGCTCGTCTTCCTGTAAGAATCCAAAACCGCTGGCGAGTGTGTGCCAAAGTCAGCTGCGCACCTCCGTGCAGAGTCACAACGTGCGAGTACCGGATTACTAGCTGCGTAAAATGATGAGAACTTGGGAGGATCATTGGATGCCGACGCTCGTGTGACAACCCTGAATGGCGCAATCGTCCCCTTACTCGCAAGATGCCTTCTACCAAGATCGGTGATAAGCTCAAGAGCTTACTTCTGGGAGGCAGTCCTTTGTTATTCCTTACCGCGGTCAGCTCGGACGAGAAAGACTCCCTTTGAACGATGCGCACGATCGCGAAAAGAGCATAGTCCATCTCCTGGATGCTTAGAGGACCAGTGCACCTCTCTGTTTTCCGGATAGCATTGGTTTTGAACCGAAATATATATGCTATGACTCGTACCACCTGGCTAAAACTGGAAAATCGTTCCAGAAGTGATGACATTGGGACAGCGTGGTGAACGCGAACTTTATCCCCCTTTGCCTCTAGCGCCGCATCATCCATGTCGACCTGCCCAATCTCCGTCAGAGGCCAATCCCTTTGACTGCGTGTAAGCCACTCCGGGCCTCGCCACCACAAGTCAAAGTCCTTTAGGTCACTCGGAGCCATCCCTCTTGTCGCACAGTCCGCTGGATTCTCGCTAGTTCCGACATGCCTCCACTGAGATGGTGAGGAGTGATCTAGAATGAAGGCAACCCTGTTAGCGACGAAAGTCTTCCATCTGTTGACGTCACCGTGCAGCCAGTGCAGAAGGATTGTAGCATCCGTCCAATAAAAGGTCTGGATTGGAAGGTCCTTTAGCCACTTAGCCGTGGACAGCCATTTGACCAATTTGACCGCCAGTACCGCACCACTCAGCTCCGTCCGAGGTATGGTTAAGGGTTTAGTAGGAGTAACCTTCGATTTGGCGGTCAACAGCGAGGTGTAGCACGCTCCGCCCTCATGTTCGAGCCTTAGATAGGTCGTAGCTGCATATGATGTGGAAGACCCGTCACAGAACGCGTGCAGCTAAGCTGAAACTATGGACCCCGGAGAATAATGAATCCACCGCTGTATGCTGATATCGTCGATCCTTAGCAAACTGTCCCGAAATGCTTGCCACCGTTCCGCAAGAGCATTCGGAACCTCGTCATCCCAATCCAGGGCCGTCCGAGTGCCGTCGACATGCGTTTTCTTGGCCATGGTTACCTCCTTCAAAATTAACTTTCCCGAGATGATGACTGGCGCGATGAGACCCAGCGGGTCGAACAGCCTCGCTATAGCTGACAGGATCGTCCTTTTGGTGTAACTGGCTGGTATCTCAAAGTTGACCTGAAACCTGAAGCAGTCCCTATTTGGGAGCCAATACATTCCTAGCGCCTTGATAGGATCCGTAGTGTCCCAGTTTAAAGGTGTCCGACTGCACTGATGCTCTATCGGAATCGAGCGGACAATACTCGCTTCGTTGCTGGACCATTTTCGCAACTCCATGCAAGCGGATTTTATTGCACCCTCTACCTGTGCCCGTTTATCCTGCGTCTCCTCAATCGTATGCCCTCCGGACAGAATGTCGTCCACATAGATCTCGTCCATCAACACTTCTTCCGCCTTAGGAAATGAACGCCGCTCATCCTTCGCTAACTGTTGAATGACCCTGATGGCCGTGAAGGGTGCAGAAGCCGTTCCAAAGGTTAGTGTTGACAAAGCATAGACCTTGATCGATCCATCCGCCGCCCGCCATAAAATCCGCTGATATTGGGCGTCTTCCGGGTGTACATCGATACAGCGATACATTTTCTGTATATCCGCCGTGAAAACGAAACGATATTTCCGCCAGTTCAGTATTACAGCCGACATGTCGTTCTGAAGGGTCGGTCCAGTACAAAGAATGTCATTTAGAGATCGCCCGTTGCTAGTCCTTGAGGAGGCATCGAAGACGATTCGCTGTTTGGTCGATTGAGGATCCTTCTTAAAGACAGCGTGATGCGGAAGCACACAGGATGCTACGTGCCTATTCGTGGAAGTATCCCGTACTAAGCTGGTTTCACTGCCCACCGCCGGCGCTATCTGCTCAAGCGCGAAGTATTCCTCGATCTCCTCCACATATTTGCTCCACCGTTCTGGGCTGCTAGACAGACGTCTTTCTAACTGCAGGAACCGATTCAATGCCATTTGATGCGATCTTCCCAGGACCATGGCTGGATCTCGATAGGTTTTAAAGGGCAACCGCACTACGTAGCGGCCATCCGAACGACGCACGAGGGTCTTCTGAAAAAAGACTCACACCAGAGGTCCTCGTCTGTTGCTGTAGGGCGATCTGGAACCGACTCGACATCACAGAAGCGCTTTAGTAATGCCTCAGTGTCCAAGAGCACTCGATGACAGCGCAACTGGGTTGATTCCCTCACTCCTTCAGAACGTCCAGAGAGGATCCATCCGAAGTGCGTATTCTGAGCCATGGGCTCGCCTGGCAAACCAATCCTGGTATCGGGCAACATAATTTGCGCCAACATGTCCACTCCTAAGATGAGATCGACTCGCTTCGACCGCGCGTAATTGGGATCCGCCAATGAGAGGCCTCGAATATGATCCCAATTTTGTGGCGTGAAGCTCAGACTTGGCAGGCAGGAAGTAACAGAATTGAGGACATATGCTGAATCAACCCCTAAAGAGAAATTTGGGTTAATAATACTACAGATTTCGAAATTTACTGTGTACTTGCAACGACGACCGCCCCCGGGACCCACCCCAAAAATGGACGCTCGGGTGGCTGACCGCTTCAGATGCAGAGACTGAACGACGTGTTCCGAAACGATGGTTGCCTCAGATCCTTGATCGATGAGAGCATTTATGACTGCTTGCAGGCCGTTGGCCGGATTCCGTACGGCGATACGAGCAGTGGCGAGAAGCACATTCCTCGAAAGGGCATTCGATGAAGTTGCTGAATGGCATCTGTAAGATGCGCTCGGATTTGGGTCCTCTGTCGCCTGCAGGCTGTGCTGAGATTCGTTCTCCCTGGCTGCAGGTGCACTAAAGGGCGGCGCAGAAGGCCGCAGCAGATGCGGCTGTGCGCGATTTGACGATGAATTATTAGCCAATACTGGGAAATGCAACAGCGTGTGATGGCGCTGCCCACAAACTTGGCAGCTCTTATTGCTGGTGCATCGTGACAGCGTATGCGATTTGCTCAGGCAATTAATACATAATTTTGCCCTGCTCACTATATCCTTTCTCCTGTAACAGTCCAAGGCCAGAAAGGTTGCGCAACGACGCAGGATGTGGTCGCCGCCGCAGTGGTAACAGGCGCTATCCGGGCGTCTTGAGCGCTCCTGCGCATTATGCACTCGCACTCGTTTGCTCAGGTCGGTAGATCCTGGTCCATAATTGGAGTCGTACGACGAACTTCGGTTTTCGATCGCATCCATTATGACCAGCCGATCATTCAAAAAGCTTTCCAAATCCTTATAGGTTGGAACGGTGGCACCGCTTCCTTGATGGTGTTCCCAAGCGTTGTGAGTCTCCTTGGGCAACCTCGATGCAATGTAATGCGCCAACCAGTGCTGCGATTCCCCGTCCAAGGCTTGAACGCGTCGGAATGCAGCCAGGCAAACATTGACCGTGCTTAACATCGACCGTATCGACTCCGTGATTTCCTTTTGCAGCCTTGGCAACGCGTAGATAGCGTTCATGTGGTGCGAATAAACGAGACGAGGATTGTTGTACCGTTTAATCATCAGTCCCCAAGCCACGGCGTAGTTTGCCTCCGTGAGCTGCATCTGCCGGATGTCATTGTCGCGCCCTCCTGGCAACGACTCTTTGAGAAAGTGCAACCGTTGCACATTGCTCAGATTCATGTTATTGTGTATAAGGCTTGTGAAGGCGTCAAAGTAGCCTGGCCAGTCCACACATTCACCCGAAAATTTGGGCACTGACATCTGTGGCATGTTCAGCCGCACTTCCGGATCGGCGCCCCCGCCCGCTTGTGGCGGCGGCGGAGGATTCTCGGGTGGCAGTTTCTCCAACTCCTCTGCGATGGCGCAATAGGCATCCATATAGCGCTCCTCGAATTCCGACTGGAAATTCTTCGCGGCATAGTTCGATCCAGCGAACCCTTCTAGGTTGATGATCACGGAATCCGTGTCCCGAAACGCGTTCCGCAGCTCTTCCACTTGCTCTAGACGCTTCTTTAAATAAATCCTCGTTTTCCTGGACTGCGAATCCTTTTTAAAATTCTGCAACGTCGTTTTGAGGGACTGGTACCGATTTGCCTGCGCATTTACCAATTGCTCCAACGTCGGAGCCTCTGAATCCGATTTCATGATGCCGAGTGTACAAAACAAAAAAACCAACCGAACTTAGCGCAACTCACCACCCCAACAAATCATGTAATAAGAAAAATTCGTTAAATTCTTGTCCCGCACACAACTTGGCCACTTACTCCGTTTGTGCACCAGATCTACTCACAAGAAGCCGCCAAAAAATAGAAGCGTCGCAAAGTCCCGCGAAGTGCAGCTGCGGCGCCTATATATCGCCGTCTTCCTTCTCCGTGTTCCGCCAAGCCGGGAATCGGTGAAGAAGAAGCAGCCGCCAAAAAGTAGAAGCGAACGGCACAAAGTTTCTCGACCTGCAGCTGCGGCGCCTATGTATCGCCGTCTTCCTTTCCCGTCTTTCGCCAAGCCGGGAATCGGTGAAGAAGAAGAAGAGTCGCTGACTTCAAAAAACAGTCGTCGCTGCGTTTATATACCGCAGCCAAAATTTCAGGCAATTTGCCGAGCCAAATTGCAAACCTGACGCGGCCGCGATCTAACACAATCTATTTATTTACACACAAAAAACTTTTCGAACTTAAACTTTACACTTGCAGGTTCCCCTCATGGGCCACCATGTTTAGTTGTGTCCCCTTATATATTGATCACAAGAGGTCATTGTAGGAAGGGTTCCCCGGCAAGAGTAAATAAAAAGAGTTGAATAGATTTAAACGTTATATATATTAACTGCTTTACTTTAAATTGGGTTATTTGTATGCGTTTGTATGTACAAGAAAAATAGATTGTTAGACCGGCGGCGGGCGTTCAGCGACGTGTGCAAATTCAGACTAATTTTCTGCCTCTCCTCCGTTCTCCATCTCCCCGTCGTATGCACTGTCCAGAAACGAGCGGGCTGTCGGCTGACCAGAAACGAGCGAGCGATCGGCTGACCGCCGCTCTCCCGCACATTGGGACAAGCAGCAAACTGAACATATGTAAAACAGCAAAAGTTGTGCTTAAACTGTTTTGCAAGAACGCATCTGCTTAGGGACTGCACAAGCACGCATAACTGCTACACGTGCAGAGGTCGGCACAATACACTCCTGCATCGAAGCGGCTCCTCGCCAGTCCAGTCAGGGGTCATACCTGACCAACAGTCCCACTCATCCACAACAGTCCAGCAACAGATACAGTCCTCTTCATCTACGAGTCAATCGAATGTTCAATCCTTTCTTGCTGTTAACACTCAAGGAGTCCTGCTGAGTACGGCGTTAATAGAAATTTGCCATTTGGGCATTAGATACTCAGCACGGGCACTCATTGACTCGGGCTCCGAGGCAACTTTTATTTCTGAACGGTTGTTCAACTTGATTAAGTTGCCTTATGAGTCCATCCAAGCTCAAGTCTCAGGAGTAAACCTTACTGTTGCGGCGCAGCCCCGTAAGCGCTGTCAACTGAACATAGGTTCCCCGGTCAAGCCCCATATCCAGATTGAAACCTTTGCATATGTGTTACCGCAACTGGCCGGAAATCTCCCATCCTATACTCTCCCAGAGGATTCATTGAATGATCTTCCACCTTTGCAACTAGCAGATCCGAATTTCTACCGAAGCTCGCAGATTGACGTGCTCATTGGTGCCGATATCCTGCCATCGATCGCTCTCAGCGGCTCTCATTCCAATATTTGCGGTACGCTCCTGGGTCAAGAGACCATATTCGGATGGATTCTTTGTGGTCCCATCGCAACGAGTCCCTCAAGCAGAATCTGTTCCTTTTCATCCCGGTTAGCTGTCACCGAGTCCAAACTAGACAGCATTCTCACAAAGTTTTGGGAGGTGGAGGATGTTCCGGTGAAGCTAGTCGAGGAATCCACCTCGGTTTGCGAGGAAAACTTTATCCAATCAACTAAAAGAAACGAGGATGGGAGGTATGTTGTTTCATTGCCCTTTAAGGAGCCGGACAACATTAATCTGGGACATTCCAGACCCATTGCGTTGGCTCAGTTCCTCCGGAATGAAATTCGATTGAAAAAAGACGTTTCATTAAAGGAGCAGTATGACTCAGTAATTCAAGAGTATTTAGATTTAGGTCATATGCACCAAGTCTCTCCGAACGATTCTAGCAATTTTTATTTGCCTCATCACGCTGTTTTCAAACCAGATAGCACCACGACGAAAGTTCGTGTCGTGTTCAACGCTTCCAATCCCTCATCAAACGGGAACAGCCTCAATGATATCCTTCATGCGGGGCCGGTACTGCAGTCCGATCTTACTATCCAGATTCTAAAATGGCGATTCTATAAGTTTGTGTTTAATGCTGACATCACAAAGATGTACAGACGAATTCGGCTCAATTCTGATCATACGCGCTTCCAGAGAATCCTTTCCGCAACACAAACGGAGAGCTTTGTGACTATGAGCTCGACACAGTCACCTTTGGCGTAAACTGCGCGCCTTTCCTGGCTATCCGCGTGCTACAGCAGTTGGCTCAGGACATCCGACGCCAATATCCTTTGGCAAGTGACATTATTTCAAACTTCATGTACGTCGACGACGTGCTCGCTGGTGCTCACACTCAGCAGTCCGCAGTTTTAGCCATTAAAGAGCTTCGGCTGGCTCTCGAGAGTGCCGGTTTTCCACTGCGCAAGTGGACCTCAAAACGAAAAGAGACTCCTAGTAGCGATTCCAAGGGAACACTTGGTGAGTGCAGACTTCCTTGAACTGGAAGATGCCAGCACGGCGAAGACTCTGGGGATCCGTTGGCAAGCTACATCCGATAGTTTCTTTTTTATGCCAATGGAGATTCCCCTCCAAACGGCCTACACAAAACGAGAGGTTTTATCTTAGATAGCCAAGCTTTTCGACCCAGCAGGATGGTTATCGCCTTTCGTAATCCGAGCCAAGATTTTCATGCAGGAAATTTGGCTGCGTGAGCTGAGCTGGGATCAGCCGCTCCCCATCGACCTCATAACCAAGTGGCAAGAGTTCCAAAAAGGGTATCCAACCCTGAGGGAAATTCGTATTCCGAGATGGGTGCGTTTCCAGCCAGCAGCCAAGTTGCAGTACCATGCATTTTGCGATGCGTCACAGGACGCATATGGGGCTGCCATTTTTGTCCGAGTTGAAACGACTGACGCTTGTTATACCCATTTGCTGACATCCTAAACCCGAGTCGCTCCAGTCAGGTCCATCTCCATACCCCGGTTGGAATTGTGCGGAGCGGTGCTGCTCACTGAGCTAGCAGCAGCAGTAATTTCCGAAATGCCTCCAAATACCTATGACATTTTTTACTGGACCGACTCTACCATAGTTCTTGCATGGCTAGGTAAGCCAGCGTGCACCTGGACGACATTCGTGGCCAATAGGCTCGCGAAGATCGAACAACGCACCAACAAAAGCAAAAGGGGGTCATGTACGATCCGAAGACAATCCATCTGATCTGGCAAGCCGGGGCGTCTCACCCCAAGAGCTTAGGGACAGCACACTTTGGTGGCACGGACCGGCTTGGTTGCCACTCAAGCAGGAGCACTGGCCGAGCGAAACAGGCCACCCAGAAACTGAGCTTGAGCAACGCCCCATCAAATGTCATAACGTCACATTGCCCCCAGTAGACGATATCCTGGAGCGTTTTTCAACCTTCGACAGAGCTCTGCGGGTTCTAGCTTACGCGATCCGGTTTGCGAAAAGGTGCCAAAATAAAGGTATAGCTCCATCAACCGAACTCACTGCGGCGGAATTGTCCGACGTGCAAGAGAGGTTAATTGTGTTCACTCAAAAGAATGAGTTTCCCGTTGAATATCAGGTCTTGAGCAACAAGCTGCAAATTCCATCCTCAAGCACTATTTCTAACCTAAACCCCTTTCTCGACGGAAGCGGGGTCTTGAGGGCAAGCGGCCGACTACAAGCATCTGAGATGCTCAGTTATGATGAGAAACATCCGATCATCATCCCAGCACGGTGTAGGTTCGCGAAACTACAAGTCCTGTTTACCCATCGCATATCCTTGCATGGGGGGAATCAGTTAATGGTGCGGCTGATTCGTTCCAGATTCTGGATCCCTAAGCTTCAGAGGTTGGTTAAGCAAACAATTCACTCTTGTCGAGTTTGTGTCATACACAAGAAGAACCTTCAAAGGCAGTTGATGGGGAATCTCCCCCGTTCGAGATCCACTTTCTCCAGGCCTTTCACTCATACAGGCATGGATTTGCGGGACCATTTGACATCAAGAGTTATGTCGGTCGAGCCTGCAAAATCACCAAGGGATACGTCTGTGTCTTTGTATGTTTTAGTACCAGGGCTATCCATCTCGAAGCGACATCCGACTTGACGACAGAGAAATTTTTGGCGGCTTTCTCCCGGTTTTCCTCTCGGCGTGGTTGTCCACAACACGTCTACTCTGACAACGGAAAAACGTTTGTCGGAGCCTCCAAGTCCTTATCCAGAGACTTCATGGAATCAACAAGAGCATTGGTTCTATCCAAGCACAGTCTTCAGAACTTGACCTGGCATTTTAACCCTCCTGGCGCACCTCATATGGGAGGGCTCTGGGAGGCTGGTGTGAAAAGCTTCAAATCTCATTTCTACAAGCACACAGCCGCAGGCAATTACACCTTCGAAGAAGTGGCTACCCTCCTTGAGAAAATTGAGGCCTGTTTGAACTCCAGGCCTAATTCGCCAATGTCCGAAGACCCCACAGACCTTGTGGCTCTTAGTCCGGGGCATTTTCTAATCGGTGGGCCATTTCTGGCGGCATCTGAGCCTGAGATTGAAGAAAACCCAAGCTCCATAATCAATCGGTGGCGAAAGTTGAAAGCCCTGCATCAGCAGTTCTGTTTGCGTTGGAAGGAGGAATACCTGAAGTAGCTCCACAAAAGGAACAAATGGAAATTCCCATCACGAGATCTGCAGGTCGGAGACATGGTCGTGATTAAAGAGGAGAACTTGCCATCCAACGAATGGCGGCTTGGGCGTATCCAACTGGTCTGCCCTGGCGTAGACGGCAAGGTCAGAGTAGCAGACGTGCTTACAACACGGGGCGTCATCCGGCGGTCAGTAGCGAAGATGATTCAGCTTCCAATGGGCGGCCCCGTTGATCAAAGTGACTCCTCAACAAGTTGATCCTTCCAACTGACATCTCGTTAGTCCTATCGTGATGTCATCCCACGTCGTTATGTGTTTTCGTCCATGTGTCTTGATCATCTCTATCCACAACACTTCATCTTTTTATCATATCCATCCTTTATATAGATCCGCATATACCATGGCTCCAACGACCCACCAAGTTGCTCGCCGCCTATCCGGAAGCCAGATTTACAGGTGCCGAATCTGCAGAGGAGTCCACGCGCTGAGGAGTTGCCAGCGGTTTCTTCAGCTGCCGGCTGTGAAGCGGCTTCGCGCAGTACTAATTAACAAGTACTGTGTGAACTGTCTGGCGCACGAGCACTCCGGTCGGTCATGTCGCAGTAAAGCGAAGTGCCACATCTGCAAGGAGGCCCACCACACCCTTCTGCACATCCACACGGAGCATCCGCGCTCTTCGCGACCCCGACAGAAGTGCCAACCATCATCGGCTCCTCGGCCTCGGCGTCAGCCACAGCGGCGCCAACAAGCGTCTCCAACAGGATCCCGACGCTCAAACTCGCCGATGGATGTGTCGCCATCCCGTAGCGCATCGACTGGCCCGTCGTGCGCGCCTAACCTGGCTCGCACGAGTGTCAGCATCCTCCCGACTGCGGCCGTGCTCATCGGGTCCGACCAGAAGCGGTTTGATGTTCGAGTCCTGGTAGATCCGTGCTGTCCTGGGAGTCGCGTCCACATATCCTTGGTTAAGGCCCTTAATTTGTCCATCACGGGCATTGGCGACCAACGGGTGTGCGCCACCGAGATCCGCTCCAAGGCGTCCAAGATGAGCAAGCAGCTGCTGATGCTGGTGGACGAACAAATGCAGACCCGAACGCCGTTGCAGCCGCTGGATCCAAAGGTGCAAGACGCATTCCAGAATGTGACTTTGGCGGATGACCGGTGGTTCCACCCATCTCTAGTGTCGGCTGTACTTGGGGCAGATATATATGCTGACCTGATGCTACCGGGTATCCTCCCGAGTCAGGACGGCCTGCCGATGGCACAGAACACGACGCTGGGATGGATCCTTTCCGGACGGTGCTCACTCTCGTAACTCCGCGAGTCTTCCTCTTCCGAGGGGGGGGAGAATGTTCATGCTGAACAAGCGAGGGTCAGCAGCCTCTCCAGGTGGTCAGCACTAATTCAAATGTACCGTTTTTACCCGGTTCCGAGGCAGCAACGAAGCCGCCATATATAGTCTGTAAAATTACTCTCCGAATAAACCCCAAAGCGAAACGACGCTTTTATTTTATCCAAACTCCAAGCCCACTTTTTACACCATCATTTATTTGGGAATTCTGGGATCGCAGCTATCAGGCCCCGACGACAACAACTACGGACGCTTCAGCGCTTGGGTGCAGTCCTTTCTCAGGATGGCAAGCCTATTACAATGATTTCGAGAAATTTACAGGATAGAGAGCTTCATTTCGCGACAAATGAGCGTGAACTTCTGTCCATCGTTTGGGACTTAAAGTCTCTTAGAAACTATCTGTATGGTTTCAAAAACTTAAACATTTATACAGATCACCAACCAAATGCTAAAATTAAAAGGTGGAAGGCATTCATAGACGAGCATAATGCGAAAATATTCTATAAGCCAGGGAAAGAAAACCATGTTGCCGATGCACTCTCCAGGCAGGCCATCCATGTTTTAAAAAACGAACCCCAATCAGACAACGCAACAATACATAGCGAAATTTAACTGACGTATACCATTGAAACAATCGACAAGCCTGTCAATTGTTTCAGGAACCAAATTGTTATAGAAGAAGGTACAGCAGATTCAACCCGCACTTTTGTTATTTTACTAGGGGGAAGGAAAATCTTCTAGGGAGAATTCGTGATGTGGTCAAGCAAGATGTTGTAAATGCACTACACTGCGAATTGCCCGTACTTGCTTTCATTCAAAACAGTCTCGTAGATGAGTTTCCAGCAACCAATTATAATAACGCAGAACAAAAAGAAATAGTAGGTTCGGAGCACAACAGAGAGCACAGGGCAGCGCAGGAAAACGTCAAGCAAATTCTTCAGTATTACTTATTCCCTAAAATGTCACAATTAGCTGCTAGTTTCGTAGCTTACTGCTTGGTTTGTCAAAAAGCCAAATATGACCGCCATCCGCAAAAGCAAATCCTTGGAAGAACACCAATTCCTAAACACGTAGGCGAGACTTTGCACATTGATATTTTTTCCACGGACAGAAAGTAATAAAAATCCGATAGACATAATGCATTCAATTTCTCCCGAATTTGCAGATGAAATCAAAGGAAAGGTTAAAGAAGCTCAGGAGATACAGCTAAGAAGAACAAACGAAACAAAACGAGACATAACTTTTGAGGTGGGAGAACCGTTTGGGAAATAAACTTACCCCACGATATAGGACAGAAGCGATCGAAGCAGACCTTGGGACAACGGTCCTCATAAAGGGGAGGGTCGTTCATAAAGATTTACGTTAAGATCATTGAACACCAATCAATTTTATTTTTTTAATTCTTTAGTCTTGTTGTTTATCTTTTGGATAAACTACCGCCAGAAAAGCAGGCTACACGAATTCAGACTAATTAATGGTAACAAGGTTGGCAAACGTTTATCAATTAAACATTTGACAAATCTTACTATTTACTTCGACATTCATTAAAATAAACTTTGGTATCATTTTTTTGCGTCATCCTCTTTAGCATAATTTAAAGGTAGTTGATGAAATGCTACACTCAAATGATTTCACAAATTTAAAATATATGCAACCAGAGATTATTTTAACAAATGTATTCAATCAATTAGCGTTCAACGAATACCACTAAAACACATTTAATCTAAATCGCTTCTATAATTTCGTAGTTATAATTTTTGAATTTACTAGTATTTAAAGCCTAAAATAGATCACCGTTCAAGTCGTCAACGTCAATTTTAAGAAGTCTGCGGACAGCCTTCGACTTAGAAAGGGAGGAGTTAACACAATCACCCGGCTTGCAAAATTAATTAAAATAATAATTACTTACATGGTCGACCGCAATGGACTTCGGTAGTTGTAAGGTTTTAGAGATAAGAACATTTCGGTACTTTGTTTTCGTTTATAGATCTAGTATTAGAGATAAAAACATTTTTCTTCAGTCAATTTTTGGAGATCTTACGCGCCGGTCATCACCGCGCAAGTTTATAATAAACTCAATCTCAACTCACACAAGCCACGTGTATCTTTATTAAATAATTCATCGGGCACGCTAGACAGCGGACTGAATAAATAAAACTTATTAATAATACTATAAACCAAGACTTCTTAATTTATACATAAGATTATAACGGAGAAGGATTTTTTTCGGTGTCTGCCATTTCGTTTGCAGTCAGTTCCGATCGCGCCAAGAGCCAAATTCAAAGTGAGGACCGTTTCAAATACCAGAGCTCATCTTCCTGGCCCTTCTTGCACTTCGATGCTCTCTCTCTCTCTTTCCTGGGCGACCGGGCCTCACTCGACGACAACGCCGCTCTTTAAGAGAGCTACGAGAACAGCAGGAGATCTCAAAACAGAAGGATACCCAGAACTCATGTCTTACTTGGAACCAATGTCGCAGTTTTGATACTCAGCGACAACCAAGAGTGAGCGCCAAATATCAATCTTTAGCGTTCGTCGAATTCAAACTCTTCTGAGAACTGCGACAAATATTTATAACAGCCACTCCGCTGCAGCTGTTGGCAGTGCGGTTGACAGCCAGGGGAAAACCTGGGGAAGGTCCCCGAGGAATCGCTGGGGACAGCTAGGGGAAAACCTGGGGAAGGTCCCGAGGAATCGCCTCGGAAACCTTATTGAAAGTCTATGAGGAATCGCAAAAGAAACCCAGAGAAATTTAAAGAAAACAACAAGAATTATTTATTTATTTATTATTTATTCCAGTTTGCGAGATTTTTTTTTTATTTGCATTATTTTTATTGTGTATGTATTGTGTCATTGCGTGAGCAAGGGCCTTTTCTGGCGGCTGGCTCTGATCTTCCAATGAAGATATGCTCTCTGTAAAGAAAATAAAATACTTCAGTAAATTATCTTCTGCATTATGCCCAAAATACGAACATACCAATCAAAACAGAAAAAAAAACGAGGAAAAGCTTTCAGTTTTTTCTTCCCGCTCACCCCGACCAGATTATATTTAACGTATCACTCGACTTACCTGATTAAAATTTCTTTATTTTCCCTATTAAAATCTTTAGTTAAAGATCAACACAACATTTAGTTTTAATACACCACTTTATCCACAAAAGTTTCACTTCAAATGCAAAGGGAATGGGCAAAAGCAAGACGAAACCGAAAACCGACGACCGAAAATTCTGGCGCGTGCCACATGACGCAGCACACTTTGCTTTCGACATAGATTTTCTCCCTTCTCCCCTATTTGCATCTCACTCTAATTTGCGAACCGCTGCTCCGAATCAGTTCAAAAACAATAACAAATATACAGTCCCAACTTCGTGCAACATCGACAGTAGCCGAACGCAGGTAGAATTTTTTGTGGCTACTTCGTTTCGAACTTTGCAAAACGAAGCCCATGTAATTTGTATTTTTTTTTTTAACAATGTTGCGAGGAATCGCCGGGGACAGGAATTTTGCTACTGAAGGGTATTGACTGTTGCCTTTTGTATAGGCCTATTCTGGGACAACGCCTTCTAGTTTTTGTTGAATTTATGCTTTATTTCATTAATTAATTTACATAATTCGATTCATTCCATACCAGTAATTTTTGTTAATTACAAGTAAATAGATTTCCTAAATGAAATTTTTACTCATGCATAGCCATGTTTAGGAAAATTTATTGCTTTACATTTTTAAATTGATCATTGTATTTATTTGTGGATATATATTGTGTCGCGTACCGCGCACAATAATATATAAAAAGTAAAATAGGATAAAATAAATAAAGTAAAATGCAATAAAATAAAGTAAATCGTAAATCGGAAAAATAATGAAAGATATAATAATGAAGAGCCGAGATCGAATTTAAAATTTAGACCAAAAGCGCACGCGCCCACGGTCCCGCGCAAAGGGCCACACTGGACCGGAGCGACGCTGGGCACATTAGGTGCGGGCAAATTCGTGACCGGCGGCGGGCACACTAGACCGCCCGGGGCCTATATAAAGCGAACCACTTGGCAGCCGTCAGCAATCGGAGCAGGTCAGACTACCAATTAGCACTACTGCTGTAGTCAGCGGCGAAGTCTTTTTTTTTGGCCAAACCGGATCATCTGATCTGGTTGGCTAATACATTGTAGTTAGCTCCCGTCGTAGTTTGCCCTTCCCCTATAACCCGCCTATCCAGGCTCAGTTGACCGATCCGCAGTAAGTTTCGCTCGCTCTCGTGCCTGGCCGAGAGGTTCCCCGAGCTAGTTAAGTCTCTCTTGGTCTCGTGGTCGACTGATAGGTTCCCCGAGCCAATTAATTCTCTTTCGCGGCCGACTGAAATGTCCCCGAGGATCCAGCAGCCCCATTCTATCGTTACAGATCCACCATCAACACAGGGCTAAAGCATCGGTTCAAACTACCAACACTGGGCGACGCACAACGCCAAGGGCTACCTACCGGGACCGAGACCCCCCTTTCCCCGGATCCTGGCGGAAGCGACGTTACGATCGAACGAGAGATCAAATTGTAATTGTAATTTAACCAATTACTGTGTGAATTTCCCGACTTATACTCTTGGATAGGGTCGGAACTCTCTTTCAGCAATAACACCTAATACAAAAAAATACCTGCGACAAATCCTGGCCATCCCTGAGCCACCCGAGGACTGACTGACTATCACAATATATACATATTTTTTTACAATATATTTAATTTCTGATCCAACAATAAACGTTTTTTAAATCTTCTCTAAATCGTTTGCAAGACTTAGGTATTTTTATGCAAACACTTTTTATATAATTTGTATAGTTTGCGACGTCCCACGTCGCAATCACAAGCACTGAAGCAGCAAAGAATGAATTTATTAGTTTTTTATTATTAGGATCATTATTAGGATTATTAGGAATCTCCAATGAAGTCAGTATTTTGTTATTATTTAGTATTATCACCAATTAAGGTATTATTTTGTTATTATTATTTAGTATCATTAATTAGGTTAAGAACATTGTTATTACTTACGGCCACACCGGCACCATCTGGCAACGCCCGCGAGACCAGCCCTGAACAGCTGGTACTAATCGGATATTTTGGGAGGATCTGGCAACCCCGAACCGATAACTTATCGACTATCGATCGCGGACAGAGCAGCTGATGAAGGCCTATATAAAGCGGCACACAGCCCTTGGGAAAATCACTTGTGGCGAGCAGCGCAACGGAACACATCTGGGTGAGTCTTAAACTAGTAAGTAATAGTAGCAGAGCAAGGCTCCTGAAGCCGAACTCTAGTAGATACCGGGGCCAATGTCAAGCTCTTGCATAGCTGGCATTGACGGTGAAATGGAGGGGGGTGGCTTCAACCTAAAGCACTCGATAAATAAAAACACGGAAGAAACTCTTTTCGGGGTATTGCGCGACGTGCGGTCTTTATTTGTAGAAGTATGAATTAGAACTAACATACAAGAAGACTTAAAACTAGCTTCGGAGAGCGGATTGGAAGCTCTATGGACCGAAAGCCCAAAGGAAGAGGGAGAGAGAGCGAGGGTGTACGGGATTACACTGCCTCTGGGAATTAAACGCCCTTTTGGCGTGAACAGACGGGAACAGGGGAGCCGAGTAAGGTTCGTGAAGCCGAACTCTTATGAGATAGCATGACCAGGAGATCCTAGGGTATCACTCGGGTTTTTAGGGTATAATGGTGCGAGCTTAGGCCACGACAATCGCCGTTTTGGACCGACGTCTCCCGTGGCTACTCCGCGGCCAGTACCGCAACAGGCCACGAACGCACAAACCCGAATAGCACAGTGCGGAGTCGCACAAACCCGAATCACAGGGTATCTCGAAAGCTGACGATCCGCTAGCACAGCGCGGAGTCGCACAAAACCCGAATCAAAGGGTAATTTCCGAATCGACGATCCGCTAACCCAGTGCCGAGTCGCACAAACTCGAAGCACAGGGTACTTCCGAACCGACGGTCCGCCAGCACGAAGCGACGTCACAACTCGAAACTCATGGTGCCTCAGACCAATCACCACCAAGACACGGTCACTCCCCAGAAGTCATCCCGCCGATCGCGAAAACATATCTCTCCTTACAGTTTCCAACAACAAGCAACAATGGTAAATAAAGAAGAACATTAATTACACTAAATCCACTTATCTTTTCACTTGGCGTAAGGGAACGAGAGGGGCACAAACAAAAAAATATCTGCACGAACACCGACCTAGACGAGCTAGGCCGTGCAACCCAAAAGAGGGTCGTTACAAGTTTAAAACATAAATTTTCAATTAAGATCACAACGATTATTATTAGTGATTCTACTTTATATATATTATATATAATATATTATACTACTATATTATATATATATACTATACTATATTATTATAATATATATAAAGTAGAATCACTAATAATAATCATTGTGATCTTAATACTACTATATTATATACATATAATATAATATTTTCTCAGTGGAGTCCACAATCTTTACGTCTAACATTTTTGTGGTTGTTTTATCCAAATTTTTTATAGAAGGTGTTATGTGTAGCGTATATTTTCTTTCGTTATTAATTTGCCATTCATATTGGCTCATATAGAAAAAATTGTGTTAAATTATTTTTATTATTATTTATAGGTATACCTACCTAGGTAAAGTCTCGAAGCAACGCTGACTACAGCGGCAGCAAAGAGACGGTTATGTATACTTATGTATATAGTTATGCTCGCTTAGTTTGGAGCGCGAGGCAATATCCACATATACTTGAGTTCATATACATGCGAGGCCCGCGTGTGTCAATTATGCTGACACTTGCAGTCTCGGTTAGCCGGCCAATGTAGACAGACCGGCTCGGTACTTGAACAAAGAATTTATATTAAATGGTTGTTTATTCATATGCAGCAATGTATGAAGTACAGTTCTCATCCCGAAGCCAGGCAAGATGAATGACGACCCCTCTGACTCGTCTTGATGTACACTTCCAACGAGGGCAACCAGGTGCATTACGTGACATGAGGTGTACCCCAGGGCTCTGTTCTTGGACCATCCTGTGGAGCGTCATGTATGACGGGATCTTGAGACTCACATTGTCTGATAGCTGCGCCGTAGTGGGGTTCGCAGATGACAAACCGCTAGTCACGTTGGAAAACTTCCTGTCCGAAGTTTCTGCTAAATGCTGTCTCGCAATTGACTTGCTGATGTTTTGGCTGGCAGACCACGGGCCGGTTGTCCATCCTCAGAGAAACGTCCCGCTGCTAGGAGAATCCGGGCACCAGCCCCATTCCCGATAACCCCACCGCAGATGGATAAACCCGGGCGTTTGGGAGGTCGCCACAGGGCACGTAGATTAGCCAGTAAGACTCGGCTTAACCTTCGCCGCCGCATGGCTCCCCTCTGAATCCTCTTTGAAATTATTGCCGCCTTATGTCCTGGCCGTCTCAGAGAATATACATTTTGTGGGGGAACTCTGCTCCGCTGAGGATCACCCCAGCCACAGAGACATCCTTACATGGCGCCCGAGCAGGGACCGCCGGGATATAAAGGAGATTTATCATCGTATTGAATTAAAAACCCATCGGCCAAAACTTAGAAGTTTTTAAATGTGAAAAAAATAAGCAAAAATTCGCGGATCGCGTGTAATTTTCCGTCGCACACGCGGCCAAGCAGGGTTCACAGAGAAACCGCCGATAAAACTTTCCATCCTCCACGTGGAAAAGCATCGACGAAGTAAGCTTCGCCGTTGTACCACCAAGAGTCAGTGTTGCCGTCTGCCCGCGCCGACGCCGGTAAACTCCTATGCCGTCATAGTACCGTCGGCTGCGAGCATTTAGTTTTTTCCCCGTTCTCGGCCACGCCGCCGTCTGAGCGGGGAGCGATATAAAGGTTACCCCTTTCCAGAATAGGACACTTTCTTATATCCTCGCATCGTGAACTCTTCAATATACTCTCGTCCTTGCTAAGGATTTTTTTTAGGATATTTTCAGTACTTTCGTCGAAAAGCACTCGTGATCCTTTATCATTGTCAGTACACAACGGGAAGATCCTCTAATTCTTGTTTGACTATTTTTGAAAGAAATAAGTATACAATTCCCTTTTCAAAAATTAAACAAACAAGACCAGAAAACAGCGAAACACACCGAGATCCTGCGTGATCCTGTAAACAAACCATTATTCGGGAACCATACAAGGAACTAGATATCCTTCAAAATTAAAATTAAAAAAATAAAAAATAAATCTATATATATAAAAATTAAACGCCAAAAGTGTTTGTAGCCAGTGTTAGGCTCAGTGCGTTGACCGATTTCAAAATTTTTTTTTTTGTTTGAAAGGTGGTATGAATACGGTGGTTTGTATGTATATACGATGCCTGTATGTGCTTTGGTTCGTAAGTTATGAACGTTTAAGCGAACACTACTTCGCCCGTATACACGCATACACGCAAGGAATGCCATCTCCTAATCGATCAATACGCGATTTACTCGAGTTAGAATTGCAACGTGAACAACAGTACGACCGAAACGCATTGAATGCATTTGTGCGAACAAATCTTACGAAATTGAATGCTGAACAGAAAATCGCTTATGACAAGATCATGCAAGTTGTTACAAGTGGTGTTGGTGGATTTTATTTCTTGGATGCTCCAGGCGGAACTGGAAAAACGTTTTTGATATCATTGTTGTTGGCAACAATGCGTTCTCAAAGTAAAATTGCATTGGCATTGTCTTCTTCCGGTATAGCTGCTACGTTATTGGATGGCGGTCGAACGGCTCATTCTGCTTTGAAACTACCATTGAATTATCAAGGGAATGAAACTCCAACGTGCAACATATCAAAGGGATCTGGCACAGCTAAAGTATTGCAGCAATGGTCCATTATTATTTGGGATGAATGTACGATGGCACACAAGAAATCAGTCGGAGCATTGGATAGAACTTTGAAAGATCTTCGAGGTAATGCGGAGTTGTTTGGTGGCGCATTGATTTTATTGGCTGGTGATTTTCGACAAACATTGCCAGTCATTCCGAAATCAACACCTGCTGATGAGATTAATGCTTGCTTGAAATCATCATATTTGTGGAGACACGTCAAAACATTGAAATTAACTACCAATGTTCGTGTTCAGTTGCAGAATGATCCATCTGCTGATACATTCTCCAAGCAATTGTTAAAAATTGGAAATGGTGCTATGTCAGTCGATGAAAATGGATTGATAACGTTGCCTAATGATTTTTGCCGTTTTGCTCAATCCATGGATGAATTGATTGAAAGTGTTTTTCCAAACATAGCACAACATTATAAATGCCATACTTGGTTGGGTGAAAGAGCAATTTTAGCTGCGAAAAACAAAGACGTCAGTGAATTGAACTTAGTCATACAATCAAAAATTCCTGGCGAATTGATTTCGTACAAGTCATTGGATACGGTTATCGAGGAAGAAGATGTCGTTCAATATCCAACTGAATTTTTGAATTCTTTGGAATTTCCTGGATTACCACCTCATAATTTACAATTGAAAGTTGGTGTTACTATAATAATGTTGCGTAATATCAATCAGCCGCGTTTATGTAATGGAACCAGACTCGCAGTTAAAAAGTTAATGGCAAATGTGATCGAAGCAACTATTTTAACTGGCAAATTCAAAGGTGAAGATGTATTGATACCACGAATTCCAATGAAATCATCTGATATGCCCTTCGAGTTTAAGCGTTTGCAATTTCCAGTGCGCCTCGCGTTTGCTGTTACTATCAATAAGGCACAAGGCCAGTCGTTGGGAATTTGTGGTGTGAATTTAGAGAATCCAGTGTTTTCACATGGACAACTTTATGTCGCATGTTCACGTGTTGGAAAACCATCTGTTCTCTATGTATTCGTTAGCAATACAAATTCAAAAACAAAGAACGTTGTGTACCATACAGCACTTCAATAAAATTGTTTTTCATTTCACTTTATAAAATTAGGGTTTTTCATTTTTTGCTTTTGTTTCAATTTTATTTCCTTAATGCACTACGAAGTGTGCACAGGGTACGCTAGTAATAAATAAATAAATTAATAACAATTTAAATAAATCAAAATAAATCTGGGAGAAAGTAAAATGAACTAAAAGCACGCGATTATTAACAAATAATTTGTAAAATAAAATCATGAAAAATATAATAAAATATACCTCGAAAACCGAAAAGATCCTGTGAGACCCTGAAACAGCACGAAATCTTAGATTTTCCAACTATTGCTATTGGTTCGCCTTACGGGACTTAAACCCTTTAGCCGTAGGCAAATTTCAAGCATTAATTTTTATTTTTTACCTGGCTTAACAAAACAACCATGGACGTTACCTGGATTAGCTATCGTGAAAAACACGAACTGGAAGCCATTCTCGGCAAGTTTGGTCTCTACTCAATCGGGACTGTGAACGAGCAGCGCGCTCGGATCATAGCGTTGGTTCGGCAGCACATTAATACCGAGGCAGTGCGACGAGCTCGAGCGGCACTTTTGGAATGCCAAGTTGCTCCGGGGATACCAAGTTGCTATCGCTAACGAATTGGACCCGAATCTCAGCTCGCCAGGACCTAGCATGTTCGCACAATCGGCGCCGCTTACTTTCCAGCTACCATGTATACCCGCCGGAGGACGACACCTAACTCCGAAGGCGGAAGAACCTCCACACCGTTACCCGATCTGCCGACCCCAACATGGGAGCCACCCTTATCGATAGGATGAAATTCATGACCATAACCGATAGGGTGGGTCGGTTCGAAGCCAAAATCAACCCCCTTGCAGACACAAATCGGTCATCCACACAAGTTTAACTCGAGCAGGTCAGGGCCCTATATATCAAATGCGAACTGTACTTCATACATTGCTGCATATGAATAAACAAAATAAATATACATTCTTTGTTCAAGTATCTAAACCAAGTGGCCGAAATCCGAGCCGGTCTGTTTACACTGGCCGGCTAACGGAAAGTGCAAGTTTCAGCATAACTGTCACGTGCGGACCCCACATGTATATGAACCCAAGAGTATGTACATATTGAGCATAGCTATATACATAAGTATGCATAATCATCTCTCCGCTGCTGCTGTAGGCAGCGCGGCTAAGAGACAAAGACCTACATATGATTTGTAAAATTAGAAGCAACGACAGACAACTGAACGCAAACTCGGAGCGAGACGCATACCCAGTATGGATTATATCCTCAACCAGCTGAGAGAAGCTAGGTACATCAGCACGCTCGATTTAAAAAGTGGGTGCTGGTAAATACCCATGGAAGACCAAAGCAAACAATACACGGCCTTCATAGTACCGGGTCGGGGATTATTCCAATGGAAGGTAATGCCCTTTGGACTACATACGGTACCAGCAACCTTCCGACGGGCATAGGACCGGAAATGGAACCATTTGCATTTGCCTATCTCGACGACATTGTTGTCATCGGAAGGAAAAAACAGGAACACCTAGAAAAACTTAGAGAAGTACTAGCACGACTACGAAAGGCAATCCTGAAAATAAACCATGAGAAATGCTACTTCTTCAAAGACAAACTGAAATTCGTGGGCCATATAATAAGCGCACGGGGAATACACACAGACCCGAGACAAAGTAGCCGGCATCAGAGACCTTCCCAGACCAACAACAACAAAATAGGTACATAGTTTCCTCGGAGTGGCATCATGGTATCGAAGATTCGTCCAAGAGTTCACGGAAATCGCAAGACCGTTGTTTGAACTAATCAAAAAGACACCGATTTCAAATGGACAGACGAGCACGAGAAAGCAGTCGATAAAGACAGCATTATCACCAAAACTATTATGCCCGGACTTCACCAAAACGTTCACCCTACAAACAGACGCGAGCGACTGCGGGCTAGGAGCAGTGCTCACCCAGGAAGACGACGAAGGGGAACTTATAATATCATACGCGAGTCGGAAACTTCGCAAGGAAGAGCGAAACTATTCAGCGACAGGGGAATACATAAAAGAGGAAGAAGCGGAATGGTGTGACCGCTGGTGACAAGCAAAGGGGATCGCTCTTCTCCGTTCCCACAATTGTAGCAATCACACTTCCCACCGACGATGTGATCCCAACCCTGGTTGATTTCTTCTCTTCACTCATTCTGCTGTGTTTTTCCGGGGAGAACTTCACTTTCATTTTTTGTTTACCGCCAGACACCTTCAGCCATGTTTAATGGTTTATTGCCTCCGGCTTTTTGGGCGGAAGGAATTGAACAGTAGCCGTAGCTAGGCACTACATTATCTCATTATCCCAGACAGAGCACACGGCAGTGCACTTTCCTTTTTACGGATAATACAGTGCCCATTGCCCGCCGGCACCCTCATGGATTTTCGCCTACTAAATTAATTAATTTCTAGCCTTTAATTATGAATTCTTATGGAGCCAGAATGGTGGAGCACAATGGAACGTCAAGAAGTGGACTATACAGGAATTGCAAGGACAGAAAAATTATGTGGGGCGAAATGGGACACACAAGAAAATATATTGCAACAGCGGCCGACTGTTGGGCGAACGGGGAACCTGCCCAACAAGTGCTTGTGATATGCATTCGTGTACTAAAACATATTAATGTATGTGCCATATGGTGAATAAGAACAACCAATCTGGAACCAATCCTTAAAAAATACCGCACCGGTCAGCAGATATTACAATTTAATTTTTATTTTTAATTTATACTTTAACCATTGCAAATAAAAGCTACAACTCAACATTTAAATAAAAATGTACAATTCATAACTGTGATTCAATTTTTGTATTAAAATTAAATAATAAGAATTGATTAAAATTTATTTTTTGTATATATAAAGAGATAACGCTTTTACAACTTTTTTTTGTCGGGGGGCGAGCGACCACTTTTTGTTGCATTATTTAATAACTTTAAAGCGAAGTAATATTTTTTAGATCTGTTTTTTGACTTAAGTTATTTATAACAAAAGGAAGATAACTTAACAGAGCGCGTCACTGTTAATCTTTTATGGACACAACATCTGTAGCAGGCTAGGTTAGATAAGTACGCTCTGGTCACACTATGTGACGATGTACGCTCTCTCAGAGTGAGAAAGAGAGCGACGCTTTGCTAAACGGGGGCTGAAACGTTGGCTGCCCCCGAGCAGCAGATCACTTTTGGAGAAGAGCCTAATAAGAACGGTTAGCATATAGATGTTAGGAAAGAATAAAAAGTTAGGAAGAACAGACTAGAAAAGACAAGCTCGATCAAAGGAATAATAAAGAGTGTAAAATAATAAACTAAGAAAAGTATTAAATAATAAATAAACATTAGTAGTAAATAATAAATAAAGAGTATTAAATAAACTAAAAGCTAAAAGCCGGTCACACATCACAGATTCATGTTATTTGAATACATTTGTGTGCCCGTTGAGTTTAGAATATATTTAATTATGTGAGGAATCACAAACCCGTGTTCCTACAATTACATAGTTTCTCTTAAAGTTAAGTACACATACACACAAACACACACGGCAAGAAGCCACCCACACACACACACACGGCAAGAAGCCATACACACTCCCATCAGGCATCCGCAGGGGGAAATCCCCGCACACCGAGGGACCCCAACTAGGAGCAGGCGCCATGAGCAAGGCTACGCCATCAGCCCGGGACGACATGACCCAGGCATTAGCGGTAGCGAGAGCCGAGGAAGAGTTGCTTCTTAGCTTTCAGCGCATGAAACAGAGGGTCCAACGCTCGCCACCGGCGATCAGCACGGAGACGCACCCGGTGTCAGCGCCGCCGAAAATCCACGGGCCGATATTTGTGTTCGGCGAAGGAGAGGAGGAGATGGCCACTCCGAAGAGATGCCGGGACGCAGCGAGCCCCGAAGGGAAGCATAATAGCAACCATAAGAAGCAGAAGGTCAAAGCAGACGCACCAGCCCTAGCCGAAAGGCTGGGGGCAATGCTAGACGAGCTGATCTCGAAGTTTACAGACACGAAAAGCAACAACAAGAAGGCTGTTCGCCACGACACGCAGGGGACGATCGACTCGATGATCGCCATGAAGGAGCTGCAGCTAGAAATCTGCGCTGCACTGGCAGGTGGCCACACTAACGGCTCCACAGCCTGCGCAAGCCAGCAGACCACGCCCACCCTGGCTGGCACGATCTCTAGTGCTTCCCCCGCAAGCAGGTCGGGAAATGCGGCATGGCAGCAGGTCAAGGCCAAGCCGAAGACCAAGACTTCACAACCCAGAGCTGAAAACAGCGCGCATAAAGAGGATCGTTCTCCTCGCAACACGAGGCCCAAGAAGCAGCGCCCAGACGCTATTTTAATAAAGTGTAGCGAAGGATCCTACTCTGATATGCTGAGGATCGTAAAAACGGAGCCTTCACTCCAGGGACTCAAGGACAGCGTCCAAGGCCTGCGAAGGACAGCCAATGGGGGACTCCTTCTAAGAATGCAGAAGCCCCTCGACCCTTCCACGCAGAAACTGCAAGCGGCATTAAAGACAGCCATCTCTGGAAAGGCTGAGGTGGCAGTCATGCAGGAGACGGTCCAGATTGAGATCCGTGACCTGGACGACATGACCAGTGCGAAGGAGGTCACAATGGCCCTATTTGCGGGAGAAGACACCGACATTCCAAGCGACGCTGCGCCCAGGATGCGGAAAGCGTTCGGAGGAACGCAAACTGCGACGGTTCATCTGCGACCTGAACATGCGAGGAGGTTGCTCGACAAGGGCAAAATCCGAATTGGATGGGTCGTCTGCCGCATCAGGGAGAAGACAGAGCCGAGACGCTGCTATAAGTGCATGGGCTTCGGGCACACCTCGGCAAGATGCCGCGCTTCAGACGCAACGGCCAAAGCCACCCAGGAGGCATGCTTCAGGTGCGGAGGCACCGGCCACAAGCACAACACGTGCAAGGGCAAGCCCAGGTGCATCCTTTGCTCTAGAGGTGGCAAGACCTCGAGAGACGCAGAGCATGAGACCCTTAGCAGGAGCTGCCCTGAGTACCAGAAGGCCATCAATACCTCGAGCAATGGTTAAGTTCCTCCAACTCAACCTTAACCACTGCAGAGCAGCCCAAGACCTGCTGTCCCAGACGGCTATCGAGCAGAAGATTGACATCGCCATATTGAGCGAGCCCTACAAGGTCAAGACAGAAGGCGTATGGCAACAAAGCGCTGATGGCGGCGCAGCCATATGGAGCTGCGGGCAGCCCCCCTGTCACCTAGCGCAGAGGGCGTCGAGACGTGGCTACGCCAGGGCTAGGTTCCAAGCGACTACCATCTACAGTCGCTACTTAGCCCCGAGTATGCACATCGACGAGTTCAGGGACATAATAAAGGAGATCGCCCAAGATGCTCGTGGACGGTCCCCGGTAATAATCGCAGGAGACTTCAACGCGTGGTCCACCGACTGGGGGAGCACGAGAACCACACAGCGGGGAACCATCATCCTTGATGCCCTGGCCAACCTGGATGTCTGCCTACTAAATGACGGCAATAGGTGCACCTACAGCAAGGCAGGCCGGGAGTCAATCATTGATCTGACTTTCGCCAGCCCGGAGCTCTCCCGGAACAGCTGTTGGGAGGTCACTGACCTATTTACATACAGCGATCACGCTGCCATAATCTTCCGCTCGAGCCGCAGCCAGCCACGCCCATCAAATCGGGAAACAGTGTATAGAGTACACACCCTGAATGCCGAGACACTCCTAAGCTGTATGGATGCCAGCACCATCACAGGAGAGGCGGACACCTGCGCGAACACGATAACCGCTAGGATCAAGACAGCCTGTGATGCAGCAATGGAAAGCTCCACTAAAGGAGACGGAAGGCGGCCAGTCCCCTGGTGGAACCAGGAGATAGCTAAAGCCAGAAGCAACTGTCTCGCTGCTAGGCGGAGATGTCAGCGAAGCAGGGGACACTCCACACACGAAGTGCACGAGTCCCTTTACAGGGAGAGGAAAAAGGCCCTCAAGGTGGCTATCAGGGCAAGCAAGAACAAGTGCTTCCAGGACCTTTGCGACGCGGCTGACCAAGAACCTTTTGGATCAGCATACAAAATGGTGATGGGCAAGCTAACCAGACAGCCAGCCCCGAGCTCTCAGGAGCAACTGGGAGCCTTAGTCTGCACGCTCTTCCCTACACAGCCGCCTCTAAGGGCACCTATCGGAGTGCTGGCGAAGCGCTGCCCACCTGCGAGGAGGAAGTCCTGAGCGCGTTGGCCAGCTGCAAAGCATCCAAGGCACCCGGACCGGATGGCATTCCCAATGCAGCTCTGCACGCCATAGTGAAGGCCTATTCTGGCCTCTTTACGCAGCTCTACAACAGGTGCGTAAACGAACGGCGTTTCCCACGAGCCTGGAAGCAGCAAAAGCTCGTGCTCATCCCGAAACCAGACAAGCTCAACGACGACCCGTCTTCATTCCGGCCCCTTTGCATGCTGAATACACTGGGAAAAATATTCGAGCGCATAATATGCATGAAGCTGGAAAGGGAAATCGAGGAGCGCGGAGTCTTGTCAAGCCACCAGCATGGATTCCGGAAGAGGCGAAGCACAATTGACGCGATCCGAGAAGTAACGGAACTGGCAGCCAATGCGATCGAAGGAGAACGATGGCGGGGCGGCTCCAAGAAATACTGCCTTGTATGCACCCTCGACGTAAAAAACGCCTTCAATTCCGCGAACTGGTGCCTAGTCCTGCAAGCACTACAGCGTGGCGGCATATCAGGATACCTCACGCAGCTGATAGCCGACTACTTCAAGGACCGCGTCTTGCTGTACAACTCAGATGCAGGCAACCAAGAGTATCAGGTGACAGGAGGCGTTTCCCAAGGCTCAGTCCTCGGACCGATCTTATGGAACGTCATGTATGACGGGATCCTGAGGCTGACACTGCCCGAAGGCTGCTCCGTGGTTGGGTTCGCAGACGACATCGCACTGGTCACTGTGGAGAAACAACTGGCCGACGTCTCAACTAAATGCAGTCTTGCGGTCGACCTGCTGATGTCCTGGCTTACGGACAATGGGCTCTCGCTTGCAGAACACAAGACGGAAGCAGTGCTTATAAGTAGCAGGAAGGCCGTAGAAAAGCTGAGCTTCCGGGTCGGCTCGACCACCATCGAGTCTAGCCCGGCAGTCAAGTACCTTAGAGTTCTGATCGACCACCGACTGAACTACAAAAGCCACCTGGAGTACGCAGCCGCCAAGGCATCCAAGGCCACTGCCGCTATCTCTAGGATGATGGCCAACACGCGCGGTCCTAGACAGCACAGCCGGCGGCTAATAGCGACAGTAGTGACCTCCACCTTGCTGTATGCCGCACCGATATGGGCGGAAGCCATGCTGACTGCGAGCTACAGCCGGCAATGCAAGTCGGTATATAGACGCTGCGCACTGCGCATATCCAGCTGCTTCTGCACCGTCTCGGAAGAAGCTGCACTAGTGGTAGCCGGATCAATCCCCATCGACCTATTGGCAGAGGAGCGCAGGACTGGAAGGTCTGGAAGCAGAACCCAGCGGAGCAGCACAGTCTCAAGGTGGCAAGCGAGATGGGATATCGCGAGCACTGGACGTTGGACACACCGACTAATCCCCGAACTGGATCCCTGGATACACCGGCGCCACGGGCAGGTGGACTTCTACACGTCGCAGCTTATTACAGGCCACGGTTGCTTCAAGGCATACCTGCACCGGTTCAAGCACGATGCAGATCCATTTTGCGAATACTGCAGCGGCGCATCCATCGAGGACGCAGAGCACTCTTTCTTTGCGTGCCCGCTATTCAGCGCGGAAAGAGCTGCGTTGGAGGCAGCAACGAACCGTCGCCTTACACCCGAAAATATAATCGGGTGTATGCTGGAGACTCCAGCCAACTGGGATGCTGTCACTGACATGGCAGCAACTGTCATGGGGGAGCTGAGGCGCCGGGAGCAGATCCGTCGCACGGCTGGCGAAAGATGAGCGGCAACCTGACCGCCTGCCACCCTCGCGAAGTATAGCTTTGCGGCAGTCCCGCGGGAGTGGACATTTCCTACCTACACCTATTGTTTTTTTTTCCTATTTGTACATTTATTTCATAAAGTCTTTTAAATAAAAAAAAAAAAAAAAAAAAAAAAAAGCCATACACACACACACGGCAAGAAGCCACCCCTGTATATAATTTCCGCCCACGAAGGGCTATATTAAATCATTATATTTTGCCCTAGGCTTAAATCTGGACATTAGTTAATACAAGGGGGGAAAGAGATCGGAAGAGAAAACAGCCACGCAAGGTCACGGCCAGGCCGCAGCGAGCAGCAAGAATTAATTCTAGCACGACACTTAAACCGAGCGGACGCGATCGGGAAGAGGAGAAGAAAAAGCCTTCACGTGTGACCGCCAATCTAGTGCCCGAGACCCGGCCACAGGACACGTGTCCAGCCCCACCGACAGCGACCAGGATCTTCGCGGCGCCGCAACCAACACGGATACACCGGCGCGCGCCAACAACAGGGGTGAGCTGGCCCAGGGCCATGTCAGGGAAAATCTCGGGGGTGCGGGGTAGGACATAGCCAGGGACTTTCCCTATACCCACGTAGCTAGGAGCAATAATAAAACCATATTTCTCTAGACTTGTAAAACCACGCCTTTCCTATTTTCCCTCGCACGCATAGGGATGCATTTGGCAGGCCGTCGGGGCTACAGCAGGGCCCGTTAGACCAAACTGCTCCCTCTCGCTCGCTCTCACGCGGATCCTAGTGCCGGGGTTTGCCGCACTAGATCGTTGCGTGGCCACCGGGCTTGCCGGGCACGAGACGAGGCGGGACGGAGTCAGGGTCAACGCCTTGGGTTTTGATAGGCGCGAATCTGGACGGGGAACACTGGCAGTTGGGTCTGCCATCGTAACGTGTTCGTTACCTCCAGTTCGGGGCAATGCCTTGGGTTTTGCCAGACGCGAACCTGGACGGGGAACCTTGGCTGCCGGGCCTGCCGCATCCTCGTGTTCGTTGCCTCCAGTTTAGGGCCCCGACCCCTCCCGAGCCAGGCCGCCACCGGATTCTAACCCATTGCCAACTATTTTCGCTCTCTTTAAATGATAAAAACTTCGTGCGTCCATGTCCCTGGCCGCTTCGTAATAAAAATTATAAATTTTCTATGGAGGAACTCTGGGCCGCTGAGATTTTACCCCGGCCCCAGAAAACATCCTTATAGATGGCGCCCGAGCAGGGACCGGCCAGGACATACAGGACATCTTCATCTCCGTGGAAAATAATTATTTTTTAGAGGGGGGAAAAAAGGCAAAATTTCATGGTTAGGGCGAATCTGTGGCGGGCATATTTTTCTCACTGCATAAGGCGCGACGTACAGTCGCCATGCAGAACAACGAAACAGGATTCGAAAGGGAATAAATAAGCAATACATTTTTCCATGTACATACGGCGCCAAGCGGGATCAAATTAACCGCAAGAATTTTCCGTAAGGATTTATCACAAGAATTTACCGAGCCAGAAATCAAGATCAACTCCACTGCCAACGTCAACGTCGGCAGAGCAGCGCAGCCAGCATTCGCAGTCAGCCTTCGCAGTCATCATTCGCAGTCACGTCGCCCGCCCATACCTCCAGGTTTCCTCTGCCCGTGGCAGCAGCGTCTGTTAGTTGTAAGATCCTAATAAATGCCGTGATCCGCGTGCAGCACGGCACTCGATTAAACCCCCTCGTCGGAGACACTTCTAAAACTTGAAGCATCCTTAAGCTAGAACATCCTTCGCGAAGGACACCGAGTCCTTTACAGTGAATAACTTCAGTGAATTGATAAAATAGATCCAGCAAGGAATAAAATAAAATAAATTAATAATAAAATAAATTCAGCCAAGAATTAAACATAAGATAAACGGCAATGAATAATATAATAAAATAAAAACTCCTGAATTAACAAAACAAATCCAGCGAATAAGAATAAAGTAAAATAAACTGCAAGGAATAGTAAAATAAAATAAGCTACCAGAATTAATAAAATAAATTCAGCAAAGAGTAAAATAAAATAAATTACACAGAAAAAAAAATTCAGGAAAATTATAAAATAAATTCAGGGAATAAATAAAATAAATTCAGGGAGTAAATAAAATAGTTCAGTGAATTAATAAATCAAATAATTGAAAAAAAAGGGCCGAGACTCAGACACCTAGAGGATCCTGCGAGATCCTGGCGTCACCTACCCGGGGAATACCCAACGGGTCCTGCGAGATCCAACTTCGAGAACTCGTGACACCTGTGTCCGGCGGCACCGAATCCCAGATCCATCGGCACTGCTCCGTGGATCTTTTTTGCTGGCTTCAAGCCACTTTGCTTTCGTCGGTCCTCACGTAAAGCCCCGCACCTGGTACGCCATGGGAGTCACCTGGATAAGTTACCGGAAAAAGCTGGAGCTGGAGACATCCTCGGAGGATTCGGCCTCGAGCAGGGCGGCACGGTGGACGAGCAGCGCGCTCGGCTCATCGCTTTTGCCCGGCAGCCGGAAAATTCCAAAGAGATCCGACTTAAACTCGAGGAGCTAGAGCGAAGATTCGGAAATGCATCCACAGGCGACACCAAGATGCTCTCACCACTGGACAGCGAGTTTCGCGCCGGCTTACCGGGGGTTTCTCCATCCGCGCCACTTACCATACCCGCTCTCCAGCTGCCGCGTAGTTCTTCGCCGGCAGGGGGACGGCGCCAAGCCACCAAGACCGAGGAACGGACCGCTATGCACCACGACTCAACGAACTTGGCGGCAGTCTTGACGGATAAGATGACCAAGTGGGGCCTCACATTTGACGGGATGACCGATCCGCTGGGATTAATCGAACACATAGAGGAGCGAGCCGATACCTACCGAATCGACCGGAAGTATCTGGCTTAGGCTTTGATAGTCCTCTTAACCGGTCGGGCCGAGAGTTGGTTCCGGACCAGCGGACTCCAGAAAGCCAGCTGGGTCGAAGTTCGCCGCGAATTTCTGGATTTCTTCCTGCCGCCGCGCTATTACCAGCGTTTAGAGGACGAGATCAGGACCCACTTCCAAAAGCCTAACGAGCCCTTTAAGGAGTATCTGATCGACATCCGATTACAGATGCGCCGGTCCGGATTCTCGCCGGACCGCGAGCTCGCCAGGATCTATAAAAACATGCTGCCGGAATACCAATTATACACCCGGAGGCAGGACTTCCACACCCTGACGGAGTTAACCCACCTGGTGGTCAACTACGAGGAGACGCGCAGCCGAGATGGACGAGCACTGGAGTGCCGTTTTCCCAGCCAGCAGCAGACCAGAGAATCCAGGCCAGAGCACCGTGGCCCTGCCACCTTCGGAGCCGGTCAACTCTCGTGACGCCTGTCGGAACTGCGGCTAACTGGGACATTTCGCTGGGATTGCGGACGACGAGGACTAAGGACGATCGATTGCTGCAGACGCTCCTCTTCGGGAAACGGGAACGGGCCTCGCATGACTGGGAATCATCCGAGGGACCCGCTTAACCCGCGCAATCAGTAGGAGACACCCTCCACCAGCACCAGGGACGAATCCGTGCCGCCATCACCATGAAGGGGCGAGGGTTTGTAGCCACTCTGGACACCGGAACGACGCACAGCTTCATCAGTGAGGATCTAGCCCGAGAGCTAGATAACGGGAGAAATACGAGGGACATCCGGACCCAAGTCAAGCTCGCCGACGGGACATGCCGGGAACTCACCCGGGCCATAGCAGCGAACTACCTGGGACACTCTTGGACACCCACCATCCTGTTGGTAATGTCGGACACCCTGGACGACATACTCCTGGGCATGGATTTTCTTTGTGGGATTGGGGCCACCCTGCAGTGTGGCGAACAGACTCTCGGTCTTCTGTCGGACACCCACACCATGCCACCTTGGGCCCGGACGCGGATCGCTCCGGCCAGGACCAGCACTCCAGTCGAGGACGACCGGCGACCCTCCTCTCCGGATCAATCACCAGAGTCCCGAAACCCGCAGCCAGCGCCACGCTCTGTCCGCCAGGAGCAGCCAGCACCCGCACCGCGCACCCCGCCGCGGAGCATAGCACCCGAGACGCGCACGGATACGGCCGACTCGGAGCCGACTCGCAGCCAGGATAACACGCCCCCTCGGAGGCCGACGGAAAACCTGGACTCGGACACGTCCATGGCGGTGAGCCCACTCATCGGGTGGACACACGTCTAGCCCGTAGTAGATGCCATAGCCAAGCGACGGAGTCCCTTCCGTATCCCCAGGAGACGGGTCCGCTTCCAGGACCAGATCGAGCCGACGCTGGAGCAGAGCCCACCTCTCTGTGGGACCATCAACTCGGTCGGCCATACCCCCGAAGACCACGATCCTTCCGAACCAGAGGAGTCTGAGACCACCAGCTACCCTGAGCCATGGATCCAAGAGTTCCTGGACCGGGAACTCGAGAAGTTTGATACCCTCGCCGGAGTATCCAACATAGCCGAGCACCGAATAATCATGCGCAACGACAGGCCTCTGAAGCAGAGGTACTTCCCTAGGAACCCGACCATGCGGGAGTAATAGACAAGCAAGTCAACGCGTTTCTGCGAGACGGGCGAATCGAACCCTCGAAGAGTCCCCACAGTGAACCAATCGTCGTCGCAGCAAAGAAGAATGGCGATGTTCGCATGTGTGTGGACTATCGACAGCTCAATGAAAATTCGATACCAGACGCCTACCCGTTGCCCAGAATCCATCAGATTTTGGAACGCCTACGGAACGCGAAGTTTATCTCGACGCTGGACCTAAAGAACGGGTACTGGCAGATACCAGTAGCTCCAGATAGCAGGGAATGCACGGCATTTACCGTCCCCGGCCGTGGGCTCTTCCACTGGCGGGTGATGCCGTTCGGACTACACTCCGCTCCGGCCACTTTACAGCGCGCCGTGGACACGGTCATCGGACCCGACATGGAGCCCCACGCGTTCGCGTGTCTAGATGACATCATCGTCATAGGGTCGACGGTGGAGGAGCATGTCGCCTTCGGCGGGCGAACTTGCGCCTGAATCGGGGAAAATGCCATTTCTTCCAGCGTCGCATCCTGTACATAGGCCACGTCATCAGCGAAGCCGGTATTCACACGGATCCGGACAAGATTGCCGCGATCCGCGAGCTCAAGCCACCAACGTGCCTGAAGGAGCTCCGAAGGTGCCTGGGCATCTCGTCCTGGTACCGGCGCTTCGTTCCCAACTTCGCCGATGTGGTGGAGCCCATGACGTCGCTGCTAAAGAAGGGCCATAAGTGGGAATGGACCCAGAGGCAGGATCGGGCGTTCCAGGAATTGAAGACGCTTCTGACGGAAGCCCCCATCTTGGTTTGACCGGACTTTACAGAGAAGTTCGTGCTCCAGACGGACGCCAGCGAGTACGGAATAGGAGCCGTATTGACACAGACGCTTGACAGAAAAGAGAGGGTGATAGCGTACGCGAGCCGCCGGCTTAATTCGGCCGAAAGAAACTATTCGGTGACGGAGAAGGAATGCCTCCTCATCGTTTGGTCCATCAGAAAGATGCGGTGTTACATCGAGGGATATCGGTTCGACATCGTCACCGACCATCAGTCACTAAAGTGGCTGAACTCGATCGACAATCCGACCGGTAGGATTGCCCGGTGGGCACTCGAGCTGCAGCAATATCAACATCCATTACCGGAAAGGGGCCCAGAACCTAGTGGCCGATGCCCTTTCTCGCCAACCGCTGCCTACCGCGCAGCAAGCACAGGTACAGGAAGTCAGCTGCAAGTGGATCGCGAACATGCTCCAGAAGACACTCTCCGAGCCCGCTAAGTTCCCGGACTACAAGGAGGAGAATGGCCAACTGTATCGACGCATCGGATTACGGCCCGAAGAGGAGGAATACACGCCGTGGAAGCTGTGCGTCGGGGCTGATTACCGCCGACGAGTTCTCGAGGAGTGCCACGATCATCCTACGGCCGGACACCTGGAAGTCCGGAAAACTAGCACCCGAGTGTGTAACGTACACTCACGAGCGTTGTCCACCTTAACACGCTCTGTCTACGTTTTTGACCGGCAGGCTCAGGGAAATGGGCGTGGGTTATGTGTTAAAATGAACAAGGTGATACACAATTAATATTGTAGACAGAGATACTCTAGCTGGGGATATGGTAAAAAAAAAGTTATAAAAAGACAGTCGGACAAAGGAAGTGCACCTATTGAAGATGAGGCTCCGATGTTATTGGCCTCATTCTATACCCACCCAACCTGTGAAATCCATTCGGATCCCACCCTTTTGCAACCAATGCTTTACATCCCCTTAGGTGCCCAACAAGACATTAAATTAATTCATTTCCGACTTCTTATAATTGCAGGCAGAGATATTACGGTAATACATTTTCCTAAAACTAATCCTAAAACTAAAGAATATGTTATTTACGTTAAGGGATCTCTTATTCAATGAGATTGTTTTTGTATCGTTAATGAAAGAAAATAAAATTCAAAAAGGAACGCTTATTTTCTTTTTTACTTTACATCTAGATTTTTATGCTTTTAATTTCCTTATATTATGGACAAATTCCGTGAATTATCTACGGATTAAATGAATTAATTTATTTTAGCGAAATATGTAAGAAGCTTTGGCGAATTTAAAATTATGTGATCGGTTTTCCTTTGGGTTTATTTAGTTGTTGTTTTTTTTTTATTGTTTCACGGCTGTGCCGTACTTACGTTTTTTTGCCATCGGTGTCAGCAGGCCTGATGACTGGTGACGTGTAGCTGTTTGTTATTAATAAATTCAAACTAATTATACTTATGGTTAAAGGCAGAGTCGGTCGGCAGTTCTCGTATATCCATACGCAATGAGTCCGTTATTCGCACTGATGATACACACAGTATGGTGGGTGCGACAGGGACGGCACAACTCCTATGCGAGGGCAGCGAAATCAGCCCGCCTATGTGTGGGTGCGGCAGAAGCGCAAGCTATCCACTGTATGTGGCAAAAATGCACGGCGATCCACTGTGTGTGGCAAAAAATGCAGGTTGCACGTGGGCCGAGGGGTGCAAGAAACTCCAGATCGAGGTGCCCCGCGATCGGCACGTGTAAGGCCGCCGAAAGGGGAAGCGCAGCCCCACGCGGTGCGTGGCGGGTGCTCCGGTGACCAGCGGCGTTGGTCCCGCTGAGAAGCCACAGACGAAGCCACCAATAAATACCGCCGATGAACGCCACCTCACGTGTTGGCAATGGCTGGAACAACCACTTCAGGTCGCTTAGGCGACACCGCCAATAAGATTCCCCTCTTCAACTTGGGAATGGCAGCAGACGCTATTTTGAAAAAAAAAAGCAAATTTAGCCCTCCGGCTACCGATCGTTTACGAAAGCTTACCGCTTTAGGATATAGCACTGAATTTACTATTAATTGGTCGGATTCACTTTAAAACACCACTGTATAATCGACACGATGCACTCGGATTAGGATTGAAAATTATAAAAATTAATCCGAACTCGAGGACGCCTTTGAAAAAAGAGAACGGAAATGGTGAGATCCTGTGTGACCGTGGCTTGCCAAAATCCTAGTCGCAAATTTGTTTGTGGCATTTTTAGTACATGTCGCTTTATAGCAATTTGCCAGGATCGAACCCTTACTAACCCGGTTGCTTGAAGAAATGTGTAGCGATAACAATTATCGAGTTGCCACTCTGGCTCGACTCCCACAACTACAGCTTTGATTTTTAGTCCCTGTGACTAACAATTAAAACTGAAAAAGGAGTCAAGAGAAATCACCAGATGTCCTTGGCATGAAATCTACCCAGTTCCTTGCAGTTCATGTCCTCTAAGAGGTAAATTGACTGTCCAATTCTTGCCTTAACTCGGGCCTTGATACCTACAGGGACGAGTTTCGCATTAAAATCCTTTGCTGCGTTGCTAAGTACAAAATTCCTTTTGACTACTTCTTGGCCAACCTCAAAAGAACGGGGTCTTGTTCGAAGATTGTAAGACTTTTGGTTTGCCTCGTAAGCCTTATTCAAGTGTTTGGCAATGTTGGAGCGAATTTTTTGAAATTCATCAGTCCTTGATAAGTTCACGTCGCCTTCTGAAAGTAAGTTTAGTTTGCGCAACAGTTTGTAGTCATGTCCGTGGGATATCATGAATTGACCGAAAACAACATGATAAGGCGATAAACCAATGGATTGGTGAAACGAGTTACGAAGAAAGCAATTGATACTTTTGAGAAATATGTCCCATTCGCGTTGGTCGGTGCGAATGTATGCTCTTAAAGCAGCATTAATGGAACGGTTTAACTCTCTCAGCTCCGTTGGATTGTGGAGCATATGCACCAGTAAACGAACACCATATTTCGAAAGAAAGTCAGAGAGGTCACGGCTTTTAAATTGAGTTCCGTTATCACTCACGACTGTTTCAGGTACACCAAAGCATGAAAAGACTTCATCTCGCAATATATCAATAATCACTTTGGTGTTGAACCTTTTCACGACTTTTAAGAAAGTAAATTTAGAAAAGTGATCTAGAATAATCAATATACCAATGTTGCCAGATTTGTATCGCGGAAATGGACCGATAAAATCAAGGTAAGGCCGTTGAAAGATTCTCTCACAGAAACGACGTCTGATACGCTCTAGGCATTTGGCCATTCCACAATGAGCAGATGTTGGTTGATCGAGAGCCGAACTAATTACACTTTGACGCTACGACTCAGGTACGAGAAGTTTCCAGCAATCGTCTGGTGAAACGTCAGAAGAATTGGGGAACGTTGCACGATGATAGATGAACTCATCTATGACTTGGAAATCCGGTAACTTTAAAGATGCGAATTTGTCTCTGAGAGCAGAGTACTCTTCCGATTGAAAAGCACTTGATGATAGATCAATTTCGGGATGAATTTCAAGGTCTATTGCAGAAATATCAATATCCTCGAACGATCGAGACAAGGCATCTGCAACCACATTTTCGGTTTCTTTGCGATGTTCGATTTGGAAAGAAAAACCCTGAAGCTTGATAGCCCATCTTGCCAATCTACCGCTTAGATCCGATTGGTTCATTAGCCATCGAAGACTTGAGTGATCGGTTACTACCTTGAAGCTATGACCGTCAATGTACATTCGGAACTTTTTAATTGCCAACACTACCGCCATGCATTCGAGTTCCGTAACTGTGTAGTTACGATGGGCTTTGTTGAGCTTTTGGACATGAACGCTATGGGACGCTCACAACCGGAATCGTCGCATTGAGCTAGAACTGCGCCCACTCCATGTAGTGAAGCATCACACTGCAGAATAAATGGTTTGTCGTAATTCGGATGAACAAGGCAAGGAGCAGAGCATAACTTGGCTTTGATGTTTTCGAAAGATTCTTGAGCCTTATCATTCCAATTAAGTGTTTTGCAACGTAGTAGTTCAGTTAGATGGAAAATGACTGTGGAATAATTGGATATAAACCGCTGATACCAACCAGTCATACCAAGAAATCTTCGGAGCTGTTTTTGGGTCTTCGGAACCGGAAATTCGCTCACAGGTGCGATTTTGTTTGGATTTACTTGAAGGGTACCTTCACCCACCAGGTAACCGAGATAGTCTACAGTTTTTAGGCAAAATTGACTTTTCTGAACGTTTATTGTCAATCCGGCCTTACGCAGTTGGGTAGCTACTTCAGACAAATGCAGAAGATGTTCTTCGAAATTGTTTGACAAAACAAGCAGGTCATCGAGGTAGACTAACACATGCGATTTTAATTGATAGGGAATGACCAAGTCCATCAAGCGGCACATGGTTTGTGGAGCATTTGACAATCCAAAAGGCATTCTCTTAATATAGCGGACGATTCGGAACGGTGAAAGCAGTTTTGGCACGAGATTCTTGATCTAAACAGATCTGCCAAAAGGCGTCTTTGAGGTCAATTTTGGATATGCAGTGTACGGGTGGTAGTCGACTCAGCAATCCATCCATTATAGGGATGGGGTATGCGTCCTTCACAGTGACTGCATTTAATTTCCTTGCATCGAGACAAAATCGTACCTTGCCAGGCTTGGTGAGCAAGATAACTGGAGAAGACAAAGGCGATGAAGGAGCCTCTTCTATAACATCCATTTTAATCATGCGGTCGATTTTTGCACACAAAAGTTTTTCTTTAGCTGGTGAAAGTGGATAGAATCGTTGTTTGATTGGCTTTGCATTGGATGTGTCGATATTGTGCTCTATCAACCTAGTTAAACCTAAGCCCTCGTTCTCAAATGATGGAAAAAAGTTTATTACTTTCTGCAATTTTAATTTTTGTAAATCGGACAATCTTACGTGATTCGAGTGGTCTTCCGGTTCACAGTTAAGTTCGCTGATCGCAACTGTTTGTTTGATGGTAATACCAAAAGTATGCCAAAAATCCATTCCGCATATCACTTCTTGCTTTATTGAAGGTACTATCAGGAATTCAAAGTTATCACTAATAGAGTTATAAGTCAGGGGAATTTGTATCGTGCCTGCAACATATTGCGTTTGGCCATCAGCAGTTCTTAAATTTGTTAAACGGCTTAGCTGAAATGATTTGCTTTGCTAGCTCACCACCTATAACGCTTTTGTTGGCGCCACTGTCCAAGAGAGCTAGATACGACTGACCAAATACGTCCAAGTTTGTAAACGGCCGTATATCGTTTTTGTTTTGAACGATTGATGAAATCGTAAAACGATTGAATGATCGTTTACGAGTCCAAAATTTACGAATTCGCAGTGAAGATCGCTGTTTGCGATGATAGACAGGATTAGACTCCACTATTTGGGATCTACGCTTTGCGTACTTCAGTACTCGTACATGGTATGGGTTAAAAGGTTTGGTTTCTGATATGTCTGGTTGAAAGGTAGGCACAATGGAATGAACATCATTTGCCACAAGATCTGTGGGTCAAATTTCGTCATTGACATCATGTTCTTCCTCCGACTGAGATTCGGAATCTTCTTCCTGCAGAATTGCGTTAACGAAACGCTGGCTTGGGTTCGGACGTTGAATAGGTTTCATATGAGTGTTCCGAAAGAATTCTTCGTGCCTGTGACACTCCTTACGCAAAGTTGCTAAGTTTGGGGTGTCTATGTGCAATAATTCGTGTTTGATCTCTGGTTTGAGATTATGGCGAACTTCTACCGCAATTTCACTGTCCTGCATCGGTTCACAAAGGGAATCTGCGATGGAAAGCATTGCATCCAAAAAGTCATCAAAATTTTCCGTGTTGCCCTGTTTGCGTCTACGCATCGCACTTTTGATCTCACGATCAGATCTCTGATCTTGATATCTTTCCTTCAAACGCCTGCATAGTAAGTTCCAATTCATGTTATCTGCCGATCTATGAAAACGCCAGTAAAAGGCTAATGCAGGACGTGCAAACAGTTAGCAAAATGGGAGAGTAGTTCAAAGTTGCCGTTCAGACATTGTGAAGTGAGACAATTTACACGGTAAATAAAATCTTCTATAGGTATGTCGTTGGCTGAACCGCTAAATTTAATACGCCAATTGGATATAATATTTGAAATTCTGTCTGTCTGTTGAATGTTATTTCGATCTGAATTGGCATCGGAACCGTCTCGACAAAAATTAGTTTGTGTATCTCGATGCGGCTCACTTTGTCCATTAATTGCAAATGTGGACCTATTCAATTGTGTGAACGCCAAAGTTATTTGTTCCGTCACTGACTGCAACATGTTAGCTTGGAAGGTCTGCATTGACTTCTGAATAAATTTGTCAACTTGATCTTCTGTTACAACCCTCGAATCTGAGTTACCCTCGCTACGAATTTCCTGCAGTGAATTTTGATCAGGACCACCGTTTTGCTTTGCCGCATGTCGCGACGCTGCACGTGTCATAACCTTGTGTCCCTGAGATCTGTTGAGAAGAGCCGAATGAGATCCTACGTCTGGTTGAGATAAAGTTTGGCCACACCTAGGGCATTTGTCATTGTTCTTGAGATAATTGTCAAGGCAAAGCTTGTGAAAAGAATACTTGCAACGGGCTTCAACCAAATCAAGATTACTCACTGGTCCGTTGCAGATCGTGCAATTTGCAGACTCCTCAGTCTGAGGATCAACTAAATTTTCATTACTGTGTCTCAACATTTTTGACGCTTTTTGAAATACAAACAAACAAACGAAATGAGATACGGTAGGGTAAGATAAGGTACGATATAACGAGAACGACCAGTTTGAACGAGAAGAATACGATATACGATAAATGAGAACAAGAAGTTTAGGTCTTACGCTGGGTAGTAAAGCAATAGGTTGTATAATTCAATAGGTACAAGAAAGTAAACGGAATGTAAATAAAGGGAAGTAAAATAAATATCCATTTATTTTGTCTTACCAATTAGAAGAGTAACTAACCGAATCTATCCAGCCAGATAAAATCTCGATCCTAACTGATAAGAAGGTAATGTTTGAATAGTGAAATCCTGGTAAAAAACCGACTTTAAATCAGAACTATAATTCCAAGGAATCAATTACTCAAATTGGAATGTTCTTTCACTATAATGTTCGATTATTATCGAACTGATAGAAAAAAACAATAAAAAGTATTACATTTCCTCCGGTATGGTTCCGAACATATCCAGATACCATCTTTTCCAGGACGGAATTTGAAATACTACACGGAAACTAAAGTGGATGGATTGTCTATTTACGGGAAGCTCGGCTGTCCAACGACAGGTGCCTAATCAGGCATCGGGCTGGCCTTAACGTTTTGGGCTCCAATTAATTATGTAACGTACACTCACGAGCGTTGTCCACCTTAACACGCTCTGTCTACGTTTTTGACCGGCAGGCTCAGGGAAATGGGCGTGGGTTATGTGTTAAAATGAACAAGGTGTTACACAATTAATATTGTAGACAGAGATACTCTAGCTGGGGATATGGTAAACAAATAGTTATATAAAGACAATCGGACAAAGGAAGTGCACCTATTGAAGATGAGGCTCCGATGTTATTGGCCTCATTCTATACCCACCCAACCTGTGAAATCCATTCGGATCCCACCCTTTTGCAACCAATGCCTTACATCCCCTTAGGTGCCCAACAAGACATTAAATTAATTCATTTCCGACTTCTTATAATTGCAGGCAGAGATATTACGGTAATACATTTTCCTAAAACTAATCCTAAAACTAAAGAATATGTTATTTACGTTAAGGGATCTCTTATTCAATGAGATTGTTTTTGTATCGTTAATGAAAGAAAATAAAATTCAAAAAGGAACGCTTATTTCTTTTTTACTTTACATCTAGATTTTTATGCTTAACCTTTTAATTTCCTTATATTATGGACAAATTCCGTGAATTATCTACGGATTAAATGAATTAATTTATTTTAGCGAAATATGTAAGAAGCTTTGGCGAATTTAAAATTATGTGATCGGTTTTCCTTTGGGTTTATTTAGTTGTTGTTTTTTTTTTTTATTGTTTCACGGCTGTGCCGTACTTACGTTTTTTTTTCCATCGGTGTCAGCAGGCCTGATGACTGGTGACGTGTAGCTGTTTGTTATTAATAAATTCAAACTAATTATACTTATGGTTAAAGGCAGAGTCGGTCGGCAGTTCTCGTATATCCATACGCAATGAGTCCGTTATTCGCACTGATGATACACACAGTATGGTGGGTGCGACAGGGACGGCACAACTCCTATGCGAGGGCAGCGAAATCAGCCCGCCTATGTGTGGGTGCGGCAGAAGCGCAAGCTATCCACTGTATGTGGCAAAAATGCACGGCGATCCACTGTGTGTGGCAAAAAATGCAGGTTGCACGTGGGCCGAGGGGTGCAAGAAACTCCAGATCGAGGTGCCCCGCGATCGGCACGTGTAAGGCCGCCGAAAGGGGAAGCGCAGCCCCACGCGGTGCGTGGCGGGTGCTCCGGTGACTAGCGGCGTTGGTCCCGCTGAGAAGCCACAGACGAAGCCACCAATAAATACCGCCGATGAACGCCACCTCACGTGTTGGCAATGGCTGGAACAACCACTTCAGGTCGCTTAGGCGACACCGCCAATAAGATTCCCCTCTTCAACTTGGGAATGGCAGCAGACGCTATTTTGAAAAAATAAGCAAATTTAGCCCTCCGGCTACCGATCGTTTACGAAAGCTTACCGTGTAGGATATAGCACTGAATTTACTATTAATTGGTCGGATTCACTTTAAAACACCACTTTAATCGACACGATGCACTCGGATTAGGATTGAAAATTATAAAAATTAATCCGAACTCGAGGACGCCTTTGAAAAAAGAGAACGGAAATGGTGAGATCCTGTGTGACCGTGGCTTGCCAAAATCCTAGTCGCAAATTTGTTTGTGGCATTTTTAGTACATGTCGCTTTATAGCAATTTGCCAGGATCGAACCCTTACTAACCCGGTTGGTTGAACAAATGTGTAGCGATAACAATTATCGAGTTGCCACTCTGGCTCGACTCCCACAACTACAGCTTTGATTTTTAGTCCCTGTAACTAACAATTAAAACTGAAAAAGGACTCAAGAGAAATCACCAGATGTCCTTGGCATGAAATCTACCCAGTTCCTTGCAGTTCATGTCCTCTAAGAGGTAAATTGACTGTCCAATTCTTGCCTTAACTCGGGCCTTGATACCTACAGGGACGAGTTTCGCATTTAAATCCTTTGCTGCGTTGCTAAGTACAAAATTCCTTTTGACTACTTCTTGGCCAACCTCAAAAGAACGGGGCCTTGTTCGAAGATTGTAAGACTTTTGGTTTGCCTCGTAAGCCTTATTCAAGTGTTTGGCAATGTTGGAGCGAATTTTTTGAAATTCATCAGTCCTTGATAAGTTCACGTCGCCTTCTGAAAGTAAGTTTAGTTTGCGCAACAGTTTGTAGTCATGTCCGTGGGATATCATGAATTGACCGAAAACAACATGATAAGGCGATAAACCAATGGATTGGTGAAACGAGTTACGAAGAAAGCAATTGATACTTTTGAGAAATATGTCCCATTCGCGTTGGTCGGTGCGAATGTATGCTCTTAAAGCAGCATTAATGGAACGGTTTAACTCTCTCAGCTCCGTTGGATTGTGGAGCATATGCACCAGTAAACGAACACCATATTTCGAAAGAAAGTCAGAGAGGTCACGGCTTTTAAATTGAGTTCCGTTATCACTCACGACTGTTTCAGGTACACCAAAGCATGAAAAGACTTCATCTCGCAATATATCAATAATCACTTTGGTGTTGAACCTTTTCACGACTTTTAAGAAAGTAAATTTAGAAAAGTGATCTAGAATAATCAATATACCAATGTTGCCAGATTTGTATCGCGGAAATGGACCGATAAAATCAAGGTAAGGCCGTTGAAAGATTCTCTCACAGAAACGACGTCTGATACGCTCTAGGCATTTGGCCATTCCACAATGAGCAGATGTTGGTTGATCGAGAGCCGAACTAATTACACTTTGACGCTACGACTCAGGTACGAGAAGTTTCCAGCAATCGTCTGGTGAAACGTCAGAAGAATTGGGGAACGTTGCACGATGATAGATGAACTCATCTATGACTTGGAAATCCGGTAACTTTAAAGATGCGAATTTGTCTCTGAGAGCAGAGTACTCTTCCGATTGAAAAGCACTTGATGATAGATCAATTTCGGGATGAATTTCAAGGTCTATTGCAGAAATATCAATATCCTCGAACGATCGAGACAAGGCATCTGCAACCACATTTTCGGTTTCTTTGCGATGTTCGATTTGGAAAGAAAAACCCTGAAGCTTGATAGCCCATCTTGCCAATCTACCGCTTAGATCCGATTGGTTCATTAGCCATCGAAGACTTGAGTGATCGGTTACTACCTTGAAGCTATGACCGTCAATGTACATTCGGAACTTTTTAATTGCCAACACTACCGCCATGCATTCGAGTTCCGTAACTGTGTAGTTACGATGGGCTTTGTTGAGCTTTTGGACATGAACGCTATGGGACGCTCACAACCGGAATCGTCGCATTGAGCTAGAACTGCGCCCACTCCATGTAGTGAAGCATCACACTGCAGAATAAATGGTTTGTCGTAATTAGGATGAACAAGGCAAGGAGCAGAGCATAACTTGGCTTTGATGTTTTCGAAAGATTCTTGAGCCTTATCATTCCAATGAAGTGTTTTGCAACGTAGTAGTTCAGTTAGATGGAAAATGACTGTGGAATAATTGGATATAAACCGCTGATACCAACCAGTCATACCAAGAAATCTTCGGAGCTGTTTTTGGATCTTCGGAACCGAAAATTCGCTCACAGGTGCGATTTTGTTTGGATTTACTTGAAGGGTACCTTCATAGTCTACAGTTTTTAGGCAAAATTGACTTTTCTGAACGTTTATTGTCAATCCGGCCTTACGCAGTTGAGTAGCTACTTCAGACAAATGCAGAAGATGTTCTTCGAAATTGTTTGACAAAACAAGCAGGTCATCGAGGTAGACTAACACATGCGATTTTAATTGATAGGGAATGACCAAGTCCATCAAGCGGCACATGGTTTGTGGAGCATTTGACAATCCAAAAGGCATTCTCTTGATATAGCGGACGATTCGGAACGGTGAAAGCAGTTTTGGCACGAGATTCTTGATCTAAACAGATCTGCCAAAAGGCGTCTTTGAGGTCAATTTTGGATATGCAGTGTACGGGTGGTAGTCGACTCAGCAATCCATCCATTATAGGGATGGGGTATGCGTCCTTCACAGTGACTGCATTTAATTCCCTTGCATCGAGACAAAATCGTACCTTGCCAGGCTTCATGTGCAAGATAACTGGAGAAGACCAAGGCGATGAAGGAGCCTCTTCTATAACATCCATTTTAATCATGCGGTCGATTTTTGCACACAAAAGTTTTTCTTTAGCTGGTGAAAGTGGATAGAATCGTTGTTTGATTGGCTTTGCATTGGATGTGTCGATATTGTGCTCTATCAACCTAGTTAAACCTAAGCCCTCGTTCTCAAATGATGGAAAAAAGTTTATTACTTTCTGCAATTTTAATTTTTGTAAATCGGACAATCTTACGTGATTCGAGTGGTCTTCCGGTTCACAGTTAAGTTCGCTGATCGCAACTGTTTGTTTGATGGTAATACCAAAAGTATGCCAAAAATCCATTCCGCATATCACTTCTTGCTTTATTGAAGGTACTATCAGGAATTCAAAGTTATCACTAATAGAGTTATAAGTCAGGGGAATTTGTATCGTGCCTGCAACATATTGCGTTTGGCCATCAGCAGTTCTTAAATTTGTTAAACGGCTTAGCTGAAATGATTTGCTTTGCTAGCTCACCACCTATAACGCGTTTGTTGGCGCCACTGTCCAAGAGAGCTAGATACGACTGACCAAATACGTCCAAGTTTGTAAATGGCCGTATATCGTTTTTGTTTTGAACGATTGATGAAATCGTAAAACGATTGAATGATCGTTTACGAGTCCAAAATTTACGAATTCGCAGTGAAGATCGCTGTTTGCGATGATAGACAGGATTAGACTCCACTATTTGGGATCTACGCTTTGCGTACTTCAGTAATCGTACATGGTATGGGTTAAAAGGTTTGGTTTCTGATATGTCTGGTTGAAAGGTAGGCACAATGGAATGAACATCATTTGCCACAAGATCTGTGGGTCAAATTTCGTCATTGACATCATGTTCTTCCTCCGACTGAGATTCGGAATCTTCTTCTTGCAGAATTGCGTTAACGAAACGCTTGCTTGGGTTCGGACGTTGAATAGGTTTCATATGAGTGTTCCGAAAGAATTCTTCGTGCCTGTGACACTCCTTACGCAAAGTTGCTAAGTTTGGGGTGTCTATGTGCAATAATTCGTGTTTGATCTCTGGTTTGAGATTATGGCGAACTTCTACCGCAATTTCACTGTCCTGCATCGGTTCACAAAGGGAATCTGCGATGGAAAGCATTGCATCCAAAAAGTCATCAAAATTTTCCGTGTTGCCCTGTTTGCGTCTGCGCATCGCACTTTTGATCTCACGATCAGATTTCTGATCTTGATATCTTTCCTTCAAATGCCTGCATAGTAAGTTCCAATTCATGTTATCTGCCGATCTATGAAAACGCCAGTAAAAGGCTAATGCAGGACGTGCGAACAGTTAGCAAAATGGGAGAGTAGTTCAAAGTTGCCGTTCAGGCATTGTGAAGTGAGACAATTTACACGGTAAATAAAATCTTCTATAGGTATGTCGTTGGCTGAACCGCTAAATTTAATACGCCAATTGGATATAATATTTGAAATTCTGTCTGTCTGTTGAATGTTATTTCGATCTGAATTGGCATCGGAACCGTCTCGACAAAAATTAGTTTGTGTATCTCGATGCGGCTCACTTTGTCCATTAATTGCAAATGTGGACCTATTCAATTGTGTGAACGCCAAAGTTATTTGTTCCGTCACTGACTGCAACATGTTAGCTTGGAAGGTCTGCATTGACTTCTGAATAAATTTTTCAACTTGATCTTCTGTTACAACCCTCGAATCTGAGTTACCCTCGCTACGAATTTCCTGCAGTGAATTTTGATCAGGACCACCGTTTTGCTTTGCCGCATGTCGCGACGCTGCACGTGTCATAACCTTGTGTCCCTGAGATCTGTTGAGAAGAGCCGAATGAGATCCTACGTCTGGTTGAGATAAAGTTTGGCCACACCTAGGGCATTTGTCATTGTTCTTGAGATAATTGTCAAGGCAAAGCTTGTGAAAAGAATACTTGCAACGGGCTTCAACCAAATCAAGATTACTCACTGGTCCGTTGCAGATCGTGCAATTTGCAGACTCATCAGTCTGAGGATCAACTAAATTTTCATTACTGTGTCTCAACATTTTTGACGCTTTTTGAAATACAAACAAACAAACGAAATGAGATACGGTAGGGTAAGATAAGGTACGATATAACGAGAATGACCAGTTTGAACGAGAAGAATACGATATACGATAAATGAGAAGCAGAAGTTTAGGTCTTACGCTGGGTAGTAAAGCAATAGGTTGTATAATTCAATAGGTACAAGAAAGTAAACGGAATGTAAATAAAGGGAAGTAAAATAAATATCCATTTATTTTGTCTTACCAATTAGAAGAGTAACTAACCGAATCTATCCAGCCAGATAAAATCTCGATCCTAACTGATAAGAAGGTAATGTTTGAATAGTGAAATCCTGGTAAAAAACCGACTTTAAATCAGAACTATAATTCCAAGGAATCAATTACTCAAATTGGAATGTTCTTTCACTATAATGTTCGATTATTATCGAACTGATAGAAAAAAACAATAAAAAGTATTACATTTCCTCCGGTATGGTTCCGAACATATCCAGATACCATCTTTTCCAGGACGGAATTTGAAATACTACACGGAAACTAAAGTGGATGGATTGTCTATTTACGGGAAGCTCGGCTGTCCAACGACAGGTGCCTAATCAGGCATCGGGCTGGCCTTAACGTTTTGGGCTCCAATTAATTATGTAACGTACACTCACGAGCGTTGTCCACCTTAACACGCTCTGTCTACGTTTTTGACCGGCAGGCTCAGGGAAATGGGCGTGGGTTATGTGTTAAAATGAACAAGGTGTTACACAATTAATATTGTAGACAGAGATACTCTAGCTGGGGATATGGTAAACAAATAGTTATATAAAGACAATCGGACAAAGGAAGTGCACCTATTGAAGATGAGGCTCCGATGTTATTGGCCTCATTCTATACCCACCCAACCTGTGAAATCCATTCGGATCCCACCCTTTTGCAACCAATACTTTACATCCCCTTAGGTGCCCAACAAGACATTAAATTAATTCATTTCCGACTTCTTATAATTGCAGGCAGAGATATTACGGTAATACATTTTCCTAAAACTAATCCTAAAACTAAAGAATATGTTATTTACGTTAAGGGATCTCTTATTCAATGAGATTGTTTTTGTATCGTTAATGAAAGAAAATAAAATTCAAAAAGGAACGCTTATTTCTTTTTTACTTTACATCTAGATTTTTATGCTTAACCTTTTAATTTCCTTATATTATGGACAAATTCCGTGAATTATCTACGGATTAAATTAATTTATTTATTTTAGCGAAATATGTAAGAAGCTTTGGCGAATTTAAAATTATGTGATCGGTTTTCCTTTGGGTTTATTTAGTTGTTGTTTTTTTTTTATTGTTTCACGGCTGTGCCGTACTTACGTTTTTTTTCCATCGGTGTCAGCAGGCCTGATGACTGGTGATGTGTAGCTGTTTGTTATTAATAAATTCAAACTAATTATACTTATGGTTAAAGGCAGAGTCGGTCGGCAGTTCTCGTATATCCATACGCAATGAGTCCGTTATTCGCACTGATGATACACACAGTATGGTGGGTGCGACAGGGACGGCACAACTCCTATGCGAGGGCAGCGAAATCAGCCCGCGGCACGTGTAAGGCCGCCGAAAGGGGAAGCGCAGCCCCACGCGGTGCGTGGCGGGTGCTCCGGTGACCAGCGGCGTTGGTCCCGCTGAGAAGCCACAGACGAAGCCACCAATAAATACCGCCGATGAACGCCACCTCACGTGTTGGCAATGGCTGGAACAACCACTTCAGGTCGCTTAGGCGACACCGCCAATAAGATTCCCCTCTTCAACTTGGGAATGGCAGCAGACGCTATTTTGAAAAAGAAAGCAAATTTAGCCCTCCGGCTACCGATCGTTTACGAAAGCTTACCGTGTAGGATATAGCACTGAATTTACTATTAATTGGTCGGATTCACTTTAAAACACCACTTTAATCGACACGATGCACTCGGATTAGGATTGAAAATTATAAAAATTAATCCGAACTCGAGGACGCCTTTGAAAAAAGAGAACGGAAATGGTGAGATCCTGTGTGACCGTGGCTTGCCAAAATCCTAGTCGCAAATTTGTTTGTGGCATTTTTAGTACATGTCGCTTTATAGCAATTTGCCAGGATCGAACCCTTACTAACCCGGTTGGTTGAACAAATGTGTAGCGATAACAATTATCGAGTTGCCACTCTGGCTCGACTCCCACAACTACAGCTTTGATTTTTAGTCCCTGTAACTAACAATTAAAACTGAAAAAGGAGTCAAGAGAAATCACCAGATGTCCTTGGCATGAAATCTACCCAGTTCCTTGCAGTTCATGTCCTCTAAGAGGTAAATTGACTGTCCAATTCTTGCCTTAACTCGGGCCTTGATACCTACAGGGACGAGTTTCGCATTTAAATCCTTTGCTGCGTTGCTAAGTACAAAATTCCTTTTGACTACTTCTTGGCCAACCTCAAAAGAACGGGGCCTTGTTCGAAGATTGTAAGACTTTTGGTTTGCCTCGTAAGCCTTATTCAAGTGTTTGGCAATGTTGGAGCGAATTTTTTGAAATTCATCAGTCCTTGATAAGTTCACGTCGCCTTCTGAAAGTAAGTTTAGTTTGCGCAACAGTTTGTAGTCATGTCCGTGGGATATCATGAATTGACCGAAAACAACATGATAAGGCGATAAACCAATGGATTGGTGAAACGAGTTACGAAGAAAGCAATTGATACTTTTGAGAAATATGTCCCATTCGCGTTGGTCGGTGCGAATGTATGCTCTTAAAGCAGCATTAATGGAACGGTTTAACTCTCTCAGCTCCGTTGGATTGTGGAGCATATGCACCAGTAAACGAACACCATATTTCGAAAGAAAGTCAGAGAGGTCACGGCTTTTAAATTGAGTTCCGTTATCACTCACGACTGTTTCAGGTACACCAAAGCATGAAAAGACTTCATCTCGCAATATATCAATAATCACTTTGGTGTTGAACCTTTTCACGACTTTTAAGAAAGTAAATTTAGAAAAGTGATCTAGAATAATCAATATACCAATGTTGCCAGATTTGTATCGCGGAAATGGACCGATAAAATCAAGGTAAGGCCGTTGAAAGATTCTCTCACAGAAACGACGTCTGATACGCTCTAGGCATTTGGCCATTCCACAATGAGCAGATGTTGGTTGATCGAGAGCCGAACTAATTACACTTTGACGCTACGACTCAGGTACGAGAAGTTTCCAGCAATCGTCTGGTGAAACGTCAGAAGAATTGGGGAACGTTGCACGATGATAGATGAACTCATCTATGACTTGGAAATCCGGTAACTTTAAAGATGCGAATTTGTCTCTGAGAGCAGAGTACTCTTCCGATTGAAAAGCACTTGATGATAGATCAATTTCGGGATGAATTTCAAGGTCTATTGCAGAAATATCAATATCCTCGAACGATCGAGACAAGGCATCTGCAACCACATTTTCGGTTTCTTTGCGATGTTCGATTTGGAAAGAAAAACCCTGAAGCTTGATAGCCCATCTTGCCAATCTACCGCTTAGATCCGATTGGTTCATTAGCCATCGAAGACTTGAGTGATCGGTTACTACCTTGAAGCTATGACCGTCAATGTACATTCGGAACTTTTTAATTGCCAACACTACCGCCATGCATTCGAGTTCCGTAACTGTGTAGTTACGATGGGCTTTGTTGAGCTTTTGGACATGAACGCTATGGGACGCTCACAACCGGAATCGTCGCATTGAGCTAGAACTGCGCCCACTCCATGTAGTGAAGCATCACACTGCAGAATAAATGGTTTGTCGTAATTAGGATGAACAAGGCAAGGAGCAGAGCATAACTTGGCTTTGATGTTTTCGAAAGATTCTTGAGCCTTATCATTCCAATGAAGTGTTTTGCAACGTAGTAGTTCAGTTAGATGGAAAATGACTGTGGAATAATTGGATATAAACCGCTGATACCAACCAGTCATACCAAGAAATCTTCGGAGCTGTTTTTGGATCTTCGGAAACGAAAATTCGCTCACAGGTGCGATTTTGTTTGGATTTACTTGAAGGGTACCTTCATAGTCTACAGTTTTTAGGCAAAATTGACTTTTCTGAACGTTTATTGTCAATCCGGCCTTACGCAGTTGAGTAGCTACTTCAGACAAATGCAGAAGATGTTCTTCGAAATTGTTTGACAAAACAAGCAGGTCATCGAGGTAGACTAACACATGCGATTTTAATTGATAGGGAATGACCAAGTCCATCAAGCGGCACATGGTTTGTGGAGCATTTGACAATCCAAAAGGCATTCTCTTGATATAGCGGACGATTCGGAACGGTGAAAGCAGTTTTGGCACGAGATTCTTGATCTAAACAGATCTGCCAAAAGGCGTCTTTGAGGTCAATTTTGGATATGCAGTGTACGGGTGGTAGTCGACTCAGCAATCCATCCATTATAGGGATGGGGTATGCGTCCTTCACAGTGACTGCATTTAATTCCCTTGCATCGAGACAAAATCGTACCTTGCCAGGCTTCATGTGCAAGATAACTGGAGAAGACCAAGGCGATGAAGGAGCCTCTTCTATAACATCCATTTTAATCATGCGGTCGATTTTTGCACACAAAAGTTTTTCTTTAGCTGGTGAAAGTGGATAGAATCGTTGTTTGATTGGCTTTGCATTGGATGTGTCGATATTGTGCTCTATCAACCTAGTTAAACCTAAGCCCTCGTTCTCAAATGATGGAAAAAAGTTTATTACTTTCTGCAATTTTAATTTTTGTAAATCGGACAATCTTACGTGATTCGAGTGGTCTTCCGGTTCACAGTTAAGTTCGCTGATCGCAACTGTTTGTTTGATGGTAATACCAAAAGTATGCCAAAAATCCATTCCGCATATCACTTCTTGCTTTATTGAAGGTACTATCAGGAATTCAAAGTTATCACTAATAGAGTTATAAGTCAGGGGAATTTGTATCGTGCCTGCAACATATTGCGTTTGGCCATCAGCAGTTCTTAAATTTGTTAAACGGCTTAGCTGAAATGATTTGCTTTGCTAGCTCACCACCTATAACGCGTTTGTTGGCGCCACTGTCCAAGAGAGCTAGATACGACTGACCAAATACGTCCAAGTTTGTAAACGGCCGTATATCGTTTTTGTTTTGAACGATTGATGAAATCGTAAAACGATTGAATGATCGTTTACGAGTCCAAAATTTACGAATTCGCAGTGAAGATCGCTGTTTGCGATGATAGACAGGATTAGACTCCACTATTTGGGATCTACGCTTTGCGTACTTCAGTAATCGTACATGGTATGGGTTAAAAGGTTTGGTTTCTGATATGTCTGGTTGAAAGGTAGGCACAATGGAATGAACATCATTTGCCACAAGATCTGTGGGTCAAATTTCGTCATTGACATCATGTTCTTCCTCCGACTGAGATTCGGAATCTTCTTCTTGCAGAATTGCGTTAACGAAACGCTTGCTTGGGTTCGGACGTTGAATAGGTTTCATATGAGTGTTCCGAAAGAATTCTTCTTGCCTGTGACACTCCTTACGCAAAGTTGCTAAGTTTGGGGTGTCTATGTGCAATAATTCGTGTTTGATCTCTGGTTTGAGATTATGGCGAACTCCTACCGCAATTTCACTGTCCTGCATCGGTTCACAAAGGGAATCTGCGATGGAAAGCATTGCATCCAAAAAGTCATCAAAATTTTCCGTGTTGCCCTGTTTGCGTCTGCGCATCGCACTTTTGATCTCACGATCAGATCTCTGATCTTGATATCTTTCCTTCAAACGCCTGCATAGTAAGTTCCAATTCATGTTATCTGCCGATCTATGAAAACGCCAGTAAAAGGCTAATGCAGGACGTGCGAACAGTTAGCAAAATGGGAGAGTAGTTCAAAGTTGCCGTTCAGACATTGTGAAGTGAGACAATTTACACGGTAAATAAAATCTTCTATAGGTATGTCGTTGGCTGAACCGCTAAATTTAATACGCCAATTGGATATAATATTTGAAATTCTGTCTGTCTTGAATGTTATTTCGATCTGAATTGGCATCGGAACCGTCTCGACAAAAATTAGTTTGTGTATCTCGATGCGGCTCACTTTGTCCATTAATTGCAAATGTGGACCTATTCAATTGTGTGAACGCCAAAGTTATTTGTTCCGTCACTGACTGCAACATGTTAGCTTGGAAGGTCTGCATTGACTTCTGAATAAATTTTTCAACTTGATCTTCTGTTACAACCCTCGAATCTGAGTTACCCTCGCTACGAATTTCCTGCAGTGAATTTTGATCAGGACCACCGTTTTGCTTTGCCGCATGTCGCGACGCTGCACGTGTCATAACCTTGTGTCCCTGAGATCTGTTGAGAAGAGCCGAATGAGATCCTACGTCTGGTTGAGATAAAGTTTGGCCACACCTAGGGCATTTGTCATTGTTCTTGAGATAATTGTCAAGGCAAAGCTTGTGAAAAGAATACTTGCAACGGGCTTCAACCAAATCAAGATTACTCACTGGTCCGTTGCAGATCGTGCAATTTGCAGACTCATCAGTCTGAGGATCAACTAAATTTTCATTACTGTGTCTCAACATTTTTGACGCTTTTTGAAATACAAACAAACAAACGAAATGAGATACGGTAGGGTAAGAAAAGGTACGATATAACGAGAACGACCAGTTTGAACGAGAAGAATACGATATACGATAAATGATAAGCAGAAGTTTAGGTCTTACGCTGGGTAGTAAAGCAATAGGTTGTATAATTCAATAGGTACAAGAAAGTAAACGGAATGTAAATAAAGGGAAGTAAAATAAATATCCATTTATTTTGTCTTACCAATTAGAAGAGTAACTAACCGAATCTATCCAGCCAGATAAAATCTCGATCCTAACTGATAAGAAGGTAATGTTTGAATAGTGAAATCCTGGTAAAAAACCGACTTTAAATCAGAACTATAATTCCAAGGAATCAATTACTCAAATTGGAATGTTCTTTCACTATAATGTTCGATTATTATCGAACTGATAGAAAAAAACAATAAAAAGTATTACATTTCCTCCGGTATGGTTCCGAACATATCCAGATACCATCTTTTCCAGGACGGAATTTGAAATACTACACGGAAACTAAAGTGGATGGATTGTCTATTTACGGGAAGCTCGGCTGTCCAACGACAGGTGCCTAATCAGGCATCGGGCTGGCCTTAACGTTTTGGGCTCCAATTAATTATGTAACGTACACTCACGAGCGTTGTCCACCTTAACACGCTCTGTCTACGTTTTTGACCGGCAGGCTCAGGGAAATGGGCGTGGGTTATGTGTTAAAATGAACAAGGTGTTACACAATTAATATTGTAGACAGAGATACTCTAGCTGGGGATATGGTAAACAAATAGTTATATAAAGACAATCGGACAAAGGAAGTGCACCTATTGAAGATGAGGCTCCGATGTTATTGGCCTCATTCTATACCCACCCAACCTGTGAAATCCATTCGGATCCCACCCTTTTGCAACCAATACTTTACATCCCCTTAGGTGCCCAACAAGACATTAAATTAATTCATTTCCGACTTCTTATAATTGCAGGCAGAGATATTACGGTAATACATTTTCCTAAAACTAATCCTAAAACTAAAGAATATGTTATTTACGTTAAGGGATCTCTTATTCAATGAGATTGTTTTTGTATCGTTAATGAAAGAAAATAAAATTCAAAAAGGAACGCTTATTTCTTTTTTACTTTACATCTAGATTTTTATGCTTAACCTTTTAATTTCCTTATATTATGGACAAATTCCGTGAATTATCTACGGATTAAATTAATTTATTTATTTTAGCGAAATATGTAAGAAGCTTTGGCGAATTTAAAATTATGTGATCGGTTTTCCTTTGGGTTTATTTAGTTGTTGTTTTTTTTTATTGTTTCACGGCTGTGCCGTACTTACGTTTTTTTTCCATCGGTGTCAGCAGGCCTGATGACTGGTGATGTGTAGCTGTTTGATATTAATAAATTCAAACTAATTATACTTATGGTTAAAGGCAGAGTCGGTCGGCAGTTCTCGTATATCCATACGCAATGAGTCCGTTATTCGCACTGATGATACACACAGTATGGTGGGTGCGACAGGGACGGCACAACTCCTATGCGAGGGCAGCGAAATCAGCCCGCGGCACGTGTAAGGCCGCCGAAAGGGGAAGCGCAGCCCCACGCGGTGCGTGGCGGGTGCTCCGGTGACCAGCGGCGTTGGTCCCGCTGAGAAGCCACAGACGAAGCCACCAATAAATACCGCCGATGAACGCCACCTCACGTGTTGGCAATGGCTGGAACAACCACTTCAGGTCGCTTAGGCGACACCGCCAATAAGATTCCCCTCTTCAACTTGGGAATGGCAGCAGACGCTATTTTGAAAAAGAAAGCAAATTTAGCCCTCCGGCTACCGATCGTTTACGAAAGCTTACCGCTTTAGGATATAGCACTGAATTTACTATTAATTGGTCGGATTCACTTTAAAACACCACTGTATAATCGACACGATGCACTCGGATTAGGATTGAAAATTTTAAAAATTAATCCGAACTCGAGGACGCCTTTGAAAAAAGAGAACGGAAATGGTGAGATCCTGTGTGACCGTGGCTTGCCAAAATCCTAGTCGCAAATTTGTTTGTGGCATTTTTAGTACATGTCGCTTTATAGCAATTTGCCAGGATCGAACCCTTACTAACCCGGTTGGTTGAAGAAATGTGTAGCGATAACAATTATCGAGTTGCCACTCTGGATCGACTCCCACAACTACAGCTTTGATTTTTAGTCCCTGTAACTAACAATTAAAACTGAAAAAGGAGTCAAGAGAAATCACCAGATGTCCTTGGCATGAAATCTACCCAGTTCCTTGCAGTTCATGTCCTCTAAGAGGTAAATTGACTGTCCAATTCTTGCCTTAACTCGGGCCTTGATACCTACAGGGACGAGTTTCGCATTAAAAACCTTTGCTGCGTTGCTAAGTACAAAATTCCTTTTGACTACTTCTTGGCCAACCTCAAGAGAACGGGGTCTTGTTCGAAGATTGTAAGACTTTTGGTTTGCCTCGCAAGCCTTATTCAAGTGTTTGGCAATGTTGGAGCGAATTTTTTGAAATTCATCAGTCCTTGATAAGTTCACGTCGCCTTCTGAAAGTAAGTTTAGTTTGCGCAACAGTTTGTAGTCATGTCCGTGGGATATCATGAATTGACCGAAAACAACATGATAAGGCGATAAACCAATGGATTGGTGAAACGAGTTACGAAGAAAGCAATTGATACTTTTGAGAAATATGTCCCATTCGCGTTGGTCGGTGCGAATGTATGCTCTTAAAGCAGCATTAATGGAACGGTTTACTCTCTCAGCTCCGTTGGATTGTGGAGCATATGCACCAGTAAACGAACACCATATTTCGAAAGAAAGTCAGAGAGGTCACGGCTTTTAAATTGAGTTCCGTTATCACTCACGACTGTTTCAGGTACACCAAAGCATGAAAAGACTTCATCTCGCAATATATCAATAATCACTTTGGTGTTGAACCTTTTCACGACTTTTAAGAAAGTAAATTTAGAAAAGTGATCTAGAATAATCAATATACCAATGTTCCCAGATTTGTATCGCGGAAATGGACCGATAAAATCAAGGAAAGGCCGTTGAAAGATTCTCTCACTTTGCACTTGTGCTCCCATTGGTGGTTTTAAAGAACAGTTGGGATATATAGTCGCGAACGTTAATTACCATGTTTGGCCAGTAGAAACGACGTCTGATACGCTCTAGGCATTTCGCCATTCCACAATGAGCAGATGTTGGTTGATCGTGAGCCGAACTATTTACACTTTGACGCTACGACTCAGGTACGAGAAGTTTCCAGCAATCGTCTGGTGAAACGTCAGAATAATTGGGGAACGTTGCACGATGATAGATGAACTCATCTATGACTTGGAAATCCGGTAACTTTAAAGATGCGAATTTGTCTCTGAGAGCAGAGTACTCTTCCGATTGAAAAGCACTTGATGATAGATCAATTTCGGGATGAATTTCAAGGTCTATTGCAGAAATATCAATATCCTCGAACGATCGAGACAAGGCATCTGCAACCACATTTTCGGTCCCTTTGCGATTTTCGATTTGGAAAGAAAAACCCTGAAGCTTGATAGCCCATCTTGCCAATCTACCGCTTAGATCCGATTGGTTCATTAGCCATCGAAGACTTGAGTGATCGGTTACTACCTTGAAGCTATGACCGTCAATGTACATTCGGAACTTTTTAATTGCCAACACTACCGCCATGCATTCGAGTTCCGTAACTGTGTAGTTACGATGGGCTTTGTTGAGCTTTTGGACATGAACGCTATGGGACGCTCACAACCGGAATCGTCGCATTGAGCTAGAACTGCGCCCACTCCATGTAGTGAAGCATCACACTGCAGAATAAATGGTTTGTCGTAATTAGGATGAACAAGGCAAGGAGCAGAGCATAACTTGGCTTTGATGTTTTCGAAAGATTCTTGAGCCTTATCATTCCAATTAAGTGTTTTGCCACGTAGTAGTTCAGTTAGATGGAAAATGACTGTGGAATAATTGGATATAAACCGCTGATACCAACCAGTCATACCAAGAAATCTTCGGAGCTGTTTTTGGGTCTTCGGAACCGGAAATTCGCTCACAGCTGCGATTTTGTTTGGATTTACTTGAAGGGTACCTTCACCCACCAGGTAACCGAGATAGTCTACAGTTTTCAGGCAAAATTGACTTTTCTGAACGTTTATTGTCAATCCGGCCTTACGCAGTTGGGTAGCTACTTCAAACAAATGCAGAAGATGTTCTTCGAAATTGTTTGACAAAACAAGCAGGTCATCGAGGTAGACTAACACATGCGATTTTAATTGATAGGGAATGACCAAGTCCATCAAGCGGCACATGGTTTGTGGAGCATTTGACAATCCAAAAGGCATTCTCTTGATATAGCGGACGATTCGGAACGGTGAAAGCAGTTTTGGCACGAGATTCTTGATCTAAACAGATCTGCCAAAAGGCGTCTTTGAGGTCAATTTTGGATATGCAGTGTACGGGTGGTAGTCGACTCAGCAATCCATCCATTATAGGGATGGGGTATGCTTCCTTCACAGTGACTGCATTTAATTTCCTTGCATCGAGACAAAATCGTACCTTGCCAGGCTTGATAAGCAAGATAACTGGAGAAGACAAAGGCGATGAAGGAGCCTCTTCTATAACATCCATTTTAATCATGCGGTCGATTTTTGCACACAAAAGTTTTTCTTTAGCTGGTGAAAGTGGATAGAATCGTTGTTTGATTGGCTTTGCATTGGATGTGTCGATATTGTGCTCTATCAACCTAGTTAAACCTAAGCCCTCGTTCTCAAATGATGGAAAAAAGTTTATTACTTTCTGCAATTTTAATTTTTGTAAATCGGACAATCTTACGTGATTCGAGTGGTCTTCCGGTTCACAGTTAAGTTCGCTGATCGCAACTGTTTGTTTGATGGTAATACCAAAAGTATGCCAAAAATCCATTCCGCATATCACTTCTTGCTTTATTGAAGGTACTATCAGGAATTCAAAGTTATCACTAATAGAGTTATAAGTCAGGGGAATTTGTATCGTGCGTGCAACATATTGCGTTTGGCCATCAGCAGTTCTTAAATTTGTTAAACGGCTTAGCTGAAATGATTTGTTTTGCTAGCTCACCACCTATAACGCTTTTGTTGGCGCCACTGTCCAAGAGAGCTAGATACGACTGACCAAATACGTCCAAGTTTGTAAACGGCCGTATATCGTTTTTGTTTTGAACGATTGATGAAATCGTAAAACGATTGAATGATCGTTTACGAGTCCAAAATTTACGAATTCGCAGTGAAGATCGCTGTTTGCGATGATAGACAGGATTAGACTCCACTATTTTGGATCTACGCTTTGCGTACTTCAGTACTCGTACATGGTATGGGTTAAAAGGTTTGGTTTCTGATATGTCTGGTTGAAAGGTAGGCACAATGGAATGAACATCATTTGCCACAAGATCTGTGGGTCAAATTTCGTCATTGACATCATGTTCTTCCTCCGACTGAGATTCGGAATCTTCTTCCTGCAGAATTGCGTTAACGAAACGCTTGCTTGGGTTCGGACGTTGAATAGGTTTCATATGAGTGTTCCGAAAGAATTCTTCGTGCCTGTGACACTCCTTACGCAAAGTTGCTAAGTTTGGGGTGTCTATGTGCAATAATTCGTGTTTGATCTCTGGTTTGAGATTATGGCGAACTCCTACCGCAATTTCACTGTCCTGCATCGGTTCACGAAGGGAATCTGCGATGGAAAGCATTGCATCCAAAAAGTCATCAAAATTTTCCGTGTTGCCCTGTTTGCGTCTGCGCATCGCACTTTTGATCTCACGATCAGATCTCTGATCTTGATATCTTTCCTTCAAACGCCTGCATAGTAAGTTCCAATTCATGTTATCTGCCGATCTATGAAAACGCCAGTAAAAGGCTAATGCAGGACCTGCGAACAGTTAGCAAAATGGGAGAGTAGTTCAAAGTTGCCGTTCAGGCATTGTGAAGTGAGACAATTTACACGGTAAATAAAATCTTCTATAGGTATGTCGTTGGCTGAACCGCTAAATTTAATACGCCAATTGGATATAATATTTGAAATTCTGTCTGTCTGTTGAATGTTATTTCGATCTGAATTGGCATCGGAACCGTCTCGACAAAAATTAGTTTGTGTATCTCGATGCGGCTCACTTTGTCCATTAATTGCAATTGTGTGAACGCCAAAGTTATTTGTTCCGTCACTGACTGCAACATGTTAGCTTGGAAGGTCTGCATTGACTTCTGAATAAATTTTTCAACTTGATCTTCTGTTACAACCCTCGAATCTGAGTTACCCTCGCTACGAATTTCCTGCAGTGAATTTTGATCAGGACCACCGTTTTGCTTTGCCGCATTTCGCGACGCTGCACGTGTCATAACCTTGTGTCCCTGAGATCTGTTGAGAAGAGCCGAATGAGATCCTACGTCTGGTTGAGATAAAGTTTGGCCACACCTAGGGCATTTGTCATTGTTCTTGAGATAATTGTCAAGGCAAAGCTTGTGAAAAGAATACTTGCAACGGGCTTCAACCAAATCAAGATTACTCACTGGTCCGTTGCAGATCGTGCAATTTGCAGACTCATCAGTCTGAGGATCAACTAAATTTTCATTACTGTGTCTCAACATTTTTAACGCTTTTTGAAATACAAACAAACAAACGAAATGAGATACGGTAGGGTAAGATAAGGTACGATATAACGAGAACGACCAGTTTGAACGAGAAAAATACGATATACGATAAATGAGAAGCAGAAGTTTAGGTCTTACGCTGGGTAGTAAAGCAATAGGTTGTATAATTCAATAGGTACAAGAAAGTAAACGGAATGTAAATAAAGGGAAGTAAAATAAATATCCATTTATTTTGTCTTACCAATTAGAAGAGTAACTAACCGAATCTATCCAGCCAGATAAAATCTCGATCCTAACTGATAAGAAGGTAATGTTTGAATAGTGAAATCCTGGTAAAAAACCGACTTTAAATCAGAACTATAATTCCAAGGAATCAATTACTCAAATTGGAATGTTCTTTCACTATAATGTTCGATTATTATCGAACTGATAGAAAAAACAATAAAAAGTATTACATTTCCTCCGGTATGGTTCCGAACATATCCAGATACCATCTTTTCCAGGACGGAATTTGAAATACTACACTAAAGTTGATGGATTGTCTATTAACGGCAAGCTCGGCTGTCCAACGACAGGTGCCTAATCAGGCATCGGGCTGGCCTTAACGTTTTGGGCTCCAATTAATTATGTAACGTACACTCACGAGCGTTGTCCACCTTAACACGCTCTGTCTACGTTTTTGACCGGCAGGCTCAGGGAAATGGGCGTGGGTTATGTGTTAAAATGAACAAGGTGTTACACAATTAATATTGTAGACAGAGATACTCTAGCTGGGGATATGGTAAACAAATAGTTATATAAAGACAATCGGACAAAGGAAGTGCACCTATTGAAGATGAGGCTCCGATGTTATTGGCCTCATTCTATACCCACCCAACCTGTGAAATCCATTCGGATCCCACCCTTTTGCAACCAATACTTTACATCCCCTTAGGTGCCCAACAAGACATTAAATTAATTCATTTCCGACTTCTTATAATTGCAGGCAGAGATATTACGGTAATACATTTTCCTAAAACTAATCCTAAAACTAAAGAATATGTTATTTACGTTAAGGGATCTCTTATTCAATGAGATTGTTTTTGTATCGTTAATGAAAGAAAATAAAATTCAAAAAGGAACGCTTATTTCTTTTTTACTTTACATCTAGATTTTTATGCTTAACCTTTTAATTTCCTTATATTATGGACAAATTCCGTGAATTATCTACGGATTAAATTAATTTATTTATTTTAGCGAAATATGTAAGAAGCTTTGGCGAATTTAAAATTATGTGATCGGTTTTCCTTTGGGTTTATTTAGTTGTTGTTTTTTTTTATTGTTTCACGGCTGTGCCGTACTTACGTTTTTTTTCCATCGGTGTCAGCAGGCCTGATGACTGGTGATGTGTAGCTGTTTGTTATTAATAAATTCAAACAAATTATACTTAATGTTAAAGGCAGAGTCGGTCGGCAGTTCTCGTATATCCATACGCAATGAGTCCGTTATTCGCACTGATGATACACACAGTATGGTGGGTGCGACAGGGACGGCACAACTCCTATGCGAGGGCAGCGAAATCAGCCCGCCTATGTGTGGGTGCGCAAGCTATCCACTGTATGTGGCAAAAATGCACGGCGATCCACTGTGTGTGGCAAAAAATACAGGTTGCACGTGGGCCGAGGGGTGCAAGAAACTCCAGATCGAGGTGCCCCGCGATCGGCACGTGTAAGGCCGCCGAAAGGGGAAGCGCAGCCCCACGCGGTGCGTGGCGGGTGCTCCGGTGACCAGCGGCGTTGGTCCCGCTGAGAAGCCACAGACGAAGCCACCAATAAATACCGCCGATGAACGCCACCTCACGTGTTGGCAATGGCTGGAACAACCACTTCAGGTCGCTTAGGCGACACCGCCAATAAGATTCCCCTCTTCAACTTGGGAATGGCAGCAAATTTAGCCCTCCGGCTACCGATCGTTTACGAAAGCTTACCGCTTTAGGATATAGCACTGAATTTACTATTAATTGGTCGGATTCATTTTAAAACACCACTGTAGAATCGACACGATGCACTCGGATTAGGATTGAAAATTATAAAAATTAATCCGAGCTCGAGGACGCCTTTGAAAAAAGAGAACGGAAATGGTGAGATCCTGTGTGACCGTGGCTTGCCAAAATCCTAGTCGCAAATTTGTTTGTGGCATTTTTAGTACATGTCGCTTTATAGCAATTTGCCAGGATCGAACCCTTACTAACCCGGTTGGTTGAAGAAATGTGTAGCGATAACAATTATCGAGTTGCCACTCTGGCTCGACTCCCACAACTACAGCTTTGATTTTTAGTCCCTGTGACTAACAATTAAAACTGAAAAAGGAGTCAAGAGAAATCACCAGATGTCCTTGGCATGAAATCTACCCAGTTCCTTGCAGTTCATGTCCTCTAAGAGGTAAATTGACTGTCCAATTCTTGCCTTAACTCGGGCCTTGATACCTACAGGGACGAGTTTCGCATTAAAATCCTTTGCTGCGTTGCTAAGTACAAAATTCCTTTTGACTACTTCTTGGCCAACCTCAAAAGAACGGGGTCTTGTTCGAAGATTGTAAGACTTTTGGTTTGCCTCGTAAGCCTTATTCAAGTGTTTGGCAATGTTGGAGCGAATTTTTTGAAATTCATCAGTCCTTGATAAGTTCACGTCGCCTTTTGAAAGTAAGTTTAGTTTGCGCAACAGTTTGTAGTCATGTCCGTGGGATATCATGAATTGACCGAAAACAACATGATAAGGCGATAAACCAATGGATTGGTGAAACGAGTTACGAAGAAAGCAATTGATACTTTTGAGAAATATGTCCCATTCGCGTTGGTCGGTGCGAATGTATGCTCTTAAAGCAGCATTAATGGAACGGTTTACTCTCTCAGCTCCGTTGGATTGTGGAGCATATGCACCAGTAAACGAACACCATATTTCGAAAGAAAGTCAGAGAGGTCACGGCTTTTAAATTGAGTTCCGTTATCACTCACGACTGTTTCAGGTACACCAAAGCATGAAAAGACTTCATCTCGCAATATATCAATAATCACTTTGGTGTTGAACCTTTTCACGACTTTTAAGAAAGTAAATTTAGAAAAGTGATCTAGAATAATCAATATACCAATGTTGCCAGATTTGTATCGCGGAAATGGACCGATAAAATCAAGGTAGGGCCGTTGAAAGATTCTCTCACAGAAACGACGTCTGATACGCTCTAGGCACTTGGCCATTCCACAATGAGCAGATGTTGGTTGATCGTGAGCCGAACTAATTACACTTTGACGCTACGACTCAGGTACGAGAAGTTTCTAGCAATCGTCTGGTGAAACGTCAGAATAATTGGGGAACGTTGCACGATGATAGATAAACTCATCTATGACTTGGAAATCCGGTAACTTTAAAGATGCGAATTTGTCTCTGAGAGCAGAGTACTCTTCCGATTGAAAAGCACTTGATGATAGATCAATTTCGGGATGAATTTCAAGGTCTATTGCAGAAATATCAATATCCTCGAACGATCGAGACAAGGCATCTGCAACCACATTTTCGGTCCCTTTGCGATTTTCGATTTGGAAAGAAAAACCCTGAAGCTTGATAGCCCATCTTGCCAATCTACCGCTTAGATCCGATTGGTTCATTAGCCATCGAAGACTTGAGTGATCGGTTACTACCTTGAAGCTATGACCGTCAATGTACATTCGGAACTTTTTAATTGCCAACACTACCGCCATGCATTCGAGTTCCGTAACTGTGTAGTTACGATGGGCTTTGTTGAGCTTTTGGACATGAACGCTATGGGACGCTCACAACCGGAATCGTCGCATTGAGCTAGAACTGCGCCCACTCCATGTAGTGAAGCATCACACTGCAGAATAAATGGTTTGTCGTAATTAGGATGAACAAGGCAAGGAGCAGAGCATAACTTGGCTTTGATGTTTTCGAAAGATTCTTGAGCCTTATCATTCCAATTAAGTGTTTTGCCACGTAGTAGTTCAGTTAGATGGAAAATGACTGTGGAATAATTGGATATAAACCGCTGATACCAACCAGTCATACCAAGAAATCTTCGGAGCTGTTTTTGGGTCTTCGGAACCGGAAATTCGCTCACAGCTGCGATTTTGTTTGGATTTACTTGAAGGGTACCTTCACCCACCAGGTAACCGAGATAGTCTACAGTTTTCAGGCAAAATTGACTTTTCTGAACGTTTATTGTCAATCCGGCCTTACGCAGTTGGGTAGCTACTTCAAACAAATGCAGAAGATGTTCTTCGAAATTGTTTGACAAAACAAGCAGGTCATCGAGGTAGACTAACACATGCGATTTTAATTGATAGGGAATGACCAAGTCCATCAAGCGGCACATGGTTTGTGGAGCATTTGACAATACAAAAGGCATTCTCTTGATATAGCGGACGATTCGGAACGGTGAAAGCAGTTTTGGCACGAGATTCTTGATCTAAACAGATCTGCCAAAAGGCGTCTTTGAGGTCAATTTTGGATATGCAGTGTACGGGTGGTAGTCGACTCAGCAATCCATCCATTATAGGGATGGGGTATGCTTCCTTCACAGTGACTGCATTTAATTTCCTTGCATCGAGACAAAATCGTACCTTGCCAGGCTTGATAAGCAAGATAACTGGAGAAGACAAAGGCGATGAAGGAGCCTCTTCTATAACATCCATTTTAATCATGCGGTCGATTTTTGCACACAAAAGTTTTTCTTTAGCTGGTGAAAGTGGATAGAATCGTTGTTTGATTGGCTTTGCATTGGATGTGTCGATATTGTGCTCTATCAACCTAGTTAAACCTAAGCCCTCGTTCTCAAATGATGGAAAAAAGTTTATTACTTTCTGCAATTTTAATTTTTGTAAATCGGACAATCTTACGTGATTCGAGTGGTCTTCCGGTTCACAGTTAAGTTCGCTGATCGCAACTGTTTGTTTGATGGTAATACCAAAAGTATGCCAAAAATCCATTCCGCATATCACTTCTTGCTTTATTGAAGGTACTATCAGGAATTCAAAGTTATCACTAATAGAGTTATAAGTCAGGGGAATTTGTATCGTGCGTGCAACATATTGCGTTTGGCCATCAGCAGTTCTTAAATTTGTTAAACGGCTTAGCTGAAATGATTTGTTTTGCTAGCTCACCACCTATAACGCTTTTGTTGGCGCCACTGTCCAAGAGAGCTAGATACGACTGACCAAATACGTCCAAGTTTGTAAACGGCCGTATATCGTTTTTGTTTTGAACGATTGATGAAATCGTAAAACGATTGAATGATCGTTTACGAGTCCAAAATTTACGAATTCGCAGTGAAGATCGCTGTTTGCGATGATAGACAGGATTAGACTCCACTATTTTGGATCTACGCTTTGCGTACTTCAGTACTCGTACATGGTATGGGTTAAAAGGTTTGGTTTCTGATATGTCTGGTTGAAAGGTAGGCACAATGGAATGAACATCATTTGCCACAAGATCTGTGGGTCAAATTTCGTCATTGACATCATGTTCTTCCTCCGACTGAGATTCGGAATCTTCTTCCTGCAGAATTGCGTCAACGAAACGCTTGCTTGGGTTCGGACGTTGAATAGGTTTCATATGAGTGTTCCGAAAGAATTCTTCGTGCCTGTGACACTCCTTACGCAAAGTTGCTAAGTTTGGGGTGTCTATGTGCAATAATTCGTGTTTGATCTCTGGTTTGAGATTATGGCGAACTTCTACCGCAATTTCACTGTCCTGCATCGGTTCACAAAGGGAATCTGCGATGGAAAGCATTGCATCCAAAAAGTCATCAAAATTTTCCGTGTTGCCCCGTTTGCGTCTACGCATCGCACTTTTGATCTCACGATCAGATCTCTGATCTTGATATCTTTCCTTCAAACGCCTGCATAGTAAGTTCCAATTCATGTTATCTGCCGATCTATGAAAACGCCAGTAAAAGGCTAATGCAGGACGTGCGAACAGTTAGCAAAATGGGAGAGTAGTTCAAAGTTGCCGTTCAGGCATTGTGAAGTGAGACAATTTACACGGTAAATAAAATCTTCTATAGGTATGTCGTTGGCTGAACCGCTAAATTTAATACGCCAATTGGATATAATATTTGAAATTCTGTCTGTCTGTTGAATGTTATTTCGATCTGAATTGGCATCGGAACCGTCTCGACAAAAATTAGTTTGTGTATCTCGATGCGGCTCACTTTGTCCATTAATTGCAATTGTGTGAACGCCAAAGTTATTTGTTCCGTCACTGACTGCAACATGTTAGCTTGGAAGGTCTGCATTGACTTCTGAATAAATTTTTCAACTTGATCTTCTGTTACAACCCTCGAATCTGAGTTACCCTCGCTACGAATTTCCTGCAGTGAATTTTGATCAGGACCACCGTTTTGCTTTGCCGCATTTCGCGACGCTGCACGTGTCATAACCTTGTGTCCCTGAGATCTGTTGAGAAGAGCCGAATGAGATCCTACGTCTGGTTGAGATAAAGTTTGGCCACACCTAGGGCATTTGTCATTGTTCTTGAGATAATTGTCAAGGCAAAGCTTGTGAAAAGAATACTTGCAACGGGCTTCAACCAAATCAAGATTACTCACTGGTCCGTTGCAGATCGTGCAATTTGCAGACTCATCAGTCTGAGGATCAACTAAATTTTCATTACTGTGTCTCAACATTTTTAACGCTTTTTGAAATACAAACAAACAAACGAAATGAGATACGGTAGGGTAAGATAAGGTACGATATAACGAGAACGACCAGTTTGAACGAGAAGAATACGATATACGATAAATGAGAAGCAGAAGTTTAGGTCTTACGCTGGGTAGTAAAGCAATAGGTTGTATAATTCAATAGGTACAAGAAAGTAAACGGAATGTAAATAAAGGGAAGTAAAATAAATATCCATTTATTTTGTCTTACCAATTAGAAGAGTAACTAACCGAATCTATCCAGCCAGATAAAATCTCGATCCTAACTGATAAGAAGGTAATGTTTGAATAGTGAAATCCTGGTAAAAAACCGACTTTAAATCAGAACTATAATTCCAAGGAATCAATTACTCAAATTGGAATGTTCTTTCACTATAATGTTCGATTATAATCGAACTGATAGAAAAAAACAATAAAAAGTATGGTTCCGAACATATCCAGATACCATCTTTTCCAGGACGGAATTTGAAATACTACACGGAAACTAAAGTGGATGGATTGTCCATTTACGGGAAGCTCGGCTGTCCAACGACAGGTGCCTAATCAGGCATCGGGCTGGCCTTAACGTTTTGGGCTCCAATTAATTATGTAACGTACACTCACGAGCGTTGTCCACCTTAACACGCTCTGTCTACGTTTTTGACCGGCAGGCTCAGGGAAATGGGCGTGGGTTATGTGTTAAAATGAACAAGGTGTTACACAATTAATATTGTAGACAGAGATACTCTAGCTGGGGATATGGTAAACAAATAGTTATATAAAGACAATCGGACAAAGGAAGTGCACCTATTGAAGATGAGGCTCCGATGTTATTGGCCTCATTCTATACCCACCCAACCTGTGAAATCCATTCGGATCCCACCCTTTTGCAACCAATACTTTACATCCCCTTAGGTGCCCAACAAGACATTAAATTAATTCATTTCCGACTTCTTATAATTGCAGGCAGAGATATTACGGTAATACATTTTCCTAAAACTAATCCTAAAACTAAAGAATATGTTATTTACGTTAAGGGATCTCTTATTCAATGAGATTGTTTTTGTATCGTTAATGAAAGAAAATAAAATTCAAAAAGGAACGCTTATTTCTTTTTTACTTTACATCTAGATTTTTATGCTTAACCTTTTAATTTCCTTATATTATGGACAAATTCCGTGAATTATCTACGGATTAAATTAATTTATTTATTTTAGCGAAATATGTAAGAAGCTTTGGCGAATTTAAAATTATGTGATCGGTTTTCCTTTGGGTTTATTTAGTTGTTGTTTTTTTTTATTGTTTCACGGCTGTGCCGTACTTACGTTTTTTTTCCATCGGTGTCAGCAGGCCTGATGACTGGTGATGTGTAGCTGTTTGTTATTAATAAATTCAAACTAATTATACTTATGGTTAAAGGCAGAGTCGGTCGGCAGTTCTCGTATATCCATACGCAATGAGTCCGTTATTCGCACTGATGATTCACACATACATTCGCACTGATGATGCGACAGGGACGGCACAACTCCTATGCGAGGGCAGCGAAATCAGCCCGCCTATGTGTGGGTGCGGCAGAAGCGCAAGCTATCCACTGTATGTGGCAAAAATGCACGGCGATCCACTGTGTGTGGCAAAAAATGCAGGTTGCACGTGGGCCGAGGGGTGCAAGAAACTCCAGATCGAGGTGCCCCGCGATCGGCACGTGTAAGGCCGCCGAAAGGGGAAGCGCAGCCCCACGCGGTGCGTGGCGGGTGCTCCGGTGACCAGCGGCGTTGGTCCCGCTGAGAAGCCACAGACGAAGCCACCAATAAATACCGCCGATGAACGCCACCTCACGTGTTGGCAACGGCTGGAACAACCACTTCAGGTCGCTTAGGCGACACCGCCAATAAGATTCCCCTCTTCAACTTGGGAATGGCAGCAGACGCTATTTTGAAAAAAAAAGCAAATTTAGCCCTCCGGCTACCGATCGTTTACGAAAGCTTACCGCTTTAGGATATAGCACTGAATTTACTATTAATTGGTCGGATTCACTTTAAAACACCACTGTATAATCGACACGATGCACTCGGATTAGGATTGAAAATTATAAAAATTAATCCGAACTCGAGGACGCCTTTGAAAAAAGAGAACGGAAATGGTGAGATCCTGTGTGACCGTGGCTTGCCAAAATCCTAGTCGCAAATTTGTTTGTGGCATTTTTAGTACATGTCGCTTTATAGCAATTTGCCAGGATCGAACCCTTACTAACCCGGTTGGTTGAAGAAATGTGTAGCGATAACAATTATCGAGTTGCCACTCTGGCTCGACTCCCACAAGTGGCCCAGCGTTACTACTGGCCGGGGCTATTTCGCGAGGTCGCCCGCTACGTCCGCCATTGTCCCAGCTGTCAGAGGTACAAGGCCAGCCAGGAGAAGCCTGCGGGAATGATGTTCACTCGGCAGGTCGAGGAACCTTTCCACGTCCTCTGCGCCGATTTCGTCGGACCGCTCCCACGATCGAAGCAGGGCAACACAATGCTCCTGGTATTTCTGGACGCCTTCACCAAGTGGGCGGAACTGATCACACTCAGGAAAGCAACAGGGACTCAGCTCGAGCGAGCTTTCAGAGAACGGATCCTGAGCCGATTCGGTGTGCCAAGGACCTTCGTCTGCGACAACGGTACTCAGTTCACCGGCCGATCGTTCCAGAACTTCTGCAAGTCTCTGGGAATGGAACTGCAGCACACGGCCCCATACACGCCGAGACAGAATCCGACGGAGAGGGCTAACCGGACGGTTAAGACCATGATGGCTCAGTACCTGGATGGTGGTCAGCAGAACGAATGGGATCTACTTTTACCAGAAATCTCGCTGGCTATCAACAGTAGCGTATCCGACACGACGTGATTTAGCCCAGCATTTCTGGTCCAAGGACGAGAACCCAGATTACCGAAGACACCCTACGACGAAGTCACGCCTAGGCGTGGCACCCCGGAGATCGCGCCAACGGAACGCAGCTAGCAGTTTCGGAGCATCTTCCACGTCGTCAGAGGGAAGCCGAACGAGCCGCAGCCGAACAAAGTCGGCACTATAATCTTCGCCGACGGACCTGGAGGCCGCCAGTAGGATCATTGGTGCTAGTAAGACGACACTCTCTATCCAACGCCGCCGAGGGCTTGGCCGCCAAGCTGGCCGCGAAGTACGAGGGACCCTTCCGGGTAGTCAAGTTCCCGTCGCCGAACATCGCACAACTCCACATGCCTGGAAGCCGCCGTAGACGAACGGCCAACATTTTCAACATATAAGTTGGAAGTATCACCCACCTCTACTGTTTTCGTCGGTGCTCTCCCACCCGCGAGCACTTGCTAGTTTTTTGGGCTGGACTCTTCCAGGCCTACCTGAGTTTGTGGGGCTGTTTTCTCGTGCGCCATGTACCATTAAGCTGCCAGGAGGCACCGGTCTGTGTGTATCCTTATCCTCGAGATAACGCTTTTTAGTCGCAGGTATACGCTACCCATTCCGATACCGATGCTACAGGATATCATCTTCCTCTTTATTTATCTGGAAGACTGAATAGCGATGGGGAAGACTACCCTCGCCTCTGGAATGGACAAGACTAGCTCCCTATCCACCACCTCCAGCTTGACCCCCTTCAACAGCTCTTCCAGCTGGTAGACCCTTTGCGTCAGCTACTTTCTCGCTGGTTCATCCATTCACCTCAGGTTTTTAACCCATTCAGCTACGTCTCATCAAATGTGGGCATGGGAGCTTGGAAGTCTTCCTCCATACTTGCAAATAATAACTTAACCAGCCGTACATCCACCATATTACACCGCGCTTCGGTCATCTTGCCGTTTTTGGCGTTCCGGTCAATGATCACTTGTCATTTAGACATCTCACTCACCTTTGCGTTCTTTTTCTTGGACTTGATCGCTCCATGTGGAGGACCTGCCTCCGTGGGGCCGCGTTGCCGCTTGCTCACTAGAGCGCCGTTGGTGGCACAATAGGTGGATCGTTGCCACTGGTTGACAAGCATCTCCTGCACTTTACTTGCGAATCCGCCCGTGCAGGTCATGTGAAGGAAAGTCATGTACTGATAATTTGCCTACATCTCCTCGCCTAAAATAGTGTCTGGTTTCGGCCAGCGTAGAAGACTCTCTTCCTCTTCTTTCATTAGCTGCACGTTGAGATTCGTTGTGTCAAATATGACACCTGTGCGGCTGAGCTTTCTCTGCGTTTTTGTTTTGGGGGCAGAATCGCTGCTGGTAGTAGTCACGCCTTCCACCGACGTTTGTGCCGATGTCCCCCCAGCCCCAGTTTGTAGCCTTTTTTCGCTGATACTAGAGGATACTGGTTAAATTTATGTTTTAGGTCTGACGCCAAACACCTCCATACATGGCTAATGGCTCATTTTCTCCGGCTTTTTGGGGAAGGAATTGATCCGGTGCCTAAGCTATACACTGCAGAACAAGTGAAGCCAGCCACCAACCGGGACCCTCGTGGAGAGTTGAAATGAGGGATTTTCCGTTCATATAATCATCCGATGATAAACAAATTATGTGCATTAGAGAAAGGATAATTGCCATGTTCTACCGTCGCGTATTTATTTAAAAATTTGTTTTATGATTTATTTTTTTTTAAGCTAAAAAATATTAAAATTAGCATACATTTCAAAACGATTGGTCCTATACTTTTTCGTTATGGTGAACACCGACTATCATAATAATACTTTTCAGTAATACTTGAACACCAATCTACCTGCGATCAACTATCTAAAGGTTTGTAATCCAGCTGTGTTTAAACGGAGCCATCCCAGGCCTGGGCAACCCTGGGTCGTAAGTGGCTTTACCCAGGCTTAGGGACGAAGCCACTGTCGAGATCTTCAAAGCCCCTCTGGCCCGTCTCGCTTGGAGGAAAACTGGCGATCATGCATTGAAATGAGGAACCAATGCCGTGCTTCGGACCTCGTGGGGGAGGCTAAGCCCCAAAAGATGTCAGAGATGGACGAGGAGGATCTATTAACGCCTAGGCAGAGCAGTCGTCGTCGGACATTGATGAAGAAGAGCTGCTGATGCCAAGTTCGGTCATCAACGCTCCGACAGATCTGAGGGAGGCGCTGGTACTAGCACTCCCCAGACCATAACTCACACAGGTGTGGCTCAGTTGGGCACCACCGGAGTAAACCCCAATAGATGTAACGACGACGCGCTAACACACCAAAAGACGCTTTTTCTGTTCTAATTCTGTTCAACCCGAACGCGAGACACAGACTCTGGGGAATTATGAAACCATTAATATAGCAAAGCGATACCTAGACGTAATACACTCAAGGCAAACTTGGGCCAATTTAGCGAGAATATCCACGCTAATGTCAGCAACAGGAGGATAAAAGTACAATCCTTAGCAAAGGCCATCGATAAGAAATTAAAGGACCTCACGAACACACTAAATAAAGAAACAATACAAAAAAACTGTATGGAAAGCCAAAAAAGTCTTGGAAAAGCTACTGCGAAGCGTTAGAAGACATAAAGGATGAGGCAAGTCTAAGTAAGATCCTTTCCTAATAAACAAATCTGACGGTTCGTCAACAACGTCAGTCGAGGCATCCTTAGAGGTTCTGGTAGACACGCACTTTCCAGGTAAGGTGCGAGAAAGCTCGGAGCGCGGGAGCTCAAGTAACGAACAAGGAAGTACGTCAACAGGAAACTACATCACGATTGAAAGGATACAATGGGCGATAGATAAATATAAAAGCCCGGGCATCTCCAGTATTATTCCAGCGATGTTACAGGCAAAAAAGGATAGGATCAGCCGGTGGCTTAATGCCATATATGAGGCGAGCATCAACCTAGCGCACGTACCGCTTCCGTGGAGAAAAACGAAGGTTATATTTATAAGAAAACCTGGCAGGAGAGGAAAGGACTATAGACCAATCAGCCTAATATACTGAAGACGATGGAGAGGCTAATGGACAGACATATAAGAGATAAGGCGGAGAGTTATCATCTGTCGGACGCCCAACATGCGTACCGGAAAGGTTGAGCAACCGAGACAGCACTGCATGAAGTGGTGAGTCACGTCGAAAAATCAATAAATTATAAACAATACACGATGGCCACCTTCTTAGATATATAAGGCGCGTTCAACAACGTGAACTCCGAACCCATCCTGGGCTTCCTCAACTTGATAGGTGTTGAGAGATGCATCTGAGAGTGGATAGGTGCTGTGCTCACGAGTAGGACGATAATAGCCGAACTGGGTGGCACTCAACTCACACGACTAGTAAAGAGACACACCCCAGGGCGGAGTCTTAACGCCTGTGGCTAATCAACATGAACCACATCTTGAAGGATCTCAATTGTGGTGGAGTAAAGGCGGTAGCATACGCTGACGACGTAATGCTGCTAGTATCTGGTCCATTCCCTGACGTCATAAGCAACATAATGTCGGGAGCTTTGGAACGCTTAAATAACTGGAAAGCTTAATTAACCCAAACAAGACAAGGATTTTAAAAATCCCAAGATAGATGGCATAGAGTTGAAACTTTCTGAGCAGCCGAAGTATTTAGGAGTAATACTAGACCCAAACCTCTCATGGAAGTGCAACATCGAAGAAAGAGTCAGAAAGGCAGGAATTGCTTTCTACTCTTGTAGAAAAATGTTTGGGAAGAACTGAAGACTACACCCAAAGACTATAATGTGGCTCTACACAGCAGTAGTTAGACCAATACTGACATACGGGGCTCTAGTATGGTGGCCGGCACCTACCAGAGCCTACATCACAAAACTAACCAGGATACAGCGATCATCATGCGCAGGGGCAACGCAGGCTTTGTATTCATGCACAGCGGCCGCTCTGAACGTAATTTTAAATATAAGGCCGATTGATATATTCATCAAGGTTTCTGCGGCACAGAGTGCAGTGAGACTGAAGGCAAGCAATTGCTGGAGAGATCACTGCATAGGCCACCGCACTGTCATTACAAGGATCACATCACAAATAGAAAAGGCTATAGACTATACGACCACCTAACTTAGGGTGGAAGGGAGGAAGTAGGGGTGGACTAGAGACAGAGTAACCGAACAAGATGAGGTATTATTCTACACCAATGGCTTTATGATAAGTTGTGGTGTGGAGGCTCGGATTTTCATTGATCTTGCCGGAGACGTTAAAATAACCTGGGTTCCAGCAACATACCAGGGAACGAGAAGGCGAACGAGCTAGCCCGCAAAGGCTAAGTCGAAAACAGCAACATTGAATGGATACCAGTATCGCTGAACGCAGTCCAGTCAATGATCCATAACTACTTCAAAGCTAAGGCCAGCAGAGAATGGTCAAGGACGAGTCAGAACCGAAGATCGAAGCTTTGTTGGACGAACTTCGACGATAAACGCACTAAAGAACTGATATCTCAAAGCAAGAAGGATATCGGCAGGACCACAGCAGTCTCAACCGGTCATTGAGCGTTAGAACCGCACGCAATGAAGATGGGGCTGGCACACGGGACTAGCTGCAGAAGCTGCAAAGATCTATTGGAACACGAGACCCCAAGGCACTTGCTCTGTCACTGTCTAGCACTAATCAATATTTCAATGCGTAATTTTGGTGCCTTCCAGCCGGAATCGCTGGAGGAAGTATGATAGTTCTAATTGGAGGCTCAAAAGAGGGCCTCACCACTTTTACCTACCTACCATATACTAAGTATGGTTATGGGCTCTCGATGGCGGCCCGACTTGGCGACGGAGAGCGGGAGATGGACATCGGCGTTTGTCTTGAGGACGGTCCCGATGGTTGGCGATGCGTGCGTGAGGGGCAAGGCGAAGGTGACGCTGTCCGGGGTGCGCGTCGTAAAGGCTGCACCTCGTGCATGTGGAGCAGAGTGTGGTGGCTTCCTCCGCATTTCTTCCAGCTGTCCGCGCTGCGGCAGGTTTCTTCTGAGTGCTTATGTGCGAGGCAATAAGTACTGCTCAAAGGCGCTTTTCAGCGCTCGGCTATTGGAACCTCTTCCACTTCCCAAGAGGATCGAATCCCCGCAGACTCAGCAGCGGTAGGACTGTGTACCTCGGGAACGTCTGCTATCCAATGACTAGGCGATGCGAGGACAAGGAGCCATTGTAGAAAAACTTTATCTACGATAACAAACTTAGTTTATGCGAGGACAAGGAGCCATTGTAGAAAAACTTTATCTACGATAACAAACTTAGTTTAGCGTTGGTATATTGCACTTCGGACCTTGGACGTGACAGACCCTAATTCCTGGGAACGGAGGGTTCAATATGTACTTTATGTACGGGGCGCTATCGTCGATCTGGAGGTTTCTGGTCGGACATTGCCACTTATTGCTTTTATGGAGTTCTTTCAGATACTCCTCTTTCCATCGTGTATTAAACTGCTGGTGTTGGGCCTTGAGGTGTTGCCATCGATTAAGTATCGACTTGGCTGCGCCCTTTATCTCGGGCTCAGCCGTGGTAAGCAACGGTCCTCGAATAAGAAAATGGCCTGGTTTAAAGACCAGCAAATCTGATGGCTTGTAGGAAGTCCAGAAGAAGCAGAGTAGCTGCCCCCACAAATGTCTTGCCATTATCTGAATGGAAATTTTTCGGTTGTGAGATCGGAGGTACGTTCCAAATGGACTGCCTTGGTGGAAAAACACACAAGCACACAAACATATCCCTTCGATATGAGACACGCTCACCCCCTATTATTTTTGATCTCGAATGGGGCGGCGTAATCAACGCCAGTGTAAGTGAAGACCCTTGAGAAGGAGACACTGTCTGTCGGGAAATCGCCCATCAGCTGTGTTTGAAGTCGCTGCTTGTAAATCGTGCAAATCTTACATAGATTCACCACAGCCTTCACCAGATTCTTAATTTTTGGAATCCAATACTTCGATCGGATAAGGCGTACCATTAATTGACTACCGCTATGAAGAGTAATCTGGTGAGCAAAATGGATTAGACGGCGAGACAGTCTGCAATCATAGGGGAGGATTATTGGATGGCATTCATCATATTTCAGCCTTCTGAAAGTAGGGTCTTCTGCTCTTCGCCGTATTCCCTGCGCTGCGCAATTGAGATCAAAGCTCTTTCAGCTTCCCGGATTTCCTCACTTGTGGGTGAGATCGCGCTCTTGCGGCAGCGCTTGAGAAATCACAGCACATACACCTGGACCCGCAGAGCCTTGTCCAGTTTGGAAAAACGTTCAAGGTACTCTGCATGTGGGGCCGTGCTGAATTTACGCCTTGACGGCTCGCTATTACTCCTGAAGGGATACGCCTCGACTGGATAAGTCGGCGCAGTTTTGCTCGAATTGAACGTGTGAGCAACAGTCGACTGGTAATGCCTGAGTGATTTTGGCAACTCTGTTGTCCACAATCGTGATCCTGGCTTTCGTATCTTGGCTAGAACTATAGTGGAATCTGTCCAGCAGCAGAGATCGGAATTGGCTGTCGGTAAATGTGGAAAGATGGCGGTCACCATTTGGTTAGATGAACAGAGTTCTAGCTGAGGAAGGGACACGGAGTTCCCCGGAGCTACTCATGTCTTGGCTGTAAGCAGATAAGTCAGAATCTTTTGACCCATCTCGACTCGGACGTAGATAGCCGCTCCATAGGCCTTCTGCGTCACAGAACCCGTGATGCTCTACGGTCACCTCCGGTTGATACCCGACCCATCTCGGAACGTAGATCTGGTTAAGGTCGGAATATTAATTTAGGAAAGATTGCCATCTCTAACTCATTTGGGTAGGAAGCTTATAATCCCAACTCAAGTTCTGCAACCAAATCTCCTGCATAAACATAAAACTCAAAGCGTTAAATACACGAAGTTTTGTCGAACTATGAGTAGACGGATCTTCTTTCATATGACCGAGATCCAGATATTCCTGAATCACGCTTTCATATTGCTCTTTTAGTGGAAAGTCTCTTTTTAAACGGTTCTCGTTTCTAAGAAACTGAGCTAATGCGATGAACATCGAATATTCTAGATTGGACCCGGCGTTTTTGTGGTCGCAGAACGGGAGCGTCACAACGTACCTACCGCTGGTGTCCTTCGTCGTTCGGAGAAAGTTCCTTTCGCAATAGGAATCCGACTCTTTTACCATTTTGACTGGTAAATCCTCCACCTCCCAGAACTTGAAGCGTGTCCAGTGAATCGCCTTTTGTTTGGCGTACTTGGGTCGTGAAGGATGCGACTCTGTTACCTTTTACATGGGAGATCGGCCCCGTAAGCACCCACCCATTGGAGAGCGGGCAGGTCTTTCAAAGAATTCCGGGAAATTGGATGCGAGGACAATTTGCCCGCTTACTCCGGAAGAACGTAAGCTGCGGTGTCTAATTGTAGACCCGGCCTGGTAGGGGAACGAATTTTGAAATGGCATAGCCTGGTAGACTTCGCCGAAACAGATTGGTTCAGCCCTGAGACTTGAGTCTGGATGCTGCGGAATGACAGCTTGATCAGGTTGAAAAGGCGTTCGGAAATAAATGTCGCCTCGGATCCTGAGTCGATTAAAGCTCGTGTTCAGTAATTCGTGCTCAAATGAAATACGTCGATAATTGCCGTGCTCAGCAGATTGGCTGTAGTGCCAGAGGCAAAGTAGTTATGCATGCATTACGGCTGGACGGTCCCGACGCAGACTCTGCCGAGGGCGAGGGTGTTGCGGAACTCGCATTTTCGGAACTCGCTGTGCCGCGATGCAGCAGCGTATGATGCCTCCTCCTAAACGTGAAACAGCTGTGTGTGCTGGTGCAGTCACATACAAGGTGCGTTCCAAAGTAAACAGGACCCCTTGAATTTAGCGCCCTGTGGTGGCGCCATCTATATGTCGGCTAGTGCGTTGGAATCTGCTATCTTTTATCGACTTCCAGTAAAAATTTCATGACATTTCATTGATTGGAAGTGAAGTTATTGTTTTGCAAGTGTGCGCATGTTTTTGTCATCGGTACAAAAATGAGCTTCGAACAAAGGGCCAACATTAAATTTTGTTTTAAACTTGGTAAAACTTTTACCGAAACGTTTCAATTGATGAAACAAGTTTATGGCGATGGTTGCCTATCCCGTAGCAGAGTGCACGAGTGGTTTCAACGTTTTCAAAGTGGTCGAGAGGACATAAATGACGATGAACATGTGGGCCAGCCAAAATCCGTGATCACCAAAACTTCCATCGAAACTGTGCGTGATTTCATAAAAAATCAGCCGAAATCATCATTGAAATTAATGGAAATAGAATTGAACATCTCCAGAACATCGATTTATCGGATTTTGACCGAACATTTGGGCTTACGAAAGGTGTGTGCACAGTTTGTTCCGCACAAATTGACTGACAACCAAAAATTGCTCAGAATTCAACATTCAAAGGACATTGTAGTATGCGCGTTTATTGAATACCCACTGTACCGAGAGTACTTAAAGGGTACGCACTGTAACACTTTGTTGCAGCGCTTACATATTTCAAAGTCCCAGTCATAAACCCTAAGTGGCCGAAATATGAACCGATCGCTATGGCTTAGCCCACACACAGAAAGTGCTAGCGTCGGCATAAATGTAATAAACGGACAGCATATGCATAGCCCTCGCGCCTTCACTTCAGAGGGCATAGCCAACATATACAAGTACATTCCTTTATACATAAGAATATATATAAGCAGCCGTCTCTCTGCCGCCGCCTGCGAGCAGTGCAGCTACGAGACCTAGCTTAAATTAGAACTTAAGGAATATTGTAAAAAGCAGAAACTTCTCGAGCGTTGGAGCGGCACCATAGCTGCTCCAATTTAAAAACTCTAAATAAAAGTGACAAACAAATAAAACCTAAAGTCTTATCATTGAACACCGTCGGAACAATCCTACTTCATGGCGACCGTGACTTCGATGGACCGTGACATCGATGGACCACTCTAAATAAGAAGAAAACACAAAGAAGAAATACCGAATGTCTAAGAAAATGGGAATACGGCATTCGGGTATGCCTTTAATGCTGCAGTATGAGGCATTTGAAACCGCAAATGATGCAATCGAAATAGAAGACAATAACAAAGACATCGCGATATATATATAAAAAATAACTTTAATAGTAAACACGGCCCATATTGGCAGTGCATCGTGGGAAGTGAATTTGAATCTTCAGTATCATCAGAACCAAACACCAAAATTCACCTTTTCATTGGAAACCTCGACATATTGCTATTCAAGGCGAAGGACAAGGAGGAGATGCAAAAAGAACAACAATAATAACCAGAGTGAGTAGAGTGTGATGGGAAGAGCCGGAGTGAAAAATCGCATCCAGAAAAGAATAGCCCATTTAAAGTGGCTTTTATACTCCAATGAACCTCCCCCGCCATGGGCCACAGCTCAAAATTTACAAAATGAGCTTGACTTCTTAAAGGCACAACTGAATAAGCCCAGAAGCAAAGTCACAACTCACGCAGTTGTTCAACATATATATGCGGAAAAAACTAAACCGCCTTCTCCGAAAGAATTGCCAAAGAGGATCAACAGCTACCCCGCCGACTGCCCAGGACCGATGTACAGCGTGCACTGTCAATATACGTGCATTAGGAAAAAACAACTAGTGTGAGAGGCAATCCGCCCCTTGCACCTACGTGGGAGAAGTTGCCTGTGCGAAGCCAGCACCGGTACCGCCTGAGCCCATAGGCCCAGGACAGCAGCAGCAGATATCAAGCGTGGGAGGCACAGCCGCCCCCTGCGTCATCGAGGGAACGTCAGCGTAGCCAAAGCGGCGACGACCAGCTGACGTGGCCAGAAGCGGCCTGGACCAAGCAGTAGGAAGAGCCGACAGCGCTGCAGAGAGCGCATATATATATATTTTTTTTTCCCCATGCACTGTGTTGCATAATTTTTTTGATTGCACTGTGATGCATATTTTTTTTATATAATATTGTAAAATTGAGCGGAACCTTTTCTGCCCAATTAGTCGTGTAGCCCGTAAAGCTATGCAAAATTTAGGTAGGATACCTGTTAATTTTAATGAATAGTAATGCAATAAGCAAACATTCTATAAACTACGATAACACATATAGGGTAAAAGTATATGTAAAACCCACAAAAATGACTTTGGACATCAAAACAGTGGATTCCACTGCCAATGTCATAAATAAAGTAGAGTCGAATAACATTGATTTATATTGGGTACATATACTTTTAATAATCATTGTTGTTATAATGTGCGCAAACTTCTTTTATAAAGTATATAAGCTGCATAATAGATGTCTAAAAAAGAAATATATGAGCCGGGAAATGACCTGGACAAGATTTGAGCAGCAAACAAAAACATATAAGAGCACAAACAGCAGTGATTACACACAAATAAATACATATATTTTAACACATTCTTTTATAAATGTATGGCTAAACTAAGCAAATTAAAGAAAATTAATAAACAAAAATGAATTGACAAATGATGGAATGGAATGAGTTGCATAAGGAAATCAATAATATAAAAACTAATTTCGACAAGTCCTATAAATCATTGATGCAGAATAGGCCAATTCAAAATAATACGGTTAGTAAGCATGTTGAAATATTAGTAGAATGCTTCAATGAAGCTCGAATACTAATACATGGTCATAGGGAAAGACTAACTCAAGATCATTGGTCCCAAGTATCAAAACTTTTGATACGACTACGATCTAACTTAATATCTGTTAAAGACAAGTTCAGTTTAGAAATATCGGTACCAACCGTTCTAAACACTCCCGTAGCATTTGACACTGCATCTGACCAGCAATCAATAGAAAAAAGCGACTCAGAATTAGAAGAGCTTATCGAAGTAAGCCCTAAAATAGAAGAGGAAGATTTCAATAATCTTACTATTCCAGCGGTATATACTGATCTGAACGATATCACAGATTCAAATACTTCAAGCGTAATAGAGAACAAGATAAGTAATTCTATTACAATGGCTCAATCAAATATTGACTTCATTAACACTGCATCAAAGCTTATACCAGTTTTCGATGGTAAAGCAGAAAACTTAACCAGTTTCATTGATGCATTGAATATAATAGACTCAATAAAAGGCGAACACGAAAACCTTGCTGTCTCTATAATAAAGACAAAGCTAAAGGGTGTAGCCAGAAACCTACTTGGAAACGAAACAACGGTTAGTGAAGTAATTGCCAAGTTGAGAAATAACGTCAAAGGCGAGACTGTAGAGGTATTATCAGCAAAGCTGATGAATCTACAACAACGCAACAAAACTGCCAATCAATACACAGCAGAGATTGAGCAGATGACGAAGGCTTTAGAAAATGCGTATATAACAGACGGCTTGACACTAGATCTGGCTAGAAGTTATTCCACACAGCACGCAGTTAAAGCCATGACTAAAAACTGCACGATTGATAAGGTAAAACTTATCATGCAAGCCGGCAATTTCAACACAATGAATGACGCCGTTTCAAAATTTGTAAACAGCTGTACAGAAGCAACTGGACAACCAAACTCGGTCCTTTATTATAATAATTATACACGTCGCGGCGGAAGCCGAGGACGTGGAAGTTATAGAGGTAATTTCCGTGGCCGAAGTAACAATTTTGGTTACCACAACAACAATAACCATAACAATGGTCGCGGCAATTACAGAGGAAACTCAAGGAGCCGTGGCAACTCGAGCAGAGGCTATATTAACAATAATACAAATAATGTAAGAGTAGCCAATAACACTTCGGGAAACTCCCAAAACCCTTTAACTATTCAACAGTAGATAAAGTAACAGTTCACACTATTAATCTCAGCCAAAACATATTTGTCTCGTTCACCCATGTGGCTACAGGAAAGGAACTTATCTTTTTGGTAGACACAGGTGCCGAAATCTCTATAGTAAAAGAAAATTCAGATATATTCCAAAATGTACAATATAATAACATAATAGATATACGGGGAATAAGCCAAGAAATCACTAAATCTAAAGGTTTAACATCAATTGAAATACAGACTAACAAATACATAATTCCACACGATTTTCATATCGTAGACTTAAACCTAGCTGTCCCTTGTGATGGCATATTGGGAATTGATTTCATTAAAAAATACAACTGTCAATTAGACTTCCAGCCATCTGAAGATTGGCTTATAATAAGACCAAATAATCTAAAATTTCCAATTTATGTTCCAATAGCATACAGTTCTGGCAATAACACAATACTTCTGCCAGCAAGATCCCAAGTTATTCGAAAAATTGAACTTAATTCAAAAGAGGACAGTGTATTAATCCCAAATCAAGAAATTCAGCATGGTATTTACATTGCAAATACCATAGCAACATCCAATAATGCTTTTATCAGGCTACTTAATACAACAAATACTGACGAAGTAGTCAGTACAGATGATCTAACATATGAATCACTTTCGAACTACGATGTAGTCAACACAAATCTAGACAATAGAGAAAAATCTGTATTATCTCAACTTTCGAAAAACTTCCCTCCACAGTTCAAGTCACAGCTTTCTGGCTTATGCACCCAGTATAGCGATATATTCGGATTGGAAACCGAATCAATAACCACAAATAATTTTTATAAACAGAAACTGAGATTGAAAGATGATGAGCCTGTATACATAAAAAACTATAGAAGCCCACATAGTCAGGTGGACGAAATTCAAAAGCAAGTCGGAAAATTAATCACCGACGGGATAGTTGAACCCTCTGTATCTGAATACAATAGCCCATTATTGCTTGTCCCTAAAAAGTCAGTTCCAGGTTCCGATGAAAAGAAGTGGCGATTAGTAATTGACTATCGTCAGATTAATAAAAAATTATTGTGCGATAAATTTCCACTCCCTAGAATTGATGATATCTTAGATCAACTAGGTCGAGCAAAATATTTTTCATGTCTTGATTTAATGTCAGGATTTCACCAAATAGAACTCGAAAAAAACTCGAGAGACATAACTTCCTTTTCAACGAGCAATGGCTCGTATCGCTTCACGCGATTACCTTTTGGTTTAAAAATAGCGCCAAATTCATTTCAGAGAATGATGACTATTGCATTCTCTGGGCTTGAACCTTCACAAGCATTCCTTTATATGGATGACTTAATAGTTATAGGTTGCTCCGAAAAACATATGCTTAAAAACTTAAGAGACGTTTTTGAGAAATGTAGGAAATACAACCTAAAGTTACATCCACAAAAATGTTCATTCTTTATGCATGAAGTGACTTTTCTAGGTCATAAGTGCACAGATAAAGGAATACTTCCAGATGACAAGAAATACGACGTCATACAGAATTATCCACCCCCACACGATGCAGACAGCGCAAGACGTTTTGTAGCATTCTGCAATTACTATAGACGATTCATACAAAATTTCGCCGATTATTCTCGGCACATAACACGATTATGTAAAAAGAATGTTCCTTTTGAATGGACAGCTGAATGCCAAAACGCATTCGAATACTTAAAAACAAAACTCATGGAACCTACCTTGCTACAATATCCAGATTTCAGCAAAGAATTCTGTATAATTACTGATGCAAGTAAGCAAGCATGTGGAGCGGTTTTAACTCAAAACCATAACGGACTCCAACTTCCCATTGCTTATGCATCAAGAGCATTTACCAAGGGAGAAAGCAATAAGTGTACTACCGAGCAGGAATTAGCTGCCATACACTGGGCAATATTACATTTTCGACCATACATTTATGGCAAACATTTCACTATCAAAACAGATCACAGACCTTTAACATACTTGTTTTCAATGACTAACCCAAGTTCCAAACTGACGCGTATGAGGCTAGAACTAGAAGAATACAATTTCACAGTTGAATACTTAAAGGGAAAAGATAATTACGTAGCTGATGCGTTATCAAGAATAACCATCAAGGAACTACAAGATATAACTGGAAATATAAATAAAGTCACTACAAGATTCCAAAGTAGACAGAAATCCTGCGCAGGAGAAAAAGAAATAGACTTGCCTAAGCAATCTATAGAGAAAGCTTCAAAGCCCAACGTATACGGAGTCATAAACAATGACGAAGTACGTAAAGTAGTGACCTTGCACGTAAAAAATATGCTATGTCTATTTAAGCATGGAAAAAAAATTACTGCAAGATATGATGTTGGCGATTTATATACCAATGGAGTCCTGGACTTAAGTCAGTTTTTCCAAAGGCTTGAAACGCAAGCCGGTATACATAAAATCAGCCAACTCAAAGTGGCACCGTGGGAAAATATCTTTGAACACGTTTCAATAGATAATTTCAAGAAAATGGGCAATAAAATATTAAAATCATTGAGAGTAGCGCTACTCAACCCGGTGACCATAATAAATTCTGAAAAAGAAAAAGAAGCAATTCTGTCGAAATTTCATGATGAACCAATTCAAGGAGGTCATACTGGTATTTCTAAAACCTTGGCCAAGGTTAAAAGACATTACTTTTGGAAAGGTATGACTCGATATATTACAGAGTACATACGTAAATGTCAAAAATGCCAAAAAGCGAAGATAACCACGCACACAAAGACCCCATTAACAATTACTGAAACACCACAAAAAGCGTTCGACAGGGTAATCGTGGACACGATCGGTCCACTGCCTAAGTCCGAACAAGGGAATGAATACGCAGTTACTTTAATCTGCGATTTAACAAAATACCTTGTGGCAATTCCGATTCCAAATAAAAGTGCAAAAACAATAGCCAAAGCTATATTTGAAGATTTTATTCTCAAGTACGGTCCAATGAAGACGTTCATTACGGACATGGGAACGGAATATAAAAATTCAATAATTGAAGATTTATGCAAGAATTTGAATATTAAAAACATAACTTCAACTGCACACCACCACCAGACTGTAGGTACCGTGGAGCGAAGCCACAGAACACTTAACGAGTTCATACGCTCATACATCTCTGTTGATAAAACAGATTGGGATGTATGGCTACAATACTTCGTATACTGCTTTAACACAACCCCCTCTATGGCACATACTTATTGTCCATATGAGCTAGTATTTGGTAAAACAAGTAATTTACCGAAGCATTTTAATAGCATAGATAGCGTAGAAGCACTATATAATATTGATGACTATGCTAAGGAGAGTAAATATAGATTAGAGGTAGCATATAAAAGAGCTAGAGTTATGTTAGAAACAAATAAGAATAGAAATAAAATACTATATGATCAGAAAGTAAGGAATATAGATATATCAGTAGGAGATCAAGTTTTACTAAAAAACGAGACAGGTCATAAGTTAGATCCTAAATACACAGGTCCGTATAAAGTATCGGAAATAGGAGATAGAGATAACATAGTAATAATAAATAATAAAAATAAGAAACAAACAGTTCATAAGGATAGGCTAAAAATCTTTATTTCATAAATTACACTTAGTATGGCCATACATAAGATAAATCCTATACATATATACACATATTATTTTAGTAATTTGATTTTCTTTGATAACACTAAACAAAAAAAAATAATAATCATTAAAAAAAAAAAATAAAATACAAAAATTAATTTAAAAAAAAATTATTATTATAAAAATAACTTCATTATATTACGTTATTTTTCAAAAGGAGGGAGATGTAGTATGCGCGTATATTGAATACCCACTGTACCGAGAGTACTTAAAGGGTACGCACTGTAACACTTTGTTGCAGCGCTTACATATTTCAAAGTCCCAGTCATAAACCCTAAGTGGCCGAAATATGAACCGATCGCTATGGCTTAGCCCACACACAGAAAGTGCTAGCGTCGGCATAAATGTAATAAACGGACAGCATATGCATAGCCCTCGCGCCTTCACTTCAGAGGGCATAGCCAACATATACAAGTACATTCCTTTATACATAAGAATATATATAAGCAGCCGTCTCTCTGCCGCCGCCTGCGAGCAGTGCAGCTACGAGACCTAGCTTAAATTAGAACTTAAGGAATATTGTAAAAAGCAGAAACTTCTCGAGCGTTGGAGCGGCACCATAGCTGCTCCAATTTAAAAACTCTAAATAAAAGTGACAAACAAATAAAACCTAAAGTCTTATCATTGAACGCCGTCGGAACAATCCTACTTCAACATCATTAAAGAGGCAAAAAAAATCCAAACTTCCTTTACACGATTGTGACTGGTGACGAAACGTGGTGTTTTCAATATGATCCCGAAACGAAACGCCAGAGTGCTGAATGGAAGGCGCCGGACGAGCCGAAACCCAAAAATCGCGCATGGAGAAGCCAAAAGTGAAGACAATGCTGATTTGTTTTTACGATTCCAAGGGTATTGTCCACAAAGAATTTGTTCCACCCGGCCAAAACGTTAATGCGGTATTCTACCTTGGAGTTTTGAAGCGTTTGGTGCACCGTATTCGACGTGTTCGGCCGAATATCGCGAACATGGAAGCTGGCGTTTGTTGCACGATAATGCGCCGGCTCATCGATCGACGCTTGTGACCGATTTTTTGACCAAAAATCAAATTTTAACAATCAACCACTCCCCGTATTCACCTGATATGGCACCGTGCGACTTCTACCTTTTCGGAAAAATGCATTTGCCGATGAAAGGAAAGCGTTATGCAGACGTGGAGGCCATTCAAAAGGATTGTACCGGCATACTGGCGGCCATACCGGTCAATGAGCTAAAACACTCGTTCGACATGCTTATGGACCGTGCCAAAAGCTGTATTCAAGCAGAAGGAGAATATTTTGAATAAAATTAATTGATTTTGCCGATAACTCCATGTGTTCTTTCTTTTTTTTTAAAGTCCTGTTTACTTTGGAACGCACCTTGTAGCTCATAGCCTCTCGCAAAACAGTTTAAGCTCAGCTGCTTCTTTTTAATGTAGGCGGAACGCGCATTGAGTTCTATTTGTATAAAGCGCGGCCACAATCTTATCGGGTGGTTCTCCTTGGAGCATAAGTCACACTCTCTTTGTTTGGTGCTGACTTTTGCTTCGAAGAATTGAGCTTCTTGGGGACTACTTGAGTCGGCTAGCGCTGTGAAACACCCCTGAATCGTGGATGCTTTCGCTTCACCACTTGTCTTCTGCTGCTTCTCGACCGGTGTCAGGAAAGAGAAACAGGTCCCGGAAGGTGGGCCATCGTAGGTAGTCCCCAATCGAAAACTTCCGTATCGCAAGGAACCCGGACAATATTAGCGGATGGGAGTGTGGTTGCACGGCTTGAGCCGTGGCTCTGTCGATGGATTCGCTTATCTCCGCTGCACATGACTTGTAAACAGAATAGCAGTAGTCTTATTTGGACTGCAGCAGAGACAACGTGCTGAGGGATCCTTCTTGGGCAATTAGATCAGGGCATGTTTCATACTCCTTTTTCTTGTCCCATAAGGCTTGCACTTGTTGCAGACGGACTTGCAGCGTGTGTAGGGATGGAGAAGCTTGACCAAGAGTGTTGATCTTGGCTTCAAAGAGGCTTACGCGGTCGCTGACGGGAATGAATTTAAGCAAGGCAGCTGTTGCGGCCGTTGGCTGATCTGACAATTTCATTTTTTTTTGCTACTCGCGCGTGTTATCCTTACTTACTGCAAGTGAAGTGTCGCTAGAAGCTTTCGCCAACGCACTATGGGGCGAACGACACCTTTTTGTTGCATTAATTAATAACTTTAAAACGAATTAATATTTTTTAGATCTGTTTTCTAATTTAAGTTATTTTTAAGAAAAGAAATATATTTCTCAAAAATGGGGTGGTCTTGTCACTTTTCAAGGTTAAAAATTTTCTTTCTTCCTTTTTTTGGTATTGATTAGTATTGCACCATAATACAACTGTGTAAAACTGGACGCTTTGAAATCGTTTTTTCATACCAAATTACAGTATTGTTATTTTGCATGGAGCAGGCGATCAATTAAATTCAGAATTCCAATATTCTGCTCTCTCTTTTTTAAAGAAACTAACTGAAAGAGCCGATTTTTCTGTTATATGACTTGAAGGTATACAGATTTAGTAAACTATAAGAAAAACCGTTCTACATTTTTTAAAATAAATTTCAGAGAAAGTGCACAAAAGTGCACTTTTATACTCTTAAAATATAACAAGGATTGAATGCTCTAAAACATATATATATAATTCCAGAAGTTTAGAGAGCTGGAGTCAATTTGTAGCTCAATGTTAATATTATGTTATAATACACTAAAAGTTAATCAGGCCTGTTCCAGTTTCCACTCGGAAGTGAATTTGATAACATTTTCGGATTTCCCTTTAACATAAGCGAATTTCCCTTGTTGTTTGAAGGATTTTTTATGAAATTTCCCTTTGGTCCCCTTTGTTCCCAAAAAATTTCAGCTGGCCGCTGCGTTTGTTTTGCCAGAGTTTTGTGAATTAGGGGCCGATCAAATTTTGGCCCGCTATAGTTTCCAACCAAAGGACGTTAATAGGGTACTGATTCATTGCATAAAATCAAAGGTACAAGCATTCTTGGCGGTAATAAGTTAATTTTTAATATTTGAAATCACAATCATCTGATTTCGGAGGCAAAGCTGGAAATGGTCGGCAAGAAGTATTGGAAAACTAATGCAGATGTCAGCTGATTTGCCCGTCTCGATTCAAAGATTCTTGCTCTACTATTTTACCAAAATGTTTTTGCATCTATTAGCTGTACACGAATTAGTGAGACGACCAGTTTCCACTTCCGAAAAATTTACTCGGATTCGGATTTCCCAGACGTGTTCTAGTTTTCACTTCCGAAAAATCCCCTCTGATTCGTATTTCCCTCTGTTAAGTCTCTGTTAACTTCCGAGCGAAACCGCTCGGAAACTTTCCGACTGCTATTGGGCCGGCGGATTCAGATCCGCAAAATCAGAAATTAATGATTTTAAAATACAAGGCGATTATGAAAATTGCAAATGTAAATTGTATTTCATTCTCTGATGTTTCAGGAACATTACTGCATTTCTGAATTTTCTAAAGGTGGCACACTTGATTTATAAAATTTTTTTTTTGTGGTTGCACCTCAGAATCAGTTTGATTCTAACTTTCCGCAAAATTGCAAATCCGACCGGATTCCGACCGAAAAAGTCGGATCTGTGAGGGACATTATGAGGGTTGTCAGAGTTCCAAATAACAGATGGAATATGCCTCTTATTAATTTTTAGCAATTGTATTTTTATTTGTTCTTATATTCAAAGAACTATTATTAATGCACGTTAAAAAAAAAATTGTGTTTGGTAAATACACCAATTAAAATTCTGTACAAACCGTGCGTAATTTGAAGGGAAATTTTTCCTCAACCTCGGCAACTCTTTTCTGAGTTGAATTGTGCAACACTATCTGTGAGAAATTTTACACCACTGCCATCAAAACAGCTGACCGGCAAACCAAAGTTACATTTTAAATATGTATGTAATAAAAACGTTATCAAATTTATTAATCTAACTCTTTTTATAAGGTACAAGCATAAAAATAAAAAAACGGATGACATCTTCATCTCCTTCACAGAAAAAAACAAAAATATTTCCAGGGGCTCCTCAAAGGAAGACAGACTGGCGGTGTAGGCCAAATGGTAAAGTCTAGCAGATTAATTAAATGGCGCTTAATAACTGTCGTCTCACTAATTCGTGTACAGCTAATAGATGCAAAAACATTTTGGTAAAATAGTAGAGCAAGAATCTTTGAATCGAGACGGGCAAATCAGCTGACATCTGCATTAGTTTTCCAATACTTCTTGCCGACCATTTCCAGCACTGCCTCCGAAATCAGATGATTGTGATTTCAAATATTAAAAATTAACTTATTACCGCCAAGAATGCTTGTACCTTTGATTTTATGCAATGAATCAGTACCCTATTAACGTCCTTTGGTTGGAAACTATAGCGGGCCAAAATTTGATCGGCCCCTAATTCACAAAACTCTGGCAAAACAAACGCAGCGGCCAGCTGAAATTTTTTGGGAACAAAGGGGACCAAAGGGAAATTTCATAAAAAATCCTTCAAACAACAAGGGAAATTCGCTTATTTTAAAGGGAAATCCGAAAATGTTATCAAATTCACTTGCGAGTGGAAACTGGAACAGGCCTGATAAGCAATTTAACAATGCTCGCCTCTTGTTGTAGTAACAGCTAAACTAACAGCGGATAAATTAACAGAGCGCGTCACTGTTAAACTTGTATATACTAACATTGCAGATTCATGTTATTTGAATACATTTTGGTCAATAAAAACTTATTTAAACGGGTTCTAAAAAATGGGTTTTAGTCAGTAAAGGTGGTCGTTCGCCCCTTAGTGCAACGGTCGGGAAATCACTATTTGAGGAGTAGCTTTCGAGCTTGTCGATGGAAGCTCCTTTTCTTTAGGAGTGAACACCACAGATCTGACTCTTAGACTTCCGGACTGGGTGCTGGCTTAGCGCGAACAAGTAGTGGAGTGGACGGGTTTGTCTTGGATTCTTTTCCTGGCGCAGATGCCGCTTTCTTGTCTCTCTCTACGGGCATACTCAAGTTATGCCCTTACAAGAAAAAAAAAACGGAAGAAAAACCAACAAGGAGTTTTTTAACTTCGAAAAAATAGCTAAAATAGCTAGAAAAAGCCAATGTAGTTGGCTATAACCTGCCTAAGAATATCTTTAAGAAATAGCTAGAAATAGGCAGTGGAGTTGGCTATGCTTTAAATTTAAGGACGCGCACGGGAATATCGAAAAACTGTGTAACCCGCTAAAGAAATAGTTAGAAATAGCCAGTGGAGATGGTTATACCTTGGATTTACGAAATTAGAATCGCCGTGGCTTTTATATTATGTTATTTAAAGGAATCAAAAATAAATCAATAAATAATGAAAAACGCAAGAAAAATAAAACAAGATCAACTCGCAAGCTAGAAAATAGTAACGCGTGTGAAGGTAATTGTTTATCAATAAATTAAATTATTTGGCTAACAAAAAATATTTTTGTTATCTTATTTGATTGAAATTTCTAAATAGTTTTTTTTTTTTAATAAAAAACCGATTCTTTGGTGGCAAGATTTAAATATTACTTGGCAAGAAGAAAACGAAAGACTGCATGCGCTCGATTTGACTTCAATTTTACGACAAATTTATATTTCTAACAAGAGAACTTAAAGTCTAGCTTAACGACGGTTGGGAAAGGCGGGGCGAGAACGAGAGATAGCATTATTGTGCTTCCGCCTTCGCCCTAAAACCCTCCTCGACGTTCTTCTCCTGACTGTGCCACTTGCCCCGAATTTGCAGGCCCAGGTCATACTCCCGGGATCATCGCCGCCAGAACGTTTGCCTGACTGACGAGACAAGCCGCCATTGCCGCAAACCACTGAGACCCGCCTGGTCTGGAGTGCTGGTGCTGCGAGGAGCGGCCCGCCTGTCAGCAGGTGCCCGGGACTTAGCGCCTCTCCGTCGCTTGGGTCCTGGCTCATCGCTTCGAGAGGCCGCGAGTTCATTATGGCTTCGATCCTGACTAGGACTGTCTCTAGCTCTTCGGCATTGAGGAGCGCGCTGCCCACCGCTTGTAGGAGTAGGTTCTTGGCAGTTTTCACACCTGCCTCCCATAGTCCGCCCATGTGCGGCGCCCGAGGCGGTGTGAACGCATATTCGCATCCGCTTCTTGATGCGAATCCGTGAATCGCATATGCCTGCTCCTCGATCTTTTCGCGAAGAGCTAGGAAGTGGCGACTTGCTCTGACGAAGTTCGTCGCGATGTCGCAATGTATTGTTTGGGGACAACCTCGGCGACCAATGAACCTTTGAAGAGCCAATAAAAAGGAAAGTGCTTAGATCTGAAACAATTTCTGTTTGTATGAGTGTGAGGAGGCTTAGATCCCTGGCAAATAGTACATAAAATAATTGCCTTTGAGTCGTCGCAACTAGCCCTTGAACTAGGTGGACTGAGATTGAGGTTGGTAGAGTAAAATGCCTTTGCGTTGAAGACGATTACTACTGCTAAAAGTGGTTAACAAATATGCTAATGGTTACAGAATTTAGTGTGAAAGAGTAATATAGGTTGCTGTGTTGCTTATCGAATATGCGGAAATGAGACCATTGCCCCATTCCACTTCATCGTCGTCAGCAGAAAATACATATGCGCTTGACCTGGTAACACTACCTTATTGTGGCTTTATATGATATTGCTGCGACTGATGAATTACAAATTATGTATTATTGTTGTTGTCGTAATTATTGTAGCGACTTTACAATTTCTAAGTGAACCGCCTTGGACGCAAAGCAAACAAACAAAGCAATGTACGACCTCCTCTTATTTTTAATGTCGTATAGACAGGGCCACAAAAATCAACGCCACATATCCCAAATGGGCGGAGAGCACGGAGTCTATCTGAGGGTAAGTTTTTCATAATTTGAGTCATCAATCGAGGCTTGCATTTAAAGCAGCGCACACATGATCGAACTGTCTGACTGCAGAGTTCCCGAGCGTTTACGGTCCAAATAAGCTGTCGTATGATACTCACTAGTGCTCGTGAACCGACATGAAAATTTAAATGGTGCAGATGCCGGACGTAGCTCTGTCTAAATTGGGAGCGTTTTGTCAACAGCAAGGAAATTTCAATTTGTATGTGATTTTCGTGTTTTTGTACTTTTTTAACGATTTTCTGAAAAGCTTCAATGTATTCAGTCGGAGACTGAGTTTTTTCGAAAACAATACTCTTGTCTTTGCATTTTCTTATGAAGCGGAACATATAAGCGAACACCCTAAGCAGTTTGAGGTGTGACGAAAATCCCTTGATGACATCCAGCAAACTGAAGTTTGCACAGCAGCGGTCAGTCCGACCGTAGTCTTCCTTGCTTCCTGTCGCAAGACTTCCTCATCCAGGTCTAAGTGCGCATTCTTGGGCCAGTTCTCTTTTTCATCCTTCAAAAACGGTGGTCCTGTGAACCAGATTGCCCAATTTCGTAGACGTCACACCTCTTGAAACAATATCTGCCGAGTTCTGCTTTGTTGGTACATGCCGCCATGTAACTTCTCCTGACCATTCTTGAATCTCCGCTACCCTGTTCGAAACGAAAGTCGACAACGAAGATGGATGAGATCGAATCCAATGAAGAGTTACTTCATAATCCGACCAGTAGACTATTCGTTCGATAGAGACTTTTAATAAAGGTTTGATTTTATGGCAGAGATGTGCTAGAAGGTGAGCGGCACATAACTCAAGCATAGGAAGCGTTTTGGTCTTGAGCGGCGTTACCTTCGACTTGGAAGTCAACAACTATAATGTGAAACCTTCTGCAGTTTTGCTAGGAATATAGACGTAAGCTCCATAAGCTCTCATGGATGAGTCGGCAATGGCATGTATCTGTACCGGTGACATCGGATCGGTATGCACAAACAGAGGAATGGATATCTCGTCCAGTTGAGAGAGGGTGCTTTTCAGCATATTCCATGCTCTTTCCAAATGTATAGGAATCGACTCATCCCAGTCTAGATAGAATGTTCCGTTTTGTCGCTCGGAGACTCATGACAGGTGTGTCAATTTTGAACCTAAAGGCATCTTCGCTAGGCAACCACGATATTCCTAACGCCTTCATTGACTCTGAATCCGAGATAGGTATAGACTTAACTGTGCTCTCAGATGCAGTGACCTCAGGTGAGTTTCAAAACCCTTTTTTCAATTCAAATCCTTGATTGTTCCTAAAGCTTCACCAGAGAGACAGGATATTAGATGATTAAATTTTTCAATAACTGGAATGCTGGCGTCTTTATGAACCAAAGTATCGAAAAGGCTGATTAAATTTTTAAACTCCGAATAATCTCCACTAAATTTTGGCAATGCCAATTTAGGAAGTCGCGCACGAGTTGGTGCTACAGCAGCTGACCCAATGTTTTTTTTGTTTTTAATTAAATAATTAATAAATTTATTATAATTTTTTATTTTTAAATTGAATGTACAAATTAATTTTTTTTCTCTCAATCAGACGGGGTGGTATGGGTGCACCAAACCAAAGCAAAGTTAGCAGGGCATCTGCCGAAAAATATTCCTGGGTTCAAACGGAGCACCAAGTCGATTCGTATGTGAATATTAAGTTGATAAACACCACTCTCTCTCCGGAGAGGGTTCTTCGCGTGGTACGTCCTGGAAACGTACCTCAGTACGGCCAATGCAAGTGGCATTTCCTGTGAATCCCTTACCCAAACAACCCATAACTCAAATTCCTTACCCAGACCTGGGCAAGTCTCGAAACGGCGTACCCTCAAGCCAGGTATGTCAAGCGACACGTGCACTCTGACTAAAAGGTTCGCAGCTGAGGGGTAAATCCAGCTGTGTTCGTAGGGAGCCTTCCCAGGGCCGGGCAACCCTGGGTCGGAACCAGCCTTGCCGTGACTTAGAGGCGAAGACACGGTCGACCTTCTTGCTTATTCTTATTCATAAACACCCGCGCTTGCTTTGTCGAACAACGCGGTTGTTTACGAATATGGTAGACAATCAACAAGCCGCTTCGGACCTCACGGGAGAGGTAAATTCCCACAACACCTCGGAGTTTGACGAGGACGAGTTGCTGCGCTCACATGATGAGACAATAACTCCGTCGAACTCTGCGGGGAATGCTAAGACAAGCACTCCCCAAACGATACAACCGAAAGCTGGTACTTCCGAGGCAAGCCAAGCCAAGGAGGGAAAGGGTAACGTTGGGCCAAAACATACACCCACCAGCAAAAGAAAGCGCAGGCAAATAAGGCCCGTTTCACTCTGGCAAAGATAGCCAAAAATGACATGGAGGGCAAGCTTGACCAGCGCGACATTGAAGTCAAGGTCGAATTCCTAGCGATCATAGAGGAATTTGAGCGCTATGAAAGGGAGCACACGAAAGCGCCTCTGCCACCCCAATCCAAGAGCAACCGCTCACACGAAGTGAGTGAGAGTGCCCCGAAAAGGGCTAAGGACGCCAAGGGGGCCCCACGAGCGACGTCGTTCGTCAAGCCGAGAAGAAGTTCAGCAAGGTGGCTAGAGACAGCCTCGCCATGGCACTGGTGGACGAGCGCAACGACGATGGTCGCTCGCTGCTAGAGAAATGGGATGAGGTCGAGCGTAGCTCGCACGCTTCAGCGAATCTTGCAGTCCTTCTACGGGAGAAGAACATCAACATCAGCCTAATACAGGAACCTGGGACCAGGGTAGGGCAGATCTCTGGACTGAGGATAAATGGATACACAATAATATATACAAACTGGACGGGTAGGCCGAGAGCAGGTATAATTATTAAGAACAAACTTAACGCTTTTCTGTATCCCAACTTCAGCAATTCAGATTTGGCAGTGGCCAGACTGGAAGCAGCGAATGGGACAGCCTTACTAATAGCCTCCGGTTACATGGCTCATGAGAAGCCGGCATCCCCTGAAGCCTTGATCAGGGTGATGCTGTGGGCCGAGGAGACTAAGACGACGCCTATCCTCGGGTGCGACGCCAACGCCAGGCACACGCTGTGGGGAAGCAAGGATACAAATGAGAGGGGTGAGTGTCTTTTCGATAGTATTATTTGTCGTGACGTCACCTTATGTAATAGAGGGGATACGCCCACCTTCATCTTTCCGAGTACAGAGGAATTTCAAGGCTGGGAAGAAGTCCTAGATATAACCCTCCCAATGGAGTACAGAGACCTCAAGATAGGAAATTTGAGGGTTTCGACTCAGCTCTCTTTTTCATACCATAGATATATTTTCTGTTATATTTCGATGCCGACATGCGAGACGGCACCGAAACGCAATCCACCCAACACAGACTGGGACAAATACGAAAAGATTGTACAGTCAAAGACAAAAGGTAGAAGGATCAAAGTACAATCCTCACCAGAAGGTATAGACAAGGAAGTCGAGGATTTCACGAATATCCTCATCAACGCAAACAAAAAGTCGTGCGGACTAACATACTCAAAGAAGACATATCCACAATGGTGGAATAAAGAGCTAAGTAAGCTCAGCAAAAAAACCAGAAAGGCCTTTAATACTAGTTACGGAACCAAAAATTGGCGGCCGTACAAGGAACTACAAAAAGAATACAAAAAAGCCATATACGCAGCTAATAAAGACTCTTGGAGCAGTTACTGCGAATCGCTAGAAGGAATCAAAGATACAGCTAGATTGTGCAAAATCCTAGCTAAAGGGCATGCAGTAGAGGAGATCGTCACCATGGAGAGAATTCACTGGGCGGTGGACTCCTTCGACAACTACTAGAGTCCGGGTCCGGACGGAATCATACCAGCAATGCTGCAGAAAACAAAAGCATGCACAGCTAAATGGTTGCAAGCAATCTTCCAATCATGCACCAAGACAGCGCACATACCACTTCCGTGGAAGGAAGCAAAAGTAGTCTTCATACCAAAACCAGGAAATAGAGGGCACATTCAAGCCAAGGATTACATTCCGATTAGCCTAACCTCATTCCTCAGAAAAACAATGAAACGGGTACTAGATATCCACATCTGAGGTAGAATGGAGAAAGACCTCTCCGATGCGCAGCACGCACACAGGAAAGGTAGATCCACGGAAACAGCACTACATGAAGTGGTGGGATACATAGAAAAGGCACTTACCTTCAAAAATTACACGTTGGCCAACTTCCTAGAGATAGAAGGCGCCTTCAATAACGTAAACGCAGACTCCATCCTGGACTCCCTTAACAAGATTGGAGTTGAGGAAGGCATCAGAGCGTGGATCGGCGAAATGCTAACAAGCAGAAGGATAACAGCCAAACTGAGTGTCACTCATCACACAAGATTTGTGAAGAAGGGCACACCTCAGGGAGGAGTTCTGTCTCCTCTGCTGTGGCTAATCAACATGGACGACATATTGAGAGCACTCAACAGCGAAGGAGTCAAAGTGGTAGCATAGGCAGACCACGTAGTCCTACTCACTTCGGGACCATTCCCCGATGTTATCAGCGAACTAATGGCTGATTAAACTCAGTTCATGGGCAATAGCCTGTGGACTGGGTATCAACCCAAGTAAAACGGAACTCATGCTCTTCACAAAAAGAACAAAGATCCCCAGATTCAGAATTCCAACGATAGATGGTACAGACCTAAAGCTATCACAACAAGCAAAATATCTGGGTGTGATACTGGATACGAAGCTGTCATGGAAACAAAACATAAACGAAAGAGTGAAGAAGGTTAGCATAGCCTTCTACTCCTGTGGAAAGATGTTTGGAAAGAACTGGGGCATCCACCCCAAGACAATAATTTGGCTTGACACGGCGGTTGTAAGACGCATTCTCACAAGAGTTGTAAGACGCACATACAAAAACTCACGAGAATACAGAGATCGCCATGCGCAGGAGCCACAGGGATACTAAAATCATGTGCCGCAGCTGCGCTGAGTGCCATCCTTAACATAATGCCGGTAGAGCTTTTCATCAGGAACACAGCAGCCCAAAGTGCGGTACGACTAAAGGCTAGCCAAAGCTGGAAAAACTACCAGATCGGGCATTGCAGGATCCTGAATGAGATCTCTCGGATAACTAAGGACACAGACTTTATGACAAATGAACTGCGTTTCGGTAGTAGATATTCTACAATATACCCCACGAGGGAAGAGTGGAGCAGAGAAAGTGTAACCGAGCCGGATGACGTATCACTCTACACCGACGGCTTAAAGATGAGCTGCGGTGTAAGGGCCGGAATCTTCGCTGAAAACTGGAAAGTGCAAGAGTATTTCCACCTCCCAGAGCCAACGACAGTGTTCCAGGCGGAAATTCTCGCAATACTGAAAGCAGTCGAGCTCTCAATAGACCGAGCCCTCTGGAATACCAAGGTAAGGATATACTCAGATAGCCAGGCGGCTACAAAATCTCTCACAACTGCAAGGACAACCTCTACATTAGTGGTCAGATGCAAAGAGGCCCTCAACAGACTCGCAGAAGACAACAGGGTACAAATAGCGTGGGTATCCGGACATAACGACATCGCTGGCAACGAAAAAGCCGATGAGCTGGCCAGGAAAGGGTCAGAAGACAGCTCATTTACAATAGACGTTCAGGTTTCCCTTAACTCTGTCCAGGCGGAAATTCACGACCATTTTAAAGTAATACCCGGCAAGGAATGGTCGATGAGGACGAAGCACACTAGATCTTAACTTTGCTGGCCTGCATACAATTGGAAACGGACCGTAGAGCTGCTCTCCAAGAATAAAAACGACATAAGGAGGGTAACGGCAGCCATCACCGGCCTCTGGCCAATAGGCACGCACGCCTGCAAGATGGGCTTACCTCACAACCCATACTGCAGAAGCTGCAAGGAACCAAGCGAGCAGGAGACACCGGAACATCTACTGTGTCACTGCCCGGCACTCAACCGACAAAGATCGCGTCACCTAGGAGCCTACCAGCTCGAGTCACTTTGGGAAGTAGCAAGGCAGCCAGTGACTTCCATCCTAGCCTACCTGAATGACACGGGCTGGTACTGAGGGGTTGCGTGGACTACTGCCAAAAGAGGGGGTGGACCAAAACGGAGCTCAGCTCTAATTGGAGGTCACCGGGGAGACCTCACCACTTGCATCTACCTACCTCAATCAGACGACGAATGAAGGTTTAATAAACTTAGGGTGTTTTCTCGTCGGCACTGTGTCGCCGTTCTTTTCCGGTAAGGAACGTATGGGTGCAGGTGGTTGTGCATGCTGTATGAGCAAAGAGGAGACGAAATAAATTACAATGTATGTATGTAAGCCCTTAGGCAGGATTATGAAAGCGAACGTGTGAATGTATGTTAAGCTGTGCAGCTTGCAGCTCAGCGCAGAATAGCGCGAGGCTGGCCCAAATATATGTATGCATGTGAAGTTGTAGAGTTCGCTGCCCAGCGCAGAATAGCGTGAGGCTAGCCGATATGATTAAATATGTATGAATGTATATGAAAAAATTTTTTGCTTGCCGCAGAATAGCGCGAAGCTTGCCCGAATGTATGTATTTGTGGAGAAATAAAATATGTATTTATTTTACTGTTCTCTATTTCATTTTATATTTATTTATTCATTTATATTTTTTGTCGCTCTTTATTAAGTAAATTTAGGAACATATCAAATAATTTTTTTATTTAATATTACGTAAAAAAATAAAGACGGAAATAAATTGTTTTTTTTTTTTGTATGCCTGTATAAATAAAATATTATTTGAATGTAAGTATTATGTAGGTTTCAGTTTGTGAATTAATGGTTTTTATTTGGGTGTATGGATGTATCTTAGGAACGATTTTGTTTTATACATATAATAAAATTTGTTTGTATGTATTTTATTTAATAAATAATTTAATTTGTATGTGTTTTTTTTTTGAATAATTTATATATTTTGTTTTGTTATTTTTTTTTTTGTTTTTTTGGACTAACTAATATAATTTGTGTGTTAGTTTTTCTTGAAGTAATTAAAGGAGTTTAGTGTCGGACTTGGTGTGTATGTTAAATGAAATGTAAATTTATGGATGTAAGAAATATATATATATATATATATATATATATATATGTATATACGCTTGGACACCAACGGATCACAGCGCGACGAAGAAGGGTGTCGATATTGACAAAGTACTTTTGTACTAAAAAAAGGAAAGGTTTACTGCGGCTCTGCGTATGTCTGTATTTAATTTATATAATTTAATTTTATTTTTATCCCAGTGCGACAAGGGTTACCTTATATTTATTGCACTAGTCGAGATAGATATAAAAACATTATTTCGTAGTCTAACATTTTATACTTCTACTAGCAGACCTGACCCGCTTTGCTGGGTCCGAGCTAATGCTAGCTAGAACGTTGTTTTGCCATGTATATCATTTGTAGAAAACTATAAAAGTATGCTTTATTTATTTATTGTACAATATATTTGGTTAGTCAGATTACAATACGATCATTATGAATTAATAAAATTTTATCAAATGAAAAGTACAACTAACAGGAATTATATAAAAAATTATATAGCGTACCCTGTGCACACTTCGTAGTGCATTAAGGAAATAAAATTTGGGACGTCATACTCGAAACGCGAGAATCGTTGCTTCATTAAGAGTTTCTCAAAGTGATGAGCAGCGTGCGGCTACGAATTCTGCTGTTGCTGCTGCTACTAATCGTCGTCGTGCAGCTATTCGAATGCAACAAAATGCGGTTCGTCATATTGTGCTTGAAAGAGCAGCATTTGGTTATGATTCTACTCTTGATTACGCTTCACATAGAACTGTATTGATCGGTGCAATGGATCAAGTATGCAAGCATTGTAAAGCATTGAAGTTTAAAACCGAAACACCTGGATTGTGTTGTGCTAATGGTCAAATAAAGTTACCTGATTTGATGCCACCGCCGGAACCGTTGTGTTGTTTGATTTTGGGTGGTGCACCGAATTCGAATCATTTTTTGAAGTACATACAGACGTACAATTCGTGCTTCCAAATGACTTCATTCGGTGCTACGAACATAATTAGTGATAACTTTATGCCGACTTTTAAGGTAAATTAACATTTTACAAAAATTAATGTTTCTTTTGATGATAAAGCAACGTTCGACTTTGAACATTTCGATTCTCAACAGATTCAAGGCCAAGTATACCATCAACTTGGTTCTTTGTTGCCCTTCCCTGACCAAAGTTATCAATTTTTGCAAATTTACTTTGTGGGCAAATTTACGTGGCCGTACCATATCGATGTTAACATTGGTTCAAATTAAATCACACCAATTTCCAAAAACAACTGGAAAAAAAACTTTTGCTGTTTTTTTCACTTTACGACTGTGTGTCGCTATTCATGCCGAATAGAGAATGAGCCTATACGTCAGCATTCCCCAGAATGGGAAAAGGCTGCCGCCAGGCCCACTTCGACCCAGCCAATATTTTATTTAAACCTTTTTTACGAATTATACATATTATAGGTTTCTGTTCACTATTATAATAATTATTAGTTATTCATCCGCTCCAGCTCTGGAATGGGCGATCCTGCAGGGGAGGTCAAGTTCTCTGTTTCGTCTCAAGGCACATCCATCGGTAGTAGAGGGGTATTAGTGTTATACACTGTGTAGTAATAACTCCGTGGACCAGATACCGGTAGAATTCGTTGAACTTCAAGTGCACGCTCTAGCTCACGTTGTTGCCTTAGTCTCACTTACGAACCAAAGCACATACAGGCATCGTATATACATACAAACCACCGTATTGATACCACCTTTCAAACAAAAAAAAAAATTTTTGAAATCGGTCAACGCACTGAGCCTAACACTGATTACAAACACTTTTTGCGTTTAATTTTTATATATATAGATTACCTAAACATATTTCCGTTGTTACTTAACTAATTTAATAAAGACTTTTCTTTTCTTAATTTTGTTATTTTGTTATTTTCTTTTAACAAGTTTAAGTCTATGTTTATTACTTTAGATATTCTTTTATCATATTTTGAAACTGAGTTGCGCTCCTTATGGTTTTAAAATAATGTGGTTGGTTATTCCATTGACGGGTAGCATTTATAAAGATTTGTCGGTTTGAGCATAATGTTTTGTATCTGAGGCATACCAAGTTATTTGTTCTATGTGAAGTGGCAAAAACTAGTTTATTGTAGAGATATTTTGGTTATTTCGATGTTATTATTTTGTGAAAGTAAATGAGAGACCTATAAGAAATCCACGAAGTCATGTTAAAGTCAAGAATTTTAATTGTCAAGTGGGATACATGGTCAAGACGCCTAAGATTAAACACATACCTAGTTATTGAATTAAGGGCTACTGATAAATTATGAAGATCTCGCGAATCACATAAAATAAGGCTAGAATAAGAATGGTTATTGCAACTAAAATCTTTGTTTGTGGTGGAAGAAAAGATTTTGAACAAGAGAGTTGTCGCAATAAACCATATGTTCGCCCTGTAGCTTGAGTAATATGTTTTCTCCAAGAAAGTGTATTACTAAAAGTAATCCCTAAATTATTTGCACTAGTTGCATATTTTATAATCGAATTATTTATAAAAAGATTTTGAATGTTTCTTGTATCAATAGGTCTCTTGGAAATGACTAAACATTTTGACTTAGTAGGATTAATACTTAGTCCATTACATTTTGCCCAGTTGTCTAATTTCTTAAGCATATTACTACTCGTACTAACACAAACATTTAACTGATTAACATGACTACTGACATAAATTTGGACATCATCCACATACATATGGACTTCACAGTCAGACAAAAGACTAGGTAAATCATTAACACACAAAGAGAATAACAAAGGGCCAAGAACTGATCCTTGTTAGACATGCATGTGCCAGAGACCACAGCTTGTGACCTTCCACTAAGGTATGACTCAATAAATCTGGTCGCAGTACCAGAGAAATTAAAGAGATTTTTTAATTTTACTAAAAGTAATCCCTAAAACAAAAGGGTGCTGGTGGGATTAGTATAGATAGGGCTCAAAGGACCTGATAAGTCGCGACAATATTTACAACAATAACAATAATATATAATTTGTAATTCGTCAATCGCAGCAATATCATATGAAGCCACAATAAAGTAAATTACCAGGTCAATCGCATATGTATTTTCTGCTGACGACGATGAAGTGGAATGGGGCAATGGTCTCATTTCCGCATATTCGATAAGCAGCCTGTATTACTCTTTTACACTAAATTATCTATAAATACCATTATATTTTTACCAATAAAGTCAGTAATCATCGTCAACTCAAAGGCATTATTATTCTCCCAAACTCAACCTCAGTCCACCTAGTTCAAGTGATAGTTGCGACGACGCAAAGGCAATTAGTTTATGTACTATTTGCCAGTCATCTAAGCCTCCTGACACACACACAAACATTTTGGTGACCCCGACAGGAAAAGTTCCGTAACTCTTGGGAACATTCCTGAACACAATCGAAAACCGACAGGAAAAGTTGCGTAACTCTTGGGAACCTTCCTGTAAGCTCAAAGTTTCGAAAATGAATCCTTTTGCTAGAACTCAGCTTCTAGTAAATCCTCCAAGTATATTGAACATTTGATAATTTCTTCGACCACCAACGGTTGCGAATAGGAGCGTATATAGCTATCAAGCGAATAAAATACTCCCAATGGTGAGAAATTAAACAAGTTTCATTATGACTAACAAGGAGGAGAGGAGTTAGACTTGCAGGAACAGATCAGTCAAGATTCAGCAGAAAGAAAGCTAAACTTAAAGCTAACTTACTATCAATCAAAGTTGGCCGCAATCGATGAAGCATGGAATCGATTTGCGGATAACGATCATAATATTCTTAAGAAATACAGGACAGTCTATAAAGACTGTCAAGAATCATATGACAAGTATAGAAACGTCATAACCGACGCAATGGCTCAAACTACGAGCCATGCCCAGGGGAATACAAACGCTGCCAGCATAAAGCAGCTTGTGGGCAAGCTCATATCGGCATGTCGCCGACAAAAAGCGATAGCTGATTTGATCAATCGGGCTCTGAGAGAATTTTCAGAGACCGGATTTGATAAAATCACTATGGTCACAAATCTAAGAAATCCACTTCTCGGTTCATGAAGAATACGAGGAACCGGTCAAGGCAGGATATGACATGAAGACTTTTCTCCGACTAGAAAGTGACATTTAATCAGTGTGCGGAGCAAGATCAAACGCATCAAGCAATGAAGATGTGCACTTGACCAGAGTTAGCATTCCAAAATTCGATGGTGATCTACTCAAATGGACGCAATTTTTCGATTTATTCAAATGCATGGTCCATGACACTAACATGCCGACAGTACGAAAAATATGGTATCTCAAAACCACCGTAACTGGAGAAGCAGAAAGATTGATAATACATATCGACCTCAAGAAAGAAAATTACGGAAGCGCATGGGGTATATTAGTTGATGCGTACAACAATCCCCGACATGCAGCCGACACAATTCTTAACCGTTTCCTGCAACACCACACAGTGACGATCCAAAGTCATTGAAGGAGTTGTATATCACTACTATCGAGTCTCTAGCATCATTAAAAGGACTAGGCATCGATGTCTCAAGCTGGGACACAATATTGATTGCTGTTATTAAGCAAAAATTGGATTTAGCTAACAGAGCCTTGTACGAAAAGTCGTTAGATGGATCTAGACAACTACAAGGTTTCGACACCATTCTCAGTTTCCTTGACCAGCGAATTCGAGTTCTGGAAACAGGGAAAAGAGTTCAACAGTCAAGAAAGGAACAGAAAGGGCCAACGTGTACGTCCGCCAGCACTGGAAAGTTACCAAACTGTCCATTCTGCAAACGGAATCATTGGCTTTATAAATGTGATGACTTCCGCAATAAAACCATACCCGACAGACTTAATTGAGTACAAAAACAACGACTGTGCGTCAACTGTTTTTGCAGCGACCACAAGACAAAGGAATGCCGAGGCCGTATGTGTTTTGAATGCAATAAAAAACACCATACATTGCTGCATCTGGAAACTACATCAGGTGCAGCAACCGAGCCAAAATCTACGTCTGTAGGTGCAGCAAGTAACAAGAGATAGAATCTGCTGGCCACAGCCAAAATATCAGTGAAAGCAAGCAATGGTCAGGTAGCTACTTTCAAAGCTTTGCTTGATTCAGGATCACAAATAAACTTGATCTCTGAACGAATGGCTTCAATGCTGTCACTAAAACTCCACGGTACTTCAAGGAAATCCACAACAACTTTCTCAGCAAGTCAAAGCCTTTGTGTTACCACACATTACAGCTGATCAACCAGCTCATCAGCTAGATTCGACAGATTTACAACTCCCCCAAAATATTGATCTAGTAGATGCAAACTTTGACAAGCCTAAAAAAATTGACATGCTCATCGGAGCTGAGCACTACTATTCTCTACTTCTGCCAAATCAGATGATGGTAAAACCAGGTGGCCCAATTCTTCAAAATACAAAATTAGGTTGGATTGTCGCCGGAAAAATAGCTGCAGAACACAACCCAACAGCAATTTGTGCAGCGGCTACAATAGATGAAGAAATCGACACACTTTTGGAACGATTTTGGACGCTGGAGATCTTAGAAACCAGCAAGAAACGTCAATCACCAATAGAAGCGCATTGCGAAAAACACTTCGTAGAAAATCTTCAAGTCGCAGAAGATGGAAGGATCATTGTGAAACTCCCGTTTTTCGAACAATCATCAGCCCTGGGGGAATTGCAGAAAATTGCAACCAACAGGTTCCTGGCACTAGAGCGCAGAACGTCACGTGAAGTCTGGAAAGGGCACTTAGAGTTTATGGAGGAATATAAAGGACTTGGACAAATGAAAGAAGTGCATCCGAAAAACATACCTTCGGATCAGTAATTCATACAACACCACTGTGTGCTGAAACCCGAAAACAGCACTACCAAACTACGGGTAGTTTTTGGTGCTTCCTGTAAAACCACAAGCAATAAATCATTAAACGATATATTGTATGCTGGACCCACCGTACAGAGCGAGCTGTTTGCAATCTTTCTACGCTTCCGCACTAATAAGTACGTATTTACAGCCGATATAGAAAAAATGTATCGCCAGGTATGGATAAACCCTGAAAATCAATTTCCTCAATTAATTGTCTGGCGAAAGAAACCATCAGACGAATTAAAATATTATCGACTTAAAACCGTAACTTACGGTACAACATCAGCCCCGTTCCTAGCCACCAAATGCTTAGATTACTTGGCTGAGAGGGCCAGAAAACATTTACCACTTGGATCATCAGTCCTCAAACATGACTTTTATGTCGACGACTGTCTGACAGGAGCAAATAGCATCCCAGAAGCAGTTCAAATACAACAAGAATTAAACAAAATACTGCTACCATCTGGATTCAAGCTCCGTAAATGGTGCTCCAACCACAACGAGGTTCTGACTCAGATTCCGAAGGAAACATTGTCAACCACGTCAAATTAGATGAAACACTACAACACTACAGTGTTAAAACGTTGGGTCTGCTTTGGATACCACATAAAGATCAATTATGTGGGCGATCCCAAAAAAGTGAAGCGTCAATTATCACCAAACGAGTGGTAAGCTCAGAAGCGTCACAGATATTTGATCCACTTGGGCTATTTGCCCCCGTTGTCGTAAAAGCCAAGTTATTTGCAAACCCTGTGGCAACTAAAGATGGGCTGGGACGACGAGCTTCCCCAACTGCTTCATAATGAGTGGAAAAGCTATCGTGCTGATCTGCAATCATTGAACGATTTGCAAATTCCAAGGCACATCTTTGAAGGAAAAGTGCCCGTTAACCAGGAAATACACACGTTTGTCGATGTGTCAGAGCTGGCATGCGGAGCGGCAATTTATTTCCGCGCCACATATAAAAACAATCAAGTATCTGTCCGGCACCAACAGCAAAAGTGTTGACAAGGTTTCTAATAAGATCTTCTTTATCTTTATCTTTCACAATATCACTCTTAATTCTTATTATTTCACAATGTGCTCTTTTCGATCGCAGTTCTAAAGTGACCGTTTCTTCTGTTTTTATAAATCCTTGTTTGCTCGACTAATCTATATTTTGAAACAATGGAACGGAACATTATCGCTAAATGCTAAACAGGTAGATGCTTAATGCTAACATTACCTCGCCTAGAATTATGCGCCGCAGTCTTAGGAGCTGAACTATAACCCACAGGGTACGGAAAGACTTACGGATACCTAACGAAAGTGTTCCTGGATATGTATGGTCAGATTCAACTGTGGTTCTGTCCTGGATAAACGCATCAGCGTCATCATATTATACGTTCGTGGCAAATCGAATCGCAAAAATTCAAGCTGTTTCAGACCAATCTCAATGGCGTCACGTGCCGTCGGCTAACAATCCAGCAGATGTACTATCAAGAGGAATTGCTGCCAGTAAATTAGCGGAACACAATCTCTGGCTATAAGAACCACTATTCCTACATGGTTTTCGCAACAAGTGGTCTAAAGTTCCAACCATCACCCCTGGCGACCTGGAACGCAAGTCTAAACAAGTTAGCCTGCCAACTTGTCAAGATGAGCTTGGCCGCGTACTCTACAATTGCAATCACAGCAACTCCTTCAATTAACTACAATGTATTGTTTCTTATATAATGCGGTTCTGCAACAAGAAATACAGATCACCCACAACCACATTGTGTGTCTGTGAATTAACTAATGCAAGGACCATCATCCTGCGGACCATTCAGCAAATTGACTTCAGTAGTGAGTACAAACAACTTCGTATTCACAACACGGTGGACAAAAAGAGCTCGATCGTGTCCCTTTCTCCTATAATCGGAAATGACGGACTGACCAGGGTCGGAGTTAGATTGGAAGAATCTAACCTTCCATATAAAACCATCAAATTTTGCTTCCATACAACGATACTCTCGTGAAGATTCTGTCTCGAGAAATGCATGAAGAGAATATGCGTTGCGGGGCTCAATCACTGAGAGCCTTTGCCAGACAACAATATTGGATTCTGAATGATAAAACAATGGCACGGAGCATTATACACAGCTGTGTCAGATGTACCCGAGCACGGCCCAAATTAATGCAACAAATCATGGGCAATCTACCGGCTGACCGAGTAACACAGGCTCGGCCGTTCTTCATCAGGTGTTGACTACTGTGGACCAATTTGGATTCACCACAAGATCCGTGGAAAGAGACCCGATAAGGCATACATTGCAGTTTTCTGCTGTTTTGCAACGAAGGCAGTACATCTAGAGTTAGTCAGTGACTTAACAACAGATGCATTTTTAGCTGCTCTTCGACGGTTCTTAGGTTGACGTGGAAAATGTCAGACCATTCATTGCGACAATGCAACAAATTTTGTCGGTGCCAACAATCAGTTGATCTTCACCGACAAAGCTCAAGCACAGATCATAAACCATTGCAATAAAAGGCAAGTGGAGTTTAAATTTATACCGCCCCGAGCACGATCGTTTGGCGGCCTTTGGGAAGCTGCGGTAAAATCAGCGAAGCGGTTGCTGGTATCAGTCACAGCCACAGCTTCGTTAACATTTGAGGAGCTAAACACCGTAATCGTGGAAGTCGAAGCCATTCTCAACTCTCGACCACTGACACCAATGTCATCTGACCCAACTGACACATCAGCTCTGACTCCTGGTCATTTTCTGATTGGTGAACCGTTGACGGCTCCTCCAGATGCAAATCTCGCTTCACCCGGGAAGACGTTAGTGAAGAGATGGGAATTAGTTTCCAGACTAAAGCAAATGTTCTGGGATTAATGGTCTATGGAGTAAGAGCTCCGAATTGCGAAATAAGTGGAAAATCGTGTCACAAGACGTGAAAGAAGGACTACTAGTATTAGTCAAGGATGACAACGTGCCAGTGATGAGCTGGTCGATGGGACGAATAGTGAAGACGTATCCCGGTAAGGACAACCGTGTCCAAGTAGTAGATGTGAAGACTACATCTGGGATCTTCAAACTACCAGTAACTCGTCTTGTTCAGCTATTAAAAGAAAATGAAGCCATCAAACGTCCTTACAGTGCCATCGAAATACGACGCCGGCTGAAGAAATGCCAACACAAAAGAGGAAGGTGTCAGCTCCGATTCTTCCGACGCTGCTGGCAATGTTACCCATTCTGCCACTAGCAATGGGACAACAAGCAAGTGTCACACATTTCGCCAATCAGCCAGGAATATTCTATGAACGAATAGGGACCTCAAGTATGGCGATTTCAGAATGGAATATCATCGTGTACTACGATTTGCAGCCATATTGGAGTGATATGAGAATATTGAATGCCGGCATAGCTGAACTCAAACACAAGTGTTCAGAATTACGAAACATCAATGCCTGTAACTCTATATATGCACACTTTCAACATTTAAACACCGAGTTACAATCCGGTAATGAGCTAATTAACCACGCACGGGAGCGCAGATCCCTACTGAATATAGTCGTAACGTGGCGAATTCATTGTTTGCCGTGCTTGATTCCAAATACGCTGAAGACATGTCCAAGGTCATAAATAATGTCAAATCCAACGAGGACATATTGATGATCCTATTGAAGAATCAAACTTCAATTCTGGATTCCACTATCAATGTAGTGAGGAAACGAAATTCAGCCACTAACGATCGCATCCGAACTATAGAGCGAGAAACAGATGCTCTCAACAAAGAACGAGGAAAATACCAAGGCGACTACTTGCAACAAGCATTCATGGTCTTAACAGCCCAGCTATCTCTATTGGCAACTGGAATGCAATGGATGCAAACTGATAAAGCTAACGTACTTTCCGACATTCGCCACCGAACAATTAGCCTCATACTAGTGACTCCTAAACAGCTGAGGGATCAACTTGATCAGATCAGGGGGCATATCCCGCCGGATCAACAGCTGTCAGTATCATCCAATGATGTTGTTCAACTGTATAGAATCATACATGCCGAGGGAACAACCACTACGGACCATGTTGTCTTCAAAATAACAGTACCGTTAGTGTCCACGGCACAGTAAGAAGTCTTTAGCATCAACCCCATCCCAGTATGGAAGGAAGGAAGCTGGCATAAATTCAAGCTTAAAACAGATATCATAACCGTCAATGCCCATAGAGATCAGTTCATGGGGCTAACTAAGGACAAGTTTGAGCAATGTCTACGACTACCAAATGATGAGCACATATGCATCAATCATCAAGCTACGTTTAGCGTGGATAATCGATGTGAATTTCAGTTATTCAATAACAAGAATGAAACAATATGTGAGATGGTTCAAACGAAGGCCGATATAATATGGTCAGCAACACATCAACAAAACAGATGGATGTTTGCAACCCACAGTCCAATCGAACTTCAAGCTGTGTGCAAGGGAATTCCGTCTACAATACACATTGATGGAACTGGTTTGTTATCACTTGCTTCAGGTTGCACTGCGCGCAACTCAAAAATCAGTGTTAGCACATTCAGCACTCAGATCAGCGAGACAAAATTAACATATGTCCGCTTTGGCAACATCACCCAGATCAACGTAGAAAAGACATCAAAACCAGTTGGAGAAGCTACAACCATGGTAGCCGATGCCGAACTAGGCGAATTAGATGTTCTACAACAGTAGCTGGCCAAACTGAAGGATGCAAAATGGGAATATGAAGTCAGCGCTGTTCAGCATCATCAAATAGCGGCCTACGTGGCCCTAGCAGTATCAATTATACTGATCATTACAGTTGGTATAATAGAACGACGCAGCATTTGGAAACCACGACGACGAAGTTCCAAGCCCCGGACAACGAGTGAGCAGCCAACACCCGAACCTGCCCCACGGAGTTTTGCGTTCGATGGTTGAACACCCGGCCGGGAGAATGTTAAGTCGCGACAATATTTACAACAATAACAATAATATATAATTTGTAATTCGTCAATCGCAGCAATATCATATGAAGCCACAATAAAGTAAATTACCAGGTCAAGCAACCTCAGTCCACCTACTTCAAGTGCTAGTTGAGACGACGCAAAGGCAATTAGTTTATGTACTATTTGCCAGGCATCTAAGCCTCCTCACACACACAAACAGGACCATAAAATGGAGGGGGCGGAGTGGTGCATGATATAACTTCCGGGGGCTGGCTCAAAGAGTGCTGCTTTCGGGTGATTAGTCGCTGCTTGGTTGGGGTGGTAAAGGTTCCGTGGCGTCAAAGAAGAAGAAGCGGAGGTTCGGCGTCGTTTCAAATTCACTTTTTGTTAGCTTCAATACTTAAATCTAATTAGAGAGAGGGGAGGAGGCCCTTTGCCGGCTGAAAACGAGGGAGCTAGAGAACGGCCAAGGAGCGGGAGAGCGGGAGCGAGCACTAGCAACGCTAGAGCTAGCTCGCTCGCTGTCGCTCAGTACTAAGCGCCCTTGTGGCGCGAACACTTGATTGTTTGTGCAGGAGATCGCCCAAGATGCAACGCGACAACAATCCAGACGAGGTTCAGTCAGCAGGGCCAATCTAACCGGCAACCTACGTATAGGGTACACATTCTTAATGTAGAGGTATGGATGGCAAACCATCACTGGCGATGCAAACACCTGCGCAGACAGGTTATAGGGAGAGAAAAAAGGCCCTCAAGGCGGCCATTAGGAGGAGTAAGAATGAATGCTTCCAGGATCTGTGTGATGCAGCAGACCAAGAACCATTTGGCTCGGCCTACAAGCTGGTCATGGGTAAACTCTGCACGCAGCCGACCCAAACCTCTCAGGAACAACTTGGAGCAATAATCTCCTCGCTGATCCCTGCGCAGACGCCGCTAATGCTACCCAACTTAGCGGCGAGCGAAGCGATCCCCATTAGCGAGGAGGAAATCATACGTGCGCTGGCCAGCAGAAAAGAGTCTTCGGCTCCTGTGCCGGGATGGCATCCCGAACGTGACACTCCATGCCATAATCAAGGCAAGCCCGAAATTATTTGCTGAGGTATTCAACAGGTGCATCGCTGAGCGTACTGTAAGTTCTCGGTGCAAAGGTCGCTATATAAGTAGTTCCTCCGAAGTAAAAGAACTACAGTTCCGGTTTTATAATAATTAGACTTTATTATAGTTGGAGCAGCAAGTGGTGTTGCTCCAACAGTTCTGTCGTTGCTTCTGATTTTACAAATCATATGTAGGTCTTTGTCTCTTAGCCGCGCTGCCTACAGCAGCAGCGGAGAGATGATTATGCATACTTATGTATATAGCTATGCTCAATATGTACATACTCTTGGGTTCATATACATGTGGGGTCCGCACGTGACAGTTATGCTGAAACTTGCACTTTCCGTTAGCCGGCCAGTGTAAACAGACCGGCTCGGATTTCGGCCACTTGGTTTAGATACTTGAACAAAGAATGTATATTTATTTTGTTTATTCATATGCAGCAATGTATGAAGTACAGTTCGCATTTGATATATATGCATATTATAGGGCCCTGACCTGCTCGAGTTAAACTTGTGTGGATGACCGATTTGTGTCTGCAAGGGGGTTGATTTTGGCTTCGAACCGACCCACCCTATCGGTTATGGTCATGAATTTCATCCTATCGATCAGGGTGGCTCCCATGTTGGGGTCGGCAGATCGGGTAACGGTGTGGAGGTTCTTCCGCCTTCGGAGTTAGGTGTCGTCCTCCGGCGGGTATACATGGTAGCTGGAAAGTAAGCGGCGCCGATTGTGCGAACATGCTAGGTCCTGGCGAGCTGAGATTCGGGTCCAATTCGTTAGCGATAGCAACTTGGTATCCCCGGAGCAACTTGGCATTCCAAAAGTGCCGCTCGAGCTCGTCGCACTGCCTCGGTATTAATGTGCTGCCGAACCAACGCTATGATCCGAGCGCGCTGCTCGTCCACAGTCCCGATTGAGTAGAGACCAAACTTGCCGAGAATGGCTTCCAGTTCGTGTTTTTCACGATATCTAATCCAGGTAACGTCCATGGTTGTTTTGTTAAGCCAGGTAAAAAATAAAAATTAATGCTTGAAATTTGCCTACGGCTAAAGGGTTTAAGTCTTGTAAGCGAACCAATAGCAATAGTTGGAAAATCTAAGATTTCGCGCTGTTTCAGGGTCTCCCAGGATCTTTTCGGTTTTTGAGGTATATTTTATTATATTTTTCATGATTTTATTTTACAAATTATTTGTTAATAATCGCGTGCTTTTAGTTGATTTTACTTTCTCCCAGATTTATTTAAATTGTTATTAATTTATTTATTTATTATTTATTTATTTTTTTTTTTTTAATTTTAAATTTGAAGGATATCTAGGTCCTTGTATGGTTCCCGAATAATGGTTTGTTTACAGGATCACGCAGGATCTCGGTGTGTTTCGCTGTTTTCTGGTCTTGTTTGTTTAATTTTTGAAAAGGGAATTGTATACTTATTTCTTTCAAAAATAGTCAAACAAGAATTAGAGGATCTTCCCGTTGTGTACTGACAATGATAAAGGATCACGAGTGCTTTTCGACGAAAGTACTGAAAATATAAAAAAAAAAAAATCCTTTGCAAGGACGAGAGTATATTGAAGAGTTCACGATGCGAGGATATAAGAAAGTGTCCTATTCTGGAAAGGGATAACCTTTATATCGCTCCCCGCTCAGACGGCGGCGTGGCCGAGAACGGGGAAAAAACTAAATGCTCGCAGCCGACGGTACTATGGCGGCATAGGGGCTTACCGGCGTCGGCGCGGGCAGACGGCAACACTGACTCTTGGTGGTACAACAGCGAAGCTTACTTCGTCGATGCTTTTCCACGTGGAGGATGGAAAGTTTTATCGGCGGTTTCTCTGTGAACAATGCTTGGTTGATGCTGGCCGCGTGTGCGACGGAAAATTACACGCGATCCGCGAATTTTTGCTTATTTTTTTCACATTTTAAAACTTCTAAGTTTTGGCCGATGGGTTTTTAATTCAATACGATGATAAATCTCCTTTATATCCCGGCGGTCCCTGCTCGGGCGCCATGTAAGGATGTCTCTGTGGCTGGGGTGATCCTCAGCGGAGCAGAGTTCCCCCACAAAATGTATTTTCTCTGAGACGGCCAGGACATAAGGCGGCAATAATTTCAAAGAGGATTCAGAGGGGAGCCATGCGGCGGCGAAGGTTAAGCCGAGTCTTACTGGCTAATCTACGTGCCCTGTGGCGACCTCCCAAACGCCCGGGTTTATCCATCTGCGGTGGGGTTATCGGGAATGGGGCTGGTGCCCGGATTCTCCTAGCAGCGGGACGTTTCTCTGAGGATGGACAACCGGCCCGTGGTCTGCCAGCCAAAACATCAGCAAGTCAATTGCGAGACAGCATTTAGCAGAAACTTCGGACAGGAAGTTTTCCAACGTGACTAGCGGTTTGTCATCTGCGAACCCCACTACGGCGCAGCTATCAGACAATGTGAGTCTCAAGATCCCGTCATACATGACGCTCCACAGGATGGTCCAAGAACAGAGCCCTGGGGTACACCTCATGTCACGTAATGCACCTGGTTGCCCTCGTTGGAAGTGTACATCAAGACGAGTCAGAGGGGTCGTCATTCATCTTGCCTGGCTTCGGGATGAGAACTGTACTTCATACATTGCTGCATATGAATAAACAACCATTTAATATAAATTCTTTGTTCAAGTACCGAGCCGGTCTGTCTACATTGGCCGGCTAACCGAGACTGCAAGTGTCAGCATAATTGACACACGCGGGCCTCGCATGTATATGAACTCAAGTATATGTGGATATTGCCTCGCGCTCCAAACTAAGCGAGCATAACTATATACATAAGTATACATAACCGTCTCTTTGCTGCCGCTGTAGTCAGCGTTGCTTCGAGACTTTACCTAGGTAGGTATACCTATAAATAATAATAAAAATAATTTAACACAATTTTTTCTATATGAGCCAATATGAATGGCAAATTAATAACGAAATAAAATATACGCTACACATAACACCTTCTATAAAAAATTTGGATAAAACAACCACAAAAATGTTAGACGTAAAGATTGTGGACTGCACTGAGAAAATATTATATTATATATATATATTATATATATTAAGATCACAACGATTATTATTAGTGATTCTACTTTATATATATAATATATAATATAGTATAGTATATATATATAATATAGTAGTATTAAGATCACAACGATTATTATTAGTGATTCTACTTTATATATATTATATAAAATATAGTATAGTATATATATATAATATAGTAGTATAATATATTATATATAATATATATAAAGTAGAATCACTAATAATAATCGTTGTGATCTTAATTGAAAATTTATGTTTTAAATTTGTAACGACCCTCTTTTGGGTTGCACGGCCTAGCTCGTCTAGGTCGGTGTTCGTGCAGATATATTTTTGTTTGTGCCCCTCTCGTTCCCTTACGCCAAGTGAAAAGATAAGTGGATTTAGTGTAATTCATGTTCTTCTTTATTTACCATTGTTGCTTGTTGTTGGATGCTGTAAGGAGAGATATGTTTTCGCGATCGGCGGGATGACTTCTGGGGAGTGACCGTGTCTTGGTGGTGATTGGTCTGAGGCACCATGAGTTTCGAGTTGTGACGTCGCGTCGTGCTGGCGGACCGTCGGTTCGGAAGTACCCTGTGCTTCGAGTTTGTGCGACTCGGCACTGGGTTATCGGATCGTCGATTCGGAAATTACCCTTTGATTCGGGTTTTGTGCGACTCCGCGCTGTGCTAGCGGATCGTCAGCTTTCGAGATGCCCTGTGATTCGGGTTTGTGCGACTCCGCACTGTGCTAGCGGACGTCGGCTTTCGAGATACCCTGTGATTCGGGCTTGTGCGACTCCGCGCTGTGCTAGCGGACTTCGGCTTTCGAGATACCCAGTGATTCGGGTTTGTGCGACTCCGCACTGTGCTGTGGCCTGTTGCGGTACTGGCCGCGGAGTAGCCACGGGAGACGTCGGTCTAAAACTGCGGTTGTCGTGGCCTAAGCTCGCACCATTATTCCCCAAACCCCTCGTGATACCATAGTATCTCTTGGTCATGCTATCTCGTACGAACTCGGCTGCAAGAACCTTACTCGACTTCCCTGTTCCCGTCAATGCCAGCTATGCAAGAGCTTCACATTGGCCCCTGCCTATACTAGAGTTCGGCTTCAAGAACCTTACTCTGCTACTTCGTACAAGTTCGGCTGCAAAAACCTTACTCGACTTCCCTGTTCCCGTCAATGCCAGCTATGCAAGAGCTCCACATTGGGCTGTGTGCCGCTTTATATAGGCGTTCATCAGCTGTTCGCCCCGTGTTCGATATTCGATGTTTGATCGGTTCGGAGTTGCCAGCTCTCCCCAATGTATTCAATTTCTACCAAATGTACCTCGATTGGGGTTGCCAGATCTTCCCAATGTATTCGATCCTTACCAGCTGTTCGGGGTTGGTCCCGCTGGCGTTGCCAGGTGGTGCCGGTGTGACCGTCTTATGCGTCCTGGTATTTATTTAGTTTTCCCTTTCCCGTTCTTTATTCTTACCCTAATTACTAACAATGTACTTAACATAATTAATAACACTGAATAATAATAAAAAATGAATGAATAATGAATAATACTAAATAGTAATAACAAAATAATAACATAATTGTTGTTGCTGTTACCCTAATTAATAACACTAAAGAATATAATATAATATAATATAATAAAATAATTCCTAATAATAACCAAATGATCATTTCATCGTTGTGGCTGCTTTTGAATGCGACGTTATCCTTCTGCTTGTTAGCATTGCGCCGATACACGCTCTGATGCCTTCTTCAATTCCAATCTTGTTGAGGGAGTCCAGGATAGAGTCTGCGTTTACGTTGTTCAAGGCGACTTTTATGTCATCGTGTAATTTTTAAAAGTCAGTGCCTTTTCTATGTATCTCACCACTTCATTTAGTATTCGTCCTGTAATACTTGGCTTGAATGTGCCACCTTTTCCTGCTTTTGGTATGAAGACTGCTCTTGCTTCCTTTCACGGAAGTGGTATGTGCGCTGTTTTGATGCATGCTTGGAAGATTGCTTGCCACCATTTACCCGTGCATCCTTTTGTTTTCTGCAGCATTGCTGGTATGATTCCGTCCGGACCCGGCCTTCTGTATTTGTCGAAGGAGTCCACCGCCTGGTGTATTCTCTCTCTCATGGTGACGATCTCCTCTACTGGTAACTGGTGGTTAGATCTGCGGCTTTCCATTATATGTTCTTCTTTCTGGATACCTGGGAAGTGATTGTCCAGCAGGGTTATCCATTGTCTCTTCGACTGACGTGCTCCCTTTGTTGTCAGGCCTCTTTATAAGTGTGGGGCTTGCATGCCCTCTAGCTAGGATTTTGCCCAATCTAGCTGTTTCTTAAATTCCTTCTAGCGATGCAGAATAACTGCTCCAAGAGTCTTTATTGGCAGTGTAGATCGCTTTTTTTGTATTCTTTTGTAGTTCCTTGTACGGCGCCAATCTTTGGTTCCGTAACTAGTATTAAAGGCCTTTCCTGAGCTCACTTAGCTTTTTATTCCATCATTGTGTATATGTCTTCTTTAAGTATGTTAGTTTGCACGACTCTTTGTATGCGTTGATGAGGATATTCGTGACGTCCTCCACTTTCTTTTCTACATATAGCTTCAGGTTAATCTGCACGATTGTTTATTGCATTATTGTGGGGTAGTGTTTGGGGTGTCGTCATCGATGAGCAGGTCGTCCAATATTTTGTCTGCGTCGTCGACCTCGTCCTCGGGATTGACATCCGGCTTGACTAGAAGACCTTTATCTTGGCCTTCCTTATCCCGTACCGGACCTTATATTCTTACTTCTCCATCTGCTTCAGCCATCGCTTGTTGAGGAGGAACAGGAAAGGCCGGCTGGTCTTCATCACCCGTTCTGCTTTCAGTATGGCCCAGTCCTCCATGTCGCCTTCATGGATTGAAGCCCTCGGAGCCATGAGCACCCTGTCATGGTTAGTTAGCCCTTTGGGCAGCCCGATTCGAGCTCTGGGTCTCCTCGTGATATTTGTGGCAGGGACCATCTTAATGCCTATCCTCTTCCATGCGTTGTTGATTTTAGCAACGCACTCCGCCAGGTAGTCTCTTGAAGGTGCCCGGTGCCCTCTAATCATGTCTGAAGAGTCAAAGGATGGTGCAGCTGGCTCTGCTAGAATCTTGTCTGATACCATCTCGGAAAGTCTGGTCTCGACCTAATCCCATTTCTCTAACAGCGAGCACCCAGTGCCATAGCGAGGCTGCCTCTGGCCACATCGCTGAATTTCTTCGTCGGCTTGACGAACGACGTCGCTCGAGCGGCCCCTTTGGCGTCCTTAGCCCTATTCGGAGCGTTCTCACTCACTTCGATTGGGGTGGCAGGGACGCTTTCGGGTGCTCCCTTTCGTATCGCTCAAATTCCTCCACATTCGCCTGGAAAATGTCCTTGTCGTCTATGTCTCGCTGGTTAATCATGCCCTCCATCTCATTTCTGGCTATCTTTGCCAGAATGAAACGGGCCTTATTTGCCTGCGCTTTCTTTTGCTGGTGGGTGTATGTTTTGGCCCAACGTTACCCTTTCCCTCCTTGGCTTGGCTTGCCTCGGAAGTACCAGCTTTCGGTTGTATCGTTTGGGGAGTGCTTGTCTTAGCATTCCCCGCAGAGTTCGACGGAGTTATTGTCTCATCATGTGAGCGCAGCAACTCGTCCTCGTCCAACTCTGAGGTGTTGTGGGAATTTACCTCTCCCGTGAGGTCCGAAGCGGCTTGTTGATTGTCTACAATATTTATAAACGCCCGCGTTGCTCGACAAGGCAAGCGCTTCGGGCCTGAGGAGTTTGGGGCTTTGAAGGAGGTCGACCGCGGCTTCGCCTTTAAGTGACGGCAAGGCCGGTTCCGACCCAGGCTTGCCCGCCCCTTGGAAGGCTCCGTACGTAAGGCATTCACGAAAAATGCCGCTCGCATTGGCCGTACTGAGGTACGTTTCCAGGAGGTACCACGCGGAGGACCCTCTCCGGAGAGAGGGTAGTGTCTATCAACTTGATATTCACCTACGAGTCCACTTGGTGCTCCATTTGACCCAAGAAATATTCATTAACAGATGCCCTGCTGACTTTGCCTTGGTTTGGTGCACCCTTACCACCCGTACAAACAAAATAAGGATGACTATTTTATTGGACCCAACTTTATTTAGTACATTCGTAGTGGATAGCGCTTAGCTTTGCTCTCACATAAATTATGTTTTTAATTTATTGGTTTAAATTTTATTACATTTGTGTATGAAATTTGGTCACTTTAAAGGGCTTCTCTATAACATAGATGGATATTATCTGCATTCAATCATGGATATAACTTCATTGTTTCCCGAAGCTTTTTCTTGGGAATAATTTGGTGGATTAAAAACAAACAAAAAATTTAGCTAAAGATAAGTGATATAATAATCCGAAGACTTTTAGAGCAAGTTTAAAACTTATATTTATTGCACTAGTCACAGAGTGGTATATTTCTGAACCTAACATTATCTATTCTTAGTTCTAGCTTTCTGTCTTTTTTTTGTATATTTACATATTTATGTTTATATTTACTTTATTAATTATTCTTATATTGAACTAAATCTAACATTATTAAATTTTCTATTTTCTTATTTATGCTAAACATTATAGAGTCAGATGTTTTATAATATGAATTTTAAATTGTGGGGCGCTTCTTCTTATTTTTAAATGATTTGGTAACTTGTTCCAAAGCTTTAAAGCGTACACTAAAAAGTGATTATAGTGATAGTTGTAAGTCTGCAATCAGAAGTGTGTATATTACATTCCAATCACGTCGGAAGAATTCTAAATTTAGTAAGTAGTAGTCAATTTTTCTAGACTCTCTGTATTTAAGGTCATGTTTGATAAGGTCAACTGGAATTCGATACAACATGCAAATAAGATCGTGCTTAAAAAAAATATGACGGAAACTGGTAAAAAAATAGAGTCTTAGTTGCATTGCTTTCCCTTCATTCTTTAGTCTTCGACAGGGATGGACGTGTTTTTCAAGAGCTCCGAGTTGATTTCTTTCTCCAATATATATAAATATTGTTAACTGTGCGATATTACTTCCTTAAGTGCCACGCGCGTTAAGCTCAATCAAATGAGCGGCGATTAACATAAAAAGCGTAAAAGCTCTTTTAACAAAGAAACGTTTGTTTTTTGTACTTCTCAATACGCGATACCGAAGTAGGAAAACGTCTACAAAGAGCAACCCGGCCTTACTGGCCGTCGAAAACACGAGAGCGCGCTATCCATCACCAGCCCTACTAATTCCTACTCCTACATCTTGGAGCTATCAATGCCAGACCCCACCACCACCGGCTTCAACGGAAGACGCACCAACAACAAGCAGTGCTGGAATTCCTGCTACCTCAGCAAAAAAAATGGCAACAACTAAAACAACGACCAATATTGCGGAATCGGTGTCAACGGCACCATCGCCAACTGTAAGGGCACCAAAAATCATACAGACCTGTATGGATCGCTACATCCAGATTACACGGTTGGTAATAAACCAAAGATCAACCATATCATCCAATCCAACGAATAAGCAAGGAGTTCCAACAACACCAACAGATTTTCCCTCTTGGCAGATGCTGAGAGCCAAGTCGAGCCGGAGCAGTTGACCCAGAAGAAACCAAAGCCCCCACCTATTGATATTAGGGAAAAAAGTTCAAACGCCATGGGCAACAAAATTGTTGCACTGGTCGAAGATGAAAATTTTCATGTTGTTCCGCTTATAAAAGGGAACATCAACGAAACCAAAGTTCAAACCAAATATGAAGAACACTTCCGAGCTTTGTCTAAATACCTGGAGGAAACAAAAAAAAACTTCTACACCTACCAACTAAAAAGCAGCAAAGGACTACAAGTAGTACTAAAAGGTATCGAACTTGACGTCGCCCCCTCTTAGATATTAGCAGCCCTTAAAGACAAGGGATTCTCTTTTAAGAATGTCAGCAACATTATTAACAAAAACAAAAACAAGCTGCAGTTCTTATTGCATCGGAGGATCACCGTGGAAGAACCCCACAAACGCAACGGTCCAGTACAATGCACAAATTGTCAGGAGTATAGACACACCAGGACATACTGCACACTTCGGTCAGTCTGCGTAGCCTGCGGAGACTTCCACAATTCCGCACACTGCCCTGCTAACAAAGAAGACCCACGTACAAAAAATGTCGGAACTGCGGAGGAAACCATACGGCAAACTGCAGAAGCTGTTTGGTGTACAAGGAGCTGAAGAGTCGTATGCGACGAGCGACAGCTACGAGACAACAAAATACAAAAAATGTGTATTTTAAATCAACAACTACGCCAGACGTCTTTTTCGGCATGGCAGCCAGATCATCTTTCGGTCCGCTCAGTACCACCAACGGCATTTCCTACGCTGGTGCTCTACGAACGGACATGGAAAATCCACTCCAGCCAAACTTAGAAATCGCTCAGCAGGTCCCAGTCGAGCCGCAAAACAATTTGGAAACTATGATGTTTACCATGCAACAAAGTATGATGGAGCTCATGTCCGTTATAAAAGCGACCATGCAAAAACTAGTTCAGAACCAGAATATGGTGATTCAGTTGCTTGTATCGCAACAGTCCAAATAATCAATGCCCATATCACGGCATAAACTTAAAATTAAACAATTCCCGAATGTAAATCACATCGACGCCATGCTGCTGGTTGAAACGCACCTCACAAGCAGATATAACTTCTATATACGGGGTTATACCTTCTACCGCACAGATCATCCCGATTGTAAAGCCCACGGCGGCACCGGCATCATAATTAGAGAACGCATCAAACACCATTTTCATCAAAGGTTTGCAACAAATTACTTGCAAGCCACGTCTATAAAAGTGCAGACAGGAAACGATAACCTTTGCATCGCCGGTGTATATTGCCCACCACGCCACCACCAGCCGATCCCAGAAAGATACCAGATCTAATTGATTTCGCTGTAACAAAGAACATTCCACGCAATCTAACAAGCGCCAAGGCCCTACCGGATCTCTCATCAGACCACTCCCCATTACTGATAACCCTTCTTCAAAGCCCAGAAGTTACCACCCCAACAGGCTGACGTCGCACAGAACTAACTGGTTGAAATACAGGAAGTATGTGAGTTCCCACATTGAGCTAACCCCCCAGCTCAATATCGAAGCGGACATCGACTGTTCTACCGCAGCCCTGATAGGTAGAGGTACCCGTCACAGCAGCCATGACCTCAACAACACAACGGTAAGACATGCAAATAAAGTAGTTAAAAACCAACCTGCAAATTGAACAGCTCGTCCTGAAAAAGACCGCGTCTGGCTCAATGGTCTCATGCATAAAATCAAACCACATTTGCCCGGGAATACCCATAAACTACTTGAGTCATATCTCTACAACAGTCTTCGCAGTGAGGTGCAACACAACATCATCCGACAACTACAAAATCGAAGCTGGAGTCCCACAAGGAAGCGCACTTGGACCTGTTCTATTCGTCCTCTACACAGCGGATATTCCCACGTGCGACCGACTAATAACCTCCACTTTCGTTGACGATACTGCGATCCTCAGCCGCTCCAGTTGCCCAGTCCGTGCAACATCCCAACTCACCAACCACCTCACGGTAGTGGAGAAGTGGTTATCCGACTGGCGTATTAAAATAAACGAACAGAAGTGTAAACACATAACGTTTATTCTTAACAGACAAACATGCCCTCCACTCTACTTGAATAGCACACAGATCCCCCAAGTCAACGAAGTAACGTATCTCGGCGTCCACCTCGACAGACGTCTAACATGGCGTAGACATATAGAATGCAAGAAACTACACCTAAAACTAAAAGCCAGCTGTCTCCACTGGATTATAAAAGTTCGATCGCCCTTGTGTCTGGACTACAAGGTCCTGCTCTACAACTCCACTCTCAAGTCAATCTGGACGTATGGCTCCCAGCTTTGGGGGAACGCGAGCAAAACAAACATAGACATCATACAGCGCGCTCAATCAAAAATCCTAAGAACTATCACTGGGGTGCTATGGTATATTCGAAACCAAAACATCCACAGCGATCTTGGCATTCTCGCAGTAAAAGATGAAATAGAGAAGCAAAAAGCGTCGTACAAGGAAAATCTCTCAGCCCACCCAAATCCTCTCGCAAGGGACTTAACTCGGGTTTCCAGAAGAACCCGCCTACAACGTAACGACTTGCCAACCCAGCCATAATTTGTCAGGGCCACTTTTACTGCTCCAGTCTACATGACTGATAGTTAGGTTATAGTATAAGATTTGATACACTTATTGTTAGTCTCGTAAGAAGAAGATTCAATAAATAAAAGCAAAGTTAAAAAAAATAAAAATAGAGTCTTAGTTGCATTGCTTTCAAAAAAGATGTCAATAAGTGAGTTGGAACGAGTGTGTAAACAAGACTTAAAACAAGCGTTTCGAAAGATTCGGGCACTTGCTTGTCAGTCACAATATTATTGCTTAAATCTCCATTTATTATTATGTTACCATACTGTGGAGTCAGCGAGTAGAGTAGATCAGTTAAGTAATTGTAGTCAGTAATTTTATTCGGGCGGTATACACACCCAAAAATAACTATATCGGACCGTCTACTTCCAATTCCTATAAATAAGTATTCCATGACACACCTATTTGTTTGTTTGCAGACTATTTTTGAGCGAAGACGACTTTTAACAAATATTGCAACCCCACCAGCATGACCATCTCTGTACCCTCACATTTAATCAACGAATCACAGACACTATAAGTGAACCAGGTCTCGGAGACACAAATAACATTGTCATTGGAGTCAACTTTCTTGGTCAAATTTTGTGCATTGTAACGACCCTCTTTTGGGTTGCACGGCCTAGCTCGTCTAGGTCGAGATTCGTACAGACAATTTTTTGTTTGTGCCCCTCTCGTTCCCCATGTACCAAATGAAAAGAGAAGTGGGATCGGGTGAAATTAGGTCTTTTTCTTTATTTATTCGTTTTTTATCTGCTGTGGAAAGAAATATGGATTATCGCGATCGGCGTGGTGACGTCTGGGCGGCGGCCGTCTCTCCGAGGTGCCTAGTAGGATAGCTTACTACCCTGGACTCCGGCTTGCGAGGTTGTGTTGTGCTGGTGAGGAATTGATCTCGGAGTACCCTGTGATTCGGGTGTGCGACTTCGCGTTGTGCTAGCGAATGGTCGGCTTGAGATACCCTGTGCTTTGGGTTTGTGTGCGACTTCGCGTTGTGTTAGCGAATCATCGACTTGGAATACCCTGTGCTTCGGATTGAGTTACTCGGTGCTCTGTGAGTGGGGTGTCGACTTGTAGAATACCCTGCGCTTGGTTGCCATGCTAGTAGGCGAACTTCGGCTATCGCAACTTCCCTATGCTATCCTGCCTAAATCTTCGGCCTGCTCGCACCTATGCTATCTCTCCTGAGCTCGGCTGCACGAACCTTACTCAGTTTCCTCCCCTATTCACGGCCTGCTATGCAAGAGCTGCACCGTGACCCGCGTCTATACTAGAGTTCGGCTTCAAGAACCTTACTCTTCTACTTCGCACAAGCTCGGCTGCAAGAACCTTGCTTGACTTCCCTGTTCCCGTCAATGCCAGCTAATGCAAGAGCTCCACATTGGCCCCACCTATACTAGAGCTCGGCATCAAGAACCTTACTCTTCTACTTCTACTTGTTTTCCAGACTTACCCGAGATGTGTTCAGTTGCGCTGCTCGCCCGAAGTGATCTTACTCTGAGCTGTGTGCCGCTTTATATAGGCCTTTGTCAGCTGTTCGCTCCGTAATTGATAGTCGTGATGTTATCGGTTGGGGTTGCCAGATCTTTTATTCTGGTACTAATTCATAATTAACAATAATACTTAACCTAACAATAACAAATAATTCTAGCTTCAGTGCTGTTGTTGTTAACCTAAATCAACTAATGACTTCATTATTGTGGCTTTTAACTAATAATCATATTTCATTGGATACTAATACTAAATAATACAAAAGTAAATAAGATAATAACAATTCAATAATTTGTTTGTTGCGACGTGAGGCTTCGCAGCATTTGTATGACAAATATGCAATCCCTTTGACGGCTGGAGAAAATTCGAAGAGTATCATGAATGTTTGCTTTGGGTTTACTCAAGTTACTTGTAAAAGAGAACATAATTTAATAAAAGAGTTGGTAAGCGCGCACATATTAATCAGTAGGAAACTTAATATATAAAAATATCAAACATTGGAATAGAACAAAATAAAAAAAAAAAAACAGCAAGAGGAGCTTTTAGCCCTGCCAGTTGCGAAAGGCATCATCGGATGGTTCGACAGCTTGTACCTCTCTCATTGTCTGCATTTCAGAAAGGTCATGCATTTCCAATATGCTGTAGATCTCGTCTCTTTCTTGCGTTTTCACGTGCACAACACCTCTGCGCTTGAAAGCAGCATGCAGATGTTTGAGCTTTTTAAGCTTCATAGCTTCTTTAAAGAGTGCATAACTCTCTTTCGTTAGCTGCTCGTTTAGGTAGAGCGAAGCCTCCGAATCAAAGCCAAGCAAACTTAGTTTGAGTTGACTCTTTGATTTCCGGCGATATTCACCTGCGGCTCGAAGAAGTTGTGCCTTATCGTGCACGCGGTCGGATCTTATTAATAATACCGGGTCAACCACAGTATTGTGTCGTGGCTTGACCCTAAAGATGTCTTTGAGCCTCGGTTCCGGAGTGAGTTCAAGTGCAAAACAGAGAGTGTTTAAAAGTGTGCGCAGATTTTCGCCTTCTACTGTGGGCATGCCGTGCATTCTTAAATCGCAATCGACATTAGCTATTGCCTGGATTGAACCCTGGGACTCGAGCTGCCAACCTGAGTTTTGAGCCACCTTGTTTCACCAACTGGAACTGCTGGACTCTACTAAGTAGATCCCTAAACTCGCCGTCCATTGTGTTTACGCGTTCCTGGAGGACTGAGGAGCACATGGTGGCAGTGCTATGGTCAGCTTGCTCCTTGAATCGCTGGTTGATCAGCTCGGTTAGCTTGGCTGCCAAACCATCATCCCTGTTACGTCGGTTTTTATGTCGCTATTGGTGTTCTCGCGAAGCCGTTTCTTAGCTGGTGTCAAGGCTGGAGCAGGCACAGTTGGAGCCATCGTGGAATGTATTTGAGTGATTTGCTTGAGTGTTTTTATTTATTTTGAGTCATTTGTTAGAATTGTCGGTGCCGTAATAGTCGTTGGTGAAGATTCAATTGTTTATTTGAAAGTTCGTTTGTTTGGCAAATTGACGGCTGCCAGAAGAGACGACGGGAATTGTGACCTTCTTCGTTCGATATATCGATACGTTTGAAAGATATGTTTCCAAACCATTACAATGATAACACTTAGTTTAGTTTTGGTATTGATGTAGTTTAATGGTTTCAACAGACTTCTAAATGTTTTTGGGAACAGTTAGTGGTTCTTGACGGCTATGTACATATATTGTTCAGGTTAGAAGCCCTCTTCCCACCGAGCTTCCGAAAGCTCGACCGCTCTTGCTCTCCCGTCTTTCGGGCCTCCGCGCACTGTCCGCCGAGCGCAGCAACGCTCGCCCGATGGCCGCTCCTCATCAAGCTTCGGCCGTTCCTCGGCACTCTTACGCCTCTTCGCGTCACTCCGACGCCGCTCCTCGGCACCGATCTGGACCAAGCCTGGCCGTTCTTGCCCCTCTCGCAGCTTCTGCGCTCCGGATCGCGGACCTCAGGTTCGGAACCGAACTCACGGTTGCCGGTCACTGCCGATGTCTCGCTCGGGAGCGCGGTCTTATGCTTAAGCTTAAATTAGTCAGCCGAATAAGGCTGATGAAGTCCCACGTCGGCCCCGCCTTTCATTTTTCTGAGCCCGATTTTCCTGCCTTCGCCTACGCCGTGGGAATTTCCTTTTCTTACAACTTCAAGGAGTCTTATTTTTCGGAAGAATCGCCCCCCTACAATCATATATATTTATGTAACGTTGTTCTCTGGCTGGGGTAGATCTCAGTCTATGCCAGGGAACCTAAACAAATATAATTGTATATGAAGTGGAAGTAACAGTAGGAATTTCATATTTAGAAGCATAATACCCCTGGGAACACATCTAAGACCTATCTGTTGCTACTGCAACAAAGCTGCTTAATAGACTTTGCAATGTGGTAAAATTGACACGATGAACTTGCAAACTATGCGCAATTGGTTTGTTGTATGCATTAAAAAATTAATAAATCTGAATATGGAAATACCTTTCAAACGTATTTACAACTGTAAATTAGCTTATATGCTCTTAATATTGTGTTTTGTCGTCCAACAATAGTGTTTGTGTTTTGTTGAGTAAAACTTTTCAATACCACAGACTAAGAAAAAAGTAAGAATGGAGCATATACATAAAACTAATCTTTTTTGTTATTTTTTACTCCTCTCAAAACTTACGCTTATGTAGCAAAATGTGTTTAGCCACAACGTTCTTCTTCAAATTTGGCAAAACAACAAGCGCTCGCGAGAAACTCTATAGAGTTACATATCCGATAAATTAAATGGAGATCATAAAAGCAAAGAGATAATATCAAAGAAAATATCAAAATTTATATTGTGAGGGTCCTCACAACCCATGTAAATATGTATAGCCATTAGTATATAAGGTGTATATAAGTATAGTTGGGCAGGTAGTATAAGCTTAGGCAATTAAGATCAGAGAAAGACCCAAGGAGGGCATTTGTACATAGGAAGGGGGAAAAGAGAAACCGCACCCAGACACAAAATTTATCTATTAAGAGAGGACGACCGAGAGCAAGCAGAGCAAGCAGAACAGCAGAGCCCGAACATAGACAACGCAGAGCAGCAGAGCCCAAACACGGACAATGGAGAGCATGCAGAGGAGCAGAGGCCGGCAGACAGTAGAAGTCGCGGCAGTGCCGAAGAACGGGCGCGAGAGCGAGCCCGCACCCCGGCAGAGCCCAAGAGCAGGCCTCGATCAACCGAGTCAGCAACGGCAGCACCCGCGGCAGAACCCGAGAACCAATAAGAGAGGGCCGAACAGAGGCCGAGATGAGCAACGTCGACAATGCACAAGGCAGGCCAGGATCGGCGACAGAGAAAGAGAGAGGCCAAAGCAAGCCGAGATCCAAGGAAGACAACGATAAACCGAGAACCAACCCACGTGGCCGGGCGCGAGCCACATGGAGCTGGAGTAAAGAACGGGTGAGCTGGCCAAGGGCCAACCTCTGCGGGGGGAGAAATTTGGAGTGCGTAGGGCTAGGAGTTTATAGGAAGCAGTTAGGGTTAAAAGAAATATTGTAAATAAAATCTGGACAAGAACAACGGAATATTCTTCTCCATTCACGGCAGATCCCCTCTCGGCGCCTCGCCTTTCTGGGAACCGAAGGATGCCGGCACACAGACAGCGTGGCCGGCAATCCTTCGCTCTTTCCTGTTTCCTGGAGGAGGGCCGGTACCCGGGTTTGCGGGATCGACCACTTCTCGCCTCGGCGCCCACACTTTTCTCTCCCGAGGCGGCGGAGCGACACCTGGCTTGCGGGGTCGACCCTCCGCTTCGGAGCCCCCTGTCCCGGGAACCCAGGGCGGCCGGTACACGGAATTGCGTGTCCGGTGGCTCTCACCCTGGACCCCTCTGTCCGAACATATCCGGGAAACTGGTAACCGGCTGGCGGGGCCGGTCTCCTCCGATTTCTGAAGATCCCATTTCGTCTGGAGCGGGGAAGAGATACCCGGCTTGAGGGATCGACCCTCCACTTCGGGGCCCCTCTCCAGCAGGGACCCAGGGCGGCCGGCATACGGATTTGCGTGGCCGGTGGCCTTCGCCCGGGCCCCTCTTTCGGGTAGCGGCGGGAAACCGGTACCCGGCGTGCGGGATCGGTTCCCCTGCGACTCCGGAGGACCCCATTTCGCTGCGAGGCGGAGAAAGATACCCGGATTGCGGGATCGCCTCTCCGCTTCAGTGGCCTCTCTCTGGAAAAGGGCCTGCACCCGGACGGCGGGACTGGCAACCGGATCACGGCTCCCGAAGCTGGTTGTACGGGTTCGTGGGCTCGCCCACCAACGACTTCCGTACCGAACAAAATCCCGGCCTCCGGGCCCCGTACGATCTCCTGCCTGTCTCAGTAAATAAATATTTCTGAATAGGACTCCTGGGCCGACTGAGTCCTTACCACGGCCATAGCATTCTTACAATATATTACATTAATAAACACGCCATGTGGTTAGCTGGTAAGACATTATTCTGATTGCCATAAATTGTCATTACTCTATAAATTCAGAGAAATTCGAAATATTCTGTTTTGACCCTTTTACCATGTACTACTTTTGGTACCCCAAGTCGTCAAGTTAGTACATGAATACATATTTATTGGATAATTAATTGTTCTTGTTGGCTCCTTTAAAGCTGACAGAAAACATCATGGTAGAAAATGTGGTGGGGCTGACAATATGTCAGAAGGTTTTTACAGAGTTATGGATTCGTCTCATCCGTACTATACCAAAATCAACAGCATGCGGCTGCCAACGGAGGTTGTCGATCTTTTGAATTCGCATATCATCTTTAGTTTTTGGTCACAAATACGAAGGTTTTGGCCCATATTTCGTGCAAAGATTATTCAGATGAAGATAATGGTAGGTATAGATTTAGAGGATGAGGTACCAGACGCAATCGAAATAAAAATTTAAAGTAATAATTTTAGAGTTTTTACAAAAATGTAATGACCTTTTTTTCAGTGTTTGTCGGGCTAAGTAACAAGAAGTTACAATTAATTTGAAATGTAGGGGGCGAAGAATTAAAAATATAACTTCCGGGGGCTGGCACACTGTTGCTGCGTCCGGAAGGCGAAGATGTGGTAGCGCTGAAGCGATTTGTGGACCCATGGAGATGAGAAGAGAAAAGCACGGGGATCGGCGTTCACAAAATTTTCACTTTATTAAAGCTTCACTGCTTGCTTAGTACAAACTTAAATCTAACCAAAGCTAAATCGCCGCGTCCGGAGCACGCCAATCCTGAAATACGGTCACAGCGGCACCACCTGGCAACGCCAGCGGGACCAACCCCGAACAGCTGGTAAGGATCGAATACATTGGGAAGATCTGGCAACCCCAATCAAGGAACAGCTGGTAGAAATCGAATACATTGGGGAAAGCTGGCAACTCTGAACCAAAAAAAAAATCGAATATCGAACACGGGGCGAACAGCTGATGAACGCCTATATAAAGCGGCACACAGCCCAATGTGGAGCTCTTGCATAGGTGGCATTGACGGGAACAAGGGAGTCGAGAAAGGTTCTTGCAGCCGAACTTGTACGAAGTAGCAGAGTAAGGTTCTTGAAGCCGAACTCTAGTATAGGCAGGGGCCAATGTGAAGCTCTTGCATAGCTGGCATTGGGAACAGGAAAGTCGAGTAAGTTTCTTGCAGCCGAACTTGTACGAAGTAGCAGAGTAAGGTTCTTGAAGCTGAGCTCTAGTATAGGCAGGGGCCAATGTGGAGCTCTTGAATAGCTGGCATTGACGGGAACAGGGAAGTCGAGTAAGGTTCTTGCAGCCGAGTTCGTACGAGATAGCATGACCAAGAGATACTATGGTATCACGAGGGGTTTGGGGAATAATGGTGCGAGCTTAGGCCACGACAACCGCCGTTTTAGACCGACGTCACCCGGACTCGCACACCCTGGCACCCGAAAATCGAATCACGGGGTATCTTTAAGTCGACGATCCGCTAGCCCAACGCAGAGTCGCAATCCCAAATCACAGGGTAGTCTCAAGCCGACGATTCGCTGGCCCAGCGCAGAGTCGGAAACCCGAATCACAGGGTATTCTCAAGCCGATGATCTGATAGCCCAGCGCGGAGTCGCAAACCCGAATCACCAAAATATTCTCAAGCCGTCGATCCGCTAGCTAGCGCGGAGTCGCGACCCAAATCCCGGAAGTCTTCACCGATCGCGACAACCACCACTTTCTTCCACAGCGTCCAGCAAAAGAAACGAATTTTAATAAAAAAAAACCAAATTTCACTGAATCCAATTCTTTTTCTCACTTGGTATGGTGAACGAGAGAGGCACAAATTACAAACTATCTGTACGAACCTCGACCTAGACGAGCTAGAACGTACACCCCAAAAGAGGGTCGTTATAGTGGCGCCTAACGTGCTAAAACCTCGAAGTATCTATTAACCAAGTCGAAACATGTCCGCCCCAGAGAAATTGACCCGAGGATGGGTAGGTTGCCTCAGCAATGCCCAGTTAGAGGGATAAATAAGAGAAACAAGCAAATCGACTCAAGGAATTGAGCCAGATACACACAAGAAGCGGGTCACCTAACCCAACGGCAGATACAAACTTGGAAGTCAAAACGACAAGGCCACCGGATGTATCAGAGGAACGGAAACAAAACGGGAACAACAACATAGCAGCTATTAACACCATACGCGGCTGGAACAAAGAAATCGACGGAATAGGAGACGCACTAGAACTCTTAACCAGAATTAAGGAAATGGCAGCAGCACACGAGATAGGACTCGACCATATAACCGCGGCAGCAGTAGTCATATTGAAAGGAACGGCACAGGACTGGTGGCGCACAAGCCTGGTAGAAATGCCAGACTGGAAGACTTTCAAGGCGGAATTTAAGAAGTACTACGTGCCACAGGACTACCATGAGGTATACCTCGCTAAGCGAAGACCAGAAGTTAGAATGGGCCTGCAGAAACAGCACTACAAAGTTCAAATACTAAGCAAAGAGAAGCAAGGTCCAATCATTAAAGGACTATTTAAGGCTGGCGAAAGAGTTCGAGGCGCTACAAGCACAGCAGGTACAACCCACTGAAATGGCGGGACCATTCAACACAAACAACCTCTGCCGATGCTGCAAGAGCCTGAGCCATAAGGCGCATCAATGCAACAACCTACCAAAGTTATTCTGCTGGATATGCGGTAGGGACAACATACGCACGGTCCACTGCTGCAGAAGGACAGATGGAAACGCAAGAGGCGCTGGGAGGCAGGTGGAATACCCAGGGCCGGCATGGAACGACCACCGAAAACAATGATAAAGTTCGACGGCCGGAAGATAATTGCTCATGTACGAGTAGCGAAGAAACAGGTACGCGATATACTCGACACAGGGGCAACAAGAAGTTTCGGCAAACCGACTCCAGAAATACGGTGAAAAGCAACCCACAGAAGAAATAATAAACCTGGCAGACGGGACATCGATAGTGGCCAAGGAGGAACTACAACTGGAAATAGAACTCGGAGAGAAGAAAGCGGAAGTAGAGCTATTAATACTAGACAAGGTCATCGGAGGTGTACTGCTAGGGATGGATTTTCTGACACAATGCAACACGTCGCTACAATGCGGATGCCTAACCGTACAGATCAAACCAAAGACAAGCACACAGGAGAAACACCAGAGACTAGGAGGAGCGTCAGCACGCGAGCCAATCGATATAGAGATAAAAGAATTCCTCGAGAAGGAACTAACCCTGATAAACAGAAAAAAGGAAACCAGTCTTATATCGAAGCATAAAATCTACATGAATCAACAAAGATATTACCCAAAACACCCAGCCATGCAGAAGATCATACACGAACAGATCAACGAGTTATTGGAACAAGACCTAATAGAACCACCACACTCAGCACACAGCTCACTGCTCGCATTAGTGAGAAAGAAGAACAACAACTGAACGCAAACTCGGAGCGAGACGCATACCCATACCCTCAAACAGCTGAGAGAAGCACGTAATAAGTTTGTATGTAATAAGTTTAGCAGAATTTAAAATCAATCCCTCTAATAGGATGCTTATATTTATTGTGGGAGTGTATAGATATCGTATAATTATTGTTTAAATGCGTGCGAAGCAAATAATTTCAACATTTATTTGGATAACATGGAGACAACATAATTCAAATTAGACTAAATAGGTGTGCAGTACTGCGCATTTTCGGAAAGCAGAGATCTGGTCTAAAATATTGGCATATGAATGCTTAAAGACTGACTAGAAAAATTTAAGAATTTAGGTACCTCCTGATCAACTCAGACATGGATGTTATATATATATCTGAAACATGCTTTGTCCCGAAAATCAGTGATGTCTTAGTTGAATATAACGGCTACAACTTGTATCGAGATGATCTTTAAAATCATGGTGAGGGGTTGCAATGTATGTTAACAAATATTTTAAGTCAAGATTTGTAAAGTTGCAACAGACGGCTAAATGCTGATTGGGTGCGCCTATCGTCCAAATTGTCGGACCAACTACCAAAGTATTTTAAATATCCTAACTAACTTTTCGACAAATATGCAGAGCTTTTCTCTCTTCCAAGTCAACGAACGTGTTTTTTTCTTGCGCTCTCGTTTTGTGAATATTTTACATAAAAACCACCCGGATTTTACTTCAATTTTCTACCATGTGTTTAATAAAGTTCCCGTTCGCTTCGCGTGCATGCTGCCTTCCTGATTTGTACATTTAATTTAATTATTTTCACAATTTTAGTTGTGCTGCCAGTGTTTTGCTTGTGCTTATTTTAATACCCTTGCAGGGTATTATAATTTCAGTCAGAAGTTTGCAACGCAGTGAAGGAGACATTTCCGACCCTATAAAGTATATATATTCTTGACCAGCATCGACAGCCGAGTCGATCTAGCCATGTCCATCTGTCCGTCTGTCCGTCTGTCCGATTATACGCAAACTAGTCCCTCAGTTTTGAAGCTATCTGAATGAAACTTTGCAGATAGTCTTCTATATGCTCTCACTTCTATATAAGTCGGAACGGGCCGGATCGGGCGACTATATCATATAGCTGCCATATGAACGATCGGTAAATTTTTAGAAAAAAAATTATTCCTTGTCCAATTTTCAACATATTTTCATATAATTTAAGACATGGCATTTTATATTATTCTAGAATTTCGGTTTTAATTTGATCTAAATCGGACAACTATATCATATAGCTGCCATAGGAATGTTCGGGCTATATTACGTATACGTAATGTTAAAACCGAATTTTTATATGTATAAATGTTGTATACAATTCTTGTCACTTTTACTTTTCATTTGATAAAATTTTATTAATGCATAATGATCCAATTGTAAGCTGCAAGGGCCCGCCGAAGTTAGCTTTCTTTTTCGTTTGTATTGCTTATGTGCCCTCTCCGTTTAGCAGTTGTTTGCGCCGTCGCGACAGCTAAACTTTAAGCTTGTAAGCTTTGCTCTCACGCTCACCCGCTCTCTTTCTCCCTGTTCTCTATGCAGCTGCACTTTTTCTTATCTTCACGTAAAGGTACAGTGGTAAGGCCCTATAATGTCCGCTATTGTCTGCGCTGTTAAAACCTGCAAGAAGGTAATTGCGGCTAGTGATCTCTCGATCGGCTGCTGGCTGTGCGACAACATTGTGCATGCCAAGTGCATCGGTGTTGTAGCGCGGACGGTAGACGATTTGAGAAGGAACATCGGTTTGCGTTACTGCTGTGATGCCTGTCGCGAGGTTGAAAGCAAAATTATGTCTTTTATGCGGCAAACCAAGAGCGGTTTTAAGGACGTATTATCGAGTTTTCGCAAAACTCATGATATGATCTTAGCGCTAGATACTCAATTTAATAGTCTTAAGCTATTAAATGAGTCTCTAAGGCGTAAAAAACTGCTACTGGTCTGCAACACAACGGTCTCTCAACAGCAGCCTCCCTCGGATCAGCCATCGACCTCAAGATTAAATCCTAGAATTCTGAGGTCGAGTGTCATAAAAGATTCGGTACCCGAATCTGCCGCTGGAGCGACCGTGCCCCCGGTGATTTCCGTTTTATCCCCTGGGGGATCGCTAATTACGACCCCTCAGACTCCTATCAATTTACCCCCCCAGGGAGTCAGGCCCGGATTACCGGCCGATATTGGCAATCCAGACAATGCGTCTGCATTGCCGAAAGCCCTCACTGTTGTCCCACCTACGAAACAGATATTTGTCTTTCGGCTTTCCCTGATCAGACATCGGAAGATGTAATAGCCTTTATTCAATGCAGAACTAAAGCCGAAAAAATGAAAATTAAGGTGGAAAAATTCAAATTTTCCTATGCTAGGGACATTTCATCTTTCAAGATAAATGTCCCAAACGAGCTCTTTGACACAATATGCTCTACCAAATTCTGGCCGGAGTATATTGTCGTCAAAAAGTTTGAAGCTAAGAAAAAGAAAAGACGGCTTGTAGGAATAAGTCTTCCCAGGCCCGACCAGACCACTGGGCCCTCTACGACTCCCTCTCCAAAAAACTAACCGACTCTCTCTTTATCTCCTATCAGAATGCAAGAGGTTTACTTAGTAAGCTTCCAAAATTGTATTCTGATAGTCTTTCGTTTGCTTCTCAGGTTATCGTGTTCACAGAAACCTGATTAAAGCCGGATATTTGGAGCTCCGAAGTTTTTCCATCTGCGTCCACGGTTTACCGAGTGGATCGGCCTATCAGACAGTCCTCATAGCGGTGGACTCCAGCCTCACGTCTGAATTATTAACTTTTGAGGAGTGCAACGATGTTGAATTCCTTTGTGTGAAGCTATCAGTCAATGGTAGCTCCATTTTCATTACTTGTTCCTACATTCCTCCCTTGTCGGAACTTCCTATTTATTTGAACCATCTTTCCACTATTCAGATGGTCTCCAATTGTCTTTCGGATAAGGACCACTTAGTAGTTCTTGGTGATTTTAATATCCCAGTGGCTATTTGGTCCTCCACTAATTCCACAAACTCACTTTTAACCACAACACAGCATGATTTTATTGCTGGCTTGTTTGACATTTCGCTGTCTCCAGTCAACCATGTACGAAACTCTTTAGAACGCTTGCTTGATCTCTGTTTTGTTTCAGATCCTGCGGGAGTTAGTTTAGCCAGAGTTTAGTTTAGAGTTAGATCCCTATCATCCTACTTTCGATGTGACCCTCGACGTTGGGGCCGACTTACAGAATATATCTGACCGTCCAGCTAAAAAAGTCCTTTGTTTTCGCAAGGATGATTTTAATTGGTCCGATCTATACATATGCACTTCATGGCGGAAGCCGTGGATATTTTTTACAGTGCCATGAAGTCATGTTTTACTAAGTGTGTTCCGTTATACTACCCGTCAACCTCTAATAAGCCTCCGTGGTTTACTAAAGAGTTGAGTCGCCTTAAAAACAAAAAGTCTAGGCTGTATTCTAAATTTAAGCGCACCGGTTCTCAATCTGCTCTATCCTTTTATTTATCGGCTCGGTTAAGCTTCATTGTGTTGAACGCGCAGTGTTACAAAAATTATCTTGCTCGTTGTAGGGCCCAGTTTTCTCAGGACCCAAAACAGTTCTATAATTTTGTTAACACTAAACGTAAGCCAGTTACTCATCTTTCCTCGCTTTCATTTGAAAATGCAACCGTAAATAATGATCAGGCAATAGCCAATCTATTTGCGCAGTTTTTTCAAACCACATATTCAAACTCCACTGACTCAAATCAGACTTATTCTTACATCATTCCCAAATCGAACTTAATTTTCAGTCCTAGTTTAAACGAAAGCTCTATTCATTCAGATCTTCTCCGCGTTAAGCCAATTTATTCGCCAGGTCCCGACGGAATACCTGGCTGTGTGCTCAGGTATTGTGCCGACGCCCTGTGCAATCCCCTTCTGAAATTGTTTACCTTATCCTTAGAAACCTCCCACTTTCCCCTTATTTGGAAGGAGTCGTTCGTTATTCCTCTCCACAAAAAAGGTAGCAAATTAGATGCCAACAACTACAGAGGAATCTCTAAGCTGTCGGCCATCCCAAAACTTTTCGAAAAAATTATTACTCCACATTTGCAGCACCTTTGCAGTTCTATCATTTCTCCATGTCAGCATGGATTTATAAAGCGAAGATCAACTACTACTAATCTTTTGGAGCTCACTTCCTTCATTATAAAGGGCTTCCATAACAACTTTCAGACAGACGTAATCTATACTGATTTCAGTAAAGCATTCGACTAACCATTCTCTTCTTGTTCGGAAACTCGATTTAATGGGATTTCCGGTTGGTCTTCTTAGATGGATCTCTAGTTATCTGAATGGCCGGACGCAAATGGTCCTTTTTAAAAATACCTTATCTAATGTTCTCAGGGTTACGTCTAGCGTCCCGCAAGGGAGCCATTTGGGACCCTTGTTGTTTACATTATTTATTAACGACCTGCCCAAAGTTCTGACTAACTCCAGAGTACTTATGTATGCGGATGACGTCAAACTTTGCGTGCAATATAAGGACGCTTCTTGCCAGTCAGATTTACAAACAGATCTTATTAATTTTTAAACATGGTGCCGCGTTAACTTACTAAATTTAAACGGCTCTAAATGCAAGCTAATGACATTCTCTCGTGTCGTTCCCAAGCTTGCAACTTACACGCTAAACTGTTGCTCTTTGGAAAGAATCGCTATAGTTGACGATTTGGGAGTCCGCCTGGATCCCAAACTTGACTTTATTGATCATATTTCGTGCATGGTAAATAAAGCCAGAGGTGTACTTGGTTTCATTAAACGGTGGTCGAAAGAATTCAATGACCCCTATGTTACTAAAACACTTTATATATCTTTAGTTCGTCTTATCTTAGAATATGGATCTTGCGTTTGGAGCCCTCAGTATGGGGTCCACAGTAAACGCATTGAGTCGGTTCAAAAGAACTTTTTACTTTTCGCTTTACGCGGTTTAAACTGGGATGCAAACCAGAGGTTACCCTCTTATTCCAGTAGACTCCTACTAATTAACTTATCATCCTTATTTAATCGTAGAACTATGATAGGCATTACCTTCATTTACAACCTTATCCGAGGTGACGTTGAAAGTGCTGATCTTTTGGGTCAGCATAACTTTCACGTGCCAAGTAGAAATACTAGATCTTATATTCCCTTAGTTTTGCGCCACTGTAGAACGTCCTTTGAATTGCATGAACCCTTTAGAGTCTTATGTGCAAATTATAACGCTTTGTACATAATAACGTCTTAAGTAGATACTCTTCCCAAACTAAAAATTTTAATTCTATCCCACTTAGCACGCATGCAAGCAAACAATCTGTCAGCACGCCAGTATTTACTTCCTCGATTTTCTTTTCTATACCTACCAACTAACACCTAACACGAACAAGCACGTGCTTGGTGTCATACGAGCCACTTGAATGTACTGATCGTTGTGCAACAACGTCCAGAAAGAATAGAATAATTCTTGTCGATGATCTAGGAGTCCGCCTTGATTCTAAACTTTCACTCTCCGAACACATTTCCTGCATGGTTAACAAAGCCACAGGTTTTTCTTAAGGTAGTTGAAGCTAGTTGAAGGAATTCGATTCCCGTTATGTAACTAAGAGTCTTTTTTTTCTTTAGTTCGGCCCATTTTGGAATATGGTTCTTGCGTTTGGAGTCCTAGTTTTGGAGTCCATATTAAGCGCATTGAATCTGTCCAAAAAAACTTTTTTTTTTTCGCCCTACGGGGCTTAACCTGGGATGCAAATCTGAGATTACCGTCTTACTCTAGTAGACTTCTATTAGTTAACCTTCCCTCCCTAGCGACCCGAAGAACGATGCTTGGTGTCGTCTTTCTACATAAGCTCATTCATGGGGACGTGGAGAGCCCCTACCTGCTAGGCCAGCTCAATTTCCATGTTCCCCGACTAACATCCAGATCCTATATCCCCTTAGTAATTGGTCACTGTAGGAGGGAGTTTGAAACGCATGAGCCCTTTAGGGTTTTATGCGCCGATTACAACCGTCTCTATGACTATATTGCTAGTAGTGATAGTCTTCCCAAACTTAAAACTGTTTTGCTTGTAGAATTAGCCCGTATTTTAGCACCTAGTAAAATCAAATTTTCCTCGTTCTTCTTCCCACGCGTCTATCAAGAACGCGTTCGTGAGGTACGTCACACGGCTGCGCCTCTCGGTCGGTTGGGCGGGAGGTGGGATTCGATGGGACCCGCGCGCACAAAAAAAAAAAAAAAAAAAACCAAGAAAGAAAGCTAAGTTCGGCACCCCGAAGGTTTTATATTATACCCTTGCAGCTTGCAATTGGATCATTATGAATTAATAAAATGTTATCAAATGGAAAGTAAAACTAACAGGAATTGTATACAACATTAATACATATACAAATTCGGTTCAACATGGCATATAGAAGACTATCTGCAAAGTTTCATTCAGATAGCTTTAAAATTGAGGGACTAGTTTGCGTATAATCGGACAGACGGACAGACGGACAGACGGACAGACGGACATGGCTAGATCGACTCGGCTGTCGATGCTGATCAAGAATATATATACTTTATATGGCCCCCAATGGGCCGACGGAGCTCGGAGAGCCTGGCGAATGGGGCAGCGGGGGATCATCGACGTCGATCCCAAAATCGGGACGTGTTCAGGGTAGCTGGCTCCTCCCTTATGGGGACAAGCGGCGGTGGGTGGTCCTCATCCGAGCGTCGCGGCGGAGTGCGCTCCACCCGAAAGGGCCCGAAACGGCCGTCCGGGGAAACCTCTCTCTCGTCATCGCGCAGCGCGCGTCCCGGCGGGGACCGGCCCGTCGGCTTGGAAGGCCTGCCAGCCTCGTCCCCTGTGGCGTACATCCACGCCGTGTTCCCGTGCAGCGAGGTGGCGGCCGACTCGGTGAGGGGTGGCGGCATCGGCATCTCCGCCAGCTCGGCCAGGAGGCTATCTCGGGTGATGGGATGGCCGAAGCGGTCCATGTCGTCTGGTCGTCCGTAGGCGGTGATTCGTGGCAAAGAACTTTTCTGTAAGGATAATGAATATTGTATTAAAAAGGCCGCGGGAGCCCTACCTAACGAGTGGAGCTAGGAGCGGCTTGATATAATTGCCAACTAAGTGGAGACCCATGTTCCACCCACAAAGGTTCGAGGAGTTGGACATGAGCGCCTGTCAGCAAGTGGCCCCTGCCCAAACATGGTCTCCTCCGCCTCGGGGCGGGTGCTCTTCGTCGGCGTTGGCGGCGCGGGGTGTATTTCCCGGGCCTAGTGATCTCGTCGTCTGGCGATGTGGCACGACTGATGACCTAGGCATCGTCGTAGCTAGAGTTCTCGGCAGGGTTGTCCTCGGCTGCGTTGTGTTAGCGGGGGGGAAATAGCTGGCCGCCATTTTGCTGGAGCCCGGGCCCGGAATTATCCCGCGGCCACGGGTTTCCGTTTCCTTCTGGTTTCGACACGGCCCGGAGTCATCCAGCGGCCATGGACATGAGAGGGGAATCGTTAGGCGCGTCAGCCGGCAGCGATTTCCCCGTCGCCGTTGTCCTCGTTGTCAGCTCCTACCTCGGCGTTCATATCCTCGTGATGGTGATATGGTTTCAACTGGCTCAGGTTGGCAGTCCGTCGCCGGCGGCTTCCCGATATGTGCAACTGCACGATGCTTAGTGACGGGAACTTTTGGACCCGAATAGGTCCTTCGTACTTCGCGGCTAGTTTAGCGGCGAAGCCCTCGGCGGCATTGGATAAGGCGTGGCGCCTCACTAGCACTAGTGAGCCCACTGATGGATTTCACGTCCGTCGGCGTAGATTGTAATGGCGTCCTTGGTCCGCCGGGGCGTGTTCGGCGTTTCTTCGCACGACCTCGAAGATATATCGGCGTTGCTCGCTCCGCTCGGTTGGGGCTATTTCCGTGGTGCCTCGTCCAGGTGTGATCTCATCGTACAGCGTCCTTGGTAGTCGGGGTTTTCGTCCCTGTGTCAGGAATGCCGGGCTGAATAATGGCCAGCGAGATTTCTGGCAACAGGTGATCTGTAGAATGCTCCAACCAAAATTGTTCCATTCAAATAAGTACTTTATTTTTATTTTATTCATGAATTGGAGCAGCCGTTACTGCCGCTCTGAGCTCAGACGAGTTTCTGTCTTTTTAGATACTTTTTACTTTTCGCTTTACGCGGTTTAAACTGGGATGCAAACCAGAGGTTACCCTCTTATTCCAGTAGACTCCTACTAATTAACTTACCATCCTTATTTAATCGTAGAACTATGATAGGCATTACCTTCTGTCGCGCGTCACATGGAGTTGCCTTAAACGGCTGCCCCACACCAATAGTTCCCGAAGGAAGGGTAGACTTAGCAAGTGCAATCTGCACGCTGGGTGCGGCTCGGCTCAGCACGTTTTATTCTGAAAGTAGCAATAACTTAACCTCACACAATTTGATCTATAGCTTAACATACCGCAGTGTGTCCTCCTAATTCTGCACGACAATGAAAAGCTAATTTTTCCGATAATTTATAGGAACCTCTACAATATGCCCGTATCTCTTTACTGGTTAAAATCCATACAATCTTCATACTACTTCAGAAATACTGTAACACTAAATACTGACTATCGATAACAATTACGACCGACGACATCCCCGACCCCGTGAAGAACCGCTTCACTCAAATCCAAAACTGCAAGTTTAGAGACGGGCCGTATCATTGTCCGAGATAGTCTACCGTCGCTCACGCGCACTCTAGCGCGTCTGACGACTCCATCAGCTCCGCTGTAGACCTCCTCCACGACGCCCTTGCACCATTCTCGTCGGGGCAAGGCAGGATCACAGACGAAGACTATATCGCCCTGGCGGATGGGCTCCGTTCTCCGGCACCACTTCTCGCGGCGCACAAGCGTAGGCAGGTACTCCAGGACCCACCTCCTCTAGAAACGGTCTCGCAGCAGGCGAGCAATCCTCCACTGCTTCCGCGTAGAACCCTCCTTGGGCAGCTCCGCATCCAAGCCAGGCGTATCTGGCACATTAGCTGCTCCCTTGAGCAGGTCGTTAGGCGTCAACGGCGCCTCCTGGTCCGCATCCACCGGCAAATGGGTGAGCGGACGCGAGTTCACAATGTTCTCCGCCTCGATCAGGAAACTCTCCAATACATGTTCCCTCGGCGCGACTTCCTTCAGGGTATGACGCAGTACTCTCTTGACGCACTGCACCATGCGCTCCCATACTCCGCCCTCAGACGGGTTCGCTGGGCAATCGAAAACCCATTCTATTCTTCTTGTTGATAACTCACTCTGAATCTGTTCCATCTCGAACACGTCACCAAATCGTCTGGTCTCCCTGTCAGCTCCCACGAAGTTCTTGCCGTTATCGCTGCGCAGTCTATGTACTGGCCCTCTACGGCAGACGAAGTTCCTGATCGCAATTATGCAGGAATCCGTCGACAGGTCATGCGCCAGCTCCAGATGAATCGCTCTCGTCGTCAAGCACGTAAACAATGCGACCCAGCGCTTCACCCGGTGACGGGAAACAGTCACCAACAGTGGCCCAAAGTAGTCCAATCCAGTGTACTTGAATGGCCATCCACCCGCTTCCAGTCTGTCTCCTGGATGGGGTCCCATTATCGGCGGCATCGGCCGCGCTCGCTGCAACTTGCACTCGTTGCACGTTGAGATCACTTTCCGCATCACACGCCTCATCTTGGTGACCCAGAACCTCGTCCGGATCTCCGCAATCGTAGCATCCACGTTTTGATGCTTCATCTTGGCGTGGAAGTGTCGCACAATCATCTCCGTTAGACTGTGCCTGTGTAACAGTATCACGGGTCTCCTCGCACTGTACGGCATGCACAGTGCGGCATCAATTCTGCCGGACGCTCGCAGAACCCCGTTCTCGTCCAAGTAGGGCGCCAGCCCTCGAATATCGCTCGAGCTGGCGACATCCTTTCCAGCTTCCGCCGACCTCACCTCGTCGGGGAACGCCTCCAGTTGTGCCTGTCTGACCAACAGGTTCTCCGCGGCCTCACATTCCATTGCGGTGAGGCCGTATTTCTCGAGCTCGCTTCTCTGTCTGCGGCACCAGCGCGCAAACCTCAAGACCCAGGCTGTGGTCCTCACCAAGCGACTGAAGCTCGAGAATCTCTGGAATGAAATAACAAAATCGTTTGCCAACACTAATGCAAACTCACTGGGCATCTCTTCCTCATCAGGAGGATCTGGAACACGCTTAGTTCCGTCTTCAGGCGCCGGCCAGCTGTCCACTGGCTGCCTTAAAAACTCAGGTCCCCTTAGCCAACGTGATTCCTGGCCAAGGTCCACTTGCTTCTGCGACCGAGTCGCATCATCCGCTGCATTGTCAGCTGTAGGTACCCATCGCCATTGGGAAACCTCCGACGACTCCAAAATCTTTGCCACTCGGTTGCCAACAAACTGCTTATACCGGCGGTGGGTGCTGCCGATCCATCTCAGCACCGTCTTTGAGTCCGTCCAAAACACCAGGTCACTGATGACCACGCTGTGCTCTTCCTTGACAGCGTTCATCAGTCTGGTTCCAAGAACTGCTGCCTGCAGCTCCAGCCGTGGGATCGACATCGTTCGCATCGGGGCGCACTTCGTCTTTGCGCATACGAAGCTCACTTGCACGTCGTCGTCCTCACATATGGCCCTCCAATAGGCCACCGCCGCGAATGCTGATTGGCTAGCATCCACGAACACGTGCAATTCCAAAGCCCGAACTGCTCCACGCCCAAAATAATGGCGAGGGCATCGGAACTGTCCCACGGCGTCCATCTCTTTGCGCCAAGTCGCAAAGGCTCTACCGATCTCCTCCGGTAGCGGTTCGTCCCACTGGATCTTCTGCCTCCAGATCTCTCTCAGCAACAGCTTCGCTGTAATCATCAGGCAGCACAGGAATTCCAATGGGTCGAACGTTGACATCACCAGGCTCAAATATTCCCTCTTCGTAGGGACTCTATCTCCACTCAGGACGCTGCTTGGCACTCGGTGATACTCCACGTTGAACCTGAAGTCATCCGTGGCTACCTGCCAACGCATCCCGAGGATCTTCTGCTCAGCCTCACCACATCCGACGCTCTTGACTCGTCCAGATGGTCCCAAAGCCGTCTCCACGATGGGTGAGCTGGATGAAAACTGGCATAACTCGAATCCAGCCTCCTTGTGTATCTCCCTCACACGGGTAGATACGCTGATAGCCTCGCTCTCTGTAGCGAAACTGTCCACATAGTCATCGACATAATGGTAGTCGACGATGGCCTTGACTGCTCTCGGATCCGAATCCCGAAACTTCAGGGCATTCACAGTCTTTACGTAATGCGCAGCGCTTGGTGAACACGCTGCTCCGAAGGTCATTACGTTCATCTCGTAGACATCCGGATCTCTCTTGTCGTCGCCATCTCTCCAAAGGAACCGTTGGGAACATCTATCCTCGGGTCGGATCAGCACTTGGTGGAACATCTCCTTGATGTCGCCGCAGACTCCGACTGCTCCCTCTCTAAAATGAAAGAGCACGGCTGGCAAAGGCTTGTAATGCTGAGGCCCTTTGTCCAGCACCGAATTTAGTGAAGTTCCTCCAACCTTGGCTGCAGCATCGAACACAAGCCGGACCTTACCGGGCTTGTTCGGGTTTTCGACACCAAAATGTGGCAAATACCATAGCCTGTCGCTCTTCACGGCGACCTCATCCGGCTGCAACCGCCTCGCGTATCCTTTGGACACGTAATCCTTGATGATCCGATCATATTCCAGCGCCAACTGCCCGTTGCGCTTCATCTTCTTCTCGACGTTCACCAGCCGCTTGTACGCCATCTCATAGCTCTGTGGCAGCACAACGTGGTCGTCCTTCCAGAGTAGTCCCGTCTGGTAGCGACGCCCCACTCTCACCGTGGTGTCTTCGAGCATCCTTTGGGCCGCACGTCGTCGCTGGCTGCGACCGGAGGCGCGGGCTTCACACCAAAGTTCTCCATGTCGAAGTAGTCCTCCACCATCTGCTCCATTGTGTCATCCACAGACACGGCCAGTAGGCAGGACCTCGGTGACGGCGTAGTTGATTGCCCACTTACAGGCCCAAACACAACCCAGCCCAGCTCGGTTGCGGCCGCATACGGTCCCTCTCTGGCAAACCGTCTCGTCCTAAGTGGCAATCCTAGGTGTCCATGGTCCAGTCCGATAAGCACCTTCGGCACTGCGTTGCTATACGGCTTCATCGGCAGACGCGCATCCTTATGCACGCCCTGGACATCTCGTCGAATCAACGTCTGCATCGGCAAACTCAAGCTCGATACGGCGTAGACATTTCTCAGAACGTGGCGAGTGGGCTTCCCAAGTCCACTTATCTTCAGACTCACCACGTTGGTAGGCTCTCTGGTCGCCCTACCTCCAAACCATTGGATGTTTAACTGTCGACGCTCTCCTTGCACTCCAAGATCCCTCCGTAGATCGTCATCAATCATCGTGACGGAGGATCCTTCATCTAGAAGCGCGTATGTATCCACCTTCCGACCAGCTCCGTACAGCGTTACTGGCAATATACGGAACAGAAGGCGGCCTCCTTTGGCGTCGACACAGCTCAAATTTCTCTGCATGGGAGCCTCCGCTGCCTGCGGAGCCCCTCTGTCCAGGCTGTTTCTGGGAACTGCTCGCTGCTGGTTCCTCTCGTGGTCCCTGTAACCATCTCGTAGCGAAGACCTCCTGTCCGGGCTGCGTCTGGAAACGGCTGACTGCTCGTTCCTTCCGTTATGGCACCTGAAGCCACCTCGCAGCTGCGGCCTTCGCTCCTCGTCCACCCCATGTAGCAGACGGTGATGCGGCATCCGTTGATCTGACACTCACCCTGCGCCTCGCAGTCTCTAGTCAGATGTCCACTTCGTAAGCATGTGAAGCAAAGTCGATGCCTCCTCACCATGCTACACCTGCCCGGTGGCGAAGCTCCAGTAAATTCTTGGCAGTTCCTAACTGCATGTTGTCCTCCACAGATTAGACAACCTCCATGCCGATCGCCATGTTGATCGCATGTATTCTGGTCGATGCTCGCATGTAGCACTCGACGCCTCGGCTCCTTTCCCTCGACGTCCAAAATCGTACAGACGACGTTTGCGTACTCCTGTAGCCACGCGCTGAAGTGCACTACAGTGGGGAAGGGCTCAATCGTTGCAGCATGCCTGGCCCAGTCCACTCGCTTACTCGTAGGAAGCTTCGTCACAAGCTCCTCCATGAGGGTTGGGTTCCCCAGGTGCTGCTCCGCATTCGCTGACTGCAGGAAGGCCGTGAGGTTGCTCACTCGGGTCGCGAAGGGAACGATCTTCGCCAGGTTGTGCTCCGAAATCGGCGACACCTCTCGTACGTTGTTCAGCTGGCTGCGTATTAGCTGCTCTGGTCGGCCGAACCTAAAACGCAGCTGCTCCATCACGGCGCTGACGTTCCCAGGATGAATCAGTAGCGACTTCACTGTCTCGCGAGCGTCATCCTTCAGCGCCTTCAACAACCTCTGGTTGTTCTCCAGATCCGTGCAGTTGTATGCTCGGGTCGTCTCCGTAAACGCACATACGAAGATCGGCCACTCCCCGGGCTGCCCTCCAAATACAGGCAGATCCGGAAGCTTTCGTGGCCCAGATGCTCCTTGGATTCCATACGGCGTCGTCGAGGCGTAGGATCCGACAAGTGGCGATGGTGTTGCCACGTTGTGGATGCTCGCACCCGGTAGCGTGAATCCATGCGCTGTCAGCGCAGTGCTCGTAGCACACAGTGGCGTCACAAAATGGTTGCTAGTCGTTAGCAATGGCGGTCCACTCCAAGATGGCGGCAGCGTGCAGGCCGCACCGCTCGCACCGACACCGTTGCATGGCACCGACCCGACCCCGTTAGCTAGGGCCTCTCCGTTAGATGGCGGACCGCTACAAAATGGCGGCCGCCCTGACGCTCCACTTTCGGCGCCAACTGCGCTTGGACCATCTGCGAATGGCGCGCAATTGGCGGTGCTCGCACTCTAAGCTTTCGCTAGCTCCAGCTCCTTCTCCAACGCTGCGATCCTCTCCAGAAGATCCACCGTGGAGGGCTGTCTCGTCTCCGGCACTGAACTCGCAGCTGTGACCATGCTTCTAGGTTGGGAAGCGACTGTAGTCACCGTAGTGGCCGGGCTAGGAATGGCCGCCGCCGTGGTTATGTTCACCAGCGGCCGAGTTCCTGCTCCACTACTCACTGGCTGCTGATCCGCTCGTGTTGTTATAGGGGTGGCTCCCCCTCCGTTCAGCCGGGCACTCTTTCTTGGGGAATGCTGCATCTTTCCCTGATCCAAAATGGCGGCGCCCTGCGCGCGCTCAAAATGGCCGCTGCCTGCGGCCACCGATGCTTGGCGCTCCTTGCGCCTTCTGACCGCTGCCTGCGGTCTCCAAACTTGACGCTCCTAGCGTCTCCTAACCGCTGCCTGCGGTTTCCTTGTCGCTGTCTGCGACTCTCGGCGTTCGGCGCTGCCTGCGCGCCCTTACGTCGCTGCCTGCGACTCAGCCGGTACGTCTCGGCGTTCGGCGCTGTCCGCGCTCCACAATGTCGCTGCCTGCGACTTCTCTGCCGGATTCCGGCAACTCTCTAACTGGCAGTGAAGTCGTCACTCCAGCGCAAGTTGCCCTTGCAGTCGCCCTAGGACTGCGAATAAAAGGAGTTGTCGCGCGTCACATGGAGTTGCCTTAAACGGCTGCCCCACACCAATAGTTCCCGAAGGAAGGGTAGACTTAGCAAGTGCAATCTGCACGCTGGGTGCGGCTCGGTTCAGCACGTTTTATTCTGAAATTAGCAATAACTTAACCTCACACAATTTGATCTATAGCTTAACATACCGCAGTGTGTCCTCCTAATTCTGCACGACAATGAAAAGCTAATTTTTCCGATAATTTATAGGACCCTCTACAATATGCCCGTATCTCTTTACCGGTTAAAATCCATACAATCTTCATACTACTTCAGAAATACTGTAACACTAAATACTGACTATCGATAACAATTACGACCGACGACACCTTCATTTACAACCTTATCCGTGGTGACGTTGAAAGTGCTGATCTTTTCGGTCAGCTTAACTTTCACGTGCCAAGTAGAAAAACTAGATCTTATATTCCCTTGAATTGCATGAACCCTTTAGAGTCTTATGTGCAAATTATAACGATTTGTACATAATAACGTCTAACGTAGATATTCTTCCCAAACTAAAAACTTTAAATCTATCTCACTTAGCACGCATGCAAGCAAACAATCTGGCAGCACGCCAGTAGTTACTTCCTCGAGTTTCTTTTCTATACTTTAATTTATCGCGCCTACTAACACCTAACACGAACAAGCACGTGCTTGGTGTCATACGGGCCACTTGAATGTACTGATCGTAGTGCATCAACGTCCAGAAATCATAACTGTCTCCTGAAGCTTGAGAATGGGTCGCCCAGGGCAACCGGAGCATGTCTTGAGTCCTGATTCTGCTTTCCTTGCGTAAGGGGAGTGGAGAATGTTCACGCCAGAAGGGCGCGAAGTTCTAAGCGGCTGTGGAACGGCCAACGCTTGCGCTCAAGCTTTCGCTCCGACTCGTGCGCGCCTCTTCTTTCTTCTTCCCTCTTTCTCTCTCTCTCGCTACTCTTTACACAGTCGCCGTCTGTTCTTCCTCTCAACCATCTTCCAAACCGACCAAGAGGACTATAATCTTGGCTACTTTGCAGACTCCAATTCATACTCAGCGCAGAATAGATGAGCCTATCAGGTACATGAAGATATGTATGTGAAGCTGTGGAGTTTGCCGCTCAGCGTAGAATAGCGAAAATCTTGCCAAATATGTATAGTAGTAAGAATACGTGGTTTTCGGGACCTTTGATGTCGGCAAAAAGGGTAATAAAAATGCAATTAATGGGTTAGCTGTCAACCTTTCAATAGAGGGGGTAATAAAGATGAAATAAATTAGGGTCACTACATGTAAAAGGACACTTGTGAGCAAGTGTTCAAGGGTTCCCACAGGGATATGGATACGAGTGCGAATGCAACGGAGCGATCCCGCCACGACCCGCACGTGCACGTTCACCCACGACCCGTCGCACGACTTAAAAAAGGGAGGGGGATCCTGGGCAGCACTTAAAAAAGGGCGCGCCGCAGCGATCCCGCAAAGGGATCGTAACGGAAAAAACCACGTGCTGAAGGACGCTCACCCCCGATCCTCACTTGAAAAAGGGACAGACTGTGATTTTCCCACACTCATTCCACATCTAAAGGATCGAATGCATGTAAAAAGGGACGAGGATGCAATAGAAGAAGGATGCTAGACTTGTAACGGAAAAAACCTCGTGCTGAAAGCTGCTCACCCACGATCCTCACTTGAAAAAGGGACAGACTCTTTCCACATCTAAAGGATCGAATGCGTGCGTCGACATGCTCAAT